>OZ022264.1:23845677-25230677 GCA_963978885.1 Nemotelus pantherinus | reverse complement strand
TTAGCATTGTTCTGTTATGGATAAAAGGAGCAAAAAAACGCGCCTTATAGGAATTTCCATTCGTAATTAATACCAAAGACACCAGCATACTGAAAAATCCTGATTTACCAACAGCATGTAGAGAAGCAGTACATAAATTAAATAAACGGGGCTAAGTATATCTGTCTGAGGAAGACAATTTCCAACTTTAAACAAACTTTTTCCACGAGAAATTTCCTGTATTCCGGAAAAACATCCAATTAATATATTTTGCTGGAATGTTAATGTTCCTGAGGATGGACTACAAAGTCGGTGAATCAACTCTCATGCGCATTAGAAATGTGCACACTTAAAAGCACATAGAAGGTCCCTAGTACTGCGACCTCCGGGTTCTATTGTGTCTCCTCTGCGTTATGTCCTATAGGATATCCAGGCGTCTTATCAATCTGGACATGTTCCTTGACGGGACATTTGTTATATTCCTGATCAAGGAAGAGCAGAGCCAAGGAGATATAATCTTCGTTTCTCTAGTACTGGACAGTGTGTGGGAAGATGTTCTACACATTCTGCCGTTTCACCACAGTCTCTGCAGCAGTTGTCGCGTCTAACTGTGTAAAGCTCTAGCACCGAGTAGGGCCAGCGTGGGACATTCTTGCTCCTTTTTTGGCCTTGGTATTAGCTTCCTGGTTTCTTTGTTATCATATCAATTGGAGGCTGTTCTCCACCCCTATTTCACCCAGAGCTTTCCTTACCTCTAAGAGTATAATTGAATTTATGTGACCATGATTGATAGCCTTGAGAATTGTGTGGCTATCCGATAGGATCTTAATTCGAACCCTTTTACTGTCTTTTTCTTTTTTATTACATGTGTGGCTCTGAGTATGGCAGATAGTTCTGCTTAATAGATGGTGGCCTCCTTTGGGAGAGGGAAAAATATTTTGCACTTGGGTTCTACGATCCCTGCTCCTTCTCCACATTCCATCTTTGAGCCACCCGTATACTACATTTCCGCCCCTTTCTACGAGGGGTGGGTCATTCTCCCATTCGTGAGAGAAATGGAATTGTTACCTTGACCCTCTTCTCGAAGGCTGCTTTAGTCTTTATTTGATCGCTGAAGTTCAACATTTTCGTTATGGGCATAATGGAATGGAATACCTAATGGAATACCTAAAATACCTAAGGTCGTCTTTTAGGTACTCTGATTTGTACCTGTATGCCTGTTGTAGGCTAATGGCTTGTTTTGCTGCATCCTCCTGAATTTTGAGGTGTAGCGGTTCAAGGCTTAGAAGGGCCTCCATTCCTGTCATTGGGGTGGAACTCATTGCTCCTGTAATCAGCAGGCAGGTCACCCTTTAAAGCTTGTTGAGTGCAGTTTTTTGTGTGGGTTTCTTCCACCACACTGTAGCTTGATAAGATGATAGGTCTCACCATTTATTTATATGCCCAGAGTGTTTGCCTTGAAGATAATCCCCAATTGCGTCCAAGTATTTATTTTGTCGCCCAGACAGCATTCGTGGCCTTCAGTATCGTTTTGCTTAGATGATTTTATCTAGGTGGATAGGAAACCAGGTCGTTTTCTATGTAGCTATTTTACCGCTTTCTGCAGACATACGACTGTGCCTCTAATTTTTAGGGCTTGGCTCCTATTTATAAACCTTCTTCCTCGCTCCATTGGATTGTTTCATTTAAGGCTTTTTGCATTCTAGATCTCAAGGCAACCATGTGTGAGTCTCTTATTATTAACGTAATGTCCTTTGCGTAGGAGAAATCAGTTGGGCCCTTACTATTTAGGGTCACGAAAAGTTAATCAACTAGTCGGGACCATGGCAGGAGGATAATACGCACAGCTCCGCAAACACACCTAGAAACATTAGTATTTGACTCGCCCAGTTTGCTACTTCTTGAGAGGCGTCCTTCCTCTGGAGAGTGTGGTACAGCGCATTAGAATTTATGAAGTAGCATCTTTACCAGAATATCACTCCTTATGTATAAGTCAATTAGCTTCTCCATGCTCTCCAACATGAACGATGTAAGTCTAATTGGCCTGTACGATTTTGGTAGATCGGGCGGTTTGTTGCCACCATTGGGGATGCACACTACTCGCACCTGTCTCCACGATTTTGGTATATAGATGAGTTCCAAGCTCGTTCTAAATTTATGTACTAGAATGGTTTTTAATTTCCCCTTGGCTCTTTGTAGTAGATTCCTGGGTAGATTCTGCCTGATCCTGGTGATTTAAAGGGTTTGAAGTAGTTTATTGCTCATTCAACCTTTCCATACGTGATGATTTGCTGAATTAGGTGAGGTGTCCGATCAGGGCCTTCATTTTCCCCTAAAGTTGATGTCATGGTCAATTAAATTCGAACATGTTTGTGTAGATTTGCCTTTCAGATATGCATGACTATTTTATACTTTATAAATATACTTTAGAATCGATTGCCTTTTAATTATACTGTTTTCGATGAGACTAATGATTAATTTAATAAAAATATTTATGAACGAAATCGGCCTATAACTTTCCAGTTCACTTTGATCCTGGTCAAGTTTCAGAATCGGTGATATTTTAATAGTAAACAGAATTATGTTCGAATATATTCTTTTAATAATTTTCTTAATTGTAGTGATTAAATTTTATTTACTTTCGTTGTCAAGTGTCTTAATTATTTTATACGTTACTTTATCCATTTCCAAAGCTGAGTTTTTATGTTTGTCTAAAATATATAAAATCTGGTTAACATTAAAACCTTCAATCTACTACCCCTAACTGACTTGAATGACCTTTATGTTTGGTATTTTATTGCCTAGCATCCCTAAGTACTTTTTTACAATTTTTATCATCCCAGCTAGAAGGATTTGCGTTCAGACATTCCTTTTTAATGAATTTTTTGAATCTCTAAAACTCACCTATATTTCTCTTGGCAGCTATATCACACATCTTATTTTCCCACACTTTTGTTTTAGCACTTTTGACCTCACATTTCGTTTTATCACATGCTTTCTTCAATAGTTTATAGTTTCTCTGGGATCTTTTTCTGTTGAAATTTTTTTTACTTTTTCACTCCAGGCAATTTTAAGATCCTCATTCCACCAATAATACATTGAGTATAAATCTCACTTGGCTTTTGATTTGAGTATTACTTCTGATGATTGTATCTAAATCCTCAATACTATTTCCTATACCTAATATACTTATTACTTATAATTCCTATAACTCACATTGAATTCACTAGTAAAAATCCTAATCTCTCAATCTATCCTAATTATTTTGTGGCTCCTTTTGCTTACAGTATTTACAAGACTATTACATTTAATATTTTCTCTGATATTTGTTATTAATAAGTTCGGCACCGATTTTCCTTAAATCATGTTTCCTCTTCTTTAATAAGCAAATGATCCATTGCGTAAAACAATCAAACCAGACGTATTTAAGAGTTATTCGCCTTTTGTATTATTTACGTGATCCCCCCATTTAGTATTCCGTTTTAAAATTTTCTCAAAATACTTACTATTGAAGTTTTCTTCAAGTTCAAAGGTCCTTCAAGTAGATTTGCACCATTCATTTATTTGGAATTACATTATGTCCTACTAGAACATTTCTATAGAATTGAACTGCTGAAATCTTTGGATATTTGGCATTTTCTTTCCATGTTTTTATTAAAACCAGAAACGCTTCTTCATTATTTAAATTCTGATAGTATACTTCATCTGAACACTCATATCTATTTTTATTCATAATCTTTCCTGCTTATCCAGCAAATTATTTTTAACTTGGACGCAACTTCCAATAGTTCTTTCTTCTTAATCCATTTCCTAAAATCACGACTTTAAGCGCTGTGATATTCATTTGGAAACACCACAATCATGATCACAAGACTCCAAGGAACAACTCAGACATTATTTGAGTGAACATTTGGAGGAGTTTGCAAAGTGTCCTCATTTAGAGCAGTTATATCATTGCTTGGAGCGTTGAAAGAAATAATCTGCTTTAATTCGAAGAAAATTTAGCTTAACATAATCAGGAACTAATTTCCTCTCAAATGTCTTTTTTTGCCATAGTTCTTCTGCCTTTTCTTTATCTTTTCTCATTATTCTCAAGGTATCAATAATTTTGGTTTTTTAAGTTCCACACTATGTACATTGCACGGAATGCTTTTTTTTTACTAATTTATATCAAAGACTAAAGAAAAACTATTCGGAATTAAGATTCTAAAATTATTAAGTATTTTGTAGTTTTCAATAAAATTGTTCGCTTTTTCGGCTTTGTTAAGGTATACTTTGGCTTTGTTGCATCCAATACTTTCACCAGTCTATAATGATTCTACTGTAGTCTTTTTTGATTTTGTAAATAGTTCCCGGAGCTAACCTAACCCTTTTACCATTTATATCCTTTATAATCATCAACACTTTATATTTCAATCTGGTTCACTCTTATATCACTCTTGTTGGAATTAGTTTCGTTAGTACTGTTCTGAGCCAGATTTAAGTTAAAATAGGCTTCTTAAGTTGCACCACCTATTCCCTTACCCAACACATCCGAAAGTAGCTATTTCATAGCTGCTTTCGATATTACCTTTAAACAATCTTTATCAGCTATTTTTTTCTTTTTAACGGCAACCAAACCATCACCCAGGTTGTGAGAAACTTTATCCTGGGGATTTAATTATAAAATAGCTAAGCCAACCCCAGGTTATTTACAACCTGGGTAAAATTTTATAAGTGTAAGCCAAAAAAAAAAAAATAAATAAATCAATGATGGTATGCTAAAATAGTAAAGCCGCTAGATATAAGAATTTTTAAGCTAAATACCCCATATGTTAAGTGATGTATGTATGTACAATTTAAAATTAGTAAAATATTATATTATTAAAAAAATTATTATATTCTATGAATCGACACAAATATCTCTCAAATTACTCCTCCTTTCAACCTAGTTAATAAACAAAACTCCTAAGCACGTGTATACTTAAATATACCTAAATAATAAAAGTCACCTAAATTTACTTGAAAAAACAATTATGATCCACAATAAGATCAAATCAACATAGGTTTACTGCTTAATCCTTTTAACTTTCGTGAGAGCATAGTAAAAAAAACTTCCCAACGTTTTTCTTTTAGGTAAAACAAAATAGCTACCATTAAGTCACTTAAGTTGACACAGTAACCAGCTCCACTCAAGCAGACGTCCGACCACACCAGGAGATGGATAAGGAATGTGATGCTTATTAGTGAAAATAAGTGCAACCTACGTAAGACAAGAATGAACTCGTCACATTTACCTATTACACTTACTAGGGTTTTGCATTTTTGAGCTCTAGATGATTTTTGTATCAAGAGGATGCTAACTAGCAAGCTATAATAAACAGTTACTAAGAGATTTCTTGCAAAAAGATAACGATTTCTGACAGCCTAATTTCTAAATAAAAATATTAAAGATATTTTACTTACACTTTATTTTCGCTTGTCATGAATTCTTCAATGTCTTTTGTGGTCGAAAATCCTGCATCTTCAATTCCACTATTCAGCACCACAGGCTGTTGGTCACCATTTAAAACAATTACATGATCGATGAAATGCCCAAATTTCGTCGATATTTTTGTACCAACATATTCGGCTCCACCGAAAATAATCTGCAAACATTCTTTCAATGGAAAGGTGTTTTTTTCGAGTGTAAATTCGACAGCCTTTTCGATGATTCTTTTCGCTGGAAGCTTGCCATTATATTGCGCGTAAATAGTTTGTGTGCATTGATAGAGTGCCAACAATTGTAGGTGATCTAAGAAATTGTTCTCGCGTCCTAAATAATGTTCGAGGAAGTTATCGTCAAACACTTTTTCGATTAGATCTTCGCTGTAACAGTCGATCGACAGGAGTTCTAGGGTCAGTTTCATCCAAGGTAATTCGTTTTTCTGGCTGCGAATGATCGGATTTTTCAGTACGTAGGGTTTTAGGCTGTCCCATTCGACCGGGATGTAGTCGGCAATAGAATATGCTGATACGAAAGATAAGTATACAGCCGGCCGTAAGGAGGCTAGAGTTTTTGGGTCTTTTTGCATTGCTTCTGCTATGTAGTCCAGCAGCATAGTATTGACAAAATTCTATGATCGAATAGAAAAAAGTGAAATAGATTTAAATATTATTTTCAGATTTCAGCAAGAGAATTTAGTTGAATGAATTTTTTTTCCAATAACCATCGGATTATGTGCTTACAATCTTATTAAATTTCCTCTGCATGTACATGGCCTTAACGAATCCAACATCATTTTTCACTACATGATCAGCAGCAGCATCTAGAAAATTCTCATTGTAGAACGCATCATATTTCAGCAAGTACTTTTCGATGCATTTATTAACAGCTACGTCGAGCTTATCAAACGATACCCTGACCGCATTTTTCGTTACGACGTTAAGACTATTCTGCAAAAGTCTATCATAGGACGATTTATATACTTCTAACTCGCTCAGAGCCCATAGAACATTCAAGGCTTCATGCGACTGCAGATTTTCGCCATGCAAAGTCATAGCACTAACAATGTTCATTATACATCGATCCGATATTTTATGATTTGCTGCGAATATTAAGAGATCCGTAAGTTCCGGGACATTTTCATGATCGATTTGTGAATTTAGCTGGATTTCGAGTAGCATCGGCAGAGCGATTTGAAGAGCTTCAACTAGAGGAGTTTTTTCTAGCTGCTTGAGTAAGAATTCAAGAAACATTATATGACCCAGACTTAAGTCGTTGATTTGACGACGGAGCATACTAAGCAAGATTAACATTATATTGCTGTCCGATGGGATTCCGATATATGATAGCACTTTCAGAGCTTCGATGATGTCGTTCAGTTCGAGAGAACGTGAAGCTCTTCGTAGGTCCCGGCATAGTTTTTCGAATTGAGGATGCGAAGCAATTTGAGATGTATGTAATGATGAACTGAAAAATAAGAAAACCAAATGGTATATGTTGAGTTGTCGAAAACTTTCAGGCTTATTTACTGAATTATCATTAGAAGTCAAAAAGCATGAGCTTTCGAGGCCATGATTTAATAGCCTTGACAAATATTGTGCTTGTTGATTCATTATCAAGTTTTCATATTGCACTTGATGCTGACAGAACAAATGGTTATCTTTATTAACCATTTCCTTCCTCTTGTGACTTTTAAATACCAGAAACCTTGCCCTCAAATAATTCGAACATATGATCGCACCATTTGCTATAGTTTAGTTTGAGGAAAAGACCATAAAGTTTAGTCGGTTCTGCTAGTTGACGCAAATAATTTATGTTAGTTTTATTTGCAGAAATATAATTTCATCAGATCATCAATTGCATCAGATCATCAATTGCAACATAATTTAAACGGTTACTTCTGTTACAGATACTCAACGCAAGGATGCGGTACGTTAATATTTATTAGGAAGAACTTCCAAAGAACACTTATCCATTCCGTAGATCAATAAACTACACTAATCACCAAAATTCAACTGTATAAGCAGATAATCAACTTTGGAACGTTTTATAAAGCTCCAACGAAGAATGATGAAGATTTCATTAAGCATCTGAGATCTTTTTTTTACCCAGGAGGGAGTCAGTTTGAATTCCGAGGAGACAAATATTGTCAGCATATTATCGTCATTCATTAGAAAGTTAAGGAGAAAGGTTAAGATAAAAAACAATAACATTCTCTTGTTAATATTTAAACAATTTTGTTCCTACTACATAGGGTGTATTAGGAAGCATTAACGTAAATAATTGGTTAATAAACATGAGAAATTCAGTTAAGCACATACAAATTTAACATAACAATACAGTCGTTAGGTGAATGAATGTATATAGGTAATAATATTTGCTAGTTTAGTTACCCCTTGGACAGCAAATAGCACTAGTTTAAGAGGGGCATATAGAAATTCTAAATGAAAAAATAAAACTCATGCATCAAGAAGACTAGTCAAATTATAAATGATTAGAAAAATAAATTAATAGATGAATCAGAAAAATTTACGTTGTATTAAAAACTACTGAAAACATAATGTTTAAGCTTCTTTTTTCATGGGTAAGGATATTTTTTATAACTTCAGTCAGATCTATGTACAAGGAGGTCGCTGAAACGGTTGGTTGTTTTAATATATACTCTATTCGTTCAGATAAAGGGAATTTTAGATAATGAGCAGATCTGGTCCCGTAGACATGCATATCTCTGATCGTTGTCAATGATAAAAGTGATTTGATTTATTGGTATGTTTGAATAGTTGGCATTTTACCATTTAAATGGTGGAGTGTTCTAATCCCTCTGCTAAGCATTCTACTCAACACATTGATGTTGGACGAAAATGCTTCATTTCAATTTAATAAGCTGATAGGAGGATTTATAAAATACCAATAAAGGAATAAACTTAAGATTGAATTTTTAAAACGAAGTTTAACCAAGAAAGTTTGTCATAAATTAACAATCCTAGATACTTAGTCTTTTCAACTCTATCAATACAATAACTATTAATGGAAATAGTAAATGATATTTATATTCTTTTGCTTGGAAGGAAAACCAGTCTCTCATCATTAATACCAATCGCAGAACAAGATCGAAAAGTTAACGATGACTTACAAAAGTATTACAATTCGTTTCTTGGCAACGAACTAAATATTTATGTACTATTTTGGCTACATAAATATTTAGTTTGTTTGCCAAGAAACCAATTGTAATACTTTTGTAAGTAGTCGTTCACTTTTATAACTAGTTCTTCTACTGATATAAAAGATTAGGGCAATATCTGCATAAATAGTATACTTGGAGTTTAATTGAAAGTTGTTTAGGCTAAACTCGACTACGTGCCCCCAATAGGCGTTAGATAATTTTAGCGATTGTGTTATTTTTTGTGTTTTTATGGCTGTGGGTTTGTTTTTGAGCGTGTTTTTGTTTGATTGTTTATCTTCAGTGTGTTGTCTTTTCGTGAATTTTTTTGTACGTTTTGTTATTTATTCCCCATTTTTGCTTTTCCTACCACTAGAGGACGAGCATGGGTAAAAACTGAAGAATAACTACCAAAAACGTACAGTAAAACGCGAAAAGACAACACACAACCACCCCGAAAATAAACACGCAACCACAAAACCACAAAAAAAAAACACACAACCGGTAAAATTGTCTAACAGCTATGGGGTCCACGTAATTGAGATTTACTGCTTTTTAAGCTAGCTTTGGAGATGTAGCAAATATAGATTTGGGCCGCAAATTGAGTTGTGAGTTCGTCAACGTTTATGCATTTTGTATCACTAAGCTTTCCCTTAAACAGTGTACAGATTGTTCGATTGTACAAGTTTTTTAACTAAATAATTCGCTATTTCTCTAATACCTTATCCACCCAATGTGCAATACCCAATGCACTACACGACGATCAAACATGCTGAAAGGCTTGTTAAGATCAATAAAATTTGCTTTTGCATAGTTAAGTGTTATTGTAATGCTGAGCATTAGTTAAGGCATTCATTAAAAAAAAACATATTGGTAATTCAAAAACTCTAAAACTTTCAAAAATCTAACTAAATGCACTTACTAGCGAAATCGCTCTATAACTGCCGGGGACATAAATATCCCTAAAACGCAGTTTTCGCAAAGCAAGGAAGTTGACCTTAAAAAACAAATCAGTCACCGAGAACTTAATTCTATTATTTAGAAAGCCAAATTCAAAGCATGCAAAACTAAATCTAGAAACGCGGATAACGAAAAAAATCAATTGAGATTTTGAAAAGAGAAATACAACAACACTATATAGCAAAGAAAAATGAACTAAATCGAATAATACAGAAGAAATTACTTTACAAAAAAATTTGAACTGGAATCTGGCAAGAGTGCCAGACATTGGATTTTAATATGTCATGGGGCAATCACAACCTGCATCGAAAAATGAATCTTCAATGGGGTTTCATTCACACGTCTGAATAATAAGTTCAACATTTGGAATGGGTTTTTGCAAATATTGGAATAAACATCACAAATCAAAGTGAAATATTTGAGACAATTCAAAAGGTGAAATCTGGAGTATCTTTGGGTTTAAATAACATCACGTCTGAAGATATGAAACTATTAAAGTGGCAATAATAATAAATTGGTTCTTTCCCTGAATGTCTCGGTTTCAAAGGTGGTGATAGTTCGAATCCATAGACCTATCGTCTAAAAGCTTTCAATGGCATAATCAGCAATATCTTCAAATGAATATAAAAAAAAACAATGCTTAAATTTATTGAAGAAAATTTCATCGTGGCACCTGTATGTGTACGGGTTGCGAAAGAAGTGCCAGACACCTCTAAGCACTCAGGCCAAAAGATCCATTGTACTTCAGCTTTTTTTCAGCTGTACTTCCCCAACATACGTTTTTTTCGTATATTTTTTAGATAACATCGTATATCAGGGCGAATTCTATATATTTAATATTTATATAATAAAAAATCGATCTGAAGTAGCGTATTTCCATGAAAATTTTGATAAAAGTTAAGGTAATCAGAATACAATTTACGACTTTGTTTTATGTTTTTCTAAGAGTAGCGTTCTAAGCAATGCATTATTTTTCTAAGATATTTCACAGTGTAGCGT
The DNA here is from genome assembly GCA_963978885.1 of Nemotelus pantherinus. Classification (NCBI taxonomy): domain Eukaryota; kingdom Metazoa; phylum Arthropoda; class Insecta; order Diptera; family Stratiomyidae; genus Nemotelus; species Nemotelus pantherinus. The sequence goes on along the minus strand of OZ022264.1, from coordinate 25,220,115 downwards.
GAAAATAATGATGAAAATTTAACTGATTTCCCACTGCCTACGAAGTTTTTGACAGTGGAATTAAACCGTAAAAATCCTGACAATCGCACTTACTTTCCACTTTTCTGTAGACTAAAAAGCGTCTTCAAGCTCTGCATTACCACTTCATTGTTTATCGCCTTATCATGCTGTGCCAATGCATCGAAAACATCTAAAGTATCTGTAGCTGATCTGATATTTTGGCCAAGTTCATCGGGATGCTGTTGAACTTTCCGTGCATCTAAAAATAGAAGCATGGAATAAATGCACAACCACCGACAGAATATCGCACATGTCTACCCAATCACATCAACTTACCTTTGCTCAACACAACATCACTTCCGCTTTGATGCAAAAGGCAGCGCAAAAATCGGTTTCGAACGCAATTTCGTGATATTTTTAGCGCCAACATTATTTTTTATGTGCTCGTATAAACTGTTTTGGTCGAATCAGCCTCAAAAACGCAAGATCGGTGCGCATACATGTGTGGCTGATGACCAAAATGCGCGACGAACTCAAAAACTAAGCTGCGACTTTTCGTTTTCGGATATTACACCAGATTGGAACAGTCTTTGTTGAGTTCTAAAACGATAAAAGTATGTGAAGTGTAGTGAACGATTTTAATAGTTTTGAGAACTTTGAGCGGACAAGACAAAAGAGTGGTGGCAGTGAAAAACAGTGAAAAAATAATTTTCATTCAAGCGCAGAGAAAGAAAAAATTGTGAGCAGCTCAAACAAACTGAATACAATGGACTCGCGGAATATAGAGGTTAATAGATTATTTTATTTAGTATAAATATTTTTACTGCCATTGTTGCTCATATACTTTATGTTGGTAATGATTTTATTAACATTACATCTAATCAAAAAAAATATACATTGAACTTTTATCAACATAGTAACTAATTATTTATTAACTTAAAATTTACTTAATTTATTTACTTCCAAACAATTTCGACATATTTCCTCAATTTCTTCAGTTTTCATATTGAGCTAAATTTTTCAATTCTACGCATTGCGCCGACTTGTTTTTTAGAACTTTTTGGAAGATTTCTTCAAGCATCGACGTAGAGCTGTGCCATTGAATGGATTTTGACGATATTTGCAAAAAAACCAGTGCACACTGAAAGCCTCAGACAATATATTTTCGATTTTATTATTAGACACTATTTAGCTGCTCGTCCTAGAATCAGTGTCATTTCGAAAATGTTGAGGCAATTGCCATCATGGGAATATATAGTTTTCCTAAAATTATTTTTGCACATTCATCCTTGATTGTATATGGACTCTTATATATTTTATTCTTTGAGCGAAATATGGGACAGCCCTTCACGTTCAAATGAATAAGCGATTCAGAATTATGCACGCAGTTTGTACATACAATGAGGTTTTTGTAGCCTCTTTTGTGATTTGAAAAATGGAAAACTATATGAGCACATTTGCCCTTTCATATTTACTTTTTCACAAGTGTTTCGAATGCTCCTTAAGAGGTTCTCGTAACAATTTAATTTTTATTTCTAATATTTTTGATAACTAATTACATTCATTTTGATATGCAACTGAACATACATTTTCTACTCATACCTAATATATGAACACTAAAAAGATTTATAGTTTTTAAGACTAATTATAGGAAAAATAATTAAGTATCTTGATCCGTAAATTAATCGAAAGGACTGATGCGATTGATATTAAAGTCTTTTATGTGCAATGGCCTTGGCTAGTAGTGAAATCTTCTCTTGCGTGCAATCATGCAATAGATGATTCGCAAAATTGAAACGTGACTTCATGGCCATTATGGTGTCATTGATTCTTGGAATTAAACTGAGTTTTTTTCGGAAAAATTTTAACTTTTAAAGGTACTAGATTATTCGGGATACAATCCTGAACTCAAAGAAAATACAGAGTACAATACAGTTACTCCACGATTCACAGAAAAAAACATTTTTCAATTGGATTCTTTTAATTTCAAAATTTCGTACAACTTTCACGCAGGAGGTCTCTTTAATCGCTATGGATTCAATTCCAATTTAACCAACAGAATGATATAACAAAATTTTTTTTGTTTAAATGTCACTGTCACAGCGAGTTGATCGGACACTGTGTGAAAAAGTCGAGTCTGTTGTTTCGCATGTTTCGTTAACGTTAGTGTTTATTCAGAGACGTATTTACTATTAGTGTCAACGCGAAATAACACGATACGGTGAATGCTAAGAACTACTAAAAACCATCCTTTTACTTTCGACTTCCTGGTGATAGTTTCTTTGCTACGGAGCTGAAGGAAAGTGCCAACAGAGCCAGCAGCAGTTTCAGTACCGTACGAAAACCTGCTCACTATCGAATCTAACGAGTTACTTACTCGACCAAAATTCCTCCCAATCGGAGACTGGTGCCGTTAATAGCGCAGGAACTCACTTTCCGCTAATGTCGGACTACGACGAGGATGTTGACGACTCCGCGGGCGCGGATGCAAATTTGCATGAGGACAATGAGCGTCACGAACGTTTGGGATTTCGACCGCAAAAGGAGCTACCGTGGAATCGATTCTTGCCGTACGCGGACGAATTGGATACGGAGTCGCAAGAAATGCTCACGTCGATCAAGGAGAATCTAGCCAAGGCCGTGGCGATGCGCGATATCTGTTCCGGAGTCGGAATCTACTCGAGTCGTTTACTGATGTAAGTAGGATGATGTCAGTTTAGGCAAAGTTTCGTGTTTGGTCCTGCAACCACCTCTCCAACCCCAGATGGATGCGAAAGAAATTTTTTTGACAATTGACCGATTGGCGCCCACCACGAGTGAAATGACGACGTCATTGTAGAGCAGATATTGTATTCGACTCGATTCTCGCAGGTGGTGCTGTGGTCGCAAAGACGAAACTCGGCCGTATTAACATTTTGATAAATATTTATTAGTGTTTTTTAAATTATTTATTTATACACATGCAAATTAAACAATGTTCCTTTCTGATTGCAGGTATATTAAACTGTATGGCTTAAAGTTCTCAAAAGACGATCACATACATTTCATAAAATTGTTTGTCAAGCTGATTTCATTGCCCGACTTGGAACCGGCAAAACTTAATAAATTTTGTATTGTTTTGCTACAACTGTTCAGGTAAGTTTTAGATGAGAAGTACACCTAAAGAGAATGAAATAAATGAAAATAGTGTTCAGTAAAACACATTTAAATGATGAATTTATTTACCATATTCATTAACACATGCAAAAATTTGTTTTTGCTTGAATTAAATTTTCAGTGATTGATGAGATTCTATCTTTACTAATATCAGTGTTAGATACTGCCTGAGAGTAACATTTTTAAATTAAATCTTGAATTAAAAAAAAATCAATGTACGCAAATTGTTGTGATCGTCTTAATTGATGAACTATTGTAGATTAATCTACATTGTTTAGTAAAAAAATTAAAAAATTAATAAAAATTGTTGAACTTTTTGGGTGACATTTCCTACCCTATATATTTTGCTTAGTATTTCCTACACTAACCTATATTTTAATCTAATGCAGATGATTTAATATTTTTACAAATCAATTTAACACTCATGCAAATAAATTTTTCACATTTAAGAAAGTATGAATATGATTTATATGATTAATTTTTTAGTATAATGAAATTAATATCATAAGCTGAAGTAAAAATCGTATTTAAACTACACCTAACATTACATATAACTGTAGATATAACGATTAGTTTCTCAAGTGGCAATAATAAAAATTGCAACACTCTCAGTTTAACTCATAACCACAGTAGATAAGAGTTGCGCCATCATGTCCACAAACTAATTTTTTTTATGTTGCAGTCATGTTTCACAGCTGAAACATCTTTACTCAATAGTTAGTATTATTTAAAATTGATTGGAAATTAGTAGTCACAGAGTTAAATAGCCTCGGTTCTAAAACATTTAAGTGTCTCATCGTGAGAGATTTCTTTGCATCTTTTTGTACAATAGGGCATATTAATTGACTACTAGTCTTATAAGTTGTAATTTATGACTCAAATAAAAATCTACTTTTAAACGTAAAATTTAAAGACGAGTTTAAAAAAAGCTGCCGAATATTCATCATCTTAAAAACTTCAAAAGTTTGTGTCGTCTAAGAAGATTTCTTAAGCATATTTTAATAATCTAACTCTGTAGGTTTTTTAGAGGTGATAAATAGGATGTAAGTACTGTATCCCATATCAAGATTCCATACTAAATAATAATCAGCGTACTAGCAAAACATACAATTCTGATTGTAATAACGTCGCAAAGAAGTAGATTGTCTTCCTAATATTTTTTTAGTAACCAGTTAATACTACAGTTACTCCTAAGTGTAATATTTTATTCATTTTTCTTTATGTGTGAGTCTTTTATGCAGATATTAAAATATTCCCAGATTGTTTCATCAGTTTTAATACTTAAGGCCATGTAATAGGTTTTTCTTTAAGTTTATTGTCTGTTTGTTTGAACTAAACCATTTAATAATTATATCAATTCTTTAATTCTTATAGTACACCTTAGACCGGTCATTACCTTTGAAAATTGCCACAGTGTCATTGGCGTAAGCCACTAAAGTGCCCTAAAAAGCTGCATCTACCCGATTTAGTTCGCATATTTCATTTTCGTATTACAATACTGGCCCAAGCACAATGCTTTTTAGAAACCCACATTAAACTTCCAAAGAATTACTAGTAATTGTGTCAATTTTGATCTATTGCTGTCGATGACTAGAGTAGAAGATGAAGAGGTATGTTGTCGGCAAATCCCAAGGCACAAATTGTCTTTCGTATTATTTCATGATTAATGGTTTCAAAACCTTGAAAACTAGGAAAATAGCGATAATTTTGTGATTATTGTCCGTTATTATTTAAAAATTTATATTTTTGGAATAATTCAATATTAAATATAAATAGCCCAAAAAATTTTAATTCTCTTAGGATTGAAAAATTATTAATTTAAATTCTTTTAAAAAAGCCACGTATTATCCTACTATTCAGATTTAAATACTATAAATTTAGAAAGAATTTTCAAATAAGTGGCAACTATTTAAATTTTTAATAATATACGAACGGGAGTTTATCTGTTAATAGCCATCCTACTCACGGAGGTTCGCAAGCGTGTCTACTAGTCCTTCATAAGAAAACCTCAATAATTTAATTTACAAATTTCGATACGCAGAAGCACAAACCTTATCTTCAAGCATAGTGTAAACAAACTATTCTACAATAGAAATTGATGTTTAATAAATTTAAACATTACTAGTTAAATTAGATAAAGTTCCTTGTAATTATAATGCACAATTTCATATTTTTTAGCTAGACTGATGTTACTGATACTACTCTAATTTTATTGGAATATTATTTTTACAAAAAATTGTTTTGTTTAAGCTAAGTAGTCTCTCCTCAATTGACCTGGGAGCACACATTTATACATTTATGTATATTTTAGTTTCTTGTCCCGTTCACATGTTCTATGAACTTTCTGGGGAAGATATGATTGAATTTTAGTTCAATAATTCCAGTCCATTAATTCAATAATCAACCCAGCTCTTTCATTTAATAAAGTTAGTTGCCAAGAGGTTCTGAGTTTCGATATTTGCTTCCGCGTGAAACAGGATAATCGATCGGCGTCGCATGCACATTGAGTCAACATTTAATTGTGAATTACCAGTTAAACTCGACTTGCCGGGGAATTTTGGGAAAACGCGGATAAATTGGTGGTAGCAGAAGTCAAATATAGAAGAAAACACTAAAATATCTAACAGATATGAAAAGGAAACACACTGGAGAAGAGCTTAGAAACAAACAAATAAAAACACCTCCAAGCAACCAAAAAAAACACAACCTAACTTTACTTACCAGTTAGACATCGTCTGACTGTAATTCACTGTTTTGGGGAATGCAACAAAACGAACTAACTCCGTTGAAAGGAAAATTTTTTTTAAAGGTTTCGTCTGAATTGAAAGAAGGTTTTTTAATGATTTCGAATGTTCACGTCCTTAAATTTTGTTATATCCCTTTGTCATTGGGATTAATACATTCACTAAGCACCGATTTGAAACACTAACAATTTTACTTTCTTTATTTTCTTATAGGAAACCGTGCCACCTATCACCAGATGACTTGGAAATCGAGTGGCGTCCTCTTTATAAACTTTTCGAAATCTACCTACATAGGACATCGTCAAAAGGAAACTTCTACCAATTTTTTGCGTAAGTAAACGCTCCAAACAACTTTTAATCCTTATCGCTCACATTATTATTACTATTTTAATATATGATATAGGAAGAAACAGAAGGAGGATAAGAACAGAGAGACACTTGATTTAGAGTCGCTATTAGAGCGTTTCCTTCCACTCGCCAAGTTCACTGGGACGTCATACTTTCATAGGATCATTGATGAGATCTCAGATGTTAAGACAGACCAGTATAATTGATTTTTGTTTGACTTATATCCTATCATGTTTTATAGCATGAGCGTTAAGCTAAGGATGACGGGAAGATTGGTTTCTCGTGTTTCTCATTTTCATATCATTCATCTAGTAGTTGCTCGGATCATCAAAGTATATTTATGATTAGGGGCTTATTGGTAGTGGCATTGTTTAAAAGACCGTGTTTTTCAGTCTATGTATTTTCAGGCAAATTTCATTATTATGTAACGTATTTCAATTCAAAAACTAATTTTGATAACTTAGCAGGCGTAGTGATTTGTTTGAAGGCTTTTTTTATAATATGCATAAAAGCGAAAACGTATTTCAAACAAATGCCTTTGAGTCTGCAATTAGCTTTTTTGCGACTCTGTTCCAGGATGTACTTGGTCTTTCGACTTTGCACCTAAATGAGGGCTTTCTTTAACTCTTCGCATATTTCATTGAAAAATGGTAAAATAGATTACTGAACTTTACAAATATGTGTGTTATATCCTTCTGTTATTGTTACTTGTAATGAGTACAGCGCTCGAAATGTTTCTCGTATTACAAAGACTTCATGTATCTTAGGACACGCGGTAACTACAATCTACGTCTTTACATCAATTCGAGAAATAACGCGAGTTTGCTTTTGTCCAGGTAAGCTTATTCTATGGTACGTGTATAGTTTGCATCAAAGAAAGGTAACCTGTCTGACGTTTGAAATCATATAAACACAGTTTAATTTTTCCTTAAATAAGCAGTGTGGACAAAGTAATATTGGCATACATGTTTGGTTGTTATCTTGTGCGTCAGCCCATCAAACGATTCCTTACTAACTCAAAGCCGAATTTTCTGAAATACTTATTCTACTGTCAAAATTCTCCTAAATCTAAATATGAAAGAAATGATGGGCATTTGTATTTCTGTGGTGTTACGTCTAATATATGTCCAATTCGTTCAATTAGCTTGTCCTTTTTAAATTTCATCATTCCATTGCAACTTACAGTGCCCTGTTTTTCCTGGACAAGTTCCTTGTGCATACATGTCATTTGAAAATAAACTTATGAGACTGAAACTGAAATTTGTAAATTTATCTTAAAATGGTGGTAAATATTACAAAATTTAAGACGTACGAATATTAATGATTAAATGTAAATTAATTATTTGGTTTTTGGTGATTCGGTCGTAGAATTTCATCTCATTTCGTTTACAATCATTCGTATTTAATTGAAGACAGATTTCAAGACAAATGGTATACCAGTGCATGCTTAGTTTTATACAAAGAACACATTTTAACATATGTTTATTCTTATAGTTACATGAGAACTAGGTTGGGTAACCGGGTACTTAACTTCGAAACTGGAATGAATAATTTTTTTGTGAGATTTTAAGCATTTAAAAAGAAACAAATTTATCATTAATTTAAAGTAAATTCAAGACATGAATAATTCTGCATAGACTTTGTCTAAAATAAAATAGCATGCATTGGTATATTTATAGGAAAATGGATCATAAATGAGAATTTTTTTGTTGTGGTCGAGGAAAGGTTTAGCGGAATTATTAAAGCCTATCGATTTCTCTTGCATACTTCTTTAAAATGTATTTTGTCTCCCTCCACAGGTCATTGCAGTCCAGTTTAAAGTCAGTGATACAATTATGTTCAGTGTAAGTCAAGTGAAATTTCTACCGGAAACTTTTAAATACATCTTCGTTTTTTTCCTTAAAGTCATTTTCCACGATCAGCTACGCAAGAAATATTAAATGAACTTCTTCCTACACTACAACCGCTCGATACCGGGAAACCATTTCAAGTTTTTGAAATATTTTATTTGTTTTTGAATATGTACCGTGGATACGAACTTTGGTTTGATGATTTTATGAATCTATGGAATACATACCATAATCCACCATGGAGCGAGGTTAGTACCATTTAATTAGATAGTATGGATTGAAAATCATGTCCTAAAATCATAAGGGTAGATATAGTGCAGTTATATGTTAATAAAAGTTTTCGCTTCCTTCATTTGCTTACTTTAATTCAAGGATATGATGAGCATTATGGGCAATTTGGCTTTCGAAAATATCGGAAAAATCGATTGGGAACCACACTTGCCGGTAATGTTTACACGGATTTTGCGATGGGTAGATCTGCCAGTCAGCTACAAACATTTAAAAGTCTCTCGAAGTCAAAGCATGAGCGCGTCAAGTGTTGCTAGTAAGTACCTGGATTAAAATGGGTTTTAATACAAAAGTGGGCATGCTTATTTTTTGTGTTATCTAGAATGGATTGTTGCGGTGCTCGGGCCTAAAACATCTGGACAAAAGTACCTCAGAAATTTTATCGGAGCATGCGAATCATACTTACATCCGGCGAATTTAGGCAAATGGGTTAAGGTACTCGGACAGATATTGGTCGGGCTGCCGGAATATTTTTCAAAGCGATTGGAATTTGAACGATATCGCAAAAGCAGTTGGATGGATCCAGTGCCAGGTAAGACAATGTGAAGTGTTGTTTTAATTGAATGAGGAAATTTTTTAAGGAAATTTTAGATGAATTTTCGAATGGCTTAACACTTAAGCAAATGACAAGACATAATTCGAAGATTTCTAATGAAATTTAGATTCTGCTTAAGATAATGGTGAACGCTACACATAAACCAATGTTTTTTTTTCTTCATAAAATGAACCTAGTAACAACTACCGTAATGTCGATCATTTAATCTCCCTGGTGATTTCAAATCCCACTGGCTCGGTAATGAGTGGAGGTAAAGACGATACTGATAATCATTACTAAAAGTAAATAGACTCCAAAGCTGTTTTTAAAATACCTCATTCCTTCCATACTTTCCATTATTCGGTCATACTGTACGGTCCATGTGCAGCATATTCTTTTCAAATCAGCAATTACCGCTGTACTTCCTAGACAATCCTAGATTGGTACAAAGCATATTAATTTTCTAATTTTCTCGTTATATTACACTCAGCTTATATATACAAGTATTGCTTTTCGTCATGACTTGTGTATAGAAAAAAAAGCTAGAAATAAAACTGTGGAGTATATTCTTCTTTGCGCGTTGGTAAAAAGTGATCTTAGGTCCTCCTTAAATTTAACGAAATTAATTGGTCTCGAAGATTCGGGCAAGGTATTAAAGAATTCTAAAGCTTGCTGAATGGAATCCATTTTTCATCGGTTAATTATTGCTTTGTCATTTGTAAGATCATTTCCAGATGCTGTTATTGCAATTGCGATCTCGCCTACACTTTTTGTGGCATATGGTCATATGAGATGTTTCTTAAGGATCACGTATATTAATTTTCCTTGTTTAAGTTTCATTATTTGGTGAATATATAATAAGCCTAATTCGCTGAATAAAATTGAAGTTGGGATCAGTGTTGGCATTCCAAATATTGTTTTGGTTGCATTTGAAATTCTTCTAATTAAATCAATATTTTGCTTAGCTGTTTGGTTCGATAAAACAAATCCGTATGATATATTTAAGATAATAAAGGCATTCAAAATATTGAGTTTTGTGTAAACTAATATCTCCTCTAGACACCTACCATAAACGCTACCTACGCTAAACGCTCCTTATACCTAATTTGGTTTATATAGTCCAGCCAGGTCATTTATTTATCTAAGTGAATCCAATATATTTAAATGGGCGATTTTTTGCAAAGGTGTTCCACTAATGTTAAATTATGGATAAAATCGTTTTTTTTTGCAGGAATAATATATATTTGGTTTTTTGAACATTTGTGGTTAATTAAAGCCAATTCCAATATTTATCTAAGTCAGCAATTATGCTGAGTTCCAAAGTCGATTCATCCTTTCCTGGAACATAAAAACTTTGTCTGATAAATTGATATCGGGAATACAATTAACTCACAAAAGAAACAAAAAGAGACTATAGTATTTGTGCTTGGACGACTCTTTCAAATGCTTTACTCATTTAGACTTGGCACGGCTATTGGACGAAAATTTCGAGGATCTTTTGGTGCACCTGTTTTGTAGATAGGTGGTATTTTTGCCATTTTAAAATAACTAGTAAATGTGTTTATTAGTAAATATTGTAGAGAAGTTACGATATGCGATTTTAACAGCTTAATATCTTCAGAAGTAATACTATCCAGCCCAGTAGAATCTTTGGACTTAAAGCTATCAATTGTTTTATGAAATTGCAATTGAATTAGTTGGACGCTAGTGAGTATTTGGCTCAATGTACATAATAGACCCAGATATAGGTTGCAGTTGTCCAGTTGCCCATAGTAGCGATTCCTGAGTTGTGCTACTTTTCCGCTGTTGTAACGAAATTTCCATTCACAGATCATCGATACCAGCAGTACATTTACTGTATGTTTGAGTAGATAGCAGCACATTAATAAGCTTTCAATATTTTGAGCTATTTCCAACCGAAGCTTCAATTTTCCTCGTAAAAAAGTGTCGTTTTACACCCTGTATCGCTCGGCTTGATTCCTTCTTCAAGTCCAGAAAATTTCTCACTATAATGGTCAGCAACTGGAACTTATTTGATTGTAGTAGCTTTATCTTTAGCTTCTACTATTTTACCAATAAGGTTTTCAAAAGTGGGTGTTGATGAGTTTTGCAGATTTTACTTAAAGTTTCTTATGAACTGCTTTCTTTTGAACGTTTCAACTTTGACTACATTCGTAACAGATATAATAATGATTTTATGCTCTATGGGCCAGTTATTACCGTCATAAGTTATTCGTTGACGTTGTGGTGTGTTCTTAATGTTTGGTCAGTCAGTTTTCTACACGTCGTCGTTGTATGGGTTGATTTTTCTGTGATGAATATAACTCCATGATTGCAAGCAATACTGTCAAAATTATCATATGGCATAAGTGATGGAAATATCAATATTTGAAGCTATCGACATTGTTCAGAAAATGCTCAGAACCACTGAGTGCTTTGTAAAAGGTACCAAGGTTGATTTTTGTCCACGTTGACCGTAAGTTCCATTTCAATGGTGCTACACTCGTCCGACATACTAATGAGTTTAGAACGAATACTGATTTAACGACGATTGTTGTTCCTCCTCCACGATCCGATTGCCTGGTTTTTTTTTCTATGATAACGCCAAAGCTCAGGGGATTACCCTTTGAAGCGAATGCTTAGCTATGGTGATAGGGAGGCACATCAGGGAGAAGCCCATATCAATTTTTACATTTTTTTCCTTACTTTTTGAAGCACTGGTATTATGGCCAGTCGCCGCCCGATCTCTGCAAAAATAGTCAGTACACCTTGTTGGTTCCTATATTTTTTTTACGAATGCTTCTGATATATGTATATAATATATTCAAAGAACCATCTTTTTCCTTTACGTTAGGTTCAGTATCCATAATAAATTCATTTTGGATGATTTCAATCATTCTTTTGAATTTCGGGCATTGATAGCTAACCGCACGATCTTGTGTCTGTAAATTATTTTTTTTGTGATACCATTATTGCATTTCAATGTTAACCCTGCTTATGTTTACGTGAAGTAGATTCTAGGACATATTGCACATATCTGTTTTGCCTGGCATGGATTTACTTTATGGCCGAAGCTTTTACATTGAAAACATTGTATTAGCCGATGTAGTGTGTACCAAAATCGATGTTTAGGAACTTTTTCACTAACCTCAAACTTCACTAACTTCCAAAAATGGAAACCATTTCCCCCCCTTTTTCTTGGCTGCCTCATCTATACAACTTCAAATTTATCGTTAAAGTCTATGCTTTGGCTAAGACTGGCAATTTCTACTTTGGGCTCATAAGTTTCATACTTTCTTTAGTCAGTTCGATGCAGTAATCCGTGCTTAGGATTTATTTAGCCTGAAGTTTTTTGAAAAATAAAAGTTAAGAGGGAAATTGATAGCAAAGAAAATTCATGTTTTTTTTATTTTAAAGAAGCTAAGTTGGTAAATTAATAAAAAGAGCACTAACAATAGTGTGATATCAAATAAAAAGAATTTAAATCACATCTACCCTAAAATATGTTGATCCCAGCAGAAAGAATTCTATGAAATAGAGCAAAAAATCCAGCTTCAAGGCTTTTGTCTTTATTACAATACGAATTTGGAAATATTTTAGAAAAGCTATCTTGATTGTATGAGTCAAAGTAATCCACACGTTAGGCCGTTGGAATAAGATCAAATCTTAGGTTTCATAAGCAAAAAAAAAAAATTAAATTTATTGTTTATTTAGTGATTATATAATTATCGAGAAACAATAAGAATATAGGAAGAAATTTTTTTTAAATCGTTAAACATTTAAGGTAAGGTCCAGTACAAGCCTCAAACATCAAAGCTACTTTCCATTTACATTGCCATTTACATGTGCCCAAGCCTTGTTAAAAAATATAACCCAAAATCTTTGCTTTATCTTGCGCTGTATTATCGTCTGCGCATGTGTGGCAGACGTAGGCTGTAGAAAAATTTAACTTGCATACTGTTAATTAACATAATAATATTTAAATAAATCAAAATAGCATGTGAAAATAGAAATAATTTGCATTGTACACAAAAATTTCCATTACAGACGACTACAAACTGACAGAAAACTGCATAACAGAATTCGTCGAAAGCCTAAAAGCTGCTGCCTTTCAAACCATGTATTCTCGTGTGGATGGTAATGATGTTTATAAAATCTTCAAACACCTTTCAAATCTACGACCAGAACTTATAATTCCCGGAGTTATCGAACGTGTTTACGCGAACCTTGAAGCTGTAACCGAACCGCACCGACTAACAGCTTCCCTCCAATGTTTGGTTGGTATTTCACGAGCCTTAATTTGCGGACAGAATGGCTATACTGCGGGTCGAGCACATGTGATACCAACTCTATATGCTGTTCTACCGGGAATCGATCCAAATGACCTGAGAAAGGCTCTGTTGACTATGAACTTCTACGGTGCTTTTGTATTTCAAATTCCCTTTGTGGATTGCTCCAAGGCTAGTCAGTATCATGAGCTAACCGACGAAGAGTCATTGATTTGCGAACAAACTGCCGATTTAGAGGATTTCGTGATGCAATTTCTCGATCAGCTCTTTGTCATGATCAAGTTCAGTACGCAAGAGAGTATCCGAATGGAGCAATCAAACACTGATAGCAATAAATCGAGGTACGACATGATTGTCGAAAATTCAATATCCAGTGGTCTACAAGTGATTTTAGGTCAAAGTTCGGAACCGATTCTAATTTCGGCTGCAAAGAAAATTAATCAGTTCGTCCAGTCGAACCTTTTGGAGCCGCACGTCGCTGCGCCGCTCTTAGGAACTCTAGTAACTTGTGCGGCCGTAGTGGCGGGACCTCACATTTTTAAAACCCTTGTGCCTTATTTAATGGACCGTCTAAATACTTACATTCAAGAGCATGATGATGTAGGTGAGCTTGAGAAGCAATCGGATGACTTTCTGTACTACCTGACGATATTCTACTACCTCTTCAAAGGCGACCCACGAGAAGTGGTGAAATATTTAGACGATTGCTTACTGCCTATAGTTGACGAGACAATTAAATTCAAATGCAAAATGACTTCAAAAATCGTGAATAATATGCTCTTGAACGTTCTCTACAAGCAGTCTGCTATGCAAATCTTCGATATAAAAATTATAGATTACTCGATTCCATTGAGTGAACAACTGCCAGTCCGTTGTTGGGGTAAACGTATGGGGTCCAAAGAAAAGTTAGATTGGTATATCCCAGGAGAAGTAGAGCGGCTAGCTTCTGAGAAGATTATTCACCGATATCTGCCAAATATTTTGGAAAAATTTGAGAAGCATATTCGAGACGAAGTGACTTTGGATCGAGAGGAAATTCTAAAACTCTGTAATCTGCTGCTGTCCTTAATGAGTTTTACGTATTTCATACCGAATTGGGAGGAGCCACCAGTCCGTCTTACTGATGCCGTGGTTGATGAAACACCGTTCAAAGTGATTTTGGGTTTTGAAGGTATGGAAATAAAAATGCCGGATGGTGGCAATATTAGATTGACTGTGATCGACACGATAAGTCGCCTCCAGGAGAAAATATTAGCTACTTCGGACGATGATATTCAATCCCTTAAAGCAATCATATCGATTTGGGAGCGCGTGCATATGAGGAAGGCTTACATAAATTCTTTCGACAGCGAAATTAAGTCATACAAGCATTTGAAGCAGTTCCAGGAGGTGAAACTGACGAAGCACAAGAGGAACATTAAAGGAGTCGTAGCAAAAAGAGTAATGATTCAGCAGACTTGTCGAGATGAACTCTCTCCTCCTCAGTACACGGCATCTCATCGGAAAATTATCAAAAATTTGGTAAAACTGGCTACGTCGCATTATAGTGCGGTGCGGTCTTTGGCTCAAATCAAACTGTTTCACATAATGAATGTGTATGCTTTTGCCTATCGCGAGATCCTGGATGATATTGTCTATTATCTCAAACTGGACTCGAACGAAAATCATGAGGCATTCAAAGGTGGTTTGTATATGCTTCTGTCTGGGCGAACAAAAATGATTGTGAGACACGATTGGCTGTGCGTGGAGAAACTATGGTTAAATCTCTTGAATTCAATGCCATCCGAGAAGCCTTCGATTGTGCATCTACTTGACGCGTTAATTTACTCAGTGTCGGAAGAATTCATAACTCTGACAATAAAAATGGATGTTCCAGATGATGTCCTGGAGTTTGGCTTTAAGTTATTGAAAGATAGATCTAAGGTAACAGACGAAGATATTGCTCGAGGGAAAGAACGATTAGAGAAGAAGAATCAAGAAAATATAGATAGGTACTATAGGATTATTGAAACTATCATAAACACCGCTCAAAATAACTCGTTGCATTGGCGATATCATCTAATGGCTTCAACCATGGTTCATATTCTCGTGCATCCAATGCAGAAATACCCGGCTAGTGTGGCAACATATTTCGTTCCTAATTTATTGCACGAGTCGATTAAGGAGCGCAAATCAGCTATGCGTATCGTGACATCAATTTTGACGCAGCAAAAGCGCAAACATGCTAAGATTAAAGCAGATCCGTTCGAAATAGCTGGTGTTCCTAGGCCTGAAGGCAAGCTGTCGTTTGGGATTAGGCCAGATAATCGATGGCTGCAGTACAATAAAGATACGTTACCGAAATGTCAAGAAGACTGGGACAAACCGCTATACCTTCACAAAGCACAGGGTTTTTTCGGTTGGTCAGCAGATTTCTGGGTCTATGCGCCATCAGATCAGCAACCGAATCTGGATAGGCCTCGTGATGAGCTAAACGAAATTGAACAAGTGATATATGACTTTTTCTTGGATGAGAAATCAGTAGATAAGTTCATTTCCTTGTGGTCGCTGGAAGAGCAGAAAGGTCGGGAGAAATTCAAGCAGTCACGTTTTAGTTTAATGAAGGTAGGCAAATAGGTTTTGGCTTTCATTTGAATTTGATTTACTTGAATGCTTACAGTATTTATTCCGATCGTTTGGTGATGTTTTTTATACGAATTTCCATCCGCACATTGAACGGCTCATTAAGGAGAATAAATTAGAGAGCAATCATCGCTGTGCTGCAGAATTACTCAGCGGTATTATGCGAGGAATGAAACACTGGCCATATGACAAGACCGATGCCATGTACCAAAAAATCACTCCGCTCATTCGGTTAGCGCTGGACAATATTACTGTGGAGACTGATGACTTCTGGGGGACGTGCTTTGCTACGGCTTCTGAAGATATTGATCCGCGGAAGCAGTACTGGTTGCATGAAGCTCTGATCGAAGATCCATTACGTGAAAGTACAAGCTTTGTCGACTGTTGTCGAATTTTCTGCCTGCAGGGGCCTTTCAATCAGCACGTGTGGCGAATGGATAGTTACGCCCATCGGCTGTTAGGTGGATGGATCTTTGTTGTTCGTCTGATAGATGATCGTTAATGTACTTACTTTTATTTTAGAATATCTAAAACCATTCCTTAACCACGCGTTCCAGAACGTGCGCATACGTCTCGGCAGCATATTGATTAACATTTTCGAAGCGGACCTTGAATTCGAAGGAGGAAATCCACCGGAATGTCCACGAGTAGGGGATATGATCAAGCAAGTAGTCAACAAAATGGAGCCACTATATGATGACATGCCTTCAAAGCTTTGCGGGGTTGACGGTATGTAAAAAAATTGGCTTTCCAAAGTTTTCACATTAATTTTTTGTTCTGAACTAAGGAAATAATGAGCAATCTGAGGCGGTCAGTGATGAACAAAAGAAATATGATGATGCTGTACGATTATTTAAGACAAGTAAGACACATATTTTATTTCACTACATTTAGTGGAAGTATGATTATTATTTTTCATTTGCAGTTAGTCAATGGATCATCGGAGTCATATCACGGAACACGAATGGAAACGAACTTCACTTTTTCGACTTACTGCCGTTTGTATGCCGTCTTGAAAGCTGCGAGCAAGACTCGGAATTGGCTGAAACGTCCACAACTCTTCTAGCTATTATATCACAAGCCCTAACTCTGCCACACCGAATGGAGTACGCACTAAAGAAAGTTAATGACATTTCAAAGTCAACGTCGTGGGGTGCTCGATTGGCTGTGATTGATGCCCTTCAGGTTCTAGTTTTTCACAATATGGCAATTGTAATGAGTAGACCTGAGTGGATAGATTACGTGCAAGAGATTGTGTTGAGGCTTCTGGAGGACACAAGTTTGGAAGTTCGGGAGAAAGCTGCTCAAGTTCTGGGTGGTCTGTTGCACTGTTCGTTTTTGCCGGCGACTGATAAGTTATTGGAACAGTTCAAGAAAAAATGCAAAACGAAAGTGGTTCGTCCAACGCTAAGCAAACGAACATTGGCTTGCGGTCCTTCGGAGCCAGTTCGAAACGGGCGAGCCGGTATGGATTCGATCTCGATTGAAGCAGAAGCAATAAGAGTTCGTCATACAGGCGTACTTGGATTATGTGCATTTATTTCAGCGTATCCATACGATGTTCCAGATTTTGTGCCTGATGTGTTTGAGCATTTAGGAGCGCATTTGAACGACCCCCAGCCCATTCCAGTAAGTATAGATGAGCTAGTGAAAATACGTTAACCCTCAGACCTATCGCTTGTTTCGTTGCAGTCCACCATTCGTAAAACTGTCGGTGATTTCAAGCGAACGCATCACGACAACTGGGCCATGCATCAACTGAAATTCACCGAGGATCAATTAGCAGTTCTTAGCGACTTAACGATTCCGCCATCGTATTACTCCTAATGCGGGCAAAATTTCATTTTGTAGATTGATTTTTTTTGTTGCTGTTTATATTATATTTAGATATAAATTATATCTTTGTGGGAGGTCCTTACACTTCTGATAGTTCATAATAATCAGCAGCGTTACCCATAATAATACTATGACTCTTGATTATCGGTTAATTTTTAACCAACTCATTTTCCTTGAAACAGATGTTGACAAACGAGAGAGTGCTTCTTAATATTTTTAGTAATACATGCTTTACAGCTAGATTATGGTGTATAGTCTATTTTATACATGATGGAGGGATAGATGAATTATTTGATATGTGACTTCATTGATTTTTTTTTTATTATTATTGATCATAGGTTTCCAGTTTTTATTACGGATGTAAAGACAATCTTTGTAAAATGAAAAAGGATATGTTGTTAATAATATATTGCATTGCAGAGAAAAAATTTGTAAAAAAAATTTTCTGTGTCTTTATTCAAACGACGAGAATGCTTTGCTTTGAATGTTGTTACATTACTTGGGATTATGCAAACCGTGAGCTCGCAAGTAACAAATGAAGGTCGTTTTTATTAGGGGTGGAATGGTTTTTTATTTAAATATTATTTTGTAGAATTTACTTACCATTGCTAATAGCTATTTTCTAATTACCATTACTAATAGTACATTAATCGATTCATGTTCCGAAATCTTCCCGGTAAAGGATTTACGGCCATTAACTTCTTCTTGCATTTGTCTTCCGCGGAAAATCACTAAATCTTAACAAAACTTATCTGAATACTATCCAATTTAATGCACTTAAAAATTCTTTTCGCGGAAGAGGAATCGCATCTTTAATTCGACTTTTCATAATTTTTTTCCTGCTTCCGAAAAGAAGGATCCATCGACATGCCAAATTATTCGACTATCCGCGGAGCAGGTTTTATTTACCTTAGTTGGAATTCGAGGAGCAAAAGCCCGCGACTGGTTAGAGAACGGAAGCGAGCTGGATTGTAGAAAAGTAGGAAATGCAAGTGCATTTGATGGCAAACGGTAGGAAAGTAGCAAAGCAAAATGTGAAGGTCTGTGTCGATATCGAGCATATTGTAAATGCAATGAGCAAGCGAGCAACTAGAAATCGGGATTTCACAAGTATCTACACTGTGTGATGCAACTTCAGCTAAATTGTTTGGAAATAGGAAATCACTTTTAAAGTATCCTCGCGTTAAACTTAATGATTGAACATAGATTTTATAATCGTTTTGTATAGTTGACTTTAGGGATTTTGGGTTTAATTTGTTACTTTCGCTAGGTAGACATGCTTTCAAAGTAATACTATATTTTATTTTAAAAACTCAAATAGAGGTAGACATTTTACAGACTAATTCCATAGTTGTTTGCCCAAGGCCATTACCTGTAACTGAGGGACTGAGAGGCTGAGGGTTTGAACATTACCGATACTAAGTTGAAATTTTAGATGAGCACAAACATGATTTTATTCTCTGCTATATTTCAATTGTATTGTATTAAATACTTGTTAAAGGCTAGAAATAATTTTAAAACTACTCTTTTGCATTCTATATGTAATCTTATAGTTGATTTACCTCTTATAGCATTCTGAATTATTAGTTAAACCAAATAATTTAAAATATATGCGCAAACGTTTTTATCTTGATATTCATGATGTTCCGAAAATTAATATGCATGGTTTTTGTACCGTAACTTAATTTCTCTTTTGTCCACGTTAAGCAGTAGCATATGCATGGCATGGCGTTGGAATCTTTTTCACTGTGCTTGAAAAATTGTTTCGAGTCCATCATATCAACTTCATTACAAATTCAGCACCACGAAAATTCTTTCCCACATCAGAAATTCAGTCCTAATGACATATGGTTGCCCATTATGGAAGTGATTGTTGCCATTAAGTCCAAGTACCTTTGAGAACGAAGTCAACTAAACGAGTGTTGGATGTTTCATTGCCAAATACATTTTTATCAACTCCTACATTCGTAAGGCAAAGAAAGATATTTACTTCACTTTACTCTATATACGAAACGACCAACAGTGGAATATGTATGTTGCTATCATTCGTTGCTAAATTACTATCGTGTAAATTGAAATGCACATAGACGAGCGGATAATACAGTTCACAATAGAATGACCTCCGAGTACATCGTAGAAGTTGAACAATATAAATGGCGTTAGATTGAAGGACGTTGCTATTGCTGCAATGAAGATGCTTCGAAAGAACTGAGAAAATGTTACATAGCTACGCTTTCGTTACGAATGAGGTTGATTAATCGTGTGTTTGCTTTCATTTTGATGGAGTAGCTGATGAAGTTGAACAATCATGTTCAGCATGTGGATGTAGATAATCAGTTTTCGAATCAACGACAGATAATTTGCATTTCCATATATATATATATATATATATATATATATATATATATATATATATATATATATATATATATATATATATATATATATATATATATATATATAAATATATATATATATATATATAAATATATATATATACTTATATATATATATATATATATATATATATATATATATATATATGTATATATATATATATGTATATATATATATATATATATATATATATATATATATATATATATATATATATATATATATATATATATATATATAGTGTAACCTCGGTAATTGCAACTAATAGAAATGACTTGTTGCAATTTTCGAAATTTTGCAATTTTCGGATCAGTACTTTTAGTGAAGAAAAACAACCAATTAACACAAATGAAGTTATTTTTATTGGAAAAAAATATTGTAATTCAAAAAGAATGAGTGCAACAAAAACTTTTCTTACACCTTTGTATTTTTCAAACACATGTATTCCGATTTTCTCAAAAAAGTTAAAAAGTTTTGCCTGCTTCTGGCTCTTGCCTTGCTTCACAATAGCTTTCAATTGTTGCAAAACGATTATATTCTGAAGATTTTCGTTATTCTGTTCTGCCCATTCAATACAAATGTTGAAGCTTCGTACTGCGGCTTAATTTTTTATCTTGTTCACTCTTATCTCCAAGGTGCTTTCGTCAACTGACTTTGTTTCATCGTTGTCAATCTCTTCAAAACAAATCTCAGCTCCAGTTTCCACAATCCAGTTATCAATATCATTTGATGTCAAATTATCATCAGGCCCAACTTGTTTCAGAAGATCACCTATTGGGTCTATTAAATCTTTCATGCACTGCATTTCTGATATGATACTCAGCGGAATGTCATCCTCTTCCGTCCAATCAGAGACTGGTGTCATTAGTTTTTCCCATCATTTTTCAATAACGTGTGATCTGACCTTCGCCCATGCTCCAGATAAATGACATACGGCGTGTTTTAAGTTTATTCCCTTAATTATTTGCTCCGTGTCCGATTCCTCAGAACCTACAATTTGGGCCAACAACCTTTTTTTGTAAAAAAGTTTTGTCAACCTAATCACGTTTTAGTCCATAGGTTGTATGATTGCAGTGCAGTTCGGTGGGAAGCACATTACGGATATCATACCGTCATCACTTTCAAGCTGGCCATTTTTCGGATGGCATGGAGCATTATCAAGCAGTAAAAGTGCTTTAGGTGGAAATCCCTGAGCACTTAGGAGTTTGCGGACCTAAAGCAAAATAAAGTCCATTGAAATCAATAAATTTAATTTCGGAAATTGAAAACCTTACTTCTGGAACAAATGTGTGATGAAACCAGTCGTCGAATAAACATCTCGTTATCCAAGCGTTGCCACTGTTTCTGTACACCACGGGAAGATCTCCAGCATTTTTGAATGACCTGGGATTCTTGGCTTTTCCTATCACTAGGATCTTAACTTTATGCGTTCCGGTTGCATTTGTACATGCTAGAAAAGTTATCTTCTCCTTACTAGTTTCCCGTCTAGGTGTTGAAGTTTCCCGGAAATTCACCAAAGCTTTTTCTGGAAGAAGCTTCTAGAACAAGCCAGACTCATCTGCGTTGTATATCTGTTCTGGCTTCAATTGCAATTCCTTGATTTTGGAAAGGTACTTTTCAACAAATTGGTCAATGGCAGCTGCATTGTTTGACAGCTTTTCTCCACAAACTTTGAGAAGCCGGATCCCGTGTCGCTTTTTAAATTTTATGAACCAACCGTTGCTTGCATTGAATCCATTCGAATTCTCTGGACTTTTGTTGTGAAAAAATTTTGCCTTTTCCTTCAGCAATTCCGCAGACATCCGTATGTTTTTTGATCGTTGATCCAAAAACCACTTATACAGCGCAGCCTCCATTTTCGGAAATTCAGACTGGCGCATCGTTTTCCGTTTATCGAATCCAAATTCTGCATTGGCCACAAATTTTTCGAATTTCTTTTGGTTTTTCATAATACGGCTAATTGTCGATTTATTGACGCCGTATTTGATAGATAAAGCGGCAATAGATGAACCACTTTCGAAATCTGTTATAACTTGCGCTTTATATTTAAATGATAAAAACTTATGTGCTTTTGTACCCGAAATTTTCAAATAAACCACACGAGCGACGTAAGAAAACGAAATTTAAACGAAAATCACATGAACATACCACTTGACAAGCACGCGTATTGGAGGATGTCCCGGAAAATACTATTCTGCCACTAGACTTCCAATAAATATCTTGTGAGTGCATACAACAGGGTAAGAAATTTTAAAGTAACGGTCTTGATTTGATTTCGACTCTAAAATTGCAACAAGAGTTGCAACTTTAGAGTCTACAATAGAAAAATATTGACTGTTGCAAATTTCGAGTATTGCAATTATCGGGGGTTGCAATTATGGAGGTTACACTGTATATATATATATATATATATATATATATATATATATATATATATATATATATATATATATATATATATATATATACATATATATATATATATATATATATAGGTTATAGGAGGTTGCGGCCTGATTTAGTTTACAAATGAAAGCATTAGCTGTTTAGCGGCTCTGAGTATATGTGTGATGGGAGTAAATAGACCGCCGACAGAATGGAGCACTGTGTGCTACCGTTTCCGATTCTCCTCTTCCTAAACGCAATGGTTGTATCCCCATCATAAATAGGCGAAATCAAGATTACATTAAACTCCTTTTTGCCTTCTCCCTAACTGTTGGCTGGAACACACTGATGCTCGAGCCGCATTCACAGATCGCGTTCTTATATAGAAGTGGTTCCTGTATCAGCGTGCCCCTGACTAATGTGCCAGAGCAGATTGGTCGTCACCACTCTGCTATAGTGCAGATTCGCTTGGACCGTCGGCATTTTGGTTTTCCTCAGGCGCCTTCTCCGCCCCAGCCTTCATGGTGAGGATCAGACTAAAGTGGATCAACCCTCTATTGACCCTTGGACTACCAATCGACTCCCAGTTCTACCACTGTGTGGGACAATCTCCAGGTAAAAACTTTTAAATCAGGGTTTTGCCTCTTTAAGGTAGATAGAGTTTTGAGGCGCTCGAGTAAGCCACAGCCACCTTAGCCAGCATTAGCTTGGGCACGAATGTCACATCCACTATGACGCAACTTAGATGCTCTCCGGAAATCCTCGAAACGGTTGACCGAAGTCACTCCGTTGTAAATGCATCGCTGCAGGTCACCGCAATGTGGCCGTGAACAATATTGAAGCCTTCGAAGCGAGGTGACCTCTACTCCGTCGACATGGCAAACTTGAGGAGTTCTTCGGTGATGCGCTTTAGGGTCACCTCGGCCACATAATCTATGAGTTCTCATTCTAGGTGCTCCAGTTTGTTGACGTCAAAGACCATCTCTGAATGTTCTTGAAAGACGAAACTGCGTTCTCCTGTCGTAGTCTCTTCGTCGACTTGCTTCTTGGCGACGCTTCATCTTTTGAGCGTTGACGCTTGCTCGTAGCTATTGGATTCAGTTCGTCCTGGGTATCCTCAGGTTCCCATTTGGACTCCAACATCCCCAGACTCATCGCCGTTTGTTTTCCCTCTCCCTAAAGGCGGCTTTAGATATGCGGTGTTTGTCAAACACGTCCTATTCGCCAAATACCGAACACCTAGTCAAGTCATTTGGCTTGGTGATTGCGAAATGACAAGCAAATTGAATTAAACATTCGGGCATTGCCGAATGTTTGCCAAAACTGGAACATGTACGAGTTGCTCGTCGTTGTTCACTCCCGCCATTTTCATTAGAAAATTTTTACTCGCGCCACACAGTTTGACACTTTTCAGTATTTATCAACAACCGCAACAAATACCGAATGTATAAAGCGGGGATCCAAACATACCCAAACACAGTGCTCGTCTACTTTGATTTGGTTGAAAGTTCCACAAACTACGGGAATAGCGAGCACCCGAATGTTTGTGCTTGGCCTAGGGCAAGCACTTGGCGAGCAACCTAACCACACATGCGAAGTTTGCCAAACTAGGTGCTCGGTATTTGACAAACACCGCATATATAAAGCCGCCATATATATATATATATATATATATATATATATATATATATATATATATATATATATATATATATATATATATATATATATATATATTTATTTATACATACAGATAGATATACAGATATATATTTATTTATACATACAAATAGCTATTAGCCAAAAAATGTAACAAATGAGTGAGCATAGACTAAGAATTTAATAGCATTTCAGTTTACGTTCCATATTTCATGCAACGATGCTCTGTCGAAATACTCTCTTCTCTCCAATCAGATAGACTCGATACACTGCCCAAAAAGTGGCCTGGAAAATTAGGAAAGCAAATGCTAAAGAAACCACACCATCGCCGTTACAGGCCATTATAAACTTTGTCTTCATATGAAAGCTGATTTCACTTTGTAAATTGAGCTTACTATCAAAATGACAAAAGACTTTGGCGTACGTCTATCAAACCTTTCAGCGTTCATTATTCTATCGAATCGAAAGCATCCAATATTCATGCATAGATTCAGGCAATGATTGAATTATGAAAGTGTAATGCAATGGGGTGTGGAGTCGAGCAAGATTCGAAAAAGTTAGAATAGAATCTCGAATGCTTTGCTTTGTTAGAGCCATTCTACATAATAAAAGTAATAGTTCTTGCTTTGCTGCTGAGTAGTATTCATATTCACTTTCCAGACATCAAATTCAAAATATAAATTTTCCGAATACTGAATAGGCTAAGGCTGAACTTTCTACTCAAACACAGCTTTGCTCTTCCCTGAGATCTCAAGCCGCCAGTGAACCAGCTCCAAGAAGGCTAATGCAAATCACCAACTTTCTGAGTGTCTCTACCTGCCTTTACTTGCCATTTATTGCTTGCCACACGAAGGGATATTTAAATTTACGTTGAAACTCTTGAGTTTTGATGGCTTTTAATTAATTCAACAATTTGTTATCGTAATTCAATTACCCGTACTTTTACTTTGTACTAGAATATTCTCAATCCTTGCCCCATCAAGCTTGTGAGTGAGGGAACAAGTAAATGCTGTGAGCCCGAACTTTATGGACTTGTTATCGTCCCCTCATGAGCCTGCAGGTAGCAAGGCACTGTTTATCGAATGTATTGTTCTTTACCGATTCCGCCGAAAAGGAAAAGGTAAGGAGTCTCTAACGAAAGACTTAGCGACGTGCCTTTTTACGCGCACTGTTTCAATCAATATCGATTTATTTAAACTCATTAAAAGTAACTTAGCGTCAGGATTAAGTGATGGGGACGTCAAGTGGTCTTTTGGAATTGTTTTTGTCCCGCTATTAGATTTCAAATTTGTTTCGCTTTTAGGTAACGATTATTACCTCTAAAGTGGAGGCTGCGATTCTTACGCTTTTGCATTTTTTCGCACCGCAGAGGGATTTTTATGGTTTACCGGGAAGAGGATACTATAACCTGCTCGAAATATGTGTTTAAAGCTTGTTGAATAATGTTGATTAAAAATAAAATAAAGCAAAACAGAAAATAACAGAGTTAGGGAGTTTGAATTAGGTTTTTATAATGGGAAATGGACGAATTAATTTAGTTACAGCCTCTTTAATCGATTTTTTGTAGTAGTTTTTTGTGCTGGGTATAAACATTCTTTCATTACTGATGTTTTCACTTTTATAGTGATGCTTCGCAAGCATATTGATTTTGAAATAATTTTCTGATATTAGAATAAGCCTGAAGTTAGAATTAAATGTATTCTTTTTTTATTACCATTGCTGCTACCATTGCTGCTAATAATTTACCATTGCTGCTACTATCTAGCTTTGGCTACGACCGACAACCATAGCCAATTTACCATTGCTGCTACTATCTAGCTTTGGCTACGACCGACAACCATAGCCACAAACAAAACTTCTGAATAAATGAACAAAAAGGAAAGAAAAATGAATTGTTTTTTTCTGCTGCATTCCTAAGCAAACAATTCAACTGTTTGGTATCACTTCACCGCTGAAAAGTAACCGCAAAGCCTGCGGCCAGTTAACTACTCTTTGCAATCACATGCACCCAACCGCAAATGTCCTGTTCAGTGATATTCTTTTTCCATTTCTATTTGTCTATGGATGCATTTACACCCACTGAAAAATAATTTTTTGGTCTCTGTTAATTTTTCATTTTCATGTTTGGTTTCGCTTTGAAAACCATAGATGACTATTTTTTCTCGACAATTGTAATTGCTATTTTTGATTGTACAGGCATATTCATTATGTAGATAGTTTTCAAGAGTTTAACTACTTCAGTTCATAAGAATCGTCTGCTGTAAGACAGAAGGGCGAAGTTCGCAAAGCCGTTATTATGTTCAACTGACGGTGTGGTTAACTAAAAAGTATTCAGCGTATGTATGTATGTAGATATGTAATCGTTTGTTTATTAATGAAACTCATTATTGGGGGCAAGAAAAAATTAAATCAGAAGGATGATATGATGAATGATAATCAGCATGGCAATCCGATTTGATTTTTTTTTGTTGCATCGATAAACATTATAACTAGATAATAGTATACGATATTTTTTAGGGATTAAATTTATTTTGATATCAATTTGCGGTAAAGATAAACTCGTTTAAAAATATACACTATATTCAGCCGTTTGAATGATCAATTCATAGATTGTGTTGAACATTACATGCTAGGGTGGGTCACTAAGTTCGCGGAATGAGTAGGTAGGTAGGTCTTCTCGAATATGCGTGCACTATCTGGAACACGGCTTTCGAAATTCACAGCCAAAGGTTTGAGTCTGTTCAGCAGCAGTTTTTACTATACGCTCTGAGAGATCTTTTCAACCCTCATGATTTCAGTAATCTACCATCATACGAATATCACCTTAAATGTATTAATTTGTTACCCCTTGTGTCGAGAAAATTAATGCTATCTGCCTGCTTCAGCTTCGATGTCATCAGAGACGTGGTTAATGTCGTTTACTTGAAAGAAAAGTTTGTACTCAATCAGCCTTTGAGAGTCACTAGATCCCGACGATTGCTTATTATTTATTTATTTATTTATTTCTTCTGCCCAATTACAAAAATAGAAAAATTAAATAAATCCAAAAGAAGAAAATAGAAAAATTAACAAATAAATGAAAATATTAGAAATATACATATTAGAACTTCAACAAATTAAAGCTAATGTACAATTCAACATCGAAGAAAGTGCAAACATAGTACTAAAATTAAAAAGAAAATCAATCATTATAAGAAGCATTAAGAATTATGTCTTTAATTTGGGACTTAAATTGACAGAACGTTAGCGGAAAAGGACCAAGCTGAAGATCATTATGCTTCATGGGCATACGCAATAGCGGTGAGTTGAAATAAACTTCAGAACGCGCGAAGGGAAGAGAGAACATTAATTGGGTTGTATCTGATCGATTGACGTTACGTATACACAGCATATAACCAAGATCGGAGAGCATAGGGCAATGGAGTAGCTTGAAAAGTAAGCACTCGTCAAGGAACACTCGTCGGGACTCTAATGAATAAGGAAAGACGACAACAGTAAGGGATGTTGAATTTAAATAACAGTGAGCGAGTAAATCTACGCTGAACGTGTTCCACTGCATCACTGAGATATTTATGACGAGGAGACCACACTTGACAACAATACTCTAGGATGCTACGAACAAGTGAAAAAAACAACTGGAAAGAGGTAGCGATGCTAGTAAACGAAGAAGAGCATCTAAGAATGAAACCGGACAGACGAGAGGCCTTGGCGGTTATATATGCAATGTGCAGGTCAAATTTGAGCTTTGGATCAAAGTGCACACCAAGATCCTTAAAATCATTCACAGCCGTAATGGAAGAGCCGTAAAAAGTATAGGACTAAATTAAGGGTGACATTTTATACGTATAGGACATCTGATGACATTTGGATATGTTCAAAGCAAGTGAATTATTCGAGCACCAATCGCACAGAGTACAGAGATCGTTTTGGAGTTGGAGGCAGTCGTTGGTAGATTCAATTACTTTGAAAATCTTGAAGTCATCAGCAAACAATAGGCAGGGAGAACGAATAAAGGAAGGGAGATCATTTATAAATACTAGGAATAATAAAGGACCGAGAATGAAGCTCTGAGGAGGCAGCATATAAGCAGATGTCCAACTGGAGGGGAAGGAGCCGGAGGAGAGGCTGAGGTTAAATATAATTGACAAGGGAACACATAAGGACGATGATAGTGATTTGAATACCAACACAACACAATATATGCAGCAAACGCGCCAATTAATAGGTGATGCATGCTATTCAATAGCATGAGCGAGAACTTTTCACCTACGATCTCTAAATCAACGTTTAAAAATAACATTATCAAGGCTCTCTCTTTATAGTCTCCTCCATCCCCACTATACTAACATATATGTATTATATATTCAATTTAAATTTGAAATTTAATTTGTTAGTCATTTATTTGGCATTTGTCATTTATTTATTACTTTGTCTGTTTATAACTAATTTATTTATGCGCTATTTATTAGTCTTGTATTCATATATAGTTTGTTTTCTTTTTATTTTGTTTCGTAATTTTATGCATGTACTATTTTATTTTATTTTATTCTTTTTATACATGTACACCTTGTTTGATGAAATAAATAAATAAAAGTATGAAATATAGAGAAAATCGTGGAGCGCGCTTTTATAAAGTTCCCAATCAAAGAAGAAAAATCAGCTCGAGCCATAATGAAATTCGTTTTTTCCAGGTAAAAGCATGATTTACAAGTGGAACAGTCTTTTGAAACAATGAAAGGACTCACTTGACGATGATTTAAGACAAGGACGGTCGAAAATTTGTCAAAAAGTTGAAAAAGTGATATATGAAGATGCTAGACTAAAGAAAAAAAACAGCTCGCAGAAGTGGATGGAGTATCAGATACAATCATCCTAAATATTCTTTACGATCATCTTGGCATGACAAGGTAGGTGCCGAAAATGGTCATGCCGCCTCTACAGAACAACAGAAGACGGAATATTTGTTGAATCGTTATTTGAGACGAAACTTGAATTCATCATTATGAGTCTGGGTTTGAAAAAACTCTTCTCAGTAGCGCAAAAAAGGCACTCCACCATCCAAGAAGTTCAAGGGATCACAGTGGGCTAGAAAAGTCACGGCGACCGACTTTTGGAACTCAGACGGATCGATTTTAAAGAAGTCATCACAGAAAAAAGTAGAGAGAATTGACCAAAGGTGTCACCCTTCCTCACGGCATTGCGCCTGTTCACAAGTGTCGTTTTGCGCAAGCTATCCTACACAAAGTGGGCCTCAATATTTTCGATCATCCACCCTATATCCCAAAATTGAAACCGGAACTTCGTGGGAAGACATTTTGAAACGATGAAGAAGTGGACGGCTCAGTTATGGTTTAAACTATTTGACAGATCCAAAAAAATAATAGCAGGCGAATATATTAAAAAAGTAAAAATAAGTTTGCACTTTTATTTGCACTTTTCAGTTTTGCGATGTGAGCCTTTACTTTATCTGTTGGATCTTGACATATTCTGTAGCATTTTTGTTGTAATAAGGACAAAATAGCTCGGATCTTTGCTAGTAAATGGAGAAGAGCTTGTCTATATTATCCTGAAGGTCTCACAATTCATAATGAGAAGTAATATATGTTTCTCTATCGCAGAAACTATGATTTTCGAGGTGATGATGCCAGACTTGTTCCATTGTATAATAAAGGGTCCTAGGCCTCATGGAGGGGAAAACGTATCGCTATTTGCAGTGACAGTCAAGCTACACTGCCGGCACTACGTAGGCCCCTGGTAGCTTTTAAAATCGCCCAAGAGTGCGGAGCATGATTGAACTCTGTCGCCAGATTCAATAGCGTGCAACTGATCTGGATACTGCAGCACTGTGGTGCTGTGGGAACTGAAATTGCTGACGTCAAGGCTCGACGCTTCCACTAGAGTCCCTGAGTTCACCTTGGGTATGCCAACCGCATCTGCACATGCCATTGTTCGGAAGTGGCTAGTTCATGCTCGCAAAGAGAGATGGATTTACTCTGATGTGGGCAGGCACACTAAGGTATTCCTTTTCAGAGCCCAACCATGCGTCAACAAGAGCAGGAAAGTGTGCAGAGCCCTGACAGACATAATGACTGAACACAACTGTCTAGGAGGACATATGCATCGAATAGGTGTTGCACAAGATGACCTAGTAGCTAAGCATTTCCTCTGTGAATACCCAGCTTTTGTGTATCTCAGATATCAATACTCTGGCTGGGATGTAGAACGTATGCAGAAGATAAATATCATTGATCCTAGATTTCGTTAAGAAATCTGAGAAACTATGGTAGGCTGGGACTATGAGTATAAAGATCTTTGGACCAGGCGCTTCTCCGCCAACCCACACACACCTCCGTCTCAAGCGCCAGCTGCTTCTATGCATTCTGCTGGGAATTTCGTTCTGAGAGATATACTGTTCACGATGTTCCGACCATAATACACATAATTTTAACGAAATTTGGGTTTGTGATTTCCAGATAGCCCAAATTTTAGCTAATCTGAGCATAGCGATCGGCATTTTCGATCATATTAAGGCCGTTTTTCACTTTTAGATGAAGGCTGGATTAACGTTAAAAAAACAATTTTGTTTAAGGTGCCATGGTCTTTTCTGCGCTAGTTTTTTTTTTGGAAAGTATTACAGCTTAGCGTGCCAGGGCCCATAACTTGTTCGGGTTCGCTAAATAAACACTCTGATTTATTGAACGCTTGAACCTTTACAAAAACTATTTTATGAACAAACGAGGACGAGCTACAGAGAAAAAAAAAGCAACAATATGAGTCTGTTTGGCATCCGAAAGTTTTAATCGAAATTTGGAATGCTCCCAACGTACTCTTCAATAGTTGTTGCTCTAATGATATATTAAAGTGGATAAGGGAACACTGTGATTGAACATGAAAGACTAATCATTGAAAAACTCATAAACTGAAACAACCATGTGTTCAGGAAAGATCCTTTCCAGATTCTATTAAAGGTCAAAGCCAATAAACAGTACGTTACAAATCCAGCGTTGCGTTGCAATGCTTTCCGAAAATGCACAAAGAAGGAAATTAACTATGAGAGGTTGTCATCGCCACAAATGAACCAGCAAGGAGTATTGTAAAATGGTTTCTGGACTTCTGTAGAGCTTTAAGTAAGATTAGTGATAAGTAGGCAAGAAATCGAAAAGAGGTGATAGAGTGGCTTGGAAATGTGGCAAAAATATAAAATGAGGGGCTAGTTGTTTCTTTTAATATGGATCCTTCGTTCACAAGCTTGCTGGTAAAACAAGCACTATTGGAGAGAAATGGCTTTTCAGAGTAGAAGGAGAAGGTTAAAGACTACTAGAAAACTGCCTCAATTCATCAAAGGTATTAAAGCTGTTGCCATCGATAATACTTTATCATCACTTAATGAGTGAGTGACTTAATACTGTTACTGGATTTGATGATCGTCAGAAAGGATGGTGCTTTCGGTTCAATATCTACCAAAAGCCTACGCACACGTAGAGAACAACGTCAACTACGTCTTGCTATTGGTATTTCCTTAAGGTGACGCTCTACAAATCAATGATTATGATTAAACTAACTAGGAAAGTTTTTTTACTCGAAGACACATTCAGGAAAGTGAATTTGACGAGAAAATAATTGGGAATCCGATTAAAGAGTAGAAAAATAAAATGCAGCAATACCAGTTAACGACGTAGTTCATACAAGAAGAAAAATAAACAGCCAAAACAATTTCAACAGTTTTTTTTTCGACACAAAAAGAAAATTGTGGTATTTACAGGATTACTTGCCCGGAATGCGAAAAAATATACAACGGTCAAAAGCGGTTAGCTGGTGTTAGATTGACTGAGCAGGAAGCAACCTCGGCGAGGAAAAGAAAGACTACTTCAGGGTGATCAGTAGTAGCAATGGACATACAGTATAACATGGGTGAAAGTGGACAATGTAATGTATGATTAACTATAGCAGCTATTAAAACATATGGAAAACTTCGATGAATAAACGATTAAAGAACTACCAGAGTAGCTGTGCATCACCATTTTCCAGGCTGAATTGAGTCATTTTTTTTATGGTAGTAGAAACAAACGACACAAACTAATTTAATACAAATATATATATATATATATATATATATATATATATATATATATATATATATATATATATATATATATATATATATATATATATATAAAAGTTAATTTAAAATGCAATTAATAATGTGATTTGCTTTTGAAAGTAATCAAATAAAAAAAAGCCTTTAAACAATAGAGTAAAAATAACAGTTTTAAATTTCAGAATAAGACTGCAACACTTTGATGAAGAACTATTTTCGAAATATCAATATCTGTCGAGAAATTGAAATATATTTAACTTCTAAAGCAAAACTGGATCTTTAAATTAAAATATTTAGTTATTATTAATTGCATAAGTTGCCAAAAGATTTCCTATGCATTCAAAAAAACATGATGAAAAAAAGAATGTAGCGAATATGAAATATTTCGAAACCAAATTCTGAAGCTAGAATCGTTTCAGACCGAATAATTCACTTGATTTACCATGTTCGAATTAACGACAGATAGAGCAACTATGCTATAATAGGCTAACCGCAGACCGTCCATAATTGCCAACCACTAATTTTTTTCAGAATGCTCAATTGCCTACAATTCGAAATTTCAATTAAAATTGAAACGAATAACTGGTGACCGCATAATCAAAATTAAAATAATTCCCACAAACGACGAACGACTTTCTAACCTTTTGCATGTAAATGCGAATGAAATCTGTGCTTCCGGCTGGTTTGGCAACTAACGCTTAAAGCTCTAATTACTCTTTCTACGACCAGTATCGTCCCAAACTCAGGAAACGTGCGGCTCAGAGCTGGTACGATGTCGACATCCGCTGCATTATTTCCTCCTCGAATGGCTAACCGCGATCGCAGCTACAGGAACCAAAATGGCCGTGAGAGTGTGTTGCTCGTATCTGACTGTGTTTTATTATTAGGCGATTTCGAAGCCATTAATCATATAGATTTTGTAAATATTTGTAATTAGAAATGAATGAACAGTTGCGAGATTTCGAACGCGTCCGACCAAATACAAAAAGCAAATTGCAAATGTTAGCCCGAGTGTTCCAATTTCAATTTATGCAGGATGAATCAATTGAGATTGTCGAATGAGTTCCGATGCAATCGAATAAAATTGCAGGTTTTCGGATTTATCGAACGGAAATGCCTGGCTAGTTATTCATTATAGGTAAAATGTAGATGTGATTTGGTGATTGCGGTCTGGTATGAATAGAGCAAAATGTATGTTTCAAGACGAACAAATACTATGATGGAAATGATTTCCGCCCACGTTGGGCGCTTATCGGAAGTAGTGTATTGCCATACATGGGAATGAAAACAGGCATAGAATTGAAGTTTGTGTTAATGGCTATTTATAGCTATATCTTATTATTTATACTTGGAACGCTATTGCAATAATTTAAACTAATAACAGTTAAATATTGTATTATACTATTATGTATTTATAGTTCTTCAGTATAGATAGAGCATTTTTATGCGCAGGGTAATGGAGCAGCATAATGGAGCTCTACATTTCAGAAAATCTCTGAAAGAGATTTTCGAATTCTCTTAGCATGTGACATCAAGAGTGCCTCAAGGTTCTGTTAAGGACCTGTTTTGTGCACAAATTTATACCGTGGACTTTTCTAAATGTTGTTGTGCACAACTTTGATCGCCAAGAAGAGCTGTTTGCATCAACATTCCAATCACAGCTGAATGCTACCCCGCCTGGCTGTTCAGCTCTTAACAGCCAAATGATAGGAAAGGAGCTCAATTGCAACCTCAATATATACCATTTATTTATACAAAAAGTCCAATTGCAAATAGAAATAGCTGAGAAATAAAAGCATAAAACGATAAACCGAAAATAAAAAACAGATAATAAAAATTGAAAAAATAAAAAATATGCAAATCAAAGCCACGAATGACAAAATAGAGAGGCTAAACTACTGGACCGATAATATTGTGCTACGTATATTAGTTTAAAAGTGGATGTAGTGTGCGGAAGAAGTCCAAGCTGGAGGTTGTTATGGATACGTAAAAGGCATAAAATAGGAGAATGAAAGTAAGTACCTACACCAGCAAATGTTACTTCAAAAACAACAGAAGACTGGCTACATTTACATCATGAACCACTGGCTACATTTACATCCGAGAATTCAACAGATGATCGGCAAGATGCAGATGACTAATTTCACTTTATTAACAGTGGATACTTGATGCAACCGCTGCGCGATATAAATTTTTTTGGGCATGATGAAATACCTAATTTAATTATTCAACATCTACCACTTTCTATGCTTAAAATTCGTTAAAGAGGCCAGCAATTTCCGTCCAATCTTTCTCCTTCTTAATTTGGGGAAGATTTTTGAGAGAATATGGATGGAAGTGATGGAAAGCCATTGTGAGCTTGCACAGTAACTCCTGACCACCAGTTTAGGTTTAGCCATACAGTATGTGCATGATCAAATAGTATCTCATTGAATGAACAAAACATTCCAATAGTAATGTTTGCTTTAGGTTTAGGAAGCTTCCGATTCCGTAAGGTACGAAGGCCTTCTGTTTAAGTTGATTAAGTTTGGATTCCCGGTGGACTTGCTGGACTTTTTCATACCAACAGCCAATTCTATGACAGTGCTAATAGTTTGTGACATCAGGAATACCATAAAATTCTATTACTAGACCAATTCTACATACCACATTCACCGTTGACCTTCCTATTCCAGCGGGCCAATCTGAAGTCCAAGTTCTTCAATATACTTATTACAAGCTTCTTATAGCGTCATGTAAACAGCCACTCAAAGCAACGAAGAGCTTAGATTTCTACTTGGCAGAACTGTCCTTACTTTGGCGAATGGGACATCAAACCAAACAGCAGTAAGACACAACTCTGTGTATTATACTTCTAGGAATCGGGGATCCAAAACTATTCGCAATAAGGTAAAAAACTCGCTATCTCGTTTGTAGTCTCTAAAATTACTCATAACTTATCTCGAAAGTACCTTAGTGCTGATATCCACGACTTTCTAATGTAGGATATGCATACAACAGAGGCTATGGCCAATATCTGTACACCCCCTTGGTGCGAGCTACGCTGATGTTGGGCTCACTCCCGACCTGAGTGGGTTTTTGGCCACCAACATGCACCAACCAAACGGATTTGAGTTGGGCCAATATGTATTTGAAGCATAAGGTTTAATCTTTATGTGCGACGTTAAATCAATGCTGCCAAATCCGCATTTCAACGCATCAAACATCTTTTCGCCAACAAGAAAGTCATGACCAATAAATCTAAATCCATTTTCTATCAGATCCTCATCCGGTCTATCCTGACTTATGCATCCCCATCCTGGATAGCCTGTTCAAAAACTGTCATGGCAGAGGTAATCGAAAGGAGAATGAGCTTTTGCACTAGCAGGATCTACAATCCGGTAACTAAAAGGTAGCCAAAGAATCTATCAGATAGATGCGCTATTTATTTATGTAGGCCTTCCATTGAACAGGAGGAGCTAGATTTAAGGCTTAGGATAAGATTTAGGTCTAGTTAGGATAAATTATTTGCAATAAGGTACAAGTTAGGCTTAAGTCATAGCGTAACGTAGGTTTTAAGTGTCTATTGTCAAGATGATCCCAGCCAACGTATAGGCTGGGTATGACTATTAAAAATTTTCAAAGAAATGTAATAATGAAATAAGTTTGTAATTTAGTTTGTAATTTTTTAATGTTAATAGAACTTAAGTTAGGGTTATAATGTACAAATGAACGTAAAATAAAATATTATTTCAATTCAATTCAAACTCAGGAAAAATAAAGTCCGTGACAAGTTTATTATCATTAAAACGTAGTATGAAGCCAGATATATTGAACTGCATATGTGGACTGACTTGCTAATGATGTGATATTGAATAGACGGTAAGTTGAAATTCCTACATATAACAATAACCGAATAAGGACAGTCACTATAGAAATATCCATAAGAGATAAAGGATATATTACAAGAAATATACAATATAATACAGCAAAGAATGCAAAAATGTACAGAACGCACCCTGGAGAGATTTACGAATGGTCATGAATGACGGTTGCTATCAATATATTTTTAAAGTGACTATATTCTACATGAAGTAAATTCATGTTTCTGTAAGCACGTAGATATTGTTGGTTTGCAGTGACAAAGAGCCTAACTTGTAAACTAGAAGCAGTTGTGCACGCCATACATTTTATGCGGTTTTGATTTTTTTTGACGAGGAGCACGGATTGACTTATAAGATTGAAAGAAACGTTTGAGCTTTAGTTTATTCTTTACTGTTAGCGAAAAAGCTGGATACTTTTATTTGAATCCCAATACATATATGCTATCGTACTTGTGCCTATAAATACCTAAAAAAGTCAAACTACTTTTGACTACTTCAAGAAAAATAAAATGGGAGTATGCGTCCAAATAAAAATCTATGACTTTTCCAGGTTAGCAAGCAAATTATAATCATATTTCTCGAATTTCAATCAAAAAAACTGCAACAATCGAAAAATTTCTTTATTTCAAGTCAAATAACAATGCAATCTCTTTAGCATCCTTAAACTTGAAAAAGTTAAAGAATAGCTTAACGGGATCAAATATTCTCAACAAGAAACTTTCGAACATTTTTCAATTCGTTACTTCTTCGCGGAAAATCCTTCTATCGAAAATTTATTTTACTTTTCCGCTCAAGTACTTTTTCGCTACTATTTTGCTAAGAGTGCTCAAGTATGGATGGTCGGAATTACGCTTGCGGCTCCACTAAAACATTGTTATCAACATCCTTCTTCACGAACTTGTAATCGAAGTGAACAATAAGTTTTACCCAGTTTGAAAATCGAAATTCTCTAAGATACCATTCGTACATACGTACATATACAGCTCTTTAGAGTTTCCATTCATTTAAAAACACTCGAATGCAAAACTTGAAAAAGTTTCCGCAGAACCATTCCTGCCAACTTTATCGTATCCATGAAATATTATTTCCAATGGTCGCAGCGGGCAATGAAGAAGGGCGGCCAAGGGGACTACTCTAATGCTAGCATCCTCGTCGTATAGTGTCCAAACGACCGATACAACACGAAAATTGAATAAAATCCTTTCGATACGACGAACGTCGTGCGGAAACAGAAGTAGCAGGACAAGCAAGACCGTAAATTTCAAACATAAATTATTCTGCCATATCGCTTTAAGCTTAAAACATTCCGCACAAGACAAATTGTAATAAATACAACGGCAAACACTCGAGCACTTTTCGAATCGAACGCAATAATAATTGCCGGACAAATGTTCCGCGGGCTCTTGGTAGGAATAAAAAGTAAAGGAAAATGTTGTCTCATCTTTTCCTCGTTCCAATGAGCTATGGAACAGGTCATTCTAGGTCTACTACAATCTTGATACTTTTTTAGTGAGCTGCCGTTGGCTTGAGTTCAAGTTGTTGGGTCCTTGCGGAAAATTTGGGAAGTGTACTTTTTTTTAAAAATATTTTTGTGAAATTTAATAACATGCAAGACATCGAGTGCCGCGAAACAAATATTTTAAATAGACTAAAAAATATGTTTAGGATAGAAATCCTGGGACGGACGATATCGGCTATGTCGCTATGTGGCTTGTTGGCCAGCTGCTGCTCGGACAGATTTAGCGATGGGTATGAAAAGAGTAATTTGAAATTTCTTCAGTTTGCTTGATTTCACAGCCTTAGACAATATGGCACAAATGATATACAGCGAAAAATTATTTGTTGCACAGAAAAGCATTTGAATTTTTCGCAGGGTTAAAGTTAGAAAGAATTTATTAATATTGAAACATTTTTGGACGTTTTTTAACGATTCACTGGCTGAAATATTAGAATGGGTGAAGCTTATTACTTGTTTTTGAGATAATTTCGGCAGGTAGACAATTTAGACAGCTATTTCGTTATGTAATGATCTTCGAGATGTCTTAAAAATATGTATCACCTTTTGTGGTCATAAAAAAGAAGCTTAAGCAGTACGCCTTAGACAACTTTTAATAGTCTATTTATTATTTGATAAAATTTTTTTAATTCAGTAAACTTCACTCCACTGTTTTTTTAAATTTTTCCTGATACTAGCATTGGACTAATGTCTGTATTGTCTGTATTTTCTATTTTGAATCATGTTATTTATCAGTATTTAGGGGGGCGGGGCTAAGAGCTAGCACTTGTGAAAAAAAATCTTATAACTTATCTTATAGCTAAATATTTCAAAAATATAATCCCAAAATTTGAAGTCAATCAGAGCAAAACTCTCGAAGTTATTGAATACTTAGTCTCAACTCCTTTATCATTGTAGCTCCGACAGCTCGGAGTTTAGTTGTTATTTTCTCAAAACAATTTTTTAAAAGTCCGTGTTCACTGCTATTTAAAAACCACATTATCGATTCATTTCAAACTTGGTACACACTATTCACATGTAAAATAATTCCTCCAACGATAAGTTTTAGAATTTTATTTTACATTAAGGGGTTTTCCACCTACAAAAAGACCAAATTTTTTCGTGAAAAATAGCAATTTTCACTTCAAATATCCAACAAAAATTTAAAAATGAAAAAAATAAAAATCAGAGAACGTTGGGGGAAGGATTTGATGATAATTTCTCTACATTTTAATGTTCTTTTATATCCGGTAATTTTCAGCTGAGATATAGTGAACACCGCAAATCGTCTTTTTCCAAAGACGTTCTTGAAAGACCTTTGTCACCGGTTTGTTTGTCGATATTTTCGCATAATAAAATTACACAACGTTATTGAAATGATGATTAATAATGTACTAAAGATTTAAATTAGTTTGCTCTATCCGTATTTCTAAAAAAAAAATTCGTAAAAGAGTTTTTATCACGCTGAAACCCCTACCCCCTTAAAATCACTTTGGACAAAAATTCATAATTCCATATGTATATATATATATATATATATATATATATATATATATATATATATATATATATATATATATATATATATATATATGTGTATAAAAAAAAATCAGTGACTATATCTCGGAAACGCGGAACCTGATTGAGCTGAAAGTTTCAGGATACATTTGTGTACGTGCAGAATAGGTCCAGGGCCCACCAAATGTTAATTATCTTTAACTCTTTAGGAACGGCGCACACTGGGCTGAATCCCGATTCTAGCTGGACAAAATTATTTTATGGTCTTAACAAGGGCTTAAAGATTGGAATAGGTTAAAAAAATAATTTAAAAAAATATATGAGATAAAAAGTAGGTATTTTTGTTGTGAAAACATAATTTTTAATTTTGTAGTTAAATCAAGTATTATTATTACATACTATATATATTACAAAAATTCAAAATCCGAATCATTTTCCGATTCGCTCGGAGAATCCTTCATACCCTCTTCCACTGAATCCGTGATCAGCTCCCTTTCATCAGGACTCAGCTCCTTCAACGGGACCTTCTGGAAAGTTCTAACGCCTGTAATAACAGGATCCAATGAAACCAAAAGCATGTAAACAAAGTCTACACAGGTTTTTATATATGAGGACTTTCTAATAAGCTGGGCTCTGAATCACCTCATGTCTTTATTCCTTGCCTCCTGTACCTCCTCTGAAAGCTGCCTTATTGGAACAAGAGCATGTTTGATGGCTAAAGAGCCATGCAAAAGGATTTTATGTACGCTGGGAGGCATCTTGTACCACCCATATAGCTCCACAAACAGCTTGGCAGTATCATAAGCAAATGTGTTGAACTTTTCTTCCCTGATTGTATTTCCGCTTTAAATAACCTGCAACAATAAGAAAGAACGAAGAAGAAAAAATGATTGCGATAGTGAACAATTTGAGGAACTTGTTTTATAACTAAATGAAGAATAGTTCCAAATCTAGATATTAATCACTTATCAATTCCTGTAGCTGCTGGAGTTCATCTGCATGCTTAAACAATCGGCGGGACAAATTCTCGGTGTTGGACGTCCCACTTTATTGAACCATTGTGCCCACTGTTATCCCTATAGATTACCATAAAGCCTTCTAGATATTTTTTTCCCTGGTGTCAGCCTCATCCTTCTCATGAGAAGTGGCCCCTCGCATAACTGGCTTTCTTATGGGGCATTTCACGTGAAGCGGACAACGAAAAAAAGTCGACGTATTATGCATAATGGTACTTCTAGAAGATATGAATGTGGATGCACAAGTTTTTGTTTCTATGAGGTTTAGTTGCCGAGTTATGGGCTTCTGAATAATTGACGAAATTGATAAGAGGTTTTTTTGGAAGCGGATTCTGAGATTCAAAAAAAACCTAAAAAACATTAAACATACTGATTGTTATAGCAAATTAGCTGTTCTTTTTAATTTTGAAATTAGATTTGATTTTTCATGTGTGGAACCGGAAGTAGACACTTAACCTCGTAATTTGAATAATTTGGACCAGGTTAATTTTTTTTATTTTTATAACAAAACAAAGCTTAAAGTATACTTATTTTATCATAAAAGTTTTAGAATGAGATGGCCAGTAGTTTAGGATGTAGGTGATTTTCAATACATAAAAGTCGCATTTTCGATGTCCGCTTCACGTGAAATGCCCCTTATTCCAAATCTTAATCGGTCGATTTTTAATATTTTCTTATGCATTCATTTCAGTAGGCTTACAGCCACTCAAGTAGCATGATTGACTCGAGGTTTTGGTGAGCGGATTTATTATTTTTGCATTGTCAATAACATTTTAAAATAAATCTTCACATTTTTACCTATAAATAACAAAATATATATTTAGAGAAATATTAAATTAAGCAATTTTTATTACCATTAATTATGAACTCGAAAGGTTCCAGAGCGTCTATTTCTTCTTGCACAGTATCTATTTCTCTTCTAGAGGTGATTTTTGTTTCTTTTATAAATAAAAACTTTATTGGTCGACAATATCGAGTCGATGAAGGGTGTGGGTTTTCCCACAGCATGATTTTCTCTCCCGATTCCTTTAAGATCGCAGTCGGCTGAAGCGGAACAGTAGAAAACATAAAAATGCTATCACTAGAATATTCCGGATTGTCTTCTTTTGTTGCCTCAGATGATGTTTCTGGATGAAATAGCTGCATATACTCGTTTACAGTAGAAGTACCGTCACAGCCCCATTTGAACAAAAATTTAATTTTTTTGGGATATGACTCATTTGACATGCTATTTAATGATTTTAATGATGTTTTTTCCCCTAACCACCTCTCTTACCGTTTTAACATCAAGAAATGTAGTAACCAATAAACAATAAATAATACTAATTTCAAAAGAAGCATCATCAAAATGTAATTAGCATTAAATGTTTCTTGTAAGGTCTTTAAGGTATAGAGTGTAAATAAAAGGATAGGGTCCGTTTAGGATTTAAACTGAAAATTGAAATTCTGACTCCAGAATTTTTGTTACATCTCAATTTATGGTTCATTATGGCCCTCTTTGTTTGAATATGCTATTAATTATACCATAATAAAGAAAGTCTCAAAATTTGAAGTCAATGAAATCTAATGAAAAAAAGTTGCGTGTTAAAATGTGCAGAATTTTTCAGTATCCACGAAGCAAAATCACACTCTCTTATATTCTAATGGTATGAACGTACCTTTTTCATTTGGGCGTTTTCAGTGCTTGAAACTTTTTTTTTGAAAAGTATCTCAAACGAAAATAAACATTCATGTCACCGAGCAGTTAATACAAAGGAAGGTCACATTAATGTACCGCGAGAGCGTCTCACGCTCTACTTGCATTCGACCGTTTTCACAGTAACAAATTTTTTGTGGAATTAGTTTTACTGAAGCCTTAAGAAAAATTTCCTATACCTGAAAATCTTACATTTCGACACTGATTTTTTGACTTTTGTCCAGGTAGAATTGGGATTCAGCCCAGTGTGCGGCGGTTATTTTAGTGAAACTTTAAATATCCCTATAATTCTATCGGCAAATATTTTTCAATAAAACAAAATTTGGGAAATGCATTTTGAACGTGTTTCAAATGCGAATATTATTACATTTTGGAAATTCAATTTGCCGTAAAATAGGATACATTTTAAATTTTTCGGGATTAGAACACTCCTCGTAGACTTCAGCACTTTAAGAGCCGCTACACACTGCACTTGCTGTCACACATGTATTCAACTAAGTCAACATCCGATAATTCCTAGAACTTTCTGTTGTTCTGCTCTACAAATATAAATTTGGGGTTTACGTGGGTGTAAAATGTATGGCAAAGAGCTTCATTCAATAATGCTACAAATAACAGATACGAGTACACTCGTAGTTGTGGCCGCTGGTAATTATTTCTTTACAGTATACGTATAATATAAAATGGAGAACATCAGCAGGTGACATCCACGATGATACCTCTTCAAATCTAGGTAGGTACCTGATGCAAAGTGTTCATTCCAAAATGGAAGCAAACTCTGTGTGTATTTCATACTGAAACTGTGTCAATGCTGGCAGGAGCAAGGATTACGGTTTCATGGTTTTCTGCCGATATATACACATTGTTATTAAATTGCATTTATGAGCTAGGCTCTCTGCTAAGTTGCGGTGCTGATGTTTCGTAACTTCTACGCTTACAATTTATGTACAGCAAGCAGCACGTTATGTTACTTAACAGCTTGATGGATGGCGTGATTGGTTTGAAATTCTAGAAGCTTTACGATGAGTTCAATGTTTGGTGTACTTGATACTGTATGATCTATAACGGTTTATTTGTGGAGGAAGCAGAGGTGGTTTATTTATTTTGAAAATTTATACGGCTAATGTTTATGGGCTGATGAGAAATTTATACGGCACCCAATTTTTTCTTTTTGATTTGCAAACATTGGTTTGATTAGTGAGTCGGAGAGTAAATACAATCCATCGCTATACAATTTAAATACTAGGTTCTAATATATTTTAGCGTAAAGTGTAAGTCAAGTCCATTTTAGCATGAAGACATGATGCACACTTTAATACGAGTTGCGAATCACTGACGTAGCTTAAGAAATTTCGCAGGAATTGTAGGCAAACACAAGCAAAGCATCACAAATGCTGGTGAAGCCGTCACAATTCCTCATAAATTAATTAACGAAATTTCAACCGAGAGCATAAGCAACTTCGTTTTTCGAAGTAATAATCCTTAGAACACTTTAATTAGCATTTAAATCGTTCTCTTGAACGTTCCCCCGTTTGTTTTTGATTTATTCACCACACACAAAGGCACACCACTTTCTTCATCGTCCTCACGAACCTTGCTGCTGATTTAAGTTCAACTCCGCCATTGCCATGGATCTGAAGAAATTCATCCTGATTCGTATTTCATATTTTCGCCTGCTTATGCTATGTGTATTGTATTTTGCAGCATGGTGACGTGGATGTGTTGTGCTAAATTGTTGTTGGTTTACCCTTTATACTGTTTACGCTGTATACTCGAAGCAAATGATTTCTGTTTGGCAAAACTCTAGACATTTCCATTTTCATTATTTACCCAGTATTGGTTAAATAAGCATTGCTCTATGCAGGCTTTGTCCTAAGCTGGTCGGAGGAATAAAGTGCGGCGAATAGAATATTTTATGAAAAGTACAAGATGTGGCTAATGGTTTCTGTAGAATCATTAGAAATTTAAATCTATATTTGATGATACTTATCGGCGAAGTTATGGTTTCGGAGAATAACAACAAAAATTCGAATGTATAATAACGATGAGAGATTAGGCTACTAAAAGTTGAAATTATTCTTTAAGCCATCACGGATTGAATTCCAAGGGCGAAAGATTATTAGTATCTATAATAATCTTCCTTTATTCGAACGTTCGCGTGGCGTTTGCATTTGAGCCCAGTTTAATGAGGTTGTTTTGCATAAGCCATCATAAAGTAACATAGCCTTTGACTTCTTCGTTTCATAAAAATCGCTTTGGCAAAAGTCCATTGCAATGAAATT
Source organism: Nemotelus pantherinus (assembly GCA_963978885.1). Classification (NCBI taxonomy): domain Eukaryota; kingdom Metazoa; phylum Arthropoda; class Insecta; order Diptera; family Stratiomyidae; genus Nemotelus; species Nemotelus pantherinus. The sequence continues at coordinate 25,176,038 of OZ022264.1, read as the reverse complement.
ACAACGTCTACTGGCTTTATGTTTTGGATCAAAACTTTTTTCGATTGCGAAAAGGTAAAAGTGTTTGTTTTTTTTGCATCTCCAATTCGTCGTTGAATTTTCAATGTTCAAGCGACCAGTTTAGTAAAAGCAATAACAACAACTGGTGCCTACAACTGCATACATCCTGACGTTGCTCGCTAGAGCACCATATACCCAGCAACATTTTAGCATGCACCGCATTACAATGAATGCACTCTCGGACAATGTTGTGCTGGCAAAATGAGTGAAGTACAGAAAAATGTGTCCCTGGAGGCCAATTCGCAAGCATGACTATGGCAAAAATGTTACAGATTTACTTCACTTTCAAAGAAATAATGTTTACTTTGTGCAGCCGGTGTAAACGCTATCAAACTAAAAATGCCAGGTAAATGATAAAAGTGTAAAAGAGGCTTTTGATCGAGAAAAACAAGTAATGAATTCATTGTTTGCTTCTAGGCTGGAACGGAATTTTTGAAAGTGACAAATATTATTTGATGTTTTTGGCTAGAAAGCATTATATTGATGGCTTTACTTTCCGGGTGAATGCTTCTCGGGTGCAAGTAGCGCAATCGAGTTTTTTGTCGATTTCTTTATTTCATACGGAAACAGAGAGAGCGTGCTTTCAGGTAATTATTTCATATACTTTTGGCGCCCAGCGTGGGCATTATCAGTGAAAAAGACAATTTAATTTTAATGCCGTAATATTATTCATGCTACTTTGCCCCGTATTTGAAAAACTGCTCATTTTTAAGAATAGATTGATGAATTATAAACTATTTTTGAGCATTTGACGAACGTTTTGGTGTTTTAATCTGACAAACTCTTCTGACCAGAGGTCTGTAAGTTTCCGATAAAAGCACGCAAATCATGTATGAAGTTTGTTTGGTTGAAGAAACGGAAATGGGATTGCCTGAAAGTTGTTTTCACATGGAATTTGCAGTTAAATGGAAATAGCTGATCTAGAGCCATTTCAAAAATAACTATATAGCCTTGAACAAGTCCACGTCTTGTCAGTTGATAAGCAATTTCGAACTCTAGCTAAACAAACGGTAGCTGCAATGGAAGGGGTATATTTTGGCCTTGAAATTGCATGGAATTGGAAGTAGAAACGAAATTTCGGTAGTTTTGACATTTTTAAAAAAGGAAAACTGAAAATAAGCTTTCAAGAAAAAGTTAATATAAATTTATCATTAATTTTAAAGTTGGAAGAAAGAAATGACACAAAATTCGATAAAGAAACTGCAGTGTAAAGGTGGCTAAAAATTAGATGGGATTGAATCTGAACAATTAAATACAATAGGAGGCTGCGAATTTAAATCAAGTGAATTACAAATAAGGATGCAATGATATAACAAAATAATTCGAGGTCTGGCGATTTTCACTAGAGGAGATGCGAGTCGATGAACTAAGGCAGATAATGTTTATTTTTTTATGAATTGGTGACGAACGCTATCAATAGACTTCGAAAACTATATAAGCATATTTCGATATCAGCAACTTTAAGAAACAAATATTTTTTACTATTCAATTTCAAAGTCTTTATATTTGCATCTTTTATTTCTATATTTGCATCATTCTTTAATTTTTGAAATCATATTGGCTGAATATTTACACAGGGCGTCTAGACTACAATATTTCAGTAAATATATGTTCTTACGCGTGGGCAGATTTACTATTTTTGTCTATCTTAGACAATTGAATATCCCTGGGTTCAACTAATTTAAATCATACCTTTTAGTAAAAAGTTTCACTTTTTACAGCATATTCATTATAGTATAGAAAATTATCTTCTAGTCTATAAAGCTTTTTCATTATTATCATCAGCAAGTCTTCCATATTTTGAAGCGAAGTTTTCCTCAATGCATAATCGATTTTTTTTTGCTTGATTTGAAGCAGTTAAGCAGCATTAGTGTAGAGCTGGCTTTTGCAATACTTTTCTGAATTCACTATTTTTCATTTGGCAACTAGAAACGTCAGATGGTACAAATGGTAAACCACCGAAGGTGCTTATTCGTGAAAGATATTGTGATATTTTACTATTTGAAAAAATGTAATCTGTCAGTGGGAAAAAGTAGACGAATCTGCGAGTTTGTGATCATGATGCTCCATTACTGAATAATACCTAAACCATCTTGACATCATATTGTAAGTAAAAGACAAAGACAAAGACAAAAAAGACAAAGAATAATTGAAGAGAGATTTTTCCTGTGCGCGCAAGAGAATATAAAAAAAATTGAAATGAAAATCGATATTGCGAAGGTTGGCTAATTTTGGGGAAAGTGAAAAGCGGAAAAAGGACATTTAAGTTGGAGATTTGGAAGAGATCATTTGACCTTTCAGCAAGAGATCCGTAAGAAACTAAATAACAAAGAACTGGAATTTGGGTTTCGATATAAAATTAGGAAGCAGTTTGTGAAGTCGGAATATGAAGATAGTGAATCTGAAGTAGTGAAATTTATTGGTGAAATGTAATGTAACAGAAACGAAGATGAAACCAAAAACAGATAAATATTGAAATTTGCTTTTTTATAAAAAAGAAATGATAAATAGTTCACACATTTTGTTCTTGTTTTTCACCTTAAAATATAACCTTATGTTTATTTTCCATTTTTCAAAGTAGTCCAGAAACGTATTGATGGCAAATCGAAGGGTTGACGCGACAGTGTCTGCCAATTGGGATGTGTAAAATATACAAGTATCGTCTGCAAACAGGGCTATTTTTGAGATGCGTAATTTAGGACTGCTTGCAGTATATAGATTGTACAGCAGTGATGATACGAGTGATCCTTGTGAGACTCCAGCTTCTATGGTTTGCTATGTGGAAAAATTTGTGTTTTTTCTTCCATTGAAAGTTTTGCCCTCTAAGAATGATTGTATAAGTTGAATTAGAGGCACAGGGATATAATCCTGTGTGTCAGACTTTGTCGAATGCTTTTGCCACGTCAAGCTTCTAAAATATAACCACGCTGGGTGACTTGTGCAAATGTGTTGGACCACCCTTGCCAGCTCGAGCTCAGTGGAGGGAAGTGACCTGAAACCGAATTACTCTTCCGGGCGGATTTTATTCTCGAATATTTCTTCGTTTAGACGAGATGTGCGAATGTATTCTGCTACCCTGGCGATTGAGAAGAGAAGGCTAATTGGCCTCCAGTACTGGAGGAAGTGATGATTTTACCGAGTTTCAACAGCATTATAATGGCAGTTTATAATGCTGTTGAAACTCGGTAAAATCATCACTTCCTCCAGTACTGTACTGAGTTTCAACAGCATTATAATGCTTTTGAATATGAAAAGCCTGTTGATGATGTTGGTCAAAGTTTGTAGTATATTGTCTGCTGCGTGAATAAAGCAGGGGTTGCTGATTTGGTCAGCTTTAGGTGATTTACGTCGATTCATACTAATAACCAGGCTATTAGGTTCGGCCAGGTTGGGTTGCCTTGCCTCCCGGAGCTCAGAGTTTGTGACTCCCCTACCAAACACGATCCATTGCTCCTTGGTCGTAAAGTTCGTCGTTTGATGACAAGTTAGTCTGAAATTGCAGCTCCAGAGAATCAATAAAGGATTTTGAGACCATGAAATCCGTGAATTGGTAGAACTATTCATTTGTTTTTCGTCTTGAAATATTTGAACAGGCTTCACATGCTTCCACCCGGCTCTATCAGGCTCTCCCACTGTCCGTTCTGGAACTCGCTTATTTGACTACCGATAGTATTGGTTTGCCAGTTTGCTTCCCGTTTCAGTCTACGGTCACTTGTGCCCCTAGTTATTTTGCGGTTTGCACAACATCCGTCCAATCTTGTTTTCAATTTATTATCCTTTATTCTTCTAAAGAAAAAATGATCTTTAAATTGAAGTATTTGGTTTCGAAAGCTAAAAAAAGTTGTATCACATTGTAATAGTTTATTATACCTAATGCTGCCACTTTGGGAAAAATTTTCGTATCAAAATTGTTTGAAATGCATATCAAAAGAAAAATAAAGCTTATCAAAATCCTATCAGTCTATGAAAATATTTGACAAAATAGAAATCGCACCATTTTGTACGAATTCTCGATGCTTTTTTTGTAATGTATTTTCTTTTTTTATTTCATTATATTATATTTAAACATACTAATTTCATCAACTGGATGATTGTAATTAAAAACAGACTATTTTCTATAGTTTTTCAACATCAAATGCATTAAATTAGATTTGGTGAGTGTCAAATTTAAGTTACATATTATTACATATTATTTGTTTAGTTATATTTTATTCTTCTTTTAACCATATTAATAAAAGTTCACATATGAATATATTTTTTCATTTTATTTTTTACTTATGTGTGAATGTATTAAGGTTTCAGATTTGAATCTTGCTGTAAACCAATTCTGGCCGAATTTGCGCACTAATGATACCCATCCAATTCATACCTACCATTACTTTATTAAAGTTGTTAGTATTCGAATAACTGGTTTCTAATTTTGTGAGACAAGCTTTAATAAAAGTGAAATAATGAATTTTGAAATTTTGATTATTTGAATAACGATTTCTGCTCGGAATCATCTTAAAGGTTGCATTAAGTACAAACCATCCACCACCCAAGGACAAATGACAGACTGAGCTAGATATTTAATAATTGGATGAAATATCTGTATGTTGTACATTCAATAAATAAATAAGTCAATATTATAAGAAGAGATAGGATAATTTTGACATTCTTTCTATGATTCATGGAGTTGAAGCCAAGTAGACCGATAAGTTATTTGAAAGAATCACTCCCTGAGAATAGTTTAGCAGCAAAGCAGGTTTTAAATTTTCTTCACCTGTTTTCAAGTGCGTTAATGAACCGTAAACTGAGACGATCAGTCGAAGAAGGCAATCGCAAGGGTTCCGACTACTAACAAACTATGCAGATGTACTCAAAGGTTGATCTGGCTTTTAAGGTTATTTTTTTAAGGTATTTATGTGATATTAAATACTATAAATCATAAATAAATATATTATAAAGAAATAAATAAACAAATAAAATAAAATAAAATGTAAGAGTCTAAAATATTAAGTCTCCTAACATCGATTTGATTCCATCACCAACAATAAATATTATTGGTAGCTGGATATAAGATTGGTTAGTTTTGTTTGACTCGTAAATATACTTGTTAATATTATTGTTGTAAATTCATAGACTTTAAGTAATCAGCTCAAATCACAAGAAAGAAAATAATATTTAGCAATTCTCTTGTTTACAGTTTATTCGAAATTTCGTGGAAAGCATCGTTGACAGCTATCATTTTTACATTTGTATTTGCATTGATTTTCATATTTCACTTCCCATCAACACCGTGAAACAACTTAAAGAAAACAACTCTGACAGCACAAATTGGAATAATAATTTCATAGCGAAAGTAAGTATGTTTTCCTGTTAGTTGTGAAAGTTATGACAGCCGTGGCATTTTGAATTTCTATTTCTCAGAACTTCACATCGAATATATACCCATGTATCTAGTTAGTATTATCTGTTGTTGTTATTCGCATTGTCGTCCTCGTTGTCACCTTTTCCATTGTCTTCTTTGCCGTAGCGGCTGAGACTGAGACTGAGATAACGTCAACAACACATCTTTCAATTTCCCTTCGCTACTTAGTCATGAATGAAATGCATTTTAAATGATGATAGCTTTTTGAAATATTGAATAACCACCGCCTTTCTTCAGTTTTGCCGCCCCATCGTCGTTGTTGTTCTTGTCGTCTTCGTAGTCTTGGTTCGCATGTTTTTCGATTATTATATTCTCTGCAACATCAGAACGGGTAAATACGAGTATGTCATGTGTGATAAAAATCCGAATCTGTCCACATAAATTTTCTTTCATTTTCTTCACACGTTTTTCTGGTGTGATTGTTTTCAAATATGTTCGGAACGGTTACAAGTTTGTAACCCGCTGGGTCGATGGTTTCTCTAGACTAGAGCATATTTTCATGATATATGTAGATGGTGGGAAACTTTTCGAACAATTGGAAGTGTGAAAAATAATAATTATATTGGAAAGAGGAATGCAGGATTTCTTTTTGGTTACTGTATGCTGAGGTTTATTCGAGGTTAGCTTTGATCATGCTATAGATGATACAAAATATTTGATGAATAATGTATATATCCCAAAACTTTAGAAGAACCAAATGTGAAATCATCCAAAATTCTAGCATCATTTTTGTTTCTTCATCAGTAATTCAGCGTCGGAAAATAGCGGCAAAACACAACACAGTCACTTGAAGTAATAATGTGTGTCATCGTCCCTGATGACATGCTTTTACGGCGACATCAAGAAGAATGTGTTTTTTTCGTACTAGAAAAATCTTTGAAAGTTAACGGTACAGCATTTATATCTGCTCGGAAAGTGACAGTGTCTAATGCGTAAAGTTTTCAAGTACACGTTGATCCGTAGAAATGACTTTTTGACAATTTTCTCAGCGACTTTTCCATTCGAATATTTATCGAGCGGGAGACGTATGAAGGAACTTAGAACTAACACATGCACATTTATTCGAAATACCTCGACGAAAGGTTTATCTATGTCTACTATTTTGCACGCAGTGAAAGTAACTCACATTTTTTCAATTCGGTCCATAGAAATCGAAGCTGATGTTGAAAATAAATTACAGTCCCAAATTAAACATAAACTTTTAATAGAAGAAGGTTATTGTATTGTATTAACACATACACTACACAAAACCAAATTACAAATAAGTTGATATGGACATGGTTTTATTTTTGTGATCCAAGTATCGGTGGTATTCCTACTGGTAGTAGCAGAAGCAAGAACATCAGAAATTTAAAATACTTAGGTATTACAATTTTTCCACAAAATTCTAACTTTTTTCCTCTTTCCGTTTAACATTGTTGTCACCTTGTCCCATTCTCCGTATTTAATCTTTGTCACTATGCTCTTATTCATGTTTGAAACACAGAACTTCATGACAATAGAAAAGAGAAGATTTAATATTTTCTCAAGTTTAAATGCGACACGTACAGATCCTTGTCTGCTGATGCATATGTCATTTTCGCATAAGCTTAGCCATTCTATTTTTCTGAAATAAATTCGAGAGGTGCTGTGAAGTTTGACAGATTGTGAGAGTTGATGAAACTTTTCCACTTGATAACAGTGTGATTTTATATAATTTAATTTTGTTTAGGTATACTGAAGAGATAAGTGTATTTTTCGGGAAAATTTAACGTTTCAGTAATGATTTGGGGTTGAAATATCTAAATGGTTTTGAAATGAGATTTAGAGTTTTTCACATTAATTAAGATTATGTCTGATTTGATTTGAATGTATGCAATCAGATTTTTTTTGGCAGTTGGTATAAAAACAAATTTTGGTTGGTAAAAATTGCTCAAAGGATTTTATATTCTGATAGGTGAATATTACATATATATCTGATTTTGCCGATACAATTGTTTTTTTGAATAATTTCTATTCATCTTTTCAGTAGATCTACTCTGTTGATTGATTCAAACAGAAATTACGTGCCAGATTTTGTAGTTCTAAGTACATAGCTTATTACATTTTGAGGCGATCTACGTAATTTCAAGACGATCTGATTCTGTGGATTCTTTAATTAACTTCTTCTTGTGGAATAAGTCTTGCTGAAATTGTCTTTTATTTTGGTTTGGTTGGTTTTGGCTGGTTCGGTCGATAAAGTTGTTTTCGGTCAATACAGTATGTTTATATTTTCAATAAATTTTCGCTCATTGTCATCCATTGCCCTGAATAACGATTCCATTCGAAGCGACGGCTGCTTAAGGGGTTAGGTACACTTGGTACGTCCAAAAAGGATTTTTTTAGACACACATTAAAATAATTAATAACAAATGTTTTTTTACTTGAAAGAAATATATTTGTAGAAGCTATTGTAATTTTTTTAAGGCAAAAGGTTGAAAATTAGTCGAAATAGAGTAAATTTTCGAGGGGTCAAAAAAAAATTGTTTTGCCGTGATCACTGTAGCTTGTCACTGCATCATCCGAAATAAAAAAATCGGGGATTATTAGTTAATTACATAGTACTCCGGATGGACGAAGGACTTTGGCAGATTTTGATTTTTTGAAAAATGGCGGTTGTTGAAATTTAAAATTGTATTTTAGACCAAAATTTCACTTACATTTTTGGCTATTGAAAAAAAAATATCGTCCAATCGAAAAATCCTTCGTTCATCCGGAGGATAATCACATGTAAAATAAGTTAGGAAAATTTCATGCTGATCGATAAAGCCGTTTTCAACTTACAGTGATCACCGACTCCGAAAACGTAGTTTCGAGAAAAATGCTTTTAAAGCATGCAAAAAACGCTTTATGCATTAGAGACGACTACATTCAAAGCTATGTATCTCCATAAAGAATTGTCCGATTCGTCTGAGAATGCTTTTGAAATATGTTACTTTTAGAAAATGCAAAGAAAATAAAATCGATTTTCTCAAAATTCTAAGTGTACCTGCCCCCTTAATATACAATATTTCAAAGCAACATTCTATTGGTTGTGGAAAAAATGTGTGTCCCTTTTTCTCTCCGAGTTTGTTATTTATTTAAATAATTGCTTACAAACTAATTTCATTGAAAGTACGCCCCATTATATTTCGGGCGGTAAATTGGATCTTTTAAGGAAAATTCCAACCTTTCAACTGGACCTAATTTTCGCACCACTTTCTGATGTTTTCACAAGAAGTGAGGCAAGGTGCTAAAGTAGCATCTCGCGAGTAAAAAAATACTTTTCAATATCTCTCTTCTTCAGAATCAAATCTTGTGCCATTGCCATTCCAAGTAACGGAATTTGACAACTTATAGATCATTTGGGACAGATTTTCATCAAGTAATTCTTTCGATTCAATTTCTTGGGATTTCTTTGGGGCATGCTTCGCCTTATTGGTGTTTATAAAAAATGACATTTCTGAATCGTATTTTATGAGATATTGTCACCATACACTTTTAAGGGCAAATAATGTGTTTCAGCCGCATTCAACTCATCGAGTAGAAAGATTTACAGGATTACCACTCGCAAGGATTTCAAAATTTAAGAAAGGGAAACACTGGTTGCTCATATTCAATATTCAGTACTATACAAAACTCATATTCAATACACCAAATCTGCTTCACGATGAGGTCAGCCCACCTTGTGAATTTCGTTTCGATCCAATGACTGCATTGGAAGTTAAATGAGTACAAAGAAAGTTAGAGATTTCAATTTTTCAAAATCCAAATAATTGTTGTTTATTGTCACTATAAAATCATTGCCATTTTAAAATTTAACGATAGCTTAAACATATGCCACCAAATTTCAAAAATTACCATAGCTGGCCACTCTGTCAGGATTTTTCAACGATATTCTTACCAAATTCGGCTTACAATAAGGCCCATTTGGGACATAATTTCAGTTTTGATTTTATGGCGGCATCGGAAGCTATAGAGCAAAAAGCTTTATTTTAATGAGTAAATTTTCAAGATTCAAGATACAAAAATTACCACAGCTGGCAGCTCCAACCTAATTTTTCAACCGAATTTCTATCAAACTTGGCATAAAATAAGGGGAAATTCGTTAAAACCTTTTAGCTGGATCGGCATTTGTTCTAGTGATGTTAGTGATTTTTCAAGATGAGTCCACTGCCTCAGAATCGCCCACGTTTCAAAATCACTTCTATCAGATCCGGTCCTATTTATTCTGTGAATTTCGTATTGATGTGATTATTCGATCGTGAGTTCTCGTGAATGAAAGTTTTGAGTGCCCAAAATAGAGGTAATTTGCAAAACAGAATTCCGTTCTTATGCAACACACAATTGTGAATATTTCAATTTGACAGGATGGATAAGGGACAAAATATATCACTCGTTTGCATTTATTTTCATTAAGAGAAAATTTTTCAGGTGGGTCGACAGTTTGCGGGAATTTTCGCATAACATTAGTTATACAGTGCCGAGAAAAAGTGATGCAAAAGCTCATATTTAAGAAATCCTTTGGGTTAATCTTTTCATATTTTTAAAGGTAGTGAATAAAAAGTCCGTTGGTTTTTTTTCTTGCAATTAATATATTTCCAAACAGTGATTAGAAAAAAATAAAAAAAAAAAACATTTCTATAAGAAAAAAAATTTAAAAGTAAATCAATTCATTTTTGGCTACCGAGAAAAAGTGATGCAAAAATTAAACCTCGATCATATTCTTCCAACTGTATTGGGTAACTGATAGCAATCAATGGTTCTTAATATTTGGTAGGATTTCCTTTTCGATTTATGATAGCTTGAAGCCTTCTTGGCATAGATGAAACCAACTTAGCGCAGTATTCTGGAGTGATCTTGCCCCACTCTTCTTATATTATTTCCTTAAGCGCGGATTTGCTGCGGATGTTATGTGTTGCAAGTCGACGCGACAGTTCTTCCCAAATATGCTCAATTGGATTGAGATCAGGTGATTGTGGGGGCCATTTCAAGCAATTTGGAATATTATAAAGTATCCACATTCGAGTTTGGTGGGCGGTATGCTTAGGATCATTGTCTTGCATGAATATGTAGTTTGCTCCCAAATTCAACTTTTGAGCGCTAGCTGCTAGCCGATCCTTTAAAATCTGGATGTAGACTTTGTGATCCATCGTTTTTTTCTTCTATTATATGAAGTTCGCCAACTCCATTGAAAGCCATACATCCCCATACCAAAATAGAACTACGACCATGCTTTACAGTTCCTATCATATTTTTCGTGTCTAGCTCCGTAAGAGGCTTTCTGCGCACTTTTGCACGTCCACCGTGAGAAAACACATTAAGCTTGCTTTCATCCGTGAATAAGACGCGTCTCTGAAATTCGACATCGTTATTCAAATGTTCTTTGGCGAATTTTAATCTTTTTGCACGGTTTATGTCGCTAACGAAGAATTTCTTTCGTGGAATACAACACACGTAGCCCAATTTCCTTAAATGACTTCTGACTGTATGAACGCTAACATCTTTTTTATAAATAGATTTTAGTGTTGCTTTGACTTTCGTCGCCGGTATAAAATCATCTTTCTTGACTTCTCGTTCGATTATTCGCATATCACGTCCTGATAATATTAACTTCCTCCCTGAGCGCTTTTTATTTTCTAAGCTTTTATTTTTGCAGAACCGGTCTATTATCCCCCAAACAGTGGAAATGGGTCTACTAACGATGGATGCAATTTCCTTGTATGGAACGGTCTGGTTATGAAGCCGAAGAATAATTTTTCTTTCATCTAAAGAAGTCTCTTTTCTCATGTTGATCGACTGAAAATAGTAATATTAATGAAAACCTAAACCTGAGGATTCAGGAATTACTTTCTTTTACGAATGTTTTCCTCCAATCGCCTCTAAAATTGATTTTCAATGATGAAAACAACTAACAATGAACTGCAATCGCTGATAAAATGACACATTTTCAATGAAAAGCAATTATTGCATCACTTTTTCTCGGTATGTTTTAAGCTAGAGGTTAATCTGGAAGCGTAAACAAACTTTCAGAAACCGGTACTTGGGAAAATGATGAAGAAATTTTGCCTATGGCACATAGAACCATACTCCGAAACATGAATTTTGCCGATATTACTTTTAAGAGTTCGCCAATAAGCTATCAAAGCCGAAATTTTGTATATTTTCATCTTTTTGCATCACTTCTTCTCGGCACTGTATATAGTTTTAGTTAACGTCAATATACTCTGAAAATTTAGTGGTGATCAAAAGTTTCTGACAGAAGCTATGACAAGTCAAAATTTGATTAAAACTCATGCCTACTTTTACGCACTCAGCGCCCACATAAAAATGTCCAATTCTTAATCACAAACAAGCTTAAAACATGATCCGTTTTGATTTCCAATACTTGCTTTTTGTAAAATATATCGAACATCAGCAAAAATATAAAACCGTTACAGCATAAGCTTTATTTGCTTTTTACTGGTAAGTTATTGTAAACTGGAATGAACTGATTCATTTTATATCTTTGATTTTTCATATTTATTTTTGCATTTACTCTTTTATTACCTATTTTTTTGACACAAACTAACATGTTTCTGAAGCTTGTATAAAAGAAAACCCATTTTCGTCTCATCAGAAATATCACATCGCATACATTTACAAGCTATACAAGTCCAAGTGCTTTTACTGAGTGTATAAAGATTTAAATCTGATTCGAAAATAAGTGAAGTGGAATCTAGCGTTCAAAAATCGTTCATAAATATGCATGTGTAATTCACGTCACAAACGTAGACAAACTCTATTGAGAGTAAAATATAACTCCACAAAGTGACTTGGTACAAATTTACTATTTATTGGAAATCATATTGATCTAATGTTCATCTGATCGATTTCTGAAATCCGATGCTAGTTTCAAGCTAAAAAGTAAAAGAACCATACTTAGACCAGCCATTTCTTTTTGAACAATATGCGTTTGAAGTTCCGAGGTTTCAAGTTATATTTGAAATCAGCAACGTAACAGACGTTCAATTATTATTGGTTATTTGATATAGGGAATGTCGTGGTGAAAGTGCAATTTTACTATTGAATATAAATTTTTTTTTTTTGGTCGGTTCAAAATGAAAGTTCGCTGGAATTAAATTTGAGTTTTGTTTGTAAATATATTTCGTAAACTTCTGATTAATTTGTTAATCTGAAATTTGGAGCAGTGTACTTGTATTAAATTGCCTCTTAGTGGCAAAGTTTGTCAAATCGTTCGATCTGCATCCCAATTTACTCTATGACCGAAAAAGATGAGAAATTGGAAAGCAACAAATCATAATTTCTTTCACCAAGCATGTATTTGTTCAGTTACATTTATTTGTTGAAGTAAGGAGGACTCGATTTATGGGAACCATTCAAACGTTAGTTGCTTCTTCAGTCATTTCTTGTGGCAGCTACATGTCCGTCCTTCAATGCTACATTCATACATTGTCGGTCGCTAACGTTACCAATATCCTGTGAACGAACTCTAATGCCCGTGGGTCTGTCTGCATATAAAGAGGTGCATATTGGTATGTCGTCAGCATTGACTCAAAAGGCAAGATCGATTTGAGAGGATTTTAAAAGGATTACTATTGCCTGGAAAAAGTTAGGTTTTTTTTCGAATTCGAGAGGATACAAAATCGAGTTAGGATATCTGCATTACCGTTTGTATACTATATGAAGAGTTTACTTGGTTGGAAGAGGAAATATAAAGTATGTACGATTTCTCCCAGGAAAAAGATATGGTTCTACATGGGAGAGAGACTTATTTTTATAGTTAATCGGAAGATTGGTTCAAAAAATACAAAAAACTATAATTTATTTTGAATTTAATCCTATCAGTGATGCAAGAACTTCAAAGGAGAAGAAAATGTAATACGGTCGTTTTAGTGAACTTAGGTGCTGTGTGCTTTTAAGTTTGCTATCTTTCTAGGATGCAATCATTTGGCTATAAAATATATAAAGAAATACAAAAGTAAGGAAAAGAATCCATAATATATTATTTCTGATTTAAGAGTTTATCAAAATCAAGCGCATTCAAAAGGAAACGTTTGATTCACTTAATGAATTTAAGCACATTCTTGAACACGACTGTCACTTGAAAACATATCCAAAATTTAATCTTCGCAAAGGATGTTATTTAAAAAAAAATCAAAATTATGAGGAGCTTGTGAGGCAAAAAAGGGGTGCGAATTTCCAAATAGCAGAAATAATATAATTGAAAATATATATTCATTTTATTTTAATTGTACATTTTTAACCGAGGATAATGTTAAATTATTGTTTTGTTTTGTTTATTAGTCAAATAAAACATAAATTTAATATATGTATACATAATAACCAAACAAATCAAAACAAGAAAAGGAAAAAAAACTAAAAATGAATACAATACTAATAAAAAAAGAAAGATACAAGTAAATAACGCATAAACCAATAACTAAGTAAGTAAACAAATATGTTGGAAATATATAATAAATAATGAATAAATAACAATAAAAAAAATGAATAACAATTAAAAACAATAATTACAAAAAGTTTAAAAATTACGGGGTAGAAATAGGTTGGATAAGGGAGGATGAAGGATAGTTTGGAATTGAAAATTCTGCAGCATCTATCTACCGGCTCATTAGGTGCATATATGGTGGAATGTGGATATTTCATAACGTGGATAATTTGCAATGAAAACTTAAAATCTTATTGTATTTTTATATTTTTTTTTGTTGGATAGCTTCGATCTTTCACACTTTATTATACAACTCAGCCTGTACAAGTCCTGGGGTTACCTGGGCAATAATTGTTTTAGCAGAAATAATGAGAGTCTGTCTACATGAAACTAGCACAAATGCAATATAAGAGTTTGAATGCAATAAGGAAATATGAACTCAATAAGGCAATGGAATCTTAAATTATATCAAACTGAGCAGACAATAATATTTATTATGTATCACTTTTCAAGAAAAAAATGCTCAATAGGATTCAAAAGCGCCGATTTAATTCAGACTTTATTTTCAGGACTTTTTAACAAGAGAAATATTGAATGCATTATGAAATAACTATTCACTACCATTATTTTCCATAGTTTGCTGGATAATTAATCTCCACAACTTGCCAAGAGCACTTCAGTTTTCATCCATACACGTTTGCAAGCCTTTGAGCACGAGCTGGCACAGCATCTCTTGACATTTCCGTTTTCTATCAGTCAGTCAATCTGAACGCTCTGCATCCTCTTGAAACAAACTCACCATATCCCTGTGCGTGTTCTTCTTCCCCGTGCACAGCTGAGCTAACTTTCAGCCGCCAAATGTTTGTATCATGTTGTATCATCTCCTCTCGTCTCGTTTCCATCATCCTGATGAATACCAGTTGAAACGGCTAAAATCTACTTCTGGTGGTTTGATTTGGAATTCGGGTCAAGTGCTTTCTGTTATCTGTCTGAGACCATTCTCTTTTGCAGGTCATTCGAGAGTTGTAATATGTTGATGGTAATGAGAATTAGATGGCTGAGTAGTTGCACAAGTGGTTCGTTGGCTGATTATTCTGTTTGGTTCTACTCTGTCATACTGATTCTTGTAAGAGAATCTAATTAAGGTCTATGAATGATGTATGATATGTAGTGAGATTTCATGGAAAGACTGATAGAAATAGCAGAGAGTTTTATTGAATTGAATGACGTTGATGATAAAGTCGATTTTTTTTATTGCATGGCAAATATATTTAGGCTTACCAGAAAAAAGATCACAAAAAGGTAAGATGAAAACTCTGAAGATAACATATGGTATGGATCAGGATTTATAAGCAATTGATATTCGTCGAGTAAATTGATTATTTGGCATGTGGCACAGTACAGTTGAACGAACACAGTTCGTGCGTTTAGCAAGAATTCTGTTTAAGACTGGTAAATGTGATAAATCAATGGCCTGGAGTTGTCGATATTTTAGCAAAAACGTAACCAAGTAGAAAAATAAAACTGCGCCCAGTGTGGGAGCTTCTTTATTCCATTCGAAAATTCAATGTATTAAACCTACCCAGCTGAAAAAAGTGATTTCTCTTATTTGTTGTTTTATGTTGAAACTCACTGAAATCAAACTAACAACATTGAATTACAGCTGTGAGTTTGCAGAGAAGTTAGCCACTAAAGTGAAGCAAAGGAGGGAAAAGGGAAGAGCAAACCGAAAAGTTAATATACGCCACTTAAAAGTAGTATTGTGTATGAGTCATGGATATAGTAGGCTGTGTTCAATATTGTTTCATTGTAACACAAGAAATTTAATGAACGAATCAAAAAACAACTTGAATAATACACAAATTATACATCAGAGTATTATAATGATTAATTTTTTATCCAAACTTTTTAAACACAAATGTAAGCAATTTAAACAAATTAAACTATGAAAAAAATGTTGAAAATATGTCGTTCGCTCTCAAATACATTAAATTTCCACTAATAGTGCCATACTCATTTTGGATTTGACCCCGGACATGGCGTTAGCATATCTGTGAGTTAAATCAAAAAATTAAAAACCAAGGTGGCATTTGTATGTATATCATTCAAATCGTCTAGCAGTCTCTAATGATCTCTTATCTCGTTATATATTAAGGGGACTGAAAAGTAATGAATTTTTTTACTGGTCTAACACATTCATTTAATAAAAAAAAAATGTTAAAAACAAATCAACAAAATAATTTCCATCATTTTAACAAAAAACACCGGGTTTTGATAAAAAAAACTTTTTCGAGTGTGTTTTTAGCTCTCAAACATTATTAAATTTTTCACTTCCGATCAAATTCCAATCCAAATTCTCTCTTATTTATTTTTTGTGTTATTTGTTCATTGTTGAAGGATTTATTTTTATAAACAGATTTTTTTTTGTATCACAATTGTCTTACTTCATCTGCTCGAGTATTTCGCAATTGTCAATGTAACGGTCTGAACAAGCGATTTATTGCGTATAACTCCAAAAAATTCAAGAACGTTTTTATTGTTAGTGATGGTCAAGCGCTCAAAGCATTTACTTCTCTGGTAGAAAGGCATTGTTTTTTTCCGCACAGGATTATTGCATAACACCTACTTCTTATCTTGAGTTACAATCCACCACAAAAACGGATCGGCTTCATAACGAGACAAAAAGGACTCGCAGATGGTTGGTTGATCGAGGGCAACCCCGTCAATTCACGAAGAGCTCAAATTCATTGCCTGTACAACAGTGGCGGCTCGTGGGAATCAATGTAAGTGGGGCTAGTCTGCAAGGACCAGTACTTACTTATATTGGAAATTCGGAACAGTTTTATATTTAAAAATGGGGTTAAAATCAATAAATACTATGCACAAATAAGTCAATTCAGTAATAAATTCCTCCGGAAAAATTCTACTAAATATTCGCATCAGCTTATTGCTGCCTATTTTTCCTTGCGCCTATTTTTCTGTTGAATAAATCTATCACCTGCTCATTAAAATGTTCAGCTTCTTTACTAATAGATAATACTGCAAATAAATTGAAACGTTTTTTGTATTTATTATAAGTTTTAAAAGTTTCAGTATTCTTTAGGTTAGTTAGGTCAGTATTCTTTAGGCTATTTAAATTAAATTATTTATTTGTTAATCAGAAGAAATCATATTATTATCTTTAAAAGAAGCTTTATAATTCAGTGGCAGATGACATATTTAGAGCCCTTCATTATTGTATATTAATTTTGACTGGATTAAACTGGATTATAATCATATCCTAAACTTATTAATCCTATAACATGAGGATCATATAGTTTTTTTCACCATTCATTCCTTATGATTAGACTTCCTAGATTTCAAACTAATTCTAATTGAATTGACTAGGTTAGGTTAATGTAAAACATTATGAAGAATATTCGAACATTTTATTAAAAAGTCACTAGAAAAATTTTAAATGATCAATATTCATATAACTTAACAATTCGATTACTTCTATTATCGTAACAACGTCCCAAGCATCCCATTTAATTAAATCAAAGCAATAAATTCGATACCCCAGGCTTTCAAAAACAGATTGTTTTATTCGGGGACTAAAAATTCCAGCAAATAACCATCGATCTTGGGGTACTTCTTTGACTTTGGTAAATTTTAACTAATAAATATTTATGCTTTGAATAGCACGAAGATTAAAAATTGTCACTTCCCGCTAATACTTTTTAAAAGTGTCTTCAAAGATCAATTATATTGTAAACAGTGTATATTGTATTGTTTCACACTTTTTTAATGCAATCAACATTTTGCATAAAATACCATACGTACAGACCTGTCGGTAACGATAATATCAACAAGCACTGTAAAAGTAAAACCATCGTTTACTCTTCAATTGCAAAACCCAATTAGCTTAATTTAACCCACTGGTACTACACACACTTTATTCAGTTAGCGAACGACGAACAAGCGATATACCAATAGAAGCTTAAGATTAGGGCTTAGTCCGTTGAATACTCTTTTTGCCATTGCATATGACATGCACGCACTCTGCGCTCAGTGATTTTTACTAATTTTTTTCATTCGTTTCCTCTCTTTTCTGGGGCTAGTTCATCTTAGCCCGGTCGGCGCACATTGGGCGCACATTGCATGTGGAACAGAATATGGAAAGAGAATATGAAAAGAGCATCGCGCGCATATTGCATGAACGAATTAAGTTCTCTTGTATTGAATTATATGTACATACTAGTTTGTGAATGAAAATGAAATACAAATTTCGAAAGAGACGAGACATGAATGGATTTTAAAAACAGTTGGTGAGCGAAGTATTTTATTCATTTTTTTCGCTAAAATGATATTTTATAGTTTGTAAAAATTGAAATAGAGATTGGTTTCTTTACATTTTGGATTGAAAAAGGATGGTGGGGCTAAGCCCCACTAGCCCCATACGTAGAGCCGCCACTGTTGTACAATTTCCCTATCTGAAGAAGATAATCCTAAACTGTAGACCATGGACCTCAAATCCTCAATGATAATCCTTAATTGTTTGATGAAGATCTGAGTTCACCATCGCCTTAAGGCTGTCTCCATCTAATTTTGAGTCATCTTTTTCGTGCGATATCTTTGAGATACCCATTTCCGTTTTTAAACTTTTTAAACCGTTTCAGAATATCCACGTAAGTATTGCTAATTTTTTATGCTTTTTGGTGTTAATTTTTTTACCGAACAAAAATAGCATACAACAATGAAAAAGTGCTTCTTTTATTGTGGCCCTTCAAATCTTTCCCTCTTAGTAGAATGTTTTCAACCTTAAAATAAACCAACCAAAGCTTTAACGTAATAACTAGACATACGTGTTTACGGATGACGTGTTTATGAATGAGCTTCGCAGATATATACAAACTGAAAAGCTTTTCCAGAACTATCGTCAATCGGTCAATTTTTATACTGAGAGCCACTTAGTTCTTGTACCTTTTTTAGACGGAAAGATTGGATGCAATCTGATTCGGACAGTTTGACTCAGGTTTGTATTTACATGATCCGATCCGTTCGGTCGGTTGCTCTGTCTCAGTTTCAATCAGAATCTCCATTCTTTTCGGTGCAATAAAGCTAAATATTGATTTTTCAAAATTGGATATGACACAAATAGGTCTCACTCACATACCTGGTATACGCTTCGATGTCAGTTTTGTGTTTTTACATGTACTAGTCGTGGTGGATCGTATGAATAAAAACCTTTTTACTCATACTATCTACCGTTAGATTCGACAGTCATTTTCCTGTTTCTGATTACTACCAATGAAAATCACTTGGAAAGCTGACTCACTTTTCCGTGCGATCGCGTTTTTACTTCCTTATTTTTACTAATGTTCGAAGAACATTAGTATTAAAATCGATTCGGCCAAAAATTCATATTTCCATATATATATATATATATATATATATATATATATATATATATATATATATATATATCATCAAAAAATTTCAGTGAGATAATCTCGGGAACGCGCCATCCGATTGAGCTGAAACTTTCAGGATACATTGGTGTATATGCAGAATAGGTCCACGTCTCTTTAAATGTCAGTTATTGTTAACCTTTTGGCGCCGGCGGCCATTTAAGTGATATTTTTAATATACCTATTATTTCGTGCACAAATAATTTTCGCAAAAATAAAGTTAACGAAATAAATTTCGAACGTGTTTTACATATGAATCGGATAATGCTTTGGAATTTTTTAACCCTATGTGTGCGCTGGGTGCCTAAAAAGAGGACGGGAAAATTTGAAAATTTTTAAATTGCGATAACTTTTGACAGAGCTATTCAATCATTACGAAATTTTCAGGACATGTTGATATTATTTAATTGTAGATTTGTGTAGCTTTTAATGAGCGTGCTGGCAACCCTGTAGCTAGGGCAGGCACTGAAAGTGAAAACCTCCAAATCATCGTCTCTCTTGAAAAAATGCCGTTTCTTCAAAAAAAAGCCACTCATATGTAAATCTTGTGCTTTGTTTACATAACCAAAAAAAAAAAAAGATATGGTATAACGGGCACGCCTGGTAACCCTTGCCCAATTTACCTATATTTTTAGCATCAAAAACTTCTGTTCACGGAAACTCACGATCTGATAAGCAGAATTAATTGAAATTTGCAGAATGTATTGGTCTTAAATAGGACCAGGTCTGATAGAAGTGATTTTGAAATGCGGGCGATTCTGTGCCAGTGGTGCCATCTTGAAAAACCACTAAAAAAGATAACTGTTTTTAGCCCTATAAATTCTGATTGAATCGTACGATTTTGACGAAACTCACACAATTGCTGGACCTTACTTTAAGCCACGTTTGGTAGAAATTTGGTCGAAAAAGTCGGTTGGAGTTGCCAGCTATGATAATTTTGGTGTCTTCATTTTGAAAAAAAAAATTTGGAAGTGAAAACATTCAAACCATCGAATATTCAAAAAAATGTCCGTTTCTTACAATAAAACCAATCTGTATATAAATCTTATGTTTTATCTACACGTTCGAAATAAAACTTTGGAAATTTCATGTCGGACAAGAACGGTAACCCTCTCCCAGTTAACCTATATTTTTAGCATCAAAAACTTCTGTTCACGGAAACTCACGAACCAACAATCAGATACAGCTAAAATTTACAGAATGCATTGGACTTAAGGAAGACCAGATTTGATAGAAGCGATTTTGAATTGTGGGCAAGTCTGTGCCAGTGGTGCCATCTTGAAAAATTACAAAGAAAAAAAACTGCTTTTTGCCCTATGAAATGTGAATGAGTTACCAGATTTTCATTGAATTGACACAGTAGCTCAGCCTTACTCTAATCTCTGTTTGGTAGAAATTTGGTTGAAAAATTCGATTGGTGCTGCCAGCTATGGTAATTTTTGTGTCTTTGGTTTTGAAAATTCGCTCAGGAAAATAAAACTTTTCGCACTATAACTTCCAGTGCAGTCATGAAATCAATACGAATTTCATACAATTAATGAAACCTGTCATAAACATTATTCAGGCCAAATTTGGTTGAAAAGCCACGATAGGGTTGCCAGCTATTGTTGGTTTTGTGTTTAATTGCAATATCTTTACTAAGCGGTTTTATCGTAGAATTTTCAAATGGTAATGATATTGTAGTGACAATAAACAACAAATATTAAGCTTTCGATTATTTGAAAAAACTCGCTGCAGGCAGCTCTAAATTTCTTTATACTCCTTTAGCTTCTAATGTAATATAACAACGTGAAGCAGATGTGATATATTCTTGGCTTTGATACTGGCAGAAGGTTGCCAGCACGAGTCGGTTGTGCTACTTTTGTATCAATAAATGCTTACAGTTAGTATTCATACCGGAAACAAATAAATAACCAATGTTTCAATTCCCAAAGTTCTGCAAATTTTTCGGATCGCAGCCCCAAACACCAACTTCAGTTACAGTGCTGCAGGCACTGAGCATTTTCTTCAGTGATGTTATATGAGATGCTGCTTTCAAAATTATGTGAAATAAGCAACTGATAACGAATATAATTAACCCGTGTTTTGCTCTCATAAACGTTGAAATTCATGCCAGTGGTAATATCTGAAACCTTCTACCATATGAGTTATAATGCATTCTTGAGACCAAAGTAAAACGTGGCATTTGAAACAGTTTGGTCGTAATAAGCAGCACATGTGGTGGAATATACACTCAAAACCTGCACGATTCTTCTACTGTTCTTCGAACATTAGTGTTTCTAGCGGTTCAGGTGCGCTAGAGTTTTTTATTTTGTTTCTTCACTTCAAAGTTATGCTCTATCGATTTTTCATGGGTTCAATAAAATAAAATAAACAATAAAACTGATCTAAAACAGACCGCCATTACCAGGATTTCATCAAGTTTGCTGTCCTTCAGACTCCAAGAAAACTGGCGTTCTGCGAAACCAACAAAAAAAACTCTTCTGTGTTGTACTACGAAAACGGGAAATTGGCGACTACGAATTTCCACAACAAAAATACGTAAGATCGGGTCTACCAATTTTCTAGAAATTCAACGACCTGGAATGATTGTTTCGGCCAGTGAACGAAATTAGCACTTAATGTTAGCAAATGTTATATTATATTTTAACATAATTTGACACAAATTACAAAAAAATAGATATTGTAGGCCAAGTTAACGCCCTGTTTGTTGGAACTCGTCTCACATGTCGTGCTTTGCGTTGACCCTCCTTACATTTTACTGATTCAACTAGGCAACAAAAAAATCATTAGTTTAAAAGTTGTTTTAGCGCTTAAATCGAAGCTTTTTTTGAAAGTAAACATAATGGGGCCCGCTTATAATTTACTATATTTACTTAAATTTCAAGGAAAAAAAACACTATAAGTTTCAATCAGGTGCGGATCCAGGATTCGGTCTTATGCCTAGTACTATACTCTTTGCGAAACGAATTCAACGGTCGAATCCCATACAAAAAGAGCTTTTCAATTCGTCAGTAAAGCTCTTTTTGTATAGGATTTACTAGGCATTAGGGGGGGTTTTTTCACTTCAAAGTGTATATATATCTTTCTTTAGTTTGGAGACCCTATTCCATAGTTTTTGCTTCGAAGTTGGCATAGTCGTTGCCGTCGTTAGTAGCATTCGAACAGCAAATATCGTTTATGAATTTACGTGTAAAATATTTTGGATACCACGCCAACGACAATCCGATAGCAGCACTGACTTGTCAAATTTTTCTCGAAGTTTTCCCGTTTCCGTCGGTAAGCATGTATGTTGTCAATGCCCGTGTTCCATTCGTACTATTTAGTACTCGCGAGTACTTCTGGCTTCTATCAACTACTCATGCTGTCGTTCTCGAGTAGATGATTAGTAGTTACGCCTTCTTTTGCCGCCAGGTGATAAATTATACCCAAGAGGTGTATTTGATAATTTATAGGCTATGTTAAAAAACCTGGCTATCGGAAAATTGATAAAAGCTTTGAAATTTCAAAGAAAGGCAAACGGCGCAATTTTTCGTGTGTTTCCATAACATTTTCTATCAAATGTGATGATTTCTACGCATTAATTCTTTTATCAATTTAAAACTTTGTTTACATTTGAGCACGGCATATCTGCTAAAGGCTGGAATCTTTGGTTCAAATCTTAATATGCCACAGAAAATAGCGTTCTATTTATGATCTACTGCCGAGTACTTGCAAGTACTAATTTGTAGGAAAGGAACACGGCAAATGTGTTTTTAATCGTATTGAGAAAAGTTGTTTTTGTGATAAAAAAAAGGCTTTTCTATTCTCCGAGTTCGTCATTTAGATAACATGAAGAGGACTTTATTTTCGTAATTCACTCGGCTTGATCCACAATCCGTACCAGAAAACAAAAGAAGAGATGAATCGGAGAGTTGAGGAATTTTTAATGAAATTTCATCTTTTTGTGTACAAAAATGACATACACATATTTTTTACTAGCGGATCACTACTTGATAACAAGTCTTATAATATTTCGGACTCCTTTTTTATACTAAGGCTTATCTGAGATCGTACCTCCCCCTGCGATTTATGTACATTGCGCCGCACATAGCTTCAATTTGGCTCTTAATGCAGCTATCTGGAATAGAGAACGCATTGGAAACTATCGGATCAATTCAAACATTTTTAAAAGAGAAGAAATAAAAACTTGGAATGATCGTGAAACTTCTCAATAGCCAACGCAACTTTCGACTGTGGTTTCGGCGATTGAATTCCAAATCGCCTGTCACATTATGGAATCAGTTAATTCGATTGTTCTGCCTTTGAGTCGGAATTGCAATCAAAAAACCAAGATCCAGGCGAAGCCACCAAATTAGCAGATGACGCTTTGAATGAATGCAGGGAGAAGCGAGAAAATGGATATTCATCTTTCCATGTTATTTATGAAAACGTTGCTGGAATTTGTTCCCAATACGAGATCGCAATGAAATCGCCACGTCGTTACAATAGGCAAAAAAGTGGTTGCAATGTTGAAACCAAAAATGTGGAAGATTATTATAGAATTGCATTCTACATGCCGTTCCTCGATACACTCATTTCTCATCTTAAAAGTTGGTTTGAAGAACACAAATCTATCTTTAAAAGTTTCGGACAATTGTTCCTCAAACAAGAATTTGACCTAAACAATTTACAAATTTTATGAAGAGATATTAGATTGGTCAGAGGAGAATTTTATCTCAGAAGTCAGAATGAAGAGACAACGAATTCAGGATCTGAATATCAAAATGCACTTGATGCTTTGTTGGTAAATATTTTTCGATTCGAATTTTTACGTGCAAAAAAAGGTGATAAGCAAAGCTTAAACTTACGGTATTTTTCAGATAATCAATAGCGAGTCATTGAGCGATTTTATAGCTGTTCCCAATTCGGGATTGGGAATATACCGAAATTCGTGAGCTTTCTCTGCATGTTATTGTATTTGTGTGTACACGATAACTCTGTGTACGTACACGTAGATTTTCATTATGGCGGCATCTGACTACTGCTGTTCACTTCGTTCGAGCATGTGCATGGACGCAGCTTTCCGATATGGCGACTTCTGACCAAGGCTGTTTGCTTCGTGTCAGCACGTCCGTGTAGTCAGATTTCCAATATGGCAGATTCTGACTTATCCTATTCACATCGTGCGAGCATGCTCGTGCAGAAGATTTCCCCTAGCGGCTTCTGCTGATTGGTGCTCATTTCGTAAGGGCGTTTCCATAAAGAGAAATTCTTTACATGGCGACTTCTGAAAAATGCTGTTCATTTCGCAGGAGCGTGCACAAACGGGCACAATTCTAATATTACGAGTGCAGTTCACTTCGTAGAAGCGTATTCATGTAAGGGAATTCCAATGTGGCGGCTTCTGAAATTCACCGTTTACTTCGTTGAAGCGCGTGGAAACAGGGAAATTTGTTTTATTGATGCTTCTGGCGAGTGCTGTTCAATTAGTTGGTGCGTGTCTGGTGAATAGCGACGTCGCCACTTCATGCATCAACGTTACATGAACCATTTGAGATGATGGTTATGTGGTTTAGGCATTTGGCGGCACCGCGGCCGTGAATCGCATTCATGTTCTAAGCACATTTTAGCACTTTCGAGATATTTGGTGATTTGTGTTTTGATTTGTACTGCAAATAAACAAATATTTTCGTTTTTTTTAAGTTAGCTGTATAACCATACAGCACACAATTTTAGCAGGAGATCAAGAACAGAGGTCATTTTTGAATATTGATTTTAGCATACTTCCACAAAAGATAAGTATTTAAAATTTAGCAGAATGATGCAGTAGAGCAGGGGTGGGAAAACGGTCGATCGCGATCGACCGGTCGATCGCAAACAGTTCGACAGTCGATCACAAACATTTTTAATAATTTAGTAGGTTAATTTAAAATGTGAACTAAAAATTTAGTTTACGATTTATTCAGTACATTTTGGAACGGGCCTTGGTAGATCCAATCGGACAGTCCACGCAGTTTCAGTTCACACAAAAGCTCGCAGAGCCTTGGTGGCGGAGAGGCCAACGGGAAAATCCGAGATAGCTATGCTCTCGATTTGTGCAATTTATAAATTTATATCATTTGAGTAAAATTGCTTCACTAAATCTCGTATACGGTTGTTTTATTTCCTTAAATCTCTCTGTTCTATACACCTTGCCTGCATTTGCATTCGTCTCCCTGCTACCGAGATAGTAAATTGTCACACACAGCGTAACAAAAGTTAATCTCAATTTTAGATAAAATAAAATAAAAATCTTTTCACGCCAATGTAGTTTGTGTAGTTCATTCTTTCGAGCTAAATAGTGACATTTGGTGTTTGAATTTTTAAAATTGAATTGTGTAAATGTCTTTTCAATAATAAAATCGTTCAAAAATTGAAATTCTTGACATCTTATCCGTCAGAAATGATAAGTGTCCCCGCTTTTCTGCATTTTCAAAATTTTTGCTCGAAAGAATGACCAGATAATGGAGACATGTAAAAATTTAGCTTCACGATTAACTCAGTACTAGCCTAAAAAATGAACTGCTCCTACTAAATTAGCGTGAAATGATTGGAAACATGTGCCAAAGCTATTTACATTTTCAAAGCGAAAGCATGTTCCAAGCAATTTTTCACGCTTAAAAGTGAGTACAACTCTTGTTATTTTGAAGCTAAATTTTCGCCGAAATAAATTTCACGTCAAAATTTGCATGAAAATTTAACGTGAAATCGAAAACAGTACTAAACTTTAGATGGCTTAGCACAGGAAGGTTTTTGCAAAGATTTCTAAATCTTTTGCCTGAAATTATTGCATTTTTGGACACATTGGGAGAAAAACATGAATAATTGGAAGATCCAGTATGGGTAAAGATATTAGCATTTCTTACGGATTTTATGGGCCGTTACAACTTGCTAAATTTACAATTACAAGGAAAAGGAAAATATTGTTGACTTGTTGAGTTCGGTAAATGTTTTTTAAGTACAATTAAAACCTTTTGCTTCACAACTAAATAGGCAAAATTTTTAAATATTTTCTATATTTTGAAAAAACATAATAAACTTACTGGTGAATCTAGCTGAAAGACATTCTTCAGTTCGCGAAAGAGTCCGGGGCCTTCGATGGCTGCTTGGACTGATTTTTTTTCTCCTGCCGCATTTATCTCGTAGCAATATGTACCAATAGGTCCATGTGTGGCCTTGTGCCAACTGGTACAACCTAACCTAACCTACTGGTGCATGTAATATTGAAATGTTTTGTCCTGAACTGGAAAATTTTAAACAAGAATTCGAGAGACGATTTGCAAATCTCAATAACCTTCAACCGATTTTTGAATTTATTTCATTTCCTTTTAGAGAATTCGATAACGAGGATATTTCATCAAATCTAGCGCATACTTTACAATTGAATTCATCGAATCTAGAGTTAGAAATTTTAACCATTGCCCGCGCAAATGAAAATTATTTTTTTTATTTTATTACCATAAAAAATATCCATTATTGAGATTGGTGGCAATGAGGATATTTGCATTTTTATCGATGTGAAGCAACGTTTTCTCAAATGAAAATAATCGAATCGCAGCTTAGGAGTTCTCTGACTAATGACCACTTAACGGCATCTATTTGATTGTGCTTCAGTGCTTACAAGCCTAACTCTACAATACTTTTTGATGAAATGGAGAGTCACTCATATACATCAAAAATTAATCCAAAATATTTAAATATACTCGCTAAAACTGCATGTTTTTTAGCCCATTAATTAATTGTTACAGGCCGCCTCCATTAGCGATTTCCCATGGCATAACATTTCAAATTGCTAATAGAGGCGGCCTATGGTATGCAATATTTGATGGCATGCCATATATGGTAGGCAATATGCTATGCCATTTGCTTGTATGCCATCAGCAGCAGAATTTCTTCACCCTACATTTTAAATAAAATAATCGAATCCAGCATTTAACGCTCAGATACAGCGCACGTGCTTTCCGCTCAGATGCATTATCGGAATGATATTGCATTCCGATACATGCTGTTTGGTGGATGGCCACCAAACTGTTCGACGAAGTGAACAGCGGCCGCTAGAAGCCACGATATTACAAATTTCCCTTTTGGACACGCCCTATTGAAAACAAATCACAATCTATGTGTTTGTAAACCAGATCGCCGCTCAAATTGCTATGGTTACACGAGATCCGGATTTCAAACCGGTTTTAATCCGATCTTCGTGTAGCCATATAATTTGGTCCGGCACACATACATATGAACGCTTCGTACAAAACCGGTATTCGCAAATCAAGCTCCTGAAGAGCTTCCGTGCACGTACACAGTCTGTGCACACATACATGGAAATCGGGCTAAAGCTCACGAATTACGGTATATTCCCAATCCCAAATTGGGAAGTCGTGTAAAAACGCTCATTGATAAGATTTTGCGAGTGTTAGCAGTGTTACCT
Source organism: Nemotelus pantherinus (assembly GCA_963978885.1). Classification (NCBI taxonomy): domain Eukaryota; kingdom Metazoa; phylum Arthropoda; class Insecta; order Diptera; family Stratiomyidae; genus Nemotelus; species Nemotelus pantherinus. Next base: position 25,148,223 of record OZ022264.1, on the reverse strand, counting down.
GTAACTACATCAACTTCAGAACGATCATTTTCGACGTTGAGAATAATCAAAAGCTACTTGAGGAATACGATGGGATAGGAGCGCCTAAATGGCCTTGCTTCTTTGAATATCCATACTCGCATTGAGCTTACCGAGAACGAAATTCTTCAAGAATTTTTTAAAAAGCCTCAAAAATTCATACATGCTTGAACATTTTTGTGACTCAATCTTAAATTTAGAGTCAACTATGATGATAATAAATAAAGTTTTTATATTCCCTATTAAATATATATCTAATCATAATTTACTGTTTCAATAATTTATATAAGATTTTTCAATCTCGTAACAATATACGATAATCAACAGTTAACAGCCATTAGAATAAAAAACTTTGAACTTCCCTTTTGGGGGGGTCCGGAGCCGGAACACCCCCCCCCCCCCCCCTGTGGATCCGCCACTGGTTTCAATAAATAAATTCTTTTGTTCTGGTTTTAGTTTTTTTTGGGTTTCTAATAAGCTGTTTGAACTTCCATCAAATCTGTAGAGTGATTTTTTTAATGTCGGTGGACACCGACCCCGAAAATATAGTTTCGAGGAAAATCCATTTCAAGTTTTACTCTCGATTTATGCATATGAATACTAATCATTTATTGATAATAGTTCAACATGATCCATTATATAATATAATAATATAATAGTTTATGCAATAGTTCTTCTGTGCTTCTATCTTCTGCGATATCGATTTACTACTGTCAACCACGCATTTTGCTTTTTCGAGTCTTCGTCTGCCATCTTTATACACTCAAAATCAGTTTTTTTTCAGGGAGCTTTTCAGTAATTATAGGATGATTTTAAAAACTATTCGACTGATTTACTTGAAATTTTCAGATAACATTTTTGAGATATTTAAGTTTAAGAAAATGTAATTTTCGAAAAACCGATTTCTGGAAAATCCTGATTACTCCAAACCACTTAAGCAATCATTTTTTTTATGCAAAATAGCGAGAAGCGAAGAAATATTTTTCTCATGAATACGAACGAACTGAGGTATCACAGGTTTTTCGGGCCACTGAACAATATCCAGAGGATTTTTTCGTTTCGTTTATTAGGTGTTAGGTCACAAAAAAAAAATGAAAAGTTGTGCAGCCCAACCTTACCTCAAGCCAAAAAGCAATCTCCTAAAGCCCCTTTGTCGACAACGGAAACGTGGCGTCTGATGTGCCCACGGCAGTCAATCAGGTGTCTTGCTGAACACTTTTACATTCAGTGGTGAAAGTTCTTTTCCTAAAAATATTTAAAAACAGTTATTTGAATGTGAAAATGATGAAGTCTTACTGGGAGTAAAATTTGCTGCTACAAATCTGGTATGAGATTTTGAGAAATATATATATTTATATATATATATATATATATATATATATATATATATATATATATATATATATATATATATATATATATATATATATATATTAAATACGAACGGCTGAATACAAACCAATAATCTGATTTACCGATTCAAATAAAACTTATCTGTGGTTTTTCGCTCTTCACCTACGAATTATTTTTCATTGCTCCTTCATCGCCAAATACTTTCTGTTTAAGGATCTACATTTAATTAAAACAAACCATCTTAAAGAAGTTAATGAAAAGTCAAAAGAATCCTTCAGTTTCCTTCCGTTGAAAAATCCCTGTGAAGAAACTTGATTTAGCACGGGTTTACTTCGTTTTGCTTCTTATGTCATGTGTCTGCTGCAGCTCTTCGAACAAGAACGTGAAAATACACGAACGAAAACCAAAAGAATGCAGGCGACGAAGTGCGACCTGAAAGTGAGCTTCGCACCCGGATAATGAGTCAAAGTCAAGTGATTACTTAAAATTCCATTCCAAATTAATATCATTACTTCCGCGAAGTAGTTAAGTTTGCGCTGAATTTGCATACAAAAGCCATTTTAATCCAATTAGCAACTGTCTCTATGTCTTAAGAAAAACACGAACAATGGCCCAGAGTGAAAAATGTATGAAATTCATCGGCAGTCGTGTGTAAGTAGGTTGTAATTTAGTAAGTAAGGAATTTAATTTTTTTTGTATGTTCAGCGAAGAGATGTGTAACCATGGCTGTAATTCGTTTTAAAGTTAATGCGCCGAAAAATTCGGGGTACGATTAATGAAAAACAGATAAAAAGATTAGTAAGACATAATTTCTCGATGCTGTTGGGAATGTATTGTTGCCAACTGGGGAGTCAAAAATAAATAAGGAAACAAATGCATTCTGATCCAAATAGAGCCTGCTACCCTCGCACCATAAACAGCGAGATGCAAAGAGTATTAACAAGCAACGTGAAAGTTTTTCTCTGCGAAATTCGCTCCTGCTATGCGCTTAAGTTAAATGCTATGTATTTAGGATATGACATTGTACTTACTCGACAGCCAGCTGCTGGAAGAAAACATCGGCTGGCTAAAGTGAAAGAAAGATGAAAATTCGAGGGCGTGTGGTGTCAGTTTCATGTTCTTTAATGGAAATGAACAACTTCATCTATGATGAGACGCCCGAGGATGTTCGAAACGTCAAATACAACACCGATGCCGAGATGCCAGGCAACAATGATTCTAGTATTCTCTGATTCTCGACGACGAAACGCGCGGCGGCGCTTTCAACGCAAAACCAGAAAACAAGCTGGTGTTCATTCTGCCGCTGTTGTTGTTATTTTTGCAGTAGTTGTTATCACGACTGCCGAAGAAAAACGAAAGCGAAAATGAATACGAAGAAAACAATATCCTGCAGGCATCAACATTCAGGATATCACTTTTAATGTGTTTTGCCAGATCGTCTGGCATGTTTGCATAATGCAATGTTTGTCTGCGATGTGGTAGTTTTGGGGGATGGTAGAGTTGATGGCAATGGAATATCGTTATCCTTAGATCGACGCGGAATTTTAATTAAATTAGGTTGATAAAACATTGAAAAGGAGAACGTTTTGAGGATACACGTCTGTACGAAGCGTTCGTGTAAAGTGAGATCGGAATTGGAATGCTGAAAACAATTTGCCTGATTGTTTTAGTTGGGATATGTTTCAATAGTAGAATTTGGTGCATAAAGATGACTTTCGGAGAAACAAAAAGAATGAGTATGTCTCGTAAATTGATTTGAGGAGGGATTGTTTGCAATATTATGAATTAACATTTGTTTTCGTTTGATTCAAAAAATGATTATCTACCTTTTATAAATCTAGGTACCTCGTTTCAACTATTCGAGAATCCGTTTGTTAATCATCAAACAATTTTCACAACTCATTTTCATCTTTCAAGCACGACAAAACCAATTAAATTTCAACATTCACTCTCTCTGAAAATTTTCTGAAAAGTGCCTTGCTTTCTACAAAGAGAAAAAGACATATTTTTTGCAGTGCCACTTTTAACTTTTTTACCTTGTTCATCATCGCTTCTAGCACTTTTCTGTTGACCCAATTTGAACTTTTGCATTTTCACTTGATTTCTCGAATCTCAAGCAAACAAGCAGCCAACCCGCTTTTACGAAACATCAACTGAGTAAGTCATTGGGAATCCATTTAAGTCTGAGTTTATTCAAGAGAGTCAACCACTTAAGTTGCGACGGTGATTGTAGATAAACATTTTAAAAAGTGTAGTGCTTTGATGCAAAAGCTCGAATAAGGGATGGAAAGTGCTCGAAAGAAGGAGCCGTGTGAAGTAGGGAATGCAAAAGAAGAAAATAGTTGGATTGATTTTTTTCTTTGTAATTAAAAGCTTCGAAGTGAAATTTTCATTTGAAATTGAATCCCAATGTTGTTTCGAAAAACTAGAAAATGTAATATATTATTAGTTTAAATATTTGATAACTTTCAATAGTCTTACTGAATTGATTATTTACTGAATTGCAGATGCAATGTGGAGAGATATTTTAGCAATGAAATTTGTCACCGTTATCTTTAACGCGCACGAAAAACCCTTTTCCCCTAACTGGGACGCAAGGGCGGCAATCTTTGGGCGGCTTTAGCTCGCGGAGAAGAAAGGTCGCGAGTGGGCGCCACTCGCTTCTATTACCAAGAATTGCCTCACTACCGTCGCCCTGAAGCGAGAAGAGGTAGACGGCGTACTATATTCGACACTAACCCCAATCACGGCAATTATAACCGGCGCAATTTCGATTTAACACTTTATTACGACTTTACGCACAATGTTCGTATTAATCTTACCGCGTTACCATGTAATGGTAACCAACTTCTTACCTCTCGAATTCATACATAGATAACTCTATAATACATATAATGCTTAATAATATCTAACCTGGATTCTACACCAATTGCCGACGCTGGATCGCCGCGATGCGAACGTTCTCCCTCGATGGGGCCCTTTTCCGCCGACTGTTACTTGTGCCAACAGGAATTCGATATCACGCTGTTCTCCGAAATCTGTTCTACTCGATCAGCTACCACTTCCCGGCTTCGCGAATTTTTTCCTCCGAACAATGATCTTCCCGTCTATTTCCCAATATATCAGTTCAGGTCAAAATCGATTAACTCGAGATACTCGCTCCTACTGTCGATTATACTCGTATCTTGAAAACCCTCGTCGTCAGGCACCATCAATATTAATTCGATGTTCGAGTTTTCGGAATGAAATGGATAGAAAAAGATAATCCCAATTAAAATCCGCAGCAATCTAACACCTCCAATCACTCACCCGGCTCCAATCAGAAAAGAACGATTTTGCGCTTCCCGGTGCCCAGGAAGACTTTTGGCGGCAGCGGGATTTTCAAATTCCGCTGATCGAACTCAACAGAGTTCATTCTCCTTTCACCGGGTGTTGAATTTTACATTTCACCACACGATCCAATTCGGGACGGTCCGATTTTGGAACATCTTAATCGACGTTTCCCCTTCGTGACATTCCGACTTGTCAACATTTGTTTACTTCCATTGTGTCAAACTAGTAGTGCTCGCAGCCTTTCGATACATTGTCAGGTGAGTAAGAGTTTTGTATTTATTTTCCCCGGCTTTGACAAAAACGGATCCGCAAGCCTCTCAGTTTTCTTCCATCTGATCGCTATCAGATGAGAACCCGGTCGCGTTAAAGTGGTAATTCGTGCCGACCTTCCATATGCAAGTTCGTGCGTGCCGTAAGTTTCATATGTGCAAGTACCCCGACCCGTACGTTGATATCCTCCTAATTTCGGTTTCCTTTCACCTATCCCAACTACCCTCCGCATCTCGGGTCCACTATATCTTCAACATAGCGTTTGCTTCCATCGCCTTTCGATCTGATGGCTTTGCGTTAGGAACTCGGCAATTCGGCCACCGCTCGGTATCCCTCGTATGTGGGTCAATTGTTGGCCTAGGTCTGGTGTCATCGACCTTGACAGCTCGACCCATACGTTGCTCTGCCGGGTGTATGGATTTGTGGCATAGTGATCCGACTCGGGATATCTCGTCGATATTCTGGCGTTTTCATTAGCGTCGCGATTTGGTCATTACCATTGATGGCTATGGTGTCGTTTATGCGTTCAATTTAGTTGTGTTGTTCATTGTATGCTCCGTCGGCATGATTTATGTTACTCAACTAACTGACTCACAATTAAGTTACAATCGGGAACTGTGAATTAACTTAATCTAACATAAATTAAATCTGTGACTGCAATAGCTAATTCATTAACCTAATCCTATTGAACATTAACATCGTAAATTGCGAATATTATCTAATCTCCATCGTTCTCTTTTAGAGGACGATGGAGATTTTTTTTTTTTTTTATTATTATTATGAAAAATAGTGAATGCCGTGACACCCCCCTCGCTTCAGAGAATTCAGTGGAATTCTCGGCCCAATTTCTCCCACTATAAACCGTAGTTGGCCTTAATTCGGAACAGAAAATTACGTCGTAACGAAGATTCTTTAGCCGATTGTATTTCCGATCTCGATAACGTTATTGCAGCTATAGGAATTCTGAATTGGAACATTCAATCTACGCTTCCACTACACACTTTTCCCATGCATGCTTTTATGTAATTCTGATTAGATTTGTATGGTGTCGGTATTTGTTTACTCTATATTTTATAAGATTCTAATGCCAGGTGATCTGGATTTTAGGCTAACTATACTGACGTAGACAGCAATGAAAAAACGGAAGTAAAACGTCTCGCCACCCTGAAGAAAGGAAAAAAAAACACTAAACCCGAAAGGAAAGGAAAAGGAAAAAAAACAATAAACCCGAAATATGGTAAAGGAAACAAAAAAAAACCCACCACCAAGGACTCGGTAATTATTTCCTGCTTATAATTAAGAACTAATATCAATTTAGATAACTACCCCCTATATAAATTTATTCTAACGACTAATCATAAAATAGATTCACCATAAAATCTAATCATTAAATTTAAATAAATTTCTATCCCACCACCAAAACAATTCGCTTCGCAGCCGAACCCCTATTAAGATTGAATCTATCCTATCTAGTTTTCTATTCATCTCTTATTTTGTTTATTTTTCGGTACATACCAACCTAAATGCAGATCACTAAACTTAAACTTTTCCCAAATAGTAAATTCAAAGTATAATTATTTTTTCATACCTTATTCAACCACCCATACCTTTATATTTCGAAAGTAGATTATATTCTATACTCTACTAGATTCCTTCCCAAATGCATCAATCAGCTAAAGAAAAATAACTCAAACAATTACTATAAAAGCGTGGAACTATCACATAGGTCTATCTCTATATTCAGTTAAGCTGCGAATACAATGACGCATAGTTACCTACTACCCTAACGATCTTATAATGAACCTATGTACCTACTACCCTAACGATCTTATAATGAACCTATTACCCTAACGTTCTTATAATATAACCCACCACCACTATCTGAACTATCTTTCCTATCCTACACTAAATTCGCTTGATTCGTGCGCCCTTAGCCCGTACCGACCGATCTATCTTCACCACCTAAATATTTCTTTAAATCTTTCGCGTGCCAATTACCGACCGCTTTTCCCCTTTCGTCGACAAGCTCGAAAGTCCAGGCGGATGTTTTCGCTTTTATTGTGAAAGGACCGACGAACGTTGGAGCTAATTTCGCCGCGAAATGCTTACTAGCGTCGGATAAGACATAGTTTTTCCTCCACACTTTGTCTCCCACCTGGAAGTTTTCTGTGCGTCGGCGAAGATCATAACGTCTTTTACTGGATGAGGCGGCCTGCTGCATTCTACGAATCACCTCTTTGCGAACTTCTTTTAGAGCTTCCGCATTCTTTAAGGGCAAAAAGTCGCCCCCCGGGTCCACCGGAGGTTCTATTCCGTCTCGGTACGTGACCATCTCTCTTCCGAAATTCAAGAAATACGGAGAAAAGCCTGTGATCTCGTGTTTGTAAGTCCGCAAGGCGCAGGCGATCTTAGCTAGATGCGTATCCCACAGTCGATGGTTATCGGACGCGTAACATCGCAACATACATTTAATGTCTTGGTTGCGTCGTTCAGCCGGGTTAGCTTGAGGGTGATATAGAGCCGTATAGCTCACACGTACGCCATAACCTTCCACCGCTTTCTTAAATTGGCTTCCCCGGAACTGTACCCCATTATCACATACCAATATTCTGGGCACTCCGTACACTAAAAACACCTGTTCCTCTAGCAAGCGAAACACTGCTGCCGCTGTTGCGGTTCGTACTGGTAATATTACTGAGTATTTCGTAACGTAATCTATGATGGTCAGAATATACGAATGACCCCGCGTAGATCTCGGTAACGGCCCTACTAGATCTATGCATATCATCTCCCACGGGTCCTTCGCTTCGCCTACTCGGGATGACATTAAACCCACCGGAGCCTTCCTTGTAACTTTGCAGGCCTGGCATACCTTGCACTTCTTTACGTATTCCCCGATATCCTTCTTCATTCCAGGCCAATAAAAGTTCTGAGCGACGCGCGCTAATGTCCGGTCGGCACCCATATGGCCAGCTTTCGGGTCATCATGACACCGATACAGAATGGAATCTCTTTCAGCCTTCGGTATCACCCTCTTCCAGGCTGTACCCGTCCCGTGATTGGAAAACTGTTTCCACAGCGTACCATTTATGACCTTCCACTTTGCATATTTCCGAGGGTCATTTCGAACATTTTCCACCATCTTTGCCAACCAGGAATCCGTTGCTTGGGAAGTCTCAATATCGTTCACCTCCACGATCGCCCGAGAAAGCGCATCTGGGACCAAATTATCCTTTCCCTTACGGTGGATCACCTCAAAATCAAACTGTTGGAGGCGTACTGCCCACCTCGCCAATCTACCCGTTGGATCTTTTAACTGGTTCAGCCAAACCAACGAATGGTGGTCTGTAATGACAATGAACTTGGTCCCTTCTATGTACGGCCGGAACTTCTCAACGGCCCACAGTACCGCTAGACATTCTCTCTCGGTCACTGAATACTTTCTTTCCTGTTTGGACAGTGCACGGCTGAGGTAGCATATCACCTTTTCGCCCGTAGCATGCGCCTGGCTCAGCACAGCCCCTATTCCCACGTCTGAAGCATCAGTTTGGACCTTGAAGGGAAGTTCAAAATCTGGGCACGCCAGTATCGGAGCCGTGGACAGTTTACGTTTACACTCGACGAATGCCCGCTCACAGTCAGTGGACCAACAGAACTTGCGTCCTTTTTTAAGTAGGTCGCTCAGCGGCGCAACCATGGTGGCATGGTTCGGGATAAACCGCCGATACCAAGACACCATGCCCAGCAACTGCCTAACTTGCTTAACCATCTTAGGCCACGGGAACTCGCTGATGGCCTCCACTTTCTCGGAGTCTACCTGTAGCCCCTCCTCGTTCACCACATATCCCAGATATTTAAGCTGCGGCTTGCAGAATTGACATTTCTCTTTCGAAACGCGTAGCCCCTCCTCTCGCAATCGTGAGAATACCTCTCGCAGTACCTCCACATGTCAATCAAAGGTGTCCGTCACCACAATTATATCATCGAGATACGTGAAAACGTATGGCTCGAGAGTTGGACCCAGGACGGTATCAATTAGGCGCTGCCACGTTGCACCCGAATTGTGGAGTCCGAAAGGCATTCGCAAAAAATGAAAGAGGCCCCTCCCCGGTACCGTAAATGCCGTATATGGCTGTGAATTTTTCGCCATGGGTACTTGCCAGTATGCTGACTTCACATCCAGCGTAGACAAATACCTCGCATTCCGTAGCTTGTCTAAAGTTGCTGCGATATATGGCAAGGGGTACGCGTCCTTTTCCGATACTGAATTCAGTTTTCTGAAATCCACACAGAACCTATATCGTCCATCCTTCTTCCGAACTAATAAAATTGGTGACGACCATGGACTCGCCGATGGCTCCACTACCCCCATCTCCAGCATCTCATCTAGCTCTGAGTTTATTTGACGCTGTACTGCAGGAGAGACCGGATAATACCGCTGTTTAATTGGGGCCGCCGTCGTCTTTATCACATGCTCCACTGACTTAGCACAGCCCAAACCATCGCCCATCAATCGGAACTGTTCCTCCAACAGCCCCGCCAGAGACTCTGCCTCCACCTCCGATAGATGAGATTGACTTCGTAGCGACTTCCTCGTTCCAGCCTCCGCCGCAGCTACCGACGTCCACTGTCGTCCCTTCATGTCCAAAACGACACCAAACCGCTCCCAAAAGTCAACTCCCAAAATAACTTGCTGAGGAATGTTTGGGATTACTAACACCTCCAGCAAATAACGACGTCCGTTCAGGGCGAAATTCAACTTCACCGCTCCTGCTACCGAACACATATCGCCGTTGGCGAGTCGTACCTCACAAATTCCATCACGGATCAGCGTTAATTCTTTCCCTGCTAATAATGACCATCCCTTCTCCCCTATGATCGTGCGACTCGCCCCTGAGTCTAACAATCCTTCCATGATTACGCCCTCTATTTCCACATGCAAGTGCGGGCGACTATCATGGTCATTTTCTGCCAGCGCGTAGTCTACATTTGGGGAATGTCCCGACCGCGGCGGCCTATTCTTAGTGCTCCCTTGGCCGCCTAGTGAGCACGCTGATCGTTTCCCGACCCCTGTATCCTACCCCGATTTCGGCCCTCCTGGCTGCTACCTCTCGCCTGACAATTCGGACACGCAGATCGCATCACCCCTTGGCGACCACACCCGAAACAACGCCGAGGCTCCCTGCACTCTCGGGACATGTGCCCTTCACGCTTGCAGTTCCAACACTGTACCTGTCGCTGTCCCGCCAACGCCGCCACTTGATCCGCGATTCCCGGGCCCACATACGCTAGATCGGGCTCCAAACAACGCCTAGAGCGCGTGTTTGGTGGTACAAAAGCCGCTATTGATGCCCTGGTAGTATCCAAAGTCCGACCCAACTTTACTAACTCCGCGATCGACTCGACCGGAGTCAAACAGAGCTTCTGCTGGTAAAACGGTGCGATGTTGCGTCGCAGAACGCGCAGCTTTTCCTGCTCCGTGCAGTTAACCTTAAGGCGACTGAACAAGCGCTCCATGGTCGCCACGTACACCCCCATGGACTCACTTTCTCCCATCGTTCTCTTCCGGATCTCGTCCCACAAACGGTCCTCGTAGTCAGACGGCAGGAACTCTGCTTTCAGTTCTTGCATCAGTTCGTCCCAGCACTTAACCCGCGTTCGATTCGCGCGAAACCATATGAGCGCTTTTGCGTCGAAGAGATCTACCGCCAACGTAAACAGCTGTGACTTCGACAGCCCTCGGGCCTGCCGTAACTCCTCAACGCGCTCCAAAAAGGCATTCACCGATCCACTTGAATCGCCCGTAAACTTAAGGCCCCATTTGGCCACCTCCGTCGGACTGACTACTTTAGTTTGTTGTACCGATGCTGCTTCCTGACCCATACCACTTGGTTCGGCCTGGTCGTCGCTGGGGTCTTCCACTTTCTCCACCAATGCCCCCATCGCCATAATTAACCTATTCCGGAGCTTTTTGGCACCTCCCTTTTGCTCCAGTGTTACTGCCCGTATGTTCCCCAGTCTACGGAACCCAAACTTTATTCTACATTTCGCTTTCACATATTCCAGGGATTCCTTGCCGCTCGTCACCCTCTCCACCAGTTCCTCGGCCTCTGTCACTTTAGCTTGCAGTTCCCGGAAATCCGCCTCAAAATCGAAAGGGTATTCGGCTTCGACATAGGAAGTGTCCATGGCGGCCTCTGTCTTCAGAGCCGCCCTCAGGGCCTTCCGCATATTGTCGACTGTGTCTGCGTCAAATCCACGAATGGCCAGCTCGTACGTGAGCTCGTCCTTAGTTAGTCGATCCACCAAGATCTTCATGGCTCGACCACGGAAATTGTTTGCGCGACGATCCTGAAAATTCACCCTAATCACTCCCTAACAATAACACTCCCAAAAATTACTCTAAATGTATTCCTTCTGCGGAACCCGAGTTACCTTCGTACTAAAATAAACACCCGCAACCCGCTAATGATAACGCAAAATATCTAATTCACAAATAGAACCTGAAAAAGAATGGCCTCTTACTTCCTAACCTATCATATTCACGCACCCACAATTCAACCGCAATTCAAATAAGTTTAATTTTCACTATCTGCACTCACACACTTTTTCTATTCTCAACCACACACACCAAATTCAGAATTCCAATAGATATATAGATATCAATGTAACAAAATGTTTTCGCAAAACGCTCAATTCAATAATATATGATCAATTCAAAAATATATTATGTCAATATTCTCCACGTAATTCGTAAAAAGTTTAACTTGCAAACTTCCTATTAGCAACAATAAACGATTTCCGCGGTAACAACTACTTTCAAATACGCTTTTCGGTTAACTTTATATGCGATTCTACGCGCCTATCAGCCTTCCCACAATTTGGGACTTGGCTCCTAAAATTTTCACGAGTACCGTTTTTTCCGTTAGTACCGTTTTAGGCCCCACGTTGGGCGCCAATTTGTCACCGTTATCTTTAACGCGCACGAAAAACCCTTTTCCCCTAACTGGGACGCAAGGGCGGCAATCTTTGGGCGGCTTTAGCTCGCGGAGAAGAAAGGTCGCGAGTGGGCGCCACTCGCTTCTATTACCAAGAATTGCCTCACTACCGTCGCCCTGAAGCGAGAAGAGGTAGACGGCGTACTATATTCGACACTAACCCCAATCACGGCAATTATAACCGGCGCAATTTCGATTTAACACTTTATTACGACTTTACGCACAATGTTCGTATTAATCTTACCGCGTTACCATGTAATGGTAACCAACTTCTTACCTCTCGAATTCATACATAGATAACTCTATAATACATATAATGCTTAATAATATCTAACCTGGATTCTACACCAATTGCCGACGCTGGATCGCCGCGATGCGAACGTTCTCCCTCGATGGGGCCCTTTTCCGCCGACTGTTACTTGTGCCAACAGGAATTCGATATCACGCTGTTCTCCGAAATCTGTTCTACTCGATCAGCTACCACTTCCCGGCTTCGCGAATTTTTTCCTCCGAACAATGATCTTCCCGTCTATTTCCCAATATATCAGTTCAGGTCAAAATCGATTAACTCGAGATACTCGCTCCTACTGTCGATTATACTCGTATCTTGAAAACCCTCGTCGTCAGCCACCATCAATATTAATTCGATGTTCGAGTTTTCGGAATGAAATGGATAGAAAAAGATAATCCCAATTAAAATCCGCAGCAATCTAACACCTCCAATCACTCACCCGGCTCCAATCAGAAAAGAACGATTTTGCGCTTCCCGGTGCCCAGGAAGACTTTTGGCGGCAGCGGGATTTTCAAATTCCGCTGATCGAACTCAACAGAGTTCATTCTCCTTTCACCGGGTGTTGAATTTTACATTTCACCACACGATCCAATTCGGGACGGTCCGATTTTGGAACATCTTAATCGACGTTTCCCTTTCGTGACATTCCGACTTGTCAACATTTGTTTACTTCCATTGTGTCAAACTAGTAGTGCTCGCAGCCTTTCGATACATTGTCAGGTGAGTAAGAGTTTTGTATTTATTTTCCCCGGCTTTGACAAAAACGGATCCGCAAGCCTCTCAGTTTTCTTCCATCTGATCGCTATCAGATGAGAACCCGGTCGCGTTAAAGTGGTAATTCGTGCCGATCTTCCATATGCAAGTTCGTGCGTGCCGTAAGTTTCATATGTGCAAGTACCCCGACCCGTACGTTGATATCCTCCTAATTTCGGTTTCCTTTCACCTATCCCAACTACCCTCCGCATCTCGGGTCCACTATATCTTCAACATAGCGTTTGCTTCCATCGCCTTTCGATCTGATGGCTTTGCGTTAGGAACTCGGCAATTCGGCCACCGCTCGGTATCCCTCGTATGTGGGTCAATTGTTGTCATCGACCTTGACAGCTCGACCCATACGTTGCTCTGCCGGGTGTATGGATTTGTGGCATAGTGATCCGACTCGGGATATCTCGTCGATATTCTGGCGTTTTCATTAGCGTCGCGATTTGGTCATTACCATTGATGGCTATGGTGTCGTTTATGCGTTCAATTTAGTTGTGTTGTTCATTGTATGCTCCGTCGGCATGATTTATGTTACTCAACTAACTGACTCACAATTAAGTTACAATCGGGAACTGTGAACTAACTTAATCTAACATAAATTAAATCTGTGACTGCAATAGCTAATTCATTAACCTAATCCTATTGAACATTAACATCGTAAATTGCGAATATTATCTAATCTCCATCGTTCTCTTTTAGAGGACGATGGAGATTTTTTTTTTTTTTTATTATTATTATGAAAAATAGTGAATGCCGTGACAAATTACTTTACATTAAATATCAAAAGATATTATCAACAGCCCAAAATCTCACCTTGAACTTCCTTTGAAGCTAAAGAGAAGTTATTAATTATATTTAATATAAATTTGCCTCACTCCAATGCAAGTAAATTTGCTACTTAACGCCCATGTCTACTAAGCATCATCCTGTAAAATAAATTTCAAGCTCTAAAATAAATCTCACTGCCAACACATGAACGTAATAAAAAATTTAAAATCCTTTCGAAAACTCGAAGACACAAATTGTCTCCTCATGAATATTCTGTCACAATATCACATTATTAGACATGATTGCAGACACAATAGCGAACAAACAATAGACATCATCTTGTCTCTCTTGAGTGACAAATTTTGCATTGCATCAAAGAGGAATGCAACGAAATTGCATTGAATAAAAAATCGAGTGCAGCATTAAGTGAAAGAAAGCAATAGAAAGATATAAGGAAAAGAGGATTTTTCGTCTTTTCTTTCGGGACGAATTATGTTTTTTTGTTGTACCGTGAGATTGTTTTGGGGTAGTAATTGAATCACAGTAGGGTTTGTATATATGATTTGAACTACAGAGTGATTGCAGAAGTGGTGTAACTGTTGCTTTCAGATGTTGATGAGAATGATAATAGGATTTTGATTCCAATAATTAATTAAATAGAAACTTATAAAATGGTTCCATAAAAGTTATTGAGTTGAAATATCACATAATTTGTTGTTTTTGGATCACCAAAAAGCAACTAATTGCATTAAAAATTTCATTAGAGCATAGACAGACGACACAAGTTAATTATGATTTCGAACCCAATGATAATTATCCATTACGTGTGTCATGGTTAATCATCATTTATAACATCATCAATGAGGTTCTACGAATTATCATTTGAAAGCTAATGCTCATTTGCTCTTATCGATTGTCGCACCATCTACGGAGAAGATTATGAAATTTACTGGGGAAATTCGGGAAATTCCATTTGAAATAATGTAGTTTCTAACTGTCAAAAACATAAACATATTATTTCGAATATATTACAATATGGCATGCAAATGTTTCATATTTTACACATTTCTTCGTATTCTCTTCTTCAATACCTGAACATTTTATATTTTCTTCCTTATCGTGATTAAACTTTTTTTTTGTGTAAATTTCCATAATTTTACACAAAGGCTCATTTGCAGTAGAATTTGTACTAATTTCTAATTTTTTGATGTGTTTCGATAAACAATAACTGTCAAAATAATACCATTTAAATTCAAACAACCTACAGCTGTTAAACAACCTCATTCAAATAACCGTGTGTCACTCTCCAAACAAATTATCATTAGCGTTCAATGATCATTGTGTTAATGATCATTAGCTTGTGTCGTCTGTCTTTAGTCTTATCTTGATTTAGCTTGTTAAAACAATAAACTTAATTTGAAATCCAAATCATAATTTGCTATCAAAACATAACTATTAGGTGTCTACACTACCCACCACAGCCAACAAAAGTAAGAAAATTATGTTCATACAATTATCATTAGAATAGAGAACGTAAACGCACAGATTTGATTGAACACATGGTGTTCGGTGCATTTCACTTCAGAATTACACTTTTTTCCAAAGTTTATTTAAAAATTACGGATTTACACTATATATTACTTAATTTCACCAAAATTACAGAGTGTTCTATTTTTGCGCCCAAGGAGGGTTTGAATAGAGCATTATTCTTTACAAGATTATCAGTATGATTCTTCACTCACATAGATTATATGTAAGACCTTGAAAGACAATACTGATATTTTACAAGGCAAGACTTGAATTTATCATATTATAGTTGTAGGATGGCAATGAACGGCTAAGGTATAATAAATATATATGTTTTTTACTTCCTATTCTTCATTGTTTTCTTGGATTGATTCTGACAGTAAATTAAGATCGTAATGAAAAGATAAGCTAAGTAGTATTACAAGCGCATGACAATTAATCAAGTGAGGAAAATAATTGTCAAACGAGGGTGGTTTAATAAGTTAGTGATTTTTTGAGTAAATATTTTTTTTCCGGCAAATAAGCGTTTTACATGTCAACATAGTCTCTTGGCTCTATACATTTAGTCCAGCGTTTTTCCATTTTTTTTATTCCTTCGAAATAATAGGTTTCCTCAAGGTAAACAAAATACACTGAAAGAAAAATCTTGGTAAAATCAACAATTTTCCTTAGTTGTTTTTGCGTCAACTACGGGATATAGTTAAAACAACCATAAAAAAATAGTTGATTACTTTTATGCACCATGACGCGTGGTTGATAAACAACGTCCGTGGTGCAAAAAAAGTAAGCAACCACAAACAATGGTATTCCAACAAGTACGATATAGTAAATGACTATAGTATGTAGTGTGGAATTATGTTTGTTGAATTTAACTATTGTAGAATGGTTCGCTTACTATGAATATTGTTGATAAAATGAATGAATGAAAAAAAAAAGAATTTGGTTGGTGCCTTGATCGCAAAAAAATTTTTTTTTGCTAAATGCATTTTCCCATCTCAATTTTTGTGGAGTAACACTTTTTAACCCATTTCGAGCAGTTTTCATTAAAAAAATTAAAAAAAAATGGAGGGAAAAAAACAGAAAAGTACCACAATTTATTCTCACTGTTATGTGACATTAATTCCAAATTTAAATTAATTTAATTAATTTTTAAATTAAAAAATTAATTAAAAAATAATTAAAAAATTTTCTTTTTTTAAACGTGTTTTTCCATCATAATTTTGGTTAATTACTACTTTCTAATCAATTTCAGAAGCATTGCAACAACAAAAAGTGAAAAAAAATGGGGGGGGGAAAAACAGAAAAGTACCTAGTTGTTTTTGCATCAACTAGGGCTATAGTTAAAACAACCATAAGAAAATGGTTGATTACTTTTATCCACCATGACGCGTGGTTGATAAACAATTTCATTCGGAGCATGAAAAACGTCCAAATGTTGAAACTATTCTACTTTGCGTAGAATAATTCCAAAGACTTTGCTCACTGAATTACGTTTGTTAAAATCAATTATTGCAAAGTAGTTTAAGTACCATAAACACTGTTGATAATTCGAAACGTTGAAGTTTTGAGTGAATTGATGAATATTTTCTATTTATCAACTAATTTTCGTGGTTATGAAACAATTAAAACAGTTGATTTCGTGAACGTTGCGATAATTTTTGTATAACCAGAGCCAACTACTTTTATATCGTTAAATTAACTATATTAACATAGTAAAAATAACTATTTTCCTTAGTTCATTTAACGATTTTGAATGAATCGTTGCAATACTATTAAAAATAGTTGGACCAACCAAGAGTTTTTCTTTCAGTGTAGGGGTTTGTTTCAGTGATGACCTCTTTACCCAACCCAAATCTTTTTCCGTTCAGTAATTTCTACAGGTTTGGAAACAGGAAATAGCCGCAGGGGCCCAAATCTGGAGAATATGCTGGATGAGGTAGCAGTTTCTAGCCCAATTTATGATTTTTTTGCCACGGTGTGACAAAACCACACAAGTGCACCCTGGATTGAAGAGCATTTTTTTTCTTTGCCAAATGCGGTCGTTTCTGCTTCATATCAATATCAAATCTGTCCAAAAGCTCTGATTAATATTCGCCGGTGATCGTTTTACTATAACGCGTGTTTCGCAAAAAGCTATGACTATGACCTTGTTGGCTGACCAAACCACCTTGGTCTTCTTTGGTGCAGGTTCACCCGAAAAAACCCACGATTTTGATTTTTTCTTGGTCTGTTTGCATGTTTCGTCTACAGTAACGAAATGGCGCAAAAACTCGTTCTAATTGCGGCTGAACATTGCCAAACACTCTTTTGAAGTGGTTACACGACTCCGCTTATGGTCGCGTGTGAGCAATCGTGGCACCCATCGCTCGGATTGATTCTTCATGTCCAAATGTTTAAGTAAAATCTTTTGAGATGCCTACAGCCTCAGCCACCTCACGAATTTTCATTCCCTGACCGTCCAATATCATCCCTGGGATTTTATCGACAACATCTGGCGTGACGACCTCTTTTGGGTGACCTGAACGTTCGGCGTTACTTGTGCTAGTACGACCACAGCGGAACTCAGTAAACCTTTTCGTAACCATTAATGTATTGCGTTTCTGCTACAAATGAATAGGAGGACTATCATATAGTATATAAAAATATCCCAGAGTAGTCTCTATTGAGACCAATGGAAGTCCGATCATGACCTCCTCGTGGTAGCTGCTGCAAGCAATCTTTCCTAAACGAAGGGCGGGCCAATATGATAGTGCTTAAGGGAGCCAGCCCCTAACAAAACAATCTCAAAGTCAGTGATGGTACAGCATATGCTGAGGGCTGAATGGCTGCTGGGTTAGACAGTCACTAGTATGCGGATTTGGGTGTATGATAGCAAGAGCCCGTCTAATTTCATGCCTAGGCTGATAAGCAGAGGATAATATGGCTGATCTTTATAATTTTTAATACTCGTGGGAAAGAAATCAGAGGGGGGCTTCCTTAAGTGGCCTAGACCGAAAAGCTCCAGTATCTTCTAACAATGAAGCTCCAGTGTTTCCCAGTGAGTTAACTATTGGATCGTGGGACAAATGAAGGTCCACATTCCATCGTGAATCTTAAATACTGGGGGGGGGCAAGAATCGGATGGCTGAAGAAGGTAATAAAAAAGAGTGGGAAAAACTGAAGAGCATGATCGGTGCAGCCAGTAAGCGATTAAAATTCCTGATGAGAAGCAGCACGTCCAAATAAGAAGACAAAGAAAAGGCACTCTTACCAATGGCCCCAGAAGCGTAACCAGACGTAAAAATGATACGCCTTTTGATGGATTGCCGAAGAAGACAAAGGGCACGAATGAGGCATTAGAACATCTGAAGCAATCTCATTCTAGTAAAAGGCGGCATTAAGCACCCTGCTGCCGAGTCTTACAGGGTGTAAAAATGACGAACATGCCAAAAGATTTCCTGTCAAATGGATGAGTCTTACAAAACATCTTCAAAAGGGGTTGCTGGCGTAGATAGAGGGAGACGCTACCGTTCGCTTCCCTAAAGGAAAACTTACCCTACCCTGTAAAGTAAGGTGCCTTTTCATTGCAAATGTAGATCAACGGACAAATGAGTAAGGGCGGAAGTCACAAAAATACAGCCGTGTGAAGGAGTTACTTCCTCGGTGATGAAGACTAGTCCCAAGTAAGTACATTAAGGAACCAGCAGATTACTGTAGGAGGGTGAACAAACTGCTCATAATTGGCTGTGCTGCCAATGCACATTACACGGCATAGGGAAGCAGTGATGTCAACGCTAGAGGTGAACCACTCTTGAATTACTCTTCCTACAAACCAGCAATTTGGCTTTAGCTAATAAGCACAATTACACAAATTGAAACATCTGAATTACACTACAAAGATGGAATTAGAGGACATGGTGGGAGAAGTCAAAAGAGTAATCCTCGAATCCTACCATGAATACAGTCCCGAAAAACCAGTGTTCCCAAAACAAGGGGCCATGGTGGAACAGGGAGCTGGAAAAAATCAGCCTAGCCTCTAAAAGAGAGTTCGAGAGGGCCAAAATAACATCGAATTGGGAAGCCTATTTAAAAAAAATTCTCAAAGTGCAAGAAACAGTTCAGGAAATCCAAACGAATAGCTTGAAGTCATTTCTGTGGGAGTCCCAACGGCATTCCAGAGATTGTGACGCTACAGAAAGGCCACCAACGGCCACCAAAGACCACCAACGATATATAGGGCTAATTTGAACCCAGATGATACGACGACGACTACTTTTGCGGGCACACTAGAAGTGATACTCTAAACACAATTCCGAGGGTGGATGATTGATCATCATAGTTGGAATGAATGGAGAAAAAAACGAATGATTTGAGCGGCCACCTCACTAAACATCTTACAAAAATCCTTTTTAATTTATAGTGATAAAGAAGAATTAAACGATTTCATTCTGTGCTTGAATTTCATTTTGTTGCAGTACGAACTAACTTTTTCACACAGTAATAGGAGCTACAAATCATGTTGCAAGATTTACTTTTAACCTAAAATATTCGAAACAACTTCTCGTGAGTTTCAACATGTTAAGCCAAGATAATGGCACTGATCTGGAAAACAGTACTTACTCTCTTTTGAAAACTCCCCTCAACTTTTTTTTCACTTCAAACTTCTTCGAACAGCCTACATAAATATTTCTTTTAGCTAAGTGGTAGAACAACAAGAAGAAAAAAGTGATTTTCTTTGAAAAGTCGATTTTCAAGTTTCATGCCCAGAAATTGTCTGTGTACGTGTGTACTCGAAAGATATTTTGGTCCAAATTGAAATTTGAATATCTGCAGTATTCCTGACATCAAGATTCTTGTACCTAAACATAAACTCGTATATTCAGTTGCCAAGTTGACTTGATTCCTTAGGCCACACGATAGGTCTGAAAGGGTTAAATTTCTTGGATAAGTAGTTTGAAATGAAAGTTTTTCCGTTCGCATCATTTTTTCCCTGGTCCCTCAAGTATTTGGTTCTATTTCAGTTCGAAGGAGGAAAGAAATTGCTCGAGATTACTTACAACCGTACTATGTTTCTTGTTGTTTCGAAACGAAGATACAAATGTACTTGTTTTGCTTGGATGCTTGGTGGAGGATGCCTGCTGGTTGCTTGGACTTTGTTGCTTACTTCAATTCTTCGTTTGCCGCAACGAACTCACTTTTTTGGTATGTATGAGCCGCAACGAGTTTTACGAGAATGTTTTGTTCTAGTTGGTTTCTCGTTTTAGGAAAGTTTCGACGAGTTTGTTTTTACAAGTGAAAGAAGGGAGTAGTGATAGCACTGGAAAACTGTTTAAAGAATTGGGTTTTTTTTTCAATTACAGTAGGTTGGTGTGTAATGCTAGGTATAATCATATTTTGGTAGAGTTTAGAGAGAGCGTTGTGCACATAGAGGGTAAAGAGCTATCGTTTCAGAATATTTGAGCGGTAGAAAAACAGTTTGGTGTGGTTATGAGAACCATTTAAAATTCTAAGCACATAGGGTATGTGGTGAAAAATACCCAGTATTGTGGTGAGGCCAAGCATTTTCAAGGATATGTTATACATTTTATGTATGCTTTACCAAGCTCTTGAGATGAATAACATTCGGCACTTCATCAGCTGTAATTCACTTCGTAGAATTTCATTTGGCTGAAATGGAAGCTTTTTTCCTAGAAAATGTGCAAAAATATATATATTTTATTTCATCCCAGAAAACTATTTTGAATTTTATTTGAAATAATTTCAAGGAATATTACGTGCTGCTTTAACTTATAGAAATATTAAGTCTTGGATTGAATTGAATAGCTTATCGATGCCGCATCTTAAAGACTTTAGACGAATTAATCTCATTCGGATTATTGTTTTAAATGAAGATGCTGTACGATTTTACTACTTCGTTTTGTTTTCTACTTCAATAGAGAATTTCGTGTCAAAATGCTATCTCAATTAATTTAATAGATCTTTTATAAATTTCAACAGGTTATGGAACCATGTTGAAAATAACTAGAGTTCGTCAGTAAAGTCAAATTCTGAAAAGCTTTATAGCAAGTGAAATAACTGAGATATGGCATACTTGATGGCATCCTAGAGAAATTAGGAGAAAATAATTACGATTCGTTGAAGCTTCACATGGGAAATGTGAAGAACTCGCGGGTGATGAAAAAGTCCTAGCGCGAACAGCGAAAGACCAAAAGGTGCTCATTTTTATCTTGCTAAGTCTGGAACAAAACCAGTTGAACCACGTAACCAGCAACCAGATGAAAAGAGGCATGGGACGAAATAAAACGTATTCGCAATTCGAAGGGACTTGTTTAAAGGCCGCTCTGTACACACAATTAAACGAAACTAGAAAAAAAACAATGTCTAATTACATTTCAGTTTCTTAAGGGTAGCATGTCAACTTCAAGAAGCAGATATCGCGGTGCCGCTGGAGTTGCTGTCAAATATGTTAAATTCGCTACCTAAAAACCCGGAAATTTTAGAGGGGCCACCGAGTTACGAGATGGCATTCAACCAAAATCTCTCCAATCGAACGTCGAATGAATTTAACGCAAATTGCTTCAATCGAAATCTCGCGAATCGAACGTAGGATGGATTTAACGGGAGTTGCTTCATTTGCAGAAAAAGAGGTCACCGGACTTTAAAATGTAAAATCAAAAAAATAAACATGGGATTGCGCATATTGCGAAAGTTGGTCCAACACAATGATGAGTGCGTATGTGCTGTGTTGTGACAACGCACATGTGGAAAGACAGATTTACAACTTTGGACAAAGAAATCAAAGATGAAATACAAAATCATACTGGCAAGGAGCTGTCAAAATTTGTGTCCGTGTATGTAACCAAAATAAAACAATAACTCTAGAAAATGTATTGTTCAATCCAGGTTTACCAAATAATTTAATATTGGTGTTTCATATCTTAGAACACGGGTTTTCGATTAAATTTCCGCAAAACTTTGCGAAAGTGCAGGATAGTGTTGGAAAAGGTATTCTACCGGTACAAAGACGATAGAGTATCTGTTGACTTTCAGTGATGTGGCCACCATCACGGTACACAAAAAAAAACAAAATGAGCTTATGCTGGGATGAGATGAGAGATTGGACCACCTATAATTTGGAGACTTGTTGGTAGTAAAAAAGGTTAAAATAATGCTCTAAATAAAAAATCGTTTTCTATGGCTAAACTTAACAGTGTAATTCGCAAAACGCCATTCAAACCTTCAACAAATTGCGCAAATGAGCTTCTCGAGCGACTTACGCGGCTTAACGGACACGAAACCATTGAGGGGCGTGAAATAGAGATGGGCAAAATGCCTCATGACACACCACTGATCGCTCTTTTTTAGAGTATTTTACAGTATTGCGCCGTACTCTCAGTACACTGTTCGCTCCGCATTTCATTAAGTTTATTCAAACGAAAGCTTTCGCCCACAGACTATGCTGTGCTTTTTTCAGGCGCTGCACTGTAAGAAAGAGCTATGCCTCACGTGTCGGGAGGCATTTTGCCCATCTCTAGCGTGAAATATTGTGCGAAAATCAAGCAAGAAGAAAATAACAACAAAAAAAATATTTAAAGTGCTGTTTGATGAGCCCCTTTGAGTGTCTTCATCGTTGGCTGCAGAGAGTTGAGTGTGTTGGATGCTTGATATGAGCCATTAGCGTGCCCATTGTGGAGTGTTTGGCTTTGAAGCCGAATTGTCTTTGAAGATATACATAGTTCACTTCTATAGAGTGATTCAGATGTGTTTTTTTATGAACTTTTTGAGTAGTTTTACAGCAGCGAATAAAAAACCGTTGCTTTGAATAATGATTTATACATGGAATTTTCCTTTTCTTTTTCAATTTGTGTGAGTGCTGTGTTTTTGTGCTGTCCGTGTACCGTAGTACAAATAACGCATCTGCTTAAAAGCTTGCGACCAGACTGAGCTAGCTGACTGTGAAAAAGCACGCAGGGTAACAAATGAGGTGAGCTGTTAAACTAAATATTCTGCACTGAAGACAGCTCGGACTCGATGTGTTCAAAAGATGTAAGCAACGTGCAGAATATAGAACACTTCAAAAAAATAAAATACTGCGAAGTGATAACGCCAAGAAGAATCGATTCAAAGAGTATTCGTCTATCTCAGTAATATGGGAATAATATATCAATTAATTCTTGAATATACACCAGAGCAAAACAACATCGCTGAACGGGCTAATCGAAAACTATTGGAAATCGCTCGTTTTATGTTCACACAATCTGGTCTACCTAGGTGCCTTTTAGGCTGAAGCCAACACAGCATCTCAACATAGCATCTTTTATTTGATAGATATCCGAAGAAGGCACTAAGTAACAAATCGCCTGTTAAAATATGGAGTCGAAAGAAGCTATATGTAGGGATCATGAGGATATTTGGTGGCAAGGTCATTGCTCTAGAGAAGAAACCCCAACATAGGGAATTTGAGCCAAAAGGTACAGAATATGGAATCCAAAGCATGCGGGGACCACCACAGGAATAAAATATTTAAAAAAAAAACGTGATGTTAAATTAATCGAAGAACCTCGTATTGAAAGTTGACTTAAGTGGGATAAACCTTTAGAAATGGCCATAAGAATACCATCAAGTAAAAATCAATCACTGCAGTTACTCCTTGATTTATCGGAAAAAGAAAGAATATAGTCCGGAAGCAAAACTTCAACAGAGGGCGCATCAACTGGGGAAGAGGAAAGAGCTGTAAAGAGAGATCATCAGTCGGAAACGGCGAAATCACACAAAGCTAAACGTCGACGCGGCCATCCTCATCTTTTCAGGACAGGTAAACCAGGAAGGAAGAAAGACAACCATTTCAAAGTGGTGAGTCTCACACAAGATTCACTATTTATAAATGCTGCTTTACATTCGCCAGAAAAAAATGGTAATACGACACTCTAAATGAGAATAGAACATGGACACTTGTTGACAGATCCAGCGATAGAAAAGTTTTATCCAACAAATGAGTCTTCGTTCAAGATAAGATAAAGAAGCCGAAGACGCTGAGCTATTTAAGGTGAGGTTAGTGGCAAGAAGCTGCGCACAAAAATATGAAATTCAATATCAGGAAACATTCGTGCCAGTTTCAAGCTAGGAAACGTTTTGAGCTTTTTTCGTATGATATGTCAAAACTAAACATGATAGTTCATCAAACGGATGTCATAATTGTCGGAGGAGCAATATATGGAACAGCCAGAGATACTCGACATAAAAAACTAAAACTACGTCAACTGGAAAAAACGCTGCATAGGCTAAAACAACCAGGGGTGTGTTCAATGTGCATGCTATAGCTGCTCCAAAAGCATAGCATAGCATCCTTTTAGCAAGTGTCAAAATTTACAGTAGCTATGTGAAGCAGCTATGGATATTGGACAGCCAAGAGCTGCTATGTAGCAGCTCTTGGCTGTTACGTAGGTTGGTTTTTACACAGCACAGCTCAATAACAAATCTCTTCAGTTTTTTTTTTAACTTTAATCTTTGTGTTTAGTTGGATCAACTAAACATTTGCCTTGTATTTTGGAAGTTGTATGAAATTTGCGCGTTTTCAGCATCAGCTGCAGAAAAAAACATACAAATTTTCCAAACATATTCAAAACGTTTCACTTATTCCTGGCTCTTGACACCATATCTTTGAAAAAGAGTGAAGAAAGCGTTGAAAATATCATGGTACACGATTCAGCGTACCCGGCCTGTTGTGTTTCACACCCGCCTTCTAAAAACTCAAGATGAATTGCGCTGTGTAAAAGCCTACTTAAAACTCGAGTTGAGTTGAAGTGTTCGAAAGCCGTATTTAGTTTATGATAGCACTTTTCAAGTTTATTGTTCATCTTCTTTGCCACCAAAGCGCGACCCCGCTTTTCATTTCAATTTCTAATCCAAAGTGACGTTTGAACAGTACGCACGTCCATTTTGCCGTAGCTTTTTTTTTGCTATCTTCTGCCATAGCAGCTATTCCGGAATCTTGGACAGCCCGACTGTCAAATAGCAAGCATAAGAAAGTAGCTATATCGTGACATTGGACAGCCAGAGTTGCTAAAATAGCAGCTAATAGCTGCTATACCAAGAATATTGAACACACTTCAGGCAGAGCTTGATATAAAATACTTAATCAAGAAACAATTAACACACAAAATTCTAAAGAACTGCCATTTATAAAGCTATAAATTAATTCAAAATATAAAATTACTGCTTATAACATCTAATTTTCCGATCACAAGATGCATTTACTTTTCAACATTAACATGATGGAAACCTAATGAATGCAGATGATACGTATACGCGTTCCGAAAAGCTTCTACGTTTCAAGCCCCTTTGAAGCATGTGATGCGATTAAGTGTCTCTTGAATTGACTAAAATGTCCCGGCAACGAACGAAATGTGTCAGTGTTCACTTTGAAAAGTGATGTGGCACATTTCGTTAATGTACTAGTACATCTTGATGGTAGCAATCAAGTTTTAATGGAAATGTTGGAAGATAGCATTTACACAGCCATATATAATTGTAATAAAATATTCGCAAAGTATGTACAGGTATAATGACATATGTAGACTCGCAATAATTTAAAACGAATCGAGATGACGTACAGTGAAAACGCTGAAGGGAAGACATAAATATGCTGGATATGGTGACATTTTATACTCCTGCGAATGTGATACAATAATAGTTTGCTATCACAAATACCATTTCATCTCAATCACCGAAACAAAATATCTGCGTGGGACTAAGTCACTACATTACGAGTTGGAGGTGCTTTGCTGGCGGTGAATTCTCAGGAGGGCTACAAATATCACAAAATTTCTTCCTGATGGCTTGTAGGCGAGACAGCTCAGTCAAGGATCTATCAACTTAAAATAGAAATGAGTAGGATTTTACAGTCGATGAAACAATATGTTTTATTTTTACCGAAATTACAGTACTCGAAGGCCTGAGTGAATCTGAAGCCAGTTAAGTTCAAGTTTTCTGCAGTTCATCAAAACTAATACCCCAATTCAAACTAAATGCCATTTTGTTCTAAGAAAATAAATTCAAGCAAACAATAGGGGTTCAATATCCTTTTGATGACCTTAACGAGTCACAAACGGTCAATTCAAATCTATTCATCCATTGCTAACGGTCAATTATCACCATTCACGCCTACACCATTCACTGTAACAACATTATAAAACAAATCAATCTTCTATTTCTGCCACGAAGCCGAGCTCCCCTGTTGACTTAAGCGCCGCCATACAATAGGCACACTATGCTCAGGGCAGACAACAAAGCAACCACAATTAAATGAAATGAGCCGCCCAGCCACTTGCAATAATATAACATTTGCCTAATGCGTTTCTGTTTACATCGAAAGCAATCGATATGTGTGCTATCCGCAAGAAACGACATAACATGTCCTGAACTGCTTGGCAACTTGGTAGCCCCATTGTTTCGATCACACACATACCGAGTCGAAAGAAAGGACACTGTGTGTAGTGCTGTGGTCATCAGGCGGGCATCAGTTCAAACAACCGAGCGTGCATTAAACATCATTTAAGCGAAATTAAAATCGAACTTAGCGAACATGTTAATTAAGTAGAGTGATCAAAACAGCAGTCAATAGGTCCTACCGACAAGGGGTTGGGAAAAATAGTTGGATTTAAAAATGGTGGTGGAGTTGTTTGGTAAAAATATGCGATGAAAAAGAATTTTGGTTTTTCAAGCCTCAATTGCTAATGGAACACTTGTAAACTTCTCTTTGCAATTAATTTAGAGGAGCTCAGCAAAAAGGATGCCGAAAAAGTTGGCTATTTTTCCTACACGCCAAAAATTCAGATATATTAATGTTTTTAGCTTTTTGAACTTCTTAAGACCTCTGAGCAAAAACGATCAAATGTCCTTGCTCAAACATTTTGACAAACCTTACTACCTATAGAGGATACGGGCAGATTTTAGGGTCAAAAAATCCTTGCATTTCAATAGACTTTTCTATAGATTTTGATAAAAGAGAGCGTACCTCTTTCGTTGTGAAAATTTCATGACTATTCGATACCCGAATTCCTACTCTACAGCCCTAATAACACACAGCATGTGGTTTATTAAAAGAATTCTATTCAGACGGACTAAGGATTAATTATATAAAGCCATTTCGGAACATAACGAGCAAGAAACCGTCACAACAATATCCAAATTCATACATAAACATGCGTCTTGGCTAATATGGTCGTCTACCGAAATGAATAGCACACTGAACTGTCTAGCAATTTCGGTTTTGAGTAGTCTGCTATCCTTCATCGTTACCTACCACGATATCCGGCCAGTTTCTTAGGAAAATGATAACAATGTTATATGGCTCTTTGATAGCGCAGTAAGAATTATTGCGTTCAGGTGTCAGTTTTACGCCCTGCCATTTACCCCTGTCCATTGGAAATTATGACAAGGTTGATAGTTTGTGTCGGCTAATAGGTGTGTTTTGTAACGTGACAATTTATTAAAGAGCCATAATGGATTGTGATAAGCTTGACCTCGAAGTGACCGAGAGGGAGTCGCAGGAGAGACACATGAGTTATGTTTCGTCTAGTTGATACCGGAAGCGGGTCGATAGTATTCCATTAGCGATTGTGTTTATGTTTGCTTCTACAGGAAATTTTGAATTGAATATAGCTATTTCTAGAAAATGGATAGAGTTGTTACCATTTTCTGATGCTTACGAAAAAATGAAGCCTTCGTGTAATATTAACTGTTTTAATATAGCAATAGAAATACCGACGGGCTAGTTGAAGTCTTCCAGCTACTTCAACGATTTGTTTAATATTCGATTGCCACAGCAACACACAATACTCTTGCACCACTCCGAAAAAAAACCCGATTGTCTCGTGCAATAATTCAAGTGCTTGCTACGTCCGTGTATGGCGAATTGTTCATATCTGACAGGGAAAAATTCACCACCAGCATCCACAAGCAGGTCAACTGTAAGTTCATGTGTTTCACATTCATTTTGCCTGGGGGCCATAATCCCGATATTCAATAGCACCATAATAAACTAGAATGGTTGCTAAAAATGCATTCCGCAGTTGAAACGAGTACGTACATTTGTATTGGAGTCTAGGTAGTGAGGATCGAGAAAACTGCAGTTGAATACAAATGTGGTGATGCGAAACGAACAGGATTCTTGAAATGGTCATTGGTTCGAATACATTTCTGTTAGGGAAAGAAAGGTTGCTTTGAAGAGTTTTTCAACGAAAATATTTTTCAACAATGCATTGGAGGCATTATCTATGTTTGAAGTAACCGATGCAGTATCCATAACTCACTTATTCTTGAATAAACGAGCTGGACAATGTTAAAGATGAGCCATCATCAGAACTAGGAGAGAGCGTTCAGTTTCTCCAGTATTTGTTAAGAATCAGCTGATCAAGGATCAAAGGGTATTATTAAGATTTTTATTCATGTATGTATGTTTTCTAGTTGACATCTTAGCTCCTGTTTTATTATTTTCATGTCGGATTCTTTTTCATTTGTATACAATAAGTATTTTGAGTACCTTCTATTCAGAATTTGAGTTCTCCTGTTGCGTATGTTATGGCATGGCACGTTGAAATTGCATATAATCCTAACTTACTTTTAACTGAAATTATATTGAAATATTTTTTTTGAACAGCTCTATAGCTACCAAAATGTAATTGAATCACAAAAATAATATTTTACAATACAGGAAAGAATTGAAACTAGATTTAAAGCAAGTGGTAAGTTCCTTGGAATTCAAATAATTTAACTAAAGAAGTCTACAAAATATATACAGAGAGTTACAAGACCAATATCAAGGAGCTAACGGTGCATTAAGAATAACCTCAATGGCTGCGTCGGAAATTATTCTTGCGCTGATCTCCCTGGATCGGTTTATCATTGGTAGCGCATGATTAGCGGCAATATGCGCTAAAAGCTCAGACATGTGGTACAATTCAAATCAATGGGACTAAAGTAGTATTCATACAGAAAGCTGGACGTGGTATGGACTCGTTGCTGAGGACATGGGCCAAAAATAATATGACTTGGCAAGAACTTCCAGATCAAAATACTCAGAAGAACGGTGACGATGACGTCTGGATTTATATATAGACTGGTCAAAAAAGCACTTAGTAGTTGTTTCAGTGGATGTTAGGGTAGCCAACTTTTCAAGCTCAGCAGAAACTGCTTAAGAGCTACAGATAGCTTGCTCACAGTCCTTACTGCATCTCATGCGAATCGAATATTCATCCAGTAATTTTCGCGAGAGATTTGAGGTAGAAGAGGACATCGTATATTCTGTACGACTTGCCGGCTTTAAATAATAAACAGTTCTATTTTTAGGTTCTTCCAACTTCCAAGAGCTAGTAGAGGTTGCTAGCAACATTACGTTGAGACAGTTGTTTCAATTTAGCGGATTGGTCACTTAACAGCTCTATCTAGCCAGCAAAGCATGGCAATTGCACCCAAATTGGCACTTAAGACAAGCCATGTAGACGGCAAGTACTCTTCTATAACCTAACCAGTGGCGGCTCTACGTATGGGGCTAGTGGGGCTTAGCCCCACCATCCTTTTTCATTCCAAAATGTAAAGAAACCAATCTCTATTTCAATTATTACAAACTATAAAATTTCATTTTAGCGAAACAAATGATCAAAATACTTCGCTCACCAACTGTTTTTAAAATCCATTCATGTCTCGTCTCTTTCAAAATTTGTATTTCATTTTCATTCACAAATTCGTATGTGCATATAATTCAGTACAAGAGAACTTACTTTGCATATGCAATATGCGCGCGATGCTCTTTTCATATTCTCTTTCCATATTCTGTTCCACATGCAATGTGTGCCGGGCTAAGTTGAACTAGCCCCAGAAAAGAGAGGAAACGAATGAAAAAAACACTGAGCGCAGAGTGTGTGCATGTCATACGCAATGGCAAAAAGAGTAACCAACGGACTAAGCCCTAATCTTAAGCTTCTATTGGTATATCGCTTGTTCGTCGGTCGCTAACTGAATAAAGTGTGTGTAGTATCAGTGGGTTAAATTAAGCTGATTGGGTTTTGCAATTGAAGAGTAAACGATGGTTTTGCTTTTACAGTGCTTGTTGATATTATCGTGAATTGATAAATATGATAGAAAAATTTTGTGCTCGTCTCAAACATGATTCAATATGATACAGACAGGTCTGTACGTATGGTATTTTATGCAAAATGTTGATTGCATTAAAAATGTGAGAGACAATACAATACACACTGTTTACAATATAATTGATGTTTGAAGACACTTTTAAAAAGTTTTCTTACGTCAAATGCGGGAAGTGACAATTTTCAATCTTCGTGCTATTCAAAGCATAAATATTTATTAGTTAAAATTTACCAAAGTCAAAGAAGTACCCCAAGATCGATGGTTATTTGCTGGAATTTTTAGTTCCCGAATAAAACAATCTGTTTTTGAAAGCCTGGGGTATCAAATTTATTGCTTTGATTTAATTAAATGGGATGCTTTGGACGTTGTTACGATAATAGAAGTAATCGAATTGTTAACTTATATGAATAATGATCATTTTAATTTTTTCTAGTGACTTTTTAATAAAATTTTCGAATATTTTTCATAATGTTTTACATTAACCTAACCTAGGATCTAGTTTATTAATTCAATTCAATTAGAAAAAGTTTGAAGTCAAGGAAGTCTAATCATAAGGAATGAATGGTGAAAAAAAACTATATGATCCTCATGTTATAGGATTGATAAGTTTGGGATATGATAATAATCCAGTTTAATGCAGTCAAAATTAATATACAATAATGAAGTGTTCTAAATATGTCATCTGCTACTGAATTGTAAAGCTTCTTTTAAAGATAATAATATGATTTCTTCTGTTTAACAAATAAATAATTTAATTTAAATACGTTTTATCACTCTAATTAGATCCAGCAGATTCTGAAAGATGATTTAGCAACATAAAGAATACTGAAACTTTTAACCCTTATAATAAATATAAAAAACGTTTCAATTTATTTGCAGTATTATCTATTAGTAAAGAAGCTGAACATTTTAATGAGCAGGTGATAGATTTATTCAACAGAAAATAGGCGCAAGGAAAAATAGGCAGCAATAAGCTGGTGCGAATATCTAGTAGAATTTACCCGGAGGAATTTATTACTGAATTGACTTATTTATGCATAGTATTTATTTATTTTAACCCCATTTTTAAATATAAAACTGTTCCGAATTTCCAATATAAGTAAGTACTGGTCCTTGCAGACTAGCCCCACTTACATTGATTCCCACGAGCCGCCACTGAACCTAACCTAACCCACATAAGATATATAAAATAAAACGAAACTGCGAAAGGTCAAGAAATACTCAGGCTCAAATTAATGTGAACGATCTAAACAAACTCATTTTGTTTATAGAGGAAAAAAAAAGTAAATAGAAGATGACTCTAAAATCTCTTGTAGTCTACTCTGTAGAGCACTCGTTTTTAGTGTGTGTGGTCCTTGGTTCAAATCCAGGTTCAGACGAATGATCGCACACAGAGATTTGAACTATAATCACTCTACACTGGTACTCACATTGAATTTAAATTTAAGAAAAACACTAGACCAGTTCTCAACCCTTAGAGTCTAGGGGTTTTCTAATAATTTAAGTCTAGGGCTTAGACTTAACAAGGATTGTTATGGAATTACTTTACATTGCTATCTCCTTTTTGATAGATAACTTTTTCTGTGTATTTTCTTTCTCAGTTGTCTTTCTGAGGTCTGGAAAAGCGGATCGTGTTCTTGCTCTTTGTCAGGACCATGGTGTATAACTTTGTTTTGGCTTCCAAATTTGGAAATAAAGTGGAAAAATTTTACGAAGATAAAAAGGCTGCAATATAGACAGGAGAAGAAATAGCTAACTGGTTTGGTCTACGTAGTTAAGCCCTTCAATTTATCATTTCTCCAGGAGAGCATACCAGTTGGAGCTAAATATTGTGATTCCAAGTAAAACACGTTTTTTTAACCAGATTATATTGCCTTGTTCCTGGGAATCTGATGTTCTGCGAGGCATGATAAACCATGCAAAGGAATATTGTGTCCTTCGGAAACTCTTTCCAAACATTGAAAAGTTGATATCAATTATTTTCGAAAACCAGCTTCGAGTCGTAAGAAATAAAAATTGATCATATAAAGATGAAAATATTGGCATTGCTAAGACCTATAAGTACCTAGGAGTTATCATCACATAAAACCTGAGTATGACAAACCATTTCAAAGATGAATTAAGGCAAGTGCAGTGGGCAATCAGCTCCGTTTGAAATAAGAGCTTCATCAACCCTAACATCACGCACGCTGATAAATGCAGGGTCTAACAAGCTGGCTCACAGTCAATCATGCTCTATGAGGTATGGTGTGCGAAGCAGTATAAGGATGTCGAAAAATGTTTAAAGTTATTTTTAAAGAGCATATTCAGACTTGCAATAACACACTCAGAAAAATTTCACCACTTAAAATTTAATAGAATCAAATTTAAATCAAAAGTTGAAACACTTTTAAATATAAAACGAATCTTATTTGAATTAAATAAGCCTCCACATTCAATAAAAATGATTCCACTTTATTATACAAATATTATTTTCATATCATAATTTTCATCATTGAATGTAAAACAAAACATATTGTGCTAAACAAGACCACTTTGATACAGCGTTATTGAAATGAAGGCAGATTATTTGAATTAAAAAGAAACGTATATGAGGCCAAATCATATTTGAAAATATTTAATTCATTTCTATTTTTTGTGTTTATACAGCGATTTTTTTCTGAGTGCAGTTCTTAATTATATGCTACTGACAAAGACTTGATTGAGGCCTTCATTTTTAAACACTTTAGCTCTGTGATTCCAGTACATTCTTAAAGTGGTCAATATGCATGAAGGAACACTGTCGAAGCAAGTGTTCTTATTCAAAAAACGTTGTGGTCTTTGCTACAAAATTTAAATTAGTGAAAATTCTAAATACGTCTTAGCTGCGGTACATCTTAGGTTTAGAACGATGTTAAGTACATTTCAATTTGAATACTAATAATAAAAAGTGAGAAATGGCTCCTAATTCGACAGACGGTTAGGCTATGTGACTAAATATTTGTTTAGACAAATGTCCGGGCTAGTTCGTCGAAAACGGGCTGTAAGCACCACTCATGCACCCCAATCATGGACCCTTTGAAGCCGTTGAGCAATATTTTTCGTCATAGGACTTCATTTAATTTTACTTAAAGGGCCATCTTGCTGAAAATTGCATCCAATCTGCTGTTTCTAATTACCGAAAAAATTTCAAAAAAAAAAAATTTAGTCGTTATTCTGGGCAAGAGAAAATACTTGTAGTGAATCACCCTCCAAGCCTCCTAGGTTCCCTCTTATTTGGTAAATCGCTATAAATGGCGCCCAACGTGGGGCCCTAAAACTTGTTTTGGGTGACCCCACCCAAGCGACAAAATGAATTATGAGTATTAACCCATAACTCCCAAGACTTTAAGTTCTAAATCATATACCCATTCCCACTAACATCTCCCAGAGTCACCTCCCTTGCGATTCTTTTTCTTGCTGTTCAATAGAACAGAATAGCTCTCGATTGGAATGCAGTTTCAATAAGCTCTATCTCCCACTAGCCGCAACCCTTTCCCTTTTTATTTGAGGCTAGTATTAATTCATGATGGATGAATAATACGTAGCGTCCCCTTTTGTTTTCTGGGAGCAAGTCCGTCCCGTTTTTCATGACCCACCCCAGCCGCGTAGGGCTAGCAAAGCGGTAAACTAGCATCCGTTAGGGTCGGACTGCAGGGTGCTCCGCTTATGCGGACTAGGGGCTTTCACGGCTATTTCCAGGGTACCCAGCTCCCGGGGCACTTGTTTTTTTTTTGATTGCCCCTGTTGATATTCCGTCATCACCCTTCCGCTGCTTGTCAGGCACTTTTCTGGACTTCGGTTCAGTTGAGGCGCCTGCAAGCTTCCCTTTCATTTTCTTAAATTGCTACATATACTATGATGTTAGAAGCCAGAAATGAAGAAAAAAGTTCACCTAAAATGAATGTGCTTATTTCGAAAACTTTATGCCCATGAATATATTTCTACACAAATATTTCTTAGTACGTTTTTCCACATTGTATGAATTTTGAGCCAAAAGGTAAATAAAACTTTAGCTAGCTCCTGCATGTACCTCGAATGCCCCTCTTGCAACTTTTTTTTTGCCATATTTCTTGTAATGTTAGTTATTATATATTGAATCATGTTTTAAATTAAAATTATTCGTATAAAATGACACACCCTTAAAAATGGCAGCAAAAACATTTTCGCCTTTGGTGACGTTTTCTGAAAAATGTTTGTTGCAATTATGTACTCTTTTCTCAGAAACGGTTTTAAAAATAAAACTAATTAGGCTTTTCAAAGCAAAATAAAAATGCTAAATATTCAAACTAAGCTAACTTAAAAAAAAAACATTTTGCTGGAGCTGAGAAAAAGGTGCAGAAAATTGACAGTTTTTTATGGGATTTGAAGCGACCAGTTGCCCCTTACATATTGAAAACAACCAGCCAAAGCTATCAAAAACCATTTAAAAAAGAAACCATTTTCAAAAACCATTTTCATGAATGTCATTAATTCATATGAAATGAGAGTTGACAGCTGCGGTTTTACAGAAATTAAAACATACAAATCAAAAACTAACTGGGAAAATGTAACAAAGAGTGCTTTTAGTGACGGTGCTACTAGTACTGATTCCAAAACTTTCATATAACGATCTGCCTAAAATTTTGCTTATCCAACTTTAACCAACGCTAACTAAAACTTAACTGACTTGACTGACACCGGGTTGCGACTTAACACCTCAACACTTTTCCATCAATGATGTAAAACTAGTTCGCACCGTCATCTCCGTCAACTACATATGATCCGACTAGCGAATCCAATCCCGGGATCCCGGATCCCGGGATCCCGGGATCCCGGCCAATATCTGGTCCCGAAAATCCCGGGATTGATGAGCTCTAATCCCGGGATTTTCGGGATCAGAAATTGGCTGGGAATTCGGGGCCGGGAGTCAAGCATTATCGGCAATCAAGTTACAGCAAGACTCGAAACGTGCAAATTGAATCCATATTTATGAGAAAACAATTAGCTCACATCAAAATGCGTAAACAATAGAGCAAAACAAACCGATATAACAGTTAACAAGAGAATACAAAGGGGTTTGTAAATAAATAAGTATGGACTGTTTCACATTTAGAGCATTCGTTACATCGAATGATTTGAGGAAATTAATACTAGCGAATGCATACACAGATTTACCAAAATCCTTAACAACAATCAAAAAAAGGTTGTTGGCTATGCAAGCAGGATAAAGAAAATAATAAAAAATAAGAAATATCAGGCTAGTATCTCAGGTGAACGGTTCAGTTTGATGTTTGATTAAAGGACCTTGACTGCAAATAAGCGCTATATAAATATAAACATCTACTTAGTAAATTCTTACTGGAGCTTGGTGCGAGTAAGAATATCAATGACAGCTGGAAACTACCTAGATATGAGTTTAATGTTTCTCTAGGAAAAGACATTGCTACCATCGTAACTGATGGGTCAAACGAAATGCGAAAAGTAGGCAGACTAGTTGCAGCTGATGAAGCAGTTGATAGTCTGAACGACGACCACGAAGATTTGGATGGTCCTGAATCAGCTAACTACGTTGAAACCGGTCGCCTGCAAGACACGCTAGATCAGACGAAGGACATCAGCGCATGCATGCAGAAAATTCGTTAGGTAGTTTTATATTTTAAAAAAAGCTCCAATGAAAAATAATTACGATCTTTAAAACTATGTCGGATCCGAGCGAGGCATTTAACTGTCTCCTTTAAATGTATTGTAAAACAAGATGAAATAGTCTCTTGACAATGCTCGAATAGTTTCCCATTTTGGAAAATAGTATAAATTAATAGGCCTGAAATATTCAGAGCAATTAGAAGCAACAGAGTTTGATTCGATTCAGAAAATTATTGAAGTTTTACTCCCTGTAAAATTGGCTGTGATGGCCTTTAGTCGCAGACTTGTTAATTTATGCACTGCTAATACTTCATCAAGATTTGTCTTTAGGCTGTTAGGAGAAAAACGGTCTATTCTTCTGAATGCTATGAAAATTGCAATATTGGACCGAATAAAAGAGCCTCAGTGGTATGCTAAGCTATCTCCAGAATCCACATTGTACCAGCGAAAATTTACCAAATGAAATACAATCTCTATTTTTGAAACCAAGCAACGCAAATATTAAAAAAAATACTACAATGATCTAGATGCTGAACCCTATGCTTGGTAGCCAAAGAAATGAAGAGAACCCAGTAGATACCCATATTGATCAGAACAAGATAGTCGTCAATTAACGCTGCAAGAAGAGCTGCAAAAGTATGAAAATAATCAATCATGAAATGCCGCAAGAAACTAATCTAATTAAAACCATTGCAAAAGAAATGAATCTTTTCGAAAGTGGTGGCACTTGCATAGTTTGGAGCAGGCGTACCAATATTTGTCGACCGTTTCCGAGGCGTCCAAAATCGGGAATAAATTTAGAAGCAGGCTTGGAGACGATACCTTAGATGCTATGCTATTGCTTCAATGTTACTTCCGAAAAACCTAATGAACTTTGGCCGAATTTTTTATATGTTACTTTATTATGTATCTCAATTCTAAGAGTTGTGTTTTGTTGTTGTGGTTTTTTGTCGTGATTTTTTGTTGAAATTTGTAATAGATGTAATTTTTAATATCTGTCTTCATACTGTCAACGTTTTGGATAATTAAAATTATTGTTTTTATTTGCATCAATAATATAAATTAGTAATAAGGCAATTTTTTATACAGTTTTGAGCTTACTTATTGTTGTAGTTTTGAAATGATGGCAAATTATATAATCTGTTTACTAGAAACTTGACTTATTTTGTTGTGTTGTATTTTGAATTTCAAATCCCGGGATCCCGGGATCCCGGGATTTGAGATTTTTTAATCCCGTAATCCCGGGATTGAAAATATGGTTCGGGATTGGAATCCCTAGATCCGACCAAACTGAAAAACAGGTGAAAGCTAAGATGAAAATGTTTCCGGTCAAAATCAAATAAGGGGTAAAAACTGATTCAGAGAACTTTTTCCAAAGTTGAGCAACTTAATTTTTCCAGTCAGGACCGCCACGTATAGCCTTCTCTTCGTCGGTTCGAGCTCGGGCCGTTAGAAAAAATACACAGCATATCACGTTTAACAACTTCCGCTGCAGTAGCGGTGAACAATAATTTCCGATTAAAAGTTTTTCGCCCGGGTGCAAGCTTAACCTGTGAAACGTGCATGACTTATCGCTGAAATTCGAACCGAGCACTGTTAGTGGAATTCCTAGGACACGACCGACGGACCCTTGGTTTTCGTGCTGTGGCTTTTCAACGACAAGTATCGAGCAGAAGAGCATGGCGGGTTCAAGTTTTTCTCAAAGGGCTCTGGTCGAGGTGACAGGGCAGGTAAAAAATTTAAGTCTTAGAAAAACAAAATTTCCGAGTAATTGAGTGTTTTCATTCGTATTTTATTGCTGATATTTCTTCAAGAAAATATAAAAGGAGGCTACGAATTACATTTCGGAAAAGCACTATTTAATACGTCAGTCATAGTCATAAGGCTACATACTCTGTGATGTCAAACTTCTCATCTAAATTTTCCTGTGCATCACGGAAATCATGTGCATATTTGAATAGTGAGCACGTACCCCTTTCGCCGTCCCTATCGGTAGGAAAATGTTCGTTGTGTATTCATGGTGCCTGAAAATATAACGAAACAGCAGGAAACTTTTAATACCACGTTGATCCTACTACAAGTATCGGGTGGAAAATAAAAGTTGAATGTGACTGGGAGCATGGTAACGAAATTCAATAGCCGTGCGGATACATGTCGATGGTCAGGATCGTTGATGCAATCGTTTTACGCCAAGGCTCCAAAGAACGTTTCAAACTTTGAACTGTGTCAGTCATCGGACTTAACAGCTCCTGTGCAGTCATTCTCCACAGTTTTTGGGGGATAAACTGCGTTCTATTACAGTTCGCACAAAGTAAACTGCAAATTCTCGGAGCTGAGGCGCATTAGACTGAATTTCGAACGCTTTCTAACGGAAACGCTTCGTTTCCTTCGTTTCAATGCTTTCTGCACACAAGTCACTGCTATGCATTCTAAGCCACAACATTCATTGCTGCAGTTAGTGTTCCACGAAAATAGTACTTCCTGTTGACCAACTAACCTCTTTACTTCATAGTCCTAGTGGTATCCATAGAACCCCGAGACAGAGTCCACTGATTCAGAGTCGACTGATTCAGACTAACCCCGAGATCCACAGCTCTGACTTTAATCGGACGTCTTTTGGTCACAGTATCCAGCTGTACGGGTAAACTACTCCGATACTTGTTTCTCGACGAATGTTTTCGCAATGTATGCCATGTTCAGGGTGCATATCCTTGCCGCACAATTCACTCATTTCCTGTTGCCTCGCACCGTTTCAACTCGTCAGGCATATTCAAGTGAACCAACGGAGCCAAGAACTTGACTCATTCCGTCTGTACCGTAGCGCCAAAGCAATAAGAAGGATAACAGCTCTAGAGTTGTGTGTAAAAGTTTTTCATAGATGTGAGATGTGTTCTGGAATCGGCAAGCGTTTCACTCCAGCTTTCTGTTTGATAGTGGCGGCGAAGGCGACTATAAAAGGAGATTTCGTGCAAATTTTATGTTGATTGCGTTTCGTGACGGAGCACTAGTCCGACACGAAGGATAGATAGTGTTTTTTTCGTGAGCACCGCACAGGTGCTATTATTCGATGCTCGGCCCCGAATGCTAGCAAAGAAGCAGCATACGGGTGGCTCACGGATGGAGCGGGATGCGGTAGCAGCATCTTAATTAGAGAATACGAAGTTTAGATGAGCTTTTTCGCAGCACTAAACAGCTCCATTCAAACGTATTAGTTTCTTGTCTGCGTCGAGTTTAATTTCATTTAAGGTGATGCTTAAGCAGGTGAAATAAATGTGCCATGCTGGCATTAGCAAATTGAGAAGATCGTAGAATCAAAGATGAGAGTTCGTTCGGATGCATGAGCGATGTGAAAGTTCGGAGAATATAAATCCAGTTTTTTTTTCGTGTAGGTTTTATGAGCGGATAAGCTGATGTTTATGATGAAGTTTATAAGACGGTATCAATTAAATGGAAGTTGAAAAGAATAATTAGGAAAGTTGTAATGATGTTTCGTTGATAGTCTATAAAGCCAAAAGTCTAAGTTGGTTTGTTTATGCAAGGTCGGTGAAAATTGGTTTGCCAATTTTTTGCTCGACAAATTTCATTAGAAATCTAATAAACTCAAACATTGAAAACAGAGCTGAAGAGGAAAACTCTTGGAATGCGTATATAAGTTGAAAATATCTAATTTGTAAGTATACAACTTGAAAATTGACTTATCGTTTTTAAGTCGAAGCACATGTTTTAATGATGGACTAGCCCATTAAATATAATTTAATGTGATACACTTGATACCTTTTAATTCAAGTATGTTTCGACATTCACAAGCATTCACTTAGATTATAATTTAGAGATGAATCTAATTGATTCTTAAACTAAACGAGAATTGTTTTGCATATATCACCTGACGCCCAAATATTGCTACTTTTGTATTATCAACTGAACATTTATATTTGCAAGTGGGGCAGTCCCGTCCCGAGTAGCCTTTGCTCATCAGATCGAAATGAGCCGGCTGCCACTCGCTTTTAAACTGAAGCAGCAGTAGGAAATAAATAAAAAATAAATATACTACCTTCCAGAAGGAAATTTTATGCTCGATTTTCCTACAATACAAAGTGTGAATTCCCACAAATTTTCTTAGAGACAATCTATGAGCTATTCAATACAGTTTTATATTTATTTATTAAAATCGATATAATTTCAACACTTCTAAGAACTTAGTCACATAGTGAAAATCATTGGAGCTTAGGAAAAACCAAAAGACTCTAGAAACAAATTAACGAGGTGTAAAAAAAAATCCAGAACTTGATAATCCAGAAAAAAGTCATGGGAGCGAAAGAAGTCAAAGAGATCAAGAAAAATTTCAAGAGCCAGGAAGTAATTATTGGGGCTTGAAAAATATCATGGAGTGTTGAGGAAAAATTCAAGGTGCCATTTTACTTTGATTTATTACACCAAAGAAATAAAATATAGATTTCTTTAAGGAAACAGACATATGCCCATTTTATTATTATTTTATATTGCGTTCATTTTCGAACTAATTAAATAGGTTTTGTGCATTGCGTAAACTAAAATGTTTATCATAAAGCTTGAAGTCACAGTTCTAGACCCAACAGTTGAAGAACAGTTCTAGACCCAAAATTTGAACGGATGCAACAAATGTTCAGCGAA
This sequence comes from Nemotelus pantherinus, assembly GCA_963978885.1. NCBI lineage: Eukaryota > Metazoa > Arthropoda > Insecta > Diptera > Stratiomyidae > Nemotelus > Nemotelus pantherinus. The sequence goes on along the minus strand of OZ022264.1, from coordinate 25,107,480 downwards.
TATGCACTTATTATATTTGAAGTCGGTTACAACGGAGAAAATTCTTTCCGAATCTGCATTTAAATGAGACAAATGAAAAGCATTCAATGAAATCTTAATTAAAAGAGAAAACAAGCACGTATATGCAACATTTTTGGTGTTTTTCATTTTTTTTTCTAAAACTCCTCTACTGTTTGCTGCAATAATTTCTGCTTTTCAGCATTTGAAGAAGCTACTGTTAACTCTCCATTTGATATTGACATTAGGTTTCCCACAACTAGCTCTTTTCGACAAAATTTTTAACAGCCGCGAATTTGTTTGTTTTGTACTGCTAAGAGCTATTTGTGTGTATAAAAAATCAATTTATTTGAAGATATCATCATCAAATGGTAACCTGTCTTTAAGTTGTTTAAATATCGTAATGTAAAACTGTGTTCCTGTTCTTTTGTTTCCTTCTAATTTTGTAGCGTTTTCAAAAGACGCAATATATTTTGCATATTTTGGTCCCAAAAATATATCCATTTCGAATTAAATGCTCGTCATCCAATTCGAAATTTTCTAGCGAATCAATGAAATTCGAATATATTAGGCTTCTAAAAAAATTTGTTTTTAAACTTAATATTTGGCCTTGATTTGGCTTTGATTCAATGTTTGGTGACGGGAGTGAATTTTTTAGTTGAAAGTCGCTAACTCAATTGTGTGAGAAGCGATTTTAGTCCATTTTAAGCCTGGTTTTAACTAAAATATAAGGTTTCACAATGAAATGTAAATTTCGCGTAGGTAGTTCAAATTCATCAGATCAAATATGTTTGATTAAAAATTTAAGTAAAAAGTTGTGTTTCATTTGAAGCATTTCTCCCATGATTTTGGTTAACAAGCAGCATTTTCTCCTTTTTCCTTTTTTCAAGTTTTAGATGTCAAAAGTTTAAACGAAATGGGAGAATTCCCACGATCTCACAACACTGCAAGGGTCATTTCATCAATTGCTTCTCATCTATCATCAACTGGGAAACTCGGAATAGCTCTCCTGCGCACATTGTTGTTGCAAGTTAAATTTGTATTACCTTTCATGTCAACAGATTTCGTTTTGATTGCAGTCACTTCAGTTGGTTTTTTTTTCCAGCTGTGGGTGTGTATTTCACTACGCTAGTCTCAGAATCCAATGTGATGCATGTTAGGGTGCGCAGATAGCGAGTAATTGAGACTTGCAGGATATCCAAAATCTTATGGTTGTCGCACAATATTGCGGATTTAAAATTTATATTTGCTTTAGCCCGGGCTACTTACGAGCAGCTGGTTGAAATCATTACTGGCCACTAGTGTTGGAAAATGTAATGATTTTTCAATGACCGGTAAAACGGTGATTGTGATTTTCAAATCACTGTGATTTTAAACATTGTTATTTAATCATCGCTGTCAACCATAGATTTATTTTCAGCAAAAATTAAAATTTTACAAAACCATACTTATGCTCGTTGCAGTATCATTTCAATTTGAAAATTGTTTGGTAGCATTTCTTGGTGCAAAAATTATCAAAATTATCGTAGCTGGCAAATTTATCTGGATTTCGCAACCAAAAATCTTTTAAACTTGGCTTACACTAAAGTCAACCCACAGTGTGAATTTAGTTTGAATATGACGACTGCATCGCAAGTAATAGAGGAGGAATGTGTTTTTTTTCATCATGAAAAGGTGGTACCAGATCTAGAGGGTGGTACCAAATCGACAGTGTTGCCCACATTTTTAAATTACTTTCCAAATTAAATTTGCTCCTACTCAACACCAACAAATACTAGCAAACACAAATTTCAGGTGCTCGAAAAAATTGGCAATTTCATGAAAGTTTGCCGTTCCTGTGGGCCGAGAAGTTTTGAAAATTTTGAAATGACTGTGTAGACAAAGCATTCGATTTTTCAATCCTTTGCATTTTTTAAGATCAACGAACGGACAATCGGACAATCATCAAAAATTACGCAGACCTATTCTTTATTAGGAGTAATACTTCCTATGAATTTCGTAATGACCGATGTTTCTGCCAAGCAAAAAACATTTTTAGCTTTCATTTCGCCTACTTACATTTCCCAGAATCATTCTTTCCAAGGCAATATAGATGTATCAGAAAGTACACTAAAATGCTCGTCGCCATCAGTGAGCTAAATATTAGGGATAAATATCCTGACTTAACACAGTAAAGTAAACCCTCGTACGGGCCTAGGGGTTGAAGCTGGAAGAGAGCTTCATTAAAATTTTTCAATAATTGTGAATACGACTGTGGAGTTATTAATTCCACGGCTCACTTTACCCTTGATTTAAATCAGGTACCTAATCAGAGCTAGGTGAACTGAAAGCTTCGTGCGTGGACTCTCGTCCGAACCTGGATTTGAACCAGGGACCCCACACGCAACAGGCCCGTGCTCTATCCACTATGCTACTCAAGCTTCCTGACTTAACACAGACCTATATTTTCTCTCCAATATTTTCTGAAAATTTAAGTTTGACCAGAAAACACACTCGTGAGATAACCTCACAAACGAAATTCAACTCAAACAAATGTTTCAAATTCACACGTCAGAAAAAAATCACAGCAATCGAAATCACAGCGAAAAATCACAGCCAAAAAAATAGTAATGAACAGAGCCACAATTTTCGTACCCTGTGACTTCATTCGTTGTGATGTCGTTTGCTCTTTGATTTTGTTTTGATTCGATCGCTGTGATTTTTTGCTGTGATCTTTTAATATGATTTCGTTCTGTGTGATTTCCATTCCACTTGCTGTGGTTTTGTTCAGTGTGATTTGGAATATGTAGTCAGTGCTGCTACTCGTGATTGTGAGTGTGATTGTAACTGTGAAAAATATCAGTGACTCCCAAACCCTATCAGCCCAACACTACTGGCCACTATCAAGTAACAGCATATGCAATGAACATGTGACTGTTAATTAATTTCCCACAAATGGATAAAATTTTGTTATAACTGCTAGAAAATGTTTGAATATATTTACTAATCCACGACTTTTGACACCATATTGGTCAAAGGCTGATGAGCGAAAGGAAAACGTCAAAAATGCAGTGGTAGACACATCAACGTATCCGGTCCTTTCCATTGATCTGATGAGAGTGAAACGGCACTTTTTGTTTTTTCTCTCTTCTGTAGTGCAGTAGTTAGAGCACTGGCTCTTAGTGTGTGGGGTCCATGGCCTGAATCTAGGTTCGGACGAGCAATAGCGCAACGAACTTTAAACTCAGCTAGCTGGGTTGTTTTGCTCACCTTATGCAGTTATCTGTCCCAGATTTCTATAACACTTATATCATTTAAATCAAGGTATGTGCTGACATCACTAGCACCGATCGGATAAGTTTGATATGAAGTGTCGAGAAATTCCTCCTGAGCTTAAGGGGACGTAGCACATTCGAATTGAAAAAAAATGTTATTTTCAAAGGCTTGTTTTTAATTGAATAAAAAGACATATCTTAATGAAACTTTTTACACATACTTTATATGTCTTAGACTACATAAACAAAATTGTTAAAAATGTTTTGTGGCCCCCTGTCGCCTGTTACAATTTTTTGGAAAATACACCAAAAAAACCTGGCGTGCATGATAACTGCCTTCAGGAAAGTCTGAAAAAAAAAACAAAAACGGGGTTTTGACCAACATCAAAGCGGCCTTGGAATGAACTAAGAAAAAAAAATTTGGTTGAAAAATAACAAAATGGCGGCGTTTTTTCGAAAATCGAGTTTTTTTTTCCCCAAAAATCGGCTATAACTAAAAAAGTTTAATGCCGATTTTTTAATCCGAGGTTCATTCTGAGCATTAACATGTGCAAATTAACGTGTTAAAATTTCAAAACGATTGGATAATATTGTTTTTCTCAATCATGCACGCCAACTTGAAACACGTTGTTTCGAGAAAATCGCATTTCAAGTTAAAATTCAATATTTTTTGCAATAAATCTTATCGAAAATTAATCTGCGATGCTTGGACCATACAATACACCTTCTTCTTGCTCATACTCTTCCTCTTCTAAAGATTTTTGCTCCCTTCGAGCAGTTCTGGCCTCTTTAGATGCCTCAGTCGAGTGTTTTTCCGCCTGGTTAATTCTTGCAGCATCTCTATGCTCTGCATGTTCCAGCGCACATTGGCCAATTGTAATTCCCATGACTTGCATTTTTTTCAAGATAGCCATAAATCCTTCACTAAATGTACATACAGAAATATTTGCAGCCATATTTAGTACGTTTTTCCCACAAAAAGTATGTTTGGGGGCCAAATTCCAAACACAAGAATTATAGCTTTCGTTATTATTCTGCGCAAAATTGCCCAAGCAACGCTTTAATAAATCTTCTGATGATAAGTCATCATAAATAGGCTTTAAAATTTCTTGTACCTCATCATCTAAAGGTGGAGGATGCTTGAAATTGTTTAATGCATTATCACCCGCTGCCTCCGCCTTGCGCCAGTTACACCAAGTCGTTTCTCCAACAGGACAATAACAGTGTTGAGGGTTCTCATCAGTTGAAATTGTGTGGTAATATGCTGCCCAAATTTCCTTGCGCATATTATCAACTGAATCAGGATTTCGTCGTATTGTTAAGCCATAATGCGTGGCTAAATTTTTCATTAATTTTAGTGTCAGGTGAACTTTTTTCGGACCTTTTTTTGGAGATTCTACACTTTTTTTAGAAACATCTTTTACAGCTATTTTTTTATTTTTTTTGCCAAGGCTAGCTTATTTTTTGCTTCTTTTAAAGGAGATGACTCATTTATCTTTGTCTACACTTTGGCTTAAGTCGATGTAGCGATATAGCGAAGTGAACGAAAATCATAGAAAAAATGATCTTGGGGCGCTTCGCTATATATACTCATAAAATTTTTTTGTTTTAGAATTTCAATTTTATATTATTAAAATCATGTTTTAAAACCTTCATTCTAACATATTCAATCAAAAAACAAAAATCGATTTTTTAAAAATTTGGAGGTGCTACGTTGCCTTAAGAAAATACTATATTAGTTAGCTAATCAGAAAACTATAAATTAGATTATTTTCCGTGGACTTCAGAATGCATTTCCAGAAGTACCATGTGTTGATAATATCGAGAATAACAAATCCACAATAAATATTTTATGTTGTAATAAACTAGTCTAGTAATCTAGTCTAAAAAGTTGGATATAATCTAGTCATCATCCAGAAACGTTGTTAGTCTATTGCAACAAAAATACTTTGCTGTAATTTTTACAACTCTACACTCGATATCGATAAAAATAATTTCGAAAATAATATTCCACGAAATATGGCATTCTTCATCCTCCATTCTGTGTAATTTGCATGCAGTAACTGAATATTATCCTCATCACTGCTCCAAACTTTATCTATCTTTAACACTTCTGTTCGAAGCACTATGCATAACAACATGGAAACCGACATCATTCTCAATAGTTTATTGTTGTAATAGCCTGCGGATATCTTCCACCATAACATGTGTCACAACAGGATTAGCACTTGAAACATACGATAGATGAGGCGTTGAAAAGCTCAAGCTGTAAAACTTCATCCTAGCGCTACGCTCGAAAGTTGGTCTTGTGATTAGTTGAAATTGTATTTTATCTGAGGCGTTTAATCACTGTACGAAACCCAGCTCAATTTAGTTCCGTTGCAAGTTTCTCAACACCAACTGATAAGAAATGCCAATATCCTGGCGCCTGAGATAGCGGGTGCGATGGCGTTAACTTCGAAACATCAGACACTAGGCTGTTATGCAACTACTGCATTTTCATCAGTGGTAACAATGTTTACTGTTTTCATCGATTTTCAAGCCATAATGTGCAAGGATAGTTTCGGGGGAAGGATTATGTTTAATCCGCAACAATGAAGTATTTGCGTAACAGTGCTTCTTCTTCACCTCCTACGACTGAAGTGAAGTGTTGGATTCTATGATTTCGTGTTTTGTTGAGTGATTTTTCTGAGTGAAATTCTAACTGGATAATTTGTAAATGGAAACATTGTTTTGAGACCACAACTACAGATTTGCAGAGGTCTCGTATAACAGAGGTTTTAAATCGAAGCAATGAATTGAATACAGTTGACAATTATGTTCTGTAATTGAAGGCCCTATATAAACTTTTTGCAATGGCGATGCGACAGTTGATTCAAATGCCTCCATCTTTAAATTTTTCACAATGAAAAGGAAGGAGACATTTGGTTGAACGTCTACCGTCACAATCCTTGAGTTTTGTTGTCAGGTTATCCTTAAAAATGCACATTTACGAACAATCACCCATCTGATCTGTTAGCCGAAATGTGCGTTTTCTACTACCCCAAAGTATGTTTGTGTTCGAGACCCAAAGCACCCTCGCTATCCATAATCGTCCGTCAGTTCATTTCGTATGCAGATTAGTTTGAAACAAAAGGATATGCAAGCGTGCAACAAAAAAGATCGTCGAACGTTATTCTCAATCACTCCCATGGGATTCAAACAGCAGAGTTTTTGTCTTTGTAGCGCCCCGAATGGGATTTATTGGTATTGGCAAACCTCGATTTGGGGTTGAAAGAATTGAAGGGAAGCGACATGAACTTCAATTTCTTTCATTACTGCCTTAATTGCATTATACGAGTATGTTTGTTGTGTTGTACTTGTTTCGACAGTTTTGTGATTTCTATATAAAGCTTGTTACATAGGTGAGTTTGGATTGAAGATGCTTTTAAAGGATATCGAAAAAAACTAAAACTGTTTGATTCGCAATCTCATTTGTCTGAAATGAAAAAAATGTACCGGCTATGTTTAGAGGAAAAACATTTCAGAACATTTTTTCTCGCATTTCCTATTCGATAGTTCAATCTTTATATAATGGAAAATTATGTTAATATTGCTACTTGACATTTATGGGCACCAATTTGAATTCAAAAGTTTTCATATTCGCTATAGAAAATCTTTCTCGATTATCAAAGCAAGCAGCCAACCGACCGACGACATATCAGCCAATTTAATTTTCCCCTTCTTCAGGCATTTACTTACTGTGGTTACGGCGACTGGATATTTATGCTTTCGATACAATCATGAGTGAATATATAATTCTGATACTTTCGAATTATTTATGAAGGCTATTAAGTTTTTTATTTACTTTGTATGATTCTAAGGACCGTATTGAGTTTTGCAAAGGGATATTTCGAAATAAATCTTAGCTACGACAGAATAGCACCATGCATTATGCCGTGATTGTGGTCAATGCAATTTAAAGGACGCGTTGGAAAGAGTTCTATGATTACAAAATAAGATATATGTATGTATATAGATTTGAGATATCAGTAAATTTTTGTAGGTGAATGTTTAGTTCTGAATGCTTAGATGATGGGAGCGTTTATAGTAATTATTAATTCAGGCACGCATTTAATATATTTCTACCGTTCTGGTAGTTTTTTTGTATCTTGAGAGTCTTGCATATTTCCTCAGTTCCTTCAAACTTAACCGAACTCAACCAAATGTAAATAGATCGCCGCCATTATAGCAACCTTTTGAATGTGCGAACATATCGGGGAACCAATTACGACTCGTACCGCTGTCTTGTTGGCGCAGTACAACAAGCTCAAATTCCTACTATCAAACAACCAGCGAACAATTCACAAATAAAAATCAAACAGAGAGCCTGAAAAAGGCTGATACTTGAAACACTTATTAGTTAGACATTGCTACCATGGTCACTGGTAATCTAAGTAGTCATTGAGTTGAAGTCCAAGTTAATGTTGTCAAACACAGTCGGCGAAATTGTTTGAGCCGCACAAATGATTTTTAGCGCAAACCTCTATTTTCCAAAGTATTGTTGCAAGCCTGGACATGTTTGGTAATTTTGCTAAAATTATCGATAATTTTTCATATTTCCATACGATAGTTTGCTGCAAGATGTTGCCTTTGATAGATTTAGCCGCAAAAGAAAATTTTACAGTATATCAAGGTTTCTTTGAAAATTAATACATTTCCGGTTTAGTAAGTATTTATTGCCTTCTAAGACTATGATAAATCTGTTGTACTAATTTTAGTAACATAAGACAATGTATAAACTTGCCGAAACAAAAGTATCTCACTGTAAAGAAAAGATTTAAAATTGAAGCATTTAAAGAATTATACCATTTAAATTGGAAAGTTGCTTTAAAAATCTTCCGCTCCGAAAAACGGCTAATCTCGACTTGATTCACCCCATAGCCGTTAGTTGATTTTGCCGAAAGATGTCTGGCTAGTATGTTTGTGTGTTTGTGGCTGTGTGTTTGTTTCTGGGGGTGTTTTCTTTTTAACGATAAGACACTGGTTGCCGATGCAATAACCGTCGAACTAACCAAATGTGGAGACTGCATCATGGGTTTCATCGGCTGGTGCTAAAAGTATGGGACAGTGAAATTATATTGGACGATTGGTATCTTGGGCTGATTTCCTGGCCACTTGTGCAATATGGCTCCTAGCAACTGTAAAAAGTGGCAGCAGAGGGACATAGACAAAGCTCTGCATGGATGCTGAAATGAAATAAGAAACAAAACAAGCACGTGAGAGATTGAGAGACGGGTGCCAACGCGCTCATGGAAATAGGCACAAAACGGGCGTTGGACACACAAATTAATCTCCAACGTTGTGAGATGGGCTTCCAAGAGCCACGGGGAAACGAGCTATGATGTAATGGAATTTTTGAGCGAACATTGTGATTATTGTTACTATCTACACCGTTTTGGACACGATAAAATGTACCCGAGGATGCAGAATACGTCATGCTCAGTTGTCCGCGCTTTGAAGCATACAGAAGTAGCCTAGAAACGGTACTAGGCACAAGGATATCAGCGAAAACTATCGTATACTGCATGCTGGAATCCCTTACAGCGGACAATGCTGTCGAAATAGTACTAAAAAATATACACCGCAAACTGCAAGATGCAGAACAGGATAGGAAGAAGGAAGAAATAAGGATGTCTAGAAGCAGCTAAGAGCTGATCCACCCCCACGTAGTAATGCTCTATAAGTAGCCCCGTGGAGAGTGTGGAAGAAGAAAATCCGAAAAGAAAATCCGGCATGTTTCAGGGCAGGAGCCATGAAACATCTTTTTGAAGATTTCCACCTTAAACAGCGAAAACGTCATTAATGACCAAGCCGTCATTAGCACTTTGATTTATATTTGAATGATAGCTATTGAAGTGTAAAGCATTATCATTCACTTTTATGTAACAATGCCTGTCTGAAATAGAATGAAAAATTTCAGCTGCGGTTTTGAAGGACAAATTATTAATTTCCAATTGTTTGATTAAATTTAAGCGTCAAATATTAAGTGTTGAAAACTGCGAGTATTTTATCGAAATCCGCAAGTATTTCATCAAAATTAAAGTTCCAAACTTGGAAAGCATAACTATTATTACTAAATTTGAAAACAATTTTTTTAGCTGTTCATCACTGCCTAAACAAACTAGTGTGTCAGCTTGTGGAAAAATAAAATATAAACAAAACCAACACTTTCACTAAGAGAAGAAAATACCTAATTAATCATGATATTACAGATTTTAGGGAACAGCAAGGTGTTCCCACTGGCAAAACATAAGCAACATCAATGCCAAGAAGTAAAGGCCTGAATAAAGAGTGTATTTTGGAATTCTTGAAAAAATTGTAATATGAATCAGACAGCGTTATTCAAGCCTTCTAAAATTATTACTTACAAGAGCAAGGGCAAGGTAGGTGCTCTTAATAGTAGAGATAAGAGATTACAGCATACATATGTGTGCTGTAAATGCTACAGTTGAGTCCACAACGCCAATACTAGCAGAGTGAAAGCAATAAAGAACGCTGGACCGCTGAGCTAATTGGTCTTATTGAGCCTTGATGACCTTCTAGCTTCCAATCAGTTCTTGACAGAGCACGATTACTTCAGGAAATACTTGAACAGAATGGTAGTATTTTCCCAATTTTACCAAAAAAATGATTCACCTAAGAATTGTGTTAAAATTCTCTTTTCTTATTTCAGATATATATTGCTTTTCATTCAAATCAACTCAAGCAAGACAAACTCAATATCAAGTCTGGCCGAATATTCAAACTCTACAAAATCCAACTTACATTGAATAGGACTGTTTTCCCGAAAGTAAATGTCATTTATCGTATCTCTGGAACACCTACATTGGATTCGTTTGGTTCCAACACCATGGTATCAACTTTTTTTACTGAAAGTCTCGAAAACCCCTTTCCGGATCAAAAATTTTCTTTCAGCATTCGTTTTCTATAGGGATCCGAGGCACATAAAAATGTCCTTTAAATTTATGATAAAAATCCGCGTTGCATTAAAAAAAAGGTGGAAAACGACGGCCAGAGTGTACGCAGGGATTTTGTAGCCAACTAACAGACGTTCACAATCATTGACAGCACTGAAAGAGTTCCATCGTTGACGTCGTCGCGACTCGAAATATTCGTGGAAATCTCACATAAAAACAGAGAAAATAGACCAAGTTTACAGTCAAACCCCCATAAAGGGCGATTTCTTGATTTTAAGGTTATGATATCTGAACATTGATATGAAAACAAATGCCTGAAAAGAATTCGCGAGAGATTGGACTTGTGTATCCGGTACAGCTTTTCGAATTTATTACATGAAATTAATGGGTATTGTGTTACGGGAAGATACCGCTTTTGGGGAAAGTAGACTTCAGGAGAAATATTTTTTCCAAAGTTGGGTTAGGACAAGAGCTTCCAACTAGAAATAAACCTTTCGATAACACAAATATTTGAATGATGAGCTCTAATTGCACGTTTCGTGTTTTCACTTTTCGAGTGCTAGTTACATTTTTAGAAACAAAATTTTATATTTCCTGTTTGAATTTCATACAACATACTGAAACTCGCTTCATTTGCTCTAGTCCTCCCTCAATATCTGTAAAATGTATCACATCATCAGCCATCCATTCGAAAAATTTCAATATTGTCCCACCCCTGTGCCAGATAAGAATCCGATTTTCATTTCGCATCATCACTGTCGTTGTTGGTTTTATGTGTTGGCCCGAAAAGGTACTCTACCATGTTTCTGGATGAATTATTTTTCCAAGGATTTGTTGTTTTATGAGGCATAGACTTTTCCATTCAAGTTTAATAATCACAAATGCCTCGACGGCTACATTTGATTTCGTTCTAGACTATAAAGGTTAATGCAGCAGGTTCAGTGATTCGACGAGTTTCACAGTCAAAGTTACCGTTACTGTCTTTTTGAGTTCTGTTTAATGTTCGAAGATTCACTGAAAATGTCTCTTAGTGTGTGCGTGGAGGAATCTGAGACGGACTTAACCCGACAAACAGGAAATAAAGTCAAAATTTTATGAATTCGTTGTAAGTATCTAAGGGTTGACAGTTCCGTTGATTAACATCGTTTTTATTGTTCAGTGGGGACGTGAGCCTACGTGTCATCAAACGGAAAGTGTAGATGAAGAATGTTTTGGAAGTGAATAATTATCGGAGAAAGAGCGAAGTATTAGATGTAGAAAATACGTTTTTCACGCTTCGTGCTAATTACTGGGCTCAGTTCCGATTGCTGATTGAATTGCTCAAAAGAATTAAGAAATAGTTGAAGATTACAATTAGTATTGTGTCAGGAATTTAATTGAGGTTTCATTTTTTGAAAAAGTCTGTAATATTATCAATATAGTAAAAATAGTTAAGGTAGTAAAAAATATTTTGATTGTATTTTTGCGGAAAAACCATAGCTAATGGCCCTTGCTAATGTTAAGATTCGGACTATTCTCCTTGTACCTATGTTCGAGAGATTGATGCTTGGATTGCAGAGACTCAGATTACGTGTTTATGATGTGGTAAATTTTTAATTCATCTGCATCGAATAGATGGGGTATGCAAAGCAATATTTCAGACACATCACAAATGAAGATGCCAACAAGATGCCTTGCGGTACTCCAGAAGACGCGAAAACTCTTTTAAATAGGTGGCCTTGGAATTTTACAAGCTGAGTTCGATCACCAAGATAAGGCTGGAGCCAATTAAGAAGGTACTCGCGTCATTTTGGCTTTCTTTCCCCATTTGACAGAGCATATCGGAAACTAGGATTATGAGGTTGGTAGAAATCGATCCACCCCAACGAAATCCATGTTGTTGCTCATTAAGAAGTGGGTCACTAATTCAAGTAAGTTTGTCACAAAATAGTTCCTCGAAAAGTTTGACAAGAACAGATAGAATAGTGAATTCTGGATAGTAATCGACTAAACGTTTATAACCATTTTTGAAAATAGGTGTAAGGTATGAAGGTTTCCAGAGAGATGAGAAAACACCAAGAGGCTTAGATTTATTGAAGTTCATGTGTAATGAGGTGTAAAGTTTAGCTAAATAAATAATAAAATATATAATAAAACTAAATCATTATTCCACATTTTGGGAAAGAAAACTGTATTGTAAAGCACCGTTTTTATAAGCAATGAATACTAAATTGCGATGTGCTACAATGGAGCTCAATTTCCGTACTATTAGCTGGTGAATGATATAGGCAGCATTTAGTATTATGTGTTTGGAGAAAGAGGATTCAATTTATCCTTGTTAAGTTGTTTCATTTGAATAGTAGCCATCGAACGAATTTAAGATACTCGTATGTTTTTTTAGGGATTTTGTTATACTATAAAGTAAGAGGTTAAGTTAGGTCGAGTGGTGGGCATTGAAAAGAGTCCTGCCAGCACAGTGGAGGTTCTTTGGGATACCATGGATATTCTTCTTCTTCAACCACTACACCCAGGAAACCCTCTCGTTTCTTTCATAAAATATGCCATGACCTTTTAGATGATAAAAGATAGTTCAATCATACATAAAAGGAAAGATGTCCCAAGTGAAGTTATCTTTCTTCTCGCCAGAGCCAAACACTGTTATATGAGATGAACGACAGATTCCTATTTACGCTCTGAACAACAGTTCTGATGAAAATGGTTGAAATTGACGCCCAACTAATAAGAAAGTAGCAAAATATTTTTAGCTTAATTTAAATCAAAGGAAATTTAATTTCATTGAAATATGTATGTATTATGCAATTAATAGCTCAATGAACACTTCACCCACCAAAAACTATCCCGTCAAGGGTAAATACTGAGCATATTGTCCGATTGTTCAATACGGTGATTTGACCCTTGCGTTCTACCACTGATCCAACTTATGATCATCACACATTTTATGATAGAACAATTTTAATTAATTTGAGATTTCCTCGATTCAATAAGTCGATAAAGTGCTGACTTGACAGATACCAGCTTTGAGCGAGATAAGCACAAGGATTCATTACTTTCCTGCACTAATAATACAGATATGAACTTCTCCATGTCCGTGGTTCTGTTTGCTGTAAATCGCATACAATATTCGTTCGCAAGAGCAAAATAGGGATAGTCGGAAAGAGCTCGATGGGATAATTAAAAGCAGTTTCGAGCGGGTTGCATTTCAAGCTTCTAATGAAGAGCGCTCAGTTTTAATGAGGTACGGTAATTGGTATCGTTACAAAAGCATACGTAAATGTATAAATCTGAAAATAGTTGAGAACTTTTAGTCAGGATCTGTTCGAATGTTGGATCTGATGATGGATTTGTGATACTCTGTGGTTGTGAAGCGAATGCGATAGGTGATAAGAGTTACTAGCTGAGTAGATGATTTAGTGACTGATTTCATAATTCAAACTTAGTACTCAGACATGGTTAAAGTTTGCCTAGACGAATTATGCAATGACTTAGAAACGAAACATTTTTCGGAGTTTGTTTGCGAAGTAGAGTTGGTCTAACAAGTTTGATCTCTGAGTCTGTAATGTAATAACTATGCAGATGTTGAAAAGTTTAATGAAAGCTCGCAGGTGAGTGCTAATTAAAGCAGGTTTATGTGGTATCAACCATTTGAATGTTTTCCTTATGTATAATGCATACATGTTCTGTCATCTAATTATAATTCATCATATATATATCAAGGTGGTAGAAAAAGTATTTTTAAATACGCAAGTATTTTTAAATTTTGATCATATTTATATGCCATGTTCACCCAATGCGAAGCTAGACAGCTCATGACTATTTCATTCTTAATTGTTTTAACATTTGACAATTACGACCAATCTTCTCCCGACAACATTTTAAATTCCAAACAATCGAATCTCATTATGTAAATACTCAATTATTTTTACCTGAATACACCTTCAATCTTATAAAAAGATCACACATGTAAATCAAAAGACTGCCGGAACCTTTAAAGGCTGCAAAATATTTCTGAATTTACGAAAAGATGAAAAGAACTCCAGAACCATAATTATCACATATTATGATAAGTTTAGAGTTTCCTTCACTACTAAACCTTAAGGGGGAAAATACATGTAACTGCTAAACAAAAATCGATTTTTTTTATTACATCCAAATGTTCAAAATGCTCTAAAAATATACCAGAAAAAATTTTGAAGCGATAGTCGTATTAGTTCTCGAGTTATAGCCAGTTATAGGCAGCGCGGCGTTCCCCAGATCGGTTGAGCTTTAGAGCTTTAACCGCGTTTTTCTCAAAGTAGTACTTTTTCAACTGCCGTACAAAATATCTCAAAAAATATTGAGCCAATCCGGCTCAAATTTATACCACATTTACAAAAGAGAATTAACTTCTCGTTGAACTTAAATGTTATTGTAATTTCGGAAAAATAATTTGATTATTAATGTTTAAAACGTGATTTTTTTAAAAAATAATCGATTTTTTTTGTTTAATCTAAAATTAATGTAAAAATTAAATTTTTTTTATAAATTTTATTGGTTCACCTATGAATTATACATCTCATTAGCGTATTTTTTTTCTCTCTGAACGTTGCAAGTTCCCCGGAAAAGGCGTTAAGTTGTACGAGGCAGTTTTTGATGCACAGTAAAAAATATGACGGAGTGAATTCAGTTTTATCCAAATTCATTTAAATTCAATACTCTTATGGTGTAGTTTTATTAATTATTACACCAACAGCTTGGATAAAATGATAGTAACATCAAAAATCAGTAAACTAAACTCCGAATTGATAAATATTTGACAATGGGTCGAAGAGGCGTACATTTTACATCAATACCAGACATTTTAAGTGTAGTTCAGTATCAAAGGTACCGATTTTCACTCCGATCGGATAAAAAGTGATTGTGTTCAGACATGAGTAGATACAGCTCAACCGTAAGCTGCTACATCAGAAAAATGCTGTTTCAAAGGAAAATAAACTCCGAACGGATAAATTTTCAATGAAATGTCGCATCTTGTTTAAGTTTCCAAGAACCGAATGCTAAAGTGCTTATTTGTTCTAAAAGTCGTAGTTCGGGTGTTGTGAAAACGTTCATTTCAGTTTTTGTACTCGTTACGTTTGAATCACGCGATCAAAATGTCGGAAGTGATGCTAAGTGTTATGTACAACAACATTAAAAAATATGTGTTTGTTCCTTCAGTGAATGAGTGTATAAGTGTCGTAGATGTCCTGATTGAGTCATCAAAAAGATTTGGTATCTGTCAAAAAAAACAGTTATATTTATCAGACGCGTATGATTCGGACACGATAAATGATAAGGTGATAAATAAAATAATTAAAGACACAAAAACAACGTATGAGAAGTGTTTTATAGTAAAGTGTCTTCAAAATCAAGGTGAGTAATCTATGAAATTTTAGTGCGTAGTGTATTAGTGCGTATCCGTATAAACCATACTTGAAGGAACATATTTTAGCGTTCAAGGGTAATTTTAAAAAACATTTTACATACGAATGCATGTTTTAGTGAGAAAACGATTCGAAATTGTTGAGATCAGAAATGATTAGAAATATTCAATTAGTAGCTTAATATTGGAAATGATGTTGAAAATAAATCAACCAACAAATTAGAGCAATGGTGATTGCTGGAAAAGTCCTTTTTGAGCGCGTCAAAGTGTAGAACCCATAATTTTGTCAGCAGTTTCAGTAAATATTGACTTCGCTGGTTCATCTCATTCAATGTTGATAGAAATGGTTATAATTTTACTAGCTAAAATAGGTTTAATTATGAATCACGAAAGCAACATACGTTGTATTGAAACTGTAGAGTAAATGAACACATGTGGCTGCCGTGAACATACTTCTTGCACGAACCATTCACTTTAAATTGCAAAGGTTTTTTGAGCATATGATATTCATGGCGCAAACATTAAGCTCAAACTGATTACTGGGCGTCATTTTCATTAAACACATGCTAGTGTCCCTCGACGTAACTTCTTTCTACTGTTGTTCATGTGACGTAACGCAACTTTGACGGTGACAATTTCAGACTTTTTTCGGGACGTAGGAGTTCAAACGGATTTTAAGGAGGATGACTACGCAGCTCCCGTTCACAGAGAAAATTGTTTTCTGGGATCTCTCCCCAAAAAACTCAAATTAGAGGTTGATGTACTTCAACAGGTAAATAAAACATCTGCATGTATTTAAGGAAGCACTTGCTATATTCCAAAAAATGAGCAGGAATTATTATCATACCTTCAAAATAAGAATGAAGGCATAAAGATCTTGGAGTGCTATAAAAACACTAACACTCTTCCGAAAAGACTCCGAATAAAGATGGTGAATTTGATTGTTGCACATTTAGTAGAAATTCAAGGAACTTATCCTTCATCTGAAACAAAAATACTGTGGGCGAAAGCAACCGCGTTAATTTTTCCAAAACTTTGCGAAGATGGAAACCCGGAAAACTTCGTATGGCTAATATTATCCATGTAAAATTGCGTTCAATTTACTTTTTTTGTACAATTTCAGAGAGTATTTTATAGCCCCGTTGATAGGACTGGTTTTTTCGCGTTCCGTTTGAGAACCATCAACAGATGCCTGGGAAATTCATCACGCCAAATTAACGAAAGCCGAAGTTCTGAGACAACTACAGAGGAAGATAGTGAGGAATATATGCCCGAGAGCGTAGAATTTTTGAAATCAGCCTGTCAGAAAACTCAGGGGAAAGAAATTTTTGAGCATATGATTAAGAGCAGCTCTTTCAGACAGCAACCATTTGAAATAAATCAATTTCCAAGGTTTCTTGACACGCCTGGACTTGTAAGTTGCAGATAGTTTCTTTATTAAATAAAAATATTCAGTGCATTTTCACAACATCAAACAAATTGAATATTATGGTCTATTATATAAATATGAAGAAGTCAATGATTTTTGAATCTCTTGAGCTCTGTTTGCTTGATATTCAAATAATTAATTTCTATTGCAGTGACTTAAAGCAAAGTGGCAACTTTTTATTTTATATCATTTTGCATTTATTTTCAGATCGATTTTGATTTCAGTATTAGATTTCAAAACAATGACACTACTTTAGCTCAAAAATGGGCTAAGATAAAAGAAAAAGTCTTTGAAATAGCTTTAGCAGACAAAGTAGAAGTATACGACGAATATACTCTTGCAGAAGAAAGTAAGAGTTGATTTCTGACAATTTTCCTTTTTAATGATTACCTGCAATTTGAAAGCTTTCTTGTTTTCCAGAGTTTGATGAAGACATCACGGCGCTCTTACTTTTGACGAAAATAGTGAGCACTGTGGGAAAAAAGCAAAAGGGCCAAAAATACACATTATTCAAATATCGAAAGGTATGCGACTTCTAAATGACAGCATTTTTATATTATAATGAATACTTTTACAGCTTGGTGCTATCGCAGTTGATGAAATCTCAGTTTCAAACCATCCGCATCTTATTTTAAGAGGAATATCAAAAAAACATATCGTGACGTATTGGATTGCCATAGATGGAAATGAAATCCCATTAGAATCGAAAACAGCTGTTGATGCTTTCGAAAGTTTATTTAAAACTTTTTTTGTATTCCACGCACAATATCCGGAGAATCTGTTTGCGTTTTTTGTTTTCATACAAGAGGTTTTTTATGAAATGAAACTTAAGAAATTGAGTCCTAGACTAGTGGAAATCAAAAATAGATTTGGATTGTAATTTACATTGAAAAAATGTTTAAATGTAGGATTTGTCATACCTTTAGTTGCCATGAATCACGCTTGTACATAAAACACTTAAATGTTCTTCATAATTTGAAAGAATGCCTTGATTCAAATCTTATTTGTGGATTCGAAAAATGCGATGTTTATTTTGCCACATATAGTGGGCTACGTAAGCATATTAAAAATAAACATTCAATTCAAAATTTCATAAAAAGAAGCCAAATCGAAGATATTAATATTTCGAAATGCATAAATCCTTCAATTTCTCCAACTGTTGAGTCGTCTTATACTGAAAAATCAACATTTGATTATGAAACTGTGACAAGCAATTATATATCACAGATTACAAAATTAAAACTTAATGAGAATGTTAAAAGCGAAGTGCTTAAATTGACCACTCAACTGACAAATGTTGTAAAAATAAATTTAAAGCGTAAATTACTAGAAACGAGTATAGAATTAGGTAATTTAAAAGATGATCTTAATTTCTTAAGTAATCCATTCTATGGTCATCTGACGCAGTATAAACGTGCAAAAAAAATTTTCGCGACTGTGCCTTCCCCTAAGGAAATCGCAATAGATATCAGATATGATAAAATTTGGAGGAATGAAGAATGCATCTTTGAAAATCGTAATCCAATTACAAATACATTTACATACATATCTCTTACTGAAACACTGAGTTATCTATGTCTTAATGAATCTTTCTTTGCTTGTCTTGTGCGCGAACACAAATTAAAAAAAAATGATTTGCATTTCAGTAATGCGAACTATTTCAGAAATAATCCAATTTTATCACATATTAAATTAAGTTTCTGCATTGAGCTGTATGTTGATGAGTTTGAGACAGCGAATCCAATAGGTTCGAAGGCCGGCATCCACAAAATCACAGCTTTTTACTTTACTATACTAAATCTACCAACTTACTTTAATTCAAAAATAGAAAACATTCACTTATTAGCACTATGTCATCATGCAGACATAAAAAGTAAAGGCTTCGAACCTATTTTAAATTTAATTTGTGCAGATATTTGTCGGCTAGAAAAAGAAGGAATTTCAATAACTTTTAACGGAAAGATTGATCAAATTAAAGGTACTCTTTTTTCAATATCACACGATAATTTATCTGCTAATGCATTATATGGATTTAATGAATCTTTTAGATCTAATTACTTCTGTCGATTTTGTTTGATACATCAGAAAGACATTCAGACATCGTGTTTGAATGATGAAAGTTTAGCTCGACACCTTGATACTCACAAAAACCACATATCATTACAGAGTTTTGGCGCTAAAGTTACATTTAAATTGAACGATCTACCAAATTATAATTGTTTTGATTCGTTGAGTGTAGACATTGTTCATGATATTCTTGAAGGAATCGGCCAATTTGAAATGAAATTACTACTGTTATTCGTAATTAAGAAAAAAAAGTTAATGACAATAGAGAAATTTAATGAGAAAATAAGACACTTTAACTTTGGCTTTCTTAACAAAAGTAATATACCATCTTTTATTAACTTAGAGTCACATAATAAAAATTTAGGCCAAAATGCTTCGCAGTCTTGGTGCTTAATGCGATATCTTCCACTGCTTTTATATGATATAATTGAAAGTGAAGATTGTGAATTCTTGCAAAAGTATAATGTATATTTGCTGCTAATCCAAATAACAAATATTGTATTTTCTCCCTTTTTAAATTATAATCATGTAAAAAAGTTGGAATTACTTATACAAGAGCATCATAATGCATTCAAAACACAATACCCTGATCAACATTTAATTCCAAAGCACCATCTACTCGTTCATTATCCAAAAGTTTTGTTAAAAATGGGTACACTTAATTCTCTGTGGACAATGAGATTTGAAGCTAAGCATAAACAGCTAAAAGAATTCGGAAGGATATCAAAAAACTTTAAAAATATCTGCAGAACAATCGCAGTTAAACATCAACAAATTAATTATGCAGATTTCATGTCGAAAAACTTTGAATTAAAGCCAACTTTCAAAATCAAAACAAGCAACACATCGTTAGACACATTAGTTGATAGTCGTCTTCTAACACAAATAACATTTGCTAGACATTTAATAAATGATAATAAATTCAATGTAGCGAAAGAGGCCATTTGTGGATACTTGTATAAACCAAAGTTTTTGATTTGCATCTCGAAAAATGCCAATAGGGATTTGCCTTGTTTTGGTCAGATTCTTTTCATATTAGAAACAAATGCGAATGATATTCTTTTCGTTTATAAAAAACTGAAAACCATTGAATTTATTTTCAATTTAAATGCATTTTATCTTGAGAAAACTGATGAAATAAATATTATATCATTTAGTGAACTTTATATTATGGAGCCATTTGAACTTATATTTCATCCTTCGAAATCAGACTGCTCTTTTTTGGTACCTAAGTATGAAATAAGTAATTTATAAGTTGTTGTGGCAACAAATGCTTCTAAAAATACTTCAATTGAAGCTCTCTAACGCACCTAACGCAGATAGTTAAGCATTACTGTTGAAGAATATATTCATTATATGCATACATGAAAATTTTTCGTAGTTTTTAAGTTCTTAAAAAAATGAATTACATTTACATTATTTGCTACATGTTACCAAGGATTTATTATATTTTCTAATACAAACTCTTAAACAAACATTGGTGTTTCAATTGATTTTTAAATACACACTAGAAATACGAATGACTTTCACTTACAGTGTTTTCAATAAACACTTTGAAGTCTTTTCATTATTCATTGCTGGATAAAAAATTTCGCTTTATAGGTGTCAATCACAGAAAACACCGTTCGGCTACTAAAAAAAGCGAACAGTAAACTAACGAAATTAGATGCTTACAAAACGTGGTTTTGGAGTCAATAGCCATTCTTTGACGCGTTTTTTTTTAAATCCCTTTGGTGTTAAAAAATGTTTTCCTCAGAAGTAATTTTTATAACTCAGTATGGATAAGTCTCGAAACATCCTAAGTTTTAATCCAATCTGATTTAAATAATATTTATCCGAAAGGATGGACCGTATTCGACACCGATTCGGTGTTGAATTCACTCCGAATTTTTTTGTGTGTGTGTTTATTTTTTTTCATTCGCTCGCATCGCCGCCATTTTGTGTTGAAAAATTATTAAACAAATATTTTCATTTACAGTGGGACATCTACTTTAAGGATTTGATATTAAAAATTTGCTGAATAAACAATATGTATATTTTAAGTCAATCTGAAATTAGCGATTCTTTTTCGATTTTACATGTATTTCCCCCCCTGAAGGGAGGGGTAAGGGTTTCAGCGTGAAAAAACACTTTTTTCACGAATTTTTTTTTTTGAAATATAGATTGAGCAAATTTATTTAAACTTTTTATACATTGTAAAGGTTATTGAATTGTGATCATGGTTCTCTTCTTATCTATAAATCAGCATAGACAACGTATATCGTCTCTAAAGCTTATCAAAGCAGAGAATAATTGATACGGAAAACTCGATCGTTTTGCGGAATAAGCCTCCAAAAGCAGAATCAAATTAGAATTGGTTTTGTGAGCAAATTTATTTAAACCTTTTATACATAATTAATTATCATGTCGATAACATTGTGTAATTTTTTTGTGGGAAAATATCGACAAACCAACCGATGACAAAGGTTTTTCAAGTACGTTTTTGGACAAAGATGATTCACGGTGCTCATTTTATCTCAGCTGAAAATTATCGGAAATCGAAAAAAAAATTTATTCAAAGTATCATCAAATTCAACCCCCCTCCCTCCCCTTCAACGTTCTCTGATTTTTAATTTTTAAATTTTTTGTGGTCATTTGAAGTAAAAATTGCTATTTTTCACGAAAAATTTGGTCTTTTTGTAGGTGGGGGTTAGGGGTTAGTCCACTGCTAAACTGCTCCAAATGAACTTTTTTTTTAAACAGCTATTGAAAAAAAACTATTCAAAATACCGATTTGAAATTTTACATACATCTTTACTGAAGTTTAAAGTTAACATTTTCATTGGAAAAAATTATTAGAGAGCAAAATGGCGGTCGCTCCAATGGATCGCCGCAGCACCGCAAAAAAAAAAGCAAATTGCGCCTCGTAAATTCCTGGACAAAATAAGCACCTGTGAACAAACTACCAAAAATATTTCATTAGTTTCGAATATAAAGGACTGCACGGGCCTAAATTTAGCGCCCTAAAGCAATTAAAAAAAATTTGGTATACCTTTGAACATTGGTTATCCAGTTTTTTGCGTTTTTTCAATCAAAAAAATGTTTCCCAAATAGTCAAAAAATTTTTTTTTTGTTTTAAATTTAGGTCCTTTATACTCATAACTAATGAAATATTTTTGGTAATTTGTTCACAGATGCTTATTTTGTCCAGGAATTTACGAGGCGCAATTTGATTTTTTTTCGGCGGTGCTGCGGCGATCCATTGGAGCGACCGCCATTTTGCTCTCTAATAATTTTAATAATTTAAAATAAATAATTTTAATAATTTTTTCCAATGAAAATGTTAACTTTAAACTTCAGTAAAGATGTATGTAAAATTTCAAATCGATATCTTGAACAGTTTTTTTTTTGGTAGCTGTTTAAAAAAAAGTTCATTTGGAGCAGTTTAACAGTGCACTAACCCCTTAATGTAAAAACATTCTACAACTTATTGTTAGGGGGAAGTATTTGACATGTAAAAAGTGTGTTCCGAGTTTGAAATGAATCGGTAATGTGGTTTTTAAATGGTAGTGAACACGGACTTTAAAAAAGTTGTTTTGGGCAAATGACTTCTAAACTCTGAGCTGTCGGATCTACAATGAAAGAAGAAATGGGACTAAGTATTCAATAGCTTCGTGAGTTTTTCTCTATATTTTTGACTCTATTTTTGATATGTCTAGACCTACGATATGAAAGGCTTTTTTGCAGGTCGGTAAACCGGCAAACCAGCTTCTTTAGCTCTTCTCACTATGGTCCTTGTATATACTGATAGCTTGAAATCATTCTTAATTTGATAAGAGGGGACCATGGATTCAACTAAAATCATATTTTAATCAAAGAATCGTCTCTTCGTGATGTTTTTCGAGGCCTTTCTCCTGAATGCACAGGAGAGATGCGACCCGTCAGCTCAAATTTTTGGATTAGCCGTGATATAACTGACCGATCGATCGAATATCTTTTACTAATATTATGTCGAGATAAACCACTTTTATAATCAAATATAATTTTATATTTAATTTCACTACGTACGTCTTTCGTCGTACGTGGTACGTCTTTAACACAAACACCACAATGCGCAAAAATTTTCCGCAAATGCTTCATTAATGATGAAATTTTAATGATTTATGGAAGGCAAACGGATTTTCGATGCAATAACTGTTTCCTGCTAACGATCCGTAAGTAGCGGTACGAAAAAGTAATTTCATATAAACGGGATGCTTTAGTTTTATCCAGAGCAAATTTTGAGTACCAAGAAGTATTTTTCTTTTATTTTTTGCTGTTGAATAGATAGAATTATCATGGTTATGTTTTTTTTGTGATACACATATGTATATGTTGATAAATAATACAAACTAAGAAAATTGTTTGGTAATCTGTTTTTGCTGATAATATCAAAGGATAACTGATATTTCGTAAAGGGATGCTTTAATTTTGTCCAATACTGTATATATATATATATATATATATATATATATATATATATATATATATATATATATATATACAGTGGCTCACAGCTTATTTGATACAGTGACTATTTAAAAATGAAAATCACTGTAACTTTGAAATTAAGAACCCTATCCAAAAAATTTAAACGTATTTGATTAGATGCATGTTCAGCGAATACAATGCAAACAAAAAAGGTTCGAGCAATATTCTTTGGCGTCCGGTAAAAGAGAAATACTTCTGGCGCATAAAAATTGCAGCTCACAGCTTATTTGATACAGACACTTCAATGCGAATAAACTTCTATTTGTCGCGCCGTTAATCGGTCTTGTTTTTGTTTCTTGAATTTTTGATTGTGTTAGACATTGGCTTAGGTAATTTTTAGCAAGATCTTGTAAGCTGAAGTGCCAAAATGAGCCAAAATTGTAAAATGGGTCATGGCACCACAATTGAACAGCGCGAATTGGTATTAAACCACTTTGAAAAAGGACAAAGTGTTCGAAAAATTGCTGAAAGTGTGAGTTTGAGTGTCTCTACAGTGCAGCACATAATTGAACGCTTCCTACACGAAAATCGGGTAGAAAGTAAGAGGAGAAATGCGCCAAACAATATTTTCACCGTATTTGACGAACGATACATTGTAAGGAAAGTGAAAGCAAACACAAAGATTTCCGCCCCAAAATTGGTTACTGAGGTTCATCGTGAATTAAGGAAGTCATGTAGTGCTGAATCCGTCCGACGAGTGCTTCGCGACCATGATTTCAGGGTCCGAGTAGCTCGTAGGAAGTCTTTCATTTCCAAAAAAAATACAATAAGCCGATTTGCCTTTGCCAAAGAGCATGTGGGAAAGCCATCCGCGCTCTGGAATTCGGTTATTTTTGCGGACGAGTCCAGTTTATTGGGGAAACAAAAGTTTATTGGGGAAACAAAAGTTTATTGGGGAAACAATGAACCAAACAAAGTACCTTGATGTACCCAAAAACAATTTGCTGCAAAGTGCTAAAAAACTGGGTGTTCGCGACCAATGTCGGTTGTGCCAAGACAACGATCCAAACCACAAGTCGGGAATTGTGCAGTCCTGGCCAATTTGGGATTGCCCTCATTTGATGTCTCCGCCGGCACAGTCACCAGATATGAACGTCATTGAGAATCTGTGGACTTTGTTGGATAATAACATTAGACAACACAAGATTTCTAATAAACAAAACCTGAAGAAAGCACTGCTAGAGGTATGGCAAAAAATTACTCCTGACATCACAAAAAAACTCGTTGATTCAATGCCGAATAGGCTCCAGGCTCTGCTTAAGTCTAAGGGTTATCATACTTAGTATTGGAAACAACTGGAAACCTCATAATTCACAACAATTTTAATGTTTAATCAAACTGTATCAAATAAGCTGTGACATGAAATTTGTTATTCCTTTTAGTTTTTTTGTTTTTTAAGATGTAAAACAGCAACTTTGTTACAAATATAAACTTGTTTAATAAACAACAAACAATTGCCTTCAAAATGGTGTTCAATTTTTTTTGATATTGTTATTATGTATTGAGTTATTGCAACTTAATTTATTAAAGAAGCACTGTATCAAATAAGCTGTGAGCCACTATATATATATATATATATATATATATATATATATATATATATATATATATATATATATATATTCTCTAAAATCCCTTAAGTCCAAAATATGAATATTTTTTTTCTTTGTAATTGAAACTAATAATCTTGCGTTTCTTTGAACTAAGAATTACTTTCACTCAGAAATCAATAATCAATAACGTGCGAGCAGCTGTCTTTCAAAATTTACAACGTTGCAAATAAATCTGCTGTTGTCACCATTTTCCAACAAAGATATTCATGTTTCTTATTGGCCAATACATTCTTCGAATTTCGTTTCAATACCTGTTGCATTTTGAGTTTAAATTCAAATATCTTAGCTGAAAAAATGCATTACATTCTTAAGATATTCTGTTAAAATCATGTGTCTACGAAAGAGTTGAACTAAATCAACTTAAATTTATTCTGTTCTCACAAACTCATTCGTCCTCAAACTTGCTCACATATACCGGGTTGAATAAAAACACCGCCATGGTATCCGATTGGAATGAAAGTGATTTCCTGTTTGTTTCCTGTCGGACAGCCAAATGTTTATCGAAAAGATTAGTGCTTCTTATATCTTCTCCACAAACGTTGGATGTAACGTCCATAAAATGCAAATGGCAAATGCTTGTCTTGACTCGGTATTCACCACTCCAAACTACTATCACTTTTCCCTTTGAGTTAGCTCAGTATGGCTTGGAGTATTTACATATAGATGCCCACAAAGTGTGGAGTATCTAGATACTTTAGAGTGGAAGCTGTAAGAATATGAGGTTGAGTTTGAGTAGGGATGTAATTGGACAGTGATGGAATTGAAAAAGTTATTTAATTAGCAAGGTTCTGTAATTTTATTTCGGTAAATAAATTAAGTTAGTAGGAATTTGTAAGTTTCAGTTTGAATTTATGCAGTCAGTTATTGTTTTGGAATTACTTGTTATTTTTTATTCAAAATATATTAAAAGATTTTTGTATTTTTGAATTAAATTAAAACTGTTTCGTCGGTCATGCATTTAGTCAGCTTTTGTGAACTCTAATTTTTGTGAACTGTAAATTTGTTTTTGTGAACTCTATAATAACCGAACCGACTACTTCCAGCGATTCTGGTTCAACCCTTACAATATTTTATGCACAGTTAATGCCGTCCCTTCTTATCTGGACATCTTCCACATAAGATGGACAACTGCATATCAAGTACTTGACGTCAAGTGCTTGATATCATCTGTCTGTATGACATACGAGAGATGTATTCGACGGAAAGAAGCAATAGGAAGTGCATATCCTAGGACGAGTTCTGGGTTTTACCAGAGACATTTATCTAGAAGTAACCTAGAAACTTTTATAGTTTTTGGCAAAGTGACTTAATTTGAAATCCGACCGTATGTTTGTCCGTTTTGGATTGGGAAACCTGATTGTGGTGAATAAGTAGTAGAGCATTCAGAACAGGCAAATACAACAACTACCCCCAACCAGTTTAGTAGTTTTTAAACAAATTTCCAATTGACTGTTACGAAACTTTTTTTCTTTCCACCATCGGTGACGTAAATCAAATTCCTAAATAGTAAGCCGTTACTACGGGACAACTCGTGGCCCTCCGTCATATTACTAAGAACGGATGAAATAGTGTTTGTTGACGATACAATAACTGTAATTTAATAAGCTTTATCCTGGGTACGATTGATTGAAAGAAGAGCTTACTATAAGTAAATTGTCTTTCTGTTCGAATTCGCAAAGCCTCTAATCGTCGGAATTTTATATTTCGTTATTTTCTATACACTAAAATAGTTTTGATAACTTTAAGAGCATTCTGAATATTCTCATTATCTACAAGCACAAACGATTTCATTCCGTTCATGA
The DNA here is from genome assembly GCA_963978885.1 of Nemotelus pantherinus. Taxonomy (NCBI): domain Eukaryota; kingdom Metazoa; phylum Arthropoda; class Insecta; order Diptera; family Stratiomyidae; genus Nemotelus; species Nemotelus pantherinus. Next base: position 25,080,452 of record OZ022264.1, on the reverse strand, counting down.
TTTAAACATAATATCGTCCACTATTTGCCTCATTTAGTGATGATAAAGTTTGCTGAACGGCTGACAACGTCGTCCACGACCTATTTTCAGGTCTAACCCTCTTCATGGATGAATATTTATGATATTGTGAACTCTTAGAGTATTCAGGCTAATTGTTTGCATGGACATTGTAACGGCATGAAACTGAGAGCAAGTGGACGTAATAGATGGATGAAATTTTGGCGACAAGCCAAATTAGTTACTTGAAAGTACAATAATTCATCGAATGACCATACTAAATTGTATTTTTGAAATCAAGCTATAAGATAAAATTGATAAATAAATTTTGAGTATGCTCGGGAAAGTTATAGAATATGTTTTTGATTTGTTTTAGATTTCCACTTTTAGAGAAAGTGCCAGCAATTGCATACCTCCTCTTCTGTAGTTTTTGTTGATAAAAGTTTAGCACATTTTAAGGACGGAAAGTAAATCGTTGGAATGTACAATTGAATTGAATATTATATCAAAACATAATTTACATCATTAAAGCTTCACAAAATATGATCTAATATTTGCACTAAAGGCATTTTATATGATTGATAGTTTCTATAATCTGGCGTTAGGGAGCGGTAGGCGCGAACCGGGCGCCGGCCGTTTTGCTTCGAAACTGTAATTGGTCTAGCTCCTAAACGACTTCGACGCCCATTATGAAACTTGGCAAGGATTATCTACACACTATTAGCTATTTTTAGAAAATACATTTAAAAAAAAGCAAATGGTCGAACTTTGTGAAATTCAAGTTTAAAAAATTTAAATATATTTTTTCCTCCCAAAATTTTTTTCTTAATACCCAAAATTGCATTTAATAACCCCATTATATAACGCATCAGCTCCAGTGCTTTATTTATTTTATTGCTACTTTTTTAAACTGGATAATTTGATTCGAAATAGCGTATACCTGCAGACTAGTCAAATTTTTAAAGCCCTCTAGCTCGCTAACCAGACTTATTACGGTAAAAATATTGGTACTTTTCTGTTTTACCCCCCCCCCCCCCATTTTTTTCACATTTGGTTGTTGCAATGCTTCAAAAATTGATTAGAAAGTAGTAATTAACCAAAATTATGATGGAAAAACACGTTTAAAAGAAAAAAAAAAATTTTTTTTAATTTTTCTTTAAATTAATTTTTTAATTTAAAAATTAATTAAATTAATTTAAATTTTAAATTTATGTCACATAACAGTGAGAATAAATTTTGCTCTATTTTTGACGTCTTACCTTTCCGAAGCTTCAACGCAATTTACAATTAAGCAATTATTTTACAATTTATTTTACAATTATTTTACAGCAGGCCTCCCCAACAACACATTAACTTTTGAAAAAAAAAATTTAAATTCGGAAAAAAAATTTTTTTTTTAAATGCATTTTCCCATCTCAATTTTTGTGGAGTAACACTTTTTAACCCATTTCGAGCAGTTTTCATTAAAAAAATTAAAAAAAAAATGGAGGGAAAAAAACAGAAAAGTACCAAAATTTATTCTCACTGTTATGTGACATTAATTCCAAATTTAAATTAATTTAATTAATTTTTAAATTAAAAAATTAATTAAAATAAAAATTAAAATTTTTTCTTTTTTTAAACGTGTTTTTCCATCATAATTTTGGTTAATTACTACTTTCTAATCAATTTTAGAAGCATTGCAACAACAAAAAGTGAAAAAAAATGGGAGGGGGGGGGGGGGTGAAACAGAAAAGTACCAAAATATTTTGCATCTGGATCGAGAACATATATAGATATAACATAATCAAATATTACTAAAATCGGAAACCTCAAAATTGTTTACCTGTCCGCTTCACGTAGAATGCCCCATCTGTCGAAATGCGCTGTTTTTAAGACAGTGTCTAACAGTAATTGTAATACACTAAAAATAATCTCAAATTTATACTCATCGTCAAACAGTCGAAGTACTAAATTTTATAGATCATCCACATTTAGCGAAAATCGATTGCCATCGACATTCAAGCTACTGTAAAGAAATGGCAAAAGTGCCCAAATATCTATCGGATGTAGGTGATGAAACCAAAACTGGAACAACCTTGAAATCTAACATCTATTGGTTTTCGGCATAGCCACATCCAGTCATCTCAACAGTGGAACGAACAGTCGGTTTCGCTTGTCCTGGGACACGTGAATTAAATTGAGCACTCTCTCGCTTACGTGGTAATTTATCCCGTTTTCGAATTCCCGGTTAAATTAATGGCTGCAATAAATCCCTTCGGTGTAGACACCGCAAAGGGTCGTCCTATCTATTGGCCTTGTAAAGTATTATTGAACTTCGTTTAGCCTGAGTTGCTGCAGGTCGGTCATGGATAGCTTAGCTAGTGGTGGTCGTGCCTCATCAGGATAGCCTTTTCAGGTCAAATTCGAGGGAAAGCTGTAATACTAACGGTACGATACGATACTTATGCTCGTTGACACTTTGAATGTAAAATTTATGAACGATTTGAAGAAATTGCTTGGATGCTTTATTTAATCTGGTGTGGATACTGCAGTTGGCTAACGATTCTAATGACAGATGGTTGATTGGATGCAAATTCGATTGCATAATTTAATGATAAGTAGATTGAATATTTAATTATAAAATCATTTAATTAAATTGATCTTTGTAAATGCATGTGTGTTTAGTTAACTGCTCATGTATTGGAGTTATATTAATTAAATTATTACTATGGAAACTTCCCCGATCTGGGACTTAAAAACTATTAAATTCATAGCTTGGTCTTGGCGAACAGGAAGGTCTTATGTCTTATAAATGGCTTTATTATGCCTATTGTAACTTATAAACACAAGTCTTTGGTCTTACTTGCCCTATATATTCCAGAAGTCGTTTCGCTGACAACCAATGTTCTTTGCCATATTTCTCATTATACTGCGCTTTATAGTAAACAAAATATCCGATCGCGAGGCAACAACTAAGTTCACCAACGAACCTTTTAATTTTCTGTATGGCTTTTCCTTTTGACTCTTCTGAACGTTGCGCTCCAATTGGTTGTCTTGTCCTTGGTTCGTTGGTTGTAATTACCGGCTATGTTTAATTTTTTTTAACAAATTTTCTTGGCTCTATCGTATTCTATCACTCGTATATTTTACGAAGATATGCAGAAGAAAGCTCACAAGATCTAAGTACTGAATAATTAACGTTTTCTTCAGTCTTGTGCCAAACTCTCGCAGGCTTTTCTCACCTTTAAACTTAGTATTGTCTTCAATTTCACGTGAATTTTTTGTACAAAATTTTACGTGAAATGATAATAAATAAAAAAAAAACTCTAGCGCACCTGAACCGCTAGAAACACTTATTTTCGAAGAACAGTAAAAGAATCGTGCAGATTTTGAGTGCATATTTTACCACACAAGCTGCTTATTACAGCCAACTGTTTCAAACGCCACGTTTTACTTTAGTCTCCAGAATGCATTATAACTCATATGGTGGAAAGGTATTATATATTACCACTGGCATGAATTTCAAAGTTTATGAGAGCAAACCACTTGTTAATTATGTTAGTTATCAGTTGCTTATTTCACAGAACTTTGGAAGCAGCATCTCATATAATATTAATGAAGAAAAATGCTCAGTGCCTGCAGCACTGTAACTGAAGTTGGTGTTTGGGGCTGCGATCCGAAAGATTTTCAGAACTTTGGGAATTGAAACATTGGTTATTTATTTTTATTATAAATGTTTTCTGTATGAATACAAATTTTAAGCATTTGTTAATACAAAAATAGCACTACCGACTCATGCTTGCAACCTTTTGCCAGTATCAAAGCCAAAAATATATCACATCTGCTTCACGTTGAAGTTAACCTACCCTGCGAAATTCGTCTCGATCTGATGACTGCGTTCGAAGTTATAGGAGTATAAAGAAATTTAGGGTTACCAGCTGCAACATTTTTCAAATAATCAAAAACTTAATATTTGCTGTTTCTTGTCACTACAATATCATTACCATTTGAAAATTTTACGATAAAATCGCTTAAAAAAGATATTGCAAATAAACACAAAACCAACAATAGCTGGCAGCACTATCTTGGATTTTCATCCAGATTCGGCCTGAATAATGCATATAATAGAGTCCATTAATTGTATGAAATTCGTATTGATATCATTACTGCACTGGAAGTTATAGGGCAAAAGCTCTATTTTCCTGAGCGAATTTTCAAAACCAAAGGCACAAAAATTACCATAACTGGCAGCACCAATCAAACGTTTCAACCAAAATGAAGAAAAGCGATCAAATTGACGCTGTCTATACAGACTTTAGCAAAGCATTCGACCGAGTTGATCACTCCATTTTGATCCCCAAGCTGAAACAATTTGGAATTGCAGGATCTTTACTAAAGTGGCTTGGCTCCTACCTCCACGACCACTTGCAATTCGTGAAATTCCAAGGCCTTATTTCGAAGAAAGTTGACGTGAAATCAGGTATACCTCAAGGAAGTCATCTTGGCCCTCTTCTTTTTAATATTTTTATATCTGACATATAGGAGGTTTTATCTGACATTCCCCATTTACTATATGCGGAAGACCTAAAAATCTACCATGTCGTCAGGACACCATCTCATGCTACGTTTTTTCAGTCTAAATGCCGCGCAATCAGCTTCTATGGCAAATCTGCACGCGTTCATTATACGTACCCCCTCAACGACACGTCACTCATACAGACAACATATTAGATCTCGGTGTCATCCTGGATGAAAAGCTCCGCTTCAATCTTCATTACGATAGAGTGCTTTCCCGAGCAAGTAAACAACTTGGTTTCATTAAGCGACGGGCCAAAGAGTTTAGGAATCTTTGGGTTACTAAATCCTTATATATTTCAATCGTGCGTCCTCTTCTCGAATATGCGTGCACTATCTGGAACCCGGCTTTCCAAATTCACAGCTAAAGATTTGAGTCTTTTCAGAAGCAATTTTTACTACTCGCTTTGGAGGACCTTTTCAACCCTTATGATTTCAGAAATCTACTATCATACGAATATCGCCTTAAATATATTAATTTGTTACCCCTTGTGTCGAGAAGATTAATGTTATCTGCCTGCTTCAGCTTCGATGTCATCAGAGACGTGAATAATGTCGTCTACTTGAAAGAAAAGTTTGTACTCAATCAGCCCCTGAGAGTCACTAGATCCCGACGATTGCTTATTGAATACCATCACAACACAACATATGCAGCAAACGAGCCAATAAATAGGTGCTGCAAGCTGTTCAATAGCATGAGCGAGAACTTTTCCCCTACGATCTCTAAATCAACGTTTAAAAATAACATCATCAAGGCTCTCTCGTTATAGTCAGTTACTGGTTCGTGAGTTCCCGTGAACAGAAGTTTTTGATGCTAAAAATAAAAATAAGTAGGGAAAGGGTTGCCGTTCTTGTCCGGCAAGAAATTTCCAAAGTTCACAGTCAACAAAATTAGATAATAGGAACTTGTTGAACTTTATCTCCACGATTAAATCAATACCAGGCTGTAGTATGGTTTGTCACGGATATCAGTCCAAGACTTTTTAGAACTTCATTCAGTCTCATATTCAATTGACGACCGATTTGATGCAGATCGTATAACGCTTTATTCAAACGACTCACTTTTTCACCTTGACGTAATACGAGTAGCATTGCGTAAGCCATGACGTCCAGTTCTCTCTTTTTGCATCTTACAAAATAATTTTAGCGCGAGCTTTTTCGACGCCACAGATCCATGAAATTTTCTTCACTTAGTTTTATACTTAAGTAGGCAGTAATCACATCATGACAATATACTTTTTAATTTTCTCTTGCTGTCAAGGCCATCAGTTATATGACAGAATCCAAATGGACTGCGGGATTCAGCGAGGTCAACCCGAGGTCTTGATTAATCTTCAGAGTCTTTAAATTTTTTAACTCGTAAATTTTCGGACGCACAAAGAGCCACTTTAGTTGAATGGCGCTATTTTGGTCGTCGTCCACTGCTAGAGCACAAAAACCTTGGGTTAAACTCGAATACACCGATTCTGATCAGCAACAATTTACGGCACTTACTGTGTTGAATATATCTCAATTTGCTCTTCATCTTCGCTAATGTTTTCCGAATGTATTCAACAAAAATGATGTCATGTCTTTGACAATCAACGTAGAGTAGAAAAAAAATTGTTTTAAAATTATGGGTGGTTAAAAAACGAGCAAATGGCTAGTCCGCCCTTCATTTTTTCAGGAGTAATATATCGATAGGCACCACGAAATTGGTTTCTATACCGTTCATAGTCACAATACTTGCTGTACAACGCGCGTCTTTATCAGATTGAGTACCACCGGCTAATAAGAACTTCTCATTCCCTGCGGTGACCACCGTGCACAAAAAGAGTGCAATGTACAATTGCACATGTGCAATGTACAATTACTATCCAAGTAGGTACCAGCGTTTTTTCTGTTCATTTTCGAACCAGGAATTTGTGTTTGTGTCGTATTTGCAGCCATTTTTCTGGAATTGAAGTTCTGTCTACTTGTTCTACCGCATTTGAACGGCACTTACAATGGCTTTGCTATCTTTCTGTTACTGCATTCTCGAATCTTACTCCTCGAGAACTTTTTACCTTGTCTACAATTTTTTCAGCATCGCGCGACTCCATTGCCCATTTTAGTGCGTTCACACTTGGCGGCAAACTGTTTATAAGCATACACGACAGTAAATCAGTATCCATCGATTTTTATTAGAATGTCTATCGATAGCAATTGCGTCACGGTATCAAAAACACCACGGTTTCCGTTCGACGATCAGGGCCTTTGAGCATGTTGAACGTTGAAATACGTTTAAGCAAGCATACCCTTCTTAAAGATCCCGTCGACTTCAATCTGTCCCAAACTTACGCTGTAGTTTCCAACTCATTTACTGATCGCAATAGGCTTGAGACAACTGCGATTGTAAGATCTTTCCTTCTTTTAGCATCCTCTTCATCCGACGTTCCATAAACACCGGTTTTTTCCCGCAGGCATATTTCCAAGTGCAATTCTATACAGCTGCAGCCTCCATTTGTACCGCCATAGTGTCATAAGTGTCTCCTTTAAGTGGCTTGATACTGAACGTCGAGGATGACATTTGCAGGACTTACGCACAGGCTTAAGACATTTTTCACAGAGACATATTTTTAATGAAAATGTTTTTATTTTAACATATTTTAACTATATTGCTAATTCCGCGACCATAACCTTTGGGAATTTTATATTTATTTTAAAACTCTTCCTTAATATATGAGAATAAAAGTGTCTATAAATTCTACACTGATAGCGAACAATGCACACCTGTTGCTTAAAGGGCCATCGCGTTGTGATGATTTTTCACGCTAATTAATTTCCATCCCTTTTCCTTTTCCGTACAAAATAGATTCTTATCTTCAAATGACATCAACTCCCATTTCGATCTTATGCTGTTCACCTAATTTCTTTTAATTCGCAGTCGACCAAATACCATGAGCTCATACTAACAAGTATAGATCAGATGGAAACAATCTAAGATTCTAATCGGATTTGAAAGGTAACTGTCCTCAACGCAATTGATTTTCATTACGAACCTAATAATGGTTCAAGCCAAATTTCCATAGTAATATGGCATCCTGTCGTTCATGTCTTCTCTGGATTTTGCAATCAAACCGGCCTTACACGAACCGACTACATTGTGCCAAACACCTGTTCTAATGAAAACTTTAATTAAGATCAAGCCATTTTCGAGGACCGGCAAAGGCCAATCAAGTCCACAAGCCATCATTGAAATATTTAATTAAATCCTTGCTCGTGTTGTTCAAATGCCGGCACGACCCTTTTACCTTTAAGTAACGACAACCGTCCAGACATATTCTCCGTGCTTGCTTGCTAGTCGCGCCTTCTTTGCAGCTCTTTGGGTTTTGGCAATGTAAGCATATTCGTGGTCGAGCTTACGGATTATGAGCAATTCCCCTGCATGCTCACTTGACCTGAGCACGATATACAGATAAACTCGATGAGATATGACACATCCTTCAGTATGAAATGAAATGACACCAGAAGGTCTACGTGAACCTAAAATAGGAAAGATGTTCCAGAGTTATGTTTGACAGTGCTATTGCATTTTGAATATTATAAGAATGTTATCTTCATTTTAATAGGCTTTAAAATTGTTTTATGTATCTGTTCATTCGAGTTGGAGCAGCTTTCCGAAGAAGTCAAACGACTCTAACCACTCTCCGGCTTTCTAATACAACTTCGGGCATAACTTACTGTTTATTATTACAATCCGAACGACGTATCATTTTACATCCTTTACGATCCCTTCTACGCTCGACTACTTCCTCCGTCTCTCTGTCGAACCATACCATCACCTCCGAACACAATAATGGAATACTAGATGTAGAAATGACAATCGTTCCTGTTTCGTCTTTATTGCCAGGGTCTGCTTTCGTTTCGAGGTGATTCGTTCAAAGGACGAACATCGCTTTAATTACAGACTTTTGTAGCATAGTTGGCTATAGTGTCCACTTAAGAGTATTATACTTTATTGTTTTATGTTGAATTTTAGCCAGTTGGAGGGAGTCATGTTTAAGGCTGTTCGGTGGCTAATACGATTGCAAGTACGTACGGACGACATACATTTATGGTTTGTGTTTTGGAGTTACATTCAGAGATGGTTAGGACTATAAGGATGTTGTTGATGATAGCAAAGATCATTTATGGGATCATAAGCAAATTTCGATAGAGAATTGGTTTATATATTTTAAAATAAATTTCGGTTTTGTGCTGGTTCTACGGATGAAAAGGAATTTCGAATATTGAACGACATTTGTTGTGTATCATGAATTCATGAAATTTTGCCTTTTTCCGTTATTTTCTCAATAATTCATGATTCAAAGGCAAGTGCAGGGATATACTATTTCGAGGTAGATTCCATCGAAAAATATTGAATTCGTAGAGCTCAAGCGAATCACTAGTAGATTGAACACAGTGTAAGTCAATTATGTTCAATTTATTCAAATTAATTTTTTTCTGCAGCTCACATTTACGAGGTTTTCTTTAATGTCTTTACTGTGGTTGTTGTTGTCGAAATTATTGCTTATCCCTATTTTACGGTGACAATATATGAAAATTTGTTGGTGGGATCATGGAAATGTCTTAGACTGGCACTGCTTTGTCACAACCAAACATACTACTGTGATCAAAAAGGTGAAAATGTCATTTTAAACTCCCGGGCATTAGCAAGGCAGGTACATTTTTTTCCTAGGTTGGTAGGACTGTCTATAACATTTGCCAAGTGTCTGTTTGTCAAAAAGTTTAATTATCTCCGAGTTACACGTGTTTTTGTAAACAACCAAAAGTGAATTTTTCGATTTTTACAATGGGTGATTTTGTTGAGCAAGGAACTTGCATCAAATTTTGTTTGCGCAACGAATATTCTTGTGCGGACACGTTGAAAATGTTGCGGAAGGCCTTTGTTGATGAAACTATAGCACAAAAAACGTTTATAAGTGGTACAACGAGTTCAAAGCGGGCCGAGAACGCGTTGAAGACGAACCGCGCTCTGGATGACCATCAACGTCTACCAACGAGGAATCAAAGATTTGGTGATTAAAAATTGTCTATTGACAATAAGAGACCTTACTGATAGTGTTGAAATATCATTTGGCTCAGCCCAAACCATTTTGAAGAATGTTTTGTGTCTCAAACGCGTCCAGTCTCGATTGGGGCCAAAAACGCTCAATTTTGGAAAAAAAGCGTCTCGTTGATGTGTGTGAAACTTTGGTGTCTGACTATCAGGACCAATTGAATTGCATCATTCCTGGAGACGAGACTTGGATTTACGCATACGACCCTGAAACCACCGATCAATTCAGCGAATATCGTGCAAAAGGTGAAGCAAGACCGAAAAGACCACGGCAGAGTCGATCGAAAATAAAGGTCATGTTGACAGTTATCTTTGATTTTCGTGATGTGGTGCACTATGAATTCCTTCCGCCGGGCCAAACTGTCAACAAGGAATATTATTTGAGCGTTATGCGACGTTTGCGTGAAGCTATTCGTCTGAAACGGCCGGAATTATGGGCGAACAACTCTTGGTTCCTTCATCACGATAATGCACCATGTCATACTGCATTGGTTCTTCGCGACTTTTTTGCCAAAAACTCGACTCACATCGTTCCGCAACCACCGTATTCACCTGATTTGGCTCCGTGCAACTTCTGGCTATTCAGCAAACTCAAAAGGCCAATTTGAGGACGCCGTTTGGACACGATCGAGGAGATAAAAACCGAATCGAAGAAGGTCGTGAAGGCTATACCGGAAAAAGACTATTCCGACTGTTTCGAGGACTGGAGAAAGCGTTGGCAAAAGTGCAATTTATCGGACGGGGGTTACTTTGAAGGGGATGAAATTGATTTGGAAGAATAAAGAAAGAATTTACATTTTATAAACAAATTCACCTTACTTTTTGATCACAGTAGTATATGAAATTTCGCTCCATATTTAGGCCAGCTCGCCCTGCAAATAACTTATATATTCTGCAATTGGAATCTGATTAGAGTGCTTCAGAGTGGGGCTGATTTTTTTTCTTTTGAGGAGCTTTTGTTGGTTCATCCTTCATAGCTGGCGGGGTGATTCTTGCTACAATTTATGCTTGGTGCATTGCGAGTTCTGGTTGGATCCATCAAATGTGACTCATCTGGTTTGATCGTGAAAAATTTGAATGCATGGGTAAATCGTTGACAATTATGGCATTACGAGTGTCTGCCACGTGTTTTTAGTGCTTTCGCTTTGCAAAAAACTGCCTTGATGTTATAAATATTCGTTTCTTGCCTAAAATGAATGAATTTAGTTTAGAGAGGTGATTGCTTAGTTTAAGGAAAATAACCTCTATCGGGTGCAAGCCTTACTTTTCAAGATGTTCTTATTTATCGGCTGGGCTGATCCATATAAACCCTTAATAATACTGTTTAAATTTTTTCTTCGCGCAATAAGTGCTCTAACTTCTCTGTCGTAAGCTTATAGCATGTTTGGCGTGTACTTATAAATTTCGAATGATGCTCTTAATACCTTAAATTTTTGGCATTAAGTGCAAAAAAAAACTAAAAACTTACGTTCATCTACTTCATAGCATTGTTTTCAGTTCATAGTATTTAGAACAGAAAAGCCAAAATACAAACATTCATCAATTTATGTTTTTATTCATGAGGCATCGAAACAAGTTTATACAACAATGAACAACAGATTTCAAATTCATTTACTCGAATCAATATTTCCCAACAATATTCACAATTAGTTCCTTGTTGATGTGAACATGAAAAACAATGTCATCAGGACACAGAGACAACGCCGACAAAAATGGGCCAGATTAATCAGTTCATCGCACTTGACTCTGGTCAAACTACACAGCACGTCATACATGTACCTCTACGAACCGAATTTTAATAGAAACATAAACACTATCTAATATTCCATGCTTTGCATAATACCTAAAATAGTACCTCGTGCGCATCATGTACATATATGCAACTGCACTTGCATTCGACTGAATGCAGTTTTCACACCGGTGCAAGGACTAACATCATAGAGCCAGCCAGCTATGAATGTATTATTCAATATTTACACTAGTAGCGGGGATACTCTACTCAAATGCACTAAGCTCATGTTTAGCAATTGCAATTCGTGCTAATATAATTGGAAACCGGAGTGTTTTATCGACATTGTCTCTAGCGTACGTCGAGTAATGCATATGATGCATAAATGGCCGGATATTTCGTTATTCACATGTTTGCATATACTCGTTTGTCTGTTTGCTTGGAGCCTCGGTTGGAAGGTGGTCCCTGGATAGTATGAGAGGACTCAGCGCCTGTTTTAATACTGGCTGAGATGCGATGGGGTATACGACTGAATTCCGAATGTTATGCCGAATTTGTTAATGTGTAAATACGCTACTGGCGTAGAATAACTAAATTTCGGATGTTTCTATTTAGTTCCCGAGCGATAGCCTTAGACAAAGCTCTCATGAGTTTTGGGATATGGGAATTAGATAAAACTCTATAATGATTGCCTGTCGAATGTGTTTGGAAGCAATACTGTATGAAATTCTATATTTTGTAGGCTTGATATATGAAGTTTGAAGTCACAGAGCTGTAGGAAAGTTATTGTCAAAACAATCGAAGTTTCGACAAATCTATAAAGCCGCTTGGGGCATAATGAAGAGAATATGAACAGCCCATTGTAGTTGGTCTTGGTTGAGATATTTTCAGATTTAAGTAGCTGTGATCATGATTTGGCTTGGATGGAGTCGAAATGATTGAGATAAATATATAATTGAAAAGGCGGTTCGAAAGCAGGACCCATAAATAAAGCTCACTTCGCCCACAATCAATTCTTTCTGCGGGACTTTCTTTTTCTTTTGTAGTTTTCTGTAGTTCAGGTTTCTAGGTCCAGGTACTCGTCCTCCGACTTAGTAGCTCTCCACTTACTTCTTCTGTTTTCAGGGTCAGATTTAACCAGCCACCAAACTCAGATGTGCTGACACTAATCTCATCCATTGAAGGGGATTCTGTATGCGAGTAGTCCTCCGATGAAGCTCTTGCAGGATAACGCTTCCACTGTTAGTACTTCCTGCTTTGGGCTACTGCTTCTAGCCTCAAGATTCTTCGACCAGGTGATCTTGCCCGTTCATAGACGAACAAAGTCAGTTTGTCGATCCCGTATCTAATGTTACCCTTACGAGCCTTGAGGAGTAGTACGACATCTTCATTTAAGATGAAAATAGCTTTAATCTCCTTATTAACTGGCTCTCTTTATGGGTTGCTAACCGGGATTGTTAGCATCTCCAGAATTTTTGGTTGATTGAAAGCAGGATATCCATGGCCTGCACCTAGGCTGATTAGAGATTTCGTCCTGTAGCTGTAGCCGGCCAGAGTCCACCCAGGTGCGATATTGTCTGCTTACAAAAGTCAGCCGATCGCGTACACGCTACGAGTTTAACTCTTTTAACGCAGCTCGCGTCATTTAAAAAATGCGGAGGACTCGAACTGGCTTTTTGCACTTTGCAGTATCAACATAATATGCCTGACTTCCACTCAGTTCTCCGTAGAGATGATACCATCACTTTCACTGGCATAAATAACAGCCCAAACAAGGTTCTGTTTGGATGTTCTGGAGTGCAGTTTGTGTGCTCTGATTTATTGGCTCTGCTTACCTTTCACAGCGTGTAGAAGCACCAAGTCCTCTCCAATGGAATTCGCAGCCCACTTAAGGGACTTTTTGCTCTTTTCCGACAACGTTTCGTTGCCTTAGACTGTTTTTTTTTGCTCTATAAGCCCAAGAACAAGTTTCGGAATATGACTCGGTGGCTAAACATGAAGCAACACAACGGACGGCACTGGTTGACAGACGGGCTAGCTTATTTGCCGTAACCTGTTTGCTACATTGCCCACAAATGAGTTTCTGGGGCTTCCTTGGACCTAGCTTTGAACACAAAAGCACCGTGAGCTCTCGACGCGCAGGGTTTGGAAACAATGGTAACTATGGAAGCTAGTAGAGCTGACTCATTTCCTCTATCTTCAGCACTGGAATTACGTGTATAGTATCACATATCTTCGGTTTTCGTAGATTTGCTCAAGTCAGACAGCAGAGCTATCATAGTTCCCCTCTCACCGTCAGAAGGTGAGTTGGTGATCGTTTTTGTGACAGGTTTATGTCTGACAAGTTTTTCTTGAAAGTAATTTTAGATTCCGTGTTATATGTCACGATCCTATGAATGATGGCATAACCTGAATGATCCTATGAGGACATGTGCTCAGACCCGGATCTGTGTTTACCGGGAGTACGCTTCAACTGAGCCTACACCACCAACTTAATGACGACAAAACTAAGAACGTACTTCAAGGCTTGCCAGGGTTTTAATGGGACGGGAATGATTGTGTTAACCTAGAGCTGTTCATGGGTACATTTCACTCTATCGCTACTGCACCTGAAGACAACTATGTCCAGAATGCTACAATCATCAGCCCAAACGCGACAGATAAAACAGAGAAACAAGAACAGTCCGGGGACGACACTGGTTGTTATAAGGATTAGTCTACATCATTAAGCTTCACCCATGATGCACGATGAGAAAAGGTGATCTAGCTTACATTCCGTCTAAGGGGTTAGTTTCAAACATCTTAGTACGTTTGTGTCATTCAATAAGCCTCTTTAAGCATTTCAGCATGAACGAAGCTAGGTGGACTGACTTGAAATTCTTTGAATCTGAATAGTCTCTCCCAGGTTTTGGTATGAAAACCATCTTTATTTTCACCAAGATGATGCTCCATGTCCCAAGACTGGGCATTTTCAAACGTTTTCACTTAGATCTGCCCCGTATGTGGTCAATGCCATCCTTGGCGTGGACGGGCATATGCGTCTCACGTACAGGGAATTAAAGTTTGCAAAGGGCATGGTTTTTTTTTGAGCTTTTTACTAGTGATAGCAGATCTAGTTGTGTACCAGTTCTCGTATTAGCACAAAATATACAGAAAGTAGTTCTCAAGTAAATTCTTTAAGGACTCCTTGCTGGACTAAATGTTTTGTCATTGTCATTTTCCAGGTGCTTGTTGAACATTGTAGTCTCTCTTGCACCTTCCAACTTGCCACAAAATGACCTGTTTGTGTTTTTTTGGAGATCCTCAGCAGTTTTTTCTAGGAGATCCAGTCAGCAGTCCAATCATCCATTGTATTGCTTTTATAAGCTGTCGTCTTTCCGTCTCTGCAGTTTTCGATTCTACCAAGGAACTGTCTTGCTTCTTCATAGTTGCGTAATATATATCTATTCAGAGTGCGCAGATGAAGTTCTGTTGACATCGGTGCCTTTGTCTTATACATCTTAAGATATAAGTATGACACTTTTCTATTGCTATAAAATTGTCGGTCACCATTCATCAATTCGTCTGTATTAGTAACCAAATAAAGTTCAGTGCTGTATCAACTACTGTTGCTAAAGTATGACAATAAAAGTTCAAAAGGATCACTTCAAAGCAGTGCGTAACCTGATCACAATTTTGATTCTGGCATTAGATATAAAGTACAAACAGCTTATTCTCCCGAAACGACCAAATTACATTCTAGTTTCAATCCGACTCTATTGCAGTCCATATCGTATAAACAATGATCCTTTTTGTTCCAAAAATGCTCAAACACATATTACGTTTCCCATTATGTGATTAACATCCTATAAAAGATTTACTTACGTTCGCAACAGAGTAAAATCTGCAACTCAAATTCTTATAGTTCTTCTTACTTTCCGTTTGCCTACGGCATGTGGTCTACGTTAGATTCAGTTCATAAGTCCGCAAATCAGAACCAGTGCATTTTCCTCAACGTACGATATTCGAAGCTATGTGCAACTTACAAGAGATATTAAACGTATGTAGAGAATTCGAGGAATAGTGTCCTATATAGGTTTCGCAAATAGGAACAAGTTTCCTTTTCACATTCATTGCACACATACATATATGAACTAAATTTGAACTGAGCTGAGCTCACCTCGATTGAGCTAAACTGCATATCATCATGCTTTCCTGGCCGAACGGAAGAATCAGAATCAAGCATCTACTGATACACAATCCTTGAACAGTATCCGGTTTGGATTTCCTACTTGCATACTTCATAGAAAATAGACGTTGTGAGTAGCTTGCACAGTATTTGCCTGCACTATGCAAGGAATATCCTTTGGCTTTAAGTTCCGACGAACTGCAGTATCGGAATAGTGAATTCATCATATGATTGAATAACCAATAAGCTTACAATGAGTTTTTGATCTTTTTCGGTCTTTGAGAAATTTTACCTGGTTAGTTGTAAGTTTCTTGAGGGTAAAATATAGTGATAAGCAAAGTTTTGTCCACAGTGATATCTTTTGGGTACGGATTTCAATTTATGTTGGTCCAATGTAAAGTCATGTCTCGAAGAATTGCTGAAACATACTCTATATGTTCGAAATATCAATTGTACCTTAAAACTTATCACCATCACTGCGCGGGTTAAAATTCTAAGGTGACTAAAAGACAGAATAAGTACAGCAAGAGTGGTAAATGTCACATTGACGGAAGGTAGATTTCTGTGGTTTGGGCTTAGATGATATGAGACTTCAAGAACGTCAAATTGAATATAATGATTTGTTTGAAAGCTTTTCGTAGTCTGTCCAGGAAAATCCTTTTATCGATCAGGAGACATTTCTCCATCGGTCATTCTTCCGTCAGTGGGACTTTAGTTGGCATTTACCTTTTGAGCGTTGGATTCGTACGATGGCTGACAGAATCGAGTTAAGCATTCAAGATAAAATCTGGCGCTAGTGTGTAACGACAAATAATCGAAATTTCGCTACAAACGATCGTCTAGGAAAATGTCGTGAAGAAAAATGTTGTCGCTCACGAAGGTTTGTATAATATATGCTCAATTGAATCTGGCGGACTTTGTTATTTCTATTTTTTATCGTTTTTCTTCGTTTATCTTTATATTATCAGATATATTGTCCTGAAGTAAAACTTTGATAAGGCATGCAAATTTTATGTTATTTTCTATTCTGGCAAAACCTAGGAGATGATATAAGATAACATCTGATATACATAGTTCATCTAATGCGATTGGCGAGTATCTCATCCCGAAAAAATATTATTATTTATCATTAACATGCACTTATTGTTTTTCTCTGCATTCAGAGGCCATTCTCGACGCCGACGTACGAAATCGTACGAACGAAAATCTACAATTTGATTTTAAAGTTTATCGAGTCAGCAATGGTACAAAAAAGCTACAATTCGAAACTCATCCTGTCGAATGAGCTGGACGCAGACCGAATGGAAAGAAAGTAACATAAAACTTTTTCGATACTTTGTTTGGTTCATTCCACTGTGACTATCATATTACAGCTATACAGAGAACGCAATTGTGTACGCTGGCAGTTGGAGCCAATAAGCAGTTTTTTATTCGTTTTGTGTTGGGCATCATATCGTTTAGTACTTTGTTACAAAACTCAACGGGTATTTGCCGTTGTTTCAATTTCGACCGAATTGTTTTGAACGGAGTACAATGTTTGCAGTGTAGTTAGGTGTTTTCAGAAAGAATTTGTGGTTGAAAACTTTGATTTGTGATAAGTTTGAGTATGTTTTGGGTTGAGATGGCTAAGATGGTTATTATAAATTATAAAAAAACTTAAAAATACTTTCGACATTAAATAAAATTTGTTTGTGGATATAAAAAATTATTGGAATTATATAATTATTGACATTAAAATTTATCTTTTCGAAAAGTATTTCATAAATATTATCAATAGTTCCAAACCAAACATCTTTTTCCTCGTTAACACGTTCCCTGTCCGCTGAATCACATGTGACTCAGGAAACGAGCTTTTGGAATGCACAGCTACGTTCACGAGTCATATGTGGCTCAGCGGACACCTACAACTTGTATTGAGAAAAACCAAAACATTTACCTGAATTACATATGGTTCATGAGCGTTCAGCGACTAAAAAGTCTGTGTACGCTCCTGAACCATATGTGTTTCAGGTAAGAACTACCAATTTCTATTTTGTCTATCAACATTTTTCTATGCTTGGGGTGTTTATAGAATCATACAAAAACAAATTTCAGCAAAAAATAATTTGAACTTGCGGTGCAGTTTCGTTGTTTTGTTCAGGACAGGGAAAGTGTTAAATGGTTACATGGGTTTGGAATGATGAAAAAATCGATTTTTTTTTGTTTTTTCTTAAAGAACACCTCATCGAAAGTACTCTCTGAAAATTTGAAGTCGATCCGAGCTATATATTAGAAGGGAGAGCGATTTCCCCACTTTGATCTATCCCACCTGTGCAAGTAATATTTCTTATTTCACGCAACTTCTTTCACTTTCTTTTCTATCGAGGAGGGAAAATAATAATGGTAGGGTAATGAAATACTGAGTTTAGATATATTATTCTATACAGGCTTTGGACATAACCAATGAAGAAGGGCAATTATTGTATGGGCCTGGTATCGATGATTCTATGTAAGTTAAAAAAAAAATTGTTTTATTCTTACTTTAAACTTTAAACGCGTTTTTCTCGAAACGGTATATTTCAAGTCGGTGCCAACGATAATTCAAAAACTAATGCACCAATCTTAACCAAATTTTACACACTTCTTTTAAATAGTATTTTCTTGTACTTGAACGAAGGATATTGTGTTTCGTTCATTGGAATTTAATACACATGGCATTATTTATTGAATTTTTGGGTCAAACATTAAATTTTTTACACGCGACGTTGCCAAAAGTTCAGATTTCAATATTTTTACAAATCCTTCGTTCAAGTACAAGTCAAACTCATACTCTACCAGAAACAATTTGAATTTTTTGTTTCAGATGAATCCAGCTCAAGATATCGTTGGCATCGCATTTTTCGAGCCTTTTCGTAAAATAGCTGCCAGAGGGCGTATTATCAATATTTTTGTCTAAAATGTTTTTTACATATAGTTCAAAAGTTACTTTAGTTGTTAACAATAATTTATAATAATTTAATACATTATCTATTATTTTTGAACCATTTAAATATGGCGTTTTTTTTATTCTCTGAAACCCATGTAACCCCTTAAGTCAATAGCCTAATATCCCAACAATGGGTTGGAGTTTGTAGTATAACAACAAGTTTTTTCAGTCTCATGTTATGTTTCAAAATATATACTGCACTTTCCATAGCCTTCGCTAAGAGCTTCTGCGCTAGTGCTAATGAAGTTTTGCGAGATATGTATTTTGAACGCTTCTGATTAGCGTTATTGCTTCTATTGTGCCTCGGATTATCCACTGAAATATTTTATAGAAACGTGAAACAGCTATTGAACATTAGGCCCAGTTGTATTCTCAAATTACCTTGCCGAACATTTGCTTTGGGTGGCACTCATACACCGAATCGCCATTCTCTGTGCTACCCATTCCTTTTGTAAAAGTCATTTTAGTAGCATCGTAGTACGGTTCCTTTTGCGACAATTTGTTAGATATTGGTTAGAATACTTTAAAAATGATTACTAGTGACGTCAAGGATAAAGAACTAAAAAATCTCAAGATTAAGAACTTGATGTTTGCCAGACTCTGAAGAATTATCTGCAGCATTGAATGTTTATCGATCCAAGGATGATTGAACAGGTGGGAAATTGGGTACCACACAAGTTATGAATGAAACGGACATTGAAAGGCGTTAGCTCACTTGCGAGATGTTGCTTCAACGACAAAGAAAAGAAAGTATTTTTTACATTGCATTAATACAGGTGATGAAAAATGGGTATATTAAGGTAGTCCTTTATGAAAACTTCCATGGGTGAAACCCGATGAAACAGGTCAATCAATATCAAATTACGCTCTGTATTTGGGTTCCAAAAACTATCAGAACCTAAAAAAGCTCCATCAGAAAAACAGCCAGAGTAACGCGATAACCACAAAAAGTTGATTTCGCAGTGCACCAACGATAGCCCTCGTTCGGACATACCTAAGAGAAGTGAAATTCACCAGACATTGCCCCTTCATAATATTATTTGTTTCGATCAGTGCAGTCAGCACTTCCTGGAACGCACTTCACATCATATGGCAGCATTGGAAAATCGATGACTGGATCGTTTCGAAAGAAATAGAATTTTTCACTCAAGGAATCCGTTTTAAGCCCACAAAGATGGGCCCAAATTGTCGCTTAAGATAGAAAATATTTTGAACAAATCTTTAATAATATTTTCATACAAAAGCTATATTTTACTACTTTGAAAATGATTAAAAAAAATTAAATTTAATTAGCCTGTGTGTTTCTATAAGAACTTCCGTAAAATTCCTTCCATCTTCCTTTTCTCCACAAGACACCTTTGAATTTTTGGTAAATTCTTCTGTTTTTCTTGTTATAGTCTTTCTAGTCTACCATCTAGTTTTCCCGTATCTGCTTGTAACTTGCCTTCTTTTCTTATTTAGAGATTGGAAGGCAAATCATTGATGAGCTCTGTAGATGCTGATAGTATTTCAAATCTTTCCGCCAAATCAGTTTCATCTTTTCTGTGTGCTCCGCAGTATTTTTTAATCCTAGCATTTTAACTGGGATTTTTCCATCACGTTGGAAATTCGCAACTATATTCTCCCCCTCCAACGTGGGCTGGCATACTGCTTGCAATTCGAACAGTCGGTCCATATCATATTTGTCGTGTTTTATTAAGCTCCTGGAAATCTCCCACCTTTGTTGTTCCTTATGTTCATCAACAGCCTGCCACCTTTCTTTAACCTACCCTGTCTTCTGTACCCTGATTTATTACATATTCTGATTGCAGTATGCGCCCTTTCATCTTACAAATACCTTTTCTTTATTTGAAGAAGACACTTCGACGATGAAATATCGCCCCTAGAAATCCACTGCGTATTTATTGTCCAAATCAATAGTAAAAGTGCAACAATAAACAAAAAAAAAAAAACAGATAGCAAGATAGCAAAATCAACGACATGAAATTCAAAGCTTAACTGAACGTAAAAAAACTCAAACAAGTGAAATATAATTTAAATAATCTCCAATCATATTACTTTGGTCTCGTTTTCTTTTCAGACCTGTGGGATTCAAAGTCCGCTTTCTGGGGCTACATTTTGCTAAATACCGCTTTTTCAAAGTTGGCTTAGGCTGGAATAAGTTCGCTCATTCTCTCGCTTTAACGCACTTTTGCATATTTTTCTTCCTTTCTAATCAATCTACAAAACCTGTAGTTATTCAAATACAGGGTGTCTGATGAAATACTCTACCTGATGAAAGACTCTTCTAAATAAGTAATAACTTTTTTTCCGTGCTATTAATTGGTTCTATTTTTTACATATTGGTTTTTAAATTTAATATAAATGGGCAACTGGAATTATGAAACAAGATTTTGGATTGTACGCCACTATCACGAAATTGAGTCTGTGATTTCCGCCCAAAGAGAATTTAGCGACACGTTTGGCAGCTCTTCTCCGGGCAGATGGACTATAAACAATGGGCTCGTAAACAATTTTGCCGAACGTGTGAAAACCAGCAGGAGATCTTTTCATAGAGGTCCTTCAGTTTTGATGCCGGATACAATTGGTGCTGCAGCTGCTGCCACACAAGTCAAACCTAGAGTTTCGATGAGGAGCATATCTGCTCAAATGGGCATCGTTAGACAAACACTGTAGACAGTTCTGCACAAACATTTACACTTATTTCCTTATAAGTTTCAACTAAAAAGTATACTTTCCGATTTAGTTGAATTTTATCAGAACAACAATCAAATGGTCAAATCTCATTACAGCGATTTGTAGAAACTCCACATTTAACTGGTTGTCGTGACCTTTTTCTTCCGTTTTCTTCTTATTGCAGCCAGGAAGTTTTCATAACAAAAACAACAAACTTAAATTAAGGCAATTTTTTCAAACGATAAAAGACTCAATTCCAGTTGCAGCCTTATCCCACATACGTCACCGAGCGTGGCGGCAATTTATATTCAATTATTTTTAAAACCCAATAAAAAAATGTAATAAAAATGTATTGTCAATAATTTGGAATAAAAGTGAATTATTTAAAAATAAATTATGTGAATTCAACATAAAGTTACGTGAGTTTTGTCATGTATTAATACTCATCAGCCAGCTTGTATAGAGTAGAACCTACTTCTATTCCACCCTGAAAGTTTTCCGACACTTTTTCGAACAGATGGCGTACACAAAACTCGAATTGAAATGTATTTAAAACCACTTGCATGGTTGAGAAAAGTGAACCTAGTCTTTTTGGAAGTTTTTCTTAATTTGACGTAATTTTACTAGAAATAGTAATTGAAAATGTAATTCAAATAGCTGGTACAACAGACCGTATACTGAACTAGAAATTTATCTATCGCGTACAAAAATTTGTTTGTCTCAAAACAAATCAGTTACTAGGTGTTTATAAGGCTCAACTGAATGCGCAAAACTCTTCTCGATTCCACTGACCAATATTACATAGACCAACTTAATATTTAGACTGGTGCGTTTTGTTACTCATTTTTGTGAGCACTATGGAAATTGTATGAAAACCTTAAGTCCTCTAATGGGCCATTTACATTGGCGTCCATGCGTCCACGCGTCCATGCGATCTAGCGTGTTTTGCTTACACGAGTCAATTTGATTTTGTTTATATAGGCGGGTCTAAAGCGAAGGAGGTGGAGTATGCTGATTCATGTACAATACATTTTAAAATGATTTCTTTCGCTCAGCGGCATGTGTGGATGATTCGTTGGTGATCATTTAAATATATGTTTTGTGGATGATTATTTTCTTATATAATGATGTGGATAATATATATTTTGCATCCTTACGTGCATGGCTATTACGAAAACAAATTGAATGCATCTGAATATCTAGACACAAACATATATATGTAGGTATATATACTCATATGGATAAATACATACAACTTTCTGTTACCAATATATTTGTACGGAGCAAAATAACATCATCATAAGCGTGTAAAATCCATCCACTTATCGCCTTAGCCCTGCCTTCAAAAAACTGGATTTGAGTTGACTTGACTCGTGTAATCTAAAAACGCTTGGACGCGCGGACGCATGGACGGTCTAAATGGCCCATAAGAGTTTAGACACAAATGAGAGTGAGCGTAAGGAAAACGTCAAAAAGTTGATGATACTTGATTCAACGTACCCGACTCCTCCCGGTTCACCCTAGCCTTTTAATGACTCGAGTTGAGCTGAGCGATGTAAATGGCCACTTATTGCGTTGACGTTTGGGAACTAGAATAAGTTTTTACAACGCCAATAACTAACGGTTCGGATGAATGATGGGTCATGCCGTCACTTACTGGCAGCTGATTGTGTGCTGTTAGTTGTCTCCAAGATCTAAACATGGCCATTGACCATTGGTGAATGCTTACATGAACCGAAGGCACAGTTGTTTTTTTTCGGATTTAGATTCATTGATGAAATTCAGATTTAGATCTGTCTCACAGCTGACTTATCTCGAAGATCCGTGTTGGATCAGGGTAGATTGTCTATGACTGGATTCAAACCAGGAGTCACATGAAATGTCCACTAGGCCTACAAACTTCATGGAAAATTCCACAATCAGTTCCATTTACTAAGTCGAAAATCGACTCACTAACAGTGGTTTGTCGATGTTCTGTTCCTGTTATGAAGAACAGAACGTAGAGTACAATGCATAAATTTCTTTCTGAGAATACCGCTGGTCACATTTTTCTTTTCTTTTCCTTTTTCAGACTGGTGATGTTTTTTATTCACCATATTACCACACATAATATTTTAAAATCTAATGCTAATCAGCCCACACTGGGCGCCGTGATACTTGATCGTTTTTTACGCACCCTGTTATTTTTTCGTTTCGGTTACTAATATTTTGCAGACAAATGTTTT
This sequence comes from Nemotelus pantherinus, assembly GCA_963978885.1. Taxonomy (NCBI): domain Eukaryota; kingdom Metazoa; phylum Arthropoda; class Insecta; order Diptera; family Stratiomyidae; genus Nemotelus; species Nemotelus pantherinus. The sequence continues at coordinate 25,057,055 of OZ022264.1, read as the reverse complement.
TTTTTTTACGGTCTTGATTTCAATAATACCATTGAAAAGTATGCTTGAATTATCGCACTCATCCGTTCGATATTATTTGTTACATAATATTTACAAAACGCAAATAATAACAAAAATTTTACACTTTTGTGCTAAATAAATTCAAGTAATACGTCTATCTTAATATATTTTCACAGTGTCTATTCAACCAAATTGAATAAACAACTTGTAAACTTGAAGTGTTTTTGAACAAGATGAGCTCGAAAGCTTTATCTCTTTAAAATTCAATTCTAACGAAATGATCAGAACGAGAAATTACTGAAATAAAATTAAAACGAAGAGCATACGAAAACAAAGCCTAGATGAATAGAAAATAACAATGAAATTTATGTAAATTAAAGCGACTTGTCTTGCCGTCAGCTCTTCCCTCGTCTTTCACGGTCGTCTCCTCAAGCAAAACAAAATAAAATGAAATAACAAACGAACGAAATGAAACATGGCAAAAAACAGGCTAGCATTGCCCATACCATTCCATTCGAAAGATATGATAAAACTTCACTGGGCAACGAAGAACATCTCACCACGAAAAAGAATCGCACAGAACATAAAAAGGAACACAATGAAGGATTTTTTCAGATTCGTAGTCACCTCCTCTTTTCGGTTTTCCACGTTTAGATCAAAATCCATACACTCATTCGTTGGTTCGTTCTCTCGATTCAGATCGGATTAACTCAAAGGAAGTGTAAATGGGATTTACAGATTAATGCCGCGATTTAATGGGGACCGCTGAAGGATTCTGGCAGTCTCTTCGCGACAAGTGAATTTCTTTGCGATTGTGGACGCGAGACGTTACACAAAAACCACTTAAAGCGTTTCTTCAGTTCTTTATTGCTTAATTTTTTCGCGTTTATTTTTCGTTTTCTCGTTTTTTAGTCATTCGTCGTCTAGCGTCGAACGGTGAAACGGTAGTGTTGGAAATAATAGGCATTCGAAATACTGGCTGTAGACGCTGATGACGATTTTCACTTGGCGAGACGAAGATTGGTGAAGCTGTTGGAGTTTGATTCATTTATAGTCGCGAGAAAATAAAGGAAAAACAGTTTTCGTATGCCCTTGGTTTTTGTGTGCTTTATTCTGGTTGAATTAAAGCCAGCTGATGATGCTAATGGAAAATTGCAAATTCTTTTAATGAGTCTAATCTATGCAAAGAAGATTAACGCCTCATGCCCGAAGATGCTTTTGAGGGTTTGATGGAGTGAAAAACGATGCTAGTCTGTGGAGTATTTAGCAAAATATTGCAGCTTAGTGAGTATGGTGATGTCGGATGGAAGCTTTCGTTCAGACAAAGCAATTCAATAGGGTATGCTACGCTAAATTACAGAAGACACTCTGATTGATATAAAAGACAAATCAATAAATATTACGTCATCAGTCCGTTTTTCACGGTACAATCTCTGATTCCAAAGTTATTTATCATGGTATTGTGATGTGAGTTTAAGACAATCTTTGTATCATATTTTACTTAAATTCGGAACAAAATGTGATGATCTAACTAAAAATAGTTATCTTGTCTTTTCACCTGAATGCACCCACAACGGTTTTTCCAAGGACTAGCTTTCTCATCATCGGAAATAGATCACATGCATTCATACACGCTCTGCATTGAAGAGACTCAGCTCCACATACCGCTTGAGAACATGCCACGTTGTGGCCTTGACCGTCTCACCCACAATATTCCTCCCTCGTACGTTCCGCCTGAGGACAGCGAGGAAAAATTCCCACGTAAATTGTCTCCGCTCACGAACTTTCCTCAACGAACATATCTCGGACTACAACGCAAGCAACCACACTACTGAATATCGGTATACTGAATATTTTCAATTTTCTAAACTGCCTTTAAAAATCATATTTTACGATGTCAGGATACGAGGCTGCAATGCAAGTAAATCATTTTTTTTTTATAGAGTGTCGGGCATTCGTTACTCATTTCCCGGCGTCGCTGGTTCAGATAGAGTTTTGGTACGTGCTACATAAATTGTTGCTAGCGCTACTGCTTGGCTTTCATTGGCATTGCTGATGCTTGAAATAAGTGCGTTCCAGAATAGAAAACCGTAACGAATAATATGGAGATTTCCCAAAGGATTCATGTCTATGGTAAAACTTGTCCGAACGTGGTACATGTAGTCATGAGAAAATTTACACTGACACCCTGTATGTAAGCCCGGTGACGAGAAATTTATTTCTTTCGTAGAAGTTGTATAATTTGTAGACAAATATGAGTGTAATTGATTATAAGATTTTGTGATAGGTCGGAAGATATAAATTTTGAAATGAACTTGGGGTTGGTTATGAATGTGAATTAAGTTCTGTGAGTGCTGCCTTACTAAGCATAAAGGTCCTAGCTACATTTTAGTACTTTCGAGATATTCAATGACTTGTGTTTTGATTTGTACTGGACGTACATATATGGAGAGTGCATTTTTCAATGTTGATTTTAACATACTTTCACAAAAGATACGTTTTCCAAATTTTGTGGTATGATGCAACAGAGTATATAGTTTTCGAGAAAATTGTAAAATGAGAAAAATGCAGATAGAATCTTTATGCTTGTAATTAGCAACATGATGAAATAATCTATATAATGCATAAAAGCTCTTGAGGAATTTGATAGGTTTGCAATTTATATCTTGACTTGAAGGTAGAACGTTTTTCTGCGATTTTTTTTGAAGTGGAAGGAAAAGTAAAAAAAGTATTTCTTTTTAAGAATGTTGTTCAACATTTTTTGCAGTCTTTTAAAAAAACTTGTTTATTAAAAGATATTTCAAAATGGCTGCCTAACAGCCTTATCTACAGAATGGTTTTTTTTTTGGAGGGAATCCGCGGCACGCAGTAGAAGTGCACCAAAAATTAATCTGGAACAAAATAAAAAATATTTTCTTAGACTACATTAATATAGCTATAGAAATACGTAGGGAATTGTGAAAATACTAATTTTTGTTAAATTGGGGAACATTTGAAAAAAAAGGTTCACATTACTACCAAAAAATGGACACTTATTTGTATCCAAAAAAAATCGAAATATTAACATATCAAAAATTGTTTGAGTTTTGGAGCAAGGCTAGTAGCGGGTCAGTAGAGAGAAGTGAAGAAAATTTGATATAGGGGATTGATAACAGGGAGGGAAAGTAAGGTTACAGTTACATTCGTACGTCTAAAGCCGCGTACACATAAGACCAAGACCAACGGCCAAGCCAGTCGTTGGCTCGGGTTCGCTTAGTGTGTACGAAGAGCCAACGTTGGCATTGGCCTTGGTTGCTGTTTGCTCTGCTGGCGGTAACTTCAAAGCGTTGGCGATGTATTGGCCTTGCGACTCCGTTGTAGTGTGGACGGTTGGTCGAGTTGGCTGTAATTAAAATATCGAGTAGTATGTTGAGCTAGGCTGTGTTTTTTTGTATATTGCCAAATATAGTGTATGGTGTCGAAATGCGTTCTACTACCATAAATGCGTTATACTTTACAACCCCAAGTTAATCGCTGTCAATCACTAAATGTACAATGACACTCAACTCGAACCGCATCCAATGCTTTGGATCCAAGCCATTGGTCCCGATCTGTTCCTGTATAGACGGCAGGACCAATGCCAAGGCCAAAGATCAAGATTCGATCAAACTGTCATTGGCCGTTCGTTGGTTGTATGTGTACGCGCCTTAAGGAGGAAAGATGACGTCCAATTTGGTCACACGGTCGAGTATACCGTACTGGTCCTGCATCTTAAGTCTGGCCTATTATAAAGCTGCATCTTACATTGAGGTGTAACTAGTGTGAGGGGATCCATTCAAGGAAAGGATGTGAATTGGTATTGCGGGAAGCTTAGTGTATTTATCTCCAGGCTGGTGGGATGGTTAGGATATTTCATAAGGTATTTCAAAAATAGGTTTGTAAAGAACAAATCTATTCTTAGGATTTTGGTTATGGTAGAAAGAGTGAGATTGTCATATAGTTTGTAGGTCTTTTGCTTACGGAGGAGGTTGGAACAATGTCCCAGAACTTCTCGCTTCGTTGCTACCAGTCTCTCCATTTGGTGTGAGGAAAGATCAGACCAAGCAAGAAAACCATGGGAAATGATAGGAAGTTAGTTGGTTGCAGTAAGCAAGTTTGACGGAGTTCTTAAGGTGTGTAGAGTACTGTATGAGGGGTAATATACTGAGATAAGTATGCAGGACTTTAGTGAGGTAATGGAGATAGTTTGGTGCTCAGCATTACTTCCAGGTATGTAACGGTGTATATCTAGGGATGGGTCTGTTGATCATTTTTAGTGTTATGGAGGGAAGGAGTCGTCTGATAGTTTCGAGAAGCTAAACCTGACTTTAAATGATGATGGATTCGGGTTCTGACGGGCTGAAAATAGGGTGCTACGCAAAAAAGTAGCTATGAAATGTCTCAAGGTACGTATGGTAAGAGCGGATCATCAGCAAACGTTAGGACTTTGAGAGGTAGTTGGGGGCTTGGAATATCGGCTGTTTACATGCCGTAGAGGATCGGAGAAAAGATGGAGCCTTGGGGGATACCGGTTGTGTTAAAATATGGATTTGATAGGATATTATTTTTTTCACTACCGAGTAGCTATTACAGATGAATCTGTAAATAATTTTAGTGTCGATAAAAGTGAAAGACGGAGTACATTTAGGGCATGAACCTTTTTTGCCAAATGATGTCGAAGGTCTTCTTTGGATATCGACGAGACAAGCTATGATGGGAGTACGCTTGTTTAAATGGGCTATGAGGTCAGCTTTCAGGATCAAGAGGAAATGATTGATGGAGTGTTTGGAAAGGTTGGTTAATTGGAACTGAGAGATAGCTTCGTTTATATCACAACGGGACATTAACTATTCCTTGATGACACATTGAAATATTTTACTGGTAGTAGATGGGAGGGAAATGGGTCTATAGCTTTCGGGTATAATTGGGTACTTATTTTCCTCAAGAATTGGGATAATGCTGTAATGGGAAAATGTCCATTGAAAATGTAATGATTGAAAAGTATGGATATAAATTGATGAATGGAATGCTTGTATCTATTCAGCACGACATTTGGGGTCTTATCGGGACCGGTGGACTTTTTATTACTGCGCGAATGGATGATGAAAGAGACGATGTTCGGAAATTTACAAGCTCAGGAAAACTCTTGGTTATTACACCAGCGATTCGTTTTCTTTAACTTGTCTAACATACGGTATTCTACTTTTATAAATTGTCTACTTAATACATAGTAAGTTTGACTTTCTGAAGAAATTAAGGTGAGAAATGCGTATAGTGATAATATAGTGATGATTCTATGTAACTGTTTTTTTACACAAAGACAATCAATATTTAGTAAAAATGAAAACCAGAATCTAAACGAAATAAAATTAAACTATGTAAAAGTACCAAGTTTTAGAACTTGTATATTTTTGACAATGTTTGATGTCCTAAATTGATGTCCTAAATGATGTGATAAATTCAGTTATTAAGGCAAGAATATTCTTTTAAAAAAAATTGTATTCCGAATAGTCCAAATAAACTAGCTGGAATCATAAGAACATTATTAGCTCTAACAGCAAAAAATGTGTTGGTTTTATTTGCTTCCATTGAGAGCTTCCCTTTGATTATAAACTAGAGACTTCTCTAAACTAGAGACCTCTCGGCATATAATTTTTTCGGCAAAGCTATTTTGCCGTCATACAAAATTCAACTAAATCAAAAACTGGTTACATTATCATGAATAAATGAGTAATAGTTCTAAAACATGGTTACTAAGAATAAAATAAAAATTAAAATGAAGTGTCGAAATGCGGTTGAAAGAAATAAAACCGAACACTAAATACAAAGTCGTAACAATCATATTTTTCAATATTTTCGTGATCGAAAGCTTTTCCAGATTCTTAGCCTATATTTTTGCTTTGCCTGCTTAAGGCTAAACGCTAAACGCTTATCAGTTTCTTATTTAATTTTACGTAAGTGATAACACGCTATTTAACACTTCTAATGAGGTATTTTATTTAACTTGAAATTTTCTTTACAAAATCCACTTTTCTGATGTAATTTTTTGCTTTATATAATATCGCACTCAATACTCTCTACTTTCCCTAAACAATCAAACACGGCTTAATGGTTGCCAAACACGGCCTTTACTGTTCACCTGATCCACGTTTGATAGTACAGTGAAAATAGAAAGTATTGGTTGCGATTTTATTCTCAGTATAAAATAAAAGTTAGTAGAGTGGGTTTTGTAAAGTCAATTTTGAGCCAAGCAAAGTACATTTTTAGTGTAAAATCACGTGCTTCACCTTAGTAAAATTAAATTACACAGCGTGAATCCGATTAGTTGTTGCAACCGACAAAGCTCTGCCGAGCCGTCGTCAGTGCAGCATATATTTGTTAAGGATTTTTCCTTTGTTTGCCGGCGTGCCTTGACCCAGCCGACTAGCTCAGCCTGTCGTGGGTTGGCGGGCGGAAAAATCCCTACGTGCTACGGCACGCAGACAACACAACACTTAAAACATCTCAAAAATCACTGGGACAATGACAAACACATAGAAGCAGGGAAAGAAGAAGATCCATCAGAATTAATTTTATTAAAGTTTATTCAAAAAAACATTTTTGTAGTTATCAACACAAAAAGGTACTAAAAGGAAAACCAAAAGAAAAGACAATTAAACCAAAAAATTCAATAATTCCAAAATAATAATTCAAATAAAATCCAACAAATCGAATCAAAGCAAATCAACATATAAATAATTTGGGTGAGGTTTGTTTAATACCCAACCCCGGCCGGAATTGGTTTACACCGATAATACATAACGCACTATAAGTATTATGAAGCAAAACAATTCAAATTATACTTCCTAACAGGGTGCAAAAAAAATAAATAATTAGCTATTATGTTTAAATATAAATTCAAAATGATCATGCAAAATAAATATTATAAAATAATACCTCACACCAATATATTAAGTTTGTTAAAAGAAATTAATAAAAGAAATTAATATATATAATTTTCTTTCTTCCAAATTGATGTGACTGCTACTTAAATACAGTATCAAAGAAAATGTGATGAATTTTTATGTTTCTTCTTTAATTTGATATCATTTAAATTCTGGGGCTCATCATCAAAGAAAATAAATTTAGTTTAGTGAATAATCAGTAGAAGTTCTGGCTGAAGTCTTCTGCAATAACCATGCAATAAATTTTCGTACTTAGCTGTGGTGAGTATTCTCCTGAGAGTTGTTCACGTTCATGTTTTGACCTTTCCCAACAAGTCCGAAAATGGATTTACTGATCGTCGCAGCTGAAATAGCGTATATTTTCTTTTCTTGGTCTCCGCAGCTACACTTGGACTTATACGTTCGTCTATTGGAGTCACTTCTGGCTACTGGGCAAAATTTTCCCTCGAACTTCGTTGACTTCACAAGCTCAATTTTATAATCACGAGCCTATCTGTTGCAATCAATTCCAAATTTGAATTCTGCACTCTCCCAATGTCTTAGTCTTTTCCGATGGTTTTGAATTCAAATTATTAATATTCAATTTCAATTTGAAGTTTAAACGAACAAAGGCACCACGGAACTGTGACTGTACTTGTCTCATTCAGCTACTTCACTCGTTTCTTTACACATCGGAAAGAAGAACTTTGGTTACTTTTTCTATATTTCACTTTTTCACTCAAAAAATCTTGTTCTACCCAAAAATCAATCACACCCAAGATTTTTTTTTTGAACTTCGTCTCTTTAACTCTCAGCTTCGAATGCCCAAAGTCCCCTTTTCCTTTGTTCGAAAAATTTTTCCCAGTACCGCTAAAGCGGTTTCTTTCCAATTCAACATCTTTTTATACAATTAGGGCATCACCCATCCCACTCTGGTACAGTTCTGAACAATAACTTCAGCTGATGGGACATTTTTTCATTCTAGTACTATTGACTAGTACTATTGACGGAACAATGTTGACGTTTCTATATTTGTTTATCTTAAAGTCAAGAAGGACGTCAAGAAGGCCGAGTCGAAATGAAATCGATGAAATTCGAGCAAAGAAAATCAAGGCTAAGCTTGAGTATCGGTCGTCAATGCCTGCATCGACATACCAGCAACAGAAACTTCGCGTTTGTGAAGTTTGCTCGGCGAATCTTGGCATTCATGACAACGATATACGACTGGCCGATCATTTCGGTGGAAAATTGCATTTGGGTTTCATGGCGATTCGAAAAAAACTGGCGGATCTAAAAAAAATACCCCAACGAGACCTCGCAAGTTCGAAATGAGACGCGGAGGAAGCTACTGTGATCGGGACGATTAGATGTACAAGTCACGGTTTTATGTCGGGAGTCGTGAGTTGGATAGAAGATCACGAGCACATCGATCACGGAGCCGTGATCGTAAAACGAAATCATCAGGCAGTAGTCGGAAGCAACCTTCACACTCCAAGAACCGAAGCCGATCGCCAGTCAATCGAAATAGCAGCAATCGACATCAATCACCTAGATGATCACGCTCACGATACCGCAACCGTCGCTGAAGAGGACAGGATACATTGAAGATCATGGCTATAGCACGTGAACGTGAGTTAGACTGTTAGGGTCCAGATAAACTGTAGTTGTTTTCTTTTTTTTTTTTTATTTAACTCCTTTTATTTCCTATTGTGTCAATATGAATTCTTTCCTGCGTAAGCTTACCATTCCTTTGATGGAATTTGTTTAGATTTGTTTTTATGATCAAACTTTAGATGTTAGAGAAGTCGTCCAGTCCTACTTAAACACGCAATCGACATTGACAGGCACACCTTTCAGAAGTTAATACCTTTCATTCTCAGCATTTTGTCTACGAGTAATCTCGTAAATAAGTTTTTAGTATATTATCTATCTATTTAATTTTCTTATGTGAATTTTCCGACGATGGTTTTGTCCGGGATTAGAAGTACATTCTGCAAAAATAAAGTAAAGTAAAATAAAAGTTCAGAACTGGTGTTTAATTTATGGATCTTTTCTAACCATGTGTTTTAATCACAACATTTGTCACAAATCGTGGGGCCGACCTACCCTGAGAAGAGTCCTCAAATGCCGGGCAATTTTCAATAGTTCCTCACTGTCTAATGTCCTTGGCATGATAGACACCCAGTATTTTCCCATTTCCATCAGCAAGCTCATAAGATACTTCGCCTAACTTCCTTCGCACTACAGCTCGTAAGAACTTAGGGGCCAGTTTAGCTGCGAATCGATCCACAGCGCTACTAAGTGCAAAGTTCCGTACGAATACTACCTGACCAGGGATAAAAGTTTTTGTGCGACTCCGGAGATCGTACACCCGGACTCCTCTAGCATGAGCTTCAGCCAATTTATCCTTCACTCTATCCTGCATCCACCGCATCCTATCTGTGTGGGGACAGAGCTCTATCTCTCCATCATCTAATGCTTGCATTTGCCTGAGTAATTTATATTCGTCGCCATGCTGGATACGGTGAAAACCGAACAACAGGAAATGAGGTGAACAACCAGTCGCCTCATGAACAACATTTCGAAATGCTGCACATGATTCGACCAGCAGCCCATCCCAATTCCTGTGATCATCACCGACGTAGGCGCGAATGGCACTAAGTATGGAGCGGTTGACACGCTCTGATGCATTAGCAACATTGGTGTCAGAAGTTGAATTGCGTTCTCACTTCCTTTATAGTCAGGAGTTTTTTTCTTCTCTTGGACAGAACTGGATTGAACTACGATATGACTTTTTCTTCGCCAACAATTTGTTTAGAAAGCAGTGCTCCGATTATACTGTTTCTTACGTTGGTATTTACCAGAAACATATTTTTTGGCTTTGGATATGCTAGTACGAATACTTCCCAAAGTTTCCTTGTTAACGTTTCAAAGGCCGTCAGACAGTACTCATCGTAGCCAAAATGGTGATATATTCGGAATTTTTACTGTTTTACTGGTATATTTCGCAGAGTTTTTTTTTTACAAATCTACGATTAGATATTGCCAATCCAAGAAAACTTCGTAGCGGATGTTTGTTATTTGGTACGGGCCAATTTTTAGCTTCAATCTTCTCAGGATCCGTTTCGATACCGTTGGCAGATACGATGCTCCCCAAGTATTTCACTTCGGCTGCAGAAAGAGTAAACTTTTTAGGACTCAGTTTCAAGTTCGCCGCTTCCAACCTCAAAAATTCTTCCTTCTATTTTCGTACATGTCCGTCGAAAGTTTTTCCTGTCTTAGTTTTTCTAGCTTAATCCTCGTAGAATACATTCCACCAGGCGTTCGAAAGTTGCTGGAAAATTGCAAAGTTCATATGGCACCACTACGAATTGCTTCCACGGAAAACGGCCCAATAAATCCCTGCCTTTTCATATTTCCAATCATTTCGCTAGCTTCGCCTTATTTTACCCGAGGCTCTTGGTGCTTGTCTGATGGCCTTAGCGATCTTTGTATCTATGAGATGAGTCACCATGTTTGTTTGTTTTTTTTTGTTTTGTGATTGTATTTGCCTGTAGAGAAGATATCGCTGAGGTAAGCGACCAGCTCGGAGGCTCACTTGAATAGCTTGAATAGCTGTGGTGGTAATTGTTAAGTTCCAGAATTGCTAACACCAATTCATCAGTTCTACCAGTCTCTTACTTTTTGTCCAAATGTTGATCATTTTCCACTTTTAAAAATGTTATATTATATAACATTTCAAGTTTTTATACGTGTCATAGAGTCTGCTATATTCAAGACCCTTACTGACACATATCCATCTGTTTTAGGTCTTATGCCAGCGTTTTTGTTGTTTGAATCTGGTAAGGTTGGTAATCCTCAGATCACTATTCATTTTGGCCCACATTACGCTTTTGGAGGACGTTGCCACATCAGTGTCAGCGCTTACTACTACTTTTCACTTAGTTGTTTGATCACTGGAGTCTCCCATCAAAATATGAGCATTTTGCTATTTCAAGGCTCGTTGGGCTAAGTCCAGGGTGAATACATGCTGTCGCGAGAAATGATTTTTTTATCCAATCTTTAGTAATTTTATATTCTTACATAGTTGAGGGTTTGGTGGTAGATCTGGTCGTTGTATCAATCTCGTTACAGCAGTGTCAATAATTATGATGCACTGTCTGCTTCTCCGCGCTGTAGCCTGCAGACGGTGATATTTTTGGTGGAGGCATCAATCCTGTTATCAAACTTCTGCCCCACGAAGTAGGCTCTTATATGTTTCCCGCCTCCTCGACTCAAGGAAGAAGATTACTGGATTGCTGATGCTGAATTCTGTTTTCTGTTTTCTTGCTACTCGTACCAACCAATAACTGGGCCTTCTTCGCTCTCAGCAGTCTCTATGTAAATGTCCTCGTTCGCTGTGATTCCAGCTCCTAGGGGTCGTTTACCTGTGACTTTCTGTTTGTGTCAGCACACTCACATTTGCACTCTTTCAATCTTATTTCCCAAATTCTAAATGGGCAGCAAGAAGTGGATCGAGACAGAATCCAGCATCCAGCATCCAGCATTGGCAAGTAATTCTCCTACTCGACCCGAGGAAGTAGTAAATTTAAAAGAATCTACTTTGTGGTGCAGAAGTTGGCCAGCAGCATCATTATCGTCTCTGGCTGATAGCAGTATTTTAAAATTGATAGCAATATTTTAAAAAAGGCATCATTCTTAGCTTAAAGAGATATTCTATATCGTTGCCTTTGTTAATAATCAGAGTCTGAAATATATTAACTCGAAATTTTCAACATGTTACCAACTCCATAATTTATCATCATGTCAACAGAATGCTCTTCCAAAGTTAAACATTCCCTCTGGCTTTAGCGAACAAGAAAGTACTTAAAAACCTTCCGTTATTCCAAAGGACTTGATATCCTTTACATTCTAGCTTACCAGGCATCACACTCTCTCTTTTTTTAATGTTCAACTGCTGATATACAATTTCACTTGAGATTAAATCCTGTGAAAGTGCTATAGCCATCAGTATGGCCCATAAAAGTCATAACTCGAAATTACACGCAAGCTCAAGCATATTTCTTCACTGGGTCTTTATCATAAACTTGACTTTCATTTTACTAATTTTTTTATTACAGCCGCAGCACAGTTTATCCTGAAAACTGTTAAATCTTGTCAATGGCGCATTCGAGTACAGTGGAGATGCCATGCTGGATTTCCAGTAAGCCGTTTCGCGTGTCGCAGCAGGACCTTTACTCACCAAAGATTGAAATAAATAGTAGATTGTTGGTTTCGTAGAACCGTTACTTATTTCTTTGATAATAATTTTAACCTAGCCAGTGATGTCAGGCGATAAATCGTAGACTTCTTAGATGGCAACACACTCATATCTATGTCAGTTTTAAGGATCTGCAGTAATACATCGGTTGGTTTTAAGGTTTCAACGTGCATAATAAAAAAGTTTGTTGTTTTATAAGCTCTCGAGCACCCTTCATCCAAATCCTTGCGAACAGAGAAACAAGCGCTAGAACAAAATATACGGCAACTGTTAATCAAGGCTAAACAAATAAAGGCAACCCTATGATCCTGGTGAAAAGTACTTTTCTGCTCACATAACGCTACACCCCACCGTACCTCATCGCACCGCACACGTTCACATGATGTACCCGGCAGCTTGCGGTTAAGCTAAGAAACTCTGCTTATGGTCCTGCCGAGTGCGGATTTAGAAAATACTCGTTTACAACGTGAAGGTGGTTTACAACGATGTTATGTACACTTCTTGCTGTCAAGCGTTTCGGCGTGTATGTGATGGCATTTGTTTAAGCTGCTGCAGCAGTAGCAGCAGCCAGTATTACGTAGGAATGAGTTTCGGACAAATGTGCGAAACTTATTCTCAAAGTGTGAAATAACTTACTCGTACGTACATACGTACGTAGCGTACAAATATGTGGGCTACTTAAAGGATGTGTTGTTCCGGATGTTGAAGAAAACCTCTAAATTATAATCTTTGAAGCACATTGTAGAGAATGAAGTTTATAGGTGAACGGTACCAGCCAAGCATTGTTCGTTGTAATGACGGTAACGTTTGCGAAGCTCTGAAAAATAGACCCAACGGCGACATATTCCCTTTGAGTTGTTTGCGTCCAGGATGAAATTATCTGCGAGTATATGCAAAGAAATTAATTGGTTGTTGGCTTTGCGGAGAGTGTGTGTAATGAAAATATATGATTTTCTTAAACAAAAGGATCTTAAGAAAATTAAGGAACAGATGGTATTTGTCAATGAGTATCATGTCTATGTTTTTGATATTGGGTTTTGGTATCTCGCAGGTGGTGGATTCAATTAATTTACATGAAATATTATGAAAAGTATGAATTTTCATGAAAACGAGAGAGCCTCATGGCGTTTTTCTCTAGTCCTGTGGTGATCAAGTCAGTTTCATTTATGTCTCCAAATATTTTTTCGATAGAGGTATACAAACAGGCTACTTTACTTTGCCTCTGACCGAGGTGTGTTTTGAATATTTTAGGTAACAGTTTATTTTCATGAAGTAAATTTTATTACATTATTGTAGCGAGAAATATAAAACTATTAAACTACTGAGTACTGAAACTATCATCGAAACGTAGGAACGATATGAAAGTCTTACTTTAAACAAGTTTCACTCAATTTAAACTGTAGACTATTCTTCATGAAGCAGCATGCAATTTGCACCAATAAAATAACATTAATATAGCTATGTCGTTAACAAAATGTTTATGCTATCCTCTTCCGTTTCATCCTTAGCCACACACCAATGGGATCAGCTTTTGCAATATTGCATACGTATCTTCAAATACAAAACTTTTTCATTATTATTACATAATCACCATCGTCATCATTGGTGCTTTAAGGGGTAGTACCGGTTAGAATGCAAAAATCAGCCTAATTTTAAATATTTTTTTTTTCACCTCCTATATTTTGTATAATTTTCAAAATTTGCATGAGTAAAATACACGTTTTGAAAATTACAAAAAAAAATATTTTTTATTTTTTTCATTTTTCTAATAATTTATAGAGGGCGCCAAAGTTGACATTTCGAAAAATGCCTCGTCATACTGCGGACAGATAATCTCAGGAATGAAGAATCTGAAACAATTAAACCAAACCGCATTTTAAAGAGGAATGTTTCTTACGTGGTAATCTACCACAATATTTTTAAAAAACATTGCGGTTGTTTGAAAATATTTTTCGAAAAAGCGTAATTTTTTTCACTTTGTTTCGCTTGCCAAATTTTTTTGGGTTAACTTTTGGCCTACATTGTGGTAGATTACCACACAAGATACTTGTAGAAAGTAGTGCACCAAATTTGATTTAAATCGGTTCGGCCAATCCGGAAAATAAGTGTCGTTCGAAACCACTTTGTCAAATAAAAATTTTCAAGATAAATAAATTTTTTTTCAATTTTAATCATCCCGCAAAAACAATTCCAAGTGTCCGAAGTTTGAAAAAACGTCATTTCGAGAAAAACGGGCTTAAAGTTTTTTTTTCCATTTATTTATTGAATATTATTTAAATAATATGTTTTATCACCTACAATTGCTCAGTCTGCAATCCCTGGACCATACATAAATATTCTTGAGTCCACATAAGCCAGTTGCTCTTGCAGTTGGGCAGTTTTTTTGGCCCAACGCGCTTCCTTTGCCGCTTTTTCTGCCTGACTTCATCTTTTTTTTCGCAGTAATTAAAAGCAGCGGTCTGCCGTAAACTGCCGAAACTTCTTTATTTTTGGGAATATCTAAATAAGATTTTGAGAGGTGATTTCTGAAAGTATAATAAATTCAGAAATGCGAAAAACAAATTGCAAAAACCACTGATTTTTTCAAAATTATAACCGGTACTTAATTGAAGGCAGATCCCTGCCTCTCATAACAAGCTTCTTCACTGCATCCGATCTTGAATCAATGGTAGCTTAAGCGAGCAAGACTTTATCCACTGTCACCTGCCAAAACTTTTTTTCCGAGTATATATATATATATATATATATATATATATATATATATATAAATATATATATATATATATATATATATATATATATATATATATATATATACATATATATAAAATCGAAAAAATTCAGTGGCTATTTTCCGGAAATGCGCCATCCGATTGAGCTGAAACTTTCAGAATAGGTCCAGGATTCACCAAATGTTAATATACTTTAATCCTTTGGCGCTGGCGGCCATTTTAGTAATAATTTAAAAATCCCAATAATTCTATCGGTAAATAATTTTCATAAACACTAAGTTTGCAAAATAAATTTAAAAATGTGTTTTCAATGTGACTATAATACAATTTTGGAAATTTTTAACCCTATGTGTGCACTAGGTGCTTAAAAAGGGATCGGGAGAATTTGAAAAGTTTTGGATTGCGATATATTTTGCCAGAGCTATCAAATCGTTATAAAACTTACAGAATATATTGATATTACTAAGTTGTAAATTTATGAGGTTTTTTATGAGCACTTTAGATTTCCTGCTGCTGCAGCAGGCACTGAAAGTGAAAACCTTCAAATCATCGACTCATCGAATCAGATTCAACCGAAATTCACATTATGTATTGGTTTTGAGTAGGACCAGGTCTGATTGAAGCAATTTTGAAATGTGGGTCAATATGTGTCAGATGGTGCTATCTTGAAAAATCAATAGGAAAAAAACTGCTTTTTGCCCTATGAGTTCTGATTCAGTCATTAGATTTTAATGAAATTCACACAGTAGTTGAACCTTACTCCAAGCCACGTTTGGGAGAAATTTGGTTGATAAATTAGGCTGGAACTGCCAGATATGGTAATTTTGGTGTCTTGGAAGTTGAAAATTTGCTCTGGAAAATAAAGTTTTTGCCCTATAGCTTCTAGTGCAGTCATGAGCTGGAAACGAAATTCATTTGATAAATGGAACTTATTGTAGGTAATTTCAGTAAGAATCTAGTTGAAAGAACATGATAGGGTTGCGAGTTATGATTGTTTTGATATTATTTGCCAAGTCTTTAGTTAGCGATTTTATGATAAAATTGTCAAACGGTTTATAATAAAAATGTCAAATGATTTTGTAGTAACAATAAACAACAAATACTAAAATTTCGAAAATTTAATAACATTTACGTGTGGTAGCCCTAAATTTCTTTGTACTTCCAATGCAGTCATCGGGTCGAAACGATATTTGCAGGTTAGATTCACTTCAACGTGTGTCAGGTGTCATTTATTTTTGGATTTGATGCTTGCAAAAAATTACCAGCGCGAGGCGCTTTTACTATTTTTATATCAAACCTAAAGTGTTCATATTGCGAACATATACACTGAAAATAAGTAACCAATGCTTAAATTTTTCAAGTTCTTGAAATTTTTTGGATGGTAGCCCCAAACACCTTTCTATCCCTGTAATTTTCGACGAAGACATTGGCTGTAAACGATATTAATAGGATAGCTTGATTTTGTGGTAGACTTTCAGTGGCACTGCTGGTAAAGTGTTGCATGCACTGAGTATTTTCTTCATTTGTGTTACAGAAGATGGAGTTTTCAAAGTTGTATAAGAAAAGCAGCCGATAATAAATATATGTAACAAGTGGTTTTCTTTCCTAAATTTTGAAATTCATAAAAGTAGCAGCCCTGGAAAACTTCTCACCCTATTAGTTTAAATTCATTGGTAAGATCAAAGCGGTGCATTGCCCTCGAACCAGGTTTAAGCACGTGTGGTAATATATGCACTCAAAATCTGCACAATTCCTCTACTGTTCATCGAACATTAGTGTTTCTAGCGGTTTTGTTGCCATACAGTTTTTTTTTTGCATTTAGCGTTAGTATTGTTTCTATTAACGAATTGTGATTTATAAACTAGTCGCCCAGATTTAAGTGAGTGTCAGTAAGTGGAAGATCATAGTTCCGGGCTCTATTAGAGCGTACTTTCGAAAAACAATCGGCAACCGAATTTAAGAAAGTAGATTTACAGGAACTAATGGTGAAAATGATCATTCAGCATTTTAAAGGATGTTTTATAAAGTCAAAATCTGTTTAAATAGGTCCAGAAAGGGTTAGTATTTCTAGGAAAAATATTTGTTTGCATATCTAGAAATTCCAAATTGTAAATATTTTTCTTTGCGGTATACTTCAATTTTTAACCTATATTCTGATATAATTTGGCAAAAGCTCGGTAATTTTCTAATGAGCCAGTTCTTTTGTACTTACTGCGTGATTCATTTATCCAATCTAATTTGTATTCTTAAGTCATATGAAAACCAGCCCGAAAAATTATAGCCGCCATATTATGAATATTTATGATTTCAGCAATAATAATATAAAAATCCATAAACGGAAAGCAAATGAATGTATTTCATACAGACTTTGCCAAGGCTTTTGATTCTGTGAACCATGAAATCCTCCTCTCAAAGCTCGATAGTTTCAAAATTTCGAGTCAGCTCCGTTGCTGGTTTTCCTCACACCTTCGCGGTTGTGCTTGTTTTGTAACCGAGCACTCTTGTTCTTCTTCCTCTTTCTATAATACTAGTGGTGTTCTGCAAGGCTCGATTCTTGGTCCTCTTCTTTTCCTCCTGTTTATAAATGATCTTCATTCTCACATCAACTCTTCGTGTCTTTTGTACGCTGACGATCTTTGAAGCAGTAGATGATTGCTCCCAGCCGCAGGATTATTAACCTTAATGTTGCTTAATGCTTCCAGACGCCCTTTACATGTAATTATCCCTCATCACGTTTTCCTATTCCGTCCTTGGTTCTTTCCTCGGTCTTATTGATAATTTCATGGACCTTGGTGTTGTGTTTGACACTAAACTAAAATTTGATGTCCACATTTCGCGTGTCACTTCCAAAGCCTCGCGTTTGTGCGGCTTCATTTTTAGAGTGTCCAGACCTCTCACTGATATTTTTTCGTGTGTATGCCGGTACATCTCCTTCGTGCGTAGTGCTCTCGAATATTGTTGTTAAATTTAGTGTCCTCTCTTCGTTTCCTAATTGATACTGTTGTCTTTGCAACGCAGATTTACTCCTCACGTTCCACGTTCCCTACGTTTTACCAGGACTTCATTTACCCTCTACGTACTTTTTGCTCGGAATCATACATATTTTTACTCAACACTTTTACGCTTGCCTAGGCAACATAATTGCTTGAAGATTGGTCCTCTTCCGCCTTCGTTACGCACTTTTAAAGAAAAATTAAGAACAAACGTCTTTTCTGACGAAATAAAATAATTAAGTTGTTGAATTTATGATTAGATTTTATTTACCGTTTTTTATATACTCTATTTTACTTTGAATTTGTCGTCTGTTTTTCTTTCTTTATTCTTTTTTTTCTGAAGTTTTGTTCCGTATCTTATTTTCATTCTTGTCTTTTCTTTTTCTTTCTAAGATAATAATAAATAAATAAATAAGCATCACAATGTCTACTCATAAAGATTTGAAAAGTTCAAACCTCATTGGAATCACAATCAAATTATATATTTTTGCTAATGGAAAAATAGGTTAACTCCGAAAAAGGACTTATTTTCCTCCCTATTTTGAATGTATTTCTAAGTGCTCATAATGTTGAAATAAAAATTGCTGCAATCCGTACTCATCAATGCACATTTTGCATTTGGATCAAAGGCAAACTTTGACTGCTTCCTTTCATAATTATGTTACTAATCGGACAAAAATTTGAGGGTAATTAGTTGCTGGATGCATTTCGACCTATTGTTCCAGACAAATTTATCAAAATGGCTGTCTCAGCATAGGGTGAAAACAAAGATATTTTCTGTACGTAAAATTATTTAAATGACTTAGTTTCATATTATTATATGTTAAAATTTTTGGAATCGTTATTTGCAATTTACAATCTATGATTTAGCCGTTTGTATTTTTTTTTGTGATTTTCAGTCTGTTCTATCACATTTTTCGATCGAAATTCTCAAACGAAGCTTTTTACAAACAAAAATTCCAAGTTTATTCCTAAGTTTAAGGCAAAAAGTACTTTATAAGCCTATTTGTTAGGGCACTGGCTTTTTATGTGCGGGGTCCGTAGTTTCAATCCAGGTTCGAACGAGGGACCACGGGCCGATTTTTAAGTTTTTTTTTTATCTCTTAATAGGTACCTGAGTTAATCAGGGGTGAAGTGAGTCGAGGAACTTATCACTTCACTCTCGTATTCACTTTAATTGTAAATTAGTGAATTAGGCTCTCTACCAGCTTCCACCCCTACACCCAACAAGAGTTGTCGTGGGATTATTTTACTGTACTAGGTTGTTGTCCCATAATCGGCATCATAAATGGTCTTAGGTAAATTTCCTTACCTTGTATTAATTTTTTTTCATGTTTGTTATCCTAACTGATCGGCCTAAATTGCTTTAAATTTACTAAAATTATTATATAGACATAAATGTACCATATATTTGATCTCACATAAAAATGCATCGAATCACAAATAATTCATTTAAGTACTACTCACAAATAAGAAATACCCATGAGATTTCAATTAAGTACAAACTAAATTTTATCGCTTGTCTTCTCTCATTCAAATTCATTTCATTTTTTCTACTTGCGAAAAAAAATCACCACCAGCGGCAAATACCCAAGTATTTCACACACGTGGATTAAGCAACTTGGGAAATTTATTTCAGCGGCTGCTGATTCGCTTCAGACTCGCCTCGGGGAATACATCAATTTCTTCTTCAACTTTCTAATGTTTAACAAGACTTTTTTCCTCGATATCGTTTGTCTCGTTGTTTCGTTCATGCTTACATGTTTCTATATATGCACAAACTTGCCGTCATTCCCTTGCTTCGCCAGTTTTGCTTTATGTTTAGTACGATATCCAGCATGCTGATACGATTCCATCAATGTTTTTATTTGCCTGAGGCCTTGAACGACATTTGTGTGTGCGACGAATTTGATGTATCAAATTGAATGGAAATAAAATGCAAGTTAAGACTTTTCAGTATTTTTTTTGCCGCAAGGAATACTGTGAAAATGACGACTGTTACATTATGCGTGCATTTGAACTGCAAATGAATGGGATGAAAGTTGCTTGAAATATCTGCTTTCAAAATGATACAAGTTTATTAGTAAATTTGTTCCTTAATAAAAATTTTCGCAAACTGGTCAATCAATATGTTCTCAGAGTATTTATTTTCTTACTCTCAGTGATTCTGCTAATGAATGGTCTTTCTTGTTATCCTGCTGTAATATGATACGGAGACTTCATTATTGTCTATTCTCTGTTGTGGCAAGAAGCGGTACAAATCAAAGAGTGTAATCTACATATCCGATATATACTTTCATTTTCCAACAATCAATCTACATCTTATGTACATAGTCGCACACTATCTTGCTTTGCAAACAAATAATAGCGAACTGACTGCATTCTCTCGTCTCGCATTACAATGTGGCATTATATCTGACTGATGGTAAAGTGATGTCCAAGTCTTTGATCCATGCATTTGCTTTAAGTCAAGTTGAATTACACTCAAGTAATATCAGGAATATCAAGAACCGTTGTCCTATGCTGGTTGGCAATGCTCAGGATTACGATGGGTACATCAGATGCAAATGTATCTTGAGATGCGCCCCGAAGCGTAGCATACCGCTGTGAATATGTGAAACGTATATGCTAGTTCGTTCAAACTCTACTGCTATTTAAATCGGTATTGTTGCGATGAGTTCAAATGCGAGTAGGACATGGAAGCCTGAAGGTAAAATTACTTCAAAAATGTCCAACCGTCTTAAAGGGTATGTAATTCACTTCTTGGTATACGAAAATTTGTTTATTATTTTCAATTCACATGGTTTTATTTTCAATTCAAGTGAGTGGGGTTAACTATGTCAAGGGTGATCATTTTGTGTTATGCAGAATGGGCGATTTAAAATCTTTGGGAGACATAACGGGACTTACAGTGTATGTTATTGTATGAAAATAAATGCATCACGTGCCAAATAAAGACAAATAATCACATGCATAGATAGAATTCCACTTTGATGGGACTAATACATATATTTATTTTAAATAAAATATCTCAAGCCCACAATGGGCGCTAAAAATTATACCCTATAAATGCAAGAAAAAACACATGAAACAATAAAAAACAGTATTACTTTACTTTGAACGTCAATCAGGCTAAGTAATCCCAGTCGAAATATTTATTTTGCTGAAGAGCAGTCACATATAGAGAACATATGAACTGGTCACTTATGAATTACATGAGCTGGTTTCAAGCGTGTTCTTAAAAATATATAAAATCTGCCATTAGTTGCGTAATTCAACATTTTGCTGCAAAACTCCTTTGAAAACTCCTATCAAACCTGCATTACTAAGCATACATAGCTATATTGATCAAGCATGTATAAGTATATTCATGCTCTCTCCTCACATGTCCCTATAAATTATTGAAAAACAGCGAAACCTTTGGCACTGGTTTATTAAATTTCGAAACATGAAAAATGTTTCGCATGTGAAACGTTTTTGAACTAAACTTGAGTGGGAAGCAAAAAATACGGAAACGATAATTTCAGTGTGAATTCCATAAGGACGCCAGCGATGGAGTTTCGGTGTCGTCGTCGTCATCGTAGTCGTCGCTGCCATTTTCATCGTCACGAAGAGCGGAAACTTATTTTTAAAACTAAAATATCTGAAACGGTGCTATAGAGAAAGTATCTATGCATACATATATTCATGCGTTTATGGATGAAATAGTCGTGCATGGCCGCCGGGGTAAATGTACGTAGAAACCATGAGAGTGCTATGTACATACGAGTATATGTATAAAATTCGTAGTTTTCGTGTTGTGACGAAGAAAAATGGTAAATTTAGATCGAAGGAAAAACGTCCATTCGAAGCTGTCTTACGATACTTGGCTGAGAGAAATTGAATTTTTAATATTTTCGCTCGAAACTTTTGGTGCGGTTTTCAGTTAGGACTGAACATTTTCCTCTACACGAGCGACGGAAGAACGATTTATGTCCAGCCAACAACTCAAGGACATGTTAGTAAAATCAGCTTATGGAAGATTTGGTCGAACGCTGTTTGACTGAGGATTCAGAGAAATATGGAAAAGTATTGCCAAGAAGATATTATTTAAGACAATTTGTTATGGGTGAATAAAATGATGCATAGGACAGACATGTAGATTGGTTGACGTTTCTTATTGCCTGTATGTGAACACAACATCTCAGTATAAATTTTCAGATAATATATGGTAGTTTCCTAGTTTTCTTTAAATGACAAAAAATAACGGCTTTGTGAAATGAATACTATCTTTTGTTGTAAAACAACTTTTGAAAATACTATAATAGGTGAAAAAATGCCCGACATAACATCAATTTCATAGGTTTCGGTTAATTATGTAAAAATCATATTATTAGCGTTTTTACTGATATCAATTATGAAATCAGAGCACGGTCGTACTTTCAAATTGAAAAATATATCAATCTCCGTCAATATCATTGCCCCCATATATTCTTCGCCATTTCTTTTTCAGCTTATAAATTTAATTAATGCATTCGAATGAAGCATGAGTAGAATCGATTTTACGGCACTTAATTTCGAATAATTGCCACTTTAGAGGAAACTAATAACTTGGTCTTAGTCATCGTAGCTGCCGGTCGATGCGACTGCATTTTTATGCTTCTCCTTTTTTATACTTTGAATGAAAATTGCTTTTTCTCAACTACGTTCGAAACGTAAGATCTAGCTGAGTAGCTTTCCAGTGAGCGAGTTGATTATGCAAAGCAAAGAAAACGATTAATTTATGGACGTAGACACACGATTAATTTTTACATTCACTATCAATAGTTATTGCAAATGGTGGTAGTTGGCGAGAGCATCGTTTTTCTTGGCCGAAGGTAAGAAAATGCTTGCTTTCGGAAAAAAAGATGACTTTGATGATGAATAGCATTTCATGCTAGAATGGACCACATTGAAAAACTAGATGCTTTATTGAAGACCTAAAAATTGATTTATTAAACATTTTATGCAATTTAAACTAATGACTAATCAATTGGACGTATATCATGATTGAAGGATTCGAACAGAAAATTTGTCCATAGTTTAAGAAGCTATGGCCTTTTTTGGAAGAAAATCAAAGCTTTATGCTATTGTTTGCTGATGCAGTGGGATATTTCAATCTTTAGAGCCTTAATTGATTGATAGCCAGGAATCCCCTATCACTGCTACATATTGAGACTATTATGTCTCCTCTGCGTTATGTCTAGGCTTCTTATGATCCTGGATATGTTCGTTGACGGGACATTTGTTATGTCTCTGGTGGAGTGAAGAGCACAGTCAAAGAGCTCTAATCTTCGTCTTCCTAGTGAGAATATATTTTACACACTCTATCGTTTCCCCACAATATCTGCAGCAGCGCAATATCACAGTATCCTCCCACTCCGCATCTACTCTGTAGAATTACTTTTTGCAAAAAAAGTGGCCAGTCAAAGCTCCACATAGGGCTCTACATTTGGACTCTTTCGTCCATGTATTCCTCGATAGAATTGTGACATTCAACCTCTTCCCGAAAGCAGCTTTGGTATTTAATTGATCGCTCAAGCTCAACATTTCCATTACAGGCCTAATGTCCTGCAGTATTCTGAGGTTGTTAATAAAAATAAAAATCCGTAGTTTCTCCTACTACAAAATTGTTTATTTGCGTAGATACGTATTTCGGGAGCTATTTACTCCCTTCTTCAGTACTTTAGCTACTAAATCATTTGCAAGGTCACATGGGCTTAAATACAAAATCGGTACAAAGATACAGGTAAAAAATTATAAAAGTTACATTAAAAGTGGGAAGATACGTTACTCTGGTAAAAGTAATTAGAGAAATATTAAAAGTAGTTAGTGTAACACGCCCATTAAAAAGTAATTAGTGTAAAATGCTCATTAAAAAGTAATTTAGTGTGGCACGCGATTTGTCCATCTTTTGGCGAGCAGTTTTATTAATTTGGATGATTAATTTTCCGCATCCTTCCGCAATATTTCTAAACTCTCCCAGGCGTCCAAAGTATAGGGTTTGTTTACGTGTCGTAACAATTCCAGGTTTTCTTTCGTCACAGAATGTCCTTCTTCGATAATATGCATTGCCACCGCTGATCGAACCAAATTAATTCCTCGTCTTTCCCCGCTTGCTACTTCCTTTATGTGCTCTTGGAACCTCGTCGTGATGAGCCGTTTCGTCTGGCCAATGTAATATTTATCGCAATCACCGCAGCTTATTTGATATATACCGCTTTTTTCTCCGTCCGTTAGTGGGTCCTTCTCGCTTCCTAATCGTCTTTTCAGCGTAGCGTCTCTACTGGATCCGACAACTTTGATGTTGAACTTTTCGATAAATGATTTGATTTTGTAGAAATTACTGGACATCGGTATACTAATCCATTTTGTTTCTTCTCTGGCGTTGGCTTGTTCGAATAATGTTGTATGCTGGTTTTTCCATATTTGGTCTTCTTTCTTCCTCATTAGTTTTTTAATTGCTTCGATGCAGTACCCGTTCTTTGTTGCTGTATCGAGGATGTATGCCCTTTCTTTTTGAAAACCTGCTTTTGTTAAGGGGTATGTGAACAGCCGATGTACCATTGAGTTATATGCCGCCATTTTTTGTGTTGTGGTATGTGATGAGGTTTGAACTATCGTCCTCTGAGTCGCAGTTGGTTTTCGGTATACTTCATATTCGAGCTTCCCGCTGTTGTTTATTATCCGCAGGTCTAAGAATGGTAGTGAGTGCTCTTTTTCCATTTCCATTGTAAATTGGATGTTCGGGTGAATGTTGTTAATCTCTTTCAGGATATTCTCGGCCTTATCTTTTTGAACTATGGCGAAGACATTGTCGACATACCTTAGCCATACTCTCGGCATTACTCCTTTTTCCTCAATGATTGTTCATTGGATTGTTCATACAAACTACAAGCATCAGAAACTATTCTGAGGTTACTTTATAGGTCTCCTGATTTCTACCTATAGGCCTGTTGTAGGGTTATAGTCTGTTTCACTACTTAGTCCTAAATTTCCAGGTGTAGTGGTTCTACGTTTATAGGGACCTCCATTCCTGCCGTTTAAGTGGAGCTCATTGCTCCCGTAGTCAGCAGGCAGGCCATCCTTTGAAACTTGTTGAGCCTATTGACAATAGTTTTTTGTGTGGTTTTCTTCTACCAGACTGCAGCTCCATATCGGATGGTAAGTCTCACCATCTGTTTGTATGCTCCTGGTGTATGCATTGGAGAAAGTCTCTAATTGTGCTGAAAAATTTGTTTTGTTGCCGAGGATGCCTTAGTGGCCATCAGTGTCGTTTTGTTTAGATGATTGTCCCATGTCAGTCTCCTATCTGGCCAAAGCTTTCAGTATCGGGGCAGTCTCTGGGATGCTGTAGAAACTTTGGAGATAATCAAGGATCAAAAACAGGAGAGATAATTTTAGCTTCTAATTTTTGTTAATGTTCTGAGAACTGGATTTACCGGCTGTCATATACATTTTTAAAACTTTAGGAGCGCAATTCACATGTGTTTTATGTGCAAATAAACATGCTGAATTAAGATAATGTAGGCAATTAATCCAAAACAAACATTTAAAGAAGTTCCTTAGATTTTCAATTTTATAAACTCTTTTGGAGAAGTAACTGATATAATTGTTATTATTTAGTAGTTTTCTGTCAGGATTCGAAACGTTTTGCTACCACTCGATTTTGTGTGTGTGTGTGTGTGTGTGTACTAAGGGAGATAAGATGGATCTAAGCACTCAGGTCAAAAGACCTATTGTACTCATACCCCACCTACCACAGCTTCACAGGCTTCTGCAAAAGCTATGATCAATGATATGTTGAAGAGGCTATCTTCTTCATACGCGCTACATTTCAGCCAAAGCATTGATGTTTGAGACGCGCAAACGCCGGGCATTCACAGAAGATATGTTCCGTAAAGTCAGCCTCTTCTAGGGAGGATGAACAGAGGTCATCCTGTACAACACCTATTCGGCACGTCTGACCTCCTAAGCAATTGCACCTGTCATGGCTCTACAAACTTTTCGGCTCTTGTTGAGCAGGAATTCCGAAGTTGCATAATATATATATATATATATATATATATATATATATATATATATATATATATATATATATATATATATATATATATATATATATATATACTCTAAAACACATCAGAAGTCATCAATATATCTTCGCGCGCATCTACTCCGCTTCCGAAGAATGTCATGTGCAGATGCGGTCAGCACACCAAAGGCGGATTCAGTGCCTTGTAGTGAAAGTCTCGAATCTTGTTCGCAATGGCGTCAGATATTTCATTTATCTTACCACAGTGTCCCAATACCCAGAGCAGATGCACTCTTTTGAATCTGGCGGCAGAGTTCAATCGTGCCTCGCACTTTTGGGCAATTTTCAGGGGTATACGTAGTGCTATCAGTGCAGTTTGACTGTCAATACAAATAGCAATGCGCTTTCTCCTCCACAAAAGCAGAATATTTCTGCTTGAAAAGGAGAAACGTGCTTCCTAAGAGAAGAGGCCCAACAGTCATTCGATGAATGCAGATAGACACCAGCGACAGATCTAACATCTGTCTTTGAACAATCCGTGAAGAAGATCTCGCCCGTCGCACCTCTCAGTCACTTCTGCTCAAGAAGATTACTTCGTGCATTCTCCCGAACTCAAGGAAGGGCACCGATGGCATAATGAGAATCGGGAAGCTCTCACGCATCGAACCTCTAATAGAGCTGTGGCCCACACCATCGTCTCCTACCCATACGCCAAGCTGAGCTAGTCTTTGGGCAGAGCTCTTCGGCACACTCTGAATTGGAATGTCGAGTGGAAGCAAATTCAAGGGCCGCACCTGGTGTAGTACTCATGGCACAACAGAAACCCAAGCACACAGTCCTTTGTAGCGTGTCTAACTTCTTGCGAACATACAACAGCTCCACAATAGTCCACCACCACACGAATTCATATCCCGATTATCGGCCGTATGATTGTTACGTAGATCCACATAACTACACGAAGCTTTAGACCCGATATGGTGGTAAAAGCTCTGTTGCACTGCCCAAAAGCATTTAAAGCACGAGTAAGCCTTCCTCCTACATGATTCTTCCAAGCAAGTTTTTTATCCAAGATTAACTCCGAGATATTTGACTTCATCTGAAAGTTGAAGAGCTACAGCCTTCATGTTTGAAAGAACTAGTCCTTCCAGTTTTCTTCTCTGATGAAGAAAATAGGTTTCGTCTTACCAGGATTCACTGCTAGACCGTGCCTCGAACACCAACTGTCAACTATAGTAGATCAAATGCGCTGTGTATTTCTACATACCACATTCAGATCTTTACTGACTGCTAGTGTGGCCACGTCATCAGCATTAACTTGTGCGAGCAGCCGTTCTTGTTGCTGTTTGCTAAGAAGGTAGTCAACTAGCATACTCCACTGGAGTGGTGATAGGACACCCCCTCAGAACATCCATTTGTCAAATCCGTTCTTAAGTAGCAGTTGGATGCAGCTTCCCGCATCAATAATCTCTGCGTCAGCATGGAGTGTATCCATTTGACTACGATGCCATCCACGCCATGAGCTTTCCCAGCTTCACATAAGGCCTCTTCAATGTCCACAAACACCCCCATCGCATTCTTATCATTTTAATCACCGGAGCACCGGGAAAGTGAGTTCCAAGTAAAATCTGTAAAGAATCCTTTTTGGACCTAGTAAAGTCACCATCCGAGTGTTTTAGAGAGTCCAGTTTAGCTGATTGATCCTTCTCTTGGACTTTGCAAAGCCTCGTTGTCTCCCGTGCACCTTCCAGTCCCTCACAAAACGACCTTATGGATTCCCTATTGGAAGTCCTCACCAGATTCTTATATGTTCTCTCCGAAGCTCTGCAGGCAAACCAGTCATTTTTAGTGTTGCTCTTACAAGCTCGATTGAGAAGTTTTCTGAGCTTCTGTAGTTCCCGGCTCCAAATCTGCTTTTACTGATTGAGCAGGCCTCTTCATAGCTACTTACTTTGTCTCTATTCAGAGTGCTCCACAGAGATTCTATTGACTTTGATGATTTTATTCGATTTCATTTCATTCAATTAATCAATATTTTTTTTTAATTAACTGAAGCTTATAGGTATAATCTACCGAATAGGCTGTTTTCTCTCAGAATTTCAGTTGATTTCTGAATTAAATGTTGGCAGTACACTTTCAAAAGAATGGATTTTCAGTTTTTCAAGAGGAACTCGTTCAAACGGGGAATTCGAAATGATTGTGAAAAACAATTCCAATCGTATCAAAAGATTTCATAAAAATATTAAACCAAAAAACCTATATAGCTCGCTTCCACCTTTTGAAGCATAAAACTCAATATAAAAAAATTTAATTTCCACAAAATCCGGTGAACTTTCATCATTCAACAATAAACACACTACTCAACACACGAATTTCAACGTTCATTAATGGACACTGTCCAACAAAATGATAATAAATAAAAATGTATGCTTGTGCAATGTTTCACATTCGAATATGTAGCATTTTTCTTGCTAACACGATCTACGGCCAATTCATTTCGATGAAATTTTAATGTTGAGGCACTTATCCTTTATTAATAAAACTGTTCAGGACTGGCATCATTTGTTTGAATTTACATCGAAAAAATTAAGCACCTCGCTACGCCAGAACGAACAAAGAAACATTGAATAATGCTTCAGCGTGTAGCGTACAGGTTCGAAAGAGTAACAACACCAAGAGAACATATTAAAATCACAGTTGCCAGAAGGCTGTTCTTTCGGCTTTATTCCTCACAGAAAGGATGCTCGCCCCCACACTGTACCGAGTAGATGGAGTTCGGAAACCTCTTGGGCTTTTAATGATGCAAATGATTAATGGCACATACAGTTACTTTGTTGTGTGCATCATGTTCAATTGTATTTTTATGTAGCTATTGTATGTCGTGCTCCGGTGAATTGTTCTTTGCTTGCGCCCTTTTCCGCGATTTTTTCATGGTTTTTTTTTTGGTATGTTGGTTTGTTTTTATTCTACACTCTGGCGGATCTGCATTGTACTGGTTATTTATTGTTTTTTGTCTGTGAGCATGTATAATGGAGAATTAATCACTGCAATACAATTTCAGTTCGCAGGAAGAAGCCATGATTACGTGAGTGCCCGTGAAGAATAACTGTCGAAATTCTGGTAAAATATCTACCATGAAGTAAAAGCATATTCAACTACGTTTTCCAAAGGAGGCGCTAGAGCCTACTATAGTTTCACTGAAATTCCAGCATATTTAAAACAACCTTCTATTCTCTTTGAAAAACTCAAAATACATTTTCCTTGCCAGTTCCACTTATTTGTTACTTGATTAAAGTAAACTTTCACTTCAAAAACGGGACGAAAACAATGATAGGAAAATTATGTTCTTCACAAAGTGCCATGGTATGACAAACGAGAAAATTCTCCAGATGTATCCTTTACATGCCTGAGTAGGTTGCCTGAAGAGAATTAAATTGCGTGGAAATTAATGTTACGATAACATGCTGCCTCGTTGTAGTCTCTTGCGTAACTGTTCAAGTATAATAATGTTTTATAGTTGAGAAAAATGTATGTGTCTTGAACGTAGGAGTAAATTATTCTGCAGTTAAAGAAAATTACATGGAAGTCTGATTGATTTCTCGCTACACTTACGTACTCTAAAGGTAGGTATCCACACTGAAAAAACACATGGCGCCAGACGCCATAATTTATGGACTTCTGGCGCCATGTACATAGTCGATTTGGGGACTGTGATAAAATATAGCGCCACACGCCATAGTACATGGCGAAAAGTACATAGGAGCAGACGCTATGCTTATAGCCCTCCACGCCATGTACTATAGTCCTCCACGCCGTGTAATATGGTCCTCCACGCCATGTACATGGCGTGGGGGACTATAGTAAATGGCGTGGAGGACTATAGTACATGGCGTGGAGGACTATAGTACATGGCGTGGAGGACTATAGTACATGGCGTGGAGGACTATAGTACATGGCGTGGAGGACTATAGTACATGACGTGGAGGACTATAGTACATGGCGTGAAGGATTGTAGTACATGGCGTGGGTTACTATAGTACATGACGTGGAAGGCTAAAAGCATATCGTCTGCTCCTATAAAATTTCGCCATGTACTATTTCTATCGCCATATTTTATCACAATCCCGAAAGGTGCCAAAAGTCTACAATGTCACAATGATCTACAAAGATCTAGATCTACAAAGTCACAATGATCCATTCCATTCCATTCCATTCCAGAATAAACGTCAAAGTTGGCGGCATAGAAAATGTAATGGACTGAGCACATAAGGCTGGAATGGAATGGAATGGAAAGGACGAGTTGATCAACTTTCAACTTTTCTGGATCAGAGTAGTATTATTATTAGTACTAAAAAAATTTGGCTGTGGTTTTTGTTTATACAAGGGTATAAAACTTATTAGCATTCCAAATAACTATAGAAAATTGCTATCTATTTTAAAATAATCACGCAAAACTGAAATTTTAAAACTAAAAGTAAACTGTCGCACACTAAACGGAATGGAGACTATGTGTTCAGTTTGCTGGAATGGACATGAGCTGGAGAGTGCTGGATCGGAATGGAATGGAATGTGCTGGAGCATTGTGGCCTGCGCTTATGGCCTCTGGCACTATGTGTTTTTTCATTGTAGTGTCTTGCATTCGAAGTCAATGTTTAAACTATTATGGAAATCTAAAAATCTTTTTCTGTTTCAATCCCCAATCCTATTATGTCTAATGTCACTTGCTGACATTTATACGTTCCCTCACACAGTATGGCTGGGAGTTATAATTGAAGACATAGCTGAAGCCATATTACATGGCTCATGGTACTATGTAATATGGCGTGTGGGGCCATAATTTCTGCGCTATGCAATTATGGCGCTGAGAGCCATACTGCATGGCTCAGGGTACTATGTACATAGCGTGTGGGACCATAATTACTACGCAATGTGACATGGGACCACGCGCTATGTAGATTCTGACATTATGGCGCTGGGAGCCATATTGCATGGCTCAGAGTACTATGTACATGGCGTATGGGACCATAAATAATGCGCTATGTTACATGGCTCTGGGCGCCATGTGGATTTTTTTCAGTGCATATGTTGCATTTCTTGCGTATCGTGTCGCTGTTGCATATCATTCACTAAACGGATACGGTGTCCACACTACTCAATATTCCATGTATCATCAATACGATCCGTTGCAAAAAACTCGATACGCGGCTGCAATATCTTTATTCACTAATCGATGCTGTGCAACGCAACTTGTCCAAATATGGCTCCATTTCGTATCGTATCATTCCTTTGATGCGACGGCAAAAAACCGCCAAATGATCGATCGAGTTCGTTGCGTTTCTTTGTATCATATTTTGACCCGGATATTTTTGTATCATATTTTGTTTGTCGTATCCCCTGATACGCAACGGCGATACGATACGCGAAAATGCAACATTATGGTACCTACCTTAACACTTTTAGCCAGGATTCAAATTCATAGTACATACTGCAAATATTTTTGAGATTATGCTGGTTGCATCAGTCAATAAATTAGTACTTGTAGTTTTGTTACGTTTTTATTAAAACTTTTCACTAAACTTTCTATGCATTATTTGCATTATTTGCTGTCATTATTTGCTGTTTGTACTGTTTTTTTAGGTTGCAATAAAATATATTACTTTGTACAGCCCGCGACAATACTATAGGATACAGCACACATTTTAATGATGTGAGGGAAAACCGAGTAGGTGAATTAAAAATGAGTACGTCGAATAATTAGTTTTTCTATGTCCCGGGAATTTTTAATGATGGGGCGTCGCAGAGACGCGTTGAAACAATAGCACACTTTTTGAAGTGCTGTTAGTTGATTTGAAACCAGTTGCTATTCAACCTCAGAAAGAGAATCAAGGAGGAAATTATCCTGCGTATAAGTTTTTTTTTAATTTCAAAAATAATAAAATATGTCACGTGGTTACAAATTAAACGCAACCGAAAGCAAACTAGTAGAACAGCATAAAAATGATAGAATAAATATTTCGGAGACCGAAATAGAAGCCCAAGAGCGATGTTAAATTATTTAAAAGATTCTGTTAAATACAGCGAGAAGCACGCAGTGGGTCGACCAGCAGCAATGACTGAACGAAAAACGCGGGCCATTCTACGGGTTTTTACCATTCTACAGTCGAAAGTCCTTTATTCTGACGCGAGACGGTTCAATTGAGACCCCGATGGTTTCCGGCATTATTTCCACGATTTGCTGAAGCAACCCCTAACAACAAGTAAGCGACAAACAGGCTGCGGTGGAGTCATGATATAGGCAAGAAGTGGATTCGATGGGAAAATGGATACCATGTTCGTAGCGGATCAAATGGTAGCTTGTCGTTACATTACGCTAATCCACGAGTAGCTAACATGTCATACTGCAACATGTTCGGGTAGAAATTATAGTTTTATACAGGATAGTGCCCCAATTCACAAATCCCGTTTCGTGTGTGCATATTTTCGAGAGCGAAAACTTAACCTTCTCTAGCCAACACGTTCCCTGGACTTAAGCATAATCCAAAACGAGTGAGAAAAATTCGCAACCTTAGATTAGCCTAAGGACAGAAGAAAGAAGCTCCAATCTATTCCGATTAGACTTTACTCAAACAAATTATTTCTACCAATGCGTCAGCCAAAATCACCCAAAAAATGTTGTCCATATTGAATGATGCTATACAATTATTCCTGTAAAAACTTTTTTTTTGCAAAAACTTTTGCAGTTTTCGCAAAAAGTTTTGCAAAATGTTTTGTAGGTTTTGCAAAAAGTTTTGCGGAATGCAAGTTTTGAAAAATGTTTTGCAAGTTTTGCCAAATGTTTTGCAAGTTTTGCAAAATGTTTAGGAAAATGCATTGCAAATTTTGCAAAATGTTTTCCAAGTTCAGCAAATAAGTGGCATATTTTGCAAAATACTCTTCGCAGAAATCGACTTTTCAAGCTGAAAATGAGACTCGTATATCTCGGTTGTTTTCCAGGCTATCCAATAATGCGTCAATGGAAAGCCGTAGTTTTCACTATATTCCCTGGCACTACCAACTACTTCAGATACGGCTCTAGGCTCTATAATCATTCTGACTTTCTATTTCTTTCACTTTTTGACTGACTTTCTATTTCTTTCACACAAATGGTACGGTGTACTGGACGACAGAATTTCGAACAGCAAGCCACAAAATGCATGCTCGTATTCCTCTTCTCTCTTTAGGAAATAATTATAGGCCATCTAATCCAAACTCTACTGCAGAAAACTCTCTCTAATCCTTCCCATCAGCAGCTGACTCGTACTGTTCCTCATCTACAAGAGTATGGATCCAGTACTATGTTTATGGATTTCACTACAATTTTCTCTGCATTTTATCTTTTTTTCTTCTTCTTTTTCGATTCATTTTAAGTTTCAACGTAACTATAAATAAGACTTTGGTTAGAAAATTATTAGAAAAATTCAATCAGATATATTTCAACGGTGCGTGGACAGTCTCTTCCTTATGATTATAGGTTAAGTCCCATTTATTATTTAAAAAACAACAGATGGTGTGCTGGTCTAATTACTTGGTGCTTATTGTATTTTTTTGGAAATAAGGTAGCTTTAACGAAATCTTTACTTCAACTCAAACTATGTTTTTAGTAAGTAAAGATAACGGTCAAAAAATCAATGAAAATATAAATTTAAAAATATCTCAATAAGGAGCCCAGCAGCACTAGTGATGGGCTCAAAAACGCCAAATAGTTTGAAAAAAACGTTTGGCTGCAAAAAACGAACGAACAGTTTTTCCAAATAGCAACAAACAGTTTTTCTAAAACGAAATGTTTGTTTCTAAAACGAACAGCTTTTCTAAAACGAACCGTTTTTCTACAACGAATAGTATTTCTAAAACCAATCGTTTTTGTTTTTTTTTAAAACGAATCGTTTTTTGTTTTTTTAAAACGAATCGTTTTTCGTTTTTTTTTTAAACCAACCGTTTTTCGTTTGTTACAAAGGAACTGTTTGGTGGTGGAAAACTGCTTAGCTGCGGAAAACAGTATTTTCGTACTTGCGAGTATTTTCATACTTGCAAGTACTTTCGTATCGAGCATTTTCGAACTTGCAAGCATTTTATTCAAATATTCAAAAAGTTTTTAGGGCAAAAGTAGCTGAAATCGGACAAAATCGGCCAATTTTGGGTTAGAGTGGTTTGGGACATAACGGGTCAAGACCTATTGCTGTGATACAAAAAATTTCGGTTTTGTAGGGGAGTAAGGGTTTTTTTGGCCATAGTTTGGCGAAAACTGCCTTTATGGCACTTTCGATGATTGAAAGTAGTCGGGGAGTAAAATAGTGATATTTCAAGGGCGAAAACAATTTTTATAGGGGAAATTGGGCAAAAACGTACATATTTTCCAAAATTTTTTTTTTGGTCTAGCATGAATTTGGGGTTCTTTCTGAGTTGTTTCGGGCGAAATTTCCATTCAAGTATGGGAAAAAGCGGCCTAGTTTCGAAGATACGGCAAAATGAAATCCGCCGGAAAAACTGAAAGTAGCATTAAAAGTGCCAAGCAGGAAAAGGTTGAGATCCTTTTTGGTTCACCAGTTGGCTTCTGCGGTTGTGCTGAGGCCCTCCTCGTGACTGCAGGTTGCCACGGGGGTATCTCTAGCTCTACCGGGGCTGTAAAATTTACAAGACCGCGGGAGGTAAGGTGCCCCTGGGCTCATGCCCAGCCTTACCGAAGAGGTTGGCCCCCTAGTGGGTGCATGTTTAACAGACGAAACCTTTTTTCATGCTTCAGTGAGGCGAAGTGGAAATCCGACTGTTCTAGATTAGCCAGGAAAAGTTTGGTATCAGAGATCGATCGATGAAAAGTCATATAGATGGCAACAGGATTAGTTGGTCCTATCTTAGTAAATTTTTTTTAATTTGGTCATTTGAACGAATACAAGAAGTGTTTTGTGCATATAATAAAATTAAAAAAAATTGAATAGATTGAATTTGATCGTTTTCTTTTAGATGGCCCTAGATTGTAGATAGACTTGCCAAATAAATGACCGACCATTGGAAAGTTACGGACAAGCTGCACAGGCTAATGACTCGGTATCCTTTGAAGGTCATCTTGCACCATCACCATTCTAGCTTGGGAACTTTGTGTCTGAAGGGTGACGGGAACTGCAAATCGTATGTATTGTATGTGTATATGTACAAACTTCAAAAAATACTTGGAACAGGTATTTGGAACAGTTATTTTTTTGTACTCGTACTAGTTATACCTAGTATGTGAAAATCCTAGTACGACCCAAATCTAATTGTCGTACAACATAAAATTTGTTTCTTTTCGTTAATTCGAACTGTTTTAAAAAAAAGTTCTTTTTAAAAAAAAACAGTTCATGTTCGTTTTTTGAAAACAACAGAAACGCCCATCACTAAGCAGCACTGTGGTTCACAACGACTACTACACAATTACCTTCAAATCAGGTTGAAATTGATCCATAATGCTCTCTAAATACATTATTCGCACTGCAGTCCTGCAGATACATATGACTTCCCTTGCCACATTTGGAAAACGTAATGATATGTAAAGTTAAAGATAAGCAAAATTCCGAAAACGTTACATTACTGCAATACATGTTATGTGCACGAATAGATTTAGCTGACGGGAGAAGGATAGTGTCTGTGTCTGTTGCGGGCTAGATGATGGAAAATCAGAGAGCCTCGTATGGCATGGTAATATTTATTTACGCTGTTTTGGTTTCATTGAACTAATTTTCTTTAAACTCGAAGCCTCCAATAAAAGGGTATCGAGATAGGGTCGAACGAGCGCCGATGGCGATAACAGTATTTTGTGGCCGAAAACTTTCAACCATGTGGAAATATTGTCGATGAGACATTTATGTTGGTCGCCTTCACATTATTGCTAATTTGCAATGAATTGTTGGTAAACTGGCAACAGAGATAAGAGGACAATATATTTAGTTCAGTTCATTTGACCGTAGTAGTGATGATTGGATAGGTTCATTTTAGATAGTTTATAGAACTTTGTAAAAATTTGCTGTTAGATGATATCGTTTGATTTAATAGAGTATGGTATTTCAGAGCTATACAGAATGGATATGAATAATATGCATGAAATGGATATTTACACAATTTACAGTGTGGTCGATTTATGTCGTTGTGTAATAACTGCTTTGTATTAAAATCGTTCCTATGGAAGCAATGGGTTTAAAAACAATGTATAGCACTGTAAAAAATATAACAGCCTGTAGTAATTCAACGCGGAACGAGTGTTTTGAGTAAAAATTTCTGATAAGATTGACGAAAACACTCAAAGGTACATATCTATAAGTAACTGAGTTAAGTCAGATATGTTTATTTAAAAAAGCAATCCCACGACGTACGGGTCTAGGGGTTGAAGCTGGTAGAGAGCTTCATTACAATTTTTTAATCATTGTGGATACGAGTGTGGAGTGATTAATTCTACGACTCACTTTACACCTGATTCAAATCAGGTACCTAATCAGAGCTAGGTGAACTCAAAGCTTGGTGCGCGGATCCTCGTCCGAACCTGGATTCGAACCAGGGATCCCACACGCAAGAAGCCAGTGCTCTACCCAAAAAGCTTGGATATACACGACGTAAAACAAATGGAGATTCAAAACTAAAATATTATCTGCGTTCACTTCATCCAGTTTTTTTAAATCATCAACACTGAGAAACATCATTCTTACGAAAAACATAAAGCTTATCATTGAAACTGTGATTCTATTTGGTAGTATCTTGCTCTTAGAGGTCACCGAAATTTAGGAAACCTGTTTGTTAATAAAAATTCAATTTCAGACTAATATTGTGATGTAGAGTTAAGAATGTTATGAAAGATACTGGCTTCAACAATATATACAAAACTACTTTAAGTGAAATACAATCATTAATCTGTAATAAAATGAAAAGTCGAACTCGTTTCCTTTATTTCTACCAATTTAAAAAAAAACAAATAAATTGGTAGAAATAAAGGAAACGAGTTCGACTTTTCATTTTATTGTATAAATTCTACCTAAACGCTCGCCAAACAATTTTTTGTTTGATTATATTTGTTCAATTAATCTGTAGCCAAGAATAGCTTCCGGAAATTGACGAAAAAAGTATATGAATTTAAATATATCACAGCTCTTGCCAATGAGACTGCGGAAACATCGAACTTTCTCAGGAACACGCCATTCGATTTAGCTAAAATTTTCAGAACTCATTGATGCATATGTGGAATAGGTCCAGCTTTCACTAAATGTTAGTTATCTTTAATGTTTTGACATCGGGGGCATGTTAGTGATATTTTAAGTACCCTTATAGTTCTATCAACAAATGACTTTCAACAAAACCAAGTTTGGGAAATGAGCGTGTTTTAAGTACATCATTTTAGAAATTTTTGACCCAATGTGTGCATTGGAAACCTAAAAAAAGGATCGTGAAAATTTTGAATCACGATAAATTTTGACAGGGCTATCAAATCATTATGAAATTTATAAGACCCCTTTTGGTGAATAAGTTCTAGGCTTAAATAGTTTTTACTAATGTTCGAAGAACCAGATCTGATAGAAGTAATTTCTAAATCCGGGTAAACCAGTAGTACCATCTTGAAAAACCACTAAGAAAAAGAAATTGCTTTTTGCCCTATAAATTCTGATAGAGTCACCAGATTTCAAATAAATTCAAACAGTACCTGGACCTTACTTAGGTCTCATTTGATAAAAAGACAGCTGAAAAACTAGGTTGGAGCTGCCAGCTATGGTAAATTTTGTGTCATGAATCTTGAAAATTTGCTCAGCAGAGCAACACTTTTTGCCCTATAACTTCTTTTGCAGTCATGAAATCAAAACGAAGTTCGTAAACGGTGAATAGACATGGTAAATGGAATAGTTAATGGACCTTATGGTAAGTTAAGTTTGATAGAAATTTAGATGAAAAACCGTGATAGGGCTGATAGCTATGATAGTTTTTGTATTTCTTTTTTTTTGTAATTTCTTTAGTAAGCGATGCTATTATTCAATTTTCAAGTGGTAATTATCTTGTAGTGACAATAAACAACAAATATTTGGGCTTTGGAAGTTTCTTAGAACTTCCAATGCAGTCATCGGATCGAAATAAAATTCGCAAGTGAAGCAGGTTTAGTATAGATTTGGCTTTGGTGCTAGCTAAGGGCTGCCAGCAGTAAGTCTTTTTGCTATTTTCGTACGAACAGATACTACCATTAGATACTCATGTGCAAAACATCTTTAGTGAAAATAAATAACCAATGTTTAAATGTTTCAAGGTCTGGTAAATTTTTGGATATTTTGCATTGTTCGTAAACATATTTTTATCCATCGATGATGTCATCGTGTCAAGAAGCACGTGTGGTGAATATGTACTCAAAGTCTCCGCGATTGCTCTACTTTTCTTCGAACATTAGGGTTTCAAGCCGTTTCTGTGTTATTTTTATCGCATGGAGCTAAAACACAGAACCCACTAATAGCAACAGAAAAATCAGCTATTAAGTAAAGGTTCAAGTTAACGACTTGAAATTTCAGCAGCCGTATACCCTGCACTTCATATGCCTTTCTGAAACCTGGTTTACTGAAAGCGTCATAAGTTCGAAAATGTTGTCTACCGTAGTAGTAGAAATTGAACAGTTACTGGTTAATATGACGGTGTCCATGTGCAAGGTAAAAATTCTGATTTAGAATTTTCAACAATATGGGTTGATATGTAGGTCCATCAAAATTTTAAATATATATATATATATATATATATATATATATATATATATATATATATATATATAAAGCATAAAAAATTGTTATGCATAAAATTCAACTAAAATGATGAAATTTCGCCCTTTTTTGCTGAAGTATTATTTACCTCTCCGAACGGATCTGGTTGAAATTTCAACCCAATTCGACCCAATTTTGAATTGGGTTCTTGTAATTTAGATGCATTTTGAACACTAGAATCACTGAAAGCACTAATTTACTTGAAATACCGAACTAAAATGATGCGCTTCGTTAATACGCAAAACCATTTGGATGGTTACATATAAAAACTGAAAAATATAACGCATTCAACGAACGATATTCAGTTTACTTTCATATATATATATAATATACCGTTGTTTCTGATAAATTCCTATATTTTCTTATGACTTTTAAACCAAATAATTTTAATTTTAAACCAAAAAAGTATAAATGTCACATACAAAGAGCGTTAGTGTTTGATTTTGGTTGATTTTTTACAATGTTTGAGATAAAAATGTCTGCATATTAGCTATTCAACTTCATCAAGTAAAATTTTTCAACAATTTAATACAAAAATATCACGAAATTGTGAATTTGTTGAAAAAAGTTGAATTTTCGAACTTAAATTTTTTACCGTGTAGTGATGTTTCTTCAAAGTCAGGTCTGCTTCGATTTTTTTTTCTTCATATTTTCTATTGAATATATTACTGTTTATGTTTCGTGTTATGAAAAATTTGGTGTATTTTCCGCATCACTGTATGTTTCTTGTAAACGTCGTTTTCCAACTTTTGTACACTTTTTCTTTAAACTGTCGACTTTGAGAACTAGGCAGCTCTGCTCGCGAAGGCGGCAGTCCAAAGCAGCTCGCGCATTCGAACCCATCGCGGATTCGAGCCCATCGTCACACCATTACTTAGGCGGTGCATAACACCAGCACTACTGAATATAAGAATAAAGTGTGACACTTAAAGAACGATGGAATTAATTGAAATAGGCTTCTCTAATGTGTGTCTCCTTCCGGCCATAGCTAAACATTCGCTTGCAAGGGTAATCCCCTTCATATTAGAAAAAATTTACATTATCATAGAAAAAAAATATCTTCATTTGATAAGAATTGTCTTCTGTGGTGATTTTAACTTGCCTTCTTTTCAATCAAACATCATTTCTTAATGTGTGGAGCCTTATTACATTGTATCTATATCTATTTTCTTATCATCTTGCCTTTCCTTGAGCTCTGTTATTCAAGTCAGTCTATTTCCCAGCAATAAATCTTGATCTTGACCGTTCCAACCTTGATTCTACCTCTTTCACACTCTCTTTAGCCTCAAAACAGAATGTAAAATCTGATAGCCATGATTATCAACAGCCAGCAAGCATACGCCTCAGGGGCTCATGAACGGGGAACATTACCTTTCATTACAATCTCTATAAAACTGAGTTTGAGAGACTAGCCACCAGCTGTATTAATTTTTTTAATTGTTTCGTTAACTTGATGCTGACTACGCTGTTCTCTGCTTTTACCACAAACTGCTAACCATTGTCAAGATTCTTCGTGGCTTGCCGTAAAAGTAAAGCGTGCGGGCGATGGTTATGCCTTTTATTTCCATGTGCGATCTGCTGCCAAAAAGAAAACTGAAATTGCAATGCGCAACTACTTTTCATTTATTAAATCCACCTTTAGCTCAAATGATCTTCAGAGGATCTGGTCATATGTTTATAGTTTAAAATATTTTCCCTTCATATCTGATTCAATTTCTTTTACTGAGTCTTCGGCATTTAATCCGCAAGTAGTACGTAATCTATTTGCTGACTTTTTTCTTCTGTTTATACTTATCGTACTTGTTGTACCTAATATGCTCCTTCTTTTCATTTTCCCTCTTGCCTCTAGCTACTTATGGTACACCTTGCAGGAGTGATTTTTTTTTGACAGAATTTCTTACTATTTCATAAAGCGGCTATGAAGAGAAATGATAGAAATGCGGAATAATTTTGGCAGTTTTATTCGAAAATTATATTTAAGAGCTTTTAAATTTTAATAGGGAATCATTATCGAAAGAGGAAATTTTTGATTTCTCGTCGAAATATTGTTACCAAATTAAGCACTGAATCGAAACACTGGTAATATTATACGGTAAATAAGTATTCAAATCGGGAGAACGCCAAAAACTTCAAACGATCATCATATTTGCAGTATTAAATACAAAATCCAAAATCCAAAATGTTGTTTATTCAGTCGTAGCACTAATCATCCTTGTTTACTTTCATGCTTTCTTCAGCATTTTCAAAACTTTTTAGGCCACTTTCTTGATCATTTTATATCTTCTTGACTAACCTGACTCCATTTTGAAACTATTGTAAAGATATACTACACCCTCTATTTTATGTAAAACAGATTAATAATCAGCATGAAAATGTTACTATTTAAAAAATAAAAATTGTAATGAATTCTTATTTTCCTTTGTATGGATTAATGAACCGATTGATGAATTGAGCTTAATTTTTTATGTCCAATTGTCCAATGATTCAACATATTAATAAATTAAATCAAGCACTAAGTTAATTCACTTTCTCATGGATAATTCGGATTAATGATGAGTTAAGATGATGAGTATGCGAAAATGACTCTTCAAATATTCATATGTTCAACAAACTTTAGTACCTTACCGACATTAGCCAAAGTCAAATCTCAATCTGTTGGGGCAAATGTCATAAACTATTCATCAAATCACTTCCGATATTAGCCGTTAAGATTTGAGGTTTGACTTCGTGTGTTCTAATTGTTGCGTGTGGGTGGTATGGATAGTGTTGCTGACTGTCGTCGTCTTCGTAGGCCGTCAGTTCTATTCGACATTAATCACTCGTCATCGCTTCATATTTAATGAATAGTCGATTGCCACTTAGAGTCACTCGAACCATATGTGACACATTTATATGAAATAGTGATTAATGCTGGGCCGAAATAAATTATGGCAATGCATGACATATGTCGCTGTCATTTACTAATAAGGACTTCGAAACGGAAACAAAATAATTGCTAGACGCCTACAATCCAAACATAGCACACCCTTTAATTTAATATGTTGGTTGTTACGGCGTTGAGTTCGTCCACAAGGAATAGGGCGTAGCGAAACTCTGACTTGTTGATTTCGATAACAGAAAGCAACATGCTGGTAAATATAGGATTTAGTATTTATTAATAATATTCCGATATGGTTTGAATCTTTTAATGTAAGCTTTTATTCATTCTCAATCTTTAAATTATTAGTTTCGTGGTGCAGAATCACCACGTGCATAATCTAATTGTTGTTTAGCATAAAATTTTTGTTTTCGCTTTCTTTCGCAGATTATAGTAAAAACGAGCACAATAACCTATCTGTAAAAACTGTTTAATCTACGAAGTACTTTACAGGAAAAATTTGCAAATAAAGGGTTCTAGATTTGAGTTTTTTTCTAAAAATCAGGTGCTGTGAGTGAAT
Source organism: Nemotelus pantherinus (assembly GCA_963978885.1). Classification (NCBI taxonomy): domain Eukaryota; kingdom Metazoa; phylum Arthropoda; class Insecta; order Diptera; family Stratiomyidae; genus Nemotelus; species Nemotelus pantherinus. Next base: position 25,014,857 of record OZ022264.1, on the reverse strand, counting down.
GTAAATTTTTAGCCTCCAAAGAATACAAAAAGTAGGCTTTATTGCGATTTAGAATAAAATATTAATTTTTTCATATGCTTCAATACAAAAAGCAAAAACATTAAGCTGGAGTTACAATCAATGCAACACAACATTGTTGCACAACAAAACGAGTTAGAGCACATAACAACGTATGAGAGCAGTTACAGTGAAGCAACACAACTTTGCTGCGCAGTAAAGTTTGCTCATACTGGCATGGCAATACAATTTTTGAAAATATTCAATGCCACCAGTTCCTATGAACGTCCGGGAAATGGGAAGTGTCATATGCAAATGAAATTCAGAATTGGTTTTTTTTGTTTAATTTTTGCTTTGCAATATATTCTGCAGCTTTTAAAGGGTCAAATACTCACTGATATCACTTTCCGAGACTTTACAGGATCCATATTATCAAACAATAATTTCGTTAATATAGCCAGTGATAGATGAGGGTAAATGTTGTGTTGCATTGATTGTAACTCCAATTATTATTTTATAAATTGGATGGAACTTGGATTCGAAGTCATACAATTCTACTCGTTATATTGCCTAGTTAGAAAACTATGTTATTGTCTATTTTTCTCTCAAAAAGGTGTAAAATTTAAAGATCACTTAAGGACGGGTCCAGGCACCAATTTAGAAGAGAGATCACTGGTTCCAAAATCTTAATAGTTTCATTGTGTTGCATATTTGATATATTTATTTACTATTTTTTCTTATTTGATTGCATTAGAAATCAAGAAATTCAGTAGTGTATTTCTCCATAACAGCAGTAGGTCATTATCAGGCCCTTCAAGTAACTGTATGAAAAATTTTTAGTCTTGATAAATAGTTCTAGATGCTACTTTTGCTCAAGGCACACATAGCAAAGCTATAAAGAATATAAGGCAGGCAAAGACTACAGTAATTCGTGAACTCACCTGCTCGTAAAGAGCGAGTGCCGTGGCAAATTGGAGTTTGACGCTTCATCCAGTATATATCCTTATCTTCAAATAAATAATGTACCTCCATCTTGTGCAAACAAGTTTATTACATATTTAAAATAATTATTTTTTGTATTTTTTTTAGCGTTAATAGTTCTGCAAAAAATTGTTGCGTTTTCTTTTGAATTATCTGTTCTTTTAACTTTAGAGAAAACAATTAAACTTTTCATTTCGACTTAATCGAAATGTTTGCAAACACAGAGCGATTCAAATAAAATAGTCAAACGTCATATTGTTTGCACCACTTAAAAGTATCAGGGCTGTTTAATTGCCGCAAAGTTTTACTTATGCGTAAAACAGCGCCATTTAGAAGCGAGTCACAGCTTTGTCTTCGAAGACAGTAATTCGTCTTCGAACAAAGGAATGACAAGCGAAAACAAAGCGAAACGAAATTTCGCTCAAAGTTGATTTTGTATGGAATTTGACGCTCCGTTTCTTTTCGCTTTGAATACAATACTAGGCGTTAAAGTTAATACATTTTGTGAATTTAAGTTAGATCTGATTACCCGGTCTTAAGTTCATTTTGCTCTTTTTTGAGATTACTGTCTTTATGGGGCACGGAATTTTGAAAATTTTAATTTGAAAAACGCATTGAATTAATTTGAATTAAAGATATTATTTATTATATGATTCTTTTTATTTTTATCAAATATGTAGCTTAAGGGGTAACACCTATGTGGAACGCTGTTTTCGAGGGTGATTTTTTGCATTTTTTTCCAAGGAAACTTTATATTTGATTGAAAAAATAATTACATGGCTTTATTAAAAATGTTTTGAAGTATACAAATTAATTTTTACAACGTCCTAAAATACAAAATGGCGGCTGTACCAGGCTACGAGCATCAGACGATTTTTCAAAGATGCCTCAACGGCCCGCAACTTTTCGTCGTCGCAAATGGTCTGAAACACAAAAATCAAAATTTTTCTTAAAGTTTGAACTAAAAGGAAGGGAAGTACGTACGGGTTTTCAAAAATATTGAATTTTGAAAGATTGGCGTACGGTTTTCCAAAAAAAAAGTTTTTTGGTGAACAAAAATCGTACAAAATCAGCCGTAAAAATGAAAATTTTCAATTTATCAGCAAAATCTTACGTACTTCCCTAGAAAATGATGTTGTGAAGCTTGCACCAAAATTTCAAATTGATCGGATACAAATTGGCTGAATAATCGTGCGGGCCGTATCAAAAAATGTGGTTTCGAGAAAAACGCATTTAAAGTTTGAAAACAAAGGGCGGCTCTTTCACGTTTCTCGTTTTCGCTTTGTGGATTTATTGCCTTTTTTGTGGCAAATGTTGGTCTACTACCTGTCATACTGAATGGTAATTTACTAATGAGAAAAGTTGCTAACGGATACCTGTGGTAGGTATAAGGACTTTGGAGCAAGCGTGCCGTATGCACGCCGCATAGGCCCCGACCGCACGATGGGGCGTCCAACGTTTATGCTCATAACTCGGAAAAAAAAATTTTATTTTTGAAAATAACTTAAGACGTTATTCTAGACATGTTTCCCTGCCATTTTAGCAAAAACAAACAAATAGATTTTTTTGAAATTTCTACATAGGTGTTACCCCTTAAGGTTTCATTAAATAAAGAAAATAATATATAGCGGCTATGCTAATTTGCCCGACTCTTATTGGTTTTATTTTTTATATTTTTTCGGCACAATTTTTATTTATAACTCGATAATGGCATTACCCAGCCCGTACAGCAGCTGGGATTACCCCGGCAATAATTAGCTACCACATGGAATTTATGAATAGTTTGCTTTTTTTCTGATAAGTGAAAATTTTTCAGGAGTTTTGATAATTTGAAGAATTTTTTCGCACGTGCCAACTGTACCTGCATATTTATCATTATCTGCACATTTATCAAAAATCATACTTCTTTATTTTGAGTTAACATCAATACGTTCTGTAAATGATGTACTGAACTGATATATGGGTCAAAAGTGTTAATAAATAGAAAGTTAAAAAAAAAAAACATTATCGATGTACATTTAGGTACTCAATGCTCACTTAAGATTAAAAAGTTCCTAAATGCTATTAACCTGAAGCTTAAAATATTACTAATTTTCATTCTGTTTACTTGTTTTCCCCCTATTTTATCTCTCATAGAAATAAAGGGGAACGTGAAAATTTACCAAAATATCCGCCACCATCAGAGTGTTAAAAATATCTGAATGTTCTATTAATCCAAGCATATGCCTGACATACACCCATATTTTCCGAAAATTTCAATCTGATCAATCCATGCACTTCTCAGAAAATCTTTCAGATTCTTATACTCATTTTCTTCGAAAATCAGTAAAAAAAATATTTCAAATTTTTATTAACCCGCTTAGTTTAGGAAGGATATAATAAAATAAAATCATCTCTTTGTATTCCAAAAATTGTTGACAAAACTAACCGAAAATATGCTCCGAAAGTTGTGTGTGAACATTTCGATGTTTTTTGAATGAATAAATTTTTTTCTAAATGTACTTGAATATGGGGTAATATCTTTGTTTATAGTTTATTTTACAAAGTTTATTATACAAAGTAATGACGAAAATGCCACCATCGCGATTAAAGTATAGTACATATAGTTTTCGCTCCAATATCTATAGGTTATGAAAAAAGTCTTCACGCTTTTATAATAGCTTTCTAGTCTAACGGTCTAGAGAAAAACTGGAATGAACAATCACGTCAAAGTCACGATTTATGTAAAAAATCAGGTACTTTAAAATGTTATCTGATTTTCTGAAGTTAAATTTGAGGTGCTGGTCTGATTCAAAAAGAGCCTTGACAGTCACTGGCCTCACAGCCCTAGATTCAACTTTTTCCCTGATTAAATAAAACACATATTCATTTTCCATTTCTTATTTGCCATATTCTTTTCGCAAAATCAATTTCCCATTAAATTGCATCGAAATCAGTTTCACATTAGTAAATCCGATTCCAGAAAACGCCAGGTAAACTCGATCAGGTATAACACTGCATATATTCTTCAAGTCATGTTTGCCAAAAAGCCCTTAAGCCCTACCAATTTGATATGTGCCCTAGAAATTATCGAAAAGGTAATCCTGTTGCCAATTTTCGATCAAGGAATCATCCCATATTGCATTCCGTTCTCTGAAAATCCTATCGAACCTGCCTCTGACTCCGGCCCCGCACTTGAGTCCGTTACCGTCGCATTGCTTTGTCGAGCACGGTGCAGATGAGCATGGATACAAGAGAAAGTATCCTTTGCTTCATTATCGACGGGTCCATATCACCGATAAAAATTGCAAGGATACTTTCAGACTTTCAGCCACGGCAAATAAGAAGGCTCTGACGGTAAAAACTGTTGGGTTGGTGCCAGATCATATAAGCTTCAAGAATTCGTTGCACACTCGAACGTAGTTGGAAGATTTCATTCTGAAATTTCGGATGGAAAACAGTTAGTTTGAGATAAGGGTTTTCGGGGGGCAATACATAAGCTTGTGTCAGATGATGAAATGCGGGTTGACGTCCACTCTACATCCGATTTGAGTGCGACAGTGGATCTCGCAGTTAGCTTAACACTTGTTCTGATCACATATGAGCATTTTTCACCGCAATGTTTTTAAGGCTGACTTTAAGTTTATAGATCAAACATACAAAAAACTGTTTCCGATATTATTTCGACAAAAAAATACATTTTCCAGCACTCGTTCAGATATTAGTTAGGATTTAGGCACATACTTTTTCCAGTCAATGTACATCTTCTTCAAGCTAACTTTAACTGCATCGCTTCTTACCGGACCGAATCGTGTGAAGAAAGAAACAAGGGCGAAAACGACAACGATCGTAGATCTTTGTTAACCCATTTTCGGAACATGAGCATGGAATTTTCATCACCATATCGTTTCCCGTTTGCCATTATCTCAGCCAGGAGCGAGAAAGATTTCTTCTTTTCGGGCATAGGGCTGGGCTTTGTGGACATATCTCAAGTTGACAGTATTCAAGAGGAGTGCAATTAAGTTTTACGGACTGAAGAGACTACTGTTCACAGGATGCCGTCGCGTCGTTGCATCGTTCTGAAGTCCGGAAACAGCGACAGAAGGTATTGCAAGTGTTCTGTCAGATGGACACGACTGCAAAAACGACGGCTTCGATATCGACGACGATATGTAGATTGTAGATTGACCCACTTGCATGTGTTTATCCAATTTTCGAATGGCTCGTGCTGCAGCAGAATCTATACGACAAAGACATAATGTGGCAGCTATAACACATTGAAGGAGATTAGGTTGAATCGATATTAAAATTTGCATATCGTACGATAGTTGGATTGCGGATTGTGTTTTCAGCACATTGTTTGAAGTGAATAGGATCAGATTGAATGAAGTTTGCTTATAATTTAACGTGAAGGCATCACTGAAAGAAGAAATGGTGGTTTCAGTTAGTAGAAAAAATAAAGCAGATTAGGTGTTTTTTTTTTGTTTTGTTCGGAAACCGATATTTCAGCCAATTGTTGTGTGATTAATTCAGCGCCCAGCATGGGGGGTAGAAAGACGAAAGCTTTCACTCAAAAGTGTTTGCAGCTGATTGACTGGTCTTAAATGTGTTCAAAGTTATTTTACGTTCAAAATCGTTAAGTCTGATGTTTGTTTGATGTTAGATCTGGCTATTGGCATGTGTCATTCCGGGGCGATTTTAATCATGATCAGACCGGGCTTAAAGTTGTGCTTGTTTTGAATAGGAAACTTGGCTACGCCAGAGGTAGAACTAGTCGACTAATCACTTCACACACGTATCCATTGATTTTGAATAACATTTCCACCAAACTTAAGTTTCCAGACTGATATCTCCATACATTAAGTGGTTGAGCATTTAAAACAAGCTCGCAATCAGTTCCAGTCATATGATCGAATAATTATTCAACCTGCCTTTGTGAAAGCTTCACTGACCCTTTGAATGAGCACTCAAATGGTCATTCCTACATTAAAATCATATCAGACTCCCGTCATAGTTGAGATCTCATAAGTACACCCTTCAATAAATAATAAATATATTACGGTCTTTATTACATCGTGAAAATCGATAGCTCTTCGTTTACTTTATGCGCTGCATTTTAAATAATTAACATGCCAACAATCACTTCGGTACTCAGACGACATTACAGTGCATCTGCTCTTAATGTATTTTAATTAATTAAATTTCTCTCTTGCATATGAATGATATGCCAACAAGCATAATGCATCGGTACGTGTTGAACGAAAAAAACATGTTCGTGAAAAATATCTGATCCTGCTACTGAAAACCATCCTCATGATGATGATCATCATCATCGACAACAAACAAAACAACAGAGCCTGCTCAGTCTCGTTTAGCGCAATCAGCGTTGTCTGCGAATCGAATCACAAAAAGGAGGAAGAATCCGAGGATATTTTGAATTTTTATTAAGTGCCTGATTATGCTGTCAATTTAATTGCAGCGCTCATGTATTCGATGAGTGCCGATGCGATTTTTCCATTCAACATGTTTCACTTGAACGAACCGAGTGAAATTCACCGGAAGCAGACAATTTATTCGGTAGATTCGCTACTAAACATTTCAGCAAATACGAGTAGTGCATTCAATGACCGGTGAGTGGATGTGGGCATATTATATTAATTTTTTTTTTTTGAAAAAAAGAAGGAAAGAGCACTAATTGAACGAACGTGCTGATTGCGTGTTGAAAGGCTGATTGTTTACATGTTGCTGGGATTTTGAACTGATAATGAGAACAAAGAATTAGTTTTTCTTGGATAGTAGAGAATGGATTGTCTGGTTTTCACTAAAGCGACTTGTGGTTGGAATCTGAATATGAAATTGCATTCATTGCTATCGTTCTACGAATCCGTTTATTTGTCGAATTTTAAACTGCTCAGTTATTACTTTTCCACCAAGATGAATAACGGAAACAACAGGAGTTATTTTCGAAACAAAACCTTGAATTAAGGGGGTAGTAGCGGTTAGGATGCTAAAAAATAGCCTAATTTTCAATATTTTTTCCCCTCCTTTATTATGTATTAATTTTAAAATTTGCATGGGTAAAATACACGTTTTGAAGATTACAAAAAAAATATTTTTGTATTGTTTTTTTTTTTCATTTTTCTACTTCTTTATAGAGGGTGCCAAAGTTAATGTCTCGAAAAATGCCTCTTCATACTGCGGACAGATAATCTCAGGAATGAAGAATCTGAAACAAAAATACCAAACCGCATTATAAAGAGAAATGTTTCTTACTTGGTAATCTACCACAATATTTAAAAAAAAATGATCAAAAAACGAAATGGCGGTTGCTTGAAAATGTTTTTCGAATAATCGTGTTTTTTTTTATCTTGTTTCACTTGCCAAATTTTTTTGGGTTAACTTTTGGCCGATATTGTGGTAGATTACAACACATGATACTTGAATAAAGTAGCGCGTCGAATTTGACTTAAATCGGTGTATAGTTTAGTTATTAATGCATCAATTTGTTAGGTGCTATTGATTTGTAGTAGGTCGAGTCTACTAGTGTCGACTATAGAGCTCAGTGTGACTTGACATTCCGTCCAATTTGTTTGGCAAAAATTATACATAAGTTTATCCTCGGTTTTCGAAAAGCGTTTGTCAGGAATAGAAAAAACGACAGGAAGATGTGGTGAGCTTAGTTCATTTACGGTTAATGGACTAGTAATATTTACTTCACCATTGTTAATTACAATGTCTAGAGTTGATTTTCGGCCTTTTGGAGGATAATATGTAGGGTGGGATGGACAATGGACGTACAAATTTCTAGCGCAAGTAAGGTCAAAAAGTATTTTTCCTGCTGAGTTTGCCCTGGTACAGTTCCATTGTCTATGTCATGCATTGAAGTCACCACAGAACAAAAATTTATCATATTTTCTCGTTAAAAGGTTCATGTCACTTGTAAACATACTCAGTTTGTCATTATTAAGTTTAGTGCCAGGAAAATAGCCACCGATTATATACGTTTCGTGATCTGGTAAGAAAACAGCGAGATTTTCAACTAGTTTGGTCTCAATGCTAGTTTGTACGACGTGGCGTATGGTTTTTTGGATGAATATTGCAACTCCACCACCTTTAGTATGATTTCAGATCTGTAGATTAAGTAAGAAGGATGTGAAAGTTTATCAGTTGGTTTCAACCAGGTTTCTGTAAGTATTATCAAGTGTAAATTTTTCCGCAAAGCATAGTCAAAAAGTTCAATATTCTTGTTACGGATACTCTGGGCATTCCAGAGTAGTATATTAAATTCGACGTTACTATTCATACAAGAACCTGGCCGCAACACTGACTATTACATTAAATTGCTGTTGCTTAGTAGAACAGGCTGCAAGCTTCTCGATTAGCTCAGTCCAAATTTCAATCAGCTGATCGGTTGTAAACAAGTTTTGATCAAAACTATTGTTGCTTGATTGGTGTAGTGGATTCGATCGTAGGATACTGCTGTACGATATCTGCGGCTGTTTTTGTTGACGTTGGACTGGTGTCGCCGTTGAATTTATACTGTGTTGATTCACTTGCGAGATTTTCATTCGGTTCGACGAGATTTGTGGAAAGTGATGTGAGCTAATTGAAAATTGCTGGTTTTGCTTATTTTTTTGGTGGTAGATATTTTGTGGACGGTAGCGCGATACTTTATTTTTGATTTTTATATATTCAAGACGTTTTTCGCAGGATTTATCGTTGGCCAAGTGACGTTTTGAGCAATTCGCACAAAGAATCTCGTCATCGCGAACAGCCTTACAATTTGCGTGGTTATGCAATCCACCGAAAATCATGCATTTGGGTGGGAGATTACAAAAACTAGATCCGTGTCCATAGAGGTGGCAATTCCTTGACAATTCTTTATTACAATTTTTTTTTTTTTTAAAAAGTTGACAATTCTTTATTACGCGAATAGTAGTTCCATTGAACTCTAGTATGTAATATAGATTTGATTTTTCGTAAGTCGGTTATTTTGATTGTGCCGTGATTGAAGTAAATTATGTAAAGTGTTTTATCTCTGTACCTTCTTTGAGCGGGCGAAAATTTTTTTACGTTATAGCAGACTAAATTGTAATCGGTATTTAGTGTTTTCTTTAGCTCGTCGCACGACATGTCATCGAGACCGGCTAGAACAACTTTAACCGGCTTTTGGTTGCTTGGCTAGTAAGTAAAGAAGTGCACTTTCTTTGATACTAGGTACTCGTGAGTCTTATTGAAGTCTGCGACAGTATTCAGGTGTAGTCTCCTACCAATTGACATGTTTTTAATGTCAAAGTTATTGATGTCAATTTCTGACATCATAGCTACGATGGTGTCTCGCTTTAAGTTTGGAAAGACGATAGGTGAAACTTTTTCTTTTCTCACTGAATTTGTGTCGTTTCTCGCAGAACTGTCGTTCTCGTCACTTATGTCAGCGAGAATATCAAACCGGTTGCTACTGGTAGCCATGATCGTTTTTTCTTTACGGCGAAGTTTTATTCTGTCCCGTATGAGAATTTCGGGAGGATAATCCTCCCTAGGGCGTTTATTAACACAACTCACTATTGATATAGTTTTCACTTTGATACAAATTAAATTTAGAGGCAGAAATTTGCGTAAGAGAGAGTTTCGCTAAAATAACTTGTAACAGTACACTTAATCTTCTGATTTCACTTCAAATTTCCGATGTGAATCGCGTCCGATTTCTCAACTGAATATCCACTCCTATATTAGGTCTTTCCAAATTCACGTCTTAGTCCTCATCTTCAGCTTGTTATGACACATTTAACAGCAGAGTAGCTGAGCTATTCTAACAGTTTGAAACAGACCAAACGAGGTGTTCTAAATCATTGGCTTTGCTTTATAACATTATCTCAAAACACCATCAGAACAAAACAAAACACCAAATCAGAACTGGACTTCGTCAGCTGTTATACTGGAGAGCAATGCCAAGACGTAGATAACTGATTTCGAACAAGCTCGGCTTGGTCTGACGTCACATTTTGTGATAACAAGCTGAAGACGAAGGCGAAGACGCCAATTGGGAAAGGCTCTGTTAATTGTGATGTACGCAAAGCAATTATTACTCTATTGAGAGTCTGATTGAAAAAAAAATTATGTGCTGCTTCACGATGTATGACTTGTTTCGTATACGTGTGCAGTACCTTTTCACAAAATGATTTGGTGTGCTTTGGTATTTTCAATAAATTTATTTTAAGCAGTACTCACAAAGAAGACATTTTTTTTAACATTATAATGTAAATGCCGATGTAGCTGAATATTCATAAATGTAGCTTTACAATCATCTGTCAAAGTTCATTGATGGTTTCAGACATATTTCTTAACATCTCGTCAGTTTAATTGATGGAAAGCATTTAACACCTTCCTGGTAAAAATGGAGACATAAATTTTAAAACATAAATAATAATAGTCAAAGTCAACATGTTTGAGATTAGTTCAGACATACTATTTGCAGCAGAAACCAGCCACATCAAAAATTATTTTAAATTCCGTTTGGCAGATGCTCACTCTATTTGGCATTTATGACTCTTGTCTCTCTAAAACTCATGAAATTATTTGCTCGCGTTTGGAGCTCAATGTTACTATCAACTAATTACGTAGAAAAACGAACTAATAATTATCTCTGATGTGGTTTTTGCCAAATCAGTTTGAATCGAACGTAAAAGTTTCAACTAGTTCCATTTATTTTCGATGGACGTGGAAACTCTACCAATAAATAGTTTGCTCTTCTGACAAAATATCAAATGAATTGCATATATAGGTTCACCTATGAAACCATTAGTGGTCAATTTAATCTACTGAACCTGTCTAGTATTTAATTTCAGCTCTGTAATTTGGCCAGGCGTAATGTGTTCGTCAGTTTGTTTTATTGTTATGGGGTGGTAATTTCATTAAGTTTTTTTTTTTGATTTTGGAAATGTGCAGAAGTCATAGCAATATTCCTAAATGCGGATTTAAAGGAGAAATCAGTTTTGTCGTTGTCACAGTCGAGTAGTATTACCGTTTTGATAATGGAAAGTGGTATTCAGAACAAGCTATGGAGAAGAGACTATGTAACATAATTTGAGCGTGCATTGTTCTTTGATATATAGCACAACACAATCAATATAGTAGATTGCTTATTAAATTAACATAACACAAAGTTATTTTTTTTAAAAAGAGGTAAAGATAATTTCATTCTATTTTGGTTACTACAGTTAGTGCTGCGTCGGACATTATAGCAAGTATGCCAGATAAGAGAAAATTTATTGGTTCCATGTGTATTCAGAAAAAAATGAAAATTATTTTATTACAGCCTGTTGCAGGTTGAAGTATTGAAGCTGTTGCAGACCGCACAATACATATAAAAATGGGAAAAAAATGTGAGACTCTTAGCTACAAAAATTACTTTTCATCGATTGATGATTTGACACAACCATATATGGGGTTACAGTTACTCAGAACCATATATGAGGTTACAGTTATTTGCAGCATTCTGTCGCTTACTCATTTGGCTACACCAACTTTGTATCTCATATGCAAATATGCATCTGACGCCTCTTATTTGATCTGATTACAAACAATACAATATTTCAATTCATTTTCTGCAACAAATAAGTGCATGAAACGATTGTTTGTTTTTTGAAATCACAAACAAAGAGTACATATACATTTCTGAATGTCGTTATTATCTAAAAACGTTTTCGAACACTGGCTGAATTAATTAAAACCTTAAGAAATATACGCGCCCAGCGTGGGTTAAATTCAAAGAAAAATTTTCATCTTGTCGAAATGCCAGAATCAACAGCTCTATACTTCTTCGCTAGGAATTAATCCTTTGTGAGTGAGATATCGTTGAAAACCGAAAGTCTTTCAAGTGGTTAGCTTTTTCTTGTATATATTTAACACTGCATTAATATAAAGAAACTTTAAGGCATAATGAGCTAATTAATTAATGATTTAATTAATTTTATGGGTGTTTTAAGGATGTTTTGGCTACTGACGCAACGGTTTTTGGGTGAAATTTATTTTTGATTACATTTTGCACTGAATTTTTTTAAACATTGGGGTTCAGGAACTGTTAGGTGAAGTTTGTCTTTAAACTTAAGCAAACCAATACCAACAAATAACTTGGAGTGGTTCTGATCTGAAAATTTTATCAGAAAATTTATTTAAATTAGGCGAATTTTAATGAATTTTCACTAATAAAAAAGCTTGTCGTGAACTTTGCAGTTGAAAAATTGTCATTATTTTGGCCAAAGTTCAAAACTGAGATAGCTATGGAACATTCTATAACCATCTTTTGGCTACGACACTTATCATTTCAATTTGTGTTTCCTTCCTAAATCAACAACCCTTTAAGACTGCCGTTCCACAAAACTCACAATGAAATCTGAATATAAATCCGCGCGCCTAATAAGAAGTAATTACGCCAATGAACATTTCGATGTTTCAATATCGCTAATGACACCCATTAGTATAATTTCATCGTACACATCAGTCCTCGAAAGCACATTACGATGGAATCGCATTAAAACTTTGTGCCGTCGCTCGAATCATCCCTGTTTCCGGGAAAGGGCGGCTGCTGCGTCGGGCGGTCATTATTCTGGTCCCGTGTCGTCTGCATATGACTCGTACATTATGTGTGTGTGATGAAGATTTTGGATGCGAGTGAATGCAATTCTCGAGGTGGTGGCTGTGGAGCCGTTTCAGCAAAACTATCCCAGTAGGACCACAGTCATCGATGACTTTTACCATGCCCTCTTTCATTAATGCCTATGAATTCCAAAATAATGTATTACAATGTAATGTGTAAGTAATGCAAAAAAGAATCATTGTGGTACAGAAATCCATGTGGGCTTATCTACTAACTACTTTACTGCATTACAAAGTAATGCACAGTGACGGGTAGAGTAATGCAAAACGGAGCGAGTATCGTTACTTATAATGACATTTTAATGTTAAATTCATCAGTGCCGTCATGCGAAAACTATCCGACGATGATTACTGGGAATAATTACTGCATTATTGCAGTAAGCATTCCTGGTCCTACTGGGATATTTCAGTTAAATTCAACTATGTATGTACGTGGAGGCTCCGAAAAGGAACAACGGAAACGGTTTGTGAATGGAACAGCCGAAGCGATTGAATGCGAATGAATTTTCATTTCCATTGCCATTGCGACGACAATAGGTACGACCACTCGCAATGAGTTACAATCGATTCTTTTTTCTTTGAACATGTCTTTCGGTATTAACAATGGTGGTTTGATTGTGAATTATGGTTTATATCGCTAGCTGTGATATCGTCCACTATGTTTTTGCTATGCTGACCTCTTATCAATTTTCTGGTGCATCTGACTAGTTCAATACATTTGTTTGATTTTTAAAATATATTTTACCGAAACACTTCTCCAGAGTCTATTATCAAAAGTCTGATTCAACATTCAAAGTACATTCAATCGTATTATCTAAAATATATCGAATTCCCAATCAATTGCATTCCAAGCACTTCCCTCTAAAATATTTCCACACACAAAGCAAAATTCAATAAAAGACTCTCGGTCGCCGTATTTCAATCATCATGCTCATCATCACAAGTCCCATCAGTAGAGCAAACTATCTGTGCTAATATTATGATAGGAAACCAGGTTCAATCTTTTATCTTATTTCATAGCGAAAGAGACGAAAAAAAAAACGATTGTAATACTATAAAACCAAGATGATTTTATGAAGCGTGTTGCAGTTCGTCCTACAATTCCTTTACTTTCGCATTTCATTTCTCTGAAAAAATGAAAAAACGACAAAGAGAAATAGTCATTTTTTCCCGTTGTTGATCCCTGCGTCGTTGGTTTACTTGTCCACCGTTCGTTTCTTTGGCTTCGTGCTGCACGAAAAGTACGCGGCTCGATGCAGCGCTGCATTGCAATGCTGCAACGGCAATAAGATTAAATGGTGAAAGTCGTAAAGTCAATTGCTTGAGACAGAATCCTGTTATTTCTGCTTGCCGAGTTAATTTTTCGCAATGAACAAAAAGGGCAGTGGTACGAGCGACAGGAAAGGTTGACCTAGTAAATGAAATGAACTGGTCTAGGCAGTTATAGAGCAAAAAGATTAAATGATTTTGTTATAGTAGAATTTTTATTATTATAAATGGAATCGAGGGTAAGTACTAAATGAGTATTTAATGGAAAGTATGATATTGAAGTAGTTGGAGTGATATGTCTCTTGAGATACTCGAAGATGGCTGCATTCATTTGGAATTTGAATATTATGCTGTTTAATTTGGAAACCAAAGATTTTGAATCTTTCAAGGTTTAATGCCATTTAATTTTAGTTATTGGACTAAGTTTTGAATTCTTAAAGAATAATTAAGTTCAACTTGATATTTAACTTTCGCGCAGTGGTGGCTGTTTTAATTGGACACTGTCTGTGTGTCAGACAAGCAGCGCAGTTGGGTGTTTCTTACAACGATTTCTACCGGAGCTACAGGCCCTCGCTGAAAGAAGGAGGAAGTATGAAGGAAATGTATTCTGAATGTCAAGTTTATATTTGAAACTAAGAAAAGATAAATGTTATGCTGCATATTTTGAGAATGGATAAAAATGGGGAAAGCTATTTAAGATGATAATAAATACATACGTGAATTATGTCTAGGCTTCGGTGTATGGCGCATAACTTGCGGGGTGTGATTGAGCAACTGAATTTTATTTAAACTTTTTAAATTTTCAGTAATATTGATCATAGTCGCTACCTCTTGAGGAGAGGTTCCCTATCACTGGCTACTTGCTGGCCATGATGCGGGACTACCACATGAACTGATGGTTGCTCTACGACACTGAAGACGGAGTCAGAAGGAGGCCTGTCACCTCAGGTGCGGCACAGGGGTCGATCTTAGGACCTGACCTCTGGAACATTATGTATGATGATCTGCTGCGCCTGGAAATGTCTGCGGATGTGTTCCTAGTAGGTTACGCTGATGGCGTCGTAGCTGTTATCACTTCTAGATCTGCCGATTTCGCTCAACTAAGACTTAACCAAGTTATGAGAAGGGTGGATCGGTGGATGACTGAGCACGGCTTCCAGCTGGGAGTCTCAATGACAGATATCGCCATGCTGATGAAGCGGAGGATACCAGCCGTCATACCCATGACAGTTGGCTCCGTCGGAGTCCACACCAGCAAGTCGCTCAGGTATCTGGGAGTGACCCTGGACACTAAGTTGACTTATTGGGATCATATCCGCAAGGCATGTGACAGGGCTCTAGTAGTCGTCACTTCGCTGAGCCAACATTAGCATAGCCAAGATTGGCGGACCCAGTGAGACGAGACGGAGGATGCTGATGGTGACAACCAATTCAATCTTGCTATATGGTGCCGTAATTTGGAGAGATGTGCTTCGAACTAGGAGGTTCTGGAAGCTCATTGCCAATGTTCAGTACATATGTGCCCTGCGAATCGCCTGTAGCTACCGCATGGTCTCAGAAGAGGCTGTAAGGGTTGTATTGGGAGTAATGCCGATCGATCTGCTAGCGCGAGAACGCAAAGAAGGGTACCTCTTTCGCTCAGAGTTGGGCAGAACTGAGGCTCTGACGCACGCAACATATGTTGAGAAAGTGCTGTGCATAAAGCGGGAGGAGGATATCCTTACCGACCCATGAGCTGTGGTAGTTTCTGAAAGTCCGTGGTAACCGATTAGTGAGTCAGCACGACCGGGTCGAAGCAGTGCTTAGGCGGGTCCCGACTCGGAACTTCGTGGGCTTGTAGATGGTCCTTTTTTTAGTGAGTCAAACATCACATACCCCGTGGTGATAGGTCACCCGGAGATCTTGTTAGCAGATTTTTTTTTGCCATCTACACTAGGGGAAAAAAATTATTGATACGGAAATGACAAAAACGCTCGGTACTGGTAGCCCTTTGCTGATGCCAAAGCCAAAAATATATCCAATCTGCTTCACATTGAAATCAACCTACTCTGCGAATTTCATTTCAATCCGGTAACTGGGTTGGAAGTTGTAGGAGTAGAAAAAATTTACGGTTACCACTCACAAAAATGTTTAAATTTTAGAAATCTTAATATTTGTTATACAATGTTAAAAATTTCAAACTTAAATAAGTGGTTTCGAAAGTATGCACTGTTTCTCATTAGCCTTCAGCTTATAGTACATATCTGACTGATGTGACAACTTGCAGTAGGAGATAATTGATTTTTTATTTACATCAGGAAAAGTTGTATCGCAATCAAAAGAAAATTCTATTCAATATCAGTGACGATATCCTCGATTCTCTCAAGTCCTGGTGATCTTAGTAGTGGCTTTTGCGAACGTTAGATAAGTTCCACTGTAGTTGTAAATTGATTGGCTAGCGTTTTCTTTGCTACTATTTCAGTTTTTTTCATACCGTTAACCTTTCATCTTTTTCTTTCACTTGGTTTTTCATTTAATTCTGTTTTTCTTAAATATTTATAACGGACCTAAACTAATAGCCTTAGGAGCTGCTATTCAAATCATTTTCAGCCAACGTTCCGCAGACTTTAATCCAAATAACCTCAAATAATTGGAAAAAGCGATAGCGACAAACGCTATATTACCACACCAATGTTTAGGTTTTATGTGTACTTGTTAATTAAAACTCGTTGTGTGCTTGATGTTTAATTATTTTAATGCTGGCGGCATCAGCACAAAGCCCAATAGTACATGGTTTTCGTTCTATAGGTAGGTAATTATAAAATTTTATCAGTCAAATGTTACTAAAAAATGCAAATTGATCATTAAATAATCATAATTGCGTGTGATATAGGGAGACGAGTCGACGCGAATTCATCTATATATTAAATATGCCATGAAATATTCATTGAATTAATGCTAAATTTTCGAAAACAAACTTAAAAGCGACGATATGAATGTTCAATTTTGTCGTTGCTAATGATGTTGGAATAATTTATGGAACGATATTTCTGCTCTGTTGATTGTTTTTAAAAGCTTAAAAGGGTGATTATTCGATGTGGGAGTAGCCTGGGCGTTTCTAATGAAAAACATATTCAATAAGAAACTTAAAGATGGAATCTTAAGTATTGCTAGAAAACAAGCGAAATACATGTATATAAAAATATTCATAGCCGTACAAAAATATATCCAAGCAGTAACTGTATGCCTTTTTGTTGATACATAGTTGTATTGTTGCAATTCTTTCGTTGCGTAAAACACAAGTTTGAATACATGAAAATGTACATGTAAATGTATATTCATTCCAATTAAACAATGAAATTTCGTTGAAATTTAATTGTTGAAGTTGAAGAAAAAGGTTTAGGTCGTGCTCCCAGGAAACCAATATGCTGACCAATATCATAAGATGAACACTCTGCATGTAACGAAAATATGAAGCAAGTGTAATAGTACTTTCCAAATTTTCGAAGCGATTACTCTAGTTACTTTGCATATATTACTGCTTTTGATATAAGTTGGCTATAAGTCTGCTGGTATAACATTTATTCTGAATCTAAACAGTTTCTAAACAGACTTGCAAGTGGTTTCTATCAGTGGCGGCTCGTAACCTAATTTTATGGGGGTTCACAAAAAGAAAACATCTTTATACATTACACTTTTCTTAAAGGTTGCATTTATTTTTTTTCCCCTCCTTCCTTCCACTCTCTCCATCACTCTATCAGCGTGCACAGTCCATGTGCACCATCTTTACCCTCCAGTAAATTTTTCATAGTGCTTCCCAGACAACTAATTTGTTGGTATAACGGACAGCATAATTCTTATCAATAAGATAGACTCACTTTTATTAACTTATTATTGTCTTCATTGACTTGTGCCCAGAGAAAAGTATAGAAAAAACTCTGGTGTTATTTGTCATTGTGCGTTGTTAATTTTTATGTACAATTTTAAGTTTTCTTTGAATCTCATGATATTGGTTGAGTTCTTTAACGGATCTGGCAATGTATTGTAGAAGGCTATAGCCTGTTGTATTGGATCTAGCTTTAATCTATCCGTTCTTGGTTTGCAAACTAAAAGGTTGCTGGCTGATCTTGTTTCTCTGCTAGTCAACTCTCCAACAGTTCGAGGAATATCTGGCCGTTTTAGTCCTTTGTTGATAATTTGGTAAATTATTTTGCCTCTTTCAAGATTAATAATCTGTTGGATGCTCAACAACCCTGATCGAGTGTACACATCGACCGTTGGTATTAAGGTCGGCAACCTAAATATAACCTTTATCGCCTTAGTGACAAGTCTCCCAATTAGCTCGATGTTATGCTTAGATGTTTGACTCCACAAGACTGCTCCATATTTCACAGTAGATAAGATAAACGCATTTAAAATTAGAAGTTGAGTTAACTTACCGAAACATAGAAAACTGCTATAGACTGAGTTTTAAAAAAATATTATAAAAAACATAGCAGCTTACAAAATTCTTTAGAGGTCGATTTAAAAATCCTTGAACAGTGATATTTTGACGAGACATTTAAGAGATTTGAAACTTATATATACAGTGAACATTGTATTTTCATCAGTGAGTTTTCATGTTGAGTCTTGACCGTGACGGGCTTAGCATGGCTTATTACAGCAAAATGGATACACCGATATCAAAAAATTTTATTAAAATTTCCAAACAGTCCTAGATACACATAATCGCAGAATTTATAAAAAAAACATCGTAAAACCCTTCTTGTATAAAATTTTTCATATATCCACACTCGAAAACCTTCGGTGTTTTATGACTTAATTAAGTGCCCAGACTATTTTTGCATAATCGAACCTGCCAATACATTCAAATGCATATAGTTTTATAGCTCTAAATCTAGTAAAAGGCCAGGAATAGGCGACAAAAGAAATTAAACTCCCAAATCATTTCTAAGCATTTACTTTCTTCTAAGACTAATCTTCTAAAATACTGAATATATTTTACTCGTATTTCACAGCAAACATTTCACAAAATTTATTTCTACCTACCACGAATTAAATTCCAAATGTGTCTTGAAATTATAGAGACACAAATAGAGGCAATAGTAAAATTAAACCCAATAGTTGTTATAATATTGCGCTACTAAGCATAAACTTTCTATCTGCATTTTTCTCATTTTTGAGTTAACATCGGATTCAAAAATTACATACTCAATTACATCATTCTATAAAAATTTTTGGGGAAGTATTTTAAATTTAATATTGAAAAATGCACTCTCCATATACCTAAAGTACAAATTAAAACACAAATCATTGAATATCTCGAAAGTACTAAAATGTAGATAGAACCTTTATGCTTAGTAGGGTAGAATAATCCACATATATACATGTATACTATATGTAAAATGCTCGAAACGGCAGCACAAATCAGCGAGTGGAACTGACTACCGACAACAATGTCTAAATGCATGTCTAAATGCATCAAATTGGTTGTCGATCGCACATTCTGAAGGTTAGTACGCTGGCGAGCCTGAATTCCGGACACTCGGTTGTGCTATTTATTTCTACACGGAAAAATTTTCGTGTAGAGAAGTGTAGAATATTACAAAGTGACAGTTAATTGCTCTCAACTTTGGCGGCATGGGATTTAGAAATTAGCTTTCTTTGAAAATAACCTTTACAATCTACCAACTGTATGTGAAATACTATGTTACTATTCCATCAATGCTTCTTTCAGCTCTTCAATTTTAAATTCATTCAGGTTTGCTGTCTCATCATACTGCTATATTATGAACCAAACCAAAGTTTATGAAAGAAACCAAGTTCTAGTAGCAAATTTTAAAAACTACTTTCACTTTAAATTCAATTAGACTGAATGAAAATAGGCGTAGTTTTTCGAAGTAAAACAATTATGTTATCTATTTAATAATTGTTTATTTGATATATATTTCCTTCACACGAATACATAATTTCCATCCATGCATTTCATATCGCGTACACATGCGGTGTTGAAAACTTTAGGTCTGTTCGCGTACCTGAATCTATTATAATATATTCAAATAGATTCGCATAATTGCCTCAAGCCAAATTTTGCAGCAAAAAGAAGCCAGCTGCCAAATTATGTTACTGCTGCAGTTTGCTGAAGTACGCGAACAGATCTTTTATAACGTCGCACTAATTCAATTAACCAACCAGCTAATTAAAGTGCTTCCTAGCAAACGTAGCTGCCAAAAAAACCAAATGTGCTGGAAAATCATTGCTTCAAGTTCTGCACGACCTATCCTACGCATAAAATTAGAAGACAGAAAGTTCCGACGTACAACAAATTTCAAATTTTCAAACAAAATTCAAATTTGACGCGCGGTCAAAATGGCCAAAATGATTGCTTTCCGTGACCAAATAAATAGCAGGCCATTTAATTCAGGCACCTCGTGCCTGAAAAAACTCTCCACTTGTGCTGCAGAGCCACCTACGAGCGAAGAGCAACACTGAAATTCTGACACTTTTCAGGCAACGTTTCAGGACGGGCAGCGTACCGATTTTCTCTAGTGACCTGAAAAAAATTCAGGTCCGGAATTCCGCCACTCTTTTCCCATGCATTTTAAAGGGGGACAGGAATTCAGGCTCGGCAGCGTACTAACCTTGAGTGTGAACCCACTGGTAGTACTGAGACGAGCTAAATGGATGCATCCCTCGCTTCCTCGCATGCTCCTCTAGCCTCATGATTCCAGCCACACAATCGCATGTGCGATCGCTAGTACAGAAGGCAGTAGAGATAAGCAGATAGGAAAATTGTGTGGCTTGTACGTAGGAATAGAAAGTTTCTGGGATAATAGATATGAAAATGATCGGCAGGTAACATTATGTGCTGCCATTAAAAGTTAGATATTGTTCAATGTAGATCAATGTACTTGTTCAATATGTATAGATATATTAATTTTGAATCATTGATTTCTTTGAGGGGGTTCACATGCGAAAGTGCACATTAAGATGAGCCACCACTGGTTCCTATGATATATTGTTTTCTATTGTTTTCACCTTAAAAAATTGGAGAAGAAAAATATTTTTTATTGGAAACGAGATGGTTATGGATGGACACGAGAGCCATAAAAACAGCGTTTATTTGAATGTTACATACACTTTAGTAAATTAAAGGCACAAACATAAATGCTATACAGCTCATCTTGTATAGGCTAAATCTGAGAAAATTCTTGTTGTATATACCTTACCAAAGCTGCCTAGCTCAATCCCCACCGGTAAATACATATATGCTTAGATATTCAATTTCATCCTTGACTGCATCGCATAATGAGAAATCTAATCAAATCAGAGTAATTACATCAAATCAAAATAAATGGCGTTAATTATCTACATGACACATCGACGGGCGACGAAAAATCAACTTTCCGTAAAAACATTATTTACCGGAAACTCTCTTACCATACTTATTCTTTCACATGATTAAAACGCCATTCATCTTTCCGATTCGCCATGCAAACGTACATAGTGCAGCTTAGGACAGGATTAGCTTTAAGACGATTACCTTGATATCCACTTTATTTTCAGTTAATGGCTCAGTTGGGTGTCGTTAATTGGACACCTACTAAGCCGTATTACTCGTTACCTCGCTCCTAGAATCGACTCCGGCGTTTGCCTCGCTTCGAACGGGCCTTGTCCTAGAGCCAAGGATTCGACGAAACTGAATTAGTTATTTCCTAACACACATAATATTCCGATGTCTCGCACTAACTAGATGGCATGAAATCGCAAGTATGATTATACCTGAAGGCGGCTCCGCTCCGTCAAAAGGAACACTGATTAGATTAAGTTAAGTAGATGTTTGCATGATGTGATATGTGGGCTTAGTAGCTATTAGGAGAAACAGTTTCAAGTGCCAAAGATATCTTTAAGCGTCTGGGAATAGAAAGCACGGAAATCGGCAATATAACTGGGCTCATTTACTTGGACATTTTCTGCACAATTCATTTGGGGATGGGGGTGCTAAGACAATTACAGTTAACTTTTCGTGGCGATTTGAAAGATAAAATATGGTTGAAATATTGCAGTCAAATTAAAGCATATTGCAATTGAAAAAATATCGTCCCGCTCGTGTATAGTAGACAAGGTTCTCTTAGAGTCTGCGGACTGAGATTTGGAAACCAGTAATAATTGATCTGGAATCAGTTCTGAATTTCGAATTTTCCAAAGAGAAACTCTATGTAACATTTTCCTTGCAGCACTTATACTTTCCAAGAACTACTGTCTGGATCAGTTTATGTTCGACCATCAACGTCTTCCCGCCTGAAATATTACCAATAAACGGAAAAATTAAACACGTTTCAACAAGACATTGTGCACAATAAAATCTGCAACATATTCGAACGCATCCACTTTGGTGAGCACGAACGTGAAATGAATTCTGAACAGATTTTTATTGGTATCAGCAATTTCGTAGCCTATCCAAAATACTATGGTAGGAAATACGGGCGCTTTCATACGATACTTTACGAATGTAGAAATAATTTCGTGGAAATTTTATCTTTGCGATATTAAATATTTTACGATGCTCACCTTTGTTTCACCTGAATTTGATGAGAGTTTGGAATAGGTGGGCTTTGGTCGTTAGGGCACAACAATATATATACACTTGACGCCTGAAGAGAGTGCTGTTACATTTATATTGGCAGCATTAGCGAAACTATTAAAGCGGGTTCGTAAAGAAGCGATAAAACGGCCCGGACCACTTAACTAATAACTGTTTATGAGCGGCACGTCAATAGGAAATAAAAATTCAATATGAGTGGAAAATCGCAAGTCCAGAAAAATACGATTGTTAATGGAAGCGACCGCCCGATGATAATGGGAAATGTGTTGAGAAAAATAAGTAGGCTGGCAATTTCATTTCTATTTGAAGTGAATACATGATTCTTAGTGTGAAAAAAGCTGAAATTAACTTTAAGTGAACAGTTTGTTTTTAGCAAAGGTAGTTCCTAATATATTATAATTTCAATTTATAAATTGAAGCGCATACTTGACTGCATTCGGGCCCTGAAAAAAACAAGGCAACAACAGAAGAGTCAAATTCTTCTGAGATCCCAGTCATATTGGCATTAATGAGAATGAAAAAGTAGATTTGTAAGCTAAGCAGTCGGCCCTTAGTTGGGTCAACAGACAACCCATTTCTTATCAAAATGACCAAGTGCTTGATCGACTCCAATATAATGCAGGTTGCGGTGTGCAGATTGCAAGCAACTCAGACTTGCAGAGTAACCCAAATCATGTGAGGGCTACAAAACCTCGTTGCTTCCAAATGTTTTCTTGAATTAATCCGAATTGACTACAAACGGCTGGTCGGCATCACTACTGGTCACCTCGCAGCAGCTAATGCTTTGAAACTGAGACTTCCAACCAAAGTGCCAGTGAAACAATTCAACATTTCCTGCGTCACTGGGCGGTACTGTGGAAAAGCAGACAGCGTTGCTTCGATGATCCTTGGTTGCCTGAGAACTGTTATATTTTTGGAGCTGGTGCCAGTTACACTTTGACTCCCTTCCTCTCAGTGAGCGTTCATGCGCTCTCCTTTTCCTCTATATTTTATTCTAGTCTCTTGGTCGCTCCCTCGTAGATCTACTACTGTAGGATCCTAATGCTCGTAGGTTTAAGTAGATATCGTTTTCTCTCTGTTCTTGGAATCTTAAGATAGCATTGGAATGTCTGTCGATTGTGTCGAATAGTTTTAGTGCCTTGTCTCGTGTGTGCTTGTCTATTGTTTCTATTAGTAAGTCCTTTTGTATGTCAGTGTTTCTGATTGTTAATTTCCTCAGGGCCAGATTTTGGCAAGTTTGTAACTGTTTCTTGTTTATCCTGTGTGTTTGCTAAAAGATGGTGCTTACATGTGATGGTTGGTCTGATGATCTGCTTATAGATAAGGACTCTGTTCTTAATATTAAGCTTATTTGATACAAGTAATGGGTTACAGCTGGTTCAGTATTCCGCTAGCAATTATTCGTTTGTTTTGTATGTGCGTATTTTGTTTGTTTTTTTGTTTTGTTTTGTATGTGCGTTTGTTTTGTGTTTTGTATGTGCACGAAAGTCTTGTGTCAAAAGTGAGTCCTAGGTATTTGGCTGTCGTTTTCCATTCTATGGGTTCGTTGTCTACTGTAAGTTGGCTTGGGTTTTGTTTTCTTCGTCTTGTCACAAAGATTGCTTGCATTTTTTCCGCGTTGATACGAATCTTCCACTTCTGGAAGTAATCCATCTGTGTATCGATGTAATGTTGGAGATTGCTGGTTATAAATTCAGCCTATCGAGATGCATGTGTCCCCTGCAAAAAGGGAGATTTTCGTTGTGGGCATCATCGGAATGTCTGCAGTGTATAAGGTATACAACAGTGGTGAAAGTGGGGAGCCTTGCGGAACTCCGGCTTCTATTGGTCGTGTGCTAGAGAAGTGGTCGTTTATTCGAACGGAAAAGGTTCTGCCCTCAAGGAATGATCCAATCAAATGTATAAGAGGTTTTGGGATATTAAAATCGTACATTTTAACGATTAGACCCGCGGGCCAGACCTTATCAAATGCCTTGGCAACGTCAAACATGACCAGACCTGTTGATTTCTTTTGATTTAATCCAGTTATAATGTGCTGTGTCACTCTGGCTAGCTGTAACTCGGTGGAGTGGTGGGCTTTGAACCCGAACTGCTCTTCTGGGAAGATTGGATTAGTCGATGACTACTTTCTCAAGTCGTGAAAATATTAGCCATTCTACTAACTTCCCGATCGAGGATAAGAGGTTGATTGATCTCCAGTTTTGCGGAAAAGTGAGGTCTTTGTGTGATTTTGGGACCACCGTAATTTTTGCTTTTTACCAGGGGTTCGGAAAATAATTTGTTCGGAAGATCGCATTGGCAATGTCCGTTATCTCTTGGATTTTGTTGTCTGGTAGGTGTCTGAGGCAGATATTTGTCACCGTGTCTAGTCCTGGTGATATACGTTTATTGAGCCGAGCTACCAGCTTTCTTTGTCCGTGGACGGATCTCTTCTTCTCTTTGGGTAGCTGTCTCTAAAATGTTGGCGGCTCTTTCTTCAATTTCTTCTTCCTGATCGTATTCCTGTGAATTTGTTGCGTTCTCTTTGAATTGCAGTTCTAATGTGTCTGCAAACGCCTCTGCCTTTCCCTCGTTGTCGTATTTGAGGCCATTAGGGCCATGGATTGCTGGTATTGCGACTTTGCTCTTGTGTCTTAAATATTTAGTCATTCTTCAGAAATTGTTGTCTCCTGGTTGGTGAGCCTCCTCACGTATGGAAAGGAGCAGAGTTTAAAAGATACCCTTGGCTCATTTTAGTATAAGTGTGTATTTTAATACCTAAGTAGATCAGCCTCTAAGTTGGAGCTTCTAAATCTACTATGTGCTGCGATTTTAGTTTTCTAAACAAGAACAGAAGTGTCATTACTTATCCAAATGAGAATGTGACAGGAAACAAGATTTGATAAGAAAGTAAAGAGCTTATGATATTGTCTAAAATCTTCATTTAAGTTGAATCCTCTGAAAAAAGCAAAGAAACTAAATGAAACGCCTGCGGCAGGTGGGTCCCTAGGTCTTAGCCGGAGTGAAAGAGCAGTATATAGATTAATTGACGGCAAAAGAAGGTTATTAAGTATATATTATATTACCAACAGTAGAAGCACCAATATACTGGGAAGGTGGGCAAAGAGATAAAAAAGAAGCAACATAAATTTTACTCCTTGATATAATTTAAGCCAAATGCTATTCTGGGAATAATAAAATCAATATATAAAAGTGCCAGGACAATGGAATAATTACCTTAAAGAAACGAAGATATTTCCGCAAAATATCGCTCATAAACCACACAAGAACTATTACATTGGCCTGCTAATGGTAGGAACAGGCAATGCATTGGATAAGGTTACTTATGTACAGACAAGGATATTAGCAACAAGCGGAGAGTACAAAAAGTCAGTTCATGAGATCCCATTATGTGAATTATCAACCTCGATTAAGTCGCTTCCACCGTCGAATAATCCACTGACAGAACGATCACGATCCGTGCGGAAGGTTGTATGACGCGTTATTACATACCCATCAAAACCAACGAGAAAATATTGCGAGAGATGTATCAATGTATAACAGTCGGTAATTAGGTTGTAAGCACCGATGCGGATTCACCCAGCTATAATTTATTTTAACTTAACTTTAATTTAATAATTTTACAATACGCATGCCAGAAATCGTTTTATATGACCGGAATTTCAAAAATTCAGGGCTCCCACTCAAATATGAATGGTCGTATGTGATTGTACCAGCTAAGCTTCTCTTAATTTTTTCTGTTGAATTGAATCGAATTTTCTGGACCTGGGAGTTTAAGGTATTTTATAGTTTTCACGATTACTGCAAATCAATTCCAATCAAAGATACTCATGTGAACGCCCAGCTACTGAAAATGTCACAAGTAGCCCATGTAAATCATTCTTTATTTTAAAAGTCAAACTGTCGAAAATTCTAGCAAATTTTCCGAGCGTTTTTTTACAACTAAGCATAAATTAACATATCCACACGGTTCAAGTACTTTAGTGTAGCATCAAAGGCATCGAAAAAATTATGGACAAAGCCAATAATATAAATACATCCCGAGAGCGCGAAGCACAGCTGGCCACTGTGATTCGGCAGATAATGGAGAAGAACAGTCAAATTGATAAATTGAAAATAATGATTCAGGATAAGACGCTAAAGGATTTAAGGGCCGGCGATCAACGTCTCATTCCGACCAAACGTCCTACAACCGACGACCGGTCACCAGCAGCAGTTATCTATACGCTGAATGAACTGATCATGGAGTACTTTCATTGGTTCGGCTACCAGTATTCGGCTGAGATGCTTTCGACGGAATGCGGATGTGATAAAGCCTGCCCGGGCCGTGGCTACCTCGAAGAAAAACTCGGTGTACACGAGAAAGATACACCGATTTTAGTGGAAGAAGTTTTTCGATTGATGCGAAAAACCGCTCCGAAAAAGTCTAAAAGTGAAAGCTTTGTATGAGTGTATGAGCTTGAAATGTTTATTTTGTAAATGAAGGTTTTATGCAGCTCCAAAAAAATTGCTCTTATTTGTGGTGGTCAATTTTTTCTATTCTCAGTGGTTTTTAGAATCATTTGTGTGGTGAAGGCCCTTTAATTTAGGAAGGATAATTATTTGGTTGGTTTCTCTAGCCGATCTATCAAAAATATGACAGACTAGTAAGCCAATTGCTTGTTTAGATATATATATATATATATATATATATATATATATATATATATATATATATATATATATATATAAATATATATATATATATATATATATATATATATATATATATATATATATATATATATATATATATAAATATATATATATATGTATATATAAACTTTCTTCTCTCTGCATCAATTTTGAAGTTCCAATACCCACTGCCGTTTTTTGTTTTTCTCTCTGCAAACCTTTCCGATCCAAGCTCAGCAATTGCACCTCCTTGTACGGTTTATCTTTACCTTTGCCAAATTTTAATTTAAAATTTCGCAGCATCTGCGAAGCTAAAGATATATATATATATATATATATATATATATATATATATATATATATATATATATATATATATATATATATATATATATATATATATATATATATATATATATATATATATATATATATATATATATAACGGGTCATATCAGATCGCAGCTGTAACTACCGTGTATCCTATATCTTTAGCTTCGCAGATGCTGCGAAATTTTAAATTAAAATTTGGCAAAGGTAAAGATAAACCGTACAAGGAGGTGCAATTGCTGAGCTTGGATCGGAAAGGTTTGCAGAGAGAAAAACAAAAAACGGCAGTGGGTATTGGAACTTCAAAATTGATGCAGAGAGAAGAAAGTTTTGGCAACATTTTTGATCGGAAAAGCCGCAGGAGGAGGTTAATCAGAAACAATAAAATCTCAGTGAAATTATCTCAACTTAATTTCTTATAAGGATTTTGAAATATTTATCATTTGGAACTCGGTTCAAAAATCCACGCCACACAGAGAGGTGTTTCCGAAAGATCATGATGTGATCAATTCTTTTATTATAAGCCTCATTCAACGCCGTAACTTCGTCAGGAGGAAATGGCAGCGCTGCAAGGACGTAATATTTAAGATGGAAATAAATCATCTTAGCAAAAGGATAAAACATGAAAAACGCTGCTTGGAACAATTTTCTCTCAAGCATGGACCATGGATGCCAACATATGTAGAAAATACAGAAAGCGTTAAAAAATAAGCATTCTGTCAGCTCATTGGTTATTGGAAAACACGGAAAGGTGATATGTCGTGACGTTAATAAGGCCGAAGCACTAGCCAAACATTTCCATGGTGTTCATAATGCCACAAATCACATGAGAAACACTTTCATTGACAAAATAGTCAAAAATGCATGTAGCAACCTTCCTGTTGAAGAATAGGACTTAGGAAATATACTTTGTAAACCAAAAGATATCGCTCGCATAGTAAAAACGCTGAAAAATCGCAAAGCTCCTGGCGACGATAGGATCCCTAACTAAGCACTCTAGAGCTTGCACAGAAAGGCGATAGTATTGATTACCTTCATATTTAATGCTTCCATTAAATTACGCTACTATCCGAAAGTGTGGAAAAGAGCGATTTTCCTCCCGATCATAAAACCGGGTAAAACTTCGGGGTCTGTCGAAGGTTTCCGCCCAATCAGTCTTCTGCCTACGCTGGGTGAAGTATTTGAGAAAATTCTTCTTTCTCGAATACAGTCATTTTTCCATAGATATAAGAAGAATGGATACGAAATGGGCCGATAGAAATGAAGCAATTTTCGACCTCTGGTCGCAATGTGTTTGTATAAAACAACAACAAATTTCATGCAGAAAAGTTGATGTATTTGGAAATTTGTGTCCATGTATTAGTTTCCCCGTTATCCCAACCACCCCGTAGATTGGATGGATTGAAATGAATGTTTACATAGAGAGTCTACAGCGCTGAGGGGTGGTGCGTGCGGCATTGAGGGGAAAGCTGTTTTACAGAGAATAAAATTGCATGTGTAGTAAAATTGCTTCACTCACGTACGGGCTCATGCATTGTGATTGCGTGTCCATTCTTTATATGTCTATGCATTTTTTCGAATCCACGAAAATCATACCTGTTTTTCAATTTGGATTCAGACGGAAATACTCTACAGTCCACCAGCTATATAGAGTCTCAGAATATATTAAAAATTCTCTCAATACTAAAAAATCAGTGGGTCTCGTGACTTTTGATATTGAAAAGGCGACACTATTTGGCATCAGGGTCTTGTATATAAACTGATAGCGTTCGCATTCCCCTCTTACCTTATTAGAATCATTGAATCTTTCCTTCCGAATCGCACATTTATGGTAAATATCATTAAAGCTTTTTCGGCACAATATCTAATCACTGCTGGGGTCCCGCAAGGCACAGTTTTAAGCCCAACACTATACAACATTAATACCGCGGATATACCAGTAGACCCAAAGTGTGAAATCGCTACTTATGCAGATGATACTTGTTTGTATGGTATGACCACTGTCCGAATAAAATCATAAATGCCTTGGAGAGCGAATTAGAAAATATTTACCAATACTGCTTTAGATGGAAAATTAAAATTAATGATGCAAAAACAGCAGCAATCTTCTTTACTAGGAAGAGGAAAAATATAAACCTTCCCACTCGTCCTCTAAGTTTCTTGAGGCAAAATATTCACTGGGACGATGAACTAAAGTATCTTGGCGTCACATTCGATAAAAGTATATTATTTAAAAACCATGTAGCCAATATTTGCAATAACATTGCGTTGTCAATAAAAACTCTCTACCCTCTTATAAATCGAAACTCTTATTTGTCTGAATATAACAAATTACTCATTTATAAAGTTGGCATGCAAACAAAGCATGTGTGGAGCTGCTGTGCTGAGTCTCATATCGCAAAGCTGTAGACTGCGAAAAATAAATGTCTGAAAATGATGCTCAATAAGCCCTGGCACTTTTCTACAGTAACACTTCATCGGATCTCTAATATTATGATGGTGGATAAACTGGTAAAGAAAAACACTGTTTCTTTCTATAGCAAGCTGCAGGATCTTAACAACCCGCTTCTTGCATCCATTCTAACTATTACATCCTCCTGATGTAGAACGTAGGTTTAGGATCATTAGTCCATAAGTAGTATTAGTTAGTAGCTCTAAGGATGTATAAACAAAGTTTTTTACGAATTTTCTTTGTAATATTTAATATAAGTACTAGATAATAAATTCTTAGCTTATGCTAACTTATTAATCATAGTTTGAAAAGGCCTTAGTCTAAATCACTTAATATCTAAGCTTGTATATACACAATTGAAAAAAAAATGAATAAAACGTGTTTTTACTGTTACTGTTCATACATGCATTCATATGTATCATATTTTTATGATGAACAGATTGATGCTAACCGATCTGGGTCAGGTTTAGCATGTAGCAGATCATACAGGTGCGTTTTATTTTACATCCAGAGTAGTGCAAGTTGTCGATTTGTACGTGAAACAACAACATCCAGAGTACAAACACTTGTGAATTCAGTGGAGTTCGTACTCGTGCTCTATGTAGAACGTATTTCGAAAAGTCATGTCAACTGGAATAGTTGGAATTTTCAAAAATTTCCATGCCCCCCTGGCAGCCAGGATAAATAGTCATACATTTGAAAACAGCGTTGGTTATATGTCAGTTCACATTTTGAAATGACAACTGTCTAATAGAAATAAACTTGCATGCTGCTCTGGATCGTTTTTTTATGCATGCAGGATACCTCCTCCACTCTGGATGAAAAAACCAGCAGCTATTTCACTCATTAAAAATATATGATTTGGGAACTCGAACATCACATCTCTGTGTTATTTTCTTTTAGTTTAGCTTTTTCGAAATTTTAAGAATAATTATTTGGGATAACGGATTGTTACGAGTATTGAGGGTAATGATTTTCGATAAAAGAGCACATTATGCTAAGTGTCAAATAGATTTCGAGTTAAAAATAATCCTACCTGAACCAAATATTCACTTCTTCATCCACTTTTTTAGTTTTTTTTGAGCGTCTAGAAATGCTTGTATACCTTAGTATGAAGGATACATCCACCCGAACACATACGCCAAACTGAGCTAGTTGGCTGGAAAAAACACGATGACTCCTTAATAAAATTATACTGCACTGACAACAACTCGAGACAGCTTATTCAGTCGCAATAAGCTATCAACATCAACTGGATTATTGACGTTCAAGCTATCAGATTTAAATTCTAGAAAATGCTAGAATGTTAAATGATAGAATCAATATTATGTTGTGTTTTTCAATATGCTAAGCTAATTTTAATAGCTTTCACAATCTTAGGCAAATATTTAATTCAGATTTTTTTTTTTCAAATATGGAATAGCTTATGACAGCAGATTACAAATATAACAGCAAAGATATAATCGTCATCCAAAAATTACGCGAAATCTACTTAAGCCCGTCAATATTCTTATTAGCTAGTGCACGTAAATAGCCCAAACAAATCATATATCCTAGCCTATCACATCAGCACTCACATATATTATTCCTCACAGGTGCATCGTGCTGCATAAATTGAAAATTAATGTAGCAAGGAGCGCATATAAGTTGGAAAAGTATTTCCGTTATCTGCGGTAAAAACATTCTTAAAGCACCACACCCTAATTCTGATTCAACAAGAGAGCTTCTTTCACGGTCTATTGGAGTTTTCTTCTTTGTGAGCGGATATATGGCTTTGATTTTTTTACTACCCTCTTGTCTACGGACCAAGTCAACTGGCATAACGCACGGTCACCCCACTTACAATATAAAAATTCTTTTCAAACTTTCATGCAACGAACATTGCCCAAACGTGAGTCTTGATATCAGTCCATAATCTACCACCCAACTCAACCTGTTCCAAGCACGATACCATCCCTTGTCACAATCCGTAAGTAATTTTTTTTTCGGCGAGCACACACTTTCGAAAACAGAAACAAGAAAGCAATATTACGGAAACCGAAAACCAAAATAAAAAAAAAACTGATGGGATCAGGACGATATAAGTTTACTATTTTAGTGATTTTCATGGTTTAATGCTTCTTGATTTTATTAAGCTTACCATCGTCCAGTGCGTACATATGAGCAAGGCAAGCGAGACGGGGTTGGAAATGAGGACGATAGGCATAAGAGGAGGGCGACAGTTGCAGCTGACCGCTTCATCGACGTATAATAAAAAAGTTCCCATATTTGTTGGGAATACGGATTAGAACTTTATGTCCGCCGAAACTTCAATTACATATTTGACCAGCATAAGCTGAGTAAATTGAATAATGGTTTCGGTATAAACCAGATAGATTTGGCTGAAAAAAATGAAAGCTAAAGATAATATGAACATTGTCACAGAAGTCAGTGTTGGTGTAGGTTTTTGATAAACTGATTAAAACCAGTACTTTCGAAACCTCTACGGTAAATTTTAATTTTTGGTAATCTTTTAAAAACAACTCCATTTAATTTAAAAAGCTGAATGAACTAATAAAACTATTAGTTTTGAATTGGCCCAATTCTCAAAGAATTTCTTATATGCTTTAAGCTTTCAGCTTATTAAATCATCTAGCAAACTAATTACACTAATTGCTTACCCACTTTCAAAACTAATGAGTCTTTTCGATAAACAGTGAACCTAATCCGATTCCCAAACAACCAACAACAAAACACAAAATTAAGCGCTACAAGAATTCATTTAATTTTCGCTCATTTCTTCCACAAAAGAACATCTTCCAAAGTACTTTTCGTGGAAAACTATTTACCTCATTCAATTAGCGCATAAGAAAAAACACAGTGCAAGGAAAAACCCTCCAAGCAAATTTAAATTCATCGTTTCTGAAAATAACAATACTTAGTTTCTAGATTTTTTCGTAGTCTGTTCGGACGCTGTTCAGATAGCCAAAACTCTGCCGTTACTAACTTGCTCGAGAAACTTTCATTTAGTTTTCTGTAGTTTTAATTTTCTGCTCTCTTTTGCTTCTTACTTTGCCGCGTACTTTTGTCTTTTAACAAAGTATTGCATGATAGTTAGTCACAGTGTGCAAAAAGATGAAAGGATTCCGTTTCGAAATTTTCAATACAATGTATCGAGGGATCAAATTCGAAATGGACGAAAGCACAAGTCAGTTGTACTGATGCTTCCGTAACTTTTTCCATCTATCAAAATTTTCCAATTTAACTTTTCACGTCGTCGAAATGATGATGAAGCTCAACTTTTCGTCAAATCGTCTTGTGCGGCCAAGCAGGAGAAGAATGATAAAGAGGTGTAGATGTTATGGGGAAAGAATGAGTCGACAAGTGTTGTCAATGTATGTATAGTGAAATAAGCAACATCAATTTTGAAAACATGTTGATGTCGAGCTATTAGCTGATTTGAATAAAATGTGTTTGATTTGTCCATGCTACTTTGAAACCATTACAAAATCTGAAGTAAGGAGCTATATTTTAATCGACATCACCAAATTCCTATTGCAGCTCATCTGAACATAATAGCAACACTGAACAAGAAGAACTCGAATCGAATACATAGGAGATGACAATTTCGCTGTTAAGACTATCCTGCAAACCTCGTGACAATAGATATCGGCTAGGAACTGTTCGAACCATAGACATGGAATCCTGTGGGCTCTTCTTGTACGTTGTAAAAGCCTGTCGAACTATTTTCGGATATCAATGAACTGCATTATCGTTGTCATTTGTTCTAACCGAAAAGTTTGTTTGAAATCAATGAAAGGTAGCTATCGAAAGTCCCAGACAGAATTGAGAAAGTCCGGGAAAACTAAAAAAAAAGTAGATAAAGCAAGAAGAGAGAATATGGACAAAGAACGAATAGGAAATCGAGATACGGTGGCAGTCTTTGAAATTGAATTGATGGCGGATTATTATTTTCTCGAGAGTGCATTATAGAAAGTTTTGACGGCACTGACTATTTTGTTTGATCCGGGAATAAGGAAATGAACTATTCACTTATAGATAGTTTATTTGTTATTTTTTGTTTGAAAAACTGAAAAGAGAACGAAATACGAGATGATAGAATAATATGACAAGTCAACAAATTGATGAGTTGATGAAGTTAGCTTTGTTTATTTTAAGTTAGCTTTGTTGAAAATAAAGTAAAGGATGATAAATTCTTTGGTTGATTGATTATAACAGCTAAATGTTGATGGTTCTTCAGTGTTTTGTCGAGCATTTTCCTGATAAAGATAGTTTATTAAGAAAAATAAAGAGTAACTAATGTTTAATGAAAATCAAATATTAGCAAAGGAACCTCCCTAATCACGTTCAAAAATAATTTGTAATGATTAGCTCAGTTAAAATATTTCACCATTTTGGAAGCTGTCACCGCTTCAGATGCATCAAAATCATTCTGGCCCTCACAACAGAGGAGTTACTCAGTAAAAATAATTCGCAGACTGTGCTGATATACACTTGCATTTCTCTTGGATTCGATTGATTTCTCTTGAGCATGACTTACAACTGAGCATGACTTTTCCGAGGATATCCATCTAATACACTTACCCGTTCGGACCTGTGCACATACTTTTGGCTTCTTACTTTTCTTCTCTTTGCTTGTAACTATTCCTCTTTGTTCTTTAAACAATGCCCTCCTCTTTCCCAATGTCTTCTCTCAACAATACCCATCTCCTTCCCAATGTCTAACTTTCACATTTTCTCCTGCATTACATTCGTTTCGAACAAACACTTTAGAAATTGAATTTCTGATGAACGATATCGATGCCAATAATGGTAGCGGTTCCGACGGTATTCCAAATATCCTGGCTAAATATCTTTCATCAGCTCTGTGCGTTCCTCTTTCTATGTTGTTCAATAAAACCATATCTTCTGGCACTTTTCTTTCTCTCTTCGCTATACATAAAGCCGGTGATCGTACATGCATCTCAAACTACCGTGCCATTTCCGTTCTTTCTTGTTTTAGCAACATTCTTGAAAATGTGGTTTACAAGTGAGTCTAATCCTTTACCCAGCTTACCCTAGCTCACGAACAGTTGGATTTTGTCAAACGTAAATCCACTTTTACTAACCTTCTTTCCTTCACACATATGGTCGCATCCGCTCTTGACCATCAAAAGCAGCCGTACTATATATTGACTTCTTCAAAGCCTGTGATTCTGTCACCCATAGCCACCTTCTTCAAAAGCTGAGTTCTCTTCTTTCCTGAGTTAGCTCTTAAATTTTTAGTGGTACCTGTATTGTAACTTCTAATTCCTGCTTTTCAATTCCCTTTTATCCTGCATCAAGTCTTCCCCAAGAGTTTATGCTTAGTACTCTTCTCTTTCTTTTGTTCATAAACGATCTCCTTTCTTTAATCCAATCTTCTTGTCTTTTATATGTCTACGATTTCAAGATGTTTCGAGTGATCGAGTCACAAGATGTGCTTTTGCAAAGCGATTTTAATAGCCTACAGAGTCGGTGCGTTACCAATGCTCTTACGTTGAATATCACGAAATGTCACAAAATGTCTTTTACTTGTGTAACGTCGCCTTTGATGTTCTCGTATTCCGTTTCTGACTTACCTCTAAGTGTTGTTGATAATTTTAGATATCTTGGTGCAATATTTGATCCAAAGCTGAAATTTGATAAGCATATTTCATACATTACTGCCAGGGCTTCTAAATTCTCAGGTCTCATAATTAGATCCTCTAAAGCCTTCGTTGATATTTCCACTTATGTACACCGTTTTCTCTACGTTATCGATAGTGTCCTTGAATATTGGTGTCGAGTTTGGTGTCCTCATTATATTTACTTGAATACTGCGTTGGGGTCTGTTCAACGCAGGCTTACTCCTACATAGGCGTGCCGTGACCTAAAATCTGGCAGGGGCCAGGGACCAAAAGGTTCAAGACATGCGATTATTTTGTCTTCCGTAAGGTACACGTACTGTTCATACAACTTATATAATTTACTAATACATTATATATTTGTTAATATATTCTTTGTTATTTGCTTATGCATAATGCATTATCAAATAAACTTCATGTCTGTGAATACGTATGAGCTACTACCACATGCATATAATGTGAACGAATTATTTATGACCGTACACACGAATTATCTATGACCGCTAAGAAATGAACGCTTGTACAAATTATACGGGAATGGAATGGAAATAATTGGAAATATAAGACTATTTTTTTGTTTAGAAGCTAAATACATTTCAACTTATACTTGAAGAAGAGGATAGCTAAGTTTCAAAATATCTTTGAAGAAACTGGAACATATTAAGCTTAGAAGGAAGAAATTGACCTCTTGCTTCAAACTTTTGTTACCTAGAAAACCTAGAAAAAGCATAAATAACTTGGCAAGATGGAAGAGAGCTGTAACTTACTCTTTTCGAGCCATTTGGT
The DNA here is from genome assembly GCA_963978885.1 of Nemotelus pantherinus. NCBI lineage: Eukaryota > Metazoa > Arthropoda > Insecta > Diptera > Stratiomyidae > Nemotelus > Nemotelus pantherinus. The sequence continues at coordinate 24,978,505 of OZ022264.1, read as the reverse complement.
TTGCAGGGATATCTTCGTATCCCTAACTGCGTGTCCAAGGCTAGTGCGTTTTGCTGTTTTCCGTTTTCGCGATCCTCTGGGAAATGTGAGATCCAGACAGTTCTTCTCTGCGAATAATTTAATTTTTTCCCAAACTATATACAAGTCTTCTCGCTCACTTAGTAGTGTTTTAACTGTTCCATTCACAAGATCTATCCCATCCCTAAGAGTTGCATTTTTAGTTTGGAAATATGTGCTTAACATGTTCGTTATAAAAAGAACCTAGCGAAAGATGAAAAGATTTACTACAAACTCAGGATTACTGATTTACTACAAACGCAGGATTAAACTGAGTCGTTGTATTTTCCCTCATTCATTTCTTTTTCTAAAGCCTCTAGTCCCGTAGGTATCGATCACATATTTGCAATTCTGAAATCTCATTGGCTAACGAGTCGAGCTTAAACTTCTCATTCCATGCCTTGAATTTAGACCAACTGCCTCTTCAAGCTGCTTCAACAATTCGTATTGTAAAGGGATTCGATGGCATAGAAAAAGGATGTACACGTTTCGATTGTGAAAAATGTGTCCATCACAACAAAGATAATTTTATGAGCTAGACAGTGTACAAATGTGGCTGCAGGGTGTTTCATCTTAATTTAAATTTGTACAACACTTTTTTGTCCTGACATGACACTAGCACCATCATAAGACTGTCCAACAACAGGCAATTCGCTAAGTCCGTAGCTGTCTAACAGGCTGAAAATTATATCTGCTAAATACGAGGCATTTGTAGCTCCTGAACAGTTTACAAAGCTTAAGAACCTTTCTTCGACTGCTAGCTCTTTAGTAAAACTGACAACCACGGAGAGTTCTTCCTTTTTGTGGACCCTTGCTTCGTCTACCATAATGGACATCAGTCCGCAATCTTTTATTTCAGCTGTATTGTCCTCGCGAACGATTTCAGCAATTATTTTTATTAATTCATTTTGTGTTTTGCCACTAGAGTTGTTCGCAACCTTGTTTTTAAAATTATTTTCAAAAGTCACAAAATTCCAAAAAAAAATGCACGGTTATCACTGGCACCACTTTCATCATGTCCTCTGAAAGCACGTCTTTGGCGACTGAGACACGTCGTAAGGTCGATAACCTTTTCCAAATAATTTCGGTTCATCTTGACAATATTCCAAGACTGTTCAAGCACCGTATCACTTACTGTCTTCCAAGCACTATTAGAGTTTTCACATTGTGCATGAATTTTTCCATCCGGATAATTTATCCGGATCGCGAAGTTTGGTCGAGTTGAAATTTTGGTGTATTTTTGGCGACAATGGAAATTCTATGGAAAATCTCGCATTGTGATAGCTTCACACCGAGTCATCAGACCATCACAAAATTTACAAGACTCATCAATGGGCATAAAAAATAAGTTTCTGTAGTTTTTAAATAATGTATGGGCAACCTTGTAGCTACCATAAGTACGTAAACACAAATCTTTCACACGGCTTTTAGAATAAAATGCAAAAGATTGATGAATTTGAAACTATATTTATACAGTCAAATCTAAACTTTTAAAATTCCCAATCGGTATATACTGGTCTTGAGTAGATACAGGTCTGAAAAAACTTTAATGAATATGATAGGAACCATGTGGTGGCTGTGTCACTATGAAAAAACACGCAGTGAAATTGAAGTGCTATGCCTTTTAACTTCTGATGCAGCTATCAAACTATAATGAAATTCACACACATTTAACCTGAGTGTAAACCAAGTAGGTCATAGATAGTGTGGGAACACATAACACAACCCACAATCACATATCCACACAGCATTATACAATACACCAAAATTCATTTATATAGTAGGCTAAGAAAAGTGTAAATAAAAATATTGAGAAATAAGAATCAATAATATATTGATTATTGATAAAAAGCTGTCAAGACGTGTTTTACATTAAAATTAAATTTTCAGTGGAAGTATTTACTTCCAAATTTATTTCTAAAATAGCATAAAAGTGGCAGGGATACCATTTTTATTCTCCAAATGACTTCGAAAACTGTATTCTACGTTAATACCATTTTAATACTCAGACTATGTTTTGTGAAAAACATAATTGCATAAAACGCCAGTTTATAAAAGTGTTCTTATCTAAATACCTGTATATTGCCTAGTAAGAATGAACAGATAATCTTAATAAAAAAAGGATGATTGGCGAGGCGCTTTTCGTCTTTTTCTTAACGTATAACTTGTCGAAGTTAAATATTGCCGTCCATATCTCGAAATAAGTCCCATAGCATCGTAATTAATACCGCAAATAACACAGTCTTTATGTTATAAGTAGTGTAAGCTGGTATAGGCTTACACTACTGCACTACACAACTCTTGCTGTAACCACAAAAACCTAAGAGGCGAAAACTTAAGTGTCTGCTGTTGGAAATATTTATTTTTCTGGGAGGGGCCAACCTAGGGTCTGGGGGGGTCCCGGCCCCCTCTGGCCCCCCCTACGGTGCGCCTATGCACTCCTACCTTATTCTTTAAAGTTTAGCTTCGCTGCCGTCCCTACAATGATCGTCTACATCTTCTTTCCCTCAAATCACGAAGAAGTTTCCTGGATGAGTATCTACTCTTTAAGTTATTTTACCGAATGGTTGAATCTAACATTAGTAGCCACGTTTCCGTTCGTGCAGCAATGTATGGCGCGCGTTCCTATTTGGTGTTCAGTGTGCCATTTGCGCGCACTGAAACCTATTTTTATTTTTCGCAGCTGCGTTTACTTAGATAGCACGATCAACTACAGTTTGGTTCTCTACCGCCGACAATACAAGCTTTCCTTTTTTGAAACACAATGTTTTCCATAATACCATCTCTATGAAATTTTTTTCTCTCTCTTTGATTTTGAATTTCCACGTTTCTACCTTGACTTTATTTCTTATTATTTTTTTCTCTATACTCACCGTGATTTTGTTTCTTATTACGTTCTTTCTGTACTCAGTAAGTGGATTTTTATCCGTTGAAGATGGTTATAAATAAATAAATATAAAAATAAATAATTCTTCTAAGACTCATTGCACTTTATTCCAACATCAGCAAGTTTTCCCATTGATGAGCTCTTACTGTATTTCACTTTTTTTCCGATACAATGGACCCTTTTCTTACTTTCACGTACATGCGGTCCGACTTTGGTTACATTCCGTGATATTGTTTGTAGTCTGGTTGACGTGTTAGAAGTACTACCATGTTCCTTGATTTGATTTTTTACTCTCTCTCCAAAAGCCAAGTTAAAACCGTGAAAGCCTATTGAAGTCCATTGCAAGTATACAATCATCAGCTATTTTTGCTACCAGAAACTGAGGCTGAAATACCCATGCACAAATCATCTCACGTTGCTTAGCCTCCAGGACTTAACCATATCTACTCATAAAATTGATAGAGCAGCTACGGATTCAATTTTGATACTTCAGACCTTCTGTCAAATTTCCACTGCAAAAACGAGTTATTTTTTTTTCTTCAAAAATACAGCCCGGCAACGATGACAATGTTAATGAAAACAGCTTTGCGTGCTAACTTCTTCTCTTAGAATTTTGTTTTAACTGACTTCACTGCTGTTCTCCAAAAAGGATTGATTGTTTTCGACTATTTCAACCCACTGTTATTTCGACATTCTTGATAGTACCTTGTATCATATTTCCTATGACAATAACGAATCAAGTGTCCTTTTTTCCGCATTTCCAATATTCTGAACCTCCGTCAGCTGGTGCTGTTTCAAGGGTAATTGTCTTTTGCTGTACACATTCCCGGCAATGTCTCCGCTTCCATTCCTATCAACAATCACGTCTCAAATGCCTTTTTTTCACAATTTCAGCATTGAGAAGTTCCACTTGTCGCCGATTCTTCAATTATTTCTGTTCTTTGGAACCAGCATCGTTATCCACCTCACGGACTCTAATTTGTCTTTGAGATGTCCGTTTTATTCATTCGTAAGTTAAAACTTGGGTCAAACGGTCCTTTAGTGCCCACAAAAATGCCTGCTGAAGTTCTTTATTACGCAATCACTTTATGAAAGCTTCTGATGCTATGTCATCTCCATGCTCCGGATATGACATAAATACGACAAAAATGCCCGACGCTCAATATCCTGAGTAAGCTGTTTTAACGTTTCTCCTGACTTCCGAGATTGCGTTCGAAGCAATCCGCAATGTCTGATCCAAACCTGATTTCAAAATAAAGAATTCTTCCTGAACTTTTACGAACTGCTGCATTACTTCCATAGCATGATTGTCTAGCTGATGCTGATGTGAAATCCTTCAGCAGATTTTGCTTTGCTGTTTTTAAGCAAGACCTTGGCCCATTTCCTCATCTGGAAATTCAAAAGTTGTTGGATCGATGACTTCCACTTGCGAAACCTCTTTTAGTCACGATACCAGGACTGATTTATTTCCAGTTGTCGACAAATCACATTTCCAGCATTCCATTTTTAACCCCGTAAAGGCTTGCTTATTAAACTAAGTATTGGTTTTTTGTTATGTAGATCCAATTTTTTTCACAATTCTTGCTGGTATTCCTAATAGACTCCAAGTCCAAAATCTCTCACTTATTAATCAATCCGCATGATTTTCATAGTTTAAGAAAACCATCGAAAACTTATATTTGATTCAACAGCGCAGAAGAATGCCACTTCTGACACCAATTGTTGTATTTTTTTGAAAAACTGCTCATGAGCATTTAAAAATACAAACAGTTTTTTTAATCGAACCCCACACATTTTCTTCTTCCACTTCTAAATACAAAAAGTTTTCGTACATAATTTTATAATTCACATAAATCAATTTTGCTGCCTTCTTTACCTTGTTGAGGGACTATTTATAGTCATCTTTTGAATTTCTAGGCTAATAATATGTACAATTATCCAATATCGAACTTTATTCAAATATTCACCTTTTGGTTGCAAAGCTGTTATGGTCGATTTTTACTTATTTGTTTGGATAGATGTCTCTCGATCCGTCTAATCTAGGTGATATGAATGTGTGCTTGGTGCAAATGTATATGCAACACTGTTGCGAAATTCGCAATAATATACATTGTTTTGGACGAAATAAGGACAATTTTTTTCACATGCTATTAATTTTCATACAAAGTTGAGTCGCTATGCTGGCTTTTGTCTTTAATAGACAATTATTCTAATTAGATAAAACCTTTTGTTTCGAATATTAACTTGGCAAAATTAAAAGGACACTTATCCATTACACCTCTTGATAATGAACACATTGCTTCCACTCCACCGCCCAATGTCCATTGAAACTTATTTGAAGAAGCACAAACGCTTACATCCGCATCTCACATGCAAAGCAGAGGCACAAAGCAAGTGCGCATTATCGTTCTTATCTTCACTCTTAGCTAACCGATCCAAATGGAACCAAAACATAAATTCCCTTACCTAATGAAGCATCATCCAAACACAAGTTCGCATCAACATAATAATTTTGATGCTCTCGTAATTGAATCTAATCACTGTCTCATTGCAGGATAATAAATGTATTCTCCAATAACCACAGCTTGTCGAATCTAAAATGTTTGATCCGTTCGATTTAGTTAGTTTCAACCTGGCCGCAATTCATCTTGAGAAAACTATTCAGACCAATTGATTCCTGAGTTTCCAGGAAACTAATATAAATTTTCAAATGGATATTTACTATCTTTGATGGAAGCTTCCGAACTATTCCACCTCGGTTTACCACCGATGACGGTAATACAATAGAATTCATCAATATCCGTCTACAGTATTACTTTCAATGATACACTTCCTCCAAATCAATTATTATGGAATGAATCCTGGGCAAAGGATATGCTAATGGAACAAGCCTTAAACGATATTATCATTAAATGAACAATGTTTCGAGCTGATGAAGAGGATGATCGTAGCTTAGATGTGCGGAAATAGACAGCGATGACAACTAACCCAAAATACACATACAGCTTCACTATCCCCGTTACGTACTTGCCCCAAGAACCTATAGTTCGGTTGTTCGATTAGATAGTAAACAATTTGGAAATGTGGTTTCGGGATTACTAACATCCCGTATCAATTCTACTGTGGAGAAACTTGGTTGGCCACAGCATGGAATGGCGCAACTCGAAGCGAAATATAATTAACGACGATGGGCCATCCATCAATTGGGAGCCTGCATCTAAGCAAACATTGAATTCCTGTTATATTAATTTACACAATGGAATTAAATAATAGACTAGTATGATGCGAACTGGTTTTAATTATTCAGTTGAATGGGCAACGGTCACAATGTGCAAATAGTTTCAAAGAGAGCCAGCTGTAAATAAATGATCAAAATGATGAAATCGATCAATTTTCTTCATCAAATTGTTTTATATCTAAATCCTTCATACATTCCTCAGTTTGTAATTCATTAGCATTAACTAATTATAGTCCTTGGAACATTTTGAAATTAATATAGACCATACTGGTATTTCAATTGTAAGTCTCCAATTCGTTGCAAAAACAATTTTTGCTTAAGTTGATATGAAAATGAATTCATGAATAGTTAATTCAGCAGTAAACTCAAAACTCAAAATATATGCATAAATATTCACGCACCTGTACTCAGACCTTCATTTCGAAATTCTGTGTAAATATTCTCTAAAATGCCTGCTCACTCTCGATGACGTCTCTCAATCGACTCGTTTTTATTAATTTCATAGTCTCCACGTGTTTCCAGTTTACTTCTGACGCAGCATGTAGAATTCATTACACGGTAACCGGAATAAATTAAACTAAATTGAAAATTGTACTCACAATACCCTAATTAATAATATTGAAATGTATGGTTTGAGTTACACACATGGTTGTTTGCATATGTGACGACATAAATTTGAAAGTATTCATGTACATACTTTTACAAATACAAATTAAAATCAAATCGAATTCCTGAAATGTTTCTGTTTATTTTAATGTATGTATTTATCACTAGGGTTACAGTGCTAGGCACTAGTGACGTGTTCTTAACGTTTCACCATGAGCCCATGTCACGATTCACTTTTTGAGCGTCGAGAAGGAAATGGTTATACCATGCATTAATATAATTATTTATATTTTGCTGAAAATATTTCTTAGAAAATCTCTCGTAATAGCTTCGAAATGCTCTTATGTTTCATTATATGGCCAAATAGCCCACACTGGGCGCCATACAATTTCAACGCAAATTTTGGCGGCGTCATTATATTTGATACATCAATCGCAGCTCGAAGTTCTTTCTCATGTCTTTTATGTTTCGAAATTCAGCATCAGTAAGAGTAAGTACGCAGTCTTGCCTGAATTTCGGTCACTCGGTTTTGCTATTTATTTCTACACGGAAAAATTTTCGTGTAGAGAAGTGTAGAATATTACAAAGTGACAGTTAATTGCTCTCAACTTTGGCGGTATGGGATTTAGAAATTAGCTTTCTTTGAAAATAACCTTTACAATCTACCAACTGTATGTGAAATACTATGTTACTATTCCATCAATGCTTCTTTCAGCTCTTCAGTTTTAAATTCATTCAGGTTTGCTGCCTCATCATACTGCTATATTATGAACCAAACCAAAGTTTATGAAAGAAACCAAGTTCTAGTAGCAAATTTTAAAAACTACTTTCACTTTAAATTCAATTAGACTGAATGAAAATAGGCGTAGTTTTTCGAAGTAAAACAATTATGTAATCTATTTAATAATTGTTTATTTGATATATATTTCCTTCACACGAATACATAATTTCCATCCATGCATTTCATATCGCGTACACATGCGGTGTTGAAAACTTTAGGTCTGTTCGCGTACCTGAATCTATTATAATATATTCAAATAGATTCGCATAATTGCTTCAAGCCAAATTTTGCAGCAAAAAGAAGCCAGCTGCCAAATTATGTTACTGCTGCAGTTTGCTGAAGTACGCGAACAGATCTTTTATAACGTCGCACTAATTCAATTAACCAACCAGCTAATTAAAGTGCTTCCTAGCAAACGTATCTGCCAAAAAAACCAAATGTACTAAAAAATCTTTGCTTCAAGTTTTGCAAGGAATAATCCTACGCATAAAATTAGTTAATTTGTCGACAGAAAGTTCCAAAGTAAAACAAATTTTTAATTTTCAAACAAAATTCAAATTTGACGCGCGTTCAAAATGGCCAAAATGATTGCTTTACGTGACCAAATAAATAGCAGACCATTTAATTCCGTCACCTCGTGCCTGAAAAAACTCTCCACTTGTGCTGCAGAGCCACCTACGAGCAAAGAGCAGCACTAACATTCTGACACTTTTCAGGCAACGTTTCAGGACAGACTGCGTACCGATTTTCTCAAGTGACCTGAAAAAAATTCAGGTGACGGAATTCCGTCACTCTTTTCCCATGCATTTTAAAGGGGAACCGAAATTCAGGCAAGACTGCGTACTTACCTTAAAGTGTAATCTTTCTCTTCTGCCGAAAAGCTCAAACTTCCTAAAATTCCAATCATAAAATCATGTATGGACTGAACCAAACAGACGCCATTAGCACTTTCAATATTTTTTTTTATTTTGCGTTGAAATTTACATAAGTGTGGAAATGTGTAGCGCTTGCTGTGAATTATATGAAGGGCAATTATTTAAGAGTATACACACTGCCATATAATTTTCATTTGATAAACATTCTAGAACAAAAATAAGTAATTACATCATGATTTACTTCCTTTAATTTTGCAACTTTTAATAAATGCCAGGCAACCATATAAATATTTCTACCCTTTGACCTTTGATGCTTTTGGATAAGAGTGATACTTGACCTTTGGGTCGATTGTAATAAAAAGCACGTTTGGTTGGACGTGCATTCAAAGTTTGCACATTTCCTTCCCCTTTTTTTCAGTCTTTTTAGCGGTATACAAAAACAGACAGATATTGTAAGTTTATTTTGCTGCGCATATGGAAGCAACGTACACTTTGTTTTTTTTTCCTGGATATGGAAAACATAATTATTCATTGTATGTACATAAATGGAATGCACATCTGGCTTATATAAATACAGTGCTGTGAATAATTATAGACTCAAACATATTTTTCAAATTTTTTCCAAAGCATTTCTAAGAAATGCATTTTTATTGCTGAACATATTATTCTTGGAATCCCAAAAACCTTTTTCAACTATCTACCTTTCTCTTTCTTTCAACCAGTGTTCAGTAAAAATTCCAAACAAAGCAATTTGCAACTGTGAATAATCATAAACTCAGTAGCTGTTCGGAGTTTGCCAAGAGAGTTTCAAGTGTGGGTTTGAGTTTTTATGTAGAATTTTAATACTTTGAAGACGTAGAAGTGTGTTTTTTGAGAGTTGTGTGTGGAAAAATGTCACGTGAAAAAAAATTAAGTGATGCTAAAAAACAGAGAATTATTGATTTAAGAAACTATGGAAAAGCTCAGAGAGAAATTGCGAGTGCTATTAAAAGATCGCAGAGTGTTGTAAGAAATTTTTTGAAGCTTGGAATCGAAAATTATGGGAAACAGAAGTCATCTGGACGTCCTCTAAAATATTCGCCTAGTGTGAAACGCGCAGTTTTAAGAGAACTATCGAATACAGGAGCTTAATCATCGCAAATTGTTAGATGGTTGAACTTGCAATTTGATCCTAGCTTAGTTAGAAAATGGGCTACATCCTCCAAAAAGATTAATTATTTAAAATGTTTGCAAAAACTCAAATTGACAAAACATCACATGGATGCTAGACTTAAATTCGCCGAAAATTTTATATAAGAAGGAACCATTTGGGATTATGTGATCTTTAGCGACGAGAAGAAATTCAATCTCGATGGACCAGATGGATTTTATTACTACTGGCACGATTTACGCTAGGAAAGAAGAACCATGGCATGACGAGCGCAGGGAGGTGGATCTGTGATGATTTGGGCAGCTTTAAAAAAAAATGCTTGAAGCGAAATAGCCTTCGTTAATGGTAGAATGAATGCTGTCCGTTATCAGGAGCTACTAGAAGAACATCTACTGCCTTTTGTGACACTAGCGGAATATGAAAACATTATTTTCCAGCAAGATAATGCACCCATTCATACGGCTGCCTCCACAAAAAAGGGGTTTCAGGATTATGGAGTGCAATGCGAGTCGAGTATTAGATTTAATAAAAAATAAGGGCATATGGACTAAGTATAAAATAAAAAAACATAACAAACATTAAACTGAGTTTATAATTTTTCACAGATTTTACAGCGAGTTTTATGAATTCTTTGTTTTATTTTGTTATCCCCTTATAAATCCACCCTTTCATTCCTACTAAATTTTCTTAAAGGCATATTATCCAACAAAAAAAAACCGTTATTTGAAATAATTTCCTCTTTTTATGAGAGACCTAAAAATATAGTTGAGTCTATAATTATTCAGAGCACTGTATGTATATTCTGTGAAGGAAACATGTGTAGTTGAAAAGCAAACATACACCACTCATGTGCATACATACACGGTAAAAAATTTAAGTTCGAAAATTTAACTTTGTCAACTATTTCTTAGTTTAATTCACAATTATGTGATTTTTTTATACTAATTTGTTGAACATTTTTTTTTACTTGGTGAAGCTGAAAAGCTAATATGCATGCATTTTTATCTCAAATATTGTAAAAAGTCAACCAAAATCAAACACTAACACTCTATGTAAATGACGTTTATACTTTTTTGGTTTAAAATTCTCACAAAACCTGCCAACAAAGATGAAAATTTTCCGAAATGAAATTTAGGAATTTATCAGAAATAAAGGTATTTTATATATATACCAAAGTAAACTAAATAGCGTTCGTTGAATGCGTTATATTTTTTAGTTTGTTTCCTCAAGTGGTATATACGTAACTATCCAAATGGTTTTGCATATTAACGAAACGCATCATTTTAATTCGGTATTTCAAGTGAATCAGTGCTTTCAGTGAATCTAGTGCTTTCAGTGATTTAAGGCCTCAAAATGCAACTAAATTACAAGAATCCAATTAAAAATTGAGTTGAATTGGTTTGAAATTTTAACCAGATCTGTTCGAAAAGGTAAATAATACTGCAACAACTTAGGGCGAAATTTCATCATTTTATTTGAATTTTATATATAACATTTTTTTATATTTTATGGATGAAAAGCTCAACCACATTTTGATGGACCTACATATATACCAGGGCATATTGTTGAAAATTCTAACTCAGAATTTTTACCGTGTATTCCGGTTCGGAATTAAATGTACGCAAATTTCTCTAAAATGCTTAGAAAGAGCTTAAAATATTTATAATCTGGTAAAATTTACTAACAAAATTAACATTTGATTGAGTTTTCATTTTACTTTGAATATTTGACTGAATCTTCAATGTTACGTCGAGCTTTTCTGCGCCGCAGTTTGAAATGAAAAACTTTTTGACCCGCTTAATTTGCATTAAGACATCTTCCGCCTTCATCGGTGGTTCATTATCCTCCATTTCTTCAGTACCCATTTCTAACTCTCGTACATCCTCTTCGTCGTTTAGACTTTCCTTTGAAACTTGAACAAATAAAAAATTAATAATTTTTTTTGTAACTTATGTAACGTAACTGTTCTTCACGTATAAGATACGTAACTTCACGTATAAGATCTGCAACATTCAGCGAAATATTTTCTGTTTCGAGGCTTCTATCGATCTCGGCGTATGTTAGCAGGTCTTGAAGTTCTCCATTTTCATCAACATCTTGTATATTTGTGGCTTAATCACTGAGATTCCTAAATCCTGATTTTATGTAGCAATTCAAAACTGTTTCTTTGTATATTTATTTTACGGAGGACGATAACCAGTGAATCGCATCTAATATGTTTATTTTCCTTGCAAGTCGCATTTCCTATATTCGCCGGAAGGTGCTTCAAAATACACTTTCTGAAGTGGAATTCGAAGTTTCTTAAAATCCTTGGTTCGAAGGTTGGCATATAGTAGTTGTATTTTGTGAAAGGAATAGAATTTCCACATTGCTGAAACTCGCATTTCCATAAATAAGATTATTTTTCGGTTTTGTAAAATCATTTTGTTGTTCAATTTTTTCAACCAGACGTTCATTATATCTTTTGTCATTCACGCCTTGTGATTGTGTGCCAATGCACATGTAGTAAATTGATATCGATGCCTCTGAAACACCGTGGATATTTCGCCTTTCCTTTAACCAGAGGGTTTTGAAATTCACCGAGCATATTTGTACATAAAAGCAAAGTTTAACGCACTTTTGAAACTTTTCCTCCTTGGCAACGCTCGTTTTTTAACTGCATGGTTTTGTCTGGAAGTGCTCTAAAAAAATAAGGCGGTTTCATCGCAGTTAAAAACGTTTTTGGGTTCAAAACCAAAGCAACATTGTAGCAGTTTATCTCTTCAATTTTGTACGATTTCTGCAACCACTGAGGCCGCGTCTCCACTAATGGCTCAATAAGATTTCTTATGTCGTGCTTTGAACTTGTCGAGCCATTCTACAGAGGCTTTAAAGTCAGTTTGACCCAAGTTTTATGCAATTTTTAAGGTTTTTTTCTATGATGGAAATGATATACGGGATTCGTCATTTCTGTGTTTTCTGACCTTGTCTAAGAGTTCCTTTTAACTAATGTTCGACGAACATTAGTATTAAAATCACTTTGGTCAAAAATTCATATTTCTATACAGTGCTGCCATTTTAGCATTTTGAATGCTAGATTTAGCATTATTTTTTCCAAAATGGCATTCGAAATTCGGAGTTAGCATCTAGCATTATTTTTAGCATATAAATTTAGGTTTCGGAACACCTGGCACTCATCTATTTACAATCTCGCCCATCAAATTTACTTATTGATCAGCCCTCCAGCGAGGGTTGATCAATAAGTAATGATAATGAATATAAACTAAGGCGATTAAACTAAAAAAATATATTTACTTTTCAACATAGTCTTCTAACAAGTTAATACATTGAGTCCATCTTTTTCCCAAACCCAGGATACCATTAGAAAAAATTGTTTATCTTGACTCTCCCAAAATGCCTCAACAGCGGCCACCACTTCCCTATCATCTTCAACTTTTTTACCCCGAAGGTATTGTTTGAGCCGAGGAAAAAGGTGGAAGCCACTGAGATCTAGATCTGGTGGATAGGGTGGGTGTTCAAGCAGTTCAAATCCATTCCGTCCAAATCCATTCTCGTCAAATCCAATCTCGTCCATTAACATTCTCGGTACCCAATGCGCAGATACCTTCTTCATATGTAATTTGTTGGCAAAGATTTTTCAAACACTATACCATATGAGATCCCTGTGACCTCAGCTATATGCCTTAGCGTCACTCTTTGATCTGCCGACACGACATCTTCGACTTTTTTACGTTGTCTTCAGTGAGGGATGTGGATGGACGTCTTTCGCGGTGTTCATCTTTAGTGGATGTTCTTTCCAGCTTGAACTCCTTGGCCTAGCGTGCAACGGTGGAATATGGAGGAGCAAAGTCCCCTAATGTTCTACCATGTCGCCGTGTATGACAGTTTTTCCAAGAAGAGATAATTAATGACAGCTTTAATTTCGTTTTTCCCCATTTTATGTTCTCTCTTTGACTGTTCGTAGTCAAATGAATGTAGCTCTTGGAACCAGGAACTGTGTTATTTCTGGAGCTAGTGCTTTCGGCACTCTGACTCCCCTCCTCTGGGTGGGTGTCTTTTTCAGCCCATCTCACTCCTCACTGAATGTAGCTCCCTGGAATCGACGCCTATTTATATGTTTTTTTCATGATGACTAAGTGAGTATATGTAGTAGTAACACATTTGTTTTTTTAATTTTATGCGAACTGGAAATAACTGATTATCATTACTTATTGATCAACCCTCATATAATTATACATATTGTGTTCATATTGAACCATATTTATTTCAATTAAATAAGAAAGCATTATTTAGCATTATAATTTTACAAGATCTAGCAATATTCCAAAAAAATAAATGGCAGCACTGATATATATATATATCATCAATAAATTTCAGTGAAAAAATCTCAGGATCGCCCCATTCCATTGAACTGAAATTTTCAGGATACATTGGTGTATATGCATAATAGTGCCAGGTCTCACAAAAAGGCATTATAAATATACCTGTTGTTCGGTCAACAAAGATATTTTGCAAAAACAAAGTTTATAAATCAAATTTCAAACGTGATCTTATATTTATGACAATGTTTTTGAAATTTTTAACCACATGTGTGTACTAGGCACTTAAAATAAGACTGGGAAATCATTATGAAACCTAAAGGACATATTAATGTTACTAAAATGTATACTCGTGTAGTTTTTTATGAACTCTAGCTACGGTAGGCATCAAAAGTGAAAACTTTCAAACCATCGACTTTCTTGAAAAAATTTCCTCTTTTACAGTGAAAATCCACTCATATAAAAATCTTATGCTTTGTTTATACCAGCAGAACTTGTGAAATTTCACATCGGACAAGAACGGTAGCCCTCCTCCAATTTGTCTATATTTTAAACATAAAAAACACCTGTTCACGAGAACTCACGACCCAATTATCAGATATAGTTGAAATTCACAGAATGTATTGGTATTAAGTAGGACCAGGTCTGATAGAAGCGATTTAGAAATGCAGCCAATTCTGTACTTGTGGTGCCATCTGGAAAAATTATAAAGAAACCAAACTGCTTTTTGCCCTATGAATTCTGATTCAATTACCGAATTTTCATGAAATTGATACAGTAGCTAAACCTTATTTTATGCCACGTTTGGTAGAAGTTTGGTTAAAAAATTCGGTTGCTGCTGCCAGCTATGGTAATTGTGGTGTTGTGGGTTTTGAAAATTTGCTCTGGAAAATAGAGCTTTTTGCCCTATAACTTCCAGTGCAGTCATGAAATCAAAACGAATTTCATATGATAAATGGAACTTATTATAGGCATTATTCAGAAAACCATGATAAGGCTTATAGGCTTATAATAGAATCTAAGCTTATTTTAATTTCGGTGACTTCATCGAAAGTTACTGCGATAGAAAGGAGTTTGGGTTTGTCATCCGAAAAATGTGCAGATCTTAGAAAATTTAAAAATTGTTTACTTATTTTCATTGCAAATGTTCGCGATGTGAATACTTTACTGCAAGGAAAATAACAAAAAGGCCTAGTGCTGGTAGCCCTTTGCTAGCACCGAAACAAAAACTATGTCGCATCTGCCTTACGTTAAAGTCAGCCTGCTCTGCGAATTACGTATTGAGCTGATGACTGCATTGGAAGTTATAGAAAACCATGATGAGGCTGCCAGCTATTGTTGGTTTTGTATTTATTTGCTATATCTTTATTAAGCAATTTTATCGTAAAATTTTTAAACAGTTATGATCTTGCAGTGACAGTAAACGACAAACATTAAGTTTTCGAAAATTTGAAAACTCTTGCAACTGGTAACCCTAAATTGCTTTGCATCCCTGTATCTTGCAATGCAGTCATCGGATCAAAACGAAATTGGCTGGCTGGGCTTAATTCAATGTGAGGCAATTGTGATATATTTTTGGCTTTGATACTAGCGAAGGGTTTCCAGCGCTAGACGTTTTTGCTATTTTCGTATCAAAAAATGCTTACATTAAGTATTCACATCGTGAACATTTACAATGAAAATAAGTTACCAATGTTTAAATTTTCTAAGTTCTAGAAATTTTTCGGTCCCAAACATCTTTCCTTTTTTGTTCCCAAACATGTTTCTATCCCTGTAACTTTCGACGAAATCATCGGATAAAATCGAGACTGATAGAGCTATTTGATTTTGACGTGATGCAGTTGTGGGAGACTTTTAGTTGCAGTGCTGGTAAATTATTGCAGGCAATGAGCACTTTCTTTGTTTATTTTATGTTATGCTGCTTTCAAAGTTTTGTAGTGTTTGGCTTTCCTAAATCTACAAATGCATGCAAGTGGTGGTCCTGAAATCCTTTCCACCCTATGAGTTTAACTGCATTGTTAAGATCAAAGCGGCTTTGCACTCGAAACAGGTTGGAGCACGAGTGGTAGAATATGCACTCACAATCTGCAAGATTCTTCTATTGTTCATCGAACATTAGTATTTCTAGCAGTTCAGGTGCGCTAGAGTTTTTTCTCCATTGTAAACACTTCCTTCGTATTTTCTGAAATTTCAAAACCCTTCACAAACATCTACTTGTCCATGCTAATCCCTAAATTTTACACAAACTATGTTTACATTCGATTTAATTACCAGCAGTTACATTTCTTACACCTTCTGTTCAAATTCAACTCCAATGGGTTCTTCCGGTAAGTATTAATGCAGTTTATTGCAAACAGTTTCATGCTCACAGTTTCGCCATAAGCTCCTGTTGTGACATCCTTACTACCGGAGAAACGAAGACAATAATTCTTCGAGTATCGTAAGCAGCTTTCGACTACATTTGACAGTTTCTTAATACTTGCGATAGTTTTAGCGAGTCAATGGCAGCTCATAACTTCCTGGCATACACCGGTCCCAATGTTTCATTTAATAGCACACAAGTTACACTAAGCGTTGCACAAGCTATGAACAGCTGATGTCAAACTTAAGACTTTTTGCAAGACCTATTCAAAATTACTTGAATTTTCCAGTACTGCTGCTGGGTTCGTTCCCCCACCTAAACTTAGCGTCATGTCGTATAAAACGAAACAATTTACAGCGGCAAGTATTTCAGGGAGTTTGGATGCAAGTGTCCTTAATTTTGTTTGCAACGTTCGAAGTATTTAGGGTTGACCCTTGATGAAAACCCGAGAGAAAGACTTGATGCGACGCTAACATGTCTGGAGAACATGGCATAGAGCATATGGCGTTGAGGCGTTAGAACATGTAGTGTGTTGGATGGAGTATGTTACAAGCTTCATTTTGTTCCAAATTTTATTCCACACTGTTCATCACCTCGTTGATACATGAAAAATTCTATTTGTAATCAAATGCATCACGAAGAAATGGTATAAGCTAAGTTATGTTGTTCTTGCAATAAGCACATAGTACTGGCTTTATAATCAAAGCAAAAAACAGTACTTAAAATTTCATTGCCATTAAACAGATACCCATAAAAATAAATGCAACAACCGTTCCAGACTCTCTCAGTATACGTTGAGTCTCAATAACTAGTCATTCCTTTGTATAAACTGCAAGAACGAATATTTGTTAGCTTAATATCATTATTGTGATTTCCATCTCAATTTCTCAAAGGACTTCAAATTGCTCCTGTTTCGTTTCTCCCTTCAACATAAACCCTTTCACTGTCTTCATTTTTGAATTCCTTCATTTCTCGAAGGAGCTGTGCAATCAAAGGAAATCATATTCAAATTAAACTGGTAGTAACTGATTCTGAATACAATAAACACTTAACCAACACAATAAAACTGCACTCAGTACTTCAATCCAATAACAATAGTCACTGCTTCCTCTAGTGGCCTCTAACAATCAGCGACAAAAGATTTTGAAGAAAAGAAAGAAATTTCTTTTTTGTTACCCAGCGCTAGCTAGGAAGTCAGCCAGCAAGGACTGAAAGGAAAACGAACGAGAATCGACAACGACCAAGACCAACCAGGACCAAGCAGAGTAAGGACGACGGTAAGCGAAAGAAGCGAAATGATCAAGGCGAAATCGTATTTTTGCCGGAAATATCCTTGCGAAGTTTCTGCAACAATTTGTTTTTTTTTTTTGCAGAATTATTTCTATTCATTCTCGCACGCGTTATTCTCTTTCCACCATCTTCAATGTGTGTTTTGAAATTCAAAGGAGTAACTGACTGGGAGTCGTACAGCAAGGATTTATCATCGACTGACTTTCTAACGTTTCACTACAATTCACAATTGACTGGCGTACAAAGAAAAGGCAGTTTTCCGAGCAAATAGAATCAGGACACGGAAAGACGGGAATCTTTGTTGCCTGCTTCGATGATATTTTCCCTTTGGTCGCTATAAGAGATGCATTCACTTTTCATTTGCTATGCAAATACTTTTTCTTTTTCCTGCCGAGCACTTTGTAGTGGATCCTCTAGGGATGGATACCTTGGAAGAGTAGCTGGGTCGGTAGCTGGGATGTGAATTTCGATCTGAACGAAGGGGTACTATTGTGATGGAAAACGAAATGATGGATAGCCTGGAGTCCGTTGATAATGGGAGAACTTTAGTTGTTTTGATGAAATACAGTGAAAAAGTTTATGATTATTTTTTTAATTATTTATTTATTTAAGTGTTAGGTTTTAGTGCTAATATACTAGACAACTTCTATTGATCTTGCGCTCTCCTGCTTCCATTGTCGCGTGGCTCCGTATTCAATGGTTCCACGAGCTCTTAGTGGCACATGTTCGATGGACTCAGCTGGGTTGAAGCTGAAAATATTCTTCACGATGGTTATGCGTAGGTGTTAGTTTTTAATAAACATAGTGGGGAGAAAATAGAGACTACTTAACTTCATTTTTTTTTGGATCTGGATGCGCCTGGCATTTGGGTATTGATTCGGATAGCGTAGGGGCATAATAAATTCTTCATGTAGCTACGCTTTAGTTTATTATTGGTTTTTCAATTTCAAATACTTTCTTGTCCAAGAACGCATAGCTTTTTTTCAGAACTTCACCAGTTTTTTGCCATGAGTTTCAGACTTAGGCATCTAGATTGAGAAGTCATAGCTAAGCATGCGCCTAATCAGTTTTTGGTGCATAAGTAAATCTGCGAGCATACTTTCTCCACCAATGATTAGAGTTAATACAGGGTATCTCACGGCAGCGTTAGGATTTTAAAATTGAATATTAAAAAAAACCCTAGCGCATCAGAACTGCTAGAAACACTAATGTTCGAAGATCAGTAGAGGATTTGTGCAGATTTTGAGTGTGTATTCTATCACTACTTACTTTTCTTACTTAAAACTAATACACCCTAAGTAATAATAGAATCTAAGCTTATTTTAATTTCGGTGACTTCATCGAAAGTTACTGTGATAGAAAGGAGTTTGGGGTTGTCATCTGAAAAATGTGCAGATCTTAGAAAATTTAAAAATTGTTTACTTATTTTCATTGCAAATGTTTGCGATGTGAATACTTTACTGGAACGAAAATAACAAAAAGGCCTAGTGCTGGTAGCCCTTTGCTAGCACCGAAACAAAAACTATGTCGCATCTGCCTTAGGTTAAAGTCAGCCTGCTCTGCAAATTACGTATTGAGCTGATGACTGAATTGGAAGTTATAGGAATGCAAAGAAATTCAGGGTTACCATTCACAAAAGTTTTCAAATTTTATAGATCTTAATATTTGGTGTTTATTTTCACCACGAGATCACTACGATTTGAAAATTCTATGCTAAAATTGCTTACTAAAGGTATGCCAAATAAATACAAAAACAACCATAGCTGGTAACACTATCATTGTTTTGAAATTACATTTCTACTGAATATTGCCTACAATAAGTTTAATTTGCCATTTGAATTTCGTTATGATCAATGACTGTACTGGAAGCTATAGGGCAAAGAGCTTTATTTTCCTTAGGAATTTTCAAAATTTTACCCTTAAAGTGCATACTTCTTAGGAATCACGTAAAGTGCACACTTGGGTGTCCGACACCGTGACGTGTTCTATGCTGATTTGCTCTGCCGCTATGGAATATTTTATTACAATAAAATTATGGGATGTACTTTAAAATATCTTCTTCAAAGTGATGTAAATTTTATATTAATTTATTAATTTTTAATATGTTTAAAAATTGTTAAAAGAAAAAAAGTTGAAAAATGCCGTTTTTTAAACTTAATGTTGTTGGGTGTCAGACACTCACAATGCACTTTATGGGTTAAGACACCAAAATTACCATAGCTGGCAGCTCCAACCGAATTTTTCAGCCAAATTTCTACCAAACGTGGTCTACAATAATGTTTCGTCAAAATCAAATGACTGGATAAGAATTTATAGGGCCAAAAGCAGCTATTTTTCAATGTGATTTTTCAAAATGGCACCACTGGCACAAAATTACCCACATTTCAGAATTACTTCTATTAGACCTGGTCCTTTTTAAGACCAATACATTCTGTAAATTTCAATTAATTCTGATTATCGGGTCGTGAGTTTCCGTGAACAAAAATTTTTGACGTTCAAAATATAGGTTAATTGGGAAAGGGCTACCAGGCGTGCCCGTTGTAAAATTTCAAATTCTTTACTTTGGCTATGCAGACAAAGCATAAGGTTTATATATGAATGGGTTTTTTTCAAGAAGCGACATGTTTTCGGGAGAGTCGATGATTTGAAGGTTTTCACTTTCAGCGCACCGAATCGATTTTAATACTAATAGGTCTGTTCCCGTACTTCAGCAAACTGCAGCAGTAACAGAATTTGGCAGCTGGCTTCTTTTGGCTGCAAAATTTGGATTGCATATAACTTGCAGCAAAAGTACGAAAACGACTTGCTGCGAATCTATTTTAATATATTATAATAGATTCAAGTACGGGAACAGACCTAATGTTCTTCAAACATTAGTAAAAAGCGTTCAAATTGAGCACGGGTGGAGAGGCGCAGTAGAATAATCGTTCATGCGAATTTATCAGTCGCAATGTAGCAGTGGTCAAGCACACACTGTATGAACGCTATCAAAGCGTTTTTTAAGAGAGAATTGTACGCTACGGTTCGGAGGAAGTTTTGTTCCCACTACAATATCAGATGGACCAAGGAAAAACTTTATTCGTAAATGGATACAGAGGCTTCGAGCTACAGGTTTGGCTAGAAATCAACCAGGTTCCGGCCCGATCAGAGTGTTAGAACGAAAGAAATAATAAACAAAGTTACAGCTAGCATTTGTTACGCTTTAAAATACGCAAAAGAGCAGCGAATTTAAACGTCGCCGAACCAATCGTAGAGCGAATTTTGAAGTCTAATCTAAAATTTCATTTCATTTCATTATCAAATTCAGATAATGCAAGCAATAACGGAAAATGATCACAATTTAAATAAAATTTTTTGCCAGACAGTCATTGAGAGATTTGGTACTTTGAATACTGTGTTTTGGAGAGATGAATTTAAATAAATTTTTTTATCTTGGATATGTGAATAAACATAGTTATCGGTTTTGATCACAAAAACATCCAACACCGCTAAATACCCCAAAGTGACAGTGTGGTGTACTCCGCCAGTAAACGGAACAACTGGACCTTATGTTTTTGAAAATGCGAGAGGTGCTATGACAACTGTTAGTTTTTAGGCATACCGGCAAATGATATCCAGTTACTTGATAACCCAGCTTTGAGAAACAACCTGCTTTCAGTTTACAAACGTAGTTTCAGCAGAATGGAGTTACTTCTTACACTACAAGAGCCCATATTAAGCAACTTCGTGAGCTGTTCCCTCAAAAATTGTTATCCCACTTTGGTGATATAGTATGACCTCCGCGATCATCAGATTAAATTAACCTCCATGGACTTTTTCTTCTGGGTATATCTTCAGAGCAAAGTTTACGTCAATACTCGAAGGAATATCGTCGAGCTTAAAGAAAATATCCACCCTGAAGTACGCGGAATATAGTCTGCTATACTCAGACGTGTTATGCAGAATGCGATGAACAGATTCAGAGAGTGCGTGCTATGAAATAGAAGATATTTAGAGGAAGTAATCTTTCTAATCCGTATTACTATTAATCAATCTACAATAAACATATTTTGACTAAAATGTTTGAGTTTTTTTATTTGGCTTGAAAAGTCAAACAATGCCGTGATAGCCGAACTATGCGTAATGCAGGGGCATTACGCATAGTTCGCTTTTGCAAGCGTATTTTGCACGTCAAGGTGAAGTTCGTTTCGATTACCCAAAGTAGCGAGCACTGATTTATTCAATTGCACGTCATTTCCATTAATTCCGGATAAAAGTTTTATGTGGGAAATAACTATTGGCCGAGACCAGGCGAGCCGAAGTCAGACGAGACCGCGAACATGTGGACGGCATTTGACAGCTCGTCCGAAATCGCTTCGGCTCGTGCTCAAAATCCATTTCGATCGGATGTGGCACGAGCGCCCGCGAGCCCTGTCAAAGTCGCTCGTCTGGACAGTCCACACACTCGGCTCGCCTGGGCTCGGCCAATATCTATTTGGCACATTAGCGTGGTTGCACGGCTTACAAGTTTGATCCACCGTGAAAACGAGCCTGAACTGAACCTTAAAGTACCTTTTTGAAATCACTTTACTTGAAGAAGCTGAGCTATCAATTTACACAACCAAGCGCTTGTTTGGAGAAAACTTTGAACCATATGAAATTTATCTATGATGACGCATTAATTGCTCTGCAGAAATAAGTTTTCTGGCGCACAATTTAACTACACGTAATGCGAGTAGAGTCATTTCTTCAACACAAAACTTCTTCATGAAAAGTTTTGCTGTTCCAGAGCTAGTATCATACCTGTGAGAAGAGACTGAGCTGGGATCGACGCTTTATGGCGGGGAGTGAGGTGCGTTTGGATATGGAATTGATGCAATTGTATCCTATAATGCCAGGTTGATACTAAATTAAGAGATATTAAAGTTGAGGTCAGTAATAGTCTGCATCCAAACGTGATTTTCTCGTTCCGTACATAATGAAAAAGATCATAAACACTATTTTTTTTCTCGCGTGTCATATATTTTTCTGAACTAACGAAGAACTATTGACTTTACTGGACCAAACAGGTCCAGATCCAGGCTTGCTTTCTTTCATGCAGAAATCAAAAGCACCCTATTAAACCACTTAAGGATTGTTCAGATTCACCATCCTCAGACTGTTAATGTGGCAAGACTGGTAAATGGAATTGTATATTTATTTATTTATTTAAATCTATTTTAACAGGCTACTGCACAATTAACAAAATAAAAATATTAGATAAGGCCAAAGAAAGATTTTTGAAAAAGAAAAAAAATTTGGCAAATAATAGAAAATATTAGATAAATACATATTTGAAACTTCAATAAATTAAAGCAATATACAAGTTAATATAGAAGAAAGTGCAAAAACGGTAGAAATATAAAAAAAAAAACAATCAAACATTATAGGGAGCTTTAAGAATTAAATCTTTAATTTGGGACTTAAATTGACTTCAATTCAAAAAGGATCAAAGTTATAGTCATCAATGTTACTGACCTTAATCTGTACCTTGTTATTCGATACTCTTTTTAAACAGAAGTCAATAACTTCGCAGTTTTCTTTCAATAATTTTCGATGTCACCCGTGACCTGTTCAAATACATTTATGTGAGGGAATTCGTTTTTTTTTATTCTTCTTTTCAAGAACAAAATAAAGTTATTCCACTTGAACCAATTTAAGGAATTGGTCATTTTGAAACTTTTGTTTATGTAAAATGACTAGTATTAGACTTCTATTTACCTCTAATGTAACCCAACTTCTTAATTCGAGCTAGGTTGGGTTAAAGCTTGGTGCATAGTCGCCTGTCTGTACCTGGATTCAAACCAAGAATCCCAAATGCCATAAGCAAGTGATTCACCCACTAGGCTATAAGCGCTAGCATTCTTCTTCCCACATGGAATTGGATCTAATTTTGAGCCTAACTCTTCACTGTTCAATTCTACCAAACTTGTTTTTCCACAGTTTTTATTTTTTCGTTGCAGAATTTTCAAGGAAGGACTGTGTTTGTTCATAGCTGTGGAACTGTCAATCATGGTACATATATTTTTTGTCTATTTTTTTAATTACTTCCGCGTGTTAGCTCTTGTGGTGGAAGGTTGTAGCCGGAAAATTGCTGAGAAATTTGCTTTTCTCCGAAGGACGGTTTTTCTCTGAAATTGATAATACGTGTATCAACGTGTCTTAAACTGCGGTTTCGTGTTCGTTGCGTTGTTTTGAGTCACTTATGTGTTTGTGTTGTCTAGAGTAAAAATTTGAGGTCAAACCCACCATAAACGGGTGTTATCGTAAACCGATGGCTGATACGAATCGTCATAAGCCAACATAATCCTTGTTAAAAGGGATCTAGTATTTAAAAAAAAAAAAAAAAATTTTTAATTATCTTTAATTTTTTGATTATTAAGCCCGAGGCAGAAAGGCAACTGCAACTGAAACTAGTAATGGAGTTAAATTAGAATATATGCAAATATATGGCTGAAACCGGATGACCAGATAACCAGAAAACCGAACAACCGGAAAACCGTAGCCAATTCGAATTTTTCTGTATTTTAATTGTTTGAGCCAATTTAAGTATGAAACTAGTTATTTCGAGTTTGTGCTGGAGTTTGAAATTTCGTAAAAACTAAAAACATATTAAGGTATATGAAGAGAGTAGCTTAGGAAAGTTACAAGCAAATAATAAAAGCAGATTCATAGTTCGATGGTTTATTTCTTACTTAACCACAATCTAAGAAATTAGTTATTCTATATAACGTCGGAGATCGATTTTAAATGTTCAGCATGGAATGCATCCTTGAACAAAGAAGGATGGTGCTGTAAAGTTCATTTAGTTGAATATTTCAATAAGACGTATCCGCTGCAAGTTGGAGAAAAATGAAAGGCCAAATATTGAAAATAATGGATTGAAACTTTTTTTTAGTAAGATACATAACCATACAACCACAACAAATATGGCGCACTAAAGATAATGTGCTCTTAATTAGTTCTTATTTGGTTCAAACATCTTTCCTGGTTTCATCATCTACTCAAAATGAGTTACACCCGTCCACATTGAACTATTGAACCCCAATTGTTTGAGTACAAACAAACAAATAATTCCTTCACCTCTGAAACATTCAATCATTTGGTTTAATTTACTCTTAATTTACAATTGTATTAAATTAAATTTCGCACTCTTATCACATCATTTGTATGAAAATCAAAAGCTGTTTGAAAAGCGACCCCACGGGAACAGCTCATCCAACTCGGTTGCTTAATATCATTTCATAATATACAACAGTATTGCACTTTATGCTAACTCCATTCCACACATGCGAAATTTTACAACGCCTTCGCCATTCATTCAAACAAATAACGATGCAACTTTATGAGCTGTCGGGTATTTTTATCACTGTGCCATTACTCTACAGGCTATGAGCATGCCATGCTCGGGTCTAAGTCCAAAGTGAGCCCAAATGCAAATCGGTTGTTTGGTATGCAAAACAGTAAACTTAAACCAAGCGTACAAGGCAGCAGGGACAGATTTCTGAAATGAAGTTTTCGTAAAAGGATTCGATTTAATCGCATATGATCAAAGTGTATGCCATCAATCGAGTTAGGTATTACAGTCATTACCTGCTGTACATGAAACCAACCGACCAGTCCGAGTCTATCATTCCACGCACAAAGGCATCCCTGAACTCCCATTGATAGTAAATCGATCCTATAGCCTTTTGTGTCCTGTGATTGAATGCTAATGAGGTCCCAAGCTGAATGGACTTGTGTATTTGTTTCCAGTAGCTTATGTCTAGGGCCTCGGGGGAAGCAGTTGCAGCGATCACAAAGCGGTCACCTCCAAACCTGTGAGGTTTCAAAAATGGAAAAAAACGTCATTTTTTGGGAAAAACTCTCGATATTAGAAGAATTCCGTTGATAAAACCTACTTTGCAGCAAACGCGGTCTTTGCAAGGATGTCCTTTTTACACCACTCAAACAGCAACTCCGTCCCAACACTAAACATTTCCGTTACGCTTCTCAGATAAGACAAAGTCACTCTTCCTGACCTTGAGTCAGCATTATAGGCGTTGAGTGTTAGCGTTGCACTTCGCCCGATATGCTCAATCGAGAGAGTATTCTCGCAAATTTTACTTTTCTCCAAACGTTGGAATTTCGTTTCCAACCGCAAACTTGGTATCGGGTAGTATAAAACTGAGAAATTTGACGAAAGCGTACTAGGATTTATATCAGCCTCAATTATAGGAGTCTCCTGCAAAAATAGAAGCATGCCAAAATAAGACTGCGCATTAAGTATCCCTCACCAAAATATTTCCAGTCATCTTGCAGTGATAGATGCCGCCTATTCGAAAACCAGACGGATAGATGTGACTGAGGATCCAACTTGTAGTTAACATCTTATTGGGCGCCATACTCTTCTTGTACGAGAACTTGACTCCGTCAAAAAACCGAGGCATGATGTCTCGTGTCTTCTTATGCAGGTTCGCCACATTGCCCGGGTTCGGATACTGACGCTGTCCCGGCGTGATGGTAAAGCTTTTCGGGAATCGTCGAGGATCGCTGTATCCATTCGGCGGGCAACCAAAATCACATCTCATTTTCAATTTTGAGCAAATCACTAACACTTGAACATTATTTTCATATCAATCGAAATATACACGCCCGTATCTTCCTGAGACGATTCGTTCAGTTTCAATACGAAGAATCCTTCGGATTTACAATGGTATAAAATATAAGTTTTTTTGGTGTTAGATTTCCGAGTAAATTTTTGATTATATGTTTTCGGTTTTTATTTGACGGAATATTTTATTTGACACTAAGCAATGTGTTGTCAGTCAAAAGTGTTGGCAGTCGGACCTACTTTGGGAATTTGTCGAGAGATGTGGTGTGAAAAATTTGGAATCGGTAACCAAACCTTCATTGCTACTGTTTTTAATGACGGTAGTTGCGATATGTATGATGTTTAATCTCGTGATAATACTTAAAAAAACGTCATGAGGTTCTTCGAAAGTAATTTGGGAATCAAAGCAAGATATTGTCTGAGTACGGGGAAAATCAATTGTAGGATAATGTTTTACATTTGCAGAAATAATTCCGCTGAGTTTTGAAACATAGAACACAACTCAGTTAAGAGGAAAACCAATCCACAAGGACGAAACTCCAGACAGTGCCTTACGCAAGTATCGCTGGACAGAAACAATAAACAAAATTCAAAGCACTAAAGTCCACTTTCATGGTGGAGGTCGCGGACTGTGGAAAACATTTATAAAATAGTCAAATTGTCATGAATCTATTGAACGTGAGAAACTTGATACTTTTTCAAATAGAGAAATGCAACAAAACCATGCTTTTAATGAAAGATAGGAAAGTACCAGGTCTCGATGGTATTCCAAGTAAACAAAGGCCAAATATCCTACTGCCTCGCAAATAGAACCTTCTGTGTCTGATGGAACGTTGGATGATTTATGCTTTTATGATAGATATATAATAGAGTAATAATAGAATAGACTAATTTAATAGAATAGACCAAGCTCGGCGTTGGAGTATGGGAAGGACAACAGAGTGGCTTCTGTTAAGCTAGTCTTGACTTGGTCGAAAGTTTTGTTCGATTGTTTTAGCACCATCTTTTTTGGTACCGCAAAAATAAGCGT
Organism: Nemotelus pantherinus; assembly: GCA_963978885.1. Classification (NCBI taxonomy): domain Eukaryota; kingdom Metazoa; phylum Arthropoda; class Insecta; order Diptera; family Stratiomyidae; genus Nemotelus; species Nemotelus pantherinus. The sequence continues at coordinate 24,951,299 of OZ022264.1, read as the reverse complement.
TGAGTGCTTGTTGCATCTCAGCTGTGTGAGGAAGTAAATGAGGATAGAAATTGACCATCCACAAAAATCTCCTTAGGTATTTAACCATCTTGGGGAGTTTAGTTCAAGAGATTGCCTCAACTCGATCTGGGGAGGGCTCAAAGCCTTTCAACAAAACCTTATGACCTACGACTGTAACTGAAGGTCTAAAGAAATGGCATTTCTCCAAGTAAATTATGAGACCATGGTCCGCAGATTATTTGAATATTTGTTCTAAGTGAACAACGTGCTCCTCTTCTGGAGTCGACGCTACCAAAATGTCGTCTAGACATATGACTGGGACTTTGTGATTAGCCCGTTGGAACGATTGTGCCGCATTGCATAGTCCGAGAGTCATTCGGTTGAGCCCAAAGAGTCCGATAGGTGTGCGTATGGTGGTCTTAGGGATATCGTTTGGCTCGACTGGAATTTAATGGTAGGTCTTAGTAAGGTCTAGAGTGAAGAAGATAATTTTGTCATGTAGTTTTTGACAGAAGTCTTGAATAATGGAGATTGAATATCAGTTCGATCGGCTATTGCGTTAAAGCATCTGTAGTCACCGCAAGGATGCCATTTTCCATTAGCCTTATGAACCATGTAAAGTTGAGATAATGAGCTGCTGTCTAAAGGGCAGAATATACCCTACTGTAGCAAGAAATCGATTGTTTCTTTAGCCACCGCGAGCTTATCAGGTATCAGTCGACGTGGTTTCGACACTATTGGAGGGCCAGTAGTCAAGATAGCGTGTGTAACCTTGTATTTACAGGGTTGTGAGAACCCTGTGTTGACCGTGATGGCTTTGTACTTCTGGAGAAGGGCATGTATCCGCGGATCAGAGGATTGCTCAATCAAAACACTAAGTTTCGGAAGATTGTACGAAGTATACGTGCTTTAAGTACTGGTGCACAAAGATCGAGGTAGAACAGCAGCAAATAACTGTGAAAAATGTTTATTTCTACAAAGAAAATTATGTATACATTTTATAGATTAATCTAAATTAGCTTACCGTGGTTTCCTCCATGAGCACTCGCCAAGCGTCAACGTAAGAATGAAACCGATCTTGGGTCTGGCGTTAGCAAATCAAGATGGCAGAGGCGCATACAGAAAAACACGGCAGATGACTCTCGTCGGCAGTGCTGATATTATTCGCCTCAGTATCGAAGCATAACGCGACAAGTAGAAAGCGAAATAAGAGGACCCACAAGGATAGCATTTGCCAAGTCGACGACTAGCTCATAGTGGCAGAGGAAGTATCTGGATAAAAGGGGTCTAGAGATATCGGCAATGATAAAGTCCCGTGAGAACTCGCGACGGAGTCCTGGCTCCAGCTTGGTCATCTTTCGTCCATAGGTGTTTATGGTCGACTGATTTACCACGGCAAGTCAAATACCAGAAGGTTGAAGCCTTCCGGTTGTAAGTACAATAAGCATCGACAAGTCTGCGCTAGTATCCACAAGGTAATGTCGTTTAGACAGGTTGTCATGAATAATAAGGCCACGACTGGGAGATAAGTCACTTTGTCCCACCGTCTGATGATAACGGCAACTTAGTTTTTTGGTTCAGTTGAACAAGCCTTGTGAGCGCATGGAAAAATGCACTTGAGTACCTTTGATCCGAATTTCCGATGTTAGTAGCAGCTTTTTGTGTGTGGCTAGGAACGAGTTCTATTGTTAAATCTAGAGCGTGACCGTGTCCGCAGGTGCCGATTAAATAGATGAATGAAAGCTGCCACGTGTTTGGTACGTTTAGAAAACTGACTGTGGTGCGGAGATGGCAACCTCACGTTGTTGGGGCTTAGTAGTTAGCAGTTTTCGTCCCAACTGAGACGAAAAAGTTGGTCAAATTTCCTGTTGCAAAATTTAGGCTAGATAAGGATGTTAGCGTATACTAAAAAAAATGTAAGGAATAAATGTTTCAAAATAGGAGCCAGTTTGTCAAAATAGCATAGTCGCTATATTTAAAGTTTTTACAGTCAATTGAGGAGCTATATGTAAGGTTAAGAATGTGCAGTGTAACCTATTGTAAGAGTGGGCCGACAATTACTTGTTTGACATTGGTTATATTCAATTTGCAAGCTCCTGCATCTTATTGAGCTTTTTAAAACTAGCTGAGTGAAAAACAGGAACCTGAAACTAATTATTTCACAAGTAGATTTATATTATAAATAAAGCTCAAAATTCCAAGGAAGTAGATTAAAGTAGAATTATATCACCGTTAGATTGTTGATTTGTTTTTCAATAGTTTCCCCCCGTCCTGTTCGTATCGAAGATTAGCCACAGTCCGGTCTCCTTAGAGCTCACAAGCCTAGATACCAGTAGACACCATAAATTAGTCCAAAGATCCTAAATCTAAGTTGTTTTGTAATGGTGTTATTTTGAGCGATTCACCAAGTACCACTCAGCTGTTTTAATGCATTTCATGCTAAAAAATACCATGATATATCAATAGATAAAAAATACTCGGATATATAGAAATTTCCTTTAACAAGGGTTACATTACCACCACAAAACAAAAGAAAGTTTTGTCTGGATATTATCATTCAAATAGATTTAAAAAATTATAAAAGCTGCGAATCTTTATTAAACTATATATAATTGTAAATATGTGTTATATATTTTTTTCAGGAATACATTTAATTTTAAGCCGTAGCAAATAACATTTTTTTGATGCAAATAAATAAAAAGTGAAATAACCATGGAGAAAGAATTTGTTTACTCCTCTTGCGTCCGTTTGATACCATTCGTTAGTCCAATTGAGATTTACCTTCTTCTAAACTGTTTTTGAAAGATAGAAACAAGCTTTATAGCTTTGATTTAACATTGGTATGATTCAATTTATCATACCATCATTCCGGGCAACTTATGGATGTAGTATGACTTTCACATCAGCAACGAAATCGGTAATATTTCATAGGATAACCGACGTCTCATCTACTGCATAAGCGTACTAAAACTAGCTACAAGCAAAGTTCAAAATACACCAGTGTGGAAGTGGATCTTCATCTACATTACACTTCTTAATCCACTTCAATAATTCGCATAAGATAAACTTTTCAGACATATTTTACCCTCCAAAAACTTTTCAGAAACGTATCTTGGCAATTAAAGTTTTCTTCTCAATGATTCAGGTCCTATTTAGCTCCACACGGTGAGCATCCTTTCGTAATTTCCCTAACTGAAAAAAAAAATTCGATGAATATCAGCATTCCATTCTTACTTTAGCATTTATTTCAGTGGTATCAAGACTGAATTGAACGCATTAATTTAGAGCGTAATTTTATTAGCTTGTCTTACAATTCGATCAAATGGCTTAATAAGTTTACAATTAAATATTTCTTTTCCATGAGAATATTATTTGAAATAATTTTAAAAGAATAATAATCTTATCATTGGCATGGAAGTCTCTCTCTTTATTGGGTACAAGGTCCAAATGTTTAGTACCACGTTCCCGTCACCGGGGAGCGATTCAAATATGTTGGAGAATCTTTTCTTCCAATTCCTCGACTCAAGGTGGACTACAATAAATTCTTGTATGCATAAATTTTAATCCGTTCCTCGCACATAACTTATATCTAATTTTAAGTCTTATCTGAAAGTTGGGAGGCAACGAGCAATCCTGCAAAAGAGTTTCCATAACAAAGAAACGAAAATTCGAATTTCAAGGTACAAGCAACGATTTTCAAGTCGGTGCTGTAGGATGTGTGTACATGACTACATGCCGGGGGTGAATCTTCCGCCGAGTTGCGCAGCGATATCGAAAATGTTAGGAAACCAGCTCAAACTTACTACAGAAAGATACAGCTTGCCTTTGGTTCGGGCTCCTTGTGTCTGATCGTTGTTAGGTACCGGCATTGCCAAAATGCGAAACAGGAAAGCTTTCACTTGGATATAAATTATCTGCGAATAAAATCGTTATATTGTTGAATTTCCTGATACTTTGCATTGGCTGGGGCAGCATTGCTTTCATCGCTGCCGCCAACTGGCTTTTAGCTTGGTCTGTTGTCTTTGTTAAGTGTGCAGACAAAATAGGGTTGGCACAGACCGTTGAGCCACGGATGCTGGGTATTGTCCGAACTAAGTAGGAAAACTCGTTAGTTGAAACTTTTAATTGGCCCACTGTGCAAATCAGACTTAATTTCAGGTTTTTAATTAAAATGTATTTAATTGAAGGACATACTAATGCATAAAATCGATTTTTGGTAGACGTTTAAATATACTTTTGGGTTTTTGGTGATTAATATTGACATGAGAAAGTTTCATTGCGGTTTATTTTGATGAGACCAAGCAATTATTATATCTCCTTCTCATTTGCATTTACCTTATCACCTTGGGCTATACAATTTCTAGATCTCTCGTTTAATTTGAGTCAATTTAAAAGCCGAAATTCGAGGATTTGATACCTCTGAATCTATGCCCGGGATTTACAACAACAGATGTGTATACGGAAAATTTGGCATTTCCAATGCATTTCAAAATGGCATTGCGAAAATTTGTTATATACTCTTTTGTTTATGTCAACTATAAATGATGCTTCTCGTTACAACTTCCAAGAAGCGGTTAATTTTAGACTCAGTTTGTTTTTTTAAATAAAGTTTTTGATGAGCATAGCTTTTTGCAGTCATCTTCCGAGCTATGTCCAACTCCAAATCGTAACTATCATTTCATTTGATGGATTCAAAACCTACCGTAGGATAAAATAGCTTCAACCAAGCGATATTGACTAAATAAATGCTTTGATTGACGATGAATTTTCAAAGTCAAAGTATAATTTAAAGATGTCCCACTTTATCCCTATATATGTATGTAGGTAAGGAGATTGGAGTTGGTAGATATCTCATACCACCACTTATTTAACACTTGATTTGAAGCTAAAACTGTTTTTCACAAACCCACCATTAAAATAAACGTAAAAACCGTGCATTTCTTGAAACTTTTGCACATACAAAAGTTTCTAACTAGGAAAATGCATGCAATTTTATGCTGCTGGGTCGTATAGAATCTGGAATGCATTTCTTTGAACATTTTTGAATTTAATTTACTCATTCACCAAACAACGATTTCGATAAAGGTTATTGATTTGTGATCACGGTTCCCTTCTTGTCTATAAATCAGCATAGACAACGTATATCGTCTCTAAAGCTTATCAAAGCAGAGAATAATTGATACGGGAAACTCAATCGTTTTGCGGAATAAGCCTCCGAAAGCAGAATCAAATTGGAATTGTTTTTGCGGGATGATTAAAATTGAAAATTTTTTACGTATCTTGAAAATTTTATTTGACAAAGTGATGATGCACTGATGAGAATCAGTGCATGCTTTCGAAACCACTTTGTCAAATAAAATTTTCAAGATAAATAAAATTTTTCAATTTTAATCATCCCGCAAAAACAATTCCAAAGATTTCGATACTTATAAGGGCCAATTCCAAGTTGCTTAAAATTATAGAAAATTTACAAGACATCCGATAGGTAAAATATGAATGTTTTGAAAAGTAGAGGACCGAAATCGAACCACAGGATAGCCGTGTGGTGCATCAGAGAAAGCAAAAATATTTTTCGACAAATATCCTATTAACTTTATAAATTTGACTCGATTGTGGGAGTGGGACTGAAGTCAGCTTAGTAAAGAGCCAGTGATGCCAAATTTCGACGGCTTTAAAATAAAGGTAAGATGGTTAATTCTGTCAAAAGGCATACTGAATTTAGTGTAGACTGCGCCAATTTGGTATCCGTGCTCCATATTATGCAGAACTTGCGAGATGATAAATGTCAAATTTGTGGTACTTGAGTAACTTTTTCTAAAGTCATACTGTTGCTTTTCAGACGCAAATCAACTAGCGGAGAAACATTTTCGAAATACTTTAGAACCGTTGGGGAATCTATCGCCACTTTTGAATATGAGGGCGACATACGAAGACCAATACAGAAAACCCCCTGATGAAAATGATCTATGTAACAAAATTTGCAAGGCGCTATTAGCTGTTCGAAACACTCACGCCGGAAAGTCTTTGGAAGGAAATCAGGTCCAGGACCATTGTCGTATAATTGTCAATAATTGATTTTTTTAGGAGCCAAGTTGTAGTTATTGCATAGCATAAGTGCGATCCGGAAGTGAGATTTTCAAGTTGGTGCGCCCATTGTATGTTTATCGTGGGGCTCAAAAATTCAACGCGACCCAGATTGTGAGAGATAGACCCCGTTCAAGACGTCTCCATGAAGTGCATACTTCTGCACTCGTCAAAACCATTGAGAATCAAATTCGTCGAAATCCATTTGGTATACAATAGGGCATTAATCACGAGATTGAAATGGAGGTCCCGAAAATTCAGGATTAAAATTTTTGGGATCCCGAGATAGCAAACAACGTCTAATACCATAACCGCCATAACCGACATTCGAATGTATTCTTTTATCCCACCTGCTTTCAAGAGCACGAAGTCAACCATCACCTCATGGCTTAGCTACGAATGTCAAGAGGTCATTCGCAATAAAGAGGTGACATTTCGAACTTATAAGCTATCTCTGTCTGATGATTAAAAAAAAACTTTAAAAACCTGTTTGCATTACTTGAAAATCCACTATCAGAAGATTTAAATTCCAATTTGACCAAAACATTAAATGGAAGGTCCTTGGAAGCAAGAAAGGAAGCAAAGGTTTCTGGTCGCTTGTTTACAGGATCAAGAACAACTTCTCCGGTTCTTTCATGCCACCTCTTCTTCATTGTGTTAAAGTGCTTACTGAGTCACAGCTTAAAGATAACCTCTTTGCTGAGATTTTGGCCACAAACTCTTACTTACCACTTTCATCACTGAGTCGACCTAGTCCTCCAATGTGCGCTTTCAAGAAAAGGCCTCTACTTTTCTGCACAAGAGAGGTATTGACAATACTCGCCAAGCTTGATGTTTCCAAATCGACTGGACCTGTGCTGCGCCTGCGCCTTAACTGAACCGCTGCGTAAACTATCTTACCTGTCATTTTCGACTGGAATATTTCCTTTCGCATAGAAGCTTGCACACGTTCAGCCTATATCTAAAAAAGGGGAGGCCTGTGATCCCTCTAACTGTCGACCAATTGCAATTTTTTCGGTTCTGTCTAAGGTATTTGAATCACTCGTGAACTCAAAATTCATAAAATATCTTGAGCGGAACCATTTTATTAACGACTGCCCGCATGGTTTGCGTTCTGGAGAACGGAAACCATAATGGCAGTCTCTCCACTGGAAATTCACTTACCTTTCCCACTGAGAGATGAAACCGTTCTCTCCATAACATAGCACTAGTCGTTTCTCTTGATATTTCGAAGGCTTTTGCCAATGTCTGGGAATCAGCCCTATTAGCCAAGTCTCTTGCATTTGGGTTTCAAATGCAAATAGATTGAAAGTTTTAAGTTGTTTTGAATGGACTCAAATCCTGTGTCCACACCACTAATACCACGGTTCCGCAAGGTACTGTTCTTTCACCAACTCTCTTTTATTTAACGACCTTCTTTCCTTCACTTTCATTTCGATTCGTAATTTTGCAGCACCATTGACTGCGCATATCCGTTTTCCAGAGTGACTGACTTTTGCGGGAACGCAACTTCTGCTAATAGAAATCCCATGTTTGCATCGCTAAACAGGGACCTATTAAGCATTATCGCTTGGGGCTCAGCGAACCGTTTTGTGTTTAGTGCATTCAAAACCCAATGCTGTCATCTTTCGCTCAAGCTTTACACTCCTCCTGCTAGCGGAAGTATATATTTCTGAATCACCTTCGCGAAACCTATTAGGATTTAAAATCTCTTCCAGCAAACTAACTTGGACCGGGCACATTTTCCAAATAGCAAAAAATGCCATGAAATGCCTTCCTTCAGAGAGCCAAAAAATACTTTACACCATCAGGCATAGCGCACTTCTACAAGACTCTCATAAGACCAAAACTTGAGTATAACTCCCATATATGTACTGGGACAGGCTGCACTGCTTTAGCGGAACTAGACAAAATCCACCGCAAAGCTTTCAAGCTTATTGGGATAAAACCATTACTTCACGTATTGAATTACTGGAGCTTCGACGTAATGCGGGTTACCTTTCTCTTCTTTATCGCTATTACTATTGTCTTTGTTCTAACGAAATCTCAAGTCTGATCCCTTGTAGAGCACCTCCTACGTGCAACACCCGAGCCTCCTAACGCACTCACGCTCACGCCCATACCCTTTCGATCAGTGCGAGTCGTACCGTGAGTATTAGGATTCTGTCTTATCTAGACAATAAAATTGTGCAACAGCCTACCATCTACTGTTTTCACCGCCGACTATAAGCCACAGTTGTTCAAACGAATCGTGCACCGCTGCAACTCTTCCTTTCTCCTCTTCCTTAAATTGCTTTCCGCCAAGCCTGTCCTAGTATGATAAGGCAATGATATGAGCCTTGAAAAAAGTTTTGCATCAATACGGTAAAAACGAATCAAATTTCATTTAAAACAATTTGCGAAATTTAACTGCAGCCGTAATGAGAAATGTATCTAAATATTTATAACTTTTGACTGTTTTGCATGAAAATCAGTTCAAACTCCCAAACAATCACAAACGCTTAATTTGAATCACAATACGGTCCAGCGCATCAAATCACCCTGCAAAGATGCATTTAACTGAATCCACTACTAATCCTTAATCCATAAAAGCCTTTCGCCAGTTCACCGAAAAAATGATTTACACCCAAGTGGCTTTCAATCGGTAGCAATAATAAAATCCTCTCACCTTGCCGATTCGTTGCTGGAAAAAATAATAAAAATAGAAGTCATTCCGATGGGACTTTCACAAATGGAAGTGGAATCGGCTCGGCTTAATTTGATTCGATTCCAATCAAATCAATCTCTCAATTCAGCCATATAACGAATTTTCGCAGTCGGTTAGGGATGAACAAAATACTGATAGAATGAATTGTAGAGGACTGTGCATACAGGCAGGCGAGCGGTCGGACGGATGGACGGGTGAAATCAACATCCTCCAACATGTACTCGTATGTACATATGACAAGGAAATACTACATTCATTCTGTTCCGTTATTGTTGTTATTTTTAGTATACGATTCGATTCACGTTCGCTTGATAATGTTTATAGATACGAGCATCTCTGCATGTGCCACTTACTCGAATCTTCGCGTTGGCATTCGTAAAAAGTACTCAGCTGATGAACAAGTGTGGAATATGCCTTAAGGACATTTTATGATTCAATTCTGGAGATTGGTTGGTTGTTAATGGTAAAATCGCAATGGAAAACAGTTGGAAATTGATGAAAAGAAAGGCAAGTAGAGCTTCCGCAAAATTTCACAAAAACTTCTACGAGAAGATTTGAGTAGGAGGTAGCCTGCTCGTTCTGTAGATGACTGTCAAGATTAATTGAAAATGCCAGAGCTATCGATTTGCGAGTGTGGTCTTCCTTTAATTACTCTCCAAATATATTACGTTCTCGTTATTTTGAAAACGGACAGTTTATGCCGTGGTCGCCAATACATTCAAATGCCACTACCTGAGTCAAGAGGCCAACATTGCGGCTGGTTGACTACATGTCCATCGATTCGGTCTGTCACAGAGAAACCGAATAACAGATACGACAACAAGCACAAACCGCACGTTCGTGAAATCAATTAGTGAAATGGACCACACCGCAGATCTATTCGAATATTCCATCCTGGTCCTGATACTGACCGCGGCTACTCTCCGATCTACATTAACGTCCTTTCGGCCAGAATCCCATCAAGAGCAGTCCACTCGACGGTAAAGCGAATTTAGAGTGAGTATGGGCTGCAGGAACGCAGTCCGTGATCCATTCGCTTATTACTGACATCGAGACTAGTATGAGGTAGACGCGGTGGGGGTGAAGGGAAACGACAAGCAAGGAAAATTGCAATGATTCATGTACAAGGAGCATAGCTTACACGATTCAACCACAATACAGAACATGACTGACCGAAACGGACACAAAACATGACCGCTGTCATTGTGCCATGGCCGTTTAGAGTAATAAACAGTGAGGTAATATTAATTTGTTTTTTCCACAAGATATTTTTTGTTGTGTTTATTGATAACAGAATGAGTTTTCAATGAAGTAGCGATTAGTTTCACTAATGGAAATTTTCGAAACAGAAGGACCAATATAGAATAGTCAAAGCATTTTATTGTCCTACAAGTGTTGTTCAAATCAACAGATTGGTTAAGCGAATTGTTAAAGCTTCCCTCTACTACGAAAACATTTCAGAAGGATTTAATCATTGTATTCTAACTTTATTATCTGCTTTGAAGCTCAATAAATTTAATCTTGAAACTGCACCACTGAAGCTCAATAAATTTAATCTTGAAACCACATATTTTTGTGGTTATATCATAATATATCACGAACAGATATTTATATTATCATCTTTCAAACCACATCCATCCCATCCACACAATTCTGACACATAGAGCTCCATCGAGACTTCAATCTAATTAGTTTTCACACCAAATCATCGCATGGAACATCCACAATGAAAAACTGCCATTGCTAAACGCCTTTCTGCTCTATGAGATACTGTCGGCAAAATCACCAGACCATATAAATCTCGACACAGTATCAAATACTTTTGCCTCGCAGCAAATATATTATTCGGATAGACGTTACGTTACGTTTCGTTTGCGTGGGTAAAGTACGTTTATATCATAACGCATGAAGCGACGCCAAAGAAGTAAATTTCCTCTTTGGGTCAATAAGTTAACTAGAAAAGGAGCTCGAGCTCATCCAAAATAATATCCTGGCACCGAACCAAATTTCAGTCACCGTGTGCTTTTGCCGCATCACGCCAAAGAAAAAAGGCAGCGTGCGTCCCAAAGGTAATTTTCCAAGAAGGCTTTTCGTTTCCGGATGAAAAATGACTTGAGATAGAGAGCCGGCCGTTGAAAGTTCAGTGAAACCAGGATACAGTGATGGCATACCTAGTGATGGTCTTTACAGTTTTGGAATACAACAAGTTTTGCAGCTTTGAGTTTGAAAGGAGTGAGAGTTGCACCAATGTGGCTGAAATGACTAAAAAACCATATTTTTATACTTGCCCATAATATCTTTTAAGCACCTCCTGCAAAACCAACGGCCAAAATACCACTTATCTTTCTGATAATGGATTCTACAAAATTACGAACTCCTGGCGGTACCCATATCCAAGTTAACTGAAAACGTTGTGTATGAAAAAATGGTACATGGTTTTTTTCTGGTTACAGACAACCTATTTGCTCTTTTCGGTCAGAAGCTGAAAGAAATTTAGGAAGGAAAGAATACAGAATCTATTCAATATATTCCCTACTTAATTTTCGTTGAAGATCATTTACCACAAAAGAATATGTGGGTACTTTTCCATATCGCATACCAAAAGAAATATGGCCTCATATAAAGGTCGTATTGTCCTCGCAGATGACCTTACCTGTTGCAAATATAAATATAATGCCAGAGGCTTTTATCGTTGGCATTCGGAGTAAATCACGAGATTTAGTCATAATATAGTCGCCATTCAAATTTAAGTTCATATTCATTGTAAACTTCTAAGCTTTGAATGAACATTTTTGGAACTAGAATAAATGTAGTATGTTTTTGTATGGATATTAAACAGTGGTTAACTCTATTCAGCATAGTCTATTAAGATGAAGAATGGTGAAAAAAACACGCGGGTAGTATTGGTAGTAGAGCGTAAAGTTAGAAAGTAGAATTTAAATTTTCTGACATTTTTCGTAAAGTATAATGCTCTGGCATTTTTCGTAAAGTAAAATTTCCTGGCATTTAATAAGTCGTTTAGGACATTTTCATTATTGGTCCTCCTATCGTGTATAGTAAATTCTTACATGCAATTAGCTGATTGATTGTGGACAACTTGTAATAGGCACTCGCAAAATATACAATGAGTTCCAAATTGAGCCAAACTTCTCATTACAGAGCTTGAGTATTGAGTTATCCTATAAAAAATGCGGTTTTCCCATAGTATGAACTAGAGGGCGGAGAGGAAGGATGCTCTCTTCTGCCATCCTGCATTGTATTCTTTAGAAACAGATAGTAAAATAATTGTTTTCTTATTATTAGTGCAAATTTTCAAGTTTGTAGTGCAAGTTTCGTCACACTGAAAAAAATCCACATAGCGCCCAGAGCCATGTAACATAGCGCATTATTTATGGTCCCATACGCCATGTACATAGTACTCTGAGCCATGCAATATGGCTCCCAGCGCCATAGTCTCAGAATCTACATAGCGCGTGGTCCCATGTTACATGGCGCAGCATTTATGGTGCCACACGCTATACACATAGTGCCCTGAGTCATGCAGTATAGCTCCCAGCGCCATAATTACATGGCGCAGAATTTATGGCCCCACACGCCATATTACATAGTGCCATGAGCCATGTAATATGGCTCATGGCACTCCAATTATAACTCGCAGCCATACTGTGTGAGGGGATCTATAAATGCCAGCAAGTGATACTTGAGTATCGTCGATAGATCGACAACATTCTCAATCGGCTAAGGGCGCATATTATTGAATGGCTCCTTCGGCGACTCTAAATGCAGTCAGTGTTGAAAAGTAGTAATAGATTTCAAACAACTTCACATCATATATTCAATAATGCCAATGTATAAAAAATGAAAAACGAAATAAACGTGCTTCCTTCTGGTTGCCACATTCAAAAAGTACAGTCGTGTTTTTCTCTCTCCGTCCAAGCATCGCCGAGAAATTCCCTGTTCTAACAGGTTATGGGCCGTAGTCACGCGAAATAATTATTCTTTCTAACAATTGAGTAATAAATTCGTGTTTGGTGCATCGAATTGGTGTTCGATAGTCAGTTCTTGTTTGGAGTTTATTCGATTACTTTTGAACCTCATCGTAATGGCGAATAATATACAAATCGACAAGCTGAAGGGAAGAGAAAATTGGGACACGTGGAAGGTGATGGCGAAATCATACTTAGTCATAAAAGGCTATTGGAACTGCTGTGAACAAGCAACCGATAATTTAAATCTCGATTTAAAAGCCAAATCGGAATTAATTCTTTTAATCGACCCGATAAATTTTTCCTACGTGGCAGAAGCTGAATCTACATTCGAGGCATGGTCAAATTTGTGCAAGGCTTTTGATGACAGTGGTCTCACAAGAAAAGTAACTCTGTTACAACAACTAGTCTCATTGAAACAAAAAAGTTGTAAGTCAATGGAGGACTACATTAATCAGCTTATGACTTTATGGTCTAAAGTTCAAAAAGCGGGACTTAAAATAGACACCGAAATTGTCGGAGCTTTAATGCTTGGAGGCTTACCAGACGAGTATCGACCGATGGTGATGGGAATCGAGCATAGCGGTGCTGACATTACAGCTGATTCGATCAAAACAGTTCTAATGCAAGATGTTTCGTTCGATGATCGCAGTGATTCAGTTCTATTGGCTAAAAATCATCGCAATAAAAATCTTCGAAACAAGAAGTCAAAAGGAAAGTGTTTTGAGTGCGGCAAAGTTGGCCATTTTGCGCAAAAGTGTCCAAACAAAAGCAATAAATTGAAAAGTTCACCTGACATTTTATTTACATCGCTTATTGCACGTCCGTCAACAACTGATTGGTTTGTCGATTCTGGCGCTTCTGCGCATATGACAAATTCGAACGACTTGGAATGCGTACGAAACGTTCATCAGAAACAGGTAACAATTGCTGATAACTCTGTTTTACCTGTCAAGTGCGTGGGTGATTTAAGGTTGAATGTACGAATTGGTGCAAACTCAAATAATGTCATTATGAAAGACGTTTTATGTGTGCCCGACCTGGGTGCCAATTTAATTTCTGTAAGTCAAATGGTTAAACACGGAAATCAAATTAAGTTCACCGACGGCGGCTGTACCATTCACAACAAAACTGGCCAGAAAATCGCATCAGCGACATTGACGGATGGTATGTACAAGTTGAATTGCGCATTACAAACAGCACTAATTGGTCAGCACGGCACTGAATCGACTATAGGACTCGCTACGAAATCCGATCAACTTTTATGGCACCGAAGATTAGGACACATAGGTTTTCAAAAGCTGAAATTATTGAATGGATATGTTAAATCACCGCCATGTGCGTTGGGTAAATGTGTTATTTGCATAAAAGGCAAGCAAGCTCGAAAACCATTCAATTCGTGTGGTACAAGAGCCACAAATTTGCTTGAGCTCGTTCATTCTGACCTCTGTGGGCCTATGTCAGAAGATTCAATTGGTGGCGCTCGTTATATTCTGACATTCGCTGATGATTTTAGCCGCAAACTGTTTGTTTACTTTCTTCGATACAAATCCGAAGTCAACGAAAAATTCTTTGAGTTTAAAGCTTTCGTTGAAAAACAAACAGGCCTGCCGATTAAACAACTAAGAAGTGACAACGGTACTGAATACTGCAATCGCACTTTGACTATGTTTCTGAAGAAAAGCGGCATTCATCATCAGTTAACTGTAGCCAACTCGCCTCAGCAAAATGGTGTTGCTGAGCGGATGAACCGTACGCTTGTTGAGAAAACAAGATGCATGCTGCTTGATTCCGGTTTGAGCAAAGCCTTCTGGGCAGAAGCAGCAACGACAGCAGCATACCTAATAAATAAAATTCCGTCCAGTTCATCCAACAACAAATCACCATACGAGCTATGGTTTAACAAAAAACCAGACTTTAGCAACTTAAAAGTGTTCGGTTGTAAAGCTCTTGCACAAATCGCGCGAAATAAACGCAAAAAGCTGGAGGAGAAGGCTGTGGAGTTGACTTTTCTGGGCTACTGCAGCAATTCAAAGGGATATCGGCTGTATGATGAAAGAACAAAGAAAATTGTGATTAGCAGAGATGTCGACTTTATCGAGGATGAAGCAGATACGCAGGTAGCTGTTGAATCAAATGTTAATAATAACATTTTATGCTTATCGACAGATGATGACGTGGTCGTACCTGATGATTTCAAATATGAACCGAAAAGTGACCCTGGCGTTCTGGGTCAACACAGCGAAGATGCCGAATCTGGTGGCGGCAGTAAAAGTGAAGATTCTAGCATCGAAGATCATCCGATAAAAGAGTCAACAGCCATTGAGTCCAGCAGTATCCAACGTGAAGGTCAGCCAACTAGCCTATCGAATTGTAGCGAGTCCAAGCTTGCCGACAGAGACGATTTTGATGTATCCTCGTTGTCAACTACTGAGGTCAACGAAGATGGTGGCGTTATGCGATCTTTTTCTGCCATGGCTGCCTATACCTTCGATCCAGAAACTGTTGAAGAAGCCATGCAGCGAAGAGATGCAGTGCAATGGCGAAAGGCCATGCAAGAAGAAATCGATTCATTAACCGAAAATAATACTTGGAAGCTAACCAAACTGCCCGAAGGCAAGAAGCCGGTCGACTGTAAATGGGTCTTTAAGACCAAATGCAATGGAGTTGACAGTGATATTCGTTATAAAGCCCGACTGGTCGTGAGAGGGTTTACGCAGTTGAAAGGTGTTGACTATAACGAAACCTTTTCTCCTGTAGTCAGATACAGCTCAATTCGATTTTTATTAGCTTTAGCAGTGAGACTAGGTTTGAACATTACGCAAATGGACGTAGTGGCAGCCTTTCTCAACGGAAAGCTTGATGAAGAGGTTTACATGTTGCCACCTGAGGGTTTCGAAGAAGACGACAACCGAGTTTGCAGACTTTTGAAGGCTTTATATGGACTGAAGCAATCCAGCCGAGTATGGAACGGACGGTTGAATGAGGTTCTCACTGGATTTGGTTTAGAAAAATCGACAACAGATCCATGTATCTACTATTGGGTAGCTGAAAAAAAAATTCTAATTGTTGCAGTATATGTAGACGATTTATTGATCTTTTCCAATAACAGTGCACTCGAGGCAAAATTGAAACAGTGTCTTACTGAAAACTTTAAAATGAAGGACCTGGGAGAAGCTTCGCATATTCTCGGCATGAGAATAACCAGAAACAGAGAAGAGAATACTATCTCTATTGATCAGGAGCATTATATTTCGAAGATTCTTCAACGATTCAATATGTTGACGTGTAACACGATCTCGACGCCAATGGATACGAGTCAAAAACTATCCATGAAGATGAGTCCAGCAAATGAAGCTCAGCACGAAGCTATGCAGAACATTCCATACAGAGAAGCAGTTGGGAGTATTATGTTTGCGGCGCAGGTAACACGACCTGATATCTGCTACGCAGCCGGCGTGCTTAGTCGTTTCAATGATTGTCCTGGTAGAGCACACTGGATAGCTGCCAAGCGCGTTCTTCGATACCTAAAAGGAACATGTTCAATGAAATTGGTATTTCACAGCGAACCAGACGACATGAAAGGGTATTGTGATGCAGACTGGGGCAGCGAAATCGACGGACGCAAATCTACAAGTGGGTATGTGTTTACGATGCAGGGTGCAGCTATCTCATGGGCGTCGAAGAGACAGAAAACAGTAGCGTTATCGACAACAGAAGCAGAGTTTATGTCCATGGTAGGAGGAATTCAAGAGGCTATGTGGTTAACGAGGCTCGAAAATGAACTGACGGACTCACCAAGAAACTCAATCGAATTATATTGCGACAACAAAAGTGCAATCCATTTGGCTGAAAACAACGCTTATTCGTCACGTAGCAAACATATCGAGATCAAGGAGGAATTTATTCGCGAAAAAATGATGGACGGAAGTGTGCGATTCAAATACACACCTACGGATATGATGACTGCGGATATATTCACAAAGGCTCTATCAAAGCCAAAACATACAACATTTAGGAAGGCTCTTGGACTGAAGTAAATTTACAACATCACTTGAACTATTTTATTTGAATTTAATATTATAAATGAACTTGCTTTGAATTCAGGGAGAATGTTGAAAAGTAGTAATAGATTTCAAACAACTTCACATCATATATTCAATAATGCCAATGTATAAAAAATGAAAAACGAAATAAACGTGCTTCCTTCTGGTTGCCACATTCAAAAAGTACAGTCGTGTTTTTCTCTCTCCGTCCAAGCATCGCCGAGAAATTCCCTGTTCTAACAGTCAGTGCCTGTTTGTTGCAAGCAAGTGACTTCTCCGTGTGCTCATTTATGGTAAGTAGCACTGTTTTGACTGATTTGCTTTTTCAATGTACTATAGTCTTCCACGCCATGTACTATAGTCTTTCACGCCATGTACTATAGTCTTTCACGCCATGTACTATAGTCCTTCACGCCATGTACTATAGTCTTCCACGCCATGTACTATAGTCTTCCACGCCATGTACTATAGTCTTCCACGCCATGTACTATAGTCCTCCACGCCATGTACTATAGTCCTCTACGCCATACAGTATAGTCCTCCGCCATACAGTATAGTCCTCTACGCCATGTGCTATAGCTCTCCACGCCATGCACTATAGTTCTCCACGCCATGTAATATAGTCCGCCACGCCATGTACATGGCGTGGAAGACTATAGTACATGGCGTGTAGGCCTATGTACTTTTCGCCATGTATTATGGCGTGTGGCGCTATATTTTATCACAATCCCTAAATCGACTATGTACATGGCGCCAGAAGTCTATAAATTATGGCGTCTGGTACCATGTGTTTTCTCAGTGCAGTTTTTCAACAGAATAATTGAAGTAGCATAATAGCATGTTTGAAATTGCTTGTTTTATCAGTTCAATAAAGGCAACCATGCAACAGAAAGTGAAAAAAAAAGTAAAATATAATGGAAAGCGCACAATAAGCTTAAACCAATGGATATAATGGTAGAAAATTTCAAGCCGCAAACTATAGTCCCGTCTTGGAAGATCTGCAAAGCTTGACAAGAATAGCGTCCAACTCCAAGTGAATAAAACCACATCCTAACTTTTGAGAAATTATCGAAAAAGCCAATAAATCATTCATCAGCATTTACATTCCATTGGGAAAGTCAGCAAAAGAGTGAATATGTGCTCTTTCTGGAGCTCATGCCTCAAGAATGAACCATTTTTGGACCGGATAGTGACTGAGGAGAAGAAATAGTCCCCTTCAAAAATGTCAAGCACCGAAGACCTTCAGTAGGCAGTAGTAGGCCCCCCAAAATCATAAGTTAAAGCAGGTCTTCATCCATGAAAGAATATTATTTGTGTACGGTGGATATGAAGGGTTTAGTCCCGTATGAGCTCTCGAACCCTACCAAACCATACGCATGGAAGACTTTTGCAAGGAGCTTGAAATATTTAAGCCAGCGCTTGGAAGATAACGACAACATTCGTTATCCAGACACAAAATGTTCTTTCACTAAAATAATAAATGTATGAGGTCGAATACAGCGAGAAAAATGTAACAGAAACTGAAAGAATTTGATTAAGAAGATATGTTGCATTCACCTTATTCAACGGTCATAGCACAATCAGATTATCACTTGTTTTGCAGTCTCCAAAATCGTCTGAATTGAAAAATTATGCACTCTATAGAGAATTTTTGAAAGAGATTCGGGGAATACTCTTGGTCATTATCTAGTAAATTTTAAAACGAGAGTACTTAAAGCCTTGTAAATAGATACATGATTACCATGAAAAATGATGGAAAATAAGATTAAAAATATTTTTATATACCTTAATTTTGCTTCTAATACGTGTCATATCTTCCTTTTTCCTTCCACCCCATGCATTTTTCGTAATTTTAGCTGTAATTTTCGAATTGTTTACCAATCTCGTTGATTACGTTAAATTACCTTTCGTTTCGACGCTTTGTTGTGAATAACAAACTCACGAAAAAATTATTAAAACAAAAATTCAAACATTATTTTCAAAAAAAAAAACCTTTTATAAAAGCATTTTCGCTTGAAAGTGTCGTCAATTTAAAATTAACTTACTCTGTAAAATCGTATCGACCAGATGAACGCGTTGAAATTTGTCAGGATGCAATTGATTTGCGAGCTATCTCTGCGAAAAATTCAATATTTAGGACATTGAAATATTTTTTATTGATGTTCACTACCGGGTTATATTTTGCTGCGTGTTATTTCAAGATGGGTTCGTAGCCACAGAGACGCTAGCATTGATCAAACTTTTAACATAACTGGCTCTACTTAAGGCCTATAATAATAAAATCCTTGATCTAGCCATGTATAAGTTTTAGATGTTTACTTTTCATCTTATTCACCTGTGTAGGTAATCCAATTTCGTTGGAAATCACAATAAACAACCGAGCGAAAAAAAAAATTGACTAGGTCACATGTTTCAATTATCCCATAGCAAACTTCTCTTCTATGACTATTGAAATAAATGGAATAAATTAGGCTCTCTTTTCTCTGAGATCTTGGAATAAGCGATGGTTTGGAAAAAATATAGCGCATTGCTCTCAGGCCTGATTTTTCGTTTTACTCTAAACTACTGTCCATCTAAAAAAATGGTCCATGGTCAATCGCTTCTACATCAATAAAATCAAAGTTCCTACATCAATCAAACCAAAGCATCCATCCAATCAAACTACCCTAAATCCTTTTGGTTCTACATTCACTCATTAAAAGCTCCTCATCAATGTAATCGCTTTCAGCTGACAAGATGTCCACAAGTTTTTCACCCGCTACTTATCTTTCTTTTTTTTCGCAGAAAAACCTTCGCTCTTCCGCTACTTCTCCCAAATATTCTTCCACGTTATCCGCTTTAATACAAACCATTTTAGCTGAAGTCTCGATGATATCCCAAACACTTTCAATCTTAAGTGCTGATTTTTTCATAGTTTTAAAGCAGCATTATTTGGAGTATAGGTCCCTCCTTAACGGAAAATTCCAAATTTTCGTCCCATTTCCTTCCTTTCTTGCTTCAATAAGCTGCTTGAAAATGTAGTTTGCAATGGAATCTATCCTTGTCTAATCTTTTCTAGGCCCAGAATAGCACAGATTCATACAAGGCAAGGCTACATAGACCAGTTTGGTTTCTTTTATTAGTCTTGTATCAACAAAAGCAAATACTATAGACAACTTTTTCCGGACCTTTTTGATTATGTTGATTTTTCTGATTTTCTTCTTCTGAAGCTTAAAAGTTTTGATATTTCTGATCTTCTACTCTTCTAGTTTACTTCCTCAATCGTATTTTTGTTACAACTATAATCAATTTTTTCCTATCCTTAGAGTTTTTCAAAGTGCAATTATTAGCTCTTTGTTGTTCCTTTCATTTATAAATGATCCACCAACCTTCATATGTACGTTCTTCTTGTCTTTTGTATGCTATTGGCTTTCCTGTTTTTGTATGCTGTTGACTTTAAGATATCTAGAGTAATTCAGATAGTCAATTATCAATTAGTCGACTCTTCTTCAAATATAATATCAGTTCTTTGACCTAATTTCTGAAGTAGCTAAATCTTTAAATATCATAACTTTTAATTTATAATTAAATGCTTAAATTTGCCTTTTGAACTCATATCCTGTAATACCATTTGTAACAAATAAATAAACAAAAAAAAATCCACTCTGTCAATTTCATGTAGATGTAATCATCAAACAGTGAGTTCTCACGAATACAATTTCGGATGTTTAAAATATAAATTATGTGCGGAAATTTTTATTTTTATAAATTTGAAAAATTTGGTCAATGTAATGATGGATTTCTGTTTATGTACCTTCCGCAGTTACAGGGCTGCTCAAACATGAACCAAAAGCCACTCGGGCTTATTTCTTATGCATAGCAATGTGTCCTGGAAATTTTATAACTAGCTCTCACAATTAAAAAATTTTGTAAATTTTTTAGGCCTTCTCTTAGACACCTCGCGCCCCAACAGAGGCTAAACATTTTAGCCAAGCTAAATACACTCTCAATATGCACTTCGTATACATGTTTTTTCCAAATGTCTTATTTTCAGCGAAATATAGAGCTACCTAAAAATTCACCGAAACACCCGATGTCACCAAAGAGTTAAATTTGATTCAGTAAACCATTTCTCGTACCTATTGACTTAAATATTTACCATAATTAAGATTTCGAAGAAATTAAAATTTAAGTGGAAAGTTTCACTGGATTTTTTCCGCAGATTGGAATTTTTCGGCTAAAATTGGTTGACACAAACAGCGAAAAAACTAATTCAGTATCTAAGCTTTTGACCTGTATTAAATCAATAGGACTTCCATAACGAAAATAATATTGCAAAATTTTTGCACACGAAATCCCATTATAAACTCATTTCCTACCTGAAATTTGAACTTAAGAGTTTGCAAAAAGACATCGTACATACCAGTAATCTACCCAAAACACGAAACAAGCTGTAGAAGAAAATTTTACTTTTATAACTCCAACGAGTGTCCAAAGAAGATCCACTTTTTTATGAATCACATTTCACCGTCGGATTATTGTGTCAAATGATTTTTAATGAAACAGTGAAACTTACGTTTTAGTGAGCACTAACAATAAAACTTATTATAAACTGTATATCATATTATGTACTTATTTTGATAATGTTTCTCCTCTCTTTAAAGTTTTATGCCTTTTCACGTAATCCTGATAATCTCTGACAAACGATGACTGGAATTCAAAATACCAAATACCATTGTACAATTATTATATCCTTTATTATATTCCAAGTTTAATAATATTCTCGTTCGTGCCTCGAAACTCAGTTGTTCGTTTGCCTTGCCAAAGTCAAAGTTTATTGACTGTCGGATAGATTCACATTTTCATGAAGCCCTGCAATAAATTCTGTGTTCCTCGATACATCCCATAAAAGCATGTGATAAGGTGTAAGAGTAAAATTAACATGACCTGAAAACGTGACCAACATAACTTTCGCTCAACTGTCAAATTAAATAATTTACTGTGTTGGGAAGATTTGTAAGGGGTCGTTGCCGCCAGTCAATGGCAAAGAAGCAAAACAGCGAAATGAAAGAAGTTTCTTGAATGTTCGGTATAAGTGCGGATGCTTTTAGATCTTACATCATCCTTTGTAATTTAATTAGTGTTCCAAGTTCGACAGGTCTTGTCAATTGGAAGGGTAATAACGAAATTACTGTGAAATACACGTATTAAGAAAATGATTGCGTGTCGGAAATATCATTTGAAATTGTAAGAGTTATTCTGCGTTTTAAGCGTTTGAGCATGAGGTTGTGTATGTTTGAAATATTAATTTCCTGACATATTGCACATTTTTGGTCTGATCAAAACGGATCGTGCGACACGTGGTTGCGTCCTGCTGGAAATACAGATCATCCAAGCGCAACTCACCTCTGCCTACGATCTCCGTGGTTGGCACGTCATGTTTTTTTAGTGAGTACGATTCTCACATAATCTTGTATCGTTCGCAGGATACCTATTGAAGGTCTTTTCACAGCCGCTCAAAAAAAATTAGTTCGGCCGAATTTATATTTCTGAATTCGGTCGAATTTATATTTTATTTCTTTATCTTTGGACAACGGCCTAGTTCTTCTACTAATCAGACCATTTTCAATACTCTCGTTTTGAAAATGTAATTATAACTAAATGATTTCACGAATCACATCATTATTGCTGGCTCTGGTAATGCTTACACATCATATATGGTGACACCATTACTTTAATACTTCAATTCTCTAGAATACCTGCACAATGAATTAACCATAAGAATTCGTAATGCTGTCAAGCGAAAATACGGTGTATAGAAAATACTTTTCGAATTTGTCACTTCAAATAAAGATGAAAAAGGAAACATTTAAAGACTTCAGCACTCTTACAAGCAGATGCAGTATTGAATCGATCTTGAGAAAGGAAAAGCCAATACCTGTTAAGATGATTTATTGTAAGTTTTTCGTTCCACACTAATATTGCATTCACATTTATGAATTACATTTATCATTCCTTGTCTCTTTGTTCAGCATATTCTTGTTGATCTTGCATTCAATTTCCAAAATTGAAGTTTTCTACTTGTATTCTTCAGAGGACTGCTTCATTCTTTGCTCATGCTCCAAACTGCCGTGTTCCAATTGCCACTCTAAAATTCTTTCATCCGAAATTCAACGACATTGCTTTTTCGGTGTTTTCAGTTTATAACATTTTTGCTATGCATCGTTGCTGGCTTGTCTTTGCTTAAAACCAATGGCAAAACTCTTCCTTCTGAACTTATTTTCTCTATGACTACAGTGGACTGTTTTTTGTCGTGTTATGCTTCTATTATTTCGTCAAAATCTGCGTCTATCGCGAATTCAGTTGGGTCATATTTGGTCGGTGAATTAGAAATGGCAGGTAGACGTCATCGTCATCGTCATCATATCTGCGGAAATGGAAAACCATATTCGAATAATAAATATTGAAAATGGATGAAAATATATACTTAAATGACCACCCCTCAATTTTTACGCCCAGCACAACCACAATTCATCATAAACAGGATCTTGAAAAACAGTTTTTCGTTTGGCAGTGGTCCTTCTCCAGTAGGAAAAAATTCTTTGCTACTACTGCTTTTACTCTCCAAAGTACCAAGTTGATGTGATTGTGTTTATCTTTCTATGTTCCTTAATAGTGCCATTACTGCTAATCCTCAGGAGATTTGCGATATCTTTGCAGTTTACTTTTCCTTTTCTTTTCCGAGAATAATCCCATCACGAACTATGAATTCCCACATTTTCCTCCGTCATCTAAACCAGTCCCCTAGAAATTGAAGTAAAAATGTCTTGATGTTAATGCTGGTTGTGGTCCCGACGGCATTCCGAACCTGTTCGCCAAATCTCTGTCATCGTACCTTTGTCTATAATCTTTATCCTAGCTTCTGTTTGTTTCTTTGTCTATAATCTTTATCCTAGCTTCTATTCGGACTCTTTTTCTTCCTACTGGAAGTCTGCTCATATTCGCTCGATTCATAAATCTGATGACCCAAGTTGTATATCCAAGTATCGTCCTATTTCACTCCTTTCTTGTTTTAGTAAAGTAGTCGAAAGAGTTGTTTACAATAGGCTACTTCCTATACTTCATTGTTTCTTTACTTCTGAGCAGTATGAGTTTGTAAAAGGTAGATCTTCCACCTCTAACTTCTTAATCTTCACTTATTTGGTCGCTTCCGCCTTAGACCAGCAGAAGCGAGTTCATGTGGTATACACTGAATTGGCCAAGGCTTTTGACTCTGTTGATCACAAGCTCCTTCTTTCAAAAGTTGAAGGCTATGAGGTATCTGAACTTCTCTAGTCCTGGCTCTCATCCTA
This sequence comes from Nemotelus pantherinus, assembly GCA_963978885.1. Classification (NCBI taxonomy): domain Eukaryota; kingdom Metazoa; phylum Arthropoda; class Insecta; order Diptera; family Stratiomyidae; genus Nemotelus; species Nemotelus pantherinus. Next base: position 24,927,145 of record OZ022264.1, on the reverse strand, counting down.
TATTACTGGTCGTAGCTGTGTTATATCTGTGAATTGACGTTACTCTTCCCCATACTGCCCTCTTTCTGGGGTTCCTAAAGGCTCAATACTAGGTATTTTGTTATTCCTGGTATTTATCAACGATATAACTTCCGTTATCAATTCTCGCTGTCTTCTATTTGTTAATTACTTTAATATGTTCAGAGTGACTAATTCGAAACTAATCTCTGTGTTTTGAGTGAGTGGTGCTCAAGGAACTTTCTTACTTTGGAACTTTCTAATGTCCGATACTTGTAAAATGTCTCGTCTAATGTTTTCCTACTCGTTATCCAGATCGTCTCTTGTAGCGTGTGCAGCGTAGATTTACACGCTAATTATTAGGCGCATTTTTTTGCTCCCCCTATCCATAACAGATCAATGCAGATGCATTTATGGAATGGGGTAATTGTTGTTGTTCCCAATACGTCTGCATTGTTCTGTTGTTCTGTCATTGAGCGATTTTATAGCTGTTCCCAATTTGGGATTGGGAATATACCGAAATTCGTGAGCTTTCTCTGCGTGTTATTGTATTTGTGTGTACACGATAGTTCTGTGTACGTACACGACGGTTTTCATCATGGCGCCATCTGACTACTGCTGTTCACTTCGTTCGAGCTTGTGCATGCACGCAGCTTTCCGATATGGCGGCTTCTGACCAACGCTGCTTGCTTCGTGTCAGCACGTCCGTGTAGTCAGATTTCCAATATGGCAGATTCTGACTTATCCTATTCACATCGTGCGAGCATGCTCGTGCAGAAGATTTCCCCTAGCGGCTTCTGCTGATTGGTGCTGATTTCGTAAGGGCGTTTCCCTACAGGGAAATTCTTTACATGGCGACTTCTGAAAAATGCTGTTCATTTCGCAGGAGCGTGTAAAAACGGGCACAATTCTAACATGTCGGCTTCTGATGAGTGCAGTTCACTTCTTAAAAGCGTATTCATGTAAGGGAATTCCAATTTGGCGGCTTCTGAAATTCACCGTTTACTTCGTTGAAGCGCGTGGGAACAGGGAAATTTGTTTTATTGATGCTTCTGGCGAGTGCTGTTCAGTTAGTTGGTTCGTGTCTCGCGAATAGCGACGTTGCCACTTTATGCATGAGCGTTACACGAACCATTTGCGATGATGGTTATGTGGTGTAGACATTAGGCGGCAGCGCTGAACGTTCTGTCTATATTTTAGCGCTTTCAAGACATTCAATGATTTGTATTTTGATGTGTACTGGGAATATATGGAGAGTGCATATTTAAATATTGATTTTAGCATACTTCCACAAAAGATAGGTTTTTGAAATTTTGCAGATTTATGAAATAGAGTATGTAGTTTTTGAGTTCGGTGTTAATTCAAAAATGTAGATAGAAAGTTTGTGCAAATCAGGGCAGAGAGGGTGTTTGACTCAATTTCTGATTGATTATTGTGAGAGCAAATATATTTGGAAGATGCAAGCAAGCACATTTTGATAATTTAAAAATATATGCTTCAAAGTGTTTGCAGAAGCTGAGCAATTTAAAAATTGTGGTATGTTCGCAGGCATACAGCAGATCATTTTATGGAATGATATTTTGTTTCGAAGTCGAGTTCTAGCTTGGCAAGAAGCAATCACACAAAATGATATCTCTCAAATTTATGATAGATTTTAACTACAAATTGAATTGTATGAGAAAAAACAGTGCGGTTTTTCCATTTTTGATAACGTTTCATTCATTTGCACGTTTAATATTTTGTACTTTGTACCTTGTTTTCGTCTGCGTAAATTCAATAAACCATAAATATAAATGGCTGGATTGTAAAACACCAACCACAGTGGCGATATTACTCTCGTTCATGGTAGTTGTAATAAAAAGAAACCAGGTTTAAAATAGGGTAATTTTTAATCCTTCCCTTTTAAGTAATTTTAGAATGTATAGCATATAACACTTTGATTTGAAAGAGTCATCAGGTTAAACAAATAAACAATAGGCATGTTTTTTTGCTCCTCTATCCAGCAGAGAATAGAGTATACGCATTGGAAACACTAGTACAGAAATTATATTCCTCATTTGTAGTTCACGTGCTGAACTATAGAATGTGCTGATAGAAAAAAGAAAAGCTCATGAGAAGTTGTTTTTTTTTGCTGTGAGGTGGCTTTGGGTTTTTCATGGTTATGTTGAATGTTTTGGAAATTAAAAAAAAGCCCTCATAATATTTTGAAAGTTAAAAGAAGTAATTTTCTGTTAGTTCTTTTTCTATTTGCAATCGATTGTGGTAGTGTATATTGGTTATTTTCTCCCCTTACTTTGAGCTGTTGTGCGTTACCACAGCTAATACAGAAACCTATGTCAGTCTTAGCGAATGCATTGCTGTTTTATACTTGATCGTTATTTCGCGGCATAGTTATATTCTGTTTTGTATCGCACTGGCTCATGGTGTTAGGAGACTAGCACAATTTGGCTCAAGTTTATTTACTTGGAATATCAGCATACTTATTTATTTTATTGAACTCAAAATTTATACAAAAGACTCGCAACTCATCGTAATGTATGAAAAAGCGTGTTTGTAAACTAAATATTAAGTTATAATTATACCGAATACCGAACTAAAAGAATACCGAACTAAAATTAAAAAAACTCTAGCGCACCTGAACCGCTAGAAACACTAATGTTCGAAGAACAGTAGAAGAATCGAGCAGGTTTTGAGTGCATATTCCACCACATAAGCTGCTTATTACGGCCAAACTGTTTCAAATGCCACGTGTTACTTTCGTCTCAAGAATGCATTATAACTCATATGGTGGAATGTTTCAGATATTACCACTGGCATGAATTTCAACGTTTATGAGAGCAAAACACGGGTTAATTATATTCGTTATCAGTTGCTTATTTCACATAATTTTGAAAGCAGCATCTCATATAACATCAATGAAGAAAATGCTCAGTGCCTGCAGCACTGTAACTGAAGTTGGTGTTTGGGGCTGCGATCCAAAAAAAATTGCAGAACTTTGCGAATTGTAACATCGGTTATTTATTTTCATTGTAAATGTTTCCGGTATGTATACTAACTGTAAGCATTTATTGATACAAAAGTAGCACAACCGACTCGTGCTGGCAACCTTTCGCCAGTATCAAAGCCAAAAATATATCAAATCTGCTTCACGTTGTTTAATTACATTCGAAGTTATAGGAGTATAAAGAAATTTAGGGTTACCTGCAGCGAGTTTTTTCAAATGATCGAAAGCTTAATATTTGCTGTTTATTGTCACTACAATATCATTACCATTTGAAAATTCTACGATAAAACCGCTTAATAAAGATATTGCAATTAAAAACAAAACCAACAATAGCTGGCAACCCTATTGTGGCTTTTCAACCAAATTTGGCCTGAATAATGTCTATGACAGGTTTCATTAATTGTATGAAATTCGTATTGATTTCATGACTGCACTGGAAGTTATAGTGCAAAAAGTTTCATTTTCCTGAGCGAATTTTCAAAACCAAAGACACAAAAATTACCATAGCTGGCAGCACTAATCAAATTTTTCAACCAAATTTCCACCAAACAGAGATTAGAGTTAGGTTTAGCTACTGTGCCAATTTCATGAAAATCTGGTAACTTATTCACATTTCATAGGGCAAAAAGGAGTTTTTTTCTTTGGAATTTTTCAAGATGGCACCACTGGCACAGAGTTGCCCACAATTCAAAATCGCTTCTATCAGACTTGGTTCTATTTAAGTCCAATGCATTCTGCAAATTTTAGCTGTATCTGATTATTGGCTCGTGAGTTTCCGTGAATAGAAGTTTTTGATGCTAAAAATATAGGTTAACTGGGAGAGGGTTACCGTTCTTGTCCGACATGAAATTTCCAAAGTTTTATTTTGAACGTGTAGATATAACATAAGATTTATATACAGATTGATTTTATTGTAAGAAACAGACATTTTTTTGAATATTCGATGGTTTGAATGTTTTCACTTCCAAATTTTTTTTTTCAAAATGAAGGCACCAAAATTATCATAGCTGGCAGCTCCAACCGAATTTTTCAACCAAATTTCTACCAAACGTGGCTTAAAGTAAGGTCCAGCAATTGTGTGAGTTTCGTCAAAATCGAACGATTCAATCAGAATTTATAGGGCTAAAAACAGTTATCTTTTTTAGTGGTTTTTCAAGATGGCACCACTGGCACAGAATCGCCCGCATTTCCAAATCACTTCTATCAGACCTGGTCCTATTTAAGACCAATACATTCTGCAAATTTCAATTCATTCTGTTCATCGGATCGTGAGTTTCCGTGAACAGAAGTTTTTGATGCTAAAAATATAGGTAAATTGGGCAAGGGTTACCAGGCGTGCCCGTTATACCATATCTTTTTTTTTTTTTGGTTATGTAAACAAAGCACAAGATTTATATATGAGTGGCTTTTTTTTGAAGAAACGGCATTTTTTCAAGAGAGACGATGATTTGGAGGTTTTCACTTTCAGTGCCTGCCCTAGCTACAGGGTTGCCAGCACGCTAATTTAAAGCTACACAAATCTACAACTAAATAATATTAATATGTCCTGAAAATTTCGTAATGGTTGAATAGCTCTGTCAAAAGTTATCGAAATTTAAAAATTTTTAAATTTTCCCGTCCTCTTTTTAGGCACCCAGCGCACACATAGGGTTAAAAAATTCCAAAGCATTATCCGATTCATATGTAAAACACGTTAGAAATTTATTTCGTTAACTTTATTTTTGCGAAAATTATTTGTGCACGAAATAATAGGTATATTAAAAATATCACTTAAATGGCCGCCGGCGCCAAAAGGTTAACAATAACTGACATTTAAAGAGACGTGGACCTATTCTGCATATACACCAATGTATCCTGAAAGTTTCAGCTCAATGGGATGGCGCGTTCCCGAGATTATCTCACTGAAATTTTTTGATGATATATATATATATATATATAAAGAAATATGAATTTTTGGCCGAATCGATTTTAATACTAATGTTCTTCGAACATTAGTAAAAATCACTATTTTTCCGGGGACTAGTGCATTTACCCTATATAGAAACATGTACGGCTTCCATGCCTTCCTCCGGTTTTTATTGTCAAGCGACAGCAAAAGTCTAATCATTTTCATAAATTTACACAACCATAATCGCAAATGGTCCATGTACTAACGGCCAGGGCTCATACTTTACTCAATTTGAAGTAGATTTAATTAATTTTTATTTTGAAAATGATAGCTACTTCCCAACTTCAGTTTCTCGGATTCTACACCATTTTCGCTTCGAATTGAATCAAAGAGAGTTTTTCTTTTTCATATTTTTTTTCCTGCATCGAGATTCGACAGCAACACTTTTCTAGTCTAATGCTGTTTCAATGCAAAGAACAACTTACTGCAAATCACTAACGCTAAATGTAACTCAAAAATAATGCTGTTTCGCAAAGAAATGCTGAAGATTGCAAATATAATTATGTTTTGTGTATAAAACTGATATTATGCTTTAATTGATTTTTTTAATAACTTCTAATTTGAGTTTTTGACGTTGCTTTCCGTTATAGTAAAAATGATAATATCCACCTACTTTATATGAAAAAATAAATAATGCTTTACATTAAGTGACCCCAATCGTTCATCTACTTAATTTCTTGGCGCATTTCACGTGAAGCGGACAACGAAAAAAAATCGAGGTTCTGGATTTCGTTCATATTGTGCATAATGGTACTTCTAGAAGATATGAATGTGGATGCAAAAGTTTTTGTTTCTATGAGGTTTAGTTGCCGAGTTATGGGCTGCTGAATAATTGACGAAATTGATAAAAGGTTTTTTTTGAAAGCAGATTCTGAGATTCAAAACAAAATCTAAAAAACATTAACCCCTTCAGTCCCTGTGTGCATAATTATGCCCACAATCTTCAAGCCTCGATTTCTATGCTTGCATTTCATTTGCAACGTTTCTGACCAAAAGGGCAGAAAAATGAATATGTTCACTTTCTATGGTTGGAAATCAGTTGCGTATAGAAACTTTAGAAATTATTTCATTTGTGGTGAAATACAATGGAGTCTAGCAGCATGTTGCAATCGAGTAAGTGCATGCAGTTTTTTTATGAAAATCTAATATTTTTAAGTGTTTTTATAATAAATAAAGTAGATGAAATATAACTTATGGGTGCAATGAATAGCTTCAGTGACAATATGTTTATTTCTGTTGTTGTATTTTGATATAGTATAAGAGCGAAATATTGTGTGCATAATTGTGCACAATTATTCTGAAGCGTCATCGTATACCCATAATAAGTTTGTAGAAAACGCAATTATTTATTTGTTGTTTGTGTTTGGAATCGTTTTGTTACATGCAGAAAAACGATATAATGTGGCATCGCCTCGGGACTTGGCCGAAATTTTAAATTTGGTGACGAATTCGGACATTGAGCTGAGCGATGACGAGGATGGCGATATACTCGTACAACCAAATGTAGCTGCTTCTTCGTCAGTACGTGTTGGTGCTGATAAAATTAGACCACTAGACCAAGAAATAATTGAACCTGATATAGATAGTGATTCTGACATCGAGGCTGACTTACCATTGCTGCTTTTGAAAGAGCGCGACCAAGGACAAATTACGGAAAAGGGCGCGGTGAAATGGTGCCGTCAAAGTTTCGTCAATTTGTCAGAAACCGTTTGGAGTGGTACTGAACCTGAACATTTGAAATTCCTGAGTCCACTGGCTTATTTTGAAAAATATATTGGCGAAACCCTTTACGAAGACATGGCCACCTACACAAATATGTATGCGCTACAGCAGGATGCTGGCTTCAAACCAACCTGTGCAGCCGAAATCAAAGCGTTATTCGGGTTGCATATAGCTATCGGGAGTCTGAAGCTTCCAAGGGTACGCTTATTTTGGAATAGAGGATTACGAATTAACCTGTTCAACGATACAATGTCAAGAGACAGATTTTTTAAAATTCGCTCAAACCTACATTGTGTTGATAATCTGCAAATACCCGAAAACTGTCAGGATAGAATGTATAAAGTCCGTCCACTTTTCGATGCAATTAGGAAGCGCTGCCTTGAATTGGATATGGAGGAAAATCTTTGCATCGACGAGCAAATTGTTCCATTTCGGGGAAAGTTGGCGATCAAACAGTACATAAAGGGCAAACCAACACCATGGGGTGTTAAAATTTTTGTTCTATGTGGGAGATCGGGACTTGCTTACGATTTTCTAATATACCAAGGGGCTACTACTGGATTAGACCCAGAAAACATGAAAAACTTTGGTCTTGGTGCTTCAGTTGTGCTCCATCTTTCGGAAAGAGTAACTAAGGAAGGACATAAATTATATTACGACAATTACTTTTCGTCGTTTCAGTTGCTGGAAATATTGAAGCAGCGAAAAATTTTTGCAGGCGGAGCAATCAGATTGAACAGGTTTTCTAATCCTCCACTGGCTTCCGACAAAGACATGAAAAAAATTGAACGAGGATCACACGATGAGCTGGTTAGTGAAAATGGCGCAGTCATTTTGGTGAAATGGCTAGACAACAGGTCAGTCTGCTTGGCATCGAATTTTGTTGGTTGCGGAAATGAAGACGAAGTTTCTCCATGGGATAAAAAACAAAAAAAATATGTGACGGTTAAACGACCTGAGATAGTCCGTTTGTATAATCATTCGATGGGTGGTGTCGACCTTCTGGACCAAATGATCGGACTATACAGAATATATGTGCGCTCTCGTAAATGGACTCTACGAATGATTTTTCATGCAGTAGACCTTGCATTGGCGAATTCTTGGTTTGAATACAGACGAGACTGTAAAAAGCTCTCAATCCCGAAAAATAAGCAGTTAGATTTTTTGGACTTCCGTTTGTATATCGCAGATTGCCTTTGTAAAGTTGAAACGAACAACAGGAAAAGAGGGCGTCCCAGTAACACAAATACGAGCCAAACACCGAGAAGTAAAGAGGAGATTCGACCGCTGCCAGATTCACAGCACGATGGGATAGGCCATCTTCCACATCTAGATGGAAACCGAGAAGGAAAGAGGTGCAAAAAATGCAATAAAAAGGCTCATTTTTATTGCGGCAAATGTAATGTACATTTGTGTATAAAGAAAGAGAGGAATTGTTTTGTACTTTTTCATACAAAATAAAAATATTGGGTGATTATATCCATCACTTCCCTTCATACACAAGTGTATACTAAGGAAAGAATTTATTTTGTTTGCACGTTGAATTGTTTATTATTATGTTATTAGTTATTTTGGATAATGAATAAAGTTAAATTGTTATTTTTGTGATATCCCTTTCTTTTTTTTACTATGTTTAGCAACCATTGGGCAGTTTTGTGCATTATTATGCACACGCCACAGATTCCACCAGCGCCATCTATTTGGAAAACTATTTCAACTAAAATGCAAAACAAGCCCCAGAAATCAGAATTACCAAAAAAAAATTTTTTTTTTCTCCACCATAAACAGTCAGGTCTGAAGGGGTTAAACATAATGATTAGTATAGAAAATTAGCTGTTCTTTTTAATTTTGAAATTAGATTTGAAAACCGGAAGTAAAAATTTGTGTTAAACCGGAAGTAACAATTTCAACTGGTTTTTTGAATAATTTGGACCAGGTTAATTTTGTTTATTTTGGTAACAAAACAAAGCTTGAAGTATACTTATTTGATCATAAAAGTTTAAGAATGGGATGGCCAGTAGTTTAGGAGGTAGGTAAATTTCAATATATACAAGTCGAATGGGGCGTTATCAAAATAAACAAAATTAACCTGGTCCAAATTATCCAAATTACGAGTTGAAGTGTCTACTTCCGGTTTCACATAGGAAAAAAAAAATATTTTTTAAATCTAATTTCAAAATTAAAAAGTACAGCTAATTTTCTACACCAATCAATATGTTTACTGTTTTTTAAATTTTGTTTTGAATCTCAGAATCCGCTTTCAAAAAAACCTTTTATCAATTTCGTCAATTATTCAGAAGCGCATAACTCGGCAACTAAACCTCATAGAAACAAAAACTTGTGCATCCACATTCACATCTTCTAGAAGTACCATTGTGCACAATATGAATGAAATCCAGAACCTCGATTTTTTTTCGTTGTCCGCTTCACGTGAAATGCCCCTCTTTCTACTTAAAATCTACTTCAATTTATTTTCAGCTTCTACTTCAAATGTTGTTCACGAAGTGTGAGCCCTGCTTACGGCAGCATAAAGTACCCAGGAAGCAATTTAGAAAGCGTTTCCTACAAACGATAGTTTATCGACAATCAACAGACATATCCCTCATACGAAACCGAGCTTGTTCGCATATATATCAGCAAACAATAATTTTCCTTACGATTTGCGACAAATAATAATAATGCATGCCATATGTATGTACCCTATGGCCCATGCAACTCATTAAAAGGCAACATTACCTAGATATTTTCCCTAGATTGTTTATAATGTTACGATGTTTTATGTTCAACTTTGGCAGCCTTTATTGCTTTATTCTTCCAGTCTTTCAAATTCACTCTACTATGCATAAATAATTTTAACTTATTTTCAAATCGCAAAAGCAAATTTATTTGAAATCGTTAAAACTATCGCTAATAATTCATAAAAGTGTCACTTTTAACGAGTATATAGGTCATATTTACTCGCTAAAACCGCATCTTCTTCAGCTCATTAATGAATCGTTACAGGCCGCCTCCATTAGCAATTTCCCATGGCATAGCATTTTGAATTACTAATGGAGGCGGCCTATGGTATGCCTTATTTGATGGCATACCGTAAATGGTAGGCAATATGGTATGCCATTTGTTTGGCCATCTGCCTGGCAATATTTTTACAGTTCTTGATTTTCATGCCCCGTTTCCTATAAGAAAATGTAGGGATTCTGAATTCATAGGGATTTTAAGATCTCGTTGAGCAATACAAATAGTCTACAGAATATGAAATTGTGGGAAATAACGAAAAAGTCGAATTTTGATGCGGAATAGTGAAATTATGTACTTATTTTATTTAAAAGAGAATGACTTCTATAGCATTCCCCTTTGTACCCTAGCAAATTACATAATAGTCACATTTTCTTTTTAAATTTCACCCGCTTATCCAAAAAGTGATTTATCCTGCATGTGAAGTATTCATCAGCAGCAGAATTTCTTCACTCTGCACCTAAAATAACTTCTCAAGAGCATTTAACGCTTAGATACAGCGCGCGTCCTTTCCGCTTAGATGCATTTTCGGAATGATATTGCATTCCCATGCATGCTGTTTGGTGGATGGCCACCAAACTGTTCGATGAAGTGAACAGCGGCCGCTAGAAGCCACGATTTTAGAAATTTCCCTTTTGGACACGCCCTATTGAAAACAAATCACAATCTATGTGTTTGTAAACCAGATCGCCGCTCAAATTTCTATGGTTACACGAGATCGGGATTTCAAACCGGTTTTAATTCGATCTTCGTGTAGCCATACAATTTGATCCGGCACCCAAACATATGAACGCTTCGTACAAAACCGGTATTCGGAAATCAAGCTCATGAGGAGCTTCCGTGCACGTACACAGTCTGCGCACACATACATGGAAATCGGGCGAAAGCTCACGAATTACGGTTTATTCCCAATCCCGAATTGGGAAGTGCTGTAAAAACGCTCATTGTTCTGTCTGTGGGACAGTGTGGCCAGATATTTGCGAGAAAATATAGCCCAATTTAAAATTTTCATAGCCCAAAATAGCCAAGATTTCTTATTTGTAGCCCAAAAACCGCACACTAGATTTATAACTAAATTAATTCACTTAAGCTCATAAAGGTTATTGATTTGTGATCACGGTTCCCTTCTTGTCTATAATCGCATAGACAACGTATATCGTCTCTAAAGCTTATCAAAGCAGAGAATAATTGATACGGGAAGCTCGATCGTTTTGCGGAATAAGCCTCCGAAAGCAGAATCAAATTGGAATTGTTTTTGCGGGATGATTAAAATTGAAAAATTTTTTATTTATCTTGAACGTCACAACCAGCGTAAATAACGATTAATGATTTCCAACTGCAAGTGGTCACACCAGTCAAGTATGCATTGTGTGCTGGTGTCTGATGAGAAAACAGTGCATGCTTTCGAAACCACTTTGTCAAAATAAAATTTTCAAGATAAATAAAAAATTTTTCAATTTTAATCATCCCGCAAAAACAATTCCAATTCACTTAAGCTGATTAAACTATAATATTCAAATCCGTAAAATTCGTAGGAAGTAACATAAATTCTCTAACTGTAGCACAGAAGTTGTTTGAAACAGTAAAAATTGTCGATACCGTATACAGATAAATTTTTATGCACAACGTATTTGAAAAGGGAAAAATGTGAATAAATTACAGGAACTGTGTGGAAATTTTAGAAAAGTCCTAGAATGTGCACACAGAAAATAAAAGCTTGCAAAAACAACTTGCAAATTTGGGTGGCACAAAAATTCAATTAGTATAAGAAACAGTCTTAATGGCTAGAAAGGCTGAATATTTTATTTAAAATGTAAATTTTTTATCCGATTTCATAAGTACATTCAAAACTATGAATATACGTCAAACAATTTCACTTGCGGGTCTCCAAGCGACGATTCGCGAAAAAATTGAATTGTGCTTTGAAATAAAATGAATAATTTTTAAAGATTGAATTTTGAATGACTGCGATTTGAATTCACTATCGGAACTAGCAAAAGCTGCTATGGCTTCTTGGGTTTAAAATTTAAAAAGACATCATCATCCTTTAAATAAGACATCTACTCAATCTTTCAGGAGAGATTTGTTTGTGGTCGTACATTGATCGTATCCTGCAAAATTTTGAATGTCTGCTGGAATATTTGAGTTCCAATCACTTTAAATTTGAACTTTCATCACGATTCCGCTTTTGACTCTCAGATATCGAGGGAACCCACATTTCCAAAAACACTTTTGTAATTGTAAGTGGAGACACTTTATTCCAAACAGATCGTAACCAGCAGAGAGCTTCAAATATACAAGCTAATTTTATTGGTTCTGTAGAACGCTCAGTATTTTGCAGAGCTCACAATATTAGATTCATCATATAAGTGCAGTAATTTAGTTCAATGTTTGGTTTAATCCTCTGATCTAAGGGCTGCAAATAATAAGTGCAAATAGGTGGGAAAAATTGTAGCTTGATGTCTTCTAGATTATCAACGCTATCACATCTAGCTTGATCAAAATAGATGGTGATGTTTCGGTTTTGTGTTTGCATTTCAATATCAAGTGTGTGCATCCATTCTTCCAAAATAGCTCCCGTCATCCAAGATTTTGTGTTAACTCGCCAAGTTATGCCCAAACTTCGCTTAATGTCAATTATTCCGAACGATCTTGGTTTTTCAGTTTTTCCTATGCAGCTTCCATTGCAACTGCCACGCGTTTTTTTCAAGGTTTTCAATATGTACATTTTTTCTATTTAAGACGTAGTGGTTTTTGAGGTGTTGCTCTAAAAAATACTCCTGTCTCATCAAGATTATATATATTTGAAGCATCATAGCCATCACATAATATTCTTAGCTGTGACTGAAATGCCTGAACTGTGTCTAAATCAACATCAGCTTCTTCGCCACAAAGCGTGGCGTAGTGAATATTGTAGAATGTAGTCCTTTTTAACGGATTTCAACTTTCTGTTTGATGCCTTGATATCACAAAGTTTTCATTTTGTAGTGACTTGACGGGCTTTACTGTGAAGTATCTGGCTGGATATTGGCAAATTTTTGGAGCGTTTCTTAGAAGACCATTAATACAACATTTTATCTATCTGGTAGTATTGTGAATTTAATTTCAAGCACTTTCTCCCAGTGTCTTCAAAATTTGCAAACGTTATTTAATTTCCGTTTTAGTTGGTTTTTGTTTTTTTTTTTTTAAATTGTTGGATGACTGTATTACTTCTAACTTATTGCGAATACTTAGATTGTTGTATTTTGCACTCATAGTCGATTTTTTCAGTTGTTTTGACGTTGCCTGAACAAAAGTTCAAATATTTACTTCATAATTATCAAATGAATTGCATTCATACTTTCTTAAAGGGAAAACATATGCACACCAATGCTCAAATAATTCAATATTTTATTATTATCAGAATACCAATAAAATTCAAACTATCTATAACGTAAAGAATTCTACACATAAAATAATTTTTCAGCAGAAAGTTATGCAGAAATTATACGAAAAATTTTCTGGACCTTGAACAGATATTTTTCTGGAAAACACATTTTTGCACAATTTTTCATGCTGGTCTTAAACCCGTTTTTGGCCCGATTAGCAAGTACTATCAATCACATTTTTGTGTATCTAATCTGGTTCACGATCCAATTCTAGAGCTTGTCCGATTACAGAGTGAGTTTTCTACAAGAAATAGTATGTGCGATGATGTTATAGTTCAATTGTTCAGGCGGTTTCAATTATAGTGTCCCAAATAGTAGGTTTTACTGTATAGCCCAAATATAGTTTTTCATAAAAATAGATAGCCCAAAAACCGCCAACCCGCGAAATGATAAAACGTCCCGCGTATACAAATTTTAGATAGCCCAATTGGCGGGAAATAGCCCAATATGGCCACAGTGCTGTGGGAGCAAAAAAACACGCCTATTATTTAAGTTTCACACACCATATTGTGAGTATATTGATCGTTTGTCCTTACTCCAAATTCACTCTTTAAAATCTCGTCAAGTGATCCTTGATGAGTATCTGAATTTTAAACTCCTCCACTGTCCAATGCTGTCTGACTTGGGCTCGAAGCTTTTTATTCGCTTGACTAATCACTCAGATAGATCTTCGTCAGTGTGCTTAATACCATTTGCGCGGACCGACGTGCTTTTCCATTCGCCATTATTGCGCATCCCCAGGAGACACAATGAAATACAGCTTGGTCCTTTACCATTAACTTTCTCTCGTTTTTGGCGGCATATCATAGGCGTAATTACCTTAACCCTTCATAGTTTTTTATGTTTCTTTATAACTTTTCATTAAACTTCTTTACATTATTGTCTTTCACTACTCCTTCTGTCATTTCATTTTTTGTTTTTATCTTGATTATATTATTCTTTCTTTTGTTTTGAATTGCTATCGTAATTCACTTTTTTTTAAATTTGGACTATCTTAATGTAATTTTGTGAATTATTTAATGAATTGTCTCTTATTTTTCTCATTCTGTTTTTGTAATTGGGCTCGCTCCTGTTAAAACGAAAATTAATAAATAAGTAAATAAATACTTTCGGTGGTCGATTCAACAGATAAGGTTAAATGATTGTATTTTGTGGTAATAATGATCCGAAAAAAGCAATGTGTTTACTTTGTAATGCATGGACTGCTATATCAATGTTTCTTCCTTCTAATTATAATAGTTCAGTTTCTTTGTTCTCGAAAGTATTTTTCTTTTCCAAAATCAATTTCAACAGTTTTTGCTCTTCGCGTTTTGAAAAGTTACAGCCAAAACAAAGATAGCAATTGATTTTAAATTTATAAAACTGTTGGCAGATAAGCTGGAAAATTGGAATGATAACCAAAGCAAAAATAAAGATAAACAAACGCAACAAACGCATCATGGGCTTATCAAAATGCTTGGCAGCCAAACCACGGGTTTGCCCAAAATTGATCAAATCGGTCCTCAGTTCAATAAAAAAATATTTAAATTTTTTATGACATATAATGACAGTTGATTTATTTCCTAACCTCAATTAGAACCGTCTACTACGAAGAGCTTACATAATATTACTTTATTTTAAAGCAATTATCCTTATTATATTTAAATTACTCAAATAGATTGCAGGTAATACTTTGTTGTTGCAATAATAAAAGTTCGCCCTCATGAAGTTTATAATTAAAAATGTAGCTTTACGCGATGGTTTTACGATTACTTTCTCGAGAAAATATATTTTTCATGGTAAATTATTTTTTTTGTGTGGTGTTGATTGCTGTTTCCTTTCAAAGCAATACAATTTTGATTTTCCTAATTTGTTGATTAATAAAATGGTTTTGTACGAAAATGCATTGAAAGGCATATCGACCGAAGATATGTTTTCGTAATACGCAATATTCAATTTTAATTGTTTTCATATAAAAGGATTAGCACGAGCGTAGCCAAAAATATGTCTTGCTTAATTTCTAAATTGGCAGCGTTTCATTGTTTCCAGGAAAATTTACTAACTTTTCATATATCAAAATCAAGATCAAAAGTGATGGTCCTCTGATCCATCCGGGAATTGAGTCTCTAAATACTAAGAATACTGTTTACAATTACTTGGCGATGGGGCCGTATTCTAAAAGATAAGCATGAGAGCAGCACACGTTTGCTTTAATTGCAATCCGTCGCCTTGACATCGGTTTCATAGCACCATCAGAATTTTCATAAGAAATAATTCCAAGGTTGTATGAATAGGCTGATGAGCAACAGTTGAAATGTCTACCATCTTAATTTCATTTGAAAAGCTAATTGACAAGTGCTATTAACGACCGCCAGTAAAACTTAACAAACAGGTCTTCTTGAGCAAAACCACAAAAATGTGCATAGCGACGAATCTACACAGGACTCGCTAATTATAAGGATATGAAATGCTTGGAACCACTACGAATGTGATATCACGTACGATTCAACGAATTTTCACAGTGATTCATAGACATAAGGTAAGCAAAATATCTTTTCCATTCGGGGCGGCGAAATTCTAGCGACCTCAAAGACTCAACAAAAGCCCTCTTTATGTTTAAGCACATTTAACTGATCGCACCTGCTAAAGATTATTTTCGAAGCAATGCTAATTGAATTCTGTGAAGCGCGAGTTATAATCCTGCTGTCATTATCAGCTAAATCCCAGTGAATCCGTCTTTCAATTCTCTAATCCAATTTGATAATCCGAATGGCTGCTAACCATTTAATCAACAACCATCTAGTTCAACATCAGTACGTGAGTTTTCTTCATGAATTTAATTTGCGCTCCGAGTTTTTGCCCTACTTCTTCCCTCGCTGAAACACCTTTAGTGTACATCCAGCTAATAATAGTCTTAAATATTTGAACGTCACTTTCAATGATTCCAGCTCGCTTAGCTGGCTCCGAAATAGAAACGCACAAGCACTTACAAGGTATTCCGTTAAAATTTTAATCCGATTCTTTGATCTAGTTAATTAGAGTCACTTGATTTTACTCGATTCGGCTCCTCCGACAACGAATTCTCCATAATGTTCAGCATTGGTTTCAGTCTTCGATTTAAATGCACAGAACTAACGGTATTCACTAGACTACACGAGTAATATGTCTGTCGATTTGCTGAGCCAGTAGATTTGCTTACGATGAGGCTTAGTCGGATAACCACGATGAATTCTGTTTGATGTCCGTTCGACGGAGCCTGATACCGTTGAATCGTACCGATAGTCTCAAGCGGGAATTTCTCGGCTGCAGGAAATTGGTTTAATCGTCCTATTTCAAAGCTTCTACTTCTGGAGTTGTCCCGACATCCATGAAAAACTTCCTCTAAGTATATCTGTATTTAATTCAGGAGATGAACAGATTATCCGACGAGATAATTATGATTATATTCCATTCCTCTGACTAGTGATAATTGGTAATTATCTCGAACCTGTATGAAATTCATACGAAAATATTGAAAATACATATGGTTTGTCCGGATGTAAATCTAGCTAGTTCCTATGGCAACTACTGATTGGTGTGCTAAATACCAAATCTTACTTAAAGTATCCCCCTTTTCACTATCCTTCAATGTCTTTCAGAAAAACCATCGTTTGAATTTTTCTCATTCCACTGTAGTCCCCCTTTTCCGTTCCAGCACAAGTCGCAATAACAATTAAGAAAATTCAATCATAAACGAATTCTCAATAATTCGCAAGTTCCTTCAGTTCTTCACTTGTTCCTTTTTCCTAGCGACTGCAGCGTGGAAAGATTTTCGCCAAGAAATACCGAACAGATTCGAAAGAGCAAAGGAAGCTACTCCGTGAAAGAACGTTGTCGTGTCCCAGTGCACAGGACGAAAACTTGGATGCCGTTCAACAGTCGTTCTCGACACCGTTGCCGTCACAAACGAACTGATGACAACAACGTCACACCATGCGGAGTGAACAGCTTGAAGTTTTAAATTGAATTTTCCAGAATGCTATTTATAATACAGACATGTGCTGCAAAATAATAAAATGCAAACGGGCTTTGGAACAGAATGGATACGGCATTAATGCAGGCATTATAGCAGCAACCATATTGCCTGGTTATTTAAGCTTTTCAAAGAGCGAAAAGAATTTCGGCCCAAAATACAATTATTATGCAGTGTTTTTGGAGAAAGTCTTAGAAATGGAGCTGTGTCAAAACAATCGATTGAAGGGAAATTACCGAGTAAGATGGTGCTTGGTTAGACAAAAAAGAAATATTTTGAATGGAAATTTCAGGTGGAAAAGAACTCTCTGAGAGATATTCTTAATACAGGGATATTATTTATTCAATTAAAAACGTTTCGCTCTTTCCTTTGAAAAAGTCAATGATCTCTTCGTTTTGTTATGAAAACGGGAGTAACGGAATATGGTACACACTCTCTGTAGACTTAAACCAGCTATTTGAAGCAGTTTCATATTAATCCTGCTCAAGTTGCTGTTTTCAGTGTTATCTGTCCTAACCAGCTCTCGATCGTGGCGTAAAAAAATTCAGCTAGGATTTTATTTATTTAGACTAATGTTACAAACATGATTCCCTATTAAATGTTAATGTCTTGACAACATTATGGTGGCGAAAATACGTTTTTTGAATGATGAAAAATTGAAGAGTACACAAACAAACAGGACCTCATCATGCTTCCGCAACATATGTAAATGAGAAGAGTGAAAATATACATCTGCACAAGCAAAACGATTATTGAAAATAAGATGATGTCTAGAGAGTTGTTCTTGAATAAAAAAAGCTAAGCTTTATAGGAAATGGAGACGAAGAAGCTGTTAATCAATTTGTGCAAACAACATTCAACTAGGCAAAATCTACGGACACATAGCAAAGGAAAAATAATGAAGGCAAGATGGTTTTCTTAGAGACAAGAGGGAATACTGACTTTGTCCAACAGCCAACGAATAAATTTACGTTGGAAATATTCAATTGCATCATACCTGAAATTGTGATGTACTGCACATAAGGACGAAGAGACTAGACTTTGGAGCAAAACCCATGGATGCAGTGAACTAAGAAAATAAAAAAATATCAAATAATACATTTGGATACATCAAGAAAAAATGAAATCCTTTTTTCACGTGCTTAAGGCTGTTAATTCTGAAAGCAATAAAAAACAATCACTGACCGAGATGATTTCACTGAACAGCTTAAGGCCGTTATATTTACAGGTAGATTTTTAAATTAATACTGAAAAAAAGTCATCGATAAGAAGAATGAGCAATAGGGGACTGAAAATGGAACCTTGTGGAACAGTAGAGGTAGCATAAAATTCAGAAAATGTTCGGCCATTTAGGACAATTTTACAAGTTTAGCTAACAATATAAAATAAAAACCAGGAAAACAGGAGACCGAATGTCCCACAACAGCTGAGCCTTTCAAACAGCAAATAATTGCTGACCTTGTTCAAGTGCTTTCTAAAAGTATGAATAAAGTGCATCAGCTTCGTGCACATTTTTCTAGAACAGAAGCCAGCAGCTCGGCAAATTCAACTAAATTAGTCGAAATGTGGTGGTGCTTGGTGGCATCGCACTGTACATTGGAAGTTCAATTGTAACCATCATTGTCAATGTCATCTGACTTTAAGGTCGGAGGAAATTTGCCATTTTCCCAAGAGAAATGAAATCATCCAGAAACAATAAACAAGGACGTATAGAAAAGGATGTTCCCCCTTTTCTGGATGCAGGGATGGTACAGATTTCAGTATCAGGAATGATGGAGATCTCACGCACACGCTAGGTATATTATCATCATCATCATCATCATCAACGTGGCACAACAGCTCGATGTCGGGCCTTGGCCGCCTGGATCGAACTCCTCCAATTGTCTCGGTCACGTGACCGCGTCCTCCAATCTTGGAACCCCAATAGTTGTTCGGCATCCGCATACACTGAGCTTTCCCACCGAGCTCTTGGTATTCCTCTTGGCCTCGCTCCGTCGACGCGTCTTGGGTTCATGACACGTCATTCATGCGTTGCACGTGCCCAGCCCACTGTAATCGTTGTAGTTTGACGATTTTGGAGACTTCAAGCTCATCGTAAAGTTCGTACAACTCATTGTTGTACCGGATGCGCCATCCATCTCGGTCGCGGATAGCCCCGAAAATCCGCCGTAGTACTTTCCGTTCGAAAGTATCGATCATATATTCGGAGGCTTGGGTCAGGGTCCATGTTTCGCAGCCATAGCACAGTACAGGTCTTATAATAGTTTTATAAACGCGGAGCTTAGTCTTTCTGTGCACATATTTCGATTTCATAATGGGGAGGACCGAGAAGAAAGTCTTATTAGCTAGTTGTATCCGTCGCTTGATTTCGTCAGTTTCGTTGGCGTCACTCGATAAATTGCTACCCAGGTACACAAAGTTGTCCACGAATTTGATGCAAAGGTCCCCTACGTTGATGGTCGTGTGCGTTGGCATCCTTGTCCTAGATTGCATCATAGCTTTCGTTTTGTCCTCGTTGATTCGTAGTCCAACTTCCTTTGCTGCGGTGTCAAGTCCAGGCAGAAGGTCTTCTGCATCGGTCAGTTTTCGAGCCATGATGTTAATGTCATCCGCGTACGCTGCCAATTGTGTCGACTTAAAAAGTAGCGTGCTGCTGGTGCTCAGGTTCATTGCCCGATAAGCGAACTCAAGTGCCAGGTTGAAGAGCGTGGGCGCTATTCCATCGCCCTGCTTCAGGCCACCCAGAGTTTCAATCTGTTCTGGATCCGGACTTGCGAGACGGAGTTGGTCATCGTCATCTTTGTACGTCTCACTAATCTGGCCGGTATACCAAATTGCGGCATTATTCTATATAGAGCGCCTCGGTTGACGCTATCATATGCATGTTTAAAGTCGACAAAGATTTGGTATACGTCGACGTCGTAGTCCCAGCAATTTTGCAAAATTAACTTGACCGTGAAAAGCCGGTCGATTGTTGAGCGACCAGATCTGAAACCGCCTTGGTATTCGCCAATGAGTTCTTCCACGAACGGTTTAATCCTATATTCCAGGATTTTTGACAGGATTTTGTATGCCGTACAGACTAAGGAGATGCCTCTGTAATTCTCACACCGCAGTTTATCTCCCTTTTTATGTATGGGACAGATGATACTTCTGCGCCAATCGTGTGGGATCACCTCAGTCTCCCATATTCACAGCAGTAATTGATGTAGCGCACTTAATAAACCCGCCCCACCAGACTTGAGTAGCTCAGCTGGTATCTCGTCAGCGCCCGGCGCTTTGTTCCTTTTCAGTGAACGCAAGGCGAGATCAAGTTCTTCTACTGTCGGGGATTGTGTGGATGGGGGTTGTCCAACGGTATCGTCATGGAGCTCAGCTTCTGCTGCGAGGATGTTTGATGGCGGATTCAGAAGCTCTTTGAAGTAGGACGCCCATCGTTTGCTAACACTTTCGGTGTCGCTAATAATGCTTCCATTTTTGTCCTTACAGAGGCTAATCCTGGGTTGGTAGCCATTTTTGATCATGTTTACTAGTCTGTACGCTTGTCTGGTGTTCTTACTAGCTAGGTTTACATAAATGTTCAGCAACTGCTCGTCAAAATATTTCCGTTTCTTACGCCTAATTATTTTATTGGATATTCGCCGTAGCTCGTCATATTTTTCCTTCTTGGCTCTGGTTGCACGTTGAACCCATTGTCTGTAGGCCTCGTTCTCTAGTGAGTTTCTGCATTCTTCGTCAAACCATTCATTTTGCGCTCGTCGGGCTTTGTATCCTATATTATCAGGATCCTTGCTAATAACAGGACCCTGCATAAAATTTTGCAAATACATTTACACATTTGAAAATGGCTGGAATACTCATAGTCATCAATGGTCACAGAGTGCGGATTTTTCTATTTGCTTTTTTTGGAGCAAAAGTAGACCAAAAAGGTCGAGCTACTGAAATGGAATTACTGTGTTTCAGAAAACTAATGAAGTTTGCCCATTAAGCCTATCATTTGAACTTGAATAAATCTCCATGCACCTTATCTTTGACAAGAAGAGCAACGGTAAAACTCGATTACGCACCCCCATAGCCATTAGACAACTTTACCGATTGTGTTTTTGTGGTTGTATATTTGTTTTTTGGCGGTGTTTTTTGTTTGTTTGTTTGTTTATCTTCGGTGTGCTGTCTTTTCGTATATTTTTTGGATGTTATTTTTAGCTATTCTTAAATTTTTGATCCCTGCTTTTTCTCTGGTGGTAGCAGGGGCAAAAGCTTAAAGAAGAATAATCAAAAATATACAGAAACTAGACAAGATGACAACACGATGATTATAAACAAGCAAACAAACAAAAACAAATGCACAACCAGTAAATCTGTCTAACGACTATAGAGAGCATGTAGTGGAGTTTAGCCAATGCTTTTTGTTACTTACAGATATTCTTAAATTAGGAACATAATTCTAATTACCAATAATTCAAGATCTCTGGATGATGATCGACAGTGTGAGCTTCAAATGTCTTATTAATATAGGATAGCTTATTGATTTCAAAAACCAAAAACCAATTGAATTTCTGACTAATTTGGAAGAGTACTAATGTCTGACATTCGTTTTTGGCGAAGAAAACATGCACCAAAAATAAACACAAAATATGTGATGTTCAGTTGATTTCGCATCGAAGCACATAATTTTCCGGTATGTGATACGTATCATTAAATGTTGAAGAAGGAAATATGAATTTTTGGGTTAGCGGCACAAATTGAAAAGAGCATAATCGGGTTCAGAGAAGGAGGGTCAACAATTGATCAAGCTAGATAGTTAAGTTTAAGCTATTCAATAATGGCTTCCGTTAGACGAAAACAGATTTTTGCAAATCTTTGTGTGCAAACATTGCAAGTACGAATGAAACCAATCGTCTCCGATTTTGTTAGAAATCAACTCTGTTGCACCATGCTGCATACAAAGGTCCCATGGAAGCTAGCTCATAGCAGCTGTGAGACGCTTAGTGTTCTGATGGACTCTCATCCTCCTTGTAGTGAGAAAAATATCTCCAACAATACCGTTAGAACTATACAGGAATGCCAGTTCGATTCATGTTATTTCAAGCGCATAAATAAGATGAGTTATTCAGTGTGTTGGCCCATTCAAGATGTCAGGCTCGAATTATATCATCCCGACTGATTTAGCGGACATCAGATGGCACTACCACTTGGTTCATGGCCAAAAAATACCTTCTTAAGATTTGCACACGTTCCTATCAGCTGACAGAAAACGATAGTTGTGCTTATCTTTAAGGTAAAATAAGTATATTAAGCTAAACCAGAGGTGTATAGACCAATTCGGCTAACTTCCTTTCCATTGAAGATTTTAGTAAAGATAGTGGATATTTGATAGCTACTGACTTAAATTCCACTCTCATCTTGAAATTATAGCAAAGTATAGCACAAGCAGATCCATTTTAATAGTGCTGCTTAATTTAGTGAAGCGGGCTGAAAAATTGCTTGCATGCAACTACTTGAGCTTGGATGCTTCCGCGTAGCAGTAGCGGTTTTAACCTGAGCATTATCTGTTTGGCAGACTTGCGCTACAAATGGGTGCCCTTTGCAATTGATTCTTCCAGAGTTGTAGAAGCGATAAAGAAGAGGAAACAGTTTTCCGCCATTTTTGCAAATACCTAGCATTTGCTGGAAGAAAGGGGCAATCACTTGGTGCATACTACCTCGTAAGCGCAGAAGAACTTGTTTTATCAAAGACTAAAAGTGGCCAACCACTCAATAATAGTTGTGCGCTAAGCAATGCGGTTCAAAATTCGCAATTCGTCTAAGTAAAACTTTTTTGCATATGCGATAAATACTACCAGCTCTGTGTAATTGTAAGGTTATCAGCATCTCTATTAGAGTAAGGCAGGTGTTATATCGATATAAATCTATAGATGCCAATATCGAAATGTAAATACTTTTGCAGAAATAATTTTAATCAGTGTCGCTTATGAGTCTACTTTGGACTGATTGTGTAAGGATACTCATGAAGGTAAGGCTTTAAGCTCCACCATTTTGAGCTTTTACTAGGATGTCAATATCGACTAAAAGTCTTGAAAACACCGGAATGTATCTAGAGTCCCCGCGGCACCAAGATTTTATTGATTCTGTGTAGAGTCTACAACGAACTGCATTCGTAAAAGGGTTTGTGAACATTTTCATTTAAGGTGGAATGTCCTGAACAAATATTACTTTGCTCAACAAATATAATCAGTTTAATATTAATATCAGTTCTAATGTAAAAAATTTTACTCGACTTCCAAATAATGTTATAAGTTTTGCCCCATAAAACTATAGCTTTGTTCTTTTACAGAAATTCGTCTGAATTACAGACCATTTCCAGTAAATTTCAATCTGAATTTTTCAGTTCAGAACGAAATATAGCCGCCCTTTAATTTTCACCTTATTTTATTTTTGCTTTTAATGTTCGATTTATTAAATTCAAATTGTCATTAAATTATTGCGGAGCATTTCGTCGGGCTAAAGTTGCGTTAGTAAATTTACATGTGCGCTGGTAAATTTGTAATCAAAAATACATATATGCACATGAAAATCCAAGTGATTCACTTAAAGAAAATGAATCAGCGTAGATGCTCTATATTCTCTGTGAAAAACAATCAGAACTAGTCACAATGCTCACGAATATATCTTTACTGCCTCATAAAAACTCAATTTGATTTGAATCTTACGAATGTATGACATGACATGCTGTACTCTCTAAATAACCACAAATCAAATTAAGATTTGCATTAAAATTTGATCATCTCAAATAAGTACTCACAAACACGTAAATATTGACATAAAGCAGTCACATAATGTGATTATGATCATTTCGTTTGGGCCAAAGAAAACCACAAAGCGAATTCTACCTCCATAAATCTCCGTTGTATACCAAGGCCACCCAAATATTTAAGACAATTAGATTGCAAGTTGCCATTTCTAATCTTTAATCTCATATGTACTTGGATATATGGAAATTACCATCAGATAACAAGAAATCAGTGCTCATAATACATGCTAGCAATATCGCTATCACAAACGAAAATTAAAACTTGTCTGCAATATAGACGATTTTCATTCTAAATTTAGTTTTGCTATCAATGAATGGTTTCCGGCAAGTGCACATATGTATGTACGTTTATAAGAACTTTGGGATACAATGGAAGATGTAAAGCAATTAAAGTGAGTAATTTGTTGAAATGATAGGTGGTGAGCTTCAGTGGATTGAGTTCATTTGGAATTGTACTGTGTAAACCGCTTAAAACACTTCTTTATATTCGTAAACATAGGAATGAATGATTTGCATAGAAATAAAAGTAGTCCTAATTAGAATTTTGAATACGTCTAGTGTTTGCTTTTTAAGAATATGCTATGAAAAAAAACAGCATAGGTTTAAAACAGGCATAGATTTACCTTGTTCTAATATTGCCCAAAAGTCCTATCCAATTCATTCTAGCCAATATTATTTTCTGGTTCACAAGCTACTAATCATTTCACCTATATTTCAGTGGGCACGCTCGTAAAGACATTCATTCCGTAAAGACTTGTAAAGACTCTTCTCGCTTTCTTCTGCAATAATATACTACTTCAATTGTTCTTTTTCCTCTGCTGCCAGTTAATAAATTGTCTCGTGGACATTTAAACAAAAACAGAGAAAACAAGCAAGTTCGCAATGCACTTGGTATTTGTGCAACGATAAAAAATGCGTTCCACTCAAAAGCATCTGGCAAGTGTACCAAAGATAATAATACGTTTCCCATTGCGATGATCTCTAGTACCAGCTCCGCAATAATGGAAGATACCATCGTTGCCCCAGAATACACAACTCGGACAAGAATCAAGGAAAACTTACTAGAGTATGAGACAGAAGAAAGTTGGAGTAATGGCAGCAGTTGCTGCAGAGGGAGTCCTTTGACTAGCTTAAGTTGTGGATGTGGTTGTCGCTGACCGATGCTGCCGGTCGGCTGCCTTTGCGAAACCTATTAAAGACGCACAAGGGCTCTTGGAAGTAAACGGTCAGGCTGGTCTTGGATTGGGGAATGCCAACGATACAAGTGATGTTAAAGTGCAGGATATGTATTTGCGGAAACAACCCTAATTTTTTCTTCCAAGCAATTTCCTATGATATCTACCGTAACGCAAGTAGCTCGAATCGAAAGGAAGGAAGACTGATATGGAGTGGGAATGGTTTTGTTCATTCTTCGAAGAGAGTACGCAATTTAAAATATTTCGTTTGATAACGTTTTTCGGCATTGAAAACAATTATTTGAATTATGGGCTACAGAGTTCAGTAACCGTGGGAAAACCTTTTTGAGGAGTATAGAAAAGAATTAATTCTGATTAGTACCAATATTAACTGAACTTTTATACCTTTGAATTCTGCCTGGACTCTGAAAAGGAAACTTTGATCATATGGTTTATTCTCTAAGTTAACTATACAAAATGCTGTTAATAATATTGCATATTATTTTGCTACATCTTAAACAGGGCAGTACAAATTATTCAACTAAGTCTACTGAATATTTCCAAAATCACAAGAAAAGGATTTGTTGGCACCTAGTGGCGTTGTGGTCAATCACCATAATAAACTCAGAACATAAATGACCGAAGGCTATCGAAACATTATGTCTTTTCGGTTTTCAAGAGCGCAATGAAAGGAAAGTTATTTATATGTGTAAATACCCTAAAGATGTCTCGAAAAATTAATGTTTCGTCAGTTTTCTGTGACATTCTGTCGAACAAAAATTGCCGAGAAACAAATAGGGAATATCTCGGTAAGAAAAAACGGTTTCGACACGGAAAGAAAACTCGAAAATCAAGAAAACATGCATGGGAGCAATTTAAAAGCTTCTTCCACAGAGGTTTATTTATTTGAATCTGTAGTAAATCTTGTTTGAACTACGCTTACATCGCAGGTGTAGTGCAAGCAGTGAAAAATTCATCTTTAAGCTATCCTCATTATTAGTTGAAGATATGACTGTTCCTTGACTGTCCCTTGAAAAAAGTGCTCCAACTTATAAAATGTCATGGTATCAAACTATTTGACAATTTAGAATTAATTCTTTTACTTTTTGAGCTCATTTACGAACGTGTAATTCCTGAGATGCTATGAATGCAACTAGTAAATTTGCATAAAGAGGTAGATATATTATTAATTTCCAGCCTTTTTATTCCTTACTGGAATCAAAGAGCGGCAACTTTAAGTAGCTTCAATCACTGGAGAAGGCTGAGTCCGGGTGCCACTAGTCACCCAGACTTATCTTCTAATCTGTGACCGTGAAACTAGAATTTGTTTGTGTTAACTCAGCAGTGGTTTTCCGGAGAATTCAAACTATTGAGGCGCACTTTCCACAGTTTCGCCACAGAATTGAATCGATTTATTCTGTCTCTACCCTCTTTTTCTTTCCTTTTCAATGTATCTCCTGAGGTTGGGTATATATATATAGAAAAAATTGGTTTGTTATAAAAATCAAAAACGATATTTGCCAGTTGGATTTTCATGGACATCGGAGTAGCTAAACGTATGAAAGAAGCAATTTTTCACAGTAATTGCACAGTATGTATTGCATATTCAGAAATTTGTTATCTACTTCAAACGAGTTATTTTAGCAGTCCTAGGTAGACCCTGGTATTTTACAAGAATATTGCTAAATTTTTATTTAACAGGAAGTATTCGTCCACCAGGGAAAAAAAAGATATGGCCTTTAAAATAAATATAATGGTTTCATAGTCTAATTGATTTAGTATGGTATAATAACGTAAACGTTTGTTTGCATTTCTACTCGGGTGTTTGGTTTCGGAATCAATTAGATTTTCGAACTATAATAAATTAGAGCTACTATTATTTTTGTCACGTTATTTTCAAGCATGCTATTTCTGAAAAGCTCTCAATGAAATTTTAAGCGCAACAGTTGCGAAGATAACTGAAAGAGAAACTAATTTAATGCAGACATCAATTTAATCGGCTCAACAAATATTGACGGTTTTTTGAATCATCGATAAATTAACATTATTTCATCAGTAAGATTTATAGCTATAAAGTACGCTAAGTAACAAGTTCTACAGCATCAACGCTCGATTATATAAATATTTCAGGAAAAGGAGCTACTGACGATACGCACGATAAGCCAAACTTCCGCTCCGACATCAGCAACTGGCGTTTCATTTTGGTGGGACCACCGATGTCGTCTATCAACCTACTTTTAACATAACCCGTAAACGGTTTGGTATAATTAGCTGTAGTGGGTTGCTTCTCGGTGCTCATATATGTTAACACGTTCAGGATAATTTAAATCAACAGCCGCAGTTGCATTATTTTTCACAATACCCAATTTGTTTAAGTCAAAAGTTGCATGAGAAGCTCAAATTTTACATATTAAGTAAGTCCTTAAACAGTGGTTGTATTTCTGTATAGATTCAATTGAAACTCAGAACAGTATTGAATGAGCTCCAGTACCATGGGGACAAAAAAAGTCCTTATTTGTTTGAATTTAAAACATACTTATGAAAGAATCCATTAAATCACATTTTGCTGGCAGGGTAAAAGCATATCATATAATATTTCCTTTGCTTTTATTCGTTTCCAATCATTAACGCGACTGGTATGATTTGACATTTTCAAGTACAAATTTAAAGTTAGCTGGAATATAAAAATGGGCACTCACATTTGGCGGCCTCAAACACCGAAAAGCTTTCTATGATGTAAATCAAAAAAAAAACCAAAGTATACAAATAGCGTCATGACAAATAAATGATCCTGCGTTTCACCTGAACTGTAACCCGATCCTTCAAAATAAATATTTGCAATACATTTCAAAACATTTCTCCAAAAAGTCTGAAAGACATTGGCTCCTATCCTATACGGTTTCAACAATTCGCTGACAATCCATCATTTCGAAATAAATCAATTCGGCTTCATTTATCATTCGCGTAGCTTGATATGGCGCGCCCATTGAAACGTTCTCGTTGACAGCATACGGAACCAAGTCACACCAATAATGTCCCGTGCAAGTCAATGTGATTCCTTCGAGGATACATTCGAGTGCCGTGAGCTGTGGGGATTTCCTTATTTCTCTTATGGATGATTTCGGCAAGAATGTCAAGAATCAGTAGTCCGTTTTTATTCAGTGGCTGGAAAGGTGTCGTCATGGCGACAGTGTATAATACATAAATCAATGTTCCATTAGGAATGTGTCAATCCTTTTACGGTTTCACCAGCTCACTATGTGAATAAGACTCGATAAAATGAATAACATCTTTAATATGTCATGAGCTCAGGAAGTCCTTTTTGTGTCAGTTTAGTTTGCTTTTTTTTTTTTGGTAGGACACAGGTCGGTGAGTAAATCACGATTGTTTAAGATATTTTCTCAATCGGATAGTTGCATTTCTTCAGGGCAACGGTACTTATTTGGCGATTGTTTGCACCGAATTTTATGTTGATGAAATGCTTACATATTTCACTTCGGGTGATTAAAAAAAATCACCGTGATGCAGCCATTAAATATATGAAAATACGTATGTTTTACTAATCATTTTTAAGCCCTTGAGCGTATCCCAGCAAGATAGCACTGCAATGCTATTGACTTGAACGTATTAATAGCTTTAAAATGAAATTGCAGAAATAATCCCTAATTAAATGTTTTATTTTCATACGAATCGCGGAACTTTCAAATACTCCGATCTCAACACAACTTGATAATGCACATTTTTCCATTAGCAATTATTTTCACAAAACGAGTAACACTTTCGAATTAAATCACTTGCCATTTGTAGTGGAATTAACGCAATTGATTTTCATTAAATTTCAAACTAAGCTCCTGTTTAAATTGTAACTGTATCGAATCATATAACATTTGCTTCATCCCGGGAAAAAAACAACAGCTTTGTGAGTATAACTCTCATCAACTCGCAAAATATGTAGATTTTTCAATAGATTGAATTATGCCGTTTATATACGTGGATGTACATGTATGCTAAGTGCGGATTAAATTTTTTGTAACATTTCAGTCATCTGATTATTTGTGAACCTAATTACGTTTGCAAATAATTATTTTTGCAGAGTGTGGAATGCAATGTCTGATGAAAATATGTATTACAGAGAATTGGACAATACGAAGCTATAATTTGATGCTCATTTTCGATATATTTTATTTCCAAATATGTTTTGCAAAACACAATAGTTAACATTGAGTTATCTAAGATTATGATGATTATCATATTAAACCATCACGAAATTCTAGCTCTAGTACTATTTAACTATTTGAAAACCATTTACCGAAAATATATTCAGTTATCTTGATCAAATTACTTATCACATCTCATTTCGATTAAAACCAATCGACACACTAAGCTTCTCAAACTACGTGCCTAGCTATCACTTCTCTATCTTGGGTCTCGATTCACTAACCCCGACAACGAATCGAAACAATTTAAATCCAGCATCACATCGTTCGCATTACCTTGAATTATTCGTATAACATTTATCAGTCTCCAAAGTATATCTGTCTGCCTTCAGCAAATTACGATTAACCTGTGTGCACATCACATCGCCTAGATCTTGAAATCAGGACATTTGTACGTCGAGCTGACTCGCCTGACTCTACACGTCGATAGCTTGATACTGAAAGAACTCCACCCTATCCGAAGATTGATTTACTTATTTCCCGATAAGCGTTCCGTCTTTTCCTTGTAGGCCATTTATCCAAGTCCTCCAGTCGGCAAGCACCTAATTTGGGGATCGTTTCTCGTCATTCATTGAATTTCCTCTTTCGTCCTGCTACACAGTGCAAGTACAGTCGAGGAGGTGTGCTTCGGTGTTCAGGTCGTATGCGGAGGAATATGGATATCACTTTCAATATTGACACCCTGTGCCGTGCACTTCGAGCCGTTTGAACGTGTGGAAAGTTAATTGAACTATTTTTCAAATCTGCAAAAAGTATTAGGTAGTGTTTACGTGAAGAAATACGCCTTTGATATATTTGCGGTTTGATATCACTTTTCGTGGGGAATTAGAATCAAGGAAGGATTTGCCGGTTCGAGTATGGTTTTACAGATTATAGTGAGATACTTTCGGTTGAATATTGTGTGAATGATGAAAATAACGACAGAAGAAAAAGATTTTTCCTCTGTGATTCCTTGAATAACCTTTTTTAAATTAAGTTATCCTATGTGAGAGAATAATTTAACATATATTCCAATGGGTTTTTTTTTCAAATTTTTGAAGACGATTGAGTTGAAATCAACTTTTCTTCTACAAGACAACGAACGAAACGAACTTCAATCAATGGAACTTTCATAGCACAATGGCAGGTGATGTTTAATGGTCAATGTGACAAGTGCATAAATAAACTGAGTTTTGTCACATTTTTTGGTTTCTTCAAATAATTTGAAGGAAATTTCTTTCAACACTTAATTTACTTAAATAATCATTTAATTTTCTAGACACATATCCATATTTCGAGGGCAACCTTTCCGCTTCTTCAGTATGTTATATTTTACTTGAAGTACTTGTTCACATGTTATATCATAACATAAACTTTTTCAATCTTGAATTTTTCATCACAAATATTCATTAATCATCTTTCTGTAGTGGCATTCGAAACTGTCACTTGTTGAGAATTCATTGACAGCTTAGCGATTATCTGTGAGGTTTAATCATCATCATCGATACTACCATTTGGGTCCGGTCCTGGCCCCTCTCCTCAAACTTTTCCACCAGCCCTAACCGTAAAATCTGCTGCTTGGAATCTACACTCAGAAAAATTTTACCACTATATGGCGCCAAATCATATTTAAACATGTTTGAATAAAAAATTTTCAAATATGAATTGGCGTCATATACGTTTCTTTTTAATTCAATGATGAAAAATTTTGATATGAAAATAAAATTTTTATAATAAAATGGAATTCAAATAAGATTCGTTTTTTATTTAAGAGTGTTGCAACTTTTGATTTAAATTTATTTCGTATATATATATATATATATATATATATATATATATATATATATATATATATATATATATATATATATATATATATATATATATATATATATATATATATAGTGCAAGACAGTTTCGAATTAAATGATTAAATGAAATTTTTCTGAGTGTACCACACTGAAAAAAAAGTACTGTTTGATTTAACTATTATTGATAGTAATACAACAATTCATTCATAATTGTCGAAAGAACTACAGAAAATGGTTCTTTCTACTATGACCATACAAAAGTAGTTGACGTTGCTGATACAAAAAATATCGAAGTCTTTCAGGATTCAACTGTGTTATTTGGTTCATAAGTACGATTAATATTTGATCTATAGCAAAATAAGCATCAATTCATTTAGCATTACAAAATATGGAATTATCAACAATTTTCATAGTAAGCGAACCACGCTACAATTGTTAAATTCAACAAACATAATTCAGCAAAGCGGCATGTTTGGAATTATCCTATGAATCCTAAAATAGTTTCAATATTTGGAAGTTTCTTTATGCAATGTCTCGTGCTATAGCCGAAAGGCTACATTTAGGATATACGACCAATCAGTTTCTTTACTTGTGCTGTAAGTTTTGTGCAGTAATTGTGTTTGTGATACTTTTTGGAGCGCATATTATTATCAAAGTGGATTAATAGCAGATGGTTTGCTTCAGGTTGGTTAATTTGCAGTATATATTTGCAGTGTCATAATTGGTTTTCCGCAAGTCTTCCAATAATTTTAGAGACTGATGAATTTGATAATTTTGAAAATCTTGCAGTTTGTAATGCTCTTGATAGATTTAGTTTGGTTAAACTTTGGGTTTAATTGCAATAGAACTTCTAAAATATTTTATAAACACTCATTGCCTGTGTACAATTTAATTATCGACAAATTATCGCAATTGTTCTTATGTGAGCATTTGTTGTTGAGTGAACATATCCCTCTTGTGCATACAATATAATTGTTGAGCAATTATTTTTGTCTGCCGAATATTGTTATTGAACCACTTATTATTGTTGGGGCACTCCGACTATAATCATTTACTATTTTGTACTATGTACATTGTTGGAATACCATACACTCAGAAAAATATGTTTCCGAGAATCAAAGCAAATATTTACTCGTTTAAGAGATGTGAAATCTTCCACAAATCAAATAAAATTTTATTTGATGTCAGTAATTTGTATAAAGATTGTGTAAAAATTTCTTGCATTCAACGGAAGACAATTTTTACTTTACCTTATTTCAAGGAAGTAATTTTCCTCAAATCTATTAAATTATGTCTACGAATTAAGTAAATTATATCTACGATGCGAACATGTTTTTACATGTTTCAACATCAACCACGCTTCAATATTGAAAGTTTTTATGATTTCTGTTAACTTTTGCTTTACACAAATTAGAAATCGGTAGCTTAGCTCGCTAACGCGCCAGTCCGAAGCAGCGATCTACTGCTCGCGAGTTCGAATTCCGCCGAGTTCATGGTTGTATTTGTTCGTCTTAAGTTGTCTTAACAGCTGGTTCCATTGATTTGGAATCACATTATAACTTTAAGAGGCGACTAAGGCATAAATAACACTAGCGCTTCAGCAAATAGGAAAAAATCTGGCACTTAAAATAAAGAATAATGGAATAAATTATATCGGCTTCTCTCATATGTGGAGTCAAACCATATTGCTTTGGCACGTGAAAATATTTTTACTAATGTTCGAAGAACATTAGTATTAAAATCGATTCGGCCAAAAATTCATATTTCCATATATGTATATATATATATCATCAAAAAATTTCAGTGAGATAATCTCAAGAACGCGCCATCCGATTGAGCTGAAACTTTCAGGATACATTGATGTATATGCAGAATAGGTTCAGGTCTCACCAAATGTCAGTTATTGTTAACGTTTTGGCGCCGGCGGCCATTTAAGTGATATTTTTAATATACCTATTATTTCGTACACAAATAATTTTTGCAAAAATAAAGTTGACGAAATACATTTCGAACATGTTTTACATGTGAATCGGATAATGTTTTGGAATTTTTTAACCCCATGTGTGCGCTGGGTGCCTAAAAAGAGAACGGGAAAATTTGAAAATTTTTAAATTGCGATAACTTTTGACGGAGCTATTCAATCATTACGAAACTTTCAGAACAAATTGGCATTTTAAAGTTGTAGATTTGTGTAGCTTTTAATGAGCGTGCTGGCAACCCTGTAGCTAGGGCAGGCACTCAAAGTGAAAACCTCCAAATCATCGTCTCCCTTGAAAAAATGCCGTTTCTTCAAAGAAAAGCCACTTATATGTACATTTTGTGCTTTGTTTACATATACAATAAAAAAAATTTGATATGGTATAACGGGCACGCCTGGTAACCCTTGCCCAATTTACCTATATTTTTAGCATCAAAAACTTCTGTTCACGGGAACTCACGATCCGATGAGCAGAATTAATTGAAACTTGCAGAATGTATTGATCTTAAATAGGACCAGGTCTGATAGAAGTGATTTTGAAATGCAGGCGATTTTGTGCCAGTGGTGCCATCTTGAAAAATCACTAAAAAAGATAACTGCTTTTAGCCCTATAAATTCTGATTGAATCGTTCGATTTTGACGAAATTCACACAACAGCTGGATCTTACTTTGAGAAATTTGGTCGGAAAATTCGGTTGGAGCTGCCAGCTATGATAATTTTGGTGTCTTAAATTTGAAAAAAAAAATTTGGAAGTGAAAACATTCAAACCATCGAATATTCAAAAAAATGTCCGTTTCTTACAATAAAACCAATCTGTATACAAATCTTATGTTTTATCTAAACGTTCAAAGTAAAACTTCGAAAATTTAATGTCGGACAAGAACGATAACCCTCTCCCAGTTAACCTATATTTTTAGCATCAAAAACTTCTGTTCACGGGAACTCACGAATCAATAATCAGATACAGCTGAAATTTACAGAATGCATTGGACGTAAGTAGGACCAAATTTGATAGAAGCGATTTTGAATTGTGGGCAAGTCTGTACCAGTGGTGCCATCTTGAAAAATTACAAAGAAAAAAAACTGCTTTTTTCCCTATGAAATGTGAATAAGTTACCAGATTTTCATGAAATTGACATAGTAGCTGAACCTTACTCTAATCTCTGTTTGATGGAAATTTGGTTGAAAAATTTGATTGGTGCTGCCAGCTATGGTAATTTTTGTGTCTTTGGTTTTGAAAATTCGCTATGGAAAATAAAACTTTTTGCCCTATAACTTCCAGTGCAGTCATGAAATCAATACGAATTTCATACAATTAATGAAACCTATTATAAACATTATTCAGGCCAAATTTGGTTGAAAAGCCACTATAGGGTTGCCAGCTATTGTTGGTTTCGTGTTTAATTGCAATATCTTTATTAAGCGGTTTTATCGTAGAATTTTCAAATGGTAATGATATTGTAGTGACAATAAACAGCAAATATTAAGCTTTCCATTATTTGAAAAAACTCGCTGCAGGTAACCCTAAATTTCTTTATACTCCTATAACTTCGAATGTTATATAACAACGTGAAGCAGATGTGATATATTCTTGGCTTTGATACTGGCGAAAGGTTGCCAGCACGAGTCGGTTGTGCTGCTTTTGTATCAATAAATGCTTACAGTTAGTATTCATACCGGAAACATTTACAATGAAAATAAATACCCAATGTTTCAATTCCCAAAGCTCTGCAAATTTTTCGGATCGCAGAACCAAACACCAACTTCAGTTACAGTGCTGCAGGCACTAAGCATTTTCTTCATTGATGTTATATGAGATGCTGCTTTCAAAATTATGTGAAATAAGCAACTGATAACGAATATAATTAACTCGTGTTTTGCTCTCATAAACGTTGAAATTCATGCCAGTGGTAATATCTGAAACCTTCCACCATATGAGTTATAATGCATTCTTGTGACCAAAGTAAAACGTGGCATTTGAAACAGTTTGGCCGTAATAAGCAGCACATGTGGTAGAATATGCACTCAAAACCTGCACGATTCTTCTACTGTTCTTCGAACATTAGTGTTTCTAGCGGTTCAGGTGCGCTAGAGTTTTTTTTTACTTGTTTTTATTTTTTCATTCCCTTCAAAGTAAGCCGCGCTTTTGAAATGAATGTAGGCAGAGTTTTTGCATGCCAACGACATGCAAAGTTCTCAAGCGGTCCCCCATCTAATTAGTAACGGCGCCCAACAGTGCTTAGCTTCGCGGATCGTAGGAGA
The DNA here is from genome assembly GCA_963978885.1 of Nemotelus pantherinus. Classification (NCBI taxonomy): domain Eukaryota; kingdom Metazoa; phylum Arthropoda; class Insecta; order Diptera; family Stratiomyidae; genus Nemotelus; species Nemotelus pantherinus. Next base: position 24,891,806 of record OZ022264.1, on the reverse strand, counting down.
ACCGATTGATGCCAGATTTATAGCAACATTTCCTTGAAACTATGCCAAATTTTACTCAGGGCAAGTTCAATATCATTTCTTTGAAATGAATAAATTCCTTTATTTGGATTAAGTAAATGTTTCTTTGGCGCAAAATCATTACCAATTTTCTTTGATAATGTGTTCATTTTTCCTCAAAAAATTAAAGTATTTTTCTGAGTGTAGTGTGTGGTTGCTTACTTTTTTGCACCACGAACGTTGTTTATCAACCATGCGTTATGGCACATAAAAGTAATCAACAATTTTCTTATGGTTGTTTTAACTATAGGCCATAGTTGACGCAAAAATTGTTGATTTTACCAAGATTTTTTTCTCAGTGCGAGCTTTATCTCTGTAATTATATCTGCTGCTAGGTAGATACTGTACAACTCATGATTGTAGCGTTTCCGGAATTGCCCTTCTTTACATATGCAGCCAATGACTATCCGCAAAACTTTCCTTTCGAAAGTGGCTAAGTGGTCTAGTTCTTTTTGCTGAGTATTCATCTCAGATCCATACGCGAGCACTGGCAACATGATCTTGTACAGCAAAATCTTTGATGTTCGGGCGAGATTTCGCGATTTGACGAGCCTTCACTGACTGCGTATTTCTTTCCCCATATTGTTATTGGGTGCTACAATTGACCTAATAGTTTAGCTAACTCTGGATGTTCTTCCAGCAGTTGCTGAAATTATGTACTATATATTTATTTCATTAATGTCTAGCCCCAGTTTTTAATGCCGCTCGCTCGATCTGGTTGAAGGATTCCTGTACAGCTAGTTCAGATTTACCAGTTATGTCAATATCTGTCAATATCTGCACAAACATCACTATCTGGCTGAGTCTGGTGGTGATAGTCTTCCTCGTTAGTCCGCCAGAGTCTCGGATTGCTTTTTTCAACGCCGGGTTGAAGAAGAGGCAGGCCAGACCATCCTTTTGTCAGAACCCATTGAATTTGTTGAACGGTCTGGATAGCAATCCAACTATTTTTACTTGGCTTGTTACATTGGTGATGGTCAACCTAGATAATCGTGTCAATTTTTTTGCGATGCAGAATTTTTTCGTGGCTTTATACAGTTCTACTTTAGCTATGCTGCTATAGGCGTGTTTCCGAGCCCCAAATGCAGCAGTTTTGCTTGTTTGCATGGCCACTAACATGGAAATGCGCCTCATCAGAAAAATATCATTTTTTGAGCAAATTCTGGGTCTTGGCAGCTTTTATGCCCACGTGGAGAAGTAATTGGTAGTTTTCATTTCCATTTGGTCCTTATCAACGAATAATTCGAGATCTTTTTTTTACGCTTAACGCGGCTATAGTTTAGTTGAATTAATGTTTATTTAGGTTTTAGTCCACTCCGCTAGAGAAATAATTCCAATCCCAGCATACCAAATCTACAAGATTAAGGACAGTAATTATAAGTTAATTTTGCGGGCATTGTGGGGGCATTGTGCTTTCTAGGAAGACGTAGCAAAGAAGAGTGAAAGTAGACTTTCGGTCGCCGACTTAAATCACAAATGGTTATTTGGAAGCAAAAAAAGAGTGCATATGAAGGATGCAAGGACCAGAAGAATAGGGCCAATAGATGATGCTAAATTTTTTTTAAAAATAAAAAGCGGGTAAACCGATACTGACCTGACTCAATAGCACTGAACACAATGTAGACAAGGTAATAAAAACGAGGCTACCACATTTGATCCTACACTGAAAAAAATTCACATGGCGCCCAGAGCTATGTAACATATCGCATTATTTATGGCCCCATACGCTGTGTACATAGTACTCTGAGCTATGCAATATGGCTCCCAGCGTCATAATGTCAGAATCTGCATAGCGCGTGGTCCTATGTAATATGACGCAGCATTTATGGTTCCACAGGCTATGTACATAGTACCCTGAGCTATGCAGTATGGCTCCCAGCGTCATAATTACATGGCGCAGAAATTATGGCCCCACACGCTATATTACAAAGTACCATGAGCCATGTAATATGGCTTCAGTTGTCATACCGATTCGGATGAATTGAGGTAAGTGCTTCGTTTTGAAGTCGAGCTTCTATTTTACTGTAATGAAATAATTCTCTTCAATTTGCAATATAACTCAAGAACATTCGGGAGGTTAGTTAAAGAATTAGCCTAAGCAAGAATCTAGCTGACAATCTATTTATTTCATAAGCTACGTTTGAAAAATTCGATAAGTTTTGTCAGGGGAACATGACGATTTATTTTCGAGTAATGTTTTATGCTAATATCATTGTTATATCACATATCCAATTACTGGCCTCTGTGTTATAGTTATCTCAAAATTTTCCTTTTTTAAATTTAATTTTTCCATTGAACTTATTGGTTTTTATTTTATGAGCAGTATCATAAAGAGTATCATATTTTAAGAACTGCCTTTTTCCACCATATACACTGAAAAAACAGATAGCGCTAGACGCCATAGTTAATAGACTTCTGGCGCCATGTACATAGTCGATTCCGGGATTGTGATGAAATATAGCGCCACACGCCATAGTACATGGCGAAAAGTACACAAGAGCAGACGCTATGCTTATAGCCCTCCACGCCATGTACTATAGTCCACCACGGCAAGTTCTGTAGTCCTCCACGCCATATAATATAGTCCTCCACGCCATAACCAAATTATGTATACCCTGTGGACCAGGTGTTAGATTATTGTCAAGTTTATGAGTAAATGATTTCTTTTTTTGAGAAACTTAACATAAAATATATGTTTAAGACACACCCTACAAAAAATCTGAATATAAAAATCGTAAAAAAGCTGGTTTGTAAGCCTCAGTCATTTGGCATATTCCAAATCTATTTTCAGCAGATATAATGGGAATAAACTTTTCAGTGTTAATTAGAGGTATACTGTATTTCAGTAACGAAAATGAAGCTCCGTTGTGTTAATTCTGTTGATTTAAAAAAGAATTTCAGAATTAGCTACAACACCATTATTGCATTTACTAATAAACTTGACAATAATCTAACACCTGGCCCACAGGGTATACATAATTTGGTTTTCAATTGTTTTGTATTATCTCTACTAGCTCTACTAGCTCTAAAATCTGGCATAATTCCTCACATGCGGAAATATTTCGCCGTCACTTCAGTATTTGAGAAGGGTAACTTATGATCATTGTAAAACTCCATTGCGTCGCAAAACTTTTTGAAGCCATAATCACCGATTTTATAGCCTTTTATTGCAAATTCATTATTGATGGATAACAAGCTCCATTATGGATGGATAACAAGCTTGATCACTCTATACGCTTAGCTAAGATTTATTCCTTTCGATTCTCTAACTTGTTTTGACTGTTACATGACAAATCAAACCCAACGATTATCCTTTTATGGTGTCCGTCAACTGAAATTAAAATTACGTCTGGTGTTTCTCAGGGTAGTCATCTGAGCTCTTCACTGCTACCTTATTTGTTAATTTTGTAAGTTCAACTCTGCAGTCACCTTCTGTTATGCTTTATTTCGATAACGTTAAAATATGCAAAGTTTTAAGAAATCTTAGCGATTGTAATGATTTGCAGCAAGATCTTATCAGATTTGCCACATTATGTAGAATACTTTGCAAATTGTTCTTACTTGACGATTTTCCAAGAAATTCATATGGCAAATTATTCAAATTATATACTTCCAACTAACTGTAATATCAGTAGCCTGCCTATTGCCATGATAAAGCCTTTACTTTGAAACAAACCTTCATGACTTTAACCGTCATCAGAACTTTAGGACTCGATATCGCATCAAGAGGAAAAGAACCAGGACAGGAGTAAGAATTCCATCTTCCCGCAAGTAACTATGTGTGCAATTGTTGGTAGTGGCTAGCATCAAGTCCTTTGTTTCACGTCATGACGACATGAGTTTACTTTGTAATTTTCCTTCGTTCGCAAAGCTTCTTTGTTGAAAGTGTTGGGAAACAACGACGCAGCTCCATGTTGCTTCCTGGCCTTTCACGTGCTACGTACAGTCAACGTAAAACGAAATTTTCTGGACTGACGTCTAGGAGCGAGGGAACGTTCAGCTTTCACTACTCAAGTCGGGCGGGCTGTCGACAAAGCAGTAGCAGTACTGGAATTCGCTGCCATAGCAAACATTTGTCTATGTCAATGCTACGCTATATTTCCTATTTCTGTGTTCGCATTTGGTTTCGTTTCGGGGCTCGTTCTGTGATTGATTGATGGATAAATTGCTTAATGGTGCTGATCTGATGCAGTAATGGAGAACTGATGTAATCTGATTACAGTCTTTCATTGCAATGTGGACAAATATTGGACCAATTATACAGACGAGCTAAATCGAATGGAACAGAAGGGTACTTTGTTGCCCAGTCTTTTAGTCCTCTCAGATCATATTAATTGACATCGATTCCAGTGGTGGCTGAATGTTTATGGTTAGAAAAAGGAATTTTTGGAAATTTTGTACCTAAGGATCAATCAGCATTTCAGAAACTGTTCACTTCAGTAAGAAATCCATCATAAAGTTAGAAAATATTGTGGACATAAAATGAAATTTTAAGTATGATAGAGGATCTAGTTATCTCAATTATTCTATTTTCAATCGCAAACACAAAAATTCACGTCATTGTTACTCTAAAAATTTACTTTGTAGCAACCACAACTCGCCTTAATCTTATTTCTCGACATCTAGCACCCAGCAAAGTTCCCCGTCTCTGTGAGAATGTCCTTGTATGATGTACTTTTTGCATGTGGATTTTCGACATTATAGTTCCAGTTGTCCATTTGTTCGATGTGTCGAATAATATTCAAGATAATTAACAAACGAGCTGAGTAAATTAGCCTGATTAACTAAGCATGATGTGGTCGAAATGAATTGTCTTTCAGCGATCACATTCAGTCAATATTACGCCTACGGCTGTTGGCTGGATAGTTTGTCATTTCTCATTTGTTGCTGACGCATGAATATTTGTTATTATTCAATCAGAAGTCGGTAAATGGAATAGAAGCGAATTGCTCTCGATATTGGCTATGATTTTAAGTTGGAGGTATTTTTCCGGAAGCTTGGTAGAACTAAACTTTGTTAATGAATAAAAACGCTGTCTGTATGGGTACAAGTACTAATTGTGTTTTATGAAAACAGAACATCACATAAAAGCAACTGGAAATGATTCTATTGTAAATAAGTTATTACATCTCTTAACAAAATATATTTTAAAATTAAAGTTCTCCATCAGCACGAGCTTCTAAATGACATGATTATCGCAATCAATATTGGAACCATCAGATTGACTATTAGAGCTGTACCTGAACCAGCGCCAACCATACTCGCACCAGCTGTACATCTGGAAATGATTGAAATTTGAGCATTTTGATCGCGCGGAAAATATTAACGATAATGCTTACTCCATTTCATCCTGTAGCGTTCTGTGCAATCGGTCTGGACTCAATATAGCTCGAATGTATCCTTCGATAGTCTGATTGAGGGTGCCTGTTAGCTGCCTGGTCCTGGCCAAAAGCCACGCATTTTCTGTCGAAAACGTACTATTGATCTGATCACAGCGCCAAATAAGAGCATAGTTCTTGTAATCGGTTGTAATGACGTGATGTTCCAGGCCAGTTCCTATCGATTATGAAAAATAGTTAGTCGCCAATAAATCATATTATTACAGTCCATACTCATTGTTGGATGTGTCAGATTGAAAGTTCCCACGTATTTATCTCTGAACTCCCCAACTAAGTTAAATTTCTCGGCAGCTTTCAGAGTGTTGTTGTCGGCCCTTCTGCGTAATGTATTTTCTACTTGGACCGTTCTATCCGCAACCACAAAGTTCATGGTAACGCATTCTCCACCTGCGACTAGAGGATGGTCATAGCGGGCTAGCTCATACCAGCGGCCTGCGAACTGAAATTGAAGTATGTGGTTTTTAAATCAGAAAGTTTAAAAAAAAAAGTAAACTTATGCAAAAATCTCATTAACTAAAACATGCAATACAAGGCTAAACGGATATGTTTGATGAAAACGTAACAGATTACACGAAAAATACATCAGTCTATCCTTCCGTATAAAACCAAAGCAATCAACCGATATACTCGTAAACATACATGAATTTCATTGTCTCAATCATGAAGTCATTTTTTCTGTGACCGAAAAAAAACTATCTGCAAAAAACATCATTGCACAAGATTTTATCAAAACATGGAATGATATTGTATCGACTGAAAAAACCAAATTCATTTGCACGTATCGTCTTTAAGTAACATTCGTAAATTTCGAAATACTTTTAGTGTATGTGTGGATTGAGTGTGCCAATAATAGTTTGATTTATTTAGTTGCTGTTAGAGATAAAGAAAATTATTTTTGTAACTTTTTGAGCTGCCTACAAGAGCAACAATGTCAAAGGAACATTTTCTATTTCAATTAACTGATTTTATCGAATCGATACCTTCGAGTTTTATTGCAAATACAAATTTGACATTTTTGGTCTCCAGAGATTTTTTTCGAAGTAAACAATGTTGAGTTTGCCCTCATTTTTTACACGAAATCAATATGATGACACTCGTGTATGGCGGAAAATACTACATTGTGTTTGGTATCGTTCAATTGATTTGCTTGAGTTTTCACATTTTTAATTATTTGATGTTAATTTTAATGGGTCATTACTTAAGTAATGGTACGCTCGTACTCTCACCGGACATGTTCTAACCAGTTTGAATTTTGTCTAATTTGTTTCTGTAATTCATTGCATAGAGCATACTCATCATTTGTGTGACTTGTGCTCATCTGCTCTGTAGACGTATTAGTTTATTTATTTACAAAAATGAGTGAGAATTCGTTACATTTCCGACACGTTTTGTTGTCTGAGTTACGTAAAGACTCAAATTCAGCGTTAAATAATATTTTTGGCGTTTATGAAGATAGTGCTTCTTCCAAAATAACCAACAAAAGAAGGTTATAACGGGTCAAAAGATGGTAGTTTCGAAAAGGCGACTTGGATTCATCAAGCAAAGCAAGACCTGTTTGGCTATCTGAAGGTAATAACGACTTTATGATTAATATATTAATATAATTATTAATATACTCGCAACACAACCACGCATCACGACTTAGGAACTCACCGAAGGTCTTAACTGTGCCGTTTCAACTGCTTTTCGTCACATTAAAAAACTTGAATACACGTCAAAACACGATGTATGGGTACCACAGACTTTGAGTGAAAAAAATAAACTGTATCAAGTTACAGCAATGCACATCTTTAATCGTTCGTCTAATCAATCAACCTTCCCTAGATCGGCTTATTACTGGAGACGAAAAATGGATACTATTCAATAATAGGACACGTTAAAAAAGCTGGTGAAGGGTGACGTCGCATTAGATTTGCATCCTCATAAGGTTTTATTGTTTCTCTGATGGATTGGCAAAAATTTCAACAACCAGAAATTATCAATGATTTGGCAACGAACCCGTCTCTTTTTCTTTTTTCTTTTTTTTAACAAAAAGGAGGACCCGAATACTGTTAAATCATTTGCACATGGTTAGGCGTTCACATAATTGATTGAATAAATAAGTTTGTTTACCGACTTTTTGTCAATAGTTTCTCTAAAGTTGTGTCATTATTTATACAATGACCCAATATTTGCAAGTATTTGAAGCTTTGGAACTCCATGAACTGCATTGACTTTAGCAAAAAATATATCGGAGGAGTTAGAGGCTCATAATCTACGCAACAAAAATTGAAGATATAGAATCATCTCGAATGTTGCCTCCATGACAGTAATTTTTAGTGATGCCAAAAATTTTAAATCATTTCTACGCTAAAAATTTAAAAATTGTTTATGCAACAATGGTTCGCTGCTTTGGATAGTGACCCTAGTAAACAAAGTTACTGACTTTGTTCTGATGTGTTTTTTTTTTTTGATTCACGACAGACCAGGAAGTTTAAGGCGTTATGTATCTCTATTAAAGGCAGAAACTCGATGTTTCTTTCCTATAATCACGTGATTGCTTAAATATACAATAGAAGACACTCTCCTCAAATGAAGGCAAAAAATTAGCAATGTTTGTTGCGGCGAATATAGGTTTATAACGAGTGCACGCGGCCATGGTTGTATACGGTGCTTGCGCTTATTCTAGAGACTTGAGCAAAGTAAGTTTGATAGACTAAATAAGGCTTTTTGCATGGAACGAATCCCTTTGATATCTTTGATACCTTTAATAAATAGCTTTTGTTACCTTGTCTGGTATAATCTACCATGGTTTCTTCCTTTTCTACTTTTCAGCCATCACTTTTTCAGATGTTGCAGCATTTAAAAAATATGAAAGAACTGATACAACACATAGTTATATGCCACTTCTTCTACGTTAGGAACAGAAATCTTATAAAAATATTTTTCTTTGGACCAATTGATGATTTCAGGTTTTGTACGACAACCACAATAAGCGACATCTTTAGAAGTGCTAGTTTTAGTGTTGTTTTTCTCAAAAGATTTGATTGTATGATATCATTGAATGCCAAATATAGTGACAGCAGTAGCAAAATATTTGTTTTTCTCAACAGTCAACTGATATTGATTGGAATTGAGCTCCCGTTAACTCCGTCAGACTCGGGCCCATTTCAGTTAAGTCTCTACTCTCCCAAAAATCAGCTCGCAGCACAGCCTAGCCAAACGATGTAAGATCCCAGTACATACATTCAAATCCATAGTCAACAAAGCTCAAACAATTCAATTGACAAAGAAGGCTATCAAGTTAACGGGGCCTTTGACTGATCACCTTGCTCGTTGTTCTTTAGGTTAGTATTAACTTCGGTTTCACGTTAAATTTTGTCTGAAAATTTAACTTAAAACTTAGCCAGAATACTCTGGCTCAGATTTTCGTGTGAAAAAATTGCTTTCGCTATTAGAATGCAGATGACATCAGCAGTAGATCTTCACTCATTTCACTCAACTATCAATGTGCAGATCACTCTTTCCAGCAAAAAACTGGTATTGACTTCAGCGTGAAGATACATTTTGACAAGTCTCCATTAGGAGGTAGTTCTTTGGAATGAAAATTTTGTCTCTGCTGATTACTGGCAGATTCAAACGCTTTACCGTTTACCGGTTCAATCTTCAAGTATTGAAGCCATCACTCCGCAAACTGGTCAGATATCAAACTTTCTTTTTTGTCTTCGGAGCATCTGCTGATTTAGCCTGCTCACCAACGAGCATTGTTAATCTTCCTGTATTTTTTGAGTTTACGAAACAGTTTTTCTGTCAGGCCGCCTTTCTGGATAGTTGAACTAGATTTTTCACTCACCAGTGTTTACGCTGTCCTTTTTCATTGGGAATCCTCCGAAAGCTATAGCGCAACTAACGAATTCATAGCCATTGTAAGCCTAGCTATTTGACTGTCTAAGGTGTTTTTATCGTACACTGAAAGAAAAATCTTAGTAAAATCAACAATTTTCCTTAGTTGTTTTTGCGTCAACTACGGGCTATAGTTAAAACAACCATAAAAAAATAGTTGATTACTTTTATGCACCATGACGCGTGGTTAATAAACAAAAAAAAATTTCATTCGGAGCATGAAAAACGTCCAAATGTTGAAACCATTCTACTTTGCGTAGAATAATTCCAAAGACGTTGCTCACTGAATTACGTTTGTTGAAATCAACTATTGCAAAGTAGTTTAAGTACCATAAAAACTGTTGATAATTCGAAACGTTGAAGTTTTGAGTGAATTGATGAATATTTTTCTATTGATCAACTATTTTTCGTGGTTATGAAACAATTAAAACAGTTGATTTCATGAACGTTGCGATATTTTTTGTACAACCAGAACCAACTACTTTTATATCGTTAAATTAACTATATTAACATAATAAAAATAACTATTTTCCGTAGTTCGTTTAACGATTTTGAATGAATCGTTGCAATACTATTAAAAATAGTTGAACCAACCAAGAGTTTTTCTTTCAGTGTACCAATGTTAGCCTCCTTGAAATTATGGTTGGCGTCGCTGACTTGAATTCCAAGATCTTTTTACATAATCATGGGTTTAACATCAATTGGATACTGCTAGGTCTTTTAGAATCTATCAGACTCTATTTGATGATTTTTTTTTGACGCTCGCTAGTTTTCTGAAAGTCTCAACTTAGACTTGAAGTACTGCACAAACAAGTCAGTAGTCTAGATCATTATTAAATGGTCAGTCCTCCCCGTACATTGAAAAATCTACCGAGATACTAGTGATCTGTCAACTTATAGTTAATTTGTTAAACAATGGCTGCAATTGAATGTAGCTAGCTGATTTTGTGGAAAAATTTTTGCGTAATTTAGGTCATCCTGGGAATTACTATTTGATTTGCTCCGAACTGGATGGTCCACAAACTTTCCAATGCTATTGGATCCGAAATAGTGCCTGCGTTTGGTGTTCTTCCCTATATTTCTGTAGGATTTTTTTCTGGATCAATGGCTTATTTTATCCCCCCAAAATTTCCGATATCATCAACACTTGACTTCAGCACGGTCATGGGTTTCATTATTTCTTGGCAAGCAGCTTGCAGGAAATCGGATGGCTTGTTAATGCGAAAGTACCAGTTTAAGTCTTCTTAAAAAGATCATTCGCTAATTTTTTTCGTACGCATGTAACTTCTTCGTGTAGTGCATGAAGTGCAACGAGGAGGTGGTTAGGACCATTTGATCCATTCGAGGTGCGCAAGTACTAAGAAAGCATCTCCTCGGTCTTTTTTCGTGGGTGGGTTAGTTGCCATTAATATGATTTTCCTAAACTACTGCAATCTAAGGGCTATTTAACTTTCTACTGAGGTAGAAAGGTTGTCACCACAATTAACATGGAAAGTTTAGCACACATAAAGTTTATACCAATGAAACGGCAAGCCTGATTAGTTTTGGAGTTATATTTGAGTTGTCATCGCTTGGTGTGGTAGACGGACACATTTTCACATAAAAATAATTTATAGGAGTCAGCCTCGTTGAAACTTTAGACGAAAGAAAGAAAATTGTGACCGTGAGACAATAATATGATTTCGATTATAGGCATACATATGTATGTACATAAAATCAACGTGTACCAAGATCCGAACCAGTCGCGAAACTTTGAAAAGCTACTCAAATCTATATAACTAACAGAGAGAAAATTTTTGGAATTTTCTTGTGAAAATTTCTCCGTAATCAATTTTCAAACGGCGATTCAGCAATTATTTTCAATGAGCTTAAACAAATCATTCAGGCCAAAATTTTCAAATGAGTGCCACTGCTAGCTACATTTCTTGGTGCTTTTTGTTTAAATATTAAATTAAATGTTTTAGATATTACTGATAGAAATATTAAGAATTTCAAAAGTTATAAATGCATTGAAATTTTTGCAGTATAGACGTAAGGCTTTAGAAGATTCGAGTCAATTACAGGATAAGAGTGGTATCTTCTGTTTGCTTGTATAGCGCTGTGTTTGAAAGAGTATCTTAGCTGAGTCAGAAACTATGTAAATTATGATCCTAATTATTTCACAGTCATATAAATCAACTATGAAATGAAGTATTAGTTAAGAGTGCAAGTTATGAAGAATCGTGTCCGAGAAAGAAAATGATTTTGGAGGATCTTCGTTGTGTGACTATTGAAGTGCATATCAATTTTTAAAAATTGTTCAACCATACCGTCTAATGTTTCTCTGAACTTTAAATTGAATGGCTTAAATAGTTTCTCATGAGCAATTAAATATCAAGTAAAAAAAGTAAAATTTCGTAGCAGATATCTGCTATTTTTCCTCGGTAGAAACATTTTTCTTTTGCCAATCACTGGAGATCACTTTTTTCTTTGATATTATATACGAAATATTGAAGATTTGTTTTGAAGTCTTTTTCTAATCAATAGTTTCTTGTGATATTATAAAAAGTGCCGCTATTGTAAAATTGACCGTCCATTCATCTTTCTAGAATAGTGACTAAAATTTTCCCAGTCAGCTTTTTTTTTTAATAGAAAAAACGTTGAAGTCCAGTCTTTCAATAGATCAAATGGAATATTCACTTCCCAATTTTCAACTGTCTGCAATATTTTAACGAATTTTCTACAGATAATAATATACACCGAATATTAAACTAAATTTTTGCAAATGGTTTTTCTAATTATTAAATTTTGATACATAATTTTTCGTCGAGCGTCGAGCGATAGTTTTTGGAAAATAGAATTCGTCAAAAATATCCACCAAATTAACATTGAAGTTTTTTGTTTGCGGTACAGAAGCTTAAAACATATTCCTCTGAACTCTTTTTCACTTAGCTAGTACACTATAGCATCCATACCTCACTGATGTTAAAATTTTGCACTGGCGGTATATTCGGACATGGTTTGCGAAACTCCACTTGGGCCACGATTAATTCCACTAGCGCTAAAACGAGGATCAGTCTACTTTTTACCGACATTGTTATTTGCCCTGATCCTTTGATTCTAAATTCAATCACCGATAATTACTTGCGTGCCAATTTCTTGAAATGATGTTCGCGAACTCAAAAGATAACTATTCTTCTTTGGCGGTATCGCACCTCTATTTATACAGAAGATGTTAAGAAAGGAAATCAAATGATATTGTACTCGTATTGCTTATCGGACGACGAATGTGATGTGTAATCAGAACAGGTTGAAAGCGATAACAGACTGTGGTGCTACGAAAATATTGTTTGCGTGAATTATTAAATTATTTGCTGTATGTTGTCTTCATGTGATAACAGACAATTTCTTCATTGCAATGAATATCGTACCGTGTTGATGTCGATGATGGAAAAACTGGTATAGGAAAAAAAACAACATAGGTGTGTTAAAAATTTGACGAAATCAAAAAATATTGCGAAATATGATTCATTCGAAGGGGCATCACTATTTCTTGGATAATTTTTTGTTTTCTCCAAAACTGACGAGATTCGAAGAGAAATATTAGTTTTTTTTGGGATTGGTTTCGGTGGTACCAGAGAAATTGGGAAAATATAAAAATATAAAAGCGAACTGAACACATAGTCTCCATTCCGTTTAGTGTGCGACAATTTACTTGTAGTTTTAAAATTTCAGTTTTGCGTGATTATTTTAGAATGGATAGCAATTTTCTATAGTTATTTGGAATGTAAATAAGCTTTGTACCCTTGTATAAACAAAATCCACAGTAAATTTTTTTTAGTGTTAATAATAATACTCTTCTGATCCAGAAAAGTTGAAAGTTGGTCAACTCGTCCTTTCCATTCCATTCCATCCCAACCTTATGTGTTCAGTCTCGTACATTTTCTATGCTGCCAACTTTGACGTTTATTCTGGAATGGAATGGAATGGATCATTGTGTCCGATGCTTAAGGCTCATTTGCAATAATACACTTTCGACGAAACAATTTGAACTAGGGATGTATATAGTATAAAATGAAAATGTTGCTTATCTCGGTCTTCGAAAACGGTTCTATTATTTTCTTCCATTTCTCGAGCGCACTCATTTTTGGATCGCCATGGGAACATGCAATTTTCACGCTCTTTTTAATCTATTGGAATTCTTCGTAAAACGTGTCCATATTAATTTCAGTTTTCAGTAGTTCCACTATCGATACAAAATCATTATAATTTAACATTGATTGAAGATTTAGAAAATCTAATTTTGAAAATATATTATTTTCGGACATATCTTTTTGCGAAATACTCCAAAAAGTTGGAATAAAAGTGTCGAAAGTCGTTTATTTCTTTCAAACGGCGAGTATTTGACGGGCCTCGAGGCCAAAAAAGCGATCTTTTAATCGTTGTTTAATTTTTTCGTGAACTCCAAGAAGTTCAGCATTCATTTCGAAAATTGTAATTGATTCAGACTCAATCTTTTTCATAGTAACCTCTAATGAGAACATTATATCTTGTACAAAAGACAAATAACCTAATGCCTTTTTCTCCTCTTCGGCATATGCAAAAATGTTTTCTATCATTCGAGGGCACTCGTTTCCAATTTCTTGAAAATATAATTGGCAGACCATATTTTTAAAATTCTTTCTACAGCCGGTCCAAGGGATAAAAATCTGGTAGACACATATTTAAGAAGTTCTGTCCACTGCATTTCAGTTGCTTCAAATTGGCTTTGTAAGTTAGACCTTCTCTTTGACGACCTACTGAAATGGTTACGTATTTTCAGAATCAAACTTTCGATGTCAATTGCCAACTTATCAGTACTCAACTTTGCTGCATTGTGCAAAATATGCACTGGGCAACCAGCTTTAAAAATGTTATCATTTTCTATCCTCAAAATACACCACGGAAGAAACGTAAGAAACGTAAGAACCTCTTTTGAATGGACTCAATTTGGTCTATGTAGACTTTTTGATATAGCGCCCATCCAATACTTGCATATTCGACAATAGGTCTGACTAAGCTGCAAAGGAGGGTCTTAGTTAGAAAAATGTCGTTGAATTCCCTCGAACGTCTTCTGACAAAACCTAAGGCATTGCTAGCTTTCACAACGATTGACTCGATGTGATCGTCAAATGTGAAGGATTGATTCAGCAGTACTCCTAAATCGAATACTTTCGCTGATCTATTTAAAGATGTACTCAAAAGTGAGTATTCATAGATTACAGGATTATTTTTGCACGTGTAAGATATAATCGTAGACTTGTCAGGATTAATTAAGAGATTGTTATCGGAACACCAGCTGGCAAATCTGTTTAGATCCTGCTGCAATACGTTGCAACTTTCTCACAACTTTGAAAATTTTAGCGTCATCGGCATAAAGAAGAACAGAAGATGACTGCAGAATGGAACATATGTCATTAATAAATAAGGCGAACAGTAAAGGGCCTACATGACTACCTTGTGGAACACCAGACGTGGTTTTAATTTTAGGTGACAAGGCACCGCGAAAGGATACACGTTGGGTTCGATTCGTCAAGTAAGAGTCAACCCAATTCAAAAACAAGTAAGGGAATTGTAAGAAATGAAGTTTAGCTTAAAGTATAGAGTGATCAAGCTTGTCAAAGGCTTTCGTCAAGTCTGTGTAGGCGCAGTCAATTTGGAGGCTAGCTTCAATTGAGTTGGTTATTTGGTGAGAAAATTCAAGCAGGTTTGTTGTGGTTGAACGACCCGTTGAAAACCGTGCTGATACGGAGCCATAATGGATTTGCAATGAAAGGCTACAACATTCGTGACTATGACTTCAAATAGTTTTGCGACGCAGGGAAGTTTTGCAAGAGGTCTATAGTTGCAAGCGTCATTACGAGTCCCTTTCTTGAATATAGGAGTGACGTTGGAGTATTTCCACAAATGAGGAAAGATGCCTGTTTTTAAGGATGCATTGAAAATATAAGACAGCACAGGTAGTAGTGATGACACACAATATTTCAAGACCAAATTAGGTATGCCATCTGGGCTAGGTGTTATATTATTGTCAAGTTTATTAACAAATGTGATAATAGTGTCCTCGTCAATTTTGAAATCCTTCATCTCCAAAGAAGAAACTGTTAAGTTTGTCAAGTAGGGTGAAAAATGTCTGGAATTTGGAAAGTCCGTACGATAAGCTTTACGGAAAACAGAAGCAAATAAATTACTAATATCAGGGGGATCTTCAAAATAGGAGTCGTCAAATTTAAATGTGAGTGGATACTCATCGTTATAACTCTTAGAATTAACAAAAATCCAAAATCTCTTAGGTTGAGCTTGAAAATTAAATTTTAGCTGTTGCGTATGTCTATGATATGCAAATGCAACTTCTTTATGATGCAGATCTCGTAATGTAGAAAAACGTTGATAGTCAGGTTCTGAGTGAGTCAGGCGAAACTTTTTCCAGACTTTGTTTTTGGAATTTTTCAAGTGGCAAAGCTGTGGAGACATCAAAGGAAAACGAACCTTGCTTTTATTGAAGGTAGTTGGCATGCACCGTAAAAAACAGCTAAACAACCGAATGTGGAAATAAAACATAGCTTTATCCGGATTAGGTTCCTGCAACACGGAAGACCAATCATAGTTAGCAAGCAAGTCACGTATTTGATCGACATTAGCTTGTCTAAAATTAAATTTAAGTTCAGATGTGCTCGATGATAAGTAATTACTAGACTTTGGCTCAAAAATAGTGTTGAGTTCACAATGATGCGCGGTTTCGTCGATGAGAGATGACGTGAGAGGTTTCACCACAGTAGAAGAGGCATCAGTCGAAAAAATCAGGTCCAGCATTTTTCCATATGGGTTCCGGATGCAATTGGCTTGAAACAAACCAAGTCATATAAACTCGTTTGCAATGTTGATGTCGTGTTGTCCGCCAATAGGAGTAGAGCTCGGAACTTCGAAAGTGCCGTCCGCTGAAGGGCACCAGTTGATTCTAGGTAGGTTTAAATCGTCGTCGTTATTGTCCGCAAGGTCGAGCGTAGCGTAAACGTCATACAAAGAGTTTGGTGGCGTGTAGTTGATACCAAAAAATATTTTCTTTGACGTAAGTTTGACTTGAGCACAAATAAATTCATTATCTGTATGCGGTATTTCTATTAGAGATACTTTGAATTTTTTGTGAAACGCCAGAAGAACACCACCTCCGACAAGAGCGTCAGTAAGATCTCCACGTCTATCCCGGCGGAAAATAGTATACTCCGAATTAAAAATTTCAGCATAGTGAATATTTGCACAAAGCCGTTTTGTGAAAGAAATCAAAGGCACGAATGTTTCACATCTAATGTAAACAAATGCGACACAGAACGATGCTAGAAACAACGAAGTAGATACAAGACATGAGGTTGTTTCGTATGTTAAATAGAGAAAGAATGCGATTCCAGTCAGCTTGTACTCGGTGAATACAAGAAAGGAGGTCGTGGTCGGTGACAATCACCCGCTCCTTTCATTTGTTCGCTAATTGCTCGCGCTTCTCATTTGATATTTTGATGTCTTGGAAGGGCGAACACAGCGTTTGGGACATTTGCTATATAAGTTTGCAGCAATCATGTTACTGCCCACGCGGTCATTAAGCGTGCTACCCGCAATATTCGTACATTTGTATTTATGTTTTGACCGAAATACGGAACTTGGTCTGTCACGGCGGGACATAGAAGTAAATGCAAGAAATACGGGACGTCCCGGGAAATACGGGACGGCTGGCAGCACTAGTGTAGTGCAAACACAATAGGCGCAGCAATTATTTTTCTAGTCATTCATTACTGCAATAAATGATACGAAATGTTTACAATTGTCAAACTTGGAGATGAGTATGTTTGCTTATGGCGAAGAAAAATCATTAGTCATTGCTGTCGTTCTACTGTGCTACAGGAATCTTTGAATTAAATGTACATACAGTGGCTCACAGCTTATTTGATACAGTGCTTCTTTAAAAAATTAAGTTGCAATAACTCAATACATAACAACAATATCAAAAAAATTTGAACACCATTTTGAAGGCAATTGTTTGTTATTTATTAAACAAGTTTATATTTGTTACAAAGTTGCTGTTTTACATCTTAAAAAACAAAAAAACTAAAAGTAATAACAAATTTCATGTCACAGCTTATTTGATACAGTTTGATTAAACATTAAAATTGTTGTGAATTATGAGGTTTCCAGTTGTTTCCAATGCTTTGTATGATAGCCCTTAGCATTAAGCAGAGCCTGGAGCCTATTCGGCATTGAATCAACGAGTTTTTTTGTGATGTCAGGAGTAATTTTTTGTCATACCTCTAGCAGTGCTTTCATCAGGTTTTGTTTATTAGAAATCTTGTGTTTTCTAATGTTGTTATCCAACAAAGTTCACAGATTCTCAATGACGTTCATATCTGGTGACTGTGCCGGCGGAGACATAAAATGAGGGCAATCCCAAATTGGCCAGGACTGCACAATTCCCGACTTGTGGTTTGGATCGTTGTCTTGGTACAACCGAAATTGGTCGCGAACACCCAGTTTTTTAGCACTTTGCAGCAAATTGTTTTTGGGTACATCAAGGTACTTTGTTTGGTTCATTGTTTACTCAATAAACTTTAAATTTCTGACTCCGGCTGCGGACATGCAGGCCCAAACTATCACATTACCACCACCATGCTTCACAGTAGCTTTGAGGTTCTCCTTGTTTAGCTCAGTGTTTGCCTTGCGCCAGACATATGACATTCCGTTGGAGCCAAAAATGTTAAACTTGGACTCGTCCGCAAAAATAACCGAATTCCAGAACGCGGATGGCTTTCCCACATGCTCTTTGGCAAAGGCAAATCGGCTTATTGTATTTTTTTTGGAAATGAAAGGCTTCCTACGAGCTACTCGGACCCTGAAATCATGGTCGCGAAGCACTCGTCGGACGGATTCAGCACTACATGACTTCTTTAATTCACGATGAGCCTCAGTAACCAATTTTGGAGCGGAAATCTTTGTGTTTGCTTTCACTTTCCTTACAATGTATCGTTCGTCAGATACGTTGAAAATATTGTTTGGCGCATTTCTCCTCTTATTTTCTACCCGATTTTCGTGTAGGAAGCGCTCAATTATGTGCTGCACTGTAGAGACACTCAAACTCACACTTTCAGCAATTTTTCGAACACTTTGTGCTTTTTTAAAGTGGTTTAATACCAATTTGCGCTGTTCAATTGTGGTGCGATGACCCATTTTACAATTTTGGCTCATTTTGGCACTTCAGCTTACAAGATCTTGCTAAAAATTACCTAAGCCAATGTCTAATACAATCAAAAATTCAAGAAACAAAAACAAGACAGATTAACGGCGCGACAAATAGAAGTTTATTCGCATTGAAGTGTCTGTATCAAATAAGCTGTGAGCTGCAATTTTTCTGCGCCAGTGGTATTTCTCTTTTACCGGACGCCGAAGAATATTGCTGGAACCTTTTTTGTTTGCATTGTATTTGCTGAACATGCATCTAGTCAAATACGTTTAAATTTTTTGGACAGGGTTCTTGATTTCAAAGTTACAGTGATTTGCATTTTTAAATAGTCACTGTATCAAATAAGCTGTGAGCCACTGTACATACAAATGTGTTCTGATTAAATGTCTTTCGATGATTCATTCCCTATTTTCAACTTAACGGAGTTTGCAGACCATAATTTAAGAACACAACTCTTATCTGATATGTTTGTGAAATTCATATTTGTCAATTAATCAACCAAAAGCAAAATGATTGCACCCAAATTTTGTTAACAAGGAAAGAAATATGGCGAAACAAATCATTTTAGTACAATTGACTCGCTACGGCCCTAGAATAGCTTCGACGGAAGTTTTTTTTATGCTATGCTGGAAAGTGGATGTATGTATAATATCAAATAATGAATACTTTTGAGTTGATTCATGATTAATTCAATGTTGGGGAGTTGAATAATGAAAAAAAACTCAGCTAATGAAGAAACTACACTATCGCTAGCATACTTCTCTATCGGCCATGACCACATTTGCTCAAACTTGACCAACTATCTATATCGATGCCACTCAGCTTGCAGCAAAAAGATATGCCTATCAGATCCCTTTTAGTCTGCATCTGCGGTTCGCTCACTATATTCTATGCAGTCGAAATCTAATTCCATGTTCTATCAGTTCGCAGGGCTAAAAATCTTCGCTCGAGTCAGCAAAGCACTTTACCTCATCAGAATTTCATAATGCAAACACCCATAGACGCTTCGAGCGAAACTAGCTTCGAACAGGATATCCAAGTTTGCATTTGGAATATACATACATATGTATATTTGGGGACTATTTCGATGTCAGCGAGACAACCTATCCACTGGAAAATCGAGCACAGAAGTGCACTAAACATTTTCGCTTGATGTTAATGCACAAGCCCCAGAACATAAATCATATACAACGTGTTTATGCAAATCATCTTTCAATAAACTTAGCGACAACTCTGAGCTATACAATACCGGGCTTTTGAACTTTTGCTAAAATCAGGACTATTGAATATTTACAGTTGCGAACGTTGAAATTCTTGCAGATTTGCAGTTTAAAAATATTGGCTATTCCTCAATTGACTTGTAAATGGACATAAAATTCTAACCTTTTTGATTAGAGAAGTGTGCTAACAATTTGGACAGTGATGAGAACGTGTGTGTATAAACACAATAGGCGCAGCAATTATTTTTTTAGTCATTCATTAATGCAATAAATGGTGGATATTATTGGTAGATAAAGTTAACCAAAATGGCTTAAACTCCGCCGGAGGCCATAGCTGTTGCTTTTTTTTTGAAAACCGAATAAAAGTGACTGATATAACGGCGGGTTGATGAATAAGGCCAAACAATTTAGTCGCATCTCACTAGCAATATCAAAAATTCAAACATGGAAAAGTAACTCCAATTATCCAATAATTTCTCCAGTCACTATCCATACAACTTCCAATCACAGAGGTGTACATCCATGGTCTGCTCCATGCCAGATGAAAATTTGACATTGTTTGTCGGATTGCTATGAAAATTCGATTGGGATTACCATACGGGCGACAAGGGAGTCCCCGGGCAGGTTTTCGACAACAGTTCGGAAGCTGCTTTTCGACTCGAAACTCGTCTCGGCACCGATTTCCCATTCAAATATGAGATGAATAAAGTAGATATTTTCACAGTATGGGGCAAATTTATGCGTCGATCGGTTGGTCGGTCGTTTTGGAATGTGACGGCAAAAGGACCGTTTCTGAACAATATTTGGAGAATAGTTCGATGTGAGCCAGGATTCGTATTTGGAATGGCAATCAGATAGTCGTAGATAATGCGAATGGTGATATTGGCGTGTCTGCGTGCTACCATGCATATTGTTCGAATGAGGAAAGGATTGAAATTTGAGGTATGTAAACAGAATTTTGTGATTGGCGATTTTGATGTAAATGATAAATATTATTGCTGAATTAGTTTAGGGAAATCGATTGGGTGAATTTATGATTTGATATTTGAAGGCATAAATTAGTGAACAGTGAGTGCTTTTCTATTTGATAACATATTTTGTAAGCTTATTTTGAGCGAATTTTTTTCTTTTAGTAAATTTTTCAAAACAAAATCCATTGTTACAAAATTTAGCTTCTTTAATTGAGGTGAAATATGCTAGAGTAATGTTTCACCGATATTTCGATTCACCGAAGAGTAGCAAAAATATTCATCTTCATTCAACTTCTTGAGCTGATTATTAAACACTTTCACCAATACTTTTCAAAAAACTGAGGCATAACTATTTTTGGAAATCAATTTGGAGCTAGACACTAACTCTGCTTGCTATGCAATACATCTAAGAATCACAATGAAATACTATTCTAACGTCAAGGTTCCAATTTCTAGGTCAGTTTACCAATTTTCTGCAAGAAACTGATTTCGCAAAAGCTAAAAAAATTGTGTGTATGGAAAGTGTGGAATGGAAAGTTGAGTTATTCACATAGCAGCGTTGTGAAAAATGTGCACAGTGTGGTGATGTATTTGACTTAGGATGACAAACGATTACTTTTTTGTCCCTTCATGTTGTCGCACAGCTGGCAGTGAAGATCAATGACAGAGAAGTCAGTGAAAACTAAAGGGTTAAGTCATCCATGAGCTGCAGTTAGCATGCATTATCCGAAATGTATCCATCAGTCACCAATGCCTATTAGTTGGACTTAAGAAATAGTTAAGAATTTGGAAAGGAGACTACATTCTTTCCCATAGAAGTATCGAAAGCCTTTACTCCTAGAAAAGTACTAGTTTGCCTACGAGTAGGATTCTAGTTCTATCAATGAGATGCAAATATTAAACATCAAGATCAACGTCAAAAATATATTGCGTGAGAAGTAAGTAATTTTCAAAGATCAGTAATATATATTGCTTCCTTGAAAGAACATTTAACATTAATCGAAAGATATTTTTATCAAGAGTAAAGATCAACTTGTATCCACATATATTTCAGAGTGACATACTTAGTTCAATTGCCATCCCGGGACTATGTGAGGCATAGATCCACCAAATCCAATAGATCACTCGAATTCAGAAGTGCATTATTCTGATCTTTAACTCACGGCAATATCCCATTTCTTCAGCCGGCTGAAACGCGAATTGAAAAAAAACTGTAGCACTTGAAAATTTAGGGCCCACCTTTGGTTGTTCCTTCCTCAAATCTGGTACCGATTAAAATGAGAAAAATTCAGTGCGAAAATAGTTTACAGGACTTTCATTATCAAAGTTTAGACATGTTGCAAGTGAAAGCCCGATCCCTTAGTTTTGTTATCATCATAGGAAGCGTGAGTAACCGGATGAATAGAGCATCAGCTTCTAGTGGCTGTGTCGTATGGTTCAAATCTAAAATTAATAAGTACTGTAACTGATAAGTTGAATGTTGAATGCACGTATATTAACGCTTTAGTTGAGGTATCGTCACTACAACAGCAGCCTCCAACATCATTCAAATGACTTAGCTGACATTCATTACTTACCTTCCTTCTACACTTCAGCCATTGCTACCTACGCTTAATTCATTGCTTACCATGTATTTTGTCTACTGCAATTGCTAGTAATGGTCTTACCACTCGTAAAACCAGAATACAGCAAGATGAACAGCTACTTCAATAAAAGCAACATTAATAGCAGCCAACAAAAGCTGGTTATTCAAGCACTTTCCCTGCAACTGCCCCAATCTCTTTGAAAAACAACATCGGCCGTAACGCCCCGTAATCAACCGCCTTTACTGTTAGTACTTTTGGGTTTTTCAACCAGCATTGCGATTTGTACTGACGCAATAGCCTCTGACGTTCTTCCTTAATGCCAAACAATTCCACTGAAAAAAATCCACATGGCCACCAGAGCTTTGAAACGTAGCGCATTATTTATGGTCCCATACGCTATGTACATAGTACTCTGAGCTATGCAATATGGCTCCCAGCGCCCTAAATGTCAGAATCTGCACAGCGCGTGGTCCTATGTAACATGGCGCAGCATTTCTGGTCCCACCCGCTATGTACATAGTACCCTGAGCTATGCAGTATGGCTCCCAGCGCCATAATTACATGGCGCAGAAATTATGGCTCCACACGCTATATTACATACTACCATGAGCCATGTAATATGGCTTCAGTTGCCATACCGATTTGGATGAATTGAGGTAAGTGCTTTGTTTTGAAGTCGAACTTCTATTTTACTGTTATAAAATAATTCTTTTCAATATGTAATCTAACCCAAGGACATCCGGGAGATTACTTAAAGAATTATCTTAAGCAAGAATTTAGCTGACAATTTCTTTCTTTCATAAGTTACGTTTGAAAAAAAAAATCGATAAGTTTTGTTAGGGAGAAATCACGATTCATTCTCAAGTAATGTTATATGCTAATATCATTGTTATATTACATTTCCAATTATTGGCCTCTGCGTTCTAGTTATCTCAAAGTTTTCTTTTTTATCCAGTGGAAATATATTTCAAGCCAGCAATACATTTTTTGTTCATAGTATTCAATACGTATTTTGAAATTTATTTGATTTTTCCATAGAACTTGGTGGTATCTATTTTATGAGCAGTAACATAAAGAGTATCATATTTTAAGAAATGCCTTTCTTCATCATATACACTGGAAAAACACATAGCGCCAGACGCCATAATTTATAGACTTCTGGCGGCATGTACATAGTCGATTTCGGGATTGTAATAAAATATAGCGCCACACGCCATAGTACATGGCGAAAAGTACATAGGAGCAGACGCTATGCTTATAGCCCTCCACGCCATTTACTATAGTCCTCCATAAAGCTGATGATGTTACCGTCCCATATCCTTCGTTCCCTGCTACAACAAAATCCTTAAATTAGAGGCCTATAAAAGATTCTACTCTTTTATCCAACCTACTCTTTCCTTCCTCTTTCTTTCCTTTATACATATCCCATGCCGCATCCACTCTTGACCATCAAAAGTAGTTCGACGTATTGAATACTGACTTTTGCAATACCTTTGAGTCTGTCAACCATGACTTTCTTCTTCAAAAGGTAAAGAATGATAAATAAACTGGTCCTCTTCTAGCCTGGTTTACATCTTACACCATTAGTCGTACTTACATTGTTACTGCCAATTCGTCTTTTTCAATTCCCTCTTATCGTTTATCAAGTGCTCCACAAGGGTTTTCTTTTGATCTTCTTCTTTTTCTATCATTCACAAACTCTCTTTCTCTCTTCGTTACGCATTTTTCATGTCTGTTGCATGCTGATGGTTTTACAATTATCCAGTCAAAATACAGTGATCTTCATAGTTGGTGCAATATCAAGGGCCTCAATCGGTGTCAATCATGTACATATACGACGTTCATTTAGATTTTTTCTTATTCTATTTCCGACTCTCTCCTTTATGTTGTCGATAGCTTCAAAGACTTTGGATTGGCTGCCATGCAATTGTGCAGCTATGCAATTGCGATGCTATGCAATTCCACAACGTGCACGTCATACACAGCAGACAATTGATCAAAATACATTTTTTTTTCCTAACTAAGAATCATTAACATTCACAGTTCTAAATCATTATGTCAGTAAATTTTAACGAGCGCAAGACAGTAAGCAAGTTTCACACATCTTAACAAATATACAGCGTTGATTCAAGCAAAATTTAAAATCTTCAGCGCTAAAAGTCATATATGAAGTCTAGGGATTCCAGATTAAATTACTCTAACATCTGTTTAGATTGGACTCCTTTCTCAGCAGCATTCACATCCACTTTTAAATTATCCACATTGTCATACTATTGCTCTACCTCACAATGTTTAAAATGAAAACGATCGTTAAATTGCTTTTTTGCCATCTCGGTTGAGCACTGAGACAGTAACCCCTTATCGTTAACACTATTCTACAACCCTACACTTTGTATTGTAGTACCTTCCAAGGAACTCTGAAACATTATTGAAAACCCCTTGAAAAACAACAACAGCAATCTATCTAAAACTGAAACCTATTATCAAAAATATTTCCAATCTACAAGACTTTATTCCCTCAGGTCCTATAGATCCTTTAGTCTTTCACTTCGTCTCCAAGACGAATTTGCAACGAGTCCTTCCATCAAAATAGAGAATGTCGTGCAGGTTATAAATGAGCAAGTGTACGAACGACAGCAACCAAACCCCTCTAGCGTGCACCAAGAATCCAATCGACGTTGGTGAGAATTCGACCGAGAAATGCCGAAATCGTGGTGATAGAAACAAAGTTAGTCGGAATCTCAGGAAGATGGGTGACCTTCTAGTGTCAATATCGTAAGTCTCAGCACCCACCGCTGCCACCGTTTGCAAACTCTATCGATTTCTGGTTGAGTATCTGATTTGTATCCTTCGATGCACTCAGATTCCCACTGGATTTCACTCACATCACGTATCCGGTAATTGAAGTACAAAGACATATACTTAGCTCGGGCTTTGCAATTCATCCCAAACTGCATGGTATCCAGTAGCACATTGCAGAAGAATTGAGTGCAGCCATTTAGTTTTTTCAACTGAATTTCCTGCGCAAATAAGGTGTTCCGAAAATTTCAGAAAACTAGAAAACTGTTTTTAATGTTGGCAAAGAAAACCAAATTCGATTTTACCATTTTAGGCGAGACTCAAAGCTCTGTTTTTGAAATTTCTGATGCTATTAAAGAATTTCCTTTCACTGTATTCTTCGACTCGCCCATTCGATCTCAACCTTGATATTTCAGTATTCATCCCACACCCTCCACAAATCACTGGTGAAATTTCGATGAGAACTCGTTAGGACTCTTTCACTCTTCAAAAAACGCGTATCCCATTGAACATCAACACTCGAATCAGTAAAATTGAGTAGGATATCGTGTCCTTCCAGTAGCGGAATATTACACGGCAGTATCTCGGTCGGATAAATGGATAGATGGCTGGCTATCTTTGGGAGTGCTTGTTGAAAATGTTTGAAAATTATTTGGAGAACAGCCCTCGACAAGTTCGAGAAGCGTCTCAAAAGGATGGCGAAACCGAAAAAAGATCAACAAGACACTCTCGAGAATCTCTTGGTGGTGTTTTTTCGAAGGAGTTTGTAGGATTTATTGAAGTTGGAATATGTTTTGTTGGGCGGTTGCCACCGTTTCTAGCACTGCTTCGACAACCGCTACCAGGGTCAGTTATGAAGGCGGTGAATATGTTGTTCTGCACGAGGCTGACTTTTATCAGAGTGGGTCGCTGCTGTAGGCAATTTTATGCCACTCGATGCTTAATAGACGATATTCTGTTCTTTCTTGTGCGAGTGCATGTATGCTTATTTTCCAAAGAACCACTCGGTGGGAATTATGATGGAGGGTGATTTTGTAATGGGGTGAAATAAATAAGGCTTTCTTTGGGAGAGACTGCTTTCTTTGTGGGATGGATACAAAAAAAAGGGAAAAGTCTTAAAGGTAACTGATTTAAACTAATAAGCAATGCTCTGATTTTTCGTTTATGCCTGAAGAGTATAAAATGAATATCAAGTGGGGTTTCGTTGATAATGCGATAGGGTGGAGATATAAACGACATCGTTTCCCGGAAATAATGGAGTAAATTGTTTATTTGAAAATATAAGTGAATGTAGGTAGATTTTCGGAAAGTAATTTATCTTCAAAGCCTCAAGAGAATATGGATCCATCCAAGCTATTCATTTTCACTTCCAAAACAAAATTTAAAATGGAAATTGCCTCTCCCACATTGAAAAGATCGTTTTTCTACAATATTCATCACCAAACCTAATTTCCTTGTTCTCTTTTAACTGACTGGGCAACACAAAATATTCCATCAACGGTGAAATAAAGCTATCTATTGAATCGACATCAAAACCACAACCATCAGCAACACAAACTTTTGCAAATAGATATTTTGCTTCGTACGTAAAAACTCACACACACACAGAAAAAAGTTTAAATTCATGGCCGCCTTGATCTGATCTGGTTAGATAATGAATGGTTTAACCACTATAAACGAAAAAAATCCTTTGTACTTGTCGTTGTTGGCACCGATTATCTAAGTCGAATCCTCTTGAAAATGCTTTCCGAACCTAAAACCA
Source organism: Nemotelus pantherinus (assembly GCA_963978885.1). Taxonomy (NCBI): domain Eukaryota; kingdom Metazoa; phylum Arthropoda; class Insecta; order Diptera; family Stratiomyidae; genus Nemotelus; species Nemotelus pantherinus. Next base: position 24,864,889 of record OZ022264.1, on the reverse strand, counting down.
TTTCCCAGTCAAAATAACTGGACCTAACTCAATTTCCTTTCCATTATTCGAAGCAGAGAAAAAATTCCACTTTTCTATGGAGCGGATGGACGCTTTGCAAAACAAAAACATCGAATGGAATAATGTTTAACGGTGATGGTTTTGGAATGTGATCCAGAAAGTTTGTGTTGAAAAAGTTCTGTTGGAAAATTGTCTCATTTATTTGCACTTGTTATAGTTAATTTCGTTCAAACTAAATTGAATTTGACACAGGCAAATAAGTTGTTTTCATGCATCGAAAAAATAACGCATAATTTTTCAAGGTAGTTTTATAAAGTGGCATCCCAAGTGAGTAGGAAAATCACCGCGAGAGGCGCTGTCGCCCAAAAGAAGAAAACTAGGCTCATTCCTTCACTAGACTGGAACGAAGAACGACGTATATGAAGTGAACTGAAGATTAATTCATATTTGTTAGGTTAAGTTGTATTAAGACAATAAAGACTATTTTTATGGGAAACAAACAGTGTTTGTGATATCCATAATAGTAATACAGGCTACGAACATGACATCGACTGCTGGTTACTGATGACACAATCTAAATTGCAAGAAAATACTCCTCGAAACAAACTCTGCAGCTCTGCTACTGAATCCTAACTTCGACCTCTCCGAAGATGTGACTCCTTATCTGGTGGCTGCCGGATACTTTAACGATATTTCATATTATGAATGTTGCTGGAGAAGGAAAGTGGGGGCGATTTTTCTGTGCCTTAAGTCGGGGAAAGTAACCAGACTGGCGTTCCAGGCTGGGGTTTGAACATTACATTCCGTACCTATAGAAACACTTCATCCAGAAACCTTTTACTTGGCCTCGGATGTTTGAACTGGTTCACTGAAACCATCACCGAGACGACTACTTTCTTGGGAACTGAAATGTTGCGAACCCTGTACAGACCGGTGTCATTAAGGCCCTCAACGACAAATGACAATAAAATAAGCTCACTGTCTAATATTCGAAACTGTTTGGCGTTAATATTAATTATTATTGTATACATAATCGTGCCATAAGTTCTGTCGCATGGATAGGGGCGGTATTTTATTTATTAATGAATGAAAGTTTTTGACAAAAATAAAATACATTTTATAACAATGCATTGCTAGGACTACAATAAACAAAAATGCATTCAAAGTGGTCGCCTTTAACTCCTACACAACTATTTAATCTAATTGGTCCGTCATCTATGGCAGTGCACTCTGTTTGCAATGAAATTGGTTATAGCTTTTTTAAAGCAAGTATAACGCTCTCTATATTTGACGAACGTCTTCTCCAGACCATGTTTTCTCACACTGTCCACAGTTTGTAGTCCATAAAGTTTAAATTTGGGCTTTCAAACGGCCATTCGACCGCCTGTATAAATTCTAGAACATTGCTTTGCAGCCATGTTTTTGTGCTGTGAGCTTTACGCGCCTGAACAGAATCCTGTTGGAAACCCCTGTGAAGGTCATTGAATAGCTTAGAGCTCAATGGTCTCACATGTTCCTCAAGGATGTGCATCTGATAATTTTTTGATGAATTTTTTTATGGCTTTTACGCAAAAACGAAGCTCTGTGACACCTTCGTTGCTGAGAACCCACGTTGGATGATGTCCTCGCTAAAATTTTTTTGCAACCTCTCAGGCTTCTTCGGAGCTGTGTGCAGACACGTTATCATTTTAGCGGTAGAAATGTTCCTTCCACTGTGAAAATTTTTTTAATCACTAAACAACATTTGTCGATGTTTGTTGTTACCGCACCACTGAAGGAGCTCTTTGCATCTTGTGGTCCTAAGTTTTTGTCAATTGCTCTATCAGCAAACGTCCTGCTAATTTTCAGAAGGCGTCTTTCTCGAGGATCGATTTTATCACGCGAGGCATACTTCTGGCGGATATGTTTATCTCCCGAGCCATTTTTCGTCGCTTACAAAGTGGATTCCGTCAAATTAGATTTTCGATAGTTTTGACGAATAAAGGAGTATGTGTATATGTATCAATACGGGGATGGCCTGAGCGGAATCGATCTCCAATACCCCGGTTCACTATAAACATCGAATTATTTATAAAAGGACATAAGCATCTCCGGATGGCCAGAACATTAATTAAATCGACCACATTCAGAAGATGTTTGCCTCCAGTATTATAGGTGTGAGGTCCAACTACGATAATAATAATTGTTTAGCTAATGCTATGATGATGATATTGATAAATTAGATAATGTTTAATACCAGATGAATGACAAAAAAGTCTTGCATGTCCCATTCATAAGAAAGGCGATAAACTACGGAGTGAAAATTGGAGGGAAGCCTGCTTCTTTGATCAGTGACAAAATGTTTGTGGGATAAAAGAAAATGATCATTACAAACTCGACAATGCAATTGCTAATTCAAAACGACTTAGGCAAAGTTGGCTTTTGGCAAAACAAAAAGTATGACTCAATTAGGACACAAACTTAAGTAAAACAAATTACAACCAAAGGGTACTATAACCATGAACCCATGCACCAGGTATTTCAAGTATAGCGTAATTGTTAAATTTCTTAAAAATCGCGGGGTGGAGGTGTATTGATTGCCGTAAGCACCCTGTTTTGATTTTCACTCTTCCCTTCCTGTTGAATCTGTGATGAATCGTACTTGTTTTTCTTACATCATTGACCTAATAAGCCTCTCTGCATATCTTCCTTGTACCAGTTGTTCGAACCTTCATAATTTTTTTTCTATAGGCCACTAAAAACTTGTGGGGCTTTCAATAAGTCCTCCGTTGACTGGGATGCAGTTTCAAATTGCATTAGTTTTGATAATCAGCTTTCTTTAGTACTGTCATAATTCCGTTCTCTTAATGCCCTTTCCCCTTTCGCAGCTTAGGACAACACGTAGCTTAAATAGTCGTATTCCATACCTTATCTTCTCTAATATTCCTTCTCGTGATATATCATTATCCATGGTGCATTCCTTTATTTTAGTCTACTCCCACCACCTCCCCTTTGTCTCTCTCTCTTTCCTGCCCCGCAGATATACCCTGCGAAAAACGGAATTTCATTTTCTCCTCAGTACAAATTCCACAAGTCATTACCCAGGAATGGGATCGGAATTAAAAAAAAACTTATCTTCGTTCTTCCAAGGGCTAAATATTCCTTATGTACTTTCCAAAATGATGATCTTGTTGAACAGGTTTTGGACGCTCTGAAAATAAGAAGCAGTAGGTCTACATAGGGAAATAGCTCAAGTATGCCTCGAATAAATTAATATTTTTAAACTTGAAATAACAACCCAATTTAAGTTGGTAAATATGCAATACACATTTTATTGAAAAGCTACTCTAGATTGACTTTGGTAAGTGGTGACTTTGTTTCATCTTTGATTTGTATACAACAAATTCGTATGCTATTTAAATAATTACTTTAAAAGCTAATGAGTGGTTGCTATAAAAACAGTCAAGGTAAGTCAACATTTTAAGTTTGGCAACACACTTTTCAGATACTAATCAAATTCTATTGTAAACTATCTGCAATTTTACCTGTTTTCCTCTTCAACTTGACTTTGCTCGAAAATAAAACCATTCATTAGCTTTGCAAAACTATTTACCACTTTACTCCTTTTAGGCACAAACTGCACTCGTAAGCAAAACTATCGGCTTACTCAATCGTTCAGTTACTTTACTGGCCCAACAATCAATTAAGTATCATTCACACGTCCCAGGTACGATACGACTAGGACTAGGCGTAATAAATGGAAGGAGCTGAAACCACTTTGTCCGGATTTTCTTCTCGTTTTTTTTCCTCCGGATAAACTTCAGGTATGATGAAATGCTCCCACTGTGGCATCTCCATCACTAACGTAGTCCACACATCTGCCGGACGTTGGTCAGTTTTTCATCTCTATAGCTCAAGAATACCTTATCCGTTTTCCATTTTCCGTAACACTACCAATTCAGCGCTTTATCGCAGTGGAGAGACAATCGCAGACAGAACTCTTTTATCCTTTTAAGTTTTCACTGGTGGTCGCTCCCGTTTTTATCTGAACTATTGCTTGCCTGCTTGTGTGACGTTTACGAACAGGCGAAGAAAGGACTGAAAATGTTTTTTGTGCTCTTGAGCTTATATGATTCGAGTTTGTGTTGATATACATTGCATGACGAGAATCGATCGGCCGGTATGGGAGAAAAGTGGTTGAAATCTTCCTTCTAAAGCTTCTCGAAAGAAGAATCAACGTAATGTGACTGAAACTTTAAAAAACGCTCGTGTTAATGTTTTAAAAAATCAAAAGCTTGTGCCCATCTGGAGTCAATAAAATAATCATAGTATATTATTTAATCTACTACTTTCAGTCCATTGTTATAAGATATGCCAAAGGCTAGCTGCCGCTGTAGAGCTTCCAATTTACCCTAAAAATCAAAAAATTATTACCACCACTGTAACCACATAAAACTTTGTACATGACTAGGAAATTCTTTGATCGCATTTTCATTTTGCCCACAGGACTAAAAGAAGTAGGCAATACGAATTGATTCATTGATGACTGACTGATTTGATTTTGTCAACAGACCCAAGATTACGAATCCATCCCTGAATCACTTTTTAAACTTACCGGGATTTAGAACGCCTCCAGCACATACATATGTATATCCTCACACAACAGGCAAAGGAACCCGATCCTCATCAGTAAATTTTCGGATCGATTCGAGTAAATACGGATATACCGTAGGTAAGGGTTAGTCGAAAGGCTAAATACACAAGTTCCGAGTAGTTTTCTTCGTTATGGTCGAGATTTTCGAGTGTTACGCTTGTTGACTGGAGCTTAAAAGTTTTGAAAGGGTAATTTTCCGATGTAGAGTTTTTGCCGGGTATAGTTAGAAGGGTATGTGGCCCAGTTCTTCAGGATGGCTTAAACTAAACACACCATACTATCTGCAGAAGCATTCCGGTTTTCAAGTTGCCCGTTAAATAAGTTAAAAGTTTCTAGATTAGTATTTGCATTTCTTTGAAGTCACTTTCAAGAAGTTGGCCTGGAATACAAACAAAAGTTACTCTGCAGGAACCACGTCAAACTAATTAAGAACTGGACAGTAAGATGGGTGAGATGCAGTGCATACGTGCACAATAATGGACAGCCAGAGCGCAAGAAGACAGTAAATAATTCCGACATGAGGGAGTGTTTGAGTTTTTAATTGGACTGTAGAATGGTATCTGCAAGAATAGAAAGTTGAAGTCAAGTGAAGGAAAACAAAAGGAGCATGCAAATTAAATCCGTTGAGATCTGGAACCAGAAGAAACTCTAAAATCTCAAACGTTACGATTCAGTGAACTAACTTCCTATCGAGAAGCATCATCCAGAATATACCTCAAGACTGATTTTGTGAATGTATAGTACACTCCAACCAACATCAGAAAATTAATTTTTAGTTTGATTGTTTCATCTTCGTTTAGTGAGTGCTGTTCACGACAGAACCAATCAATAAATTTTCTTGCAGATTGAAAAAGCAATAGCTTGAAAATCTAGTGCTACTACCTCATAATTTTTCCGCTACTGAAGAAATGGCGAGTAATTGAAAGTTTTCAATAACTCAGATACTTTCTGCATTTTTCAAATGCACTTAGACTCAATAGCCTTGCTTTCCGCAATACAGGCTTTGCTCACTAACTTACCACTCCAGCCTTACGCTTCGTTTCAATCCACTCTAACATCTCATCGAATGACTTCTCACTTCGTTTGAATTCGCTTTCAATAATTTCCAATAAAAACCAGCCCAATGTCAAACCGAAAACTGCTTTCACTCCTTCACCTCTATGCAACTGCCACTCGGGCTCATTCAATGGGAATAAATGCGTCTTTTTATGTTTGATGTAGCCTTCAATCTATCACACAGATGCCGCTACGCTACGCTAACTTGCCAAATGACTGTGAAAGTCGAGAATATTGTATCTTATATGAGTGAATGAATGAATAAAAAGGCTGTATGAGAGTGAGCTTAGTCCGAGAAAGGATAAAAGTTACGACATTCATGATGAATTATTCATTTCTGACAGGACGAGACAGGCTGCTCTATAGCCAGCAGGTTGACGTCGAATTCGAGGAAAAACATTCTTTGTGGGCACTGAAGGTTATGGTCGATTGTAAGAGGAGCTCATTCGTGAAAGTGACTTATTGCTGTGAGTGACGATACTGTAGTCAACGGTCTTTGCGGTATTTAAAGACTTTGTATGAGTTTTTTTGGAGGGTGAAATAATATGATTTTATCAATTATATGTATAATTCTGGTTTGACCAAAGATAAGACAAATTTTTAGTTCTATGTAAATGTAAGTAATCATTCAAGTTATTTGTTATTTTATCATAGTATTTATAATCAAATTTATTGGAAAAGAAATGCAAATTTAGTTTTATAGCATACCTACCAGATTGTAATTTAACTGAAAATTCTGAATTACATAAACTTCAAAACACTTATCGTAGTAATGCGAATATAATAGACTAAGTTATCATTTAATTTTATCTTCAAAATATATACTACCTTAAACTTTATGATTTTCCGTTTCCCTTACAGATCGATATGCAGCTGCCTGTTTCGTCTTTCCAATTTGAACGACTGGAAATATATGTCATTTAAATTCTTGAGAAAACTAATCTAACAGAAAAATCACTCATTCACTCATCAGAAAATAGCCATCTCTCTTTGTAGGCACATTTAAAGTGACCTAACGGCCATATTGCAGAAGCACTGAGCCTTGGTTCACAATGGCATCAGCAATTAATTTTCTTCCAACATTGCAGTTTTCCGACTGGCGACAGAATTCACTCACCACCTGCAATGTTGGACAATTTTCGAAGTAGTTAAAGGTTTACGTAGCACCACTAGTGCAGAAAAGGTCCAACTTTCATTCTATAAATGCAAATTGAACCAGCTCTAGATCTCATATCTGTCTTTGAGCCGTCGGTGAAAAAGATATCAAGGTATCCCTCTACAGATATCTTGGTGCACCCAATTACTTCTATTCAATAAGATTACTTCGTGTCTTCTCCCAAAGTTGAGTAGGGCACCCGAGCATCCGAAGGCATTGCGACAATTGAAGACATCTCACGCATCAAAGCCTAAGCTGAATTAGTCCATAGGCAGAGCTCATCATCACGCTTTAAATTTGGATGTTGAGAGGAGACAGATTGAAAAGCGCATCAAGGGCCGCGCCAGAAGTAATGCTCATGGAACCACAGATACCTATACCACAGTTTTGTGTAGTGTGGCTAACTTCTTGGGAGCATACAAGCGTTTCACAATAGTCAACATCACGGACGCGTACGTCATCATTGACCATATGATTGTTACGTAGGTCCACACAGGTATATAACGTTTCAGAGCCCATGTGGTGACGAAAGCTCTTCTGCGCTGCCTGAAAACATTAAAAATTCGAGTGAGTTTTACTTTCACATTCTTTTTTGCATATTTTATTCAAGATTACTCTTAGGTATTAGACTTCATCTGAAAGTTGAATTGTTATTTCTACTGAATAAAATTATTCCTACTGAATAAAACAAGTTGCGTTTTACCAATATTCCCTAAAAAGCCATGCCTCAAAACCAACTGTCAATTAATTCTAATGTAGGTTGTCTACTTCAACATACCACATTCATTTGTCAAGGACTGTCTGACTTGTACGTATGTTTCTCATCAAGCACTTTAGTGCGTTTGTATCTTTCAACAATCTTCTTCAGGCATTGCAGGATAAACGATGTTAGGCTGATTATCGGACTTGAGTTCCTGTGATCTGATGAATCATCTTTCTAAGATTTTAGTCTGAATACTACCCTAACATGACCTCCGGGTGACTGAACATACTACAAAGATGTCCAAAAGATTTCTCTTAGATCTGCCAGGGGGTCCATTTCCTCTTGTCATAGCCGAACCGATTTTAAAAAGACACAATTGCATCCCTGACCTTTTCGCAGGTGCTGCGTAACAACACTTGTTGTTGCTACGAAAAGCAAGAGATTTGACTAGAGGCACAAAAGCCTTCTGCGTTTCCATTACGGAAAATTATTTTCTAGTAAAGTCTATAGGGACTCCTTTTTGAACTTGGTAGAATCATAATTTAGACATTTTAGAGAATCTAGCTTAGCTGTTTGGTCCTTCACCAGGACTACACATAGTTTTCGCTTCCAATTACTCTTAAATTGTATGTATAAATTTCGATATGTTTTCAGTGAGACGCTGTAGGCGATCAAGTCATCCTTTGTATTGTTCCTACAAGCTCGATTGAGATATTTTGCCTTAGCTTCAGCAGACCTTGGTTCCATCAATTTGTTACATCTGCTCTAGCTAATCGGGGAGTGATTCTTATAGCTATCTGGTATCATGGATCAAGTACTAAAGGTTACGACATGAGCATGACCACACCTATTCGTGACGAAATAGGATGCAAACACGCCTACAAAACATCCAAAATTAGCCGGTTTTTAGGTGAATGAAGAGTACAGTTTTCGGTGTCCAAATCTATCTGTTAATGAGAATGTTAATGAGTTTATTGGATGTTACAAGCCTAGGCAGACGGGCACTTAAATTGCTGATTAGAAATGGAGAAATTGAAAGTACTTGAAGTGTATGTTGCCTCTTTTATGCTCTAATTAATTAAGTTAGAGTACAAAAGCCGCAAGATCGACGTTTAAATTCTTTAAATACATGACTTTTTACAATGAAATTATTATAAATTCTCATAGTTTGATTGTGAGCTCATTCAAGGATAAACGACTAAAGTTAAAGTATCATTAAGCGATTTTTAAATGAGTTTTAATTTTGTCTTTTAACGATGTTAAGTTAGAACTACCATATGATAGACAGCACTTAAATGATCATTTATGACAAATAATCATTTAGGCAGCGCTGTATGTCTACTATTTATACAATGAAAAGAAAAAATCAATACAACTCATACACTCGACTATTTTTCCGTAATTCGCCGGTCTCCAGTACGTGACGAAATAAGATGCAGCGCCGAACAGCGACCGCCCATTGTCGTAATCTTGTTTCCTTGATTCATGATCTGGTATAGCTCTATTCAGATTGCTCAATTGGAATTCTATTGACATTGGCAACTTAATGCTACCACTAGGATACGCGCTGTTTACAAGGAGATGATTTAACTTACTCATAGATTTAACTGATCAAGATGATCATAGTCATATATCAGTCATCCCATTTCTGTTTAGGGCGACAAAGATGCTTAAAGTAATTAGCCAGAAGCTAGCATTTCAACCCACCAGTGTTTCCAGTCACTGTGATTTAGTGCTCCTAACCAGGCTGTGCAGCTTGCGTGTTGACGGATGGAGTAATCTGTTGAAAGAAACGAAAGCCAATGCAATAAGAGTGCATCTCAGCTTCCTATTTTCTTTATACTACACGACGATCCTTGACAGGCCCTGGTTTGAAAACTAGCTAAGTGTGGGTGTCATACACATTTGACAGTAGAACACAAGCTCTGGGCTCCGTAGAGTTTTCATTATAAAAGATCTTTGCTGTTTTGATTAAGTTAAGGCCGTAGATTTTGCTCCCTCGAACCCATGCCTCTTTGCAGTTTTGCTTATTTTTGGTTCAAAACAAAAGGCAAAGCTTTAGTGCTGCACGTTAACCCCGTCAAACCTTATACATTCAGGCGAAGAAATTGCCACAAATGATGTAGTGGGTCTCTTTGGAGGGACCCTTAAACAATGGTTGCGTGATTTCAGCGAATGAAACTCTATAGGAAGGAAGTTGCACTGAATCTTTACTTTTTGCTCCGGAGACATATCCACAGACAGTCATAAGAGTAGATGCTTAAAGTTTTTTTTATTTGGTTGAATTTGATACAAGTTGCATACAAGTTGCAAAAGTAGCTCAGCATCATGGAGTATCTATCCCCGAGCAATTATAAGTTTTCCTGGTAAAGTAATATCACTCGGTTGGAACACTCTTCGCCAGTGGTGAGGTTTCTCCTGAGATTCGTGTTCTTCGTAATCCAGTGTTTCACATCAATACTGGATTCAGGTTACCGGGCATTTCAGTTATTTCATCCATGTGTGGGAATCCAACAACTGGCATGAAAGAAGTGGCAAATGTCGGGGGTCGAAAATAGTGAATTCAGACCGATTAGCAGTATCCAGTGTCAGAACAATCGTTGTGAGTCATTCCTCCGATAATTTATTGAAACAGGTGACTTGCAGGTGGCCGTTCACAAAATCCACTTCCGTGAAGTTGTAAACTAAATCCGGCTCCTTTATTTATCCACAGCTCGTTGCAGAAAATAGTTTGTTATTCTTGTTGGACACACCTATCAAATGATGAGCAAAGAAGACGCAGCTTCTATGTATGTTTTCTTCAGTTTCATTGACAATATATTTGTGACTCAAAAATCAGCCACAGCAAGATCTCTCATGTTGATGTTGAAACTTTTTGTCACTTTGAACTCAGAAACGGCGGCATTTGCTCACGCTTTAAGTTGTTTCATTCTTGCCTTTTGGCGTCACCTCTGATTCGTGATGTAAATAGTGCTTGTACAGAACCCTTCTTTATTGACGACTGAAATTTTTTTCAGGTTTTCAACATCCAGTTGGCTTAGCTTTGATCCCACTTATCCGTTCGTCATTTTTAAACCGAACTCAGGGCACTTGCATCACCAGCCAACCTATCTCTTGCTTGTCCGGGTAGGCTCTGAGATTCCACTACCTAATTCCGAAAGAAACGCTTGCATTTTTTTACTGCTTTGATATGACTGTTCACCTTTGCCAGCAGCTAATCTCTTTGGTGCAGCTTCTTGCGTTACTTCCGACCAAAAGCGTTCACAGGTTCCCAGAGCTCAGAATAATCAGAACTTTTACCTTCTGTGCCTTTTGTGGGTGTCTCGTTTGCACTAGCTTGTGTTTGCTTCAGTGCTTCCCTCTTTTTCTTTTCCGCTGGTACGGCTGTAGCTAAACTTCCAGCTGACGCTGTACTTACCTTTCCGGAACCTGTAACCACAGCAGATGCATCAGCAAGCTCAAAAACTTGCTGGTCATAGAATCTTCCATGATCTTAGCTTGTGATCATCGGTTGCTACCAGAGTCCTCCGCTGCCGTCATACATGAGGTTGATGCCTATAATCGGAGACCCTACTGTACGAAGTGAGTCCAGCGCAGCAGAAGTGAATTTCCAGAATCAATCTGACTGCCACGTGCAGAGATATAATCCTTAAGATTCATCCTCATTTTGTTTTGCAGGCTCTCTTGGTGTGACATCTTGCGACACACAAAAATACTAAATTTTTAAACTCTTGCAGGTAGCAGCCAAAGAAATCAAGCTGCCCTCGTAACTTTCTGTGCAGCCATCTGATCGAAATCAAATTGACAATGTTGGTTAATCTTAATGTGAATCAGTTATAATCTCACAAGAAGCTGTAATAGGGTACATTTGTCATTCTGTTACGGAAAGATATTACCATTTGATTTGCGTATTAGCAACATCTTATAGTGGAAACAAGCAATATTTGCTTATTTATGTATTGACTAATTATTTCAAAGAGTGAAACCATTCAAGTTGTATCTTAAGCATAATTTTTTTCGTTTTGAATATTCGCTAATTTGGTAATTTTTAAGTCAAATAATTAAAACAAAGAGCCTCAGACATTAATTAACCTTTAAATTACAACGTTATTCTACTTTTGAGAAACTTTTACGGACTGCCAGCACTTCAACGAAACACTAACAAAACAAACAACTTAATGGACATTGTATAAATAATAATTAAATCTAAGTCCTAATTTCCACGGCTAATCTCCCCTTGACTTTTCACTTTTATTTATGCTAAACGAAAACGTACGCACAGCTAAGATTTTCTTCACCCCATCGCAGCCAGCTAGTCAGTGTAAACACAATACATCCTGCGAGAAGAGCAATGTCCTAGCCACCATAGACGATGTCGCCGTCGTCATTGTCATCGTCATTGTCGAGATGTTTCATGCTAGTGGCAATAATTTCGGTGGCTTGTCCCCAAGAAAGTTACTTAAAGTCTCCCTTCAGTGTCATAATGGCCATTACTAGTAAAGCCTTAGGCATGCACCAGGTCCAGAAGCAGCTCAGGACCGGGCAGCTACACTTGCTTTTCCGTATTCCCATCAAGTGTCGCCATGACATTAACGGTAAAGTATGGCGGCTAAATGTAACACTTAGCCAACAGTCCATGCTGCAAATAAATGTCGTCTTTCGAAATTTATGGTATGTTAGTTTTCTCTTCGTCGACGAAGCCGGCAATGGAAATGGCGACGAACAGTTTCTTTAAATGGCCATGTCCAGAGTGTGTAAGAAAAAGTAAATTTGTGCTTAAACATATATATGTGACGGTAGGAGTTTGTTGCTGCGGGCAGTGTGAATAAGAATTTTTCTAAAGGTTTCATATCCTTTTGTTTGCTATAAAAGGTAGGTGAACTACTTGTGAAATATTTGTGGCATATTTGAAGAGTTTCATGGAATACAACTAAATTTTCAGAGCGTAAAATGATTATTCTTCAATCATAAGAAGACAACTTAAGATCTTGACCGCTCAGAATCAATGATGCATATCTTACAAATTCGTCAAATTAAAGTAGGATAAACTTTCTGACCCGGTAATTATATTTTCATTGCATCTTTGATTTTTAGCACATTGTGAATTTCGAACTTTCTCAATCAAACATTTTGCAATTAGATAATGAAGAGTTCATTGAAACCTTTTCGTGCGACAGTCCCATCACTTGAAATATTTCTCTTCATTGTCAGAACCGTAGAGTATTTTTACGCAACGAATGTCGACAACGTGTCCTTATCGACCTCTAAAGATAAAAATGTCATACAATAGCTGTAAAAATTCATCACGCGAGGTTTCTACTAACGTAAGTTCCAGGATCTCCAAGCGCCTGTCTGCGGGCTCACAATTCATTTCGCCCGTTGTCCTTCCGGTGCCATTCGAAAATCTCAAGCACGTCCTCAAGACGTTTCGTCTGTTCGTGATGAGATGATACAGCGGTTAGATACCAGGTATGTACATCGGATACCTACTACAGTCTCAACGTGGCCCGTCAGCCCCAACTGACATTATAAGGTACACTTTTCGGTTGAACGTGTCAGGAATTTCGTAGCGAATGATTTTTTTTTTGTTTTATCAGGAATGAGGTTGGCTGCTGAAGGATTCGAACGCTGATAAGAGAGGTGCGGGCTCAATTTCCATAGTACCGGTGCTATTGTAGACTGATGTGAAGGAAACGATTTGAGTATTGGAACACTTACAAGAGTCTTATCATATTATAGGGTTTTTTTTTTAAATCAAATTGAAAATTCGGATTAACTTTGTGTTTTTCCTTCTAGTTAATGTTAATTATTCGACAAAGTTTATTTTTTCCCAAAAAAAAACATTCTCGTTCTAAACTCTCAAGATGACAAAATCACACTTCAGTCATTCAGCAATCTCATTGTTCATACCATTATATCATATTCCTTAGCATAGCAAAATCAACTTTGCTGGTGACAGGCCCGTCTTCCTTACATATCGACTGCAGTGTCGCTGCACATACTAAACCAAGAAGTGAACCCAGAAGAAATCGATGTAACGTGTCGCTGCGGTGAGATGAATGCAAGTTTTCAAGAAGCAGTTGCCCAGATGACCGGGTGCTGACGTGGTGTGACTTGAATTCAGTCTAATCCAAAACATACATCAAGACCACCTTGGCAAAAGTATGTCTTCGTACTATCCGTCCGTATCAATTCCATTTCTCAGCACCAAGGAGAGCTTAGCAGACCCCATCCCACTCCCGTCATTTTAGCACCACCCAAGTTCGTAGCTCGTGGACTCTCTTTTTTTTCGGGCAGAAAATGTGATTTTCGTGTGAAACATTAGTCATCTGAGAGCATATTTGCAATCCTCACAGGATGTTTGGCTGACGATCATTTCCATTTTCCGTGCTCACTGGACTCAATAGAATCGAATATTGCTGGTGATTTTTCATAAACGACTGAAGGTCGGAACGTGCTTGTCAAAGGTTGAAATTTAATATTTCGAATGGTGATTTGGTGCTGTGAATTTTCGTATGAAATAGAACATAGTCGCGTAGGAGTGTCAAAATTATATTGAATTGGTTGAATTCAGATTTAAGTTTACTAAAGCTGATCCCTTTTACATTTACTACCAACAATTATTTCACACAGTGAAATAGTTCTGAATAAATCACCAAATTATACGTGTACTTTAAAATAATTTTCACTTTTGATTGCCTCCCTTTCCTCCTCATGAAAGTTCATTCATAATTTTCCAAAACTGTAATAAACAATTGGCGTATTACAATTAATTGGTCGCAAAAGAGCCAAAGTCCAAAGTGTTAAATTTTAAACCCATGTAACTAATTCGTATTGACTCGATACTGGCCGTCATATTGAAGGCCGGTTGGGACTTGCTATCTGACTGATATTAAGATTAGGTTAGGTTAGGTCAAAGTGGCTGCTGGTCCACAGAGGTCTGCCGATCAACACACATAGGCACAAGAGAGACCCGTTGTGATGCCACAATAATTTGTGACTCTCTCCTACTCACTGAACTCGGGAAACCATCTGCTTCCCTTGAAAAATCGCTTTATCTCCTTTTAATTGACCAGGGATAACTCGGTCAGGTTTGAGAGAAAGGGAGCACCAATTGCCACCAACTTTCTCCTTGCCAACTAACACAAGAGGTGGTGGACGGACTCCTTCTCATCCTCAGAGCCACAACTCCGACAGAAATCGTTAAACTGCACTCCCAATCGTTGTGCATGCCATCTTACGAAGCAGTGGCCCGTACGAACTCCCACAGTGCAGCGTAGAGCGCTTCGAGCTAAGCCTAAAAGCTGCCTGGTGCAATGCGCATCCATGGATACTCAGGACTGCCTTGCTATTCCACAGGATGATTCATCTGCCCAGGATCTCCTAGCATCCTCGATATATTTTTGACCGATGTCATCGGTATACCTATTAAGAGGGAGCAGGAGACCTCCGGTAACAAGGTTCCAAGCCTTGCTAGCTCATCAGCCTCACAGTTGCTTTGAAAACTCCTATGTCCAGGCACCCAAATAGATTGAACATCCGAATGTCTCGACATCTCTCTAAGAGATGCACGGCATTCAGCAACAATCATGGAAACTGTACAAGAACCAGCAAGGGATTTAATAACCGCTTGGCTATCTGTGAAAATGCCAATATTAACCCCGAATATTCGATTACACAGAAGCCAGTCGATTGTTTGTAAAATAGCCGCAACATCTGCCTGAAAGACACTACAATGGTCTGGTAGACGGAAGGACAGCTTGAGATTCAGCTCATCCGAGTATACACCACTTTCGACTCTATTGTTTAGCTTTGAGCCGTCAGTGTACACATGGATAAGCCCACTTTCGAGGGTGACACCATCATGCCATGCATCCCTACCAGGAATGCGAGTTGTGAACTCCAAATCTAGTAGGCTCTTTTACAGCAGTAAAGTGCGTTGAAAGCCTTCAGAGCTCTTTCTGCTACATTGTAGGTCCATAGTAACTTCGAGTCCAGGATCAGCCCTAAGTACCTGACTCTCTGGCTCAAATTAATGGAGACCCCATTTTATTTGGGTAGCTCAAAAGAAAGAACTTTGTACTTCCTTGTAAACAGCACTAGTTCCGTTTTATTAGGATTCACATTCAAGCTGCACTTACGACTCCAACGTGAAAGTATGTCAAGAGAGTGATTAAGCCTCTCCGATAGCGTAGATAAATACTTTCCCGACAGTGCTACAGCTATGTCGTCTGCATAAGCAATCACTGTGCAGCCGGAACGGTCCAGTCTCATTAGAAGAGTATTCACCGTCATGTTCCACAGCAAGGGAGAGAGGACTCCACCTTGAGGTGTGCCCGTACTGACTCCTTATTAAGGTACTATCGAAAACCGTTTTGTCCTGCCGGGATCGAGATTCGATGTCAATTGCTCGATGACAACTGCTTTGACAATTGCCAGTGTCAATGGTGCTGTTCGAATAAGTCAGAGAATGTTAATTAATTTGTTAGATTCCGAAGACTTAGCTTCGCTTTTTTTACTGCGCAAACGATATTTCGGATTAATATTGTTTCGGATTTGTGAATGTAATCATTTTGGAATTAATCATTTTGGAATTTATTAGAATTTATTCCGTTTTGAAAATTATGTTTTATTCAAGCTTAATGATCAAATCGTGTTGTAAGTACCGCACTTCAAGTGAATTATGTCGAGTTGAATCGGACTGCTCATTGATACAATAAATCAAATCGTGGATGTAGATAGGTTGGCTATTATTGACATCAAGTAACATCAAGTAAACAAATTTTTTCGACCAATTTCAATACTTTAGTGCATACATCGCTATTCCGATTTGATTGCCAACATGTCAATTAGTACAAAAAAAAATATTTTACGTTAATAAAAAATAAAATATTTTACTTTAATAATTCAATTAAGCTTACCTGCGGTTTATTGTTCAATTCGTCAATGAATCAATTATTAGTAAAAACCCACTTTGAAAGCATGTAATGTGTGTAACTTAGTGTATACAAATCGCGTTAACTATAAGTAATTCTTTTTTGCTGGGTTTCGTTGCAATCTTAGTAAACAATCCCCAGTTTGACATTTATTTATTATGGACGTTTGACATATCTCTCAGCCCGTGGAAAAAAGACATTCTGTAGACTGGGGGGAAAAGTACTTGGATTCCGCCATCTTGTTTGTTAATTGCTTTTTCAACCGGCTCTGTATTAGACGGCCATGATTAGATCCACTTCTATGCGTCTTTTCAAGTATTGATCTAAATTTGCACTAAACCAAAGCTAAATTCTGATCGGTATTTGATGGTACCACCGGCTAAGAATTTTCAGATACGCCTGGTTGTTATGCAATTCGATGATCACTGACATATCACCAACCGCTGTAAGATGTGCCTTCTTTTTGATTTCACCTTTGCATACTGCTAGGAGTGTATGCATCGATATTTAAGTTAAGGGAGTGCATCGCTTTTGAAAGGCAATTGTTTAAATTAATTTAATGTGATTCAATAGTTTCTAGCTTCGACACTGACACTGAAGAAGTCTGCAGATTACCCTCGAAACATATATGTACATTCGTCAAAAAATTAAAATATATCTAGCTTCTAAA
Source organism: Nemotelus pantherinus (assembly GCA_963978885.1). NCBI lineage: Eukaryota > Metazoa > Arthropoda > Insecta > Diptera > Stratiomyidae > Nemotelus > Nemotelus pantherinus. Next base: position 24,847,735 of record OZ022264.1, on the reverse strand, counting down.
TGAATAAATCTACTTTAAAATATTTGGCAAGTGTTTAAGTTACAAGTCTCCAAGTCTTCATAGTTCAGTGCTTGACAATCTTTTTCATGTTGTGGATTCCTAGCGTAGTTTACATACTATAAGATAATCCAATGACCTGATTAATAATTTTCTCAGAATGCTCCGCAACCAGATATATTTTTGAAGAAGCAAGGACTAAGAGAATCGAAAACAAAGCTCTTTCTATTTTCGAGAGAGGAAAGTATTTTCGAAAGTCCGGAGCCTTAACGCTTTCGATAGTACCAAAAAATATTTGGTAATGAAATAATAGACGAACTAATAATTGGTACATTGCATTACATCATACTTTCTGTTTTGCCCAAACCAACAGTTGGGTACTGAAATAATTGAATTAAACAGTAGTTTTTAGCGCACATCTAACGTACACATTGGTTTGCTTCGAAAAGGAGTAGAATCTCTGAATGATTATATGGACCATGTGGTTTCTCTGCAAAAAAAAAGTAAGTGAATGTTTTTAGACGAAATCATCTTTATTTTTGTATCAAAAGTACTACGTCAGAAGTACTTTGCGAAATCGTATGAGCAAACAAGTTATTCAAGATCAAAAGTATCGAAAGTCGTTAAATATACCTTCAACTATTGGTTTTTTATGAATTATATAACTCCAAATTTGCTTGCCTCAAGAGCTTTTGATCTCTCGTGAATTTCCTATGGGAGTTTTTTTCGCAAATTTTTATCTAGTGCTCATCAACTCCACATATCCACAGAAACGTCAACAAACTTCACTAAAAGCGGAGTTTTGTGGTAATGCAGTAAAATCTACAGTTGCAATCCTTGTCACTCAAGAATCTTGGCCGGTGACTCACTCGTGTTAGAGTTTGTAACAATTTTAAGAAAATGGGAGATGGGAAGGTATCTTGATAAGCTCGAAGCCCAGAAGGGTCTGCCAAAAGTTTGATGGGCATGCATAAACAAGGAATAAAATATAAATTGGTCCTAGAAAAAGCCGTGAAGGACCCTAGTTCGCATTAACAGAGCACTCTCTAGTATGTCTATCAACGGATGCTGGTGTGCTGCTTTGCTAGCTCTACGTTGCAGAGGTAGGTTACAAGAATATGGAGTGGACAAGTGAATGAGATTTCCGATGACTTATCCTTCGAGATTCAGCATTTCTTGAGGCAGATGAACAAATTCTGTCTTACAAGGACTACCAGAAGAGTGCGTGCGAAACTGAATGCAATAAATAGTAGAATGAAGTGAACAAGCAAAGAGTAGGTAAGAATGACGCCTAAAATTTGAAGGGACTGACAAACACCTTGAAAATAGGAAGGGAACGTAAACAGGTGACCTGTGATCACTTGTTTATGATTTCCGTGAGCTTATGCTTGTCGATCTAGATTGTAAATTCAGGCTCAGCTTTGTACTTCAGTGCATGCCTGCATAAAACTGCTAAGAAACCAGTTGGGACTGAAAATTATAGGCCTTAGTATTGCACATTTGAGCCTCGAGTTGCCAAATGAAGGGTGACAGCTGTGATTACCGGTGAATGGCACCAGTTTTCCTATTCATTTTTCCCATAGTGGGTTGAAGAACGTAAGGCTCATGTATTTTCGGGCAACCTCGCATCCCAGTTGTCTTGCAAGTTGTCAAAAGATATCCGAATCACCGTAATGAGGGAGCGGAACAGTCCTTCTAAGTCATGGGAGAATTCGGATTTCACATGTAAATAGGAAAACAACGAGACTAAAATTAAACTTCATTGTCAGAGACGGTGCTTTGTGAGAAACTAACAAGGTGAAATACACTCTTCCGCATAATTTCCGCCAGATTTAAGCAAGTTAAAAACGATGAGTGCTCCATGTGGCCAGCCCTAGACCCAGCGTAGGGGCCGATCATGTCTACGTACAAACGTTGGAATATCACGCCTCCATTAGTGGATGAAGTGGGTGTGAAGCGGCTTGGAGGTCTTGCAAACAATATGGGATCCAATGAAGTTCTTCACTTGAGCAGCCATTTCGGCCCAATAAAACAGGGTTGTTTACGTCAGGCCATATATGTTGCTGGGCCTAGATCTTCTCTTTTAGGAATCTTTCTTAAAGTGATGTGAATTTAAGTTCAGCACCACTGTAGTCTACTCGTTTCGAGCTAGAACGCTTTCCAAAAAATGAACGTGTCACAAAGATTCTGACTCAAGGTTCTGGCTACCCTTTCGGTGGATGATGGTAAAATTAAACTCTTGAAGCTTAAGAGTCTACCAAGTTAATATGGCATTTATGTTTAATTACCTCATTAGCCATTTGAGGAAATAATGGTCGGTTAAATTCAATAGCACGGAACTTCTTGATTGCGAACAGCACTGCCAGAAATTCTTGCTCTGACACGTTGTAGATCCCTTAAAATGAGTTGAATTTCTGTGACATTTATTTGACGGGTGCTTCGTCTCTTTCCTCCGATACTGCACTAACACGATCCCAACTCTATGTTTATTTGCGTCACATTTGATGGAGAAAGACTTCGTGAAGTTGGGGCTGTGTACCAGAGGATCAGAAGCGCAAGAATTTGTTTTAAGGCAGTCAAAGACTTCAGACTCCTCTCGGTGGAAACAAATTGGCTACGTTTGGAGAGTATGTCTTGCAAAGGTGCTACCAATGATGCATACTCTCTGAAGAAACTACGTATACTCTCTGATGAAACAATATTTGCAGGAATCTGTGCAGCTATTTAGTGGCTGGTAAAAGAGGGAATTCCAAGATTGATTTCACCTTTTTAGGACCTGCCGAAGTCGTGCCTTTGGTGATTACATGGCCTAAGTATTGAACCTCAGCAAAAAAAAATAACACTGCTCGACTTTAATCATGAGTTTTGAAGATGGAAAACGACTACGTGGAGCATCTTCAGGTGATCGTCAAAGATCTCAGTTGCAAAGCTGTCATGACATACAAAAACCTGGTGCTTGAAATATGGCGGAATGAATTTGTCCATCAGTTACGACATCGTTTGAGGTGTATTGCCCAGCTCAAATGGCATCACAAAAAAAAATGGTGCCAGGGTCACCAGGCTCGATGAAAGCCGTCTTCTTCCGTTAAAGATATTTGCCAGAAAACATTCATCAACTCAAGGCTTGAGATATCATTGGCCTTGGAGAGTCTATTTGATATGCCGTTTATTAGCGGCTAAATGTAATAAATGTTTCACCGAGAACAAGTTGAGTTTCCAGGCTTCGATTTTTGACTAAAACAGTTATATGCGTCGATTTAGCACTCTCGGACGTTTCGATTACGCTTAACGACTGGTCAAATAGAAAACCATCTCTGCTGAGATTTCTGGGTGCCAGACTTTGAGAGGCTCCAGGATTCGTTCAGTGCTTCTTAGCACGGGTGAGCTGCTGGGCAAGAGCTCAGTCACAGTTTGACTTGATGTTAAATTGCCCAACTTATAAAATATAAAATTTGCATATACTCGTACTCTAACTAGTCGTCAAAGATATACCCTGGCATCTTTTCATCCTGTAAATCGTTACTAGTTTTCAGAGGCTGTGATTCGTCATTATTATTTTGTTTATTTTAGGTAAATTTTTGTTCAATCTTTATTTTGTTGGGCATAAACTAGCATGCGTGTATAAACACCATCTTTACATTGACGTATTACTATAGAGAAGCTGATCCCGTCAGATCACTGTGTCAGGACTTATTGTTGTTTTTAATGCTCTAACTTGATCCGAATAGACGTGCAAGAACACGGTTTTAGTGTAATTGTAGCTTACTTGGAACAAAGAGGTAAAACGAAATTCCCAAATTAGGGACCCTAACTAGGCTCCCCTGGTTCAACTAAGCTTAATTTCAGGTATTTAGTCTGTTGCCATCTATGACGAGTACAACCGAATAGGTTTTTTGCGGCATTTCCTTAATCTTTAGGACCAGTGTTGAAATACTCGATATTGGATAATATTTTAAAGAGATAATCAGTGAGATTGGCTGGAGAGTACTTTTGGTTGAAGTAGCTAATAAAAGCAATGGAGATAACATTTATGCCTAATAAAACTTGGAGCGAAAGGAAACACCGAACAAGAAAGCGTACTACAAGGGGCATTGTATGAAAAAAAAAATTGTCATGAGACTAATAGAAGAGGTAACAGACTCAGTGCTGCCATTTTAGCATTTTGAATGCTAGATCTAGCATTATTTTTTCCAAAACGGCATTCGAAATTCGGAGTTAGCATCTAGCATTATTTTTGGCATTTAAATTTAGATTTCGGAATAATCTGGCACTCATCTATTTACAATCTCGCCCATCAAATTTTAATTTCAAAGTCCGAATTATAAAGGTTATAAAGTCATCTATATTGCTTTGAAATGGTAACGTTCAATTTAATCGTGATGATGCTAAAACCATCCACTTCAGACTCCCAGGAGCCTCGGGCATCTACAAGTTCAAGTTTACCAAAGTATGTGCATTCTATTTAGATATTTTTTCCTGAATAATGTGAATTAATTGTTTTGTTAGGGCTTCAAATGCAAGCAATCGCACGGATAACGCTGAAGAAAAATCTTCGTTATCCGACACTAATACTTTTTCTTCACTTAAAAATAAATAATTGTTGCTGTTTTGATTGCGGGATTCCGAACGATGTTTTGAAAAATATTGGTAGAAATTAGCTTTACACAAGAGAAGAAGTTTTAGATATAACTGATATGTCTGTAATCATTTGTATCATTTTGCGATGTAAATTTTAAACTTCTAATTTGTTTTTGTTATACGTACGAGGGTTGATCAATAAGTAATGATAATGAATATAAACCAAGGTGATTAAACTTAAAAGATATATTTATTTTTCAACATAGTCTTCTAATAAGTTAATACATTTAGTCCATCTTTTTGCCAAACCCAGGATACCTTTAGAAAAAAATTCTTTATCTGGACTCACTCAAAATGCCTCAACAGCGGCCATCACTTCCCTATCGTTTTCAAATTTCTTACTTCGAAGGTGTTGTTTGAGCCGAGGAAAGAGGTAGAAGCCACTGAGAGCTAGATCTAGTGAATCGAGTGGGTGCTCAAGCAGTTCGAATCCTGTTTCTTTCATTGTATCCATTGCAACTGCAGTCTTGTGAGCCGGTGTGTTATTTTGAAGAAACAGAACTCCGGCTCGCAGTTTGCCGTGTGTTTTCTCCTTCATTGCCTCTCGCAGTCTTCTTATTTGGTCAGCTTAGTAAGAGCCTGATATAGTGGCTCCCTTTGCCAAATATTCCATCACAATAATTTCTTCAGCGTCCCAAAAAACTGATGCCATAGCCTTTCCTGCCGAACTTGACACTTTGAATTTCTTCGGCATCAATGAAGAAGGTTGCTTTTAGGTCATCGATTGCATTTGGTTTCTGGATCAAAATAGTGCATCCACGTCTCGTCCATGGTCACGAAATGTGACAAAAAATTCTCCTGATCTGCCTGGAACTTTTTGAGATTCATCCTTGAGTTGTCGATTCGTTTCTTCTTATGCTCGTCCGTTAACATTCTCGGGCAGTGACCTTCTTCATATGTATTTTGCTGGGAAAGATTTTTCAAACACTACCATATGAGATCCCTGTGACCTCAGCTACATGCCTGAGGGTCACCTTTTGATCTGCTAACACGACATTTTCGGCTTTTTTTACGTTGTCTTCAGTGAGGGATGTGGATGGACGTCTTTCGCGGTGTTCATCTTCAGTGTATGTTCTTCCCCGTTTAAACTCCTTGGCCTAACGTGCAACGGTGGAACATGGAGGAGCAGAGTTCCCTGATGTTTCCACCATGTCGCCGTGTATGCCTCTGGTAGACAATTTTTTCAAACAGATTTTCAAACAAATTTCGTTTTTCCCCATTTTGATGTTCTGTGTGGCTCCTGTGGCTCCTCTTAGGACTGTGTTATATTGGAGCTAATGCTTTCGGCACTTTGAATCCCTGGAATCCTGGCCTATTTACATGTTTTCTTCATGCTGACTTTGTGAGTGCATGTAGTAGTAAAATTTTTTTTTTTTTAATTTTATGCGAACTGGAAATAATCTAATCGGTTATACATATTATTTTCATATTGAGCCATGTTTATTTCAATTAAATAAAAAATCATTATATAGCACTATAATTTTACAAGATCTAGCATTATTTAGCATTAAATAAAATTGAATCTAGCATTATTCCAAAAAAATAAATGGCAGCACTGAACAGACTATTTACAACAGTCATCCATATACCGAAAGGAGATATCTTTTTTCAAAACGATCGGGATTTGAATTTTAAACTTCAGTAGCTTTCATAGTAGGTACACGTTTTTTTACACTTGACTCTAGATCAGAGTTAATCGGTCCGCAAAAAGTTTGTTGCTGCATTCACTTACTTTTAAGCTGTTACTCAAACAAGCAAGACCTTGTTGTTTTCAATATTACCGGACCTCAACAGCTCTCGATGAGGCGTCAAATAACGCAGCTAATATCATGTTCAAATACGCTCTGGTATTAAGTATAATTTTTCGTTTATGACACTTTTGCAGAAAATTCGTTACACAAATTATCAATAGCAAAACCTTTTTAAATATCTTTTACCATTTAACTATCATTTTCAGGAATCAAAGAAAACAGCTATGTCTCAATTGTCATTTTTTCATGTTTATTGAATATTATCAAATACTTCGCATACACGCTACGAATTTAATCGAGCCCCATTTTAACTGAACTCATTCCGAAATAAAACACATTTGTATTTTTTAAATAATTTTTTAGGATACATTTTGTGCTCTTTTTATTCAGTATTCCATTCTTTCCATATTGCTAATATAATTACAGCATCCTATATCATGTGTCCTTGAAATACATTCATGTTCATGTAAGTTACACGCAAATAATAACAACTAGAACAAATACTAAACACAGTTTCAAAAGCATAACTTAAATGTTATAAATTAATAATTATAAGATTATTTTCAGGTTGATTTTTTGGAGTCTTTTCAATTTTTTTTTTCGTTAATACTATAACCATGCACAACCTATATGTTCATTTTATTTCAATTTCATTTTAATGAGGACTTTGATATTTAACTGTTGTATTTTGTTTAGGAAAGTTTTTTTTTGGATGGTAGCTAGTTTCAAAACTGAGTTTTTTCATATGATTTTTTTTATAAAACTTTTTTGCATAATGCATAGGTAACTAAAAAATATTTCTTTTTCTTTTTCCATAAATATTTCATAAATCGATGCACAAAAGATAAATAATACAGTAATTCCAATTTAACGTACTGATGACTTTCAAAATCCTTTAATAACTGAAATTTCATTCTTCGCAGGCAAACTTTGTTTCGAAACTTATAAACTAATTCGCACATCTAATCCAAGGAGAATGGAATAACATTACAAAAAAAAAATTATATTAACAGCCCATTGTTTTCCGTGCAAATTCAACTGAATATTTCATAATTTATTATTTAAATTTCCATTTATCTAACTCATAAAATTTACAAAGCTTAGAATGATATCTATATCCTCTCGCACCTTATCGCCTAGACGACTAAATCTATTTCAAGTTTTAAATTTAGTTATAAAATAAATCACAAATTCTGATAAAATTTCAGCATAGAACTTTTTTCTTCATATTTTACTTCATCTGTTTTTTTTTGTTTCTTTCTCATCGTCCTTCCGGTTTTAAGTAGATTAAAGAGTTAGTGCTATTTTTTTAGTACTTTTTGTATTCTCTTTCATGTAATTTTTGTATTTTTACTTCAATGGTTTTTTTTAATTTCATAAATAATTGCTATATTCACAGTAGACTTTTGTTTATTACAATAAGTTACTAAACTAGTGATTATCTTATTGTATTCATGTGTAGGTTCGAAGGAGTTTATTTACAGAAAACGAAGGAGCAGCATTACATTATTTGAAAGTAGTAGTATTTTGTGGCTAAGTACAGGAATTAAAAAAAAAGCTTGGAAGATCATTTTAAAAATATGATTTCAATTGGTAGAGGGATTTGGATTTGAATTCATGAGATTAGTTCGAAGTAGATGAAATAATGGTTATTGTTGCGGAAATGGAAAATAAAGACACAAAACGTATCTTGAAATTGATTTCCAAATCTATTTTTATTTCAATAGTTTTGAGTTAAAGTTATAAAATTTCAAAAAAGTCAAATTACAAGAATCGAGGTTTTCCGAAAAATTAATGATATGTTTCAGGGAGTTGTTAGACAGATTAGTGGCAGTAGTAGGTAACTGTTATGACTAGATTAGAAGATATATCCGAGAGAGAATTGTATCCTGGCTGCTGATATTTGCTGCGTTATTCGTGAGTTTCAATACTTTAGTCGACTTGCTTATCACAAGCGGCGAGGGGCGATAACAGTTGCTGTCAGCAGAGTTTTCAACGACTAAAGTATTCCGGGCGTAAATGCTGCCAGTGCACAAATTATCTTCGAGCACGGACTGCCTGGATGACAGACCGGAATGGTTATCATTTGCACATTATCACTGCTCGGGCGAAACTTTGGGAAAGTGAAAAACTTTCCCAGGACAGCACTATGCAATTCATATTTGCGTTAAGAGAAAGTTATTCTTAGCCATGACCCGAGTTGTGTACTGGCTGTACAATAACGTGTGCGATGGTCGAAACTTTACAGTTCGGCCAACTGTTATAGTTTCATGGCATTATGTATGAGGATAAAACAATAGCCTTCTGGAAGAGAATGAGAGAGAAGTGAAGTTTGATTTCGGCTGGCTGAAACAGAAAAGAAAAACAAGCAGGAAGCACTCACAGCTAGGATACGAAGCAGGAAGCAGTTTGAAAGGTGAAATTATCTGGTTTTCAATGATTAGCAACCGGTGCTCGATTGAAAGTACGATTTGCAAATTTTTGAATTATTGAGAGCGTCTATTGTAAATATTCAAAGAAATGTCAGTTCTGATTATTGGACAATCTCTCTTTAATAAAAGCCAGAAACTAAAATCGCATTTTGCAGATAAACTATTTACTTTCGGAAATAGCATATTATCGGACCATTCGGATTTTCAATCAAGCTCTCAGGCGCTGCAGACGGAAAAGCTCAATTCCCTACCTCAGACCTACAAGTACTATAGCCTCATTGACTAGTATCAGGTCTGCTCTAGAATTTTAACAAGATACTTTCAAGATTCGTCGAAAGTTTTGCTCTGCACACTATTGCTGCAACTACTGCTTATATTATTTGTTGTGTTGTTATTGTTGTTGTTATTGTTATTGTTGGCGACGACATTGGCATTACTGCAGCTCATGCTGTGTGTGCCGACAGATGTTGTTGCTGCCAATGCCGCAGTCGCCAGGGACCCGGTATCAGTTGTTCCTGGTGTTACTGGTGTCGACCCTGCTGAGTGCGTTGTGATGTTGTTATCTTTGGCCATTCGTCGGTTCCAGGCAAAACTTAGGCCAACTTTTGGAGCAGTGCCGCCACTTACGAAATTACTATTCGGATGGCCACAACTAGCTGATGTTCCCGTACTGTTACTATTGTTAAAATTACCACTATCAGTTCGATTCAGACTTGGGTTTCCGCCCTTGCCAGGCTCATCGAATTTACCACCACTCGCCCCTCCGCCGGACGAGAGCTGGGTATGATGGCTGTAACCTGAATCGGAACCGAAGCTCGAGTCCCTCGAGTAAATTTGGGGCTGCAGGAGTTCCGAATGTGATGGAGGCGGTGGTGGTTGTGGATGATGATAGTGGGCTGGCAGACCATTGGCCAGCGTGCGGTACGATGACGTATAATCAGGCAGGATGTAAGGATACGAAGGCAAGTGAGTCCGGAACGGTGTCGCATTGTTCGGGTGAGCAAGGCAAGCGTCATAGATTAGTCCTTCATGAAAAACTGGCTCGGCATATCCGTAGGTCGGTTCGTGGTCGATTGGGACAGCGATGCGCCTTCGGTCCAGGCTTCGCGGATTCGTCCTCGATCGGTGCGAATGAAGCAAGTGCCCTTGTCCTTGATTATGGTTGCTCAGTATATTGTGGTGGGTGTAATAGGGCTGCGGATATTGTGTAGGCCTGGACAGGCTATTGTAGTTATTTCGTTCGCGAAATATTGTCGAGACAGCCGTAGGTGGCGAGTGGTGCAATTGTTTGTTGATTCGATTTCTTCGCTCCACTTCGCTGTCTCCACCCGTCGTCAGACCAGGCGTTGATTTCGCATAATAATGAATGCGATTACTACTTAGAACACTACCACTATTGTTATTGTTGCTATTGCTATTCGCCGGGCTGTTGTTATTGTTCTTACTACTATTAGCTACGCTATGGTTCGCATAATGCTGATGGTGATTGTTAAACGTTAAGGACATTAAATTACGGTCGTCGTAGACGCTAGGAACAATGTCGGAGCCGCCTGTATGTTCTGACGACGTATTCAGATCGTCTGTTGTCGTCGTCGTACTGAAGTGCATACTATTGCCATACCTCCGATTCGAATTATTTTTATTGCTACTATTCAATGTACTGCCACTACTGCTACTGTTACACGGTCGCCTCCGACCCATCGAAGCAGCCAAAGGTCGTACTAGACCTGCAAGCACTCCACCATGTTCTCGTCGCCGGCTATAATCACTGCTTCCTGCCCCGGTATTTGATGATGACGTCGATGATGAAATGACAGAATTACGTTCCAGTCCGGGATTCAAGTTATTCTTGCTGGCCGTTGCACGTTCGTGATAGATAGTCGCGACACCCTGGCCATCAGTAGCGGTAGTTTTCTGGAACGATCGATCTCCCGACAGACTAAGCTCATCTTCGGCAAAATCATCGTCGGAATTGAGTGGTGGTTCTGACTCGCCGTCGGAATCTCGTCCTGGACCCAATTCTTCGTATACATTGTCGTTAGATCGATAAGGATCCGGTCCAGGCGATGAGCATACGAACAATGGAGGTGTTCGTGTCATTGGATAGCCGCTTGGATAGTGAATTGATTTGGGTGGAAGCATCTGAAATGAGAAGAAGAACGTTCTTAGTAGAATTATTGGAATTTTGAGGAAAAAAGAAATTGATGATGACATTATTAATAGATTTTAAACAAAATGAGAGCAGCATAGAGAATCTAGAGAATAATCGAATCCTTATGATTAAATTTCACCGCCTCATTATAGTTTGTTTAGTTTTAATTTATAGTATATTTTCTTTTTCTTTTTATATATAAATTTATTCCTTGTCTAGTCTTTAATTGGATTTGTATCTGTTGATTTAGACAATAAATAATAATAATAATTATAATGCTGTAAGAAGACAAACTTTTGACATAGCTACGAATTCTGAAATTTTCTAACATAATTGGCTATATCTTCTATGTTGCGTGGCAAAGTATGCACTTAAGGGTTCTCTAAACAAGGTTCGCCACTACAGCACCGTAACTATATCGCATGAGGGTCGTATAAGTTTTTTCAAAAAACTTTAACAGAGGCGTGGCTGGATCACCAATCAGCGATCAGATGACCTAATATGGTCATTTTAAAATCGTAGTGATGACGATAGACGTTTACTCGAGACAGGGGTGAGCAAAATTTAATCGGTAATGCACACATGAATCGTTATTGAATACAAAGAAAATGTCCGAAATTATGTTGCGTACAAATATTATGTCAATAATTGCAATTGTGCATATTAAATACGTAAGCTATGTGTACTAAAACATACAAGCGGTAAATAAAATACCACCGCTTGCGGGCGCAACAAGATGCCACTTGTTGGTTTTAAAACTCCAATTAAATCAAAAATACTGACAAGAATCTTCTTCGGAAGACAAGTACTAAATCGTTAAATTCAACTGAGTGCTGTTGTTACTTTTAACTAAACAATTACCTAAGGAAATGCTCTCTTGGCTGACAATCTTCTTGAGACTGTTTGACAGCAAGGAATTAGCTATTGGATACGCGGATGACATCACAGTAACAATAAGAGGCTCACAATAAGAGGCTCACATACCCAGAACGCAAAAAGCCATAAATGCCTCAAAAGACCTAAAATTAAGATTCTTATGCATAGGGATACAGAGGTGCGTCTTGAGGAGGAGGTAAAATATCTAGAGATCCACCTGGATAGGAAACTAATCTGGGATAGCCGTCTAAACAAAACGACACTGAAGGCCACTAAGACTTTTTGGGCGACAAAGCAAATGCTCAGGGCTATCTCCACGGAAGGCACTCTGGGTATCCAAACAAATGGTGAGACCTATCATCTTACATGGATCAGATGTGTTGTGGAAGAAAACCATGCAGAAAACTGTAATTAATAGGCTCAACAAGTTTCAAAGACTGGTCTGCGTGCTGATTAGAGGAGCAATGAGCTCCCCCTAACGGTAGGGATGGAGACCCTTCTAAACTTTAAACTACTACACCTCAAAATCCAAGAGGAAGTGGCAAAACAGGCGATAAGCGTATGACAGGCCTGCAGGTACAAATTACGGGACCTTTTATCATCTCATCTCATCAGGCCCATAATGGAAATGCGGCACTTCAGAGATCAAATAAAAACCATGGCCACTTGCGATCAGATTCAGGGCCAAAATACGATCAAAAAAGCAAATAGAAGAATGGCCCAACCCTCTCGCAGAGAGGGTAGAATATGAATGGTTCAAAGATGGAGGATGGTTTGGGAGCAGGAAGCATAGGACCCAGGTAGAAAATGCACATTTTTTTCTATAAAGAGGCCACTATCTATCAAGCAGGATTTTCTGCTATACTTAAGGCTGCACATAACAAAGGTCCTATCAGATAGCCTAGCGGTTTTTAAGGTTATCAATCGGGATCAAATAAATTCAGCTTTATTCTTAGAAGCGCGAGGGCAATCAGGGCACTGAATATGGGTTCCTGGCCATGAGGGTCACCAACGAAAAGAGGAAGTTGGTGCAAAGGCCAAAGAAGGAGCTGAATTGCCCTTTATTAGACCCAATTTGTGCTGGAGCTTGTTGAAGGCTGAAACGGATAGGGAAATCAAAATATAGACTGGCTTAATTTAGAGGGTTTGAGACACTCAACAACAATTTAGAGGGTTTGAGACACTCAACAGACTACCTCAGTTTCGGTCTAAAAAGAGCAAAAGCAGTGCCTCAAGCTTAACGGCCATATGTGGAGCTTTGGCAGGACATCTTCCTTGCAAAAAGTAGCTCTGCAGCATAGGCAATGAGCTAGACGACTGCTATAGATACTGTGGAAAACTGATAGCAAGTGTAAATGATCTTCTCCCACACTGTAAAGCACTAACGAGACGAAGATTAGTGTTGCATGGCTCTGCTCTTCCCTCTATCTGAGATATTAGAAAAGTCCCGTTAGGGGATATAGCAAAGTTCATAAGGAGTTTGGATATCTTTGAAGGCATAACGCTGAAGAGGCACAACAAACCTAGAATGTTGCAGTATTAGGGACCATCGACATCCACTCCATGCATTCAATCAGTCCTTCATTCATGCAGAACATTGAACAGAGCACTAGCTTTTAAATTGTGGGGTTATTTGTTCGGAGATTTGAGTATCTGAATCAAAAGAGGAGCAAAATGACAGACTAGTCATATCATAAATTTTGGATGCAAAAAATGGATTCTCTAGACGTTGAAGAAGAAATATATCAAGCATATATTACCTAATTAAACTTTTTATAAAAGAGGCCCTAGCTTTGCTCCTATAGTGCGCTAATAATCGTTAAAATTTTTCAACTCAATCAAATCAAAACAAAAATGTTCTGATGATATTTTAAAAAACTGGAAAACAGCTGATTAAGTGAAAAGAATACATAGCCCACATTGGGCGCTATCAGCCAGCAATGCTATTATCTGTTGAATATTTTCTTAATAGGATCAACATTTTGTTCCTGCATTTACTTATGGATATATGTTGAAAACGATCTACTTTATAGATCTTGATGACCGGGAATGTTTATTATATTTTATGATGACCGGAAATGTTTACTATATTCCAGCAGCTTGAGTGACAGACAGTCAGTTGTCACCTGGTTGTCACTTTCTATCGAAAGTCCGGCCATTAGGCGCAAGGAGTCGCTCAAGGTGCTAATGAGTGGAAAAGGTCATCCCGGGCATTGGGGAAATGGACACAATACAATGACCCGGAGCAGTTCATGTAGTTACCGGTGGCGCAGCGGGATCATGTTTTTGAATCGGCGACAAGTGGAAATGGCAGTGTGAGGAAATGAAAATGGGCTCAGAAAGTTTGGAACAGTCATCGCATGCAGTTAAATTTTGAAATTTGAAATTTAAAGCGTGGATTGTAAAGTTTTGGTACCTTGAAAAAATTAAAGTTGATTGATGGTGACAAAGTGTTTTTCCTTTATAGTTGATTAGTAAATAAGTGATTATTAAATTGAACGATTAATTTATTCTACATTTTTAGAAGAATCCTTAGCTAGCCAAATTTTATGACGCCACACCTGATTAGTAATATGATCGATCGGTTACATCTGAATACTCTCTTATTACTAATATATTTTTCATTTCTTTCCTTAAATCCAATTTTAGCATTTCTTTCGATATGTCATTCAACCGTCACTTCCTATTCTTTCAAATTCAATCAACCGACTATAAAGCACATCCTCATATTCCTTTCAAGCACAGACGAGGACCTATTACTGGATATGTCATATCCTTAACTATCGTCACCATCGAAACCAGCCACATTACAAACCAATTGAATTGGAAATTAGAAAAACGTTACCAGAGGAAAAAGAACTAGGAAAGGAACCTCATATCCGGTCTTGTCTGCTTGCGAAAAGAAGGTATGAAAAAATAGTAGAGAAATCAATGCTTGAATTAAACAATATTCCCGACGACATTCATGTCCGTATGAAATGCTATGACAACATGGTGTATACAACGATCAGAGAAATCACCTTGGAAAGGGAGCAAACCTCAAGACATGTCTGTTCCATTCAACATTGAAAATCATTCCGCCAGACGACGATGTCGACAACTACAACAACATGACATCGACATATGACAAAGTGCCATGGTATAATACTCCACCACTCATGTCCTGTCTGTACAATATTTGATTCGCATTTACTTTAACTGCACTACGAACCGTAAACATGTTCGAAAACGAAGTCTCATGTATGTTCTGCTCACCGGCTCTGGTCATGAAATCACATACCCAAAGAAGAAGAAGAAGAAGAAGTATGAGGCCCCTGGGCGAAACAAGGACCTGTCACAATATTTAGATGAGTATTGTCAAAACACATGTCACACGAGACAATCGTTGTCATTTTCGTTAGCGTTATCGCTGATACTCTGCCGTTCGATGTATGTGTGTGCAGTTTTATTCAAATGCTTATGGCAATCAAAACCATAAGCCTAACATGAGTAGTGGCCCTGTGGATTATCCACGAAAAATCTCCCGAAATCGAAAGACCCACAATGGAACAGATGAATACAACAATATATACGTACAAAAATCCCTTTACATTCATTTCTTCTTCTGCAGTTCATTGACGAAAATATGAGATGGCAAAAAAATAATAGGAAGATGTAATGCGTGCCATTGTACAAAATGTCATCCATGTTCCAGGAGGTGAACGAAACGGTGACGAAAAAAAAAACTAGATTCAATCCGAAAATGGGCTTACAAATATCGTTTTCTCTGCACTTGTTCGAAAGGGATTGTAATAATATCGGGTTACATTATTTTTCGCCTTCTCGTCGTCTTTTGATCTGACATGGATATCGAATTCGGATGATGTTCGTACAACATGTTCATTTTTTTCTCTCTCTCGATTTAGCTCGGTTTGATGGATAAGCATCGATTCTGATTAGATAGTGAACTTGATGTGGTGTTTGAAGGCAAGATATGCAGGTTTTAGTAATACCAGAATAATTTTTAAGGAGAAATATGTAGTTGAGGTTGTGATATAGGGTTGGCATAGTGGTTGATTTTTGGTTGAGGGATGAAGATTAGATGCATTTTTAGATTTGGAGGTATTAATAGAAGATGATTCTGGGTTCTGGAATTTTAAACAAGATATTCAGTGAGCTTATTACCATGGTTTTAGTGTATATCGTAATTTGAGCCAAAGAAGGGATCAAACAAAGAAAAGGTATGGCAATTTTTTCGAATTCTTTAAGAGCTAATGATTCAGAAAATAATATATTCTAGAGCATAGAATATGTTTTTTGGTAGATGAGTTCAATTTGTGATTATTAAATCCAGCTAGCATTCGTTATAATTTGATTATCTAGATCGATAAGGGATAATTCTAAACTGCGCAAAGTTTTCGTAACTTTTGCATATTTTTTGAAACATAAAACTAAATTATATAATATAAAATAGAAAAAAATCGCATATCTTTAGATAAATTAAGAGCGTGGTCAATATGTGCATACATCAAATTTCAAAAGCTATTGTATCTGATAATAATATAATATAAGATAATTTAAATAAATGATAAAAAATATAAGATAGCTTGAAATAAATAAATATTAGACCAAACCTGGCAACACAATCACCTTCAATCTTTTTCATTCAGGCTTTCAACTCAGTTAAAACTGTCAGACGATTCATTTAATTTAAGTTCTTCCAATGTTTCGTGCTTTTCTATTTTTATTACTTTCATCCATTTCTGAGCTACGAGCACATGAAAACGTGTTGTGCGTGGGAATGAATGGGTTAAAGCAATTGAAGAAACGAAAACTACACCGTTTGCAAGATTTTCTTTTTTTTTGTCTTTTTACATTCGATCATCTACACGAATCTTAGTACGAAATATGCAGATACAGATATAAACGCATCTCTCTGGACGACGATATGTTTGAACAGGCACACATATGATCTTGTGACGGATACGAGATAATTCTTGGTGATCTGAGATATCCGTGACGCTTTTAATTGAACGGATTACAGCTGCTTTGACAGTTTCAAACATACTTAGAAAGAGATATTGAAATCCGATTATGATCTAGATCAAGCCTATTTTCGCTGTAGGATGGGCGTTGCAAGCCCAAGGGAATGACGACGATTTTGATACGGTGATTTGATGGCGTGCTGTTGATTTTGGTTGGAGGCTTAATTTTATAGACCTTATGGTGCTTGGGCTTGATTATGAATTTGATAGTTTTACTGCACTTGTTGACTATGATGGTAATTAGTATCGCGCATGATATTACATAACGGATTAGCGCAACACGTCAGATTTATGGCAATATTTAATTGAAAAAAATGATTGTTATTTAACAAGTGTTGGATTAAATTATCTAAGGTGTTGTAACTTTTCCAAATTTATCATGATGTGGGTTTTTAGTTTGGTAATAGTGTTCTGCGAAACGTTAAAGATCTTAATTTAACCTAATTGCTTTATGCTGGAGCTATCGCTTCCACACGGTTGAAAATTTTGGGGTAAAATCCATTATTTTTCTATAAATGCGGCTTTATAACATTGATCTATACCAAATTTCGCATATTTATGATAAAACTAGCTTTTATAGTTCATTTCTATACGAAAATTATATATTTCTTATGCATCTCTGAAAATCAATTTCACTTTTACACCATATATTTATAAAGTTTATATTACGTTTGTTAAAACGTATATCTTTTGCTTATTGATTTGATCTATCAGTAATATCAATTAGCTTCAACGCATATAATTCGTTTCGTTTCGTTTGAAAAACGCATATTTATAACATATTGAGCATCAAATTGACACCAACTTGGTGTAAAAAAGTAGCACGCATAAACTGCAGCATTGATTGTGCAATATTTGACGATGCAGAGAATTAGTTTTGAGTGTACTTACTTAAAATTGACTTTACTTTTTTACGTGAAAACCTTTGAAGAAATTTCTGCATTCAGGCTATGTTTGGAAATGGATTTACAAACATGAAAACAAACAAACACTTAAATATAATTGGAAAGCTATGTTTGCTATGTCAGTGTAAATTATATGCTTCTTTTCAATATTTATTTACAAATTAACCCAGTTTTTCTTATTTCAACTTTTCCCAGATATAAACATGTATAAAACATGTGAATCGATTTGATATATTTCATTATTAAATGGCATAGTAAATTTTATATCAATATGATATTTGCCATAGTAAACAAATTTATAATCATTTTATATCATGTTTATATTTAGCTTTATCGAAAACATTGATATAAACTGTTTATAAAAACTATAACTTAAAAGTTTGTGTTTGATATTGTTTGCATTTATCTATTTGATATTTTTTTTAGCTGGATTTCTATGTATATATTTTTTTATCAAAATAACACCATATTTTTCAACCGTGCATGGTTTTAACGAAATTCAACAGCTGTTACACCTGGGCTGAAGAATTTAGGAGTTTTCAGTACTGATTTAGTGACTACTTTGATATAAGAAAATCATTTAAATGTTTGATTAAATTAAAATCTAAGAGGGAAAGTTTTCGTGTTAATATCTTCACAATAACACGATCTATCCTCTTTCTTCACCCAAATCAAACACAAAATCATCAAATTGAATTTACTTGCATTCATATGCAGAACTAAATTACATTAAAACAAAGTGATTTTCAACATTCAATCCGATCGGATCGCACTCTCTCTCTTTTCTATTCAAAGCTCATCGAAATTCTATCCTCCAATACAATCTAACAAAAGCCATGTCAGTAGCATTGTCAGGATGCGAAATGCATTGCTACCGCCATCGTGTCATAGTCTCTATACCAACAACAACCATTAATATAATGCACTGCATTTCCATGAAATTATCCTGCGAGTCCTTGACGGCGTGGCGTACGCCCGTGCAGATGAGCATGAAACCCATTCGTGCGGTTTGCGGTGGACGACGAAAAGTGTAATCCTTGGGCGCATTCGTCATTCGCGTCAGACAGCAGAACGGATAGTAGTAGTTGCAGCAAAAACTAGACCACGTCGGGATGTTCTTTGAAAGCAAAAATTCCGACTCCTAAACAAATTTCATTTAGCTCCAGGACTTTATAAATGGCACTCATTTTTGCTAACAGTATCATCACGGTACGGTGTAGGTTGGTAAAAAGCAGCACACTATGTTATTTTATTCGAACGCCCCAATCTCTTCTCCGCTCGTGATGAAGATGAATGTTAACCCTCCCCAGACACACTACAATTCGAGCACCTCCCTAGACACACCTGGGTCTATGGAGTCCTGCCGTTTTTTTACCACACTTCGAATCGTTTTAAAATCTGAAAAAATTCATGAAGGTAGATCGATATCTATAGAAAAAGAGCGTGCATTAGGTGATGGATATATATGAATTTTTATTATTGTTATTTAATGGAAATCGACACAAAACACGAGAAATACACGTATTCACTTAAAACATCATAACTTTTTGTTAAATAAGTTGAAGAAAATTCTATTGTACGAAATGTTTCTTGACGTATAGTAGATGAAAGAAAAAAAAAGGACATAATGAAACTTCGAAAAAAGTATAATTATTATGACAAGAGAAAAAGTACAATTTTTTTGGAGTCGAAAATTCGTTTGAAATTACAATTTTTGGTTTGAAAGTAATGTAACTCAAAGTTTTATACGTTTTTGTGTTATTTATTATTACTTACACTTATTCTTATTAAAATAAATAAAGTAACTGAACAAAATTACAAAATGCATTCATTGCATACATGAAGCTTGTGTTCTTCGCAAATTTTTATTTCTTCGCTCGTTAAACTAAGTGCTAACGTTTCAATAAATTTATATCTTCCCAATGCAGTGTTCGCTTCATTAAAATTGTACAAAATGTTACAATTAACTACCGCTTGATCTAATATACCGAAGAAAAGCTTCGAAGAAAATGCACACTTTTATGCTTCCGTAGACACACATGGGTCTTTGGTGTCCGCAGCCAACTTTGACACCTCAGCAATTCACGAAGAACGGAGGACCAAGCGTGACGTTCACTACGCCAGTTCTGGATCCAAGTACAATTTTTTAAGTGGAGGTTAGAACCCGAAATATTGACGTACCTGTGCGCCCTGACGATTTTCAAAAACGGCCGGACACCAAAGACCCAGGTGTGTCTAGCGGGGGTTAACACTTGAATGTCACATATCTAAAGCTTCTCTTTTGCATAATGCAAGTAGAAACCGTAACATAAACCGTCTTCAGTGGCAGATTCAGTTCGTCCTTTCTTGCTGCAACCGAGATAGGCCTGGCTGCAATGCTTCGACTCGCTTTGGTGGCTATTTTCTCAGCACATGGAACTTAGAAGGAGTCATGCGAAAATGGCAACCATCAGGACTTTTACAGTTTATAATATGCAAATCATATCGTTGCATACAATTTGATAGTATGTAAAAGGGACAAGACTGCGAATCAGAGAGTTATAGTAAAAAGTGCTGAATAATAGGGTGATTTCTAGAGTGACTGTAATTGGAGATGAATAATAAAGCGGTGTGAAATTAGATGTTTTTGAAGCAATAGTCGGTAGGCAGGAGATTCTTCGTAAGATGGATATAAATAGATGGAAGGTTATAGAATGTAGACTAGTAATTTTTATAGCAAAGTTATTGTGAATCTGAAAAAATTATATGCTAGACTATATTTTTGATGAAAAGGCACTTTTTAGATTTCACGTTAAACTTAAGGAAAAATATAGACAGCAATAAGAATAGCTGACCATTACAGGATTCAAATAATTCAAACAGCGCCTGACTTCTGCTCTAAGTTATCTGGGACATACTAAGTGTTTTGCAGTTGACGGTAAGTAATTTGCTATTTTTGAAGTCTACCGAAAAGGAAATAGTTTGAAAGTAAGGGCCGAGCTTTGATAGAAGTCCGAGTTACATGGGAGAAGGAAACTTGTCTAGTGCACAACCTGTTTTGTATATTTAACTTAATGTTTCTATTTTTGTTAGCAAAAACCCAATCAAATTTATAGTCCTCTGATTTTAAAATGATAATAATGGTGTCTTGAGAATCATGATAAGTAGATACTAGTTTAGAATTTAACCAAAGTAAAACCTATAAGTCGAACAATCGCATTAAGTCGACCATTTGGTCTTGCCCTTCCATTTATTCTCTTTTATGTATGAGTAAAAACGAGGCATGAAGCGTTTCAAGCACTTATTTTATCACTCAAAGACCTGCAGCCACCACAGCTACTGAATAGAGGAAGATACAATTATAAAAAAATGGCTGTAATTTACGAAAAGAAAATAATAATAATGTATATTCTCCAAGAAGAGTTTCACTGTCACACTCTTTCAAGGACAGAAAAGTTTTACAATTTCTCTTTTTGGAAATAATTGCCAGATATGTGTGAAAAATATCAAAACATTTATTCATGTTGAATGAAATGAAATGAATTTTTAATTTACAAATATCGAAAGATACATTTTCCTAACTATCAACGGAAATAAAGACAAGTCATAAGTTTCGCTGCTTCCAGCAATTGGGACAAAATTTCTGTTGCTAAGTGATAATGTGGCTTAAAACTTGATTTTAAGAATTCAAAATGTTGCATATATCAACATTTGAGAATTTTTTCATAGCAATTAATGAACTCTGCAAACTTAACTGATTACAAACGTGAATATTGTGCATCAATTTTACATTTATCATTCAAAAATGAGAAGATTTGTTAGATTATAACAAAATTCAGCGGATGAATTTTTATTTTAAAGCTTTATGTGGAAGCGCCCAACGTGGACATAAGTTAAAGAGAAATAAAGTACAAAAAATTGTGTGAGGTGTGTATGCATAAATCTTAAACTCTTTTGGCTATTATCAATTTTGCATACTTTTTTCTAGACTTGCATAAAATTATTTTGATTCATTTGTTACTTTTCGAGACTCACGTGGTATTTCCCAGACTAATGCTTTTTTTTTAGATTGCCATCAAGTTTTGCTACACTTCCATGTTTCTCTCCAGACTCGCTTTAGTTTTTTATAGACTAAACATGCAGGATTTTTTCTAAACTCGCAGGAGTTGTTTTACTCCTGTGATTTTTTTCAAGGCTCTGAAAATCTTTTGCAGACTCTCATTCTTTTTTTTTTTTAGTTTCCTGTTACACTTTTCCGCACTTTCATGTTACTAAAACGATATCAATTCTTAATAAAGTGTCCTCAAAATGATTCCACTTGCCTCACTTGATCATATGACTTTTTCGCCATTTCATTTGAAAATGCTAAAAAAATCTTCATCAAATACACTAAGTTACAGTGATCTCTTGGTTTTTAATGAACCTTTTCAGGTGGTTTTATCTTTGCACGATTTTAATCTGTAGACTCTAAAATTGGTCTGTGCGGTGTTGTTTAGTACGACTTGAAGTTTTTTTCTTACAGGGAAATTTTATTTGGAACTAATAGTGCAATAGAGCACGCACTTTCGATTTCGCTGTTAAATATAACACTATAAATATAGTATCTCGTTATTTCATTCAAACAAAAATCATGAGAACTACATTTAAAGTAAGAGAATACAAGTGAATGCACATGTATATAAAATTGACTTTGGAAGAAAAAACATCGAGGTCTCGCTTTTTTTTAAAATGGGAAGGCACAAAGGGAGAAAGGGAGCAAATACTTTTGGTACCTAGTTTAAAGCATAACTTCTCTATTTGTCTGAGTTTTCTGTGCCAACCTTTTCTCATGGTGGTAAGGTATTTACTTGGTCACTAGGTAAAGCTAAACTCTTCGCTGAGATTTTTGATGCTAACTTCAACATCATCGCTTCTACGTGCGCTTTCAGAAATGGGACTTTATTTTTCCACACAAAATAAGGAATTAAAAATACTTGCTAGACCCGATGTTTCCAAACCTGCCGGAACTGATGATTTTTCGCCCCTCGTTTTAAACTGCTGCAGCTACGTCTTAGCTTAACCACTGCGCAAAATATTTCACTTGCATTCGACTGTAATACTTTGACTGCATCACTTCACTCAACTTTGAATTCTAGTTAAGTCACTTTATTATTATTTTGTTTTATTATTATTATGTTTATTGTACGAAATCAAAATCCATAATATCGAAAATCCATAACGAAAAATTGTGCACAAAAATAGTTAGTAAAAGTCAAAGGTCAAGAAAATCAGTTTTTTTTTAAATATCTCATTAGTTATCGTTTTTTTTTTACTATTAGGGGGACCAGAAAGTAATGTCGCTTTTTTACACAAAATTCAAACACATAATTTTTTAATTATGTAATCACCATCATTATCGACAACCTTTTGCCACCTAGTGAGTAAATTTTCAATGCCGGATCGATAAAAATCAATTGGTTTTTCGGCAAAATATCCGGAGAGGGCATTTTGGAGGTCATTCAAATTTGCGAATTTTTTGCCACTTAGAAAGTGTTGCAGCGATCGGAATAAATGGAAATCAGATGGTGCAACATCAGGCGAGTATGGTGGGTGAGGCAGTACTTCCCACCCCAATTCATTAATTTTTTCCAGGGTTCGCTTCGCACTGTGCGGCCTTGCATTATCGTGTTGCAAAATAACGCCTTTGCGGTTAACAATCGCTGGCCACTTTCCAATTAAAGATTGATTTACTCGCTCCAATTGTGCACAGTAAAGGTCTGCATTACCAGTTTGTCCAGGTTTTAGCAACTCAAAATGAACAACGCCGCGAATACTCCACCATACACACAAAAGCGCTTTTTTAGGGTGTAAATCTGGCTTAGCAGTGCTTCGTGGCAATTCATTTGGAGAGAGCCACTGCCTTTTGCGTTTGGGATTATCATAAAGGACCCATTTCTCATCTCCAGTAATCAAGCGATCAAAAAATGATTCTGTGTTGTATCTTTGAAGCAATATGTTGCATGTGGTGGATCGGTTAGCTTTGTTCTGATCGGATAAGTTGTGCGGGATCCAGACTCCTGCTCTGCTTACTTTTCCAATCTGCTGCAAATGTTCTTGGATGGTGGACCATGATCGGTTAAGACTATTTGACAATTCTTCGATTGTTTGACGCGATTTGCTTCCACTTCCGCCCTTAACATGTCGTTGTCTAATGTTGTTGGTCTTCCTGATCGATACGAGTCCGAAAGATCAAAATTACCCGATTTGAATCTGGAAAACCACCTTTGGCATTTACGAACGTCCAGTGCATTTGGATAAACATCGCAAATGTTTTTGGTCCCAACCGTTGCGTTGCTACCCTTGCGAAACTCAAAAAGCATGCAGTGTCGGATGTGTACCTCTTCTGGTATTTGGCTGGCCATTTCAGCTAAGATCGCAAAAAAAACAAAATTAATTTCATTGTTTATAAGTAAACAAGTCACTATAACCTTACAATGCCTTTAGCACCACTTTGAAATGCACAATGAGCTGACAGATGACAATCAAGTTTTGACATGCGCAGAAACGACATTACTTTCCGGTCCCCCTAATATAATACACAGGCTATCTCTTGTAGATTCAAAATCAATGAGTTGAACCATTTTATTAACGACTGGCCGTATGGTTTTGGTTCTGGGCGCTGCACTGGAGGCTTACTTGCATTTCTCTCTCTCTCTCTCTCTCTCTCTCTCATTTCTCTCTGAAAGATGTAAACTTTTTTTTCGCAAGTGTTGGTGCAGCGATGGACATTTCTATTAATATTGAAGATTAATTTGAAGACTTTTAACAGAGTTTGGCACCCAAATTGCAAGTGCATTGCAAGTTTCCTCGCGTTCCACGTAATTTTGAACGGACTCAATTCCTTTGTCTACACTACTAATTCCGGAGTACTAACTTCTTTCCATTTATTTACAAATGATATACTTTCATTCGCATACTCTTTTGACACAATTATTAAATCTCACAGGAACACTACTTCTGTTAGTAGAGATCGAATTTTCGCGTCGTTAAACAAGTTGTTATGAAGCATTATTGTCTGGACTCAGAAAACAGAGTTGAGTTCTTCTTTCACACAAGCCTCATTCGTTTCCTGCTAGTTAAGCTATTTCCGTCGAAGTGATTCACCCACGCTAAATTTATTAGGTTTTAAGGTCTCCAGCCACATTTTTTAAATTCCGAGAAATTCCACGATATGATTGGGTTTCCTTCAAAAAGGCAAGAAGTGCTTTTCCTTATTCGAAACAGCGCAAATCTACAAGACTCTCATAAGATCTAGACTTTAGTACAGCTCGCATATATGGGCTGGGACAGGCTGCACTATTTTAACGGAACTAGAAAGGTCTAATGCATAGCTTTCAAACTTATTGGTGATGAAGCCATTCTTCCGCATATTAAGTCTTTTGAAGTTGGATCCAACGCGGGTTGGCTTTTCACTTTTTTATGGCTTTTACTATGGACATTGTTTCAATGAAATATTAAGTGTGAATCCTTGTTGGGCACTTCCTTCACGCAACATCCGAGCCTCTCAACGTTCCCATTGTCATAGCTTTTTGGTCATCGCCAGGCGAACCGTTAAATTGCGTGAAGTTTTTTCCATCCAGATCAATACGATTTTTGAACAGCCTACCATCTGTTTACTAATCCCTCTACTACAAGCTACATTTGTTTAAGCGAAACGTACACCGCTAGCTCTAGCAATCTCATCGCTTCCTTCAACTCTTTCTTCAACGTTCCTTCGGTGAAGGTTACCCTGTAGTATAATAAAATATTATCTAAGCGTTTACACCTATAAAAAAATAGGAAAACTGCTGGGTTCGTCGTGGATTGGGAAACAAAAGCCAAACCGAATCATTTTATGCTCTGTCATACTTTTTCAGATATGAGCATTATGAAAGTGGAGAGAGAAATCTGCTGTTACATAAACACGAATCGAATCAGCCTAATAAAGGTGCTTTCAGTAGCTAAAGAGGATGACACAGTTTAAGATTTGACTGGCATTATTGAAACTAAAGATCAATTGACCGATGGCTCACTAGAAGCACCAGTAGAATCAGATCCGAAAACTATATTGGAGAAGCTTGATTAGTAAATTTCATCAAAGAAACAGAATAAAATTGACTATGGCCTGCAAAAAGACTATATTTTCAAACAAAAAGTGTCCAAAAGTGTCTTCAGTTTAACTGAAAATATGCATTTTCTTATGCACAAAGTTATTTTGTTTTTCATAATTTGTTTGTCAAGCAGCAAAATTAAACCATAAGCAGTATTTCATTCAATGGTTCTGTCAAGTACTTGAAAATATGTTTTATTTCCTTTGATGCATCAATTCTGAATACTAATTTCTCTTACACTGGATGATTTCGAAATATCTTTTAGAATATACCATTCTGCATTACAATGAATTCACACAATAGCATATCCCTTTCGATTCAAAGCGTCAGAATGAATTCAAGCAACACGGCATTCATACAATCACAAATATTCCACAAGCATATTATCATATTCTTCCTTACTCCATTCAATACAACAATTCACTCGCGAATATGAAGTGTGTACTGTCAAAGACGCGATGTTTGATTATTTCAAACCTCTGATTTTCGCACCTTTGGAGTGCAACTCCTGCAGTACAAATTCGCAGTTTTTTCTTGATGCTTTTCAAATACAAAAATTTTGTATTGAAGAAGTTTTCTAAATTCAAAAGAATGCTTCTAGTCAGTGCATCATTTCCACCCCTAGTCATCATCAACACCATCATCATCTTGGCCATATTCCGTCCTCTCTGTTCGTGTCGTTTGCATCGTGTGAAGTATTCATTGTACCACAACATAAAAGTGAGTCTTCTGACGGTGGCGGCTGCTCAAGCTTTCATAAGAGCAATCTCATATCCATTTATAGGATCGTCAAAAGCAAGTCAACACTCCATACCTTCTCGTGATATTCAGGATCTATTCACTAAGGCATAAGACATTCGAAAAAAAAGGAACACTAATACTTTAAGCGTGCACCCGGTGGCTTTGCTTTTAGCTAGCAGAATAGCATTTTTATTTTGCAAAAACGCTGTAGTCGTCGTTTCTTTGTTTTTTCAATAAAAATCATTTTGCTTCTTTGTCAATTTTTCCTGCCCTATATACGCTGTAGCTGTAATGAAGCCAGCGTATGACAAGTACTTGTTGTTTGAGAGAGATTCTATGGGGGAAAGAATATAGTGCTTTATTGCATTTATGCATTCTTTTTGCAGTGGTTGTTGTAGATGTTTGGCAAGGACAGATGATGTAGTTTCGAACATTTTCAAGATTCGATTTTAAATTCAAAGAAGAAGGACTGGTTTTGAAATTTAAATTTAATTGTGCTTTCCAAAAGTATTTGACTTCAAAACGAGCACTTGCAGGAGTGCATTGGTTTGAGTACTATGGTGTTTCAGTTACTTTATGCACTCACAAACAGAAGAAACTTATGAGAAAGATCACATTTACTCACCATGCAATTATTTTCAGGGCCAAATGTGATGAATAAAATATTTATTATCATGCTAATGTCATCAATATTTCAGCTTAAATCGTTCAATTGCATTAACTCAACACAGGCTTAGTGAAAATCGTCTTTATCACCATCGTCAATCAAATATTAAAACTAACTCCAAGCACTTTATCATCAAAGTTCCGTTCCGGGAAAGCACAATCAACACGGAACAGAAACAATATAATATTCAAATCCTGCCGCAAGTCAATATGCACCCGAAACAACTCACTTTGAGTATTTTCCGATCCCAATCACACTCGTTTGTTGGAGCTAAGCCTGAAACAACAATTAACTCATTTGCTATATCTATTATAGAGTCCGATGTCATTAAGTTGTTACTGGTGTTTGTCAAAAGCTCAAACTCAACTTTACCCACAATTCATTCAGTTCTCCTTCGACGAAAGAGGACTGAAACGATATACACCTGGTCTTTCCGGAGAATCTATCTCCACTTCGAATAGAATTCTTTGAACCTTATGAGGTCGAGAGGCAATACAACGTCGGGCCTACTGTCCTTTCAGCTTCAAGAAACAATTCGTACCACCAGGATGAGAACACAACAAACTTGGAGAGTAAAATTAGATTACAGGTTAATTATTGAACGTCCACTATGGGTGTATTGTCCTTCCTCAGGAAGTGTCTTCTTCTGTGTTGGCTTGGAACTTCATGCAAAGCAAATAGCGTTATTGCGGCAATGTTGTCAATGGCCACGACAGCCGGAATTCTGGCTAGGACAAAGTCTAGAGCAATATTGATGTGATTATTGTCAGTTGGAGAGTGCAAGAACCTTTGTGACTAGGCTGTTGTTTAATATGCACATGGAAAACATACTACGACAGCATGTCTACAGAGAAACAGTGTTATCACGTTTGATGCCTCTTATTATTACACAGACTTGGTTCTGGTCTTCGATAAACCATTTGGTGAGTTGCACTGAGGTGAGATATTAAATATTTCCAACATTTTTAGCTGATCATATCACAATAATTGACGATTTTCATTTTCATCAACCACATCACATGTTACTTTATTAAAATCAAAAGAAAATCAGGCCTTGTAAAACCTGTCTGCACAACAACCCTATTCGAGACTCATTCATGACACGTGATATCAGACAAATATCTCGTTGATTAGGACCTTTGGACTTTATGGGCTAGATGAAGCAAAGTCACTTGTTTTATGAAGGTGTAGACCTAGCCACACAAAGTGAATTGTTTACATCTCGGAAAAGTAATTACGAGGATCCTTTTGCTATGTACAGACGATGGATGGCTGTGACAACGATGAGTATAATAACAAATGATAGAGGAAGCTAGACTGATGCGTCTCGAAGCGACATATATAGGCCTGACATTCGATTTTGAAATGTCATCATCAAATTTGGTTATGAATGAGAGAGAAGCAGCGTTTGCTGTAAGGGAATTAACAATTTAGTTTCATAGACAATTGATAGGTCTGCAGTAGACAGTAGTGCATGTAGTTTGTCGTGAGAGAAGAGTTTACTGCGGATAGAGCAGATTGTGTTGGGCATATGTAATTTTTTGACATTCTTCTTGATAAAATCTATTTTTCCATTTATCAATAAAGTAAGTAAAAACTGCTAAAGCTCATGATTTCATATTTTGGTTGTGGAATTACTGGCAAAAGAGTAGTTTTCAAACCAATGACAATCGAAGTCGCTGTTGCATATTATATAAATTACAGCCTCAAGGATGAGGAAAGGCAATCGAATTTGGCCTTCGAGATGTTGAGTCAGCGGGCAGTAAAAAGACGAAATAACAAACTCACATGACTGTTCTCTTAGACATTTGGATGTTGTCTGAATGTAGTATTTGCTGTCAGTATGACTATTACAACAATTTGCACATTTTGAACTAATGTTACTTGTTTGTTTTTACTGCGTGGTTTTGTTTTGTAAAAAATAATGAAAAATAATAAATAACAAATAACTCAGACACTAGAAAGTAAGTAAGAGGATTAGGTGTGGCCCAACTCCTGGCAGTTTGTACATTGCGCGGAAGTTCTCGCTTCATCGGTTTTTTTTTCTGTAATTCTGCGATCCAAGAGGTAACACAATTTATAAATTTTATGAGCGTTTCGCCTTTTGGCTGCATTTCACAATTTTGAATTGTTTCTTATCAGAAACGCCAAAAGTGAATTGTGCTCAGTTTCATCTTCATCTCGCCAACACTAATATCAAGTTTAATGATAGGTAATGACGAAATGTTATCTTTACCATCGACGCTTTGAGCCAATCCAACCAAGCGCAATACAAAATAAAATTAAAAAAACATAAAATTTCTGATTACCTAAATGATACGGATCTCGCACAGGGCGAAGAGAATAGCTTCATCAGCAAAGCTTTACGAATGACTAGTATTTTTATTCAAATGAAATAAACGCTAAATCTTACCTCAACATTATGATGATGCCTCATCACAAGCGGCCTATGTCCTAAATGTGCATCTGGATCTTCATACGTCACTGAGTGTCCTCCAGTTACGCCACCACTCAAATGACCGCCACGCGTCGGAGTCTTGCAAGGCAGGAAGTTCTGAACTTTTCGTTTATGTCTGCAAAGAAAGAAAACATATTGAACTGTGAAAACTAGTTGAAAACATTTCAAAAACGAACAAAATGTTATACAAACTTACATCTAATAGACTCTTAAAATATCATCAGACTGAAAGCCAATTTTCATAGTTTGCACGAGAATAGTATCTTTATCCTCTAGAGGGGAAAACCACTCACAGCTTATTTGTGATATCAAAGAAGACCTCCTGAGAGAGATTATTTATCGACAGAGAGTATCCTTTTCATTTGCCCC
The DNA here is from genome assembly GCA_963978885.1 of Nemotelus pantherinus. NCBI lineage: Eukaryota > Metazoa > Arthropoda > Insecta > Diptera > Stratiomyidae > Nemotelus > Nemotelus pantherinus. The sequence goes on along the minus strand of OZ022264.1, from coordinate 24,817,617 downwards.
CCAGGTCTGTCTGTGCAGGAACCCTTCTTTCGATTTCCTTCGATTCCCGGATTTGCTCATATCTTGTGTCGAAATCCTCAAGGTGGAAAGAAAAATGGTGAGTTTCCGATCATGGATTTCATTTCGACTTTGTCCAAATCACAAATACAGTCGATACCATCGAACAGTCAGAGCTGAACGATGGATGGTACTATAAACGAAATGGAATAGGCATCGAGTTTGTTTCCTGTACGGAACACATTTTCTTGAAATGTGGCTTAGAATATATAGAGCGAAAATGCCGGTACATCTTCGAAATCTCATCGATGAAAACCGAAAATAAAATTTCTGTTCATTTGACTGTGTATAAAAGTTGTGGCTCCGTAAAGGATATCTGATGCTGGAAGCACATTTATCACTCTTCTGCAAAGTTCAGCGTTGGCGATGATATCAGAAACAGCTCGTTCCCGGAACAGGCCTTGAAGTAGTCCTAGGAGAGATAGATGCTATGGGAAGTCCAATATCGTTATTAGCCCTGAAAGTGTAGGGAAATACTGGGCATAGGTGGAAGTTTTACTGAAATTTGAATCGAGATAATATGTATGACATATGGTAGAAAATTTTTACCAGCAGTTTAGGTCATGCCTTGAAATGTTTTGAATTTGAAAACTCACGCTATTTGTTCCAACCCGTAGAGTTATCCGATTTGGCTAGGTGTCACTCATTTTGACTGTTGTTATGACTAATATGATAGAGCGTCAAAAAGATGAAATAGTTTTGGTGGTATCCCATGCAAATTTGATTGAATTTTCATTTAAAAAATGGCTGTACGTAGCATTATTTCCAAATTTCGGGGTAGAAAGTCCAAAAAAATTTGTTACCCCCATATCTCCATTTTTCCCATACCCATCCACTCACATTCAACCCGAGAATTTGAATACGATGAAAAGTATCTTGAATCTTGCGGAGCTTAGTCCCTACAACACTGAATACAAAAAGGTGAGAAAAGAGATTTGATTTTTTTTCTCATTTTTAGGGCTCCACACAGAAAGCAGTTCTGAATATTTCTCAACATTATCTTCATTTTAGCCTACGGCTCAGCTCTTTGATGGCAATACGAGCTAGTTGGTGTGAACAGAAGAGCTAGAGCTCTATGATAGACTTCCGTCTGTAGATACGATAAGAATCCCAGTCTTCCTCCTTTTCACAAAGTCCTAATAGAGTTTCGAGTAGCTTGTAATAAGCCCTAATGGACCACTGATCTCTGAACGTTTGCATTCACACTCGGCACGAAGATGTGGCGGCTTCGACGCACAGCAACGTAGACTTAATGTTATTAATGGCAACAGCAGAATGAGAGTTATTGCTTTTGCAAGAAATATAATTAAAAATGAAGAAAAAATCGATTTGAAGTAAACCGAATGGAAAATTCACGTCTAGTATGGCATTTGATTTACATTATCTGCGTATATATCTCTCTGGAGAAAATTTGATGCGACACAAGACTTACTTGACATGTTCTCTCCAAAACGTGGATGTCTTTCAATTCATAGCGTAAATTGCTCAATTTTCTGCGAACTAACTCAATTAGGTGCGTCTTGTTTTTCACCTTTCACGACAACGTAAGAGTCTTTTGGAGTGTCGTTGGTGATGTTGAATTTGAATTTCATTTATGATAGGGAAGTGCTGTATATAAGGCTCTTCAAGGTTTTCAGACTGGTACATTAAGGTAAGAATTGGTTTTTATCATGGGACATAGAAAGCATTATGTATCACAATAGGAAATAAAATTATTTATTGTTGAAAAAGCGGTCGAAGACTGTAAGTGAAAATTTTAAGATTGAGTGGAAAGAGTGGTGACAGCTGAAGGAATGAAATTATGTAGCTAAATGAATATTGAATACAGCACAACCTTGTTCTTAAGGACGCTTCATATCTCAAACCCACGAACAAAAACTAAAGAAACTGAATTGGAAGCATTGCTCGATGAAGATATACAAAACACACAATCGGAATCTATCGCTGCGTTAAATATAACACAAGAATGTGTTTCACATCGTGTACAGATGAGGTTGGTTTAAAACAAGCATACTGAGTACTAAATGGGAGTTCTTGAACGGCAAGAGATAAGGGTTTTTCTCATCAAATTGTTACAGATGATTATGTTTTTTAGAATGCTAAACGCAAAAAGCATTGAATGAAGCAGGTTTATCATGGCCAAAATGAGACATTCATTGCACAAACGTTATGGTCTGTATTTGAAGGAACAAAAAAGAGTCAAATCTAAAATTTGACGATATCTACTAATGACGATTAAGCTAAGCAGCGTCAACAAATTTCATTTTTCACCCAGACCTACCTGACTTAATGTTGCTTAACTAGTTGAAACCTATTTAGAGAGGCAGGTCTGGGAAGATTTACCCCGTCTGTTTTTTACTTCGCTTGACTTTTTACGTACTGTTTTTTCCGATCAACGAAGTCAGCTTTTTCTGAAGCATGGTAACTTCTTGTGAAAATTTCTAAATTCGGCTGAATAGTTGAAACGCATCTAAAGAAGATAACTTCTACAGAGAAAGAACGCTAAGCGAAGGTTATAGCTTCACATTGAGCCTACTGTCAATGAACTTATATTGCAGTGTGGGAAAAAAAAACTCTTAATCAATCAACATCATTTAACTAGCTTTAAGACATTCTGAGAAAAAAACTGATTGAATAATTTCTATGCTTTTATGCAAACAGAATCTATCATTCCAGGGCATGCGATCATCATTCAGAAGCACATTTCTGAAGAACTTCTACTAACTGAACATGAGCTTTTTGGTTAGATAATTGTCATTATAACTACGCGGCGTTATCATGGACCCAATAGAGAGTCAGAGAAGGGCAAAATAAACACAACTCAATATTGCCGATTAAGTTTTAGGACTATACAAATGTAAAACCAATACAATGCATACAACAAAGCCTTCAAGCCCTCTTTCTCCCCATCAAACGCCGGAATCAAACAGGTTGCAAACAAATACTAAGATAAACTTTACTACAAACATTATTTGTATTGAGTCACAGCTCCAAGACAATCTGATAAAAACCAAAGCCCTGCCAATATTTTGCACTGCGAAAAATTGTACCATCCGAACTTAATGGTACATTAGCAACCTGTGCATGCAAAGGATCGAAACAGTTGATAAATATATTAAATAAATTAAATAAACATGCATTAAATAAATTAAATAAACATACTAAGTAAAGTGATCCTGGGACGACCCTCGTATGGGTCTAGGGGTTGAAACTTGTAGAGAACTTCATCACAAATTTACGAGTGTGAGTGAATACGAGTGTGGAGTGATTAGTTCCACGACTCACTTTACCCCGGATTAATTCAGGTACCTATTCAGAGCTAGGTGGATTCAAAGCTGGGTGCGCGGACCGTCGTCCAAACATGGATTCGAACCAGGAGCGTCAGACACAAAATACCAGTGCTCTACCCACCAGGCTACTCAAGCTATAAACATACTAATAGTACCGTGCATGTTCTCAGATTCTTGATTAACGCACACGAGACACACCTACATCTCAGGAAAAATGCAAACTAGTGCCAATCATTTGCACCTAAATTAGATTCGAATACACAAAATACTTAAAAGTCACAAAACACACAGATGAAGGCTATGTAAGGATGTATCTCTAAAATCATCTAGCTCTTCTTTGTCAGCAGCGCTTCTTGTCATTTACTGGTCATAACATCAGATAAAAGATGACCGTGAATTCTTCTTCCAAATGAACATAAATATGCAGTATAAATTTTGACTGAATTCATGCACGCGATTTGGCCCACACTGGGCGCAAAATGAAATACTCTGAAAATCCTTGAAAAATCCGGTATTTTTTTTTAAAAAGACGAAATAGTAAATAACAAATGTCTGATTGAAAGACGTCACTCCACAATTATTTATTTTTATAACATAATTTTTGTAACAGCAACATTGAAGACACACTAAGTAATAAGCGAATATAATGTCCAATTGTCCGACTGCCAGAATCAACTATGTCCATATTGTACTGTGCAGGTTGGATGCAACATAGTGGACGAATTCCAACCATCAGTAATGGCAGACAAAAGCCAATTGTCCACAGAAACGATTGCTTCTACAGAACTTTTATTTGTCCGTCGTCTTTGTGGACGAATGACTTATTAAACGGAAGAGTTGAGATCGAACCCGCAAGAAATTTCGAGCAGAATGGGTTTTGCTTTATGTCGACCTCGAACATAATTTTATGAGTTTTGCTTGTGGCACACGGGACGGGGAAAGAAAAAACGATATACCGTGGTAGACTACGACGACATTACGTGAAAAAGTAAAAAAAAATGCTCTTGTTTCCCGAATTTTTCCTAAATATTTTTTCGTGTGCTGGTGCATGTTTGATGGTGCTGGTGCATGTTTGACATAGCTAAGACCAACAACCTTTTATGACACCGTTGTCTAGCCGGCACCTTAACGCGAGGGAATCAGATCAGCCTAGAATTGTTTTGTGAGGCAGCTGCTTATAGCTGTTCCGCAAAAAAAAAACACTTTTTCTTTACTTATAGCACTTAAAACATAAAGCATTCGGTTAAAATATAAAATACATAGCATGCACTCAAAACCTGCCAAAGGTTTTATTATAAATTTTGTTGCTAATTCTACATGCATGAACCGGGGGCGACAAAATATCCTATCTAGTCGTGCCAGTACATTCTGAAAAGAATATTGGGGTTAGTTTTTTTTTGCAAGAGCTTCTATAGTTAGGTCACCTACTGATTGGTTAACTTTTCTTTAGCCCCACCTGAACTGGTTCCTTTAAGAAGCCCAAACAAGGATAAGAAAAGTGTTTAGTTCCAAATAATGCTGCACAAATGATGAAAGCGATTAATGAAATTTCAAGGAAGCATATCGAAGTGAAGTATTTCGGGAATTCACTCATTTTAACTATTGATTTTAATAATATGATACAGCGTCAAAAAGATGAAATAGTTTTGGTTGTATCCCATGCCAATTTGATTGAATTTTCATTTAAAAAATGGCTGTACATAGCATTATTTCCAAATTACAGGTTAGAAAGTCCAGACATTTTTTTTACCCCTATTTCTTTAGTTTTTATAGAATACAAAAAAAAATTGCCTCTGAAAGGGTACAGAAATAAAAATATATATTAGTATTTAACATAAAAAAACAAAGCTTTTTCATTTTGGGTCAAATAGCTTGGAAAGGCTCTACTACCAGCGATTTGACCCAAAGAAAATATTAAAAATTTCTACAATATCGCAGATTGCTCTTCCTTTTTATCTTTTTTACAAATCCACTTATTCATTTGATTCAAACTTTTTAAATCCACTTCCATTTCATCACATTTAACACTCCAAACAAATCTCCGAAAATGAGCTTTCAACAGATCTTCCTCCCTGGATACACCCAGCATACAAATCACAATTTAACATGAATATAAAAATGTTCTAAAAAAATTTATGAAATGAACGATGCATAAAGTGTCTCTACTTTTTTTTGTCCCTGGGCCTGCTGTCTCCTTCGCTTGGCAAGTAAAAAAAATCTCCCTTAGTATTCTCATCGTCATTAGGCCGCAATTGTTTTCGTACAGTACTATATCGTCCAAGTTCTACTTTCCGGGACTGATGCCAAATTATTTTTCATTTTAATTAAATTTTAGATGAAAACTCTACAAAGCAACAGTGGAGAAGCAACAACAGTTCTTCGTCAGTCCCCTTTCATTCATGATTTTTCTTCAAAATGCCGAGATTGATGAAGGGGACCAAGTGAACGAGCGTCATCATGAGTATGACGAAAGATGATGATATTCAGTGGCGTCCGTTCATCAATGTTGTTCTTGAAATTTCTATAGAAGATATCTTCCGGTCTCTTGACACTCAACGGCATATTGTCGCCGACCAGATTGTAAGTGCAAGGACTTAATGAACGGCTGTGAATTGTCTATTCTTCAGCGTGGTTTTTGGTGGGTGTGATTCGTAATTAAATTAATCAGTAAATTTTATGCATAGAATCAAGATACGTTTGTTCGTATATTAAAAATAATTCATTCGGAAGACTATGTGCTGGCTAGGACTTTGTTGGAAGGCTATGTCTTTGAACGAAGGAGTGAACTGAGACTGACGGAAATGAATGAAAGCTTTGTCTTTATCAGAGCGAAATTGAATTTGATTATTAAAATAGGGTTTTTGATTGATTTTTTTATGTATGTTGGGAAAACTGTTCATTAGGTGGCATGGATTTTTCGAATTTAAATATGTGAGAATTTATTTAGCTAAAAAGGAGTTAAATAGCAGCCGTGCGAAATTTCACTTGATATAATGAACTAATGAAAAATACGATTTTTGATATCTTGCATATCATAAGAAGTTTAGGGATGAAGTATATAGAGGACATCTTGGCTATCGTGAAAAAAGATGTTTTGGCAGAAAGTTTGCAGAAGCTGAATAAAGCACATAAAAATATCAAATTTTCAATGGACGTCGAAAATAACGAAACAAAACACTTTTTGGCAGTACCGACAATTAGGGCTAACAAATAAGGAACCACGGTAGCTCGCGTGAAGGATAAAAAAGATAAGTGTAGCATTTACAGGATATTCGGATTATGAACCGATTTTGAGTTCTTGAACTTAAAAATTTGAAATTTCCAACAACAAAAAGCTGGATATTGTTTTACTACAATTTTAGTAAATGAGATATTCAGTAATAAAAACAAATGCTGAGGATTTTCTTTACCAGCCAACGTTATTTAAATTTTCTTAGTTTTTGTTAAAATATCTGTTAAGTGTCAGGTTCCGTTTGTCGAATGAAAATCAAATTCGATACAACTCAGTCCAACCTTACGCTCTAATTAAATTTCATTTCTACCCACTTCACCCACCACAGTCGGCAGACAATCTGAAAATAAGCAACCAACCGTCCAGAGAATTTCGGGTATTTTATGTAGAATTACATCCAGCTCGGAAAACAACAATTGCTCTTAATAAACCTTAAAGGCTGACAAGTTGAATGGATTTTGATGACAGTCATAGTGTCGACGTTGCTTCGAAACAAGAGTCGAGACAGCAATGATGAGAATACCGGCAGGACTACAACATTTTCAGGGGAGCAAAATTGACTACGTGGAGTGGCTAGGACCATCCAGGCTCGAATATTAGAAGTTTGCTTATATGGGATCGGACTGACGGTACTGTTGGTGGTTTTTGGTGACCGGACAATTTTGCAGAGCACCGAAAGAGCAAAGAGTCAAAGAGCAGACCAATAAATTGTTAAGCGAACGTATAACGTATAAATACAATGATAGTGCATTCTTTATTACGTACGTATGTGAATTGTTTTCAGAGATTGTTGCATTGTCATTTGGGTATGATTGTGCGTCAGTGGTAATTCATCTGCTGTAATAATACTGATATAAATTGTCTGGAAGAGTCCAGATATCAACAAGAAGGATTTGAAACCAGTTTTGTGAGATTCAGTTGAATCGAATACATTTTCTACTACATAATTTGATTTGAGATAAATTTAAGAGTTTGAATTGTCTGCACGCTTTAAATGTATTATATTTAAATGTATTATATTTTTACCACTTTAGAATATATGAGCACCTATGAAGCATCTGTACAATTTTTAGATATTCAAGTGTCGACCAATTTATAAGGCTTCTATTATATATAAATTTTAATTTGATGTTTTTATTTTCAAAGATTCTGTCTAGTTCAGCTACTATTTTAACGAGTTGCATATAACAAAAAATGTACAACTGGTTCATCGCAAATTTTAAGTATATATGCATGGGAATATTGTCGGCTACTTATGGCTATTTTTTAATCAAATTCAAGCGACTTTTAATGTAGCAGAAAACAAAATTATGTGAAAAAGTATGTGAAGCTTCAAAGAAGTGGAAATTATCAGAGCATCAGATGAAACACAGCATCTATAGCGTAATAATTTTACAAATATTTAAACTCTTTTTATGTATGCTATTCACTTTCATGTCAGTTCAATAATCTCAAGAAAATCTCCAAATTCGTTCGTCTTAAATTCATACAAATGCACCGAATAGTTTGAAGATGATAATCAATCACTTGATCGTAATGATACTCAAAACCAAAAGTAGTTGAATAATAGTGCTAAGATAACAAGTACTTCACCAAACTATTATGGCAAAGCCTCAAAGTGTAGTTATTATGATAATGAAACAATATTCGAACAGTTATATTGGGGAGCACTGAATAGGTTTCGATGTGATATTTGGTTGGAAGTTGTAATGTGTGAATAAAAATATGTGTTTGGTGCAAATGTTTGTTTTAGTGTCTTTATTTTCAAGTTTTTCATGATTTGACTAAATATTATTTATCATCCAGCTGAATAAAGCTTCAAAAAGATTCATATCGCACAAGTGAACTATTCCGGATTGAACGTTGCCCCATATTTTAAAGTAGCAAAGGGATACCTGGAAAAATCGATTTTGGATTTGCTTTTATTGCATTCTACATCCTCTCTATGCATAGAACTGAGCCGCTTTTGCCCCGGAAAAAATTGTAAGTGCCTGAATTAAGTATTTTTTAAGTCTCTATAAACTACAAATAAATTTTGCTCAAAACTTGCTTTTCAAAAGCGAAACGATAAGAGCTAGATTCTTCATTTTTTTAGAGCTTGCCTACTAGCTACCTTCAACTCATCATAGGGGTTCCGTGAAATTCTTTTTACTTTTAATAATTTTAATTTTTGTGCAGTGAAAAATGGCATGATTGTAAATTTTGATGTGCTTCAAGTTATGAGAGGAACTTCACGAAACTTCATAATGCAATTTTTGCATAACAATGGGACTACTATCCCACAAAAAATTCGTTTCTTTATCTGTAAAGGTACTCATGAAATATTGCGCGCAAAATATGATTGCATATTTTCTCTTCCCCAAGACAGCCCTTATTTAGAGAGTTCTAAGGCACTATGATAAACGTATACATATTAAATTAACACCTTAAGGTTGGTAAAGAAGGAATAAAAGTATAGATTAGTCAGATTAGTAGTCTACTATTAATCGAATAATTAGTGCATTAAGCTTAATTCTAGGATATTTTTGGTATCCGAACCCCTTAAACGTTTTATCAACGAATGTTTTATTATTTTGAAGTTCATGCTGTTCATGTCTGTTTCTATACTCTGGTAGTGTTTTGTTTAACTTCATTAATTATCGAGACCAAAATATTGTCACTTCCAAGTCATATCTTCATATGTTACATTATATGCAGTACCAGATGCGGGGTTGTTTGAGATGGTAGTGAAAACCTATCTTTAAGAGTATGATGGGCTAGGTTAATTGAAAGGTACCGGGCCAGACTATTTATTTATTTTTTTATTTCAACCAAACAAGGCGTACAAAAAAAACACTTACAATTAATATTTAACAATTTATATAAATTTGTACAATAAACAATAATGAACGAATTTTCAAAATAAAAAAATTGTATTTATTCTTGAACATAGTCACCTTTTATCTCAAAATAACGATTGCAGGGGGGTTTCAATTAATTTGATACTAATTTTAGTAGACGGCATCAAATTCCTCAAAATAGGCTTTTCCATCAACCATGAACTCATTGTATGAGTAAAAGCACTTGCCAGCGATCTGTCTCTTTAGTTTTCAGAATAAAGGTGGATTGTGGCAAAAAAGTTCTGTATCAGGTACAAGTTGATACTATCGCTTCCCAGTAAACAAATTGTATCGTAGTTAATTCATAAAAGAGTCATATTTTCCGAATGTTGAAAACGATTCATTGGTCCTACTAAAATGACCATCCGAGAAGAATCATTTTTAACGATTCGTTAATGACTTAGAAAAAATGTGGTTTTAGCGAGTATATATCACCAATATAATCGTTAAAAGTGATACTGTTATGAATTATTAGCGATAGTTTTAACGATTTCAAATATATTAGCTTTTATGAATTGAAAATGAGAGTAAATTTGACAGACTGCAAGAATGGCTGCTAAAGACGAACATAAAACATCGTTATATAAGAGCACTGTTCAGCACAGACGAATTCATAGAACAGTCGAATTAAACTGAAATTTTGTTTGGGATACCGCGACCAGCAAACTAGGGGAAAATCTATGTAAAATCTGCTACTGAGCCGCATAGGCCATAGGGCACATACACATGGCTTGCATTATTTATTGCGTCGGTCATCCAAAGCAAAATTATTGCTGCGTATCTTTTTACGAACAGGCTCGGTTTCGTATGAGGGATATGTCTGTTGATTGTCGTTTTTATCGTTTTTAGTTAACGCTCACTAAATTGTTTGCTGAGTTCTTTGTCACTGACGCTTTTACCTGATACTTTTAATCACTGATACTTTTGGTCACTGATACTTTTGGTCACTGATACTTCTTATGACTTTTTTCATGCATACTTCATGTATGCCTATTCTCTGCACCCAAATCATACCAAGGGACGGGCCGTGACAAGAATTTTGTGCATCAGGTACAAGCTGACACTGCTACTTTTATAACTGATACACTGCTAATTTTGTCACTGATGCATTGCCACTCTTGTGAATTTTCGAACGAACGACGAAATGGCGTGTATAGTAACATTCATACAACCGAGCCATGTAAATCGTACGCCTGGACACTGTACGGGTCGTTTGATCACAATATGCATGGCATACTAATTGAACCTACATGAGAACTTTAAATATTGTTGATTGTAACTGACTTTGATTTATTTTGGCATATTGAATCATCGAATCAATAAGATGGTTTTTACTGAAAATACCTGATACATTTGGGTTGTCGTTTTCGTGTATCAGTTATCATTGTGTATCAGTGATAATCGCGTATCAGTGTCAAAGTATTAGGTTGATTACCCTTAAACTGTCAGAAAAAGGGCAGATTAACCTTAAACTGTCGATATATGCCAGGGAATTGAAATATGTCTATCTCGCTTTTTAAAGAAAAATCGGTCTTTGGTAAGTAAATGCTATTTATTTCACTTGTTTCGTCATTTTTATTTATTTTCGTTACTTTAATAAGATTATCATGTAATATTTTAGCGAAGGACCAGGCAAGAGATGTAAGTACACCTGTTGAACGTTACTTCCTGAATCCTTGCCGAGAAATATCTTTCAGCACACAAATGAGGATAGAAATGTACAATACAATTAACGAATAGCTTCTTGGGTTTTGCAGCCGATTTAGTGGCAGAGCATATATCGCTATCAAGCCCGACAAGTACGGCATAAAAATTGATAAAAAAACGGCGCACAAACATTTTATAAGTTCATTGTTGAACCGTATGTCGGACGAGTAGAAACAAGCTCAAGAGAAGGTGTGCCGACTCAATGCGTAAAAAAATTGTCCAAGCCGATACATAATTTCCAACGTACCGTAACGTGTGGCAACTGGTCTGTGTCTGTCAGCCTTGTTCAACAAATGAAGCACCAGTACTCTTTGACAATGGTACGTACGTTGCGGACAGTACAGTACGGTTTACACAGTCCTGGTCGGAAAACTTAACTGAAAACTGGAAATAGTAACTTTTTACAATGTAACAAAGGGCAGTACAGACAAATTTGACCAGCTCTGCGATGGTTGAGCAATGGTTTCTTCTATGGAATACTAAACTACGCTGGAGTAAAAGCTCAGAATATATGCAATTTAAGAGATTTCAGATTTTATTAAATTTTATACAATTTGACTCGTCTTTATTTCGTGAAAAAATTAGCCCTCAGCTTGGTAAGGCCACAGTTGGAAGTTTGTCTTCCAAAGCAAAGTTAGAAATCTAAATACACTCCTACGCCCAGAAAAGAAAAATTGGATGAACTTCGCTCGTTTTTGTACTATGTAGTACTGTACGCCTTGACCGACGCGACGTTTGGATAATGTTCTAAATACTCTGAAAAATGTGATAAGTCGACACTATTTAAAGGCTTTGCTACACCAGGTTTGAGACGGAATCGACCAGTAGAGGAAATCAGGGAGCATCATGTTTGCAGACGTTCTTTAAGATCTTAAATATCAATCTGGATGATCCACAAATAAATCACGAGGTCAACAAATCAGTTAGGTTATAATATTCGATTTCCTGTTCGAACATAAATAAAAATACCATTCTTATGACGAAACTGATGGAGTTTCTTGGAAAGAGCAAAGTATTCAACAAAATTACTCATTAATTTCCTATTAGAGGACATATCTTTTTTCCAGCTGATCTAGTGCCCGGTCAAACAAAACGGTACTTTAGGAAGCAGGAACAAATTATATTTCCAGAATCATATCAAAACTTTTTTGAAAGACATAATCAAGTGCTCTCTTACCGAGACGACTTTAAACTATTATAATTTTGAAAATGAGAGACACGAAATACTTAAAATGAAAATACCGTAAAAAATTTCAGAAGAGCCAGTGTCAAATATAGATTCAAGTAGTCTGATAGCCTGATAGATTGCTGTCCTGAAAGCAGAGCTTTTTCGTTGTCATTGGGTTTTTAAAAAATGGTTTCAATCATGCTGGAAACATCAATTTGTTTTTGTTTTTTAGCAAAAGGTAATACACACGGCAGCCACCGTGCGCACAGTTTTCGCATGTTTCAATAATAATGTAAAATGTTGGAAACTCGTTCTAATGAAATGCTTACGATATCGAATATATCACGCAGTTTGAATTTTTGATCATAAGTCAGGAAACGTTCGATTTTTTCATGATTTCGGGCCTAGTCCCTTCTCAAAGTCTATCTGAACATTTATGGTCTTTTGTGCTGGTGCAGCCAAACTTAAGTTCTTATCCAACTATCGACAATCTTATTTAATAAAGCAGAGTTGACATAGCGCTTATCAAGCTCCTCCTCCGTTTCTTTTGCTGATTTTTCTCTTGAATAATGTTTAATTAAAACACGAAATTCATTTCGCACCATTGTTTTACAAATCACTGAAGTAATACACTTTTGATTGCTGTGAAACACAAGTTACTTGACAGTTGTTCATGAATTTTTGCATGGGGTTTAAAATATGAGTTTAATATACGTCAGTCCCGGGACATTTCGATCGTCCTAGTAATTGTTTCGATATCATGATTGCGACAGGAGCTCTAAATCTTACTAACAAAAGTTCCGCACAATCGAACTTTTGTAGCAGTTTATTCCGAAAAACAATAAATCGAGAAACATTTTATTTCCACCTTCGAAAAAAAGGATGTATAATAATTTACATGGCAACTGTTTCATAAAATGAATGGCTTTTTCTGTTTTTCGACGGACACATTTGTTTAAATCTAACTAGAAAACACTTGTACCTATTTGCTGTGGTCTCCGCAATCATCATCAATCCAATTTAAGTGAAAACAATCTTTCACAGGTAGCTCTGTGATTTCAGCAATAAACACCCGAATTCGAATTCGGACGCTAAAACCTGGACAGGTTATAAATCGACAGGAGAAAAACATGTAAATCGTAGGCAGAAAATCACAAAGAAGATATTTATGGTAAAGTTTGATGTTTTCATCGAAAACACTTAGTCAGATGAATAGGGAAGAAGATTTGTGATTTTTGAGGAAATTCTGGAAATCTTTTGTTTACGTAAACAAGCAGATGATGTTAGTTGTCATGACTCTCAATCATTGGCTGCCAGGAAATTAATTTAATTTACAGTAGAAATTCAAGGTCAAAATCGATGAAGAACTACGAAGTAATTTTGGTTTCAAAACATGAAATTATGTGGTCGTTGACGGAAATTTCTATTTACAAGAGTATCGAAGACGACGGAATTCTAGAATAAAAAATGTGACGAAATTGCGTTTATTAATAGTCTATATTTTCTATTTAGGTAAACAGAAGACCAATCAAGGAAACAGTAATAAAATAGCAAAACCAAGCTGAGTATTTATCAGATAAAGTTTGAAATGAGCCGTATTTAGGTTAGGTTAGGTTAAAAAGGCTGCCGGTCCACAGAGGTCTGCCGACCGGCCAACATAGGCACAAAAGAGGCCCGTTGTGATGCCACAGCCGTATTTACAACAGTGCTTATTTTGCCATTGTTTCAGACAGTTTATCGGCACACAAAATATTGTTGCAGCGGTGTAGCAAGTACTGAATATAAAAAAAACTGTATTTATTTCCTTTTTAAATTTTATTTGGACTTCAACAAATGAATCTAAAATTTCGTCTATGACATCGGACGTTAAATGGAATTTAGAAAGCTTGGAAATAATCCTCCACGCCTTATGGTCTGACCGAGAGTGGAACACAAACGTCCCAAAGTACTTTCATTTTAAAACCATCCATCAACGGCAGGTCTCCATCAAACGCATAATCAGCAGTGAAATATTCATTTAAATCTCTTTTCCCAACCATACGGAAAAGACGATTATGTTAATACACGAGAGAAAGCCGTTTGAATCAAAGTGCAAAAAACAAAGCACTTTATCGACACTAAGAGGTCGCCAGCATTAAAAATTACAGCCAGCATCAACGACAACGACCATATTCTGATTCCTCGTCAAACCTTTAAAAGAGACGCAACCAACCCAGTCTTCATTTCAGCCACACCAATCTGACGACTACCACTGTGAAATGCATTTTGGATCATCAATTTTGAATTAAGGAAGTGGATTAGAGCTGTCAGTACAAAGTGTTTCGGGCAAAGAATATACTATTTCGTCTGCTCCTTTTCGCATACCACGGCTACTGCTGCTACCACTTTTTGCGACTCGTGAATATTGAATGTTGTCTGATAGTAATCTTCGATGCAACACTAGGAACAGCGTGCAACGTTGGCGGCAGCAGCAGCATGAAGAGCTAGCAGTGTTGCGGTGGTAGCGGTGCTCTTGTTTTCAACTAGAATGAATTCTCTCCCACATAATCTGAATGGTAGAGGATGAAAACGATTCCATAGTTGGGGCACCTCTTATTGTCTCTATAAGTTTGTTGAAAAATTCAAACTGGTGTGGAGCAGCGAGAGAGAGAGAGAAAGAGATTATCATTAATGGATGGAATACGGGAATATTCTCAAGTTCATTAAATGCAACGTGGATGGAAAACACTTTTGTAGGAAGTGCAGCTTTCTGTTGATCCCGGATCAGGTTTTAATAATTTAGTGAAAGTATCCGAGTTTTTAAAACAGGCTAAAGAGCTCATGTGCAACTTTTGTATTAAATGCTGGACCTCTCGTCCTGGTTACATAAAAAAAATATTGTCATCACTACTTGGTGGAAAACTAGCTTGACATATTCAATGCATTCTTCATCCGAGGAAAAAGTTATACAAAACGCGACCTAATAAGCCACAATATCGACAAATCTTCTCGTTTATAAATTGCATCGCCTTCAAGTTCATCTAACACCTCCAGCTAACCAAAAGAAATTATTTAAATTTTCATCTTCGTTTCACATCCCCTTCAAATTCATGTAACATACTTAGCTTCAAAACGATCGAACCAGTTCTGGTCGGTTCCCTACATAAACCAAAAAGCCATGTCGTTGGCAAAATGTTATGTGGTCTCGTTACGACTTTTCGAAAATGTAGTGTGTTTGCTATATCGCAAGTCCACCCCGCCGGCTTCGATCGCCCTACAAGAAGCTTTCCCGACAGCTATAAAACTGCAACGCATTCACTACAAAACCAACCATTTACACTAAGCATTCGCATTCCATATTTGCAGCAATCCAAAATACGTAACAGATCCTCTCAAATCCACATTTAATCCTTGCCACAATTCACAAGGATTTCTCGCCGCATGTTTGTATTACTCGCCGGCTACGAGGACAACAACAACGAACGTTATTTCGAGTGTTTTTCGAATACTGATGATGATAATGCTCGTCGAACATTTACGTTACGACGACAACGATACCGAATATTTGCATTGTATTTGCCATATCTTTGCTACTTCTGGAAATCTATTCGGCTAGAGAGTGGGTGAATGATCGGACCAAGACTCACAATAACATGGCTGCTTGCTGTGTTTTTTCTCTTCTCGTATCCAAAACTTGAGTTTGCCCCTTTGCGAAATATGTACATAAAACAATAAAAATCCTTAAGGAAACGCAAATAACATCCTTCAATTCTTCGCGACCGGCTTGCGCCCTAATAAAATAGACAGTCGTTTACTTATGGTCGAGCACAACTCTTGAAGATTGGTAGCGCAAGGAAGGGATATAGAAAAGTGGAAACGGTAAAGTGAGGTTGCTAAGACATAGCCTTGTCGAGCACATAATTCTTCTATTCGCGGCATGAGCTTAGGACAACAGCTAGAGACGAGAGAAATCTAACTGGGAGCCAAACCTCGTGCTAGACTCAAATCAATGCCGCTCACCCTGCTTTCCAGTCATTTCAGTCCTCGCAATTGCCTTTATGCCTATCTGCGTTTTCCTCCACGTCGACGTTGTTGTCGCCCGCCGCGACAAGGATGACAATTTCGAGTGGATATTTCGTTTGTTCTATTTGAATTGGGCCAATTGAATTCCCTCTCTGTTTGCTTAGTATTCTGCTGAATCATGATAAATTTTTATTTTTATCCTTTTGTTCGATATAACGACACATTCTCTAGCTTGCGTCTCGCCTCGTATCTCCACCATTTCCACTTATCTTTTCTTCCAATAGAGCGACAGACACGGAAAGGATCCAGGCAGTATGGTTCGTTTCTTTAAGAAATTCTTCGCTTAACAAGTCACGACTGAACGCTGGATCAAAAACAGCTTGTAGAACTGGGCACAGAGGCTTTGGTGGAAGCAGAGTACACTTTTTTCTTTCTTGCTATCTTATCTTCAAAGCGATACACTTGTCCTCTAGGATAGTCTTGTTGTAGCGAGAGGATTTCGAGAAGAGTGTATACTTCAGTATGGAGTGGCATGAGTGAAATTTGTGAAAATTGAAATAGCAACGGTGCACCTGAAGCAAATGGAAATTGCATGGAGGATATGGTTTGTGAAGTAAGTGAAGTGGACTGAGACATCTTACCTGTTGTCTTAATAAGAGTGGAATATTGTTTGGTGATCATTTCAAGAGGAGAAAAAGCAACTAAATTACGAAGAAACATCTGAGAGAGCTATAACGAATTAAAATGCAACGAAGGGTAGAAGACGAAATATAGAAGATTCATTCATTTGATGTTGTAACTGAGTCTATGGGACAAACGTGTGTGTAATGTCAAGAAGAATTACATTTTTATAACATGAGAATTCTTGACACTTTCTATTAGCATATTATCGATTAAAGTAAATTAAATGAGCGGAAGGAGAAGCCTGTAGAAATATTTTCCACCTCTCCGAAAATAGGTATATCATCTTTTTAACGATATGATTAAATTGATTAATTTTTTTATTTATAGCTAAGCAAGGTGTATAACAAATGAAAATCTCGTTCTCCTTGAATGCTCAACAGACTTAATATGTACCTGTAAGATGGTAGACTTTCAAAATGGTGTGGACTATTTACATCTCTAAAGGTGAAAACAACAAACTGCTTTTGGACAAATTAAGGTCTATCGCTAAGAATATTGCAAGAAGTTTTTCAGACGATGCAACCGGGTTTTGAGTAGTGGGCGAACTAAAGTAATGTTCGAAGTTTTTCTAGTCCATAACTTCTTCAATTCTTTTGCAAATCTTCTAATGAATCATAGCTACTTGCTGGCGCTTGCAACAATTTAGTCGTATTGAAGATTAAAGCGCAGCTTTTTCTCCAAAACGACATCGAGATTGAAAACACTATCTACATTTTTCAACACTTTATTATTCAAACGATAATCAAAATTCAAAAGAAAATATTTTACGGGGAAAGCGTATGGGATGACATTTATCAACTTTTAAAAAAAGTTTGTTATGGTCACACCGAGAGAATTTTTGACTGAACGAATTTCGATTGAATAGTCCGGTACATTTTTAGATGATCCGCATAAAAAAGGTGCAGAATGTCAGATAACACTTCCTTCGAGAGATACGAAATAAAATATATTATACAATAATATTAAACAGCAGCGGCCTTGGATGGCTGCCTTGAGATACCCCATAGGTCAGGGTGGAGATAAAGCCTGAGATTTTTACATGTTGTGTCCGATTACGAAGGTACTCGTAATAACCCAACCAATTTAGCGAGTTTCCTAATATGCAAAATTTTTTCAGCTTTTGCATGGTTGACACTATCAAAAACTTTGTTAAAATCTGTGTATAAAGTATTGATTTGATGCCACTTTTCAACATTACAAGATATATTCGCGATTGTTGTTATTAGGCTGGTGATAGTTGATCTACATTTTCTTTACGGTGGAGTTACAATCAATGCAACACAACATTTACTGTCATCTGTCACTGACTATATTCACGAAATTGTTGTTTGATAATATGGATCATTTAAAGGGGCTTTACTTCATTTCAAGCTTACTTATAGCTTTTGTAATATCCTCTCTGGTTAAATAAATTACATCACCCATAGAAAATTGAGGTGTTTGGGAAAGTTACACGTTAGTGAACCGCTAAGCGGACAAAAAACTTCCTGAAATTGATCGGCAAACAAGTCACATATTCGATGTGAGTCAGAAGAAATTGAATTGTTTTTGTACATCGATTTAGGATATCTAGAAGCATTTTCAATACATTTTTCGTATTTTTAGCCAGACTTTCTTATAAATTCTTAGGCGAAGTCATTATATATTTTTTTGATAAAACCATCTATATTACTTTAAAAATCGCTAGCTTTGATATTGATTACAGTCGAACCGTAAAAGCAGAATGGCGAAGCATTTGGGGAAAATATTCTCTGCGGCTATAGTTGGATTAGCCACTACATCGTCCTGACTATTAGTGAAAATTAGATCTAATCAATTACCACTTTGGTTTGAGGTCGAACCCATTTGTTGCAAATCATTGTTGTAAAAAGTACTAGTATAATTCAGATAGGATAAAACAAGGATATTGACTGGAAGGAAGTTGTCGTCACTTTCATCATCCTCGAACTTATACGTAGTATCCTAGTATCTCCCATATCATCATCATCATCTTGAAAAGATGATACTAGAGAAGGAATGGTTCCATACGTTGCTTCAACTGGATGGAAAAAAATGAAACCCAAACTGATTTTGTGATTCCGTTTCAATCACTTCACTTGACAGGAAATTTCTAGTCTATCCAATGCGGAAATAATTCTTGTCTGTTTTTGCATATGGTCCAGCAACCGTCAGGTCTTTTCTCGTTTTTACGGGAGCCGTTTAGCCAGGTTTCTGTAAAAGTAAGTACATTGAATAAGCAAAATTTCAACCTCTTCCCTTGCTCTCTGAAGGTGTGAAATCTATTTTGAGGTAACATGTGAATCATAGATTTCCAGGTCATTTTTTACTTGGTTTACGGATATTCCAACATTGTCGTTTACTTTAGTATCCCTTAAGCTTAGTACTGTCTTCGATTGTTTCAGCGAAAATTTAGCTTGAAAATAAGCAAAAGTTGTACTTACTTCTTAGCGTGAAAAATTGCTTGAAAGTCGCTTTCGCTTTGAAAATGCAGATGTCATTGACAGATGTCTCCAATCATTTCACGCCAATTAAGTATGTGCAGTTCATTCTTTCCAACCTAAAAATAACATTTGGTGTTTGAATGTGAAAATTGAGTTGTGCAAATGTCTTTTCAATAACAAAATCCATCGAAAATTGAAATTTTTGACATTTTATCCGTCAGAAATAAGCAGTGTGTCCGCTTTTCTTCTTGTCAAAATTTTCGCTCGAAAGAATGACCAGATAATGGAGACTTGTCGAAATTTAGCTTCACGATTAACTCAGTACCATTCTTTAGCCGAGAGAGTAAATACCTACTTTCCAAATCAGCCTCTGATGTAATGGTGGCTTTCACATGAAGTAATATTAAAGGGTTTATAAATTTGGTTGCATTATTTGAAGAAATATCTGAATTAGCCAAAATGGCTGCGGATGATATGCATAGGCGTGCCATGGCCTAAAATCTGGCAGGGGCCAGGGACGATTTGGATGATTTTGTCTTCCCTAAGGTACACGTACTGTTGATACAACTTATATAATTTACAAATACATTATATGTTTGTTAATTTATTCTTTGTTATTTGCTAATGCATAATGCAATATCAAATAAACTTCGTGTATACGAATACGTATGAGCCACTACCACATGCATACAATGTGAATGGTAAGTATGAACTACACATGAATCATCTATGACCGCTAAGAAAGAATGCTTGCCTGAATTATACGAGAATGGAATGGAAATAATTAGAAATATAAAACTATTTTTTCGTTTAGAAGCCAAATATATTTCAATTTATACTTCAAGAAGAGGATAGCTTAGTTTCAAAATATCTTCGAAGAAATTGGAATATATTAAGCTTAGAAGGAAGAAATTGATCTCTTGCCTCAAAGTTTTGTTACCTAGAAAACCTAGAAAAAGCAAACATCATTTGCCAAGATGAAGAGTGCTGTAACTTACTCTTTCTGAGCCATTTGGTTTGCAGGGATATCTTTGTAGCCCTAACTGCGTGTCCGAAGCTAGATAAAACAGCGAAACCTTTTAAACTAGTGCTTTTTGTTGTTTTTCGTTTTCGTGATCCTCTGGGAAATGTGAGATCCAGACAGTGCTTTTCTGCGAATGATTTAATTTTTTCTCAAACTACATACAAGTTTTCTCGCTCACTTAGTAGTGTTTTAACTGTTCCATTCACAAGATCTATCCCATCTCTAAGAGTTGCATTTTTAGTTTGGAAATATGTACTTAACATGTTCGTTATAGAAAGAACATAGTGAAAGATGAAAATATTTTCTACAAACTCAGGATTACTGATTGAATGAAAGATCCCCAATGAATAAACTGAGTTTTTATATTTTCCCTCATTCATTTCTTTCTCTGAAGCCTCTGTCATAGTCCCATAGCTATAGATCACATATTTGCAATTGTGAAATCTCATTGACTAACGAGTTGAGTTTAAACTTCTCATTCCACGCCTTGTATTTAGACCAACTGCCTCTTCAAACAGCTTCAACAATTCGTGTCGTGATGGTTTCGAAAAGTGTAGGTAAAGGTATTCGATGGCGAACGATTTCAGCAATTATTTTTATTAATTCATTTTTTGTTTTGCCACTACAGTAGTTCGCAACCTTGTTTTTAAAATTATTTTCAAAAGTTGAATCATGCTTCGCGAATAATGAACAAAATTCACTGGCACCACTTTCATCATATCCTCTTAAAGCACGTCTTTGGCGACTGAGACACGGCGTAAGGTCGATCGGCTTTTGCAAATAATTTCGGTTCTGTCCAAGAACCATATCACTTACTATCTTCCAAGCACTATTATAGTTTTATTATTGTCGAGTTTTTATTATTGTATGCAATATGTCCTTGAACACATTGTGCATGAATTTTACTATCCGGATAATTTATCCGGATCGCGAAGTTTGGTCGAGCTGAAATTTTGGTGCATTTTTGGCGACAATGGAAATTTTATGGAAAATTTGAGATCATCACGAAATTCACAAGACTCATCAATGGGCATAAAAAATAAATTTCTGCCGTTTTTAAATAATGTCTGGGCAACCTTGTAGCTACCATAAGTAAGTAAGCATAAATCTTTCACATCATTGACTCTGTGGTATTTTTTTTCGGTTTTTAGAATAAAATGCAAATGATTGATGAATTTGATAGTCAAATCTAAACCTGTGAAATTCGCAATCGCACAAAAATCGCACCGAATTATTTTTATTTTTAGCACCTGGAACTTTCGTTTACGGTATCTCGCGACCGGATAAAATTCATAGGCTATACTGGTCTTGACTAGATACAGGTCTGACAAAAGTTTAATGAATATGATAAAAACCATGTGGCAGTTGTGTCACTATGAAAAAACGCTCGGTGAAATTGAAGTGCTAGGCCTTTTAACTTCCGATGCAGTTATCAAATTATAATGAAATTCACACACATTTAACGTGAGTGTAAACTAAGTAGTTCATAAATAGCTTAAAAGTGGCAGGGATGCCATTTTTATTCTCCAAATGACTTCAAAAATTGTATTCTACGTTAATTACCTTATTGCCTACCATTTTAATAATCCGACTATGTTTTGTGAAAACCATAATTGCATAAAACGCCAGTTTATAAAAGTATTTTCATCTAAATACCTGTATATTGCCAAGTAGGAATGAACAGAAAATCTGAATAAAAAAATGATAATTGGCGAGGCGCTTTTCGTCTTTTTCTTAACGTATAACTTGTCGAAATTAAATATTGCCGTCCATTTCTCGAGATAAGTCCCATAACATTGTAATTAATACCAAAAATAGCACAATCTCTATGCTATAAGTACACTACTGCACTACACACTTCTTGCTGTAAACACAAAAACCTAAGAGGCGAAAATTTAAGTGTCTGTTGTTGGAAATATTTATTTTTCTGGGAGGGGCCAACCTAGGGTCTGGGGGGGTCCCGGCCCCCCCTGGCCCCCCCTACGGCGCGCCTATGATGATATGAGATTTTCACCGCAAATGAAATTAGTATATGAGGTTATTGGAATAGTATCTGCGTTGGGAAGTTTTATTATTGCTGCATTGATACCATTTAAGTCCCCAACGATACTTTTCACATTTTCACTAACATCTTTAATCAAAATATTCTCTTTTTGACCACAGTTTCTCTTACAATTTCTGAAAGAAATTCTTATATGGAAAAGATACTGTGTAATAAAAGTTACGCTAGGAAGAACAGTCATTGGTAAATAGGCGGAAACACTTATTGACTCAGCGCTGGTCACCAAGTTAGTACTTATATCTGCCTGAACGACGTTCATTTGAATGTGGCTTCTCTGATGAATGAGTTCTTTTTGAAGGGCGGCTATAGAAGTATCCAGTTTTGGATATGAAGGATAAGAGGGTGTATGCTGGCAGTTTGGTTTACAGAATAGGGGTGGGAATCGTTTTGAAAAGAGCCATGACCACACTTTGATTTTATGTTTAGTCTAGATCTATAAGTGATGTTTTTCTTACGACTATTCTGCTTCTTCTCGCTGCTGAACGAGATTTATTTTCAAGTATGGTCTTCGACGTGCTTCATTTTTCAATTCGACGGTGTCATTCGGTCATCATCCAAAGATTGCCGATGTTGATAATCAGGTTTTCGGGCTGATTAGCTGATGTTGTGCACAAAGTGACACTATTTTGTGCGGTATACTATTTCCTGAGCGAAGCTGACGTGCTCTTAGATTACACTATAATTCTGAGATTTTGGTTTTGATAAAGATTAGCATTGTGTAGCATGTCTTTCATCTCTGCTCTATTTAACAGAAACAAGCTGGCCAGAAATTTCAACAACTTACAAATTTTAAGGAACGTCAGACACGTTGGTGAGCAAAAATAATAACAGACTGGTATACTTCGTAAATCAGTTTTCACAGTTGACAGGAAACATTTAGTAGCTGGAATTTAGAATTTTATACTAAAATTTCCAGTTTTGTTAATCTTAATTTTTCAGCAACTAACATTTCTCAAAAAATATTCATTGATCCTTCATTTGCAGTTATGAAACTTAACATGCCAGACACAGCTATATGCTGATCGAAAAGAAATACAGAATAATAACTTGAAAAGGAATACCGAAAGCAAATAAAAATCTGTTGAGCTACGAATTCAGACACAATTTAATGTCATTTCATTATTTATCATTGATGTCAGAGCCAAAATTTATCATATTTAACATTTACATCATCATTCGTTCTTTATGTCAGGAATTCATGCAATCACGAAACTGAAATTGTTATTCGATTTCATCATGCATATTACATCCATTTATTATTACTTCTCTATGTTTTCGCGAGCAATTGAATCCTGATGGAAATGAAACAAAATTAATATGAAAACATCAGTAAATCAGATTTTAATAATTATTATTTGTAAATAAGTAATAACTCTACTATCAATAATCATTATTCTGCATACGTTTTCATTTGAACGTACAATCAAAAAATTTCGTGCGAGCATGTCGCTGATGTCATTATTATCGCTAAAATATGGAATATTAAAAAATGATATGGATATGAAAACGTGAGTGGAACTATACATTGTTTATGATGTAGGATTAACTTGGCCAGCAAGCGAATCATCCACTACCAAAACTGTTCATTATACTCGTTGAATGAAATGAGTTTCTTGTTCAGACAAAAAATGATCCAAAGTAGCTAATATATTTTTCGACTATAAGCAGTGCATCTCCACTATAACCACAAAGAACAGACCTTAAGTAAATATTCATGGAACTTTCAGTTACATTCAAAGCTGAAAAACTCATAAAGAACTTTCATAAACCTAACAAGATAACATCAGAAACCTTATTTTCTATTAATATCAACCATCTTCTTTGAATCTCCAGGCTTTACGATGAAATCCTTGCCAAAATAATCAAAAACTATCTGCAATGTACTTTCCTAAATCCAATATCCATTTCTGTTTCTACTACTTGCACTTTGCAACGAAAAAATATATTCTTGATTATTTTCACATTTCCCATGATGCTTCTCGTATCTAAGTCTGCAATGCTCCGAAGACATTCTACATATGTACTCAATCTATGGTTGTGCATTCAAAAACTTCCAAAATTTGCATTTCGACAGTTTTCATAAAATTTCTCGTTCCGTTTATTTGCGGTTCTTAGAACTATAGCTAGGCTAGGGGCTAGACTTTGCCAGTATCCTTTTCCGTCAGTGGCATGCCGCTTACACACAGATTGTTTCTTAAAGCTCATGAATCCTTTTTCGCTGTCAGCCTGGACTCGTGGAGGAATGTCTGCGGTGGAGTAGTAACGGTGCAACCGGATGCCAACCATTCGAACAACGAACAGGGGTTTTGTATCCTGTGTCTGATCTAGCAGCTTTGACTCGATTCGAATGCGGTATGTGGCTAGGAACGATTGTGGTTATGTCTTGAACACTCTGGTCTACTACTTCGTCGACGAAAGAAAAATCTGTTTTGGTCGGTGTAACTGAACTAGGTTTTGGTGTATAGCCATAAATGCTGTATCGCGATGCCGGTTTTGTTTACGATTTTAACTAGAAACAGAAGGAAGAACGATTGGTCTGCCAGCTCTTTTGAATGCTCGCTCTTTTGGGGCAATGTAGTAAAAGAAGAAGAAATGGGCTTTAAATATTTTTTTAGGGAAAAAGATTTTTTTCTTATTATTTATTTATTTAATTATTTCACCAAAAAAGGTTTACAATTACATATAAATGACATACAAATAAAAATAAGGATTTAAACTACAATTTAAAATAACAAATATAAACAAATTTATAACAGGTATAACATACACTGAATGCAATGCAAATAAATAAATTTACATTCTATAAATAAATATGACAGCAATATTATATGTAGATTACAAAATTATTAAATACAAAAACGAAGTTAAATATTTTAATAGACATGGAAGGATAATAGGTCGGTAGACGAGAGAGGGTAGGATAAAAGAGCCTTGGTAACTCTGTTTTTAAAGGACGCTTTCGAAATTGTGGGGGAAAAGTATTGGCTCATGCTGTTGAATATCTTGCAGTATCTATTTATTGGCTCATTATCAGCATATGCCGTACTATGCCTATATTCAACTAGTGTTTGTCGGGATCTAGTGACTCTGACGGGATGGTTAAGCACAAATCTTTCCTGTATGTGGTCGACATTAACAGCGTCTCTAATGACATCGAAACTCAAGCAAGCAGATAACATTAATCTTCTGGATGCAAGTGATGACAAATTTAGAAATCTAAGACGAGATTCATATGGCGGTAAATTGTTAAAATCACACGGATGATAAAGATCTCTAAGAGCGAATAGCAAGAATTGGTACAAGAATCTCTGATTGTGAATTTCGAAAACCGGGTTCCAGATAATGCAAGCATACTCAAGAAGAGAGCGAACGAGCGCGGTGTATAGCGATTTTGTAACTCAAAGGTTCTTAAACTTCCTGGCTCGTCTATTAAGAGCAGAATTGCTTAAAAGGTACGTATAATGTACGAGCGTATTTTTTCGAGAGAAGCTTATCACATTAAATTTTGCGATATTGAGAGGTATGTTGTTCACGCAGCACCCATGATCCAGGGAATTCAGTTTTAGTTGAAAAAAGTTGGCATCTGATGGCGACTTAATAGTATGAAAAATTTTCAGATCGTCCGCATAGAGTAGGTGAGGTATATCAGATAAAACCTCCGACAGGTCTGATATAAAAAATGTTAAATAGCAATGGGCCAAGATGGCTACCTTGTGGTACTCCAGAGGTGACATTGGAGTTTTTTTTAGAGATAAGCCCTTCGAATTTCACAGATTGTGAGCGGTTCTGGAGGTAAGAACTAA
Source organism: Nemotelus pantherinus (assembly GCA_963978885.1). Taxonomy (NCBI): domain Eukaryota; kingdom Metazoa; phylum Arthropoda; class Insecta; order Diptera; family Stratiomyidae; genus Nemotelus; species Nemotelus pantherinus. Next base: position 24,791,268 of record OZ022264.1, on the reverse strand, counting down.
GCCATCTTAGTAAAGATCCTGCAATTCCGAATTGCTGCAGCTTGGAAAACAAAATGGAGTAGCTAATACGATCAAACGCTTTGCTGAAGTCAGTGTAGACTGCGTTCATTTGATTACCTTTCTCGAATTTGCAAAGAGCATTGGAAACTAGCACCATTAGGTTAGTAGTGGCAGATCGCCCCTTCCTAAAATCATGCTGCTGTTCATTAAGTCGAGCATCGACCAGAATCGCCCTCTTATCACATATGATTTTTTCAAACAGTTTAGGAACAGTTGATAAAATGGCGATACCTCTATAATTTTGAATTGATCTTTTATCACTATTTTTGAATATTGGTATAACGTAGGAGGCTTTCCAATACGATGGAAAGTGTTCAGAAGAAAGAAATGTATTAAATATGATGTGAAGAGGAGAAATTAACTGTGCGACACGTTTAATAAGAAAAGTCGGAGGAAGAAGATCGGGTCCAGGGCCTTTGTTACTATCAAGTTCCAAGATAGCTTTAAAAGGATCATCTCTGGGAATAGTTATAGCCTCAGCAAAAATTGTTCTAGATACTCTAGAGGGGTGACAGGATGATGGAGTACTGGCAGGACTAAAAAGACCTCCTGAAAGTTATCTGCGAAAAAGTTACAAATTTCTTGAGAAGAAGAAGACATTGAGGTTCTATTGCACATAGAAGAGGGAAAACCTGTTGATTTCCGCTTCATATTCACAAAGTCAAGACGGAGAGAAAAGTGTAATGAAAAGTGTAATAAAATTTGCAATTAATTTTATTTCAATAGTAGTAATTTTTTACCCCATTACCTTTGTAATCAATTGCACTACACATTTTACTACTTTGTTGTGAATTATGTATATATATTAATATCTTTACTACAGCGCAATGAACACGAGTGAGTTGTAGTATGTTGATTGACTATTATTTGCAGGAAAATAGTAAATGTTCATCAAATTTGTAATAACATTCATGTTTTCATATGGAATTTTTGGAATAGTAAATTATATTATCCACTCTAGTAAAAATCACTGCCGGAATTTCTCTCCGTGAAGAAACTTTTCGGGGTTGTAAATTATATTAAAGTAGACATTAGTAATATCCAAATAAAAAAATTACATTCGATTACCAAAATAAATAATTTATTTTGGCCAAATATCACAGATCTATACCAAAAAAAAATATGTCAGCAGGATTTTTGTGGATGTGAATGCTAAAATTACCCAAAATGGAAATATATTGTTATTTAACGGCCAATGTGAAAATCGCTAGAAAGACATACATATTGCCGTTTGAATTTTCTTTTGCTGTATCGATGAGGTTATTGCAAATGATATGACCCGACTGATAACACCTTAAATACGCTTAACTCAACTAGAGGGACTTTATTTCAATTTATTGCATTTTTCAAAATACAATATCTTAGAGCATTCATATGATGCAGTTTTCATAATTGCAGGTGAAAGAAATATTTGGTTCTGACGCAGATGGTAAAAACTACTACACTATTCGCTTAACTGAATGCAACGTAGAGTTAGGAACATCTTTTGAAATTAGTATGTACGAGTAATTGATTGAATTTCGTAGTTCACTGCCGCCAATTCTTTCTATTATTCGGCGATATTGTTTTGGTTTTATAACTGACTAATATATTCATTAGGTTGGCTAAAAATTTTCAGAGCACGTCATGATAATTTTCGGTTGAAACGAATATAAAACTAATAGTCGAATATTGGAATATCGCATATCCCAATATTACTGATATATTACTAATGCAATAGAACTAATACACGGTTAGAAATTTTGGTATAAAATGTATACGATTTAGCATTCATATGAATCCTTCCTAAAATTCTTATGAGTTGTATACTATAGGAGCGGATAATTTTGCTTAATATGAATCCATATAAAACTAATAAGAAAATAATATAAAATTATTTTATATGATTTTGATATACCTTCTATACGGAGATAGTTTTATGCATGTATATGATAACCGGATAAAATTTAGAAGATATTCTGATACATGGAAATATCGGAGGTCGTATTCAATATATCTTATTTGAGTATAGAAAGTGGCCTAGTTCCATGGGTTATAGAGCTAGATTACACCCAACACAACCAGCATTTATTCGAACTCCGCTATTTTAAAGCATTAAATTAAAAAAAAACTTACTATCGCTGTAATATGTTTATTTATAATTTTGTTTTATTGAAAACGAAACGTATATGTTTAAAAAAAACTAAAATATATTCTTTGTTAACAAATATTGTTTTCCGTCTTTTCGAGAGGAAATGCAGTCATAAACCTGCCATTTCTTAACCTGATGGTAGAAAGTCTAAGTGACTATTGAAAAAAACCAGACACAAACACATATAGCTAGCTATAAACTTAAAAGACGAAGTTTACATGATATTGACAGATTTCAAGATTATAAATTACAATAAAACGTAGTATTTATATCAGAATTTCTATATGAAAATTTTGGTTTTACACTTACATCAGGAGTAATATATAAACTGGGTCCAATCACAGCATTACATCTTCGAGGAATTCCGTGTGTGGAACTATTATTAAGTTTTACTTTTAAATGAAAGCTTGGATGGGTAATATATTGTTCGACAAAGTCTAAAAACACCTCCGGCTCAATCGGGATGTCAATGGATGTCGTGGAGCATTCAACTTCCCTCTCCTCTAATTGAAAAGCCTATAAACCTGACCAGTAAATAAATATACACAGAAGTGTGGTATATTACATGTGCCTCAATCTATTTATTCAAACCCTTAAACTTTTTCCAAAATAATTGCAAAAGTTTGGGTCAATTAAACACTTTAGGACAGTATTGCAGCCAATTGCGAAATACTTTAGCTGGAAATATACTTACATTCATTTACAAAATCGATGTATTTTAATTTCCAATCTGCAGCCAATAGACGCACTATTTTCTTGTAAGACTCACAAACGATTTGAACAAAAACACCAGAATTCATATTCATTTTCATCACGGACAACACTTCACAGCGTGAAACTCTAACGGCAACTGTGAAATTATGCGTCATAATGAAAAAGAAACCACAGACAAACACATGCCATTAACTCAACGCTCGGATAAAATTTATCCCAATTTCTTATAAGTTGAATACTGCATCAAATAAGTTTGATATTTCTTGTAGATAGATATGTTTATAATTCTCTGAGGGATAACATTTTATACGAACTTATGGTAAAAAGTTATACGTATAAGATAAATTTGAAACCACTTTTCTGAAATTGAATTATGGATCTGAATTTCGAATAAAGTTTATACTATTTCCTATAATGAACCTTTATACATTGGAATATATCGGGGTTTATATTGAGAATCGCATACATAATTCTATAAATTGGAAAGTATAGAAAATATACCAAGATTTCTAACCGTGTACCTAACATGTAAATCGAAAGACCAGCCACTGACATTGAGCAATCTGGCTTCACTTGATTGAACGCTCAAAAATGGCCCGCCGTTGGACGGATTAGAAACGCTCTGTAAAAGCAGTCAGGGAGTCTAAGGTCTCAAATTCTGTCCGAAGCATAATGTTATCAAACATTCTTCACAAGGAAAAAAAGAATTTTCGCACAAACTTGATTCTTTTCTAAGACTATGATAGTGCTTAAAAAGATCTTTTGCTAAGTGAGTTATCTAGCTTGTTCATTTTTGGATTAGAGTAAATACACAATGACAATAAACAATTAATTAATTTTTCCCTATATTAGATTTCGACCAGCCCACATTGTCACACGACTTACTCTGCTTGAGTCGTTCCCGTTTTGTTTCTGTAAGTACACTTTTTAAGGGTACATGTATGACAACAATTAAGCTCAGCCCTTATCAATTTTCAGGATACTTAAATTTTGAATTGAAAATGTTATCCTTTAATTCAAAACATTTTTTTTAATTTCACATAAAACAAAAAGAAGTAAATTAGTACGAAAATATATTGCGAATTCCATTTGAAATAATTTATCTGAAATCTGATACTCAAGCGACCACAAGTAGGTGAAAACAAGCCACTATTGACAAGGTACAAGGTGTTTTTCAAAATCCTTGAACTGTCTCCAACGTCTCTTGTCAACGTTTAACATTCTCTTGCATCCTACAAACATTCAGGCAGCATTTTGAAACTACCACGCATTCCCCACAATGCTGAGCCTCCTCTCATCTCATCTCAAGTACATGATCCAAACGATCATTACAACACACCTAAGAATAACTAACTCTTGTACATCTCACCCAATAATCTGAGCCGAATGTCCAAACGATTTGTGTAACATGACTGAATTTTGATCACCCAAGGAGTCACCTCGACACCGCATAAATACATAAACTTACCAATGAAAACCACAACCACACCGAACAAGAAGTACCTTCATCATTTTCATGTACTGTCTGTCTCCTCGGTGTTGTTTCGTTCGTCTGGCACTCGCTTGCTCGCGTGGTACCACGTAACTTAAGACAATTTGTTGCGCGTTGTGTCACATGTCAAGCAATGGCAATGATCACTTTCTCGATTGGAACACCCAGCAGAGGCGTTGAAAACAACGAACCGTTTTGATGATGGTGAGGAGATGATAACACTGTAGTCTCCAAGAATAAAAGAGCTACTTTTCTTTGGCTTGTTTTGGGTATTTTTGTTTCTGAAGTGCTTTTCGGGTATGTTGTGTTTTTGGAGCATTTTGTTGTTCCAATATTTGAAAAGATGTTTCGGAAATTTAAAATCGAAATGTGTCTGAATAGATTTTGGGTATTTAAAATTAGAAAACAATTCGAGCAATGCAAGCGTGATGATTAAAAGTTATGTTTTTTTTTCTTGAATAAAACGTGTTTAGAATTTCCAAAATGTTACTGGTATGTTTAGTGCTTTAGAAGTGCTCGAGTTCACAATATTGCGTTGAATAATAAAACAAAGTAGCATTCATAGATTCCAATTCATTTTTAGGTTATTCTAAAATATTAACGAATCAACATTTTACCAGATCTTTTTTTTGCAAATTGAAAAAATTGATTTACCGGATCGAATTTCATTCTGATTGCATAAATAGACAAAAACATATACATTTAATCAAGCAAGATAAGTTAAAGACTTATGGCCATTCCAAGACTATTTCATTTCTGCTGCAGAAGATCCATTTCAGCATTCATCTCTTGACAAACATAATAAATAATTATGCTGGAATCATACTCGTCAGCTTTTCAACCCTGATTTTAATTTGCTAATGATGGATTCATTGATTTGCCATATACTAGTACTTTAGATTTGAAATTTAAACCATTTCTTATAGTCGCGGACCAAATTGACATTCCCACATTGGGCGCAAAGTTTTCGACCATTTTTAGATCGCCCTCAAGCAAGTTTTTTTTTGGTTTGATTTAATTCTTAAAAAAACCTCAACTTCTGTTTATAGATTTATTTATTACTTTAATTAAAACGAGCACGTTTAATAGATCTTTCCTACTCTGAAAAATTGTATACTAAGCACAAAACTTACCCCCGCCAATGCATTCTCAAATTTCATGCATACTTGAAGACTTGTCATTGGCAATCAGATTGAAAATAACATCATAAAATATTCTTACATCCTTACATGGACCTAAGTGCAGAGCACATAGAGACAGATAAAGTGCACTGCGTACGTCATAAAATCCATAAATAAACATTTTCGTGCACATTGGAAATCATGTCATTTTTATTAGTCATTCATTATTCATGCATTTACGTTGGTATAAATAATGGGAGGATTCAGAGAGAAAGAATTTGAAATGTGGTTTTTGTGTCTGGATGTCGAGCGCGGTGACAGGAAATAGAACAGAAATCTTTATCAATAATTTGATCGAGTCATAGCAGATGCTTTTCGAAACTTAGTAGTCGTGGTTGTATCACATTTGACATCAAATGGATACCTACACTACCCACACCAATAATAATTTCTTCATTAATCTCAGTAGCAGCCTAATTTGAAAATCCATAAACACTTCCGCAATCTGCACATCTATTTCCGATTTCACTTATTATAAGCTTCACAAAAGCTTATTCTTATAATGGCCGGAAATTGATATCGTTTAAGTCAACTATGATTAAACAGCAGACAAGCTTCACGGCTCTGCCATTATTATTTCAACCCAGCCAGTGCACAATAAACAAGCTCAGGCGAAAATTTTACAACCTCATAAATCCCACGCCCTCTCGCCTTTACCACGTCTTGTTGGCAGCTAAGGCTCCTTTCATAAGACGACGTCGACGGAACGAAAGAAATTTCCCGAAAAATTTCGCATAGGTAGCATACGAGCGATATTATGGTTGTCTTCCTTATATGGCGGAATTCATTACTGGCACACAATAATATCTTGACAATATGAAAGACGTGGTGTTTCAGCTGGTTGGTTATGAGTTTCCTTCGGAGCCCGTTGCTTGTTTGGAAAGTGCCTTGTATCCTATGTTCATAGCGTCGTAGTACCACATACACACACACACACACACACACACACACACACACACACACACACACACACATGCTGCACATGTAGCACAGGCAATATTTTTGCATTTTTCGGCAGCAGCTTTTGGAGCCTGCACATTGTATGCGAGAGAGCTTGTATCCTGTTTTGACAGGACTCGACGCGGTATAATGCCTGAGTATATTATGCAGCTGGTGCGGATGGCGGTAATATGTCAGGTCACATGAAAATGTTTTGTTCCGGTTTTGGGTTGATGTCGAGATTGTTTGGTGCTTTTATGGCAAAGTGTTACGGATAGAAGTGAGGTGCATTAATTTTTGATTTTGAATACATTTTAATACTAAGAAAGTATGTTCGGAGATGAAAGATCAAATTTCGTGCTAATAATTATATTTTTTTTTATTTCAGAGTGATTATTTTTGCTATGAGTTGAATATGTATAAAAAGGGATTTTTTTAGGAGCAGGTTTACAATTTTGTTAAGACATTTTACAATCTTTAAGAACTATGGGTATATTAAATACTGGCTGTACTGTCAAACTACTAGCTTAAAATATTTCACCTTTATTAAGACCACCAATAATTTCAAGATCATGGTGAAATTATTATGACCTACATTCCGCCCTCAATCTATACTGTAGTATGCATCATCCACCTAAACCATTTCGAACATAATCACATGTGCTCATGTTCAGTTTGTTTCACTGCACGGTTGCATAACAACGTAATAAACGAAATGTTTTCCAATGTTATACGACAATGTGTCGAGCAGTGAGTACTTGGGTCATTTTTCATTTGCAACCTGTGTACAGCGCTTGTTTACCAAGTGCAACACTTGTTGAAGCTGCAAGGTGTCGACATTGCAGTGCTTTGTTGTATAAAATGTTAATCGAATGCTTATTTTGGGTCGAAATATCATTTGTCAATAGGTAGATTAATGTTGTAGAGATCAATGGACAGTGGGATTGTGTGAAATATTCTGAATTCGTTTTCCTTTCTGTTTTAATTCGTCGTATATTTGAAAAACATTCTAATCGTTTCCAAATTGTTATTTTTTGTTTCTTTCTATTCAAATAAAGCATTTAAAACTTGACAGCTATTAAAATAATTAATTGGTACTTTGAAATTAAGAATGCTAATTTAAGCAACATTAATCTATTTGTTTTGCAATAGGAAATTAAATCGAAGAGAAAAACAGCACAAATAAAGTAGCGCGTAGGCTTTTGAAAATATACGCCATCTTCCGATTTGTTTTCAAAACGAAAATTATGGTCTAATTATGGAATTAAACCCATTTTTTCCTACCTTTCCGACTATGAAGGATAGCTTTTACAATAATTTGTTTTCTCTTTTATCAAATGAGCAAACCATTACCAAGACGCTTCATTTGTGAGCCTTGCTATTAAATTTTGGGTACTGTTGACATAATATAACAGAACATTGTTTTGATTTCGTGACTACAAAGAAAGGATAAATAGTGTGTTTATATAGGTAGATATATAGATACAATGTAAGTGTTATAGACACTAAGAGTCTTTTCACGCTATATAATTCTATTTTTAGCATTCCAGAAATTGTTTGTTATTGAAATTGTTTGTTAGCAAAGAAAATTTTCAAAAAAATTTGCTTTGAAAACAGGCTATTTATTTCTTATTGTAATTTTTTAATTATCAACGGAGGAAAAGGTTTTTTTTCACGGTTCTGTTATTTTCCTCATTAAGATAATTGCTTTCAAAAAAAAGCCTAATAACCGGCATATTTTCATATTTTCAATAGTACTTTGATAAAAAATAACTGAGCTTTTTGAGTTGGGTTTACTGACATTTGCATGTCAAAGTGACAATTAGAAACAATCCAAAATTTGTTTAGAGTTAGGATCTCGACTTGTGTTCTCCATACCCAGGAGACGATTTTATCCATAGATGTCTGACTGGTAAATTAAATTAGGTTTTGTTTTTGTGGTTGAGTTTTTATGTGTTTTTGTCTGCTTATATGTTTTTTTTAATGTTTTTTCTCGTTCGCTATTTATACGCTCTTGTGTGTTTTTTTTCAATGTTCGCTAATTTGCTCTCTGCTAGTGAAATTACACGGGTGGGGGCGAGTTTTAACAAATGTAATTAAGTTAAATTAAATATTAAAAGCGAAGCAAATCTGAGTGTTTATAAATGGTTTTAAATTTGCTATAACGACGAAGTACAAACGGGACGTTTAACACGTTTGTGGATCTGTTGTAAAGTTCTGATTCACGAATAGAAACTGTGAAACAGAGATCAGATAGTATAAGCTTGGAAGGGAAGCATTAATCAAGAAACAATCTGCGTGATTAAAGACATAGAATTTCTAAACGACAGAGTTAAGTCAGTGTAATATATTTTAACCGATCTTCCTTTAATTTGCCCTGTGTGCTTTTTCAGAACCCGACTAGCTCGGACGGCGCAGAGTCCCTTGGTGATCCGGCATGCAGAAAAAACAACACTTGTTGACAACACAACGCAAGGGGAGGAATGGAAGATTAAGTATAGAAATCATTATTTAAAGAAATTGAGATAATTCCATTAATTTTTTTTAATATTTCTGAGACAAGAACACTGAATTTCATTTAAAATCTCGAACGGAACCCAAGAATTCAAACAGAATCAGGAGTTATACCATAAGTTACCAATTAGTAGCCAAAAAATAATCATGAGTGTGAGTTTTTCTATACCCCAATTACGGCCGAGATCGGTTCACACCGATCATACACTTCAGGTTATATATGTATAAAAACCATAAAATTGATTATGCATAATCAGGAATATAAAAGAAATAAAAATAATATTGGTATATAATTTATATAATATAATTTGCATCATGTATCCACACCACGAATATCAAATACTGAGACAAAAGAATGCTGATTAATTTCACTTTTCAATTTCAACTGACAGTTTCAGCCATGTTAGCATGAATTTGTATTTGCCGGTCCACCATGAATCGCTTTCTTTAGACTTCTTTTAAATAATTCTTCTTTTCTTTTTTTATTTGTTGGGTTTTGTTGAAATTTTATGTTTTCATTTTCATCCGATTTTTCTATAAAATTTCACCACTCAAATTACAAACTTTAAGTTTCGTCTATTATTTCACTGTTTTTTATGTAACTTGATTTCTATCATCTTTGCTCTTTTCTGTTATTTCTTTGTTTCCAATTATTTTACCTTGCCGTAACAACCATTTTCTTTCGTTTTCTTTTATTTATCTTTGAAGTCGACGATGAGAGGAAGGCCGAACAGCTTTTTCTAGAGGGTATTGAACTGAGAAAACGTGAAAAAATCTATGGTTTTCTAAACTTCTACATATAAGCTGTGCGAATTTTTCTTAAATCCAGTACCAGATTTATAAAGCAGCAAAGAAAGTGAAATATCTAAATTTTATGTATTATTTACATTTATATCATATATCTAATAGCTTTCAACATAACTTTCGTGGGGACGACCCTGTTTTGAGGTCTTATTTTGCCGGGTACATTCTTAATAGTCCTCATGCCTTTCTAGTCACGTTTTTATGCCCTTCGTCTTTATCCGTCCTTTCCCAAGATGCTGAAAATCATCGATCGTATCAAGAAAGAGGCCAGAAAGAAAATAAAAAACTTCTAAAGGGGTTTTCTTAATTGTGAAAGGTTTCATGGTATTTGCGATACTCGAAGTAAAAGATTCGGTAGAATTATTTAATGTACAGAGGAAATTTTGCAGATGTTCGCAATCTTCGTGAGAACTAATGACTCTAAACATATTCCAGCCACCTGTATAGAAAAAACAAGATGAATCTAGCCCCAAAAAGGGCTTAGTTGGCAACGCTATCAAATATGTGTGACGTAATATTATTTGCTGAAACCATCTGAAACTGTTTGATAGCAATGCCTTTTGACACTGAATGCGGTCGAAATGGGCTATGTAAAGTCAACGAATAGAATCACAGAAAGCACACAACAAATAATTTTTTCCCTATAACAAAACAACTCCAATTAAAAACTACTAAAAAGAGCAGGAGACTTGGAAGTGTTCCTTCACCTTCAGATTTTTTGTTGTATCGGCTAAGGCAGTAAACTTTTTCTGAACACGATTCGCTTCTTTCGAAAGTATCGAAATTTGGCAAAAACCTGGTTCGCATCCAAAGAACTAGGCTTCTATGGAAAGGGGATGAATAAGTTGCTTGAAGTATGAACGGGAATTGAAGCTTCAGAGGAGCTCTACTTTCAAAAAATTTATATCTTTTTCTAAAAGAAAATAAACGTTTTTAATTCATGCAAAAGAAGGTAGAATTATATTTGTACGCTCAATTGTACTGAACTTAACTTACAAAGAAGACTTATTTGTGTTTTCTTGAGTTTAAGAAAACCATTTCACCATTTTTAAGGAAGCACTCCGAAAATATGTTGATCGTTGTCCTATTGTATTATTTAATTTTTTTGTTCATTCATTTTGACTTCATAGACGCAGGCAAAAAGATTTTTTGTCCTTGGCAGAAACATTCACCAAAGAGAGCAAATAGCTTTTATTTTAGTATAGAACTTATATCTCTATTCGCACAAAATTAAGCGTCACACAAAGCATACAAAAGAGAAATTTAATTATCACCAACGTAAGATGACTATACAATGTAAGCTAGAAGCCAACGACGAGGTCTTATTTTTTCAAACATCAAAAGCGCTTATTAAAACAATACACGTTATTCTTATTGAAAATCTGCTTATTCACCCAAGCCTAATAGAAACACAACGACTACCACTACTCTTCACTTATACTAGTCATCAGAGAAACGGCTGTCTCTTGCCATTGTCATTGACTATATCGATGGGTCATAGTTAATTACTCGACAAACGGCACAATTGATAATGATATTTTCGTAAAGCGTCCAATTCCACCCCAAAAGCGAACGAATAGTATCTTTTTGGTCTTGTCTTTCCTTATTTCATTGCTTTTTTGAATCTTTTTTCATGCATCGATCCTATTTGCTAGCCATTCAAGGCTGCTCTGCTTCTCCACTCTTGCTAGGTCATCTTTTTTGTTTGAATACGCGTCGCAGCACTATGCAAACAAAGACCGTCTGACTTACATCAACAGATTTGCTAAGACAATTTTTTTCGATTCTCATCACAACATCAGACTTAAGCGTTTCGCTCTACTCACCGACCTCTACTTCGAAAAAGAAATTCGGAAATCAAGGACTCGTTGTCCTGGCAAAATGTCACAAGACGAAAAGCAACATGAGGAAATTAAGCGAAAGTATTTTTTTTTCCCTTAATCAGCGTCTCCGTTTCTTTCTCTTGTCTTTGTCTTCTAATATGCCTTGGTATTTGCCTTTCTGAGTGTGAGCCGCGACTATCATTGGGTGGAGTCATCAATTATTATTAGTCCTTTGTCGGGAGAAAAGTTCGATAACAGACCCGTAATTAAGAACATTGAAATCGACCGTCTTGTAGATGGTTGCATAGATAGATGGATGCTGTCGTCTTCGATGCTCTGATGATTAGAAAAAAATGCGGAGCTTTTGTCTTGTGTAGTTTCGAATATTCCCGGAGGAATCATCCTGACACAGACGATCTATTTATGCGAAATGATTGCCTTGATGATTGCTTGCTGTTTTAAGTAGTCAGACGACATTCGGGAAGATCTCATCAAATTTACAGGACATTTTGGAAATTGAATAGAAGATGTTTTGAAAAAGGTGGGAAAGGCATCAGATTTAATTATTGATTTTAAGGAGGTAATTAACGTAAAGTTCAAAATATTAAGCTGATTAAAGTATGTTGGGTGATTTTGATCGAACTCGAAGTTAGGGTAGTTGATGTGATAGGATGTTTTGTGGCAGATAATGAGAGTTTAAAAAGTCTTTTGATATTCGATGTATTAGAGCTGAAACCCAATGATTTTAGGAAGTGAAGTTAAAAGGAACTCCAATTTAGTATCATTTTGCATGAAATGACTGTATCGATGAATGATCAATATTTTTTGTTAGATGAATTTTAAAAGGCAAGCCAGTTGCATAAGATAATAGCGAGAAAAACCACTGAAGTAAAATTCTTAGGTATGCGTATGCAAGTCTCAGCATCAGCAACAAAAATGGACCAAAAAAGGATGTGGAATCCAAAAATCTGTGCTTCGCACATCCAAAAAAATGTCACTACGATTAATTTCTTAAAATGCTACAGAACACTCAACGGCAGAGATCTTTGGAAAATTCCAAACATTATCATACATATTAATCCAAAAAATAGGCAATTGTTTTGTGTAAGCGGATTTACTGTCTCGTACTCGTCTTACAGACTATACTTCACCATTCTAGTCTACACAAGTGACTAGGGTAAACGATACTTGAACACATATATCCCCCATAGCTCATAATAGATCCATCAGATTCGGGGAGCCTTATAGCCTGCTTTGTAAAGTATATTTCGGGATTTTATGAATTCTCTCGATCTAGACTAAACTTCTGAAATGGAATTTCACGAAAATCTATCGATAGAGTGAACATTCGAAACGCCTTGCAACAGACTTACAGTAAACACTTACACGAAGTAAAGATAAACATAAAACACAGGGAATTTATCTTCGATTGTGTAATCTTTGCAGAAGATTTTGTATCTTTTATCCTATCACATGACATCGGGATCATATAACAAAACGGTGAAAATCTGATTTGTTAGTTGATTGATTGATGGATGAGATGAAGATGGTTGGCGATGTATGTTCATCGCATATTGAGAGATTTTGATAAAATAGTGCATAGCGATGTATGGATAGATTTGAAGAATGTTTGAGAAATTTTTAACTATAGTTTAAGACTTGATGGAATATAAATTAAGTCTTTGGCTTGCTTGGGAATCTAAACATTAACAATAAAGTTTAGTTTCTACAGAATATTATAATTAAAAGTCTGATATCAAGAGTTGAAGAAAACATAGCGGTTCAGTCGTATAAAAGTACAGATAATTAAATGAAGAAGACTGAGCGATCGCGATGTACCTTTTGAAAGATTTATAAAAGATATATTTAAATAATACCAAACTTTTACTCATTTTATCGATGGATGCTGGCACATGAAAGAGTTAATGAGGTTAATGAGGTTAAAAAGAGTTAATGAAACAGGTTGAGCTTTAGTACGACGTTCGAAACTCTTAAAATTTGTTTTTAATGCCAGATGCAGATACTCCGACAGTCTTCACGAGCAAAGAGAAGTAGAAGATTCTGAATTATATCTATTTTGTGGGCACAGTTTTTTAGCACATCTTGATTTTCGAATGCCTGAAATTTTGTGTTTTTCACATAAGCTAATATTCATTCTAGATGTGCAACGGCGAAAAATTTAATATTTCCAAATGTTCCTCAGAAGCAAAATTATAAGGCATTAAATAAATTAATCAGAAGATGATAAGAAAACATACGCCGAATCGAATTAATTATGTCTGATAAGACATAGACACAGAAAACTCACATGGGTAGATATTTTAATGGAATAAAGTCATCACAATTAGGAGTGAGTCAACCAAAAAGGGTCATTCATTCAGCTGAGCCATGTTAGCCAGCACATTTCATTCAATCAAAATCACTTACTAATCAGTGCTCGGCTATTATCAAAAATATAACCCGCATCACACACACAAATGTATCCTTAGCATGGCCATTGCATTATAGTGTTTTGATTTCATGCTCGGCTGAAATTTTGCTAAAAATGCTCTTGCGCTATCGGAGTACACTTTCATGCAGCATTGAAAGCAGCTCATCGCACAGAGCGGTGAGCTGGTAACGAGAGCGTTGAGCTGGTAACAAGAGCGGTGAGCTGGTAACAATAGCGGTAAGCTGATAAAAATAAGCATTAGAAGTAAAGCACCTTTGCAGCTCGACGATTTGAGTAGATATCGATGTGTATATGTGAATATCGATAGTCACAATTTGAGTTCCATGGAGCAACAAAGACGGTGGGGCCAGCCGTGCTAGTTGATGGTTTCGAAACATTGGAAAATAACGAATAAAAAAAAATTCATACAATACGTCATACACAATAAAGCAGTTTTGAGTTGAAATAGTGAACTAAATGATATGTATCTATCAAATAATATCATTCCACGCTTCTGTTGTGCCCAAGTATAATGTGCGGCGATTAGGAGCAAATTTTGGATTAGTTATGTTCTGGCTCATCACGACACTATCGTGACACATGCTTTCGACTACGTTGAACTGGCTATATATGTGCAGAAGGATTTATGCAGTGCGATAAGCGTTTTTGAATTATTTTTCGTACTGAGCAGAGAATAAAGTTGGATGTAATTGAGGTCAAATGATTCTCTGCTGGTGATTGGGTGTGCTGGAAGATCAATTATTAATAGACTATACTATACTGACACAAAACTGCAGAAATTTGTTTGCTGTTGACCTTTGAATCCAGTTGAAAAAAGTAAAAAAGCCACGTACAGGTGTTAGACTTAATGGCAGCAGTTTTAATTGCTAACCGTTTTTTTTTTTTGATTGATTTTGAAAGCGCAGCTCAATAAAATAAAGTAAATGCAACTGAGCTGGCTCACTTAAAAGAATCATTTCGCTCAACACTAATCGGAGTACAAATACTACAACCAGCGAAACAAATAGCAGTACTAATTATTTTGATCTAGATATAAATACAGTCTGATAAAAAGAGTGCAGCGAAAATAAATAGGAATATTTTTTGGTGACAAACCTTACCAGACAGATATAAATTAAAAGAGTCATTCCAAACATTAGGAGCAGTTTGTTTCGATCTCAATCGGAGGGTATCTTTAAGTAAATGAAAGAATGGAATTGAATATTCCGACAAGATCCGCGATTAACAATGTCATACCAAAGAATGGATTCATGTGGGTCACCAGATTAAAGGCAGAATGAAAAAGATACGCAGTTTCTAAAGAAAGAAGTAAAATAAACACTGAAAATATTTTTTTTTCGATATGCCAAGAAGTGGTAAGAAAACTATGCTTTCCTATTAATTTCAATCTACAAGTTAATGATGATGACTGCACTGTGAGTGCATTTTCTGTTTGGAATTCTTTTTATGAATTTAAAGCCCCAGCACCATGTTAAAATCGTTGGCTAAAATTTTAAATTAAATACGATATTTCATAAGACAAAATCTTTTTAAACGCTATGCTGAGAAAAACATGGCACCAGGAAACGCTACTTAATGCTGGTGTTACATAAAAAGTTGATTTTAGAATTGTGATACAGCATAGCACCTGACACGCGCAAAATACATGGCGCTATGCATTATAACTTGGAAATAAATGAATCATAGCTCCCAAACCCATACATCATAGTCCTGATAAAAAGCAATTTAAATGCGAAATTTTCCGAGTTTTTTGTTTCTTAATTTTTAATTTATTAAACCAATGACTTTCCTTAAAAGCAGACGCTTTAAACACTAAGCTAAACAAGCTTATCGGAAAGCTCTTGTTTTTTTGGTGTACTTTAATGACATGTGCCAAAATTATGTTCATAGTAGTTGAGGCTATGTTACATAGTAATAGAGGCAATGTGTACAGCAGAAAAGCCCATAATGCATAGACATTTGGCCTCTTTAGCTGTATTTTATAGATCAAGGTACCATGCACAAAGCGTATGTGACCAGATAGGCTGCGCTACGTTACAAAGGCTACGCGTTATGTGGTCTTTTCTCAGGGTACATGCCTTCATATAAACTTTTTTTTAAGATAAAGAGGAACACATTTTTCAAAGAAGTAGAAATCGTTATACGTTGGCAAACGGTTGCTTAATTTGAGATTTCACAAAATAAAATTGATCCACATCAATCTCCTAAAGATATATTTTAATCAGTGGCATATACAAAAAATTGAATTTTATAAAAGGATGACAAACAATTATTCAATGTTTACCAGCACGACGCAAATAAAATCCAGAAAAATTACAATTCCTGCTGAAGAGAGATACAATAATGATAATGCTCATAATAAACTCGAGCATGTACGTCTTGCTAGTCATATCCTTTAGAAAGGACGTACATCAATCATCTAGAATTCAGAATACCAGAAGAGAAAAAATTAAAAGCATCTTTAGGAAGGCACGTGGAAAGTATATTAAACTTCTTCGTAGAAAACAGATTTAAAGCAGTTACATTTGAGAAAGATATGTTTCAATTCATTCCTTGAATTGTGAGTTTGGAGTTGTGAATTTAAAAAAAAGCCACGTGTTATACTAAGTCGGTCAATAATGTATGTGGATGTGAGTTAAGTGTAATTTCGGAAATTTATATTTATGTCCAGGCAAGGTAAAAATGAAGCAGGTCCTCTGTGCGTCTTCTCTGTACTTTAAGCACTTTCCTCCTACCAGGTTCTTGCCTTTATATTTCGTTTTCTGAATTTGCCATACATATACTGACATCTAATTTTTTTACCTGCCCTTCAGAATATCATTACCAAAGGCTGATTCGACATAATATTTAGTTGTGCTTAGAGTATAAATCACAGAGCTAAACATCAACATCACTTTCACATCAAAAATTATCAAATTTACTGTCTTCATTCTATAGTGTATTCAGTTTTATTCAAACATCCTTGTCATGAGAAATTTTCCTGTTGTACACTCACAATAGCATCCACTCTGACTTCCGTTAGAGAAATTTAAAAATTTTGCGATCCCCTCAAGATATTGACCGTGAAGCCACAGCAAACATAACAAATCTTACACTGAATCGAAGAAAATGTTCTACTTGTTGTGCAATCGATTCTCAGAGCCAGTCCGTTCACATCTTCCAAAATCTCAAACGGACTAGCCAGGATACTCTTTGAGCAAATGAAAGGACTTGAGATGATGGGATGACCATTTTTTTTCCAAAAGGAGGGAAAATAAAAAAGTTTGCAAAAACTTCTGGCATAGACACATTTTACTTCATGAAACCTCCATATGGAAGTGGACAGTGCTAGCCAAGAAATCGTAGCTTGATCTGTCGATTTCAGACTGGCGGAGTGGCACACGACAATGAAAGTGGTGAGAGAAGAATAATTTTCGGATCGAATCGATGGGGCGGGATGTTTCAAACTTAAGTAGAAATCATATTTCGTGAAACGATTTCATTTCAAGGCTGGCCCCTTCGAATTTTCGACACACAGATAGCGTCTAGAGTGGCAGACCGTAAGATTTATGGTTGCACGTAATCTTTCAATTTTTCATTTTGCTGTAGCAGGATTATAGGTCCAGTCTATCGACCAGGTTGTGACCGGTAGACGAGATCTGGTAAGTTGCTCTTTGATGATTAAATGGATATATTTCGGAATAACTGGACAACGCATGGCGTTGGAGTGAGTTATCAGAGATAATTTAACAGATGGACACATTTATTACAGTTGGTCTTGTCTTGGGGCTATTTTTAACTGAATTTCAGCCGTGTTATGTAGGATGACGCTGTAGGATTTAAAATTAGTTGATATGGACAGCATTGGCAGGATTCGAGCGCTATTATTGAAGAAATTAAGTGAGAAAACTGATAAATAGTTATTCGGTTTTGAGTTTTCTTATCAAAATTGAGTACAGCATTACAACCCGAATGCGAAGCAGCTTCGTTTTGTCGAAAATCAGTCAGCAATATTGAAAAAAGTCTTCGCCCCTTTCTATAGCAGTTAGTTCGCCTACCAAGTTTTTTTCATTACTTTTCCACAAGCCCCACCAGCCACTGAAGGGTAAAGATAAATCTATCTTTGACACCTGCCAATCGTACACACACGCTCACACATAATAAACTATGCAATGATTTATTCGATATAATGAATGTTGGGTCCAGAGTTCAGAGTCCAGACCGCTCCCTGAAGCTGCTCGACCTCAGATCGAATTCCAACCTCGCATTATCCTTCGATATTATCAGCTTGCAATCCAGTCAACCAGCAAGCCAGCCAGCTAGTCAACCCTCCTGACAACCTAAAGCGGGAACTAATGAGCTAACAATATGTTACAGTATCTGGACCAGTTGTTGGCATTGCGCATTCTATCCGTACGACTGATCCATTCGGGGGAACTTTGACTCAAGAAGAGATTATCGCAACGAGAACATATAATCCTTGGATCCGCCACTCTCCATGCTAAAGCTGGAGCTTGGAGTATCGTCATAACGTCAACGATATCATCGTTTAAACAGAAAGGGTTGCTTCGAGCGATGATGACGATGATGCAAGAAAATCTGTTGTAGCGAAATATCCTGGCGCAGAAGACGACGATGGCAATGACGACGTCGACAACGAAGATGACGACCTACCGACCGAACGTCGACGATGAGATGAGATTCTAAAATTAATGCTGCAATTTATCCCGCTTGAAATTGATGTAGAGTAGTTGTAAATTATCTGGCTTGTGTCCTTTTTTTATTATGAAAGCAAGATGATATTAGATTTTCATCTCTTGTTAAGATTGAATAAGACTGATTGGAGTTTAGTGTTCCAAAAGTTTTTGCATGGCTGATTGCATCTTTGACAGAAGACTGTCATAGTAGTTGATATAGTGCAATGCTGGTTGGTTTTCAGTGGTATCGTATTTCAATTGGAATGAAATGGCAATAGTTTATGGTCTAGTTTGTGACGATGCACGAAAAGCTAGTGATGCATTTCTCTATAAGGATACACCTATAGATACATAGATTTGCGAATCGCACACTCGGTGATGTATTAATCCTTAGATTTGGGTGAATGAGCGTTACAAATTGAACAAGGAATGAGCTTGAATTTCGCTTCTGATATCAAAACTCTAATTTCGGCAAACCGTTTATTCCATTGGTTAAAGTAACGCGCCTATTTGAAGTTAAATTGACAACAATTCACAAAATATGTATATTTCAGAACGTATTTCATTCATAAGAAACATAATACGCTGCATTCAGAATACGCTGATCATCTTGATCAGGCAAAAAACTTCTCAAGATAAGATAGATAGAAGCCCTAATTTTTTCGTCTGAACGGATGCAACTAAAATTCCAGATTCTTCCAAGAAATCATTATAATTTGTATTATTCGCTTTTGCAGACATAACGCAAATCGGACAAACTCAGCAGTCTAAGGAAAAACGATACCCAAAATCAATCCGGTTTTATCTTTAGTGTTTCCGATATTATATATCATCGCTTTGCAGTCATGGCTTTAAGTCGTAATCTCAGTTTTCCGCAAATTTCTCAACTTATATCGCATGCGTTGCATAAAATGACCTCATGTGAGTAAATATGAACTGTATTTAAAAGCTAAATTCTTTAGTAAACACAAAAGATACGCTAGTGTTTCTTTGTTGATACTTCATTAGACTTAATTAGTCAGCAGGCATAAGTGATAGGAGGGTGCTACAAAGGAATACATGATGCTAATAAACTGCTAATGAAACTATCGTTAAGTTGTGTAAATATATACTATGTCGACAAAAAATCTGTTTAACGTAGAGAAAAGTAATGGTTTATTGACACTGTGATATGAGAGAAAGTAATTTTTGTAACGATAAAATTAAGAATATTAGGTCGGTTTAATAGAATTGTCAATAATTTATACGAAAATGTCCAGATAAATAGCTTTACGATGAAATATATTTCGAAGCCAAAATGTACTACATTCAGCAGCTATATTCAAATTGAATACAATGTCAAATACAAAGAACAATGTTTTATTCATTCATACAGATTTTTTTATATTGTGCAGTATTCATTTGTTTGATTTCTTCTGCACAGCATTAAATAATAATGGTATTAACAGTCAAAAAGTTTCGCAAAGCGAAAAACATTTTACAATTTATAAAAGGTTAGAAAATGAAAATTTAAATCTGAGCTTTTAGCTTGTTTTGCTATAAACTATTAGCGCCCATAGTGGAAAAAATTTTCAAGTATTTGAGTAAACAACTTGATTTCCGTGTTTCAGAGAAGTGAACCTAAACAGCGGTGAATCGTGCTATTACGTGCTATGATCAATTAATGTCTATTTTTACATACTTACTATTACGAAATTAAGTATACAGGTTGAAAATTAGCACTTACCTGAAAAAGAAAAAAAAATCTTTGATAATGAATTATGACAAAAAATTCAGATGAAATTTGATATTTGTGTGCTATGTGAAAAAGATATGAAAAAAAAGATTAATTTTAGCTTTGCTGATAAATAGTGCTTTTGATGACTCAATTTTGTTTCAAATAAATTTATCACATAAACCCTTAATAATAGTGCAAAGAATTTTTGTTTTTTTTTTCGCTTTATAAAATTTTCGCCTGCTAGCCGGTGTTCTATACACTCGGTAGGATTTTGCACTTTTTTTTATGGACGTACGCAAATGATAATTTCAATAAAATGCCAGCATGGCCTGACATTGTTTCATAGCAGAGTTAATCAAGTCACTCAAATAAAAGTTTCCAAGCGCAAAAATCGATGATGAATGTGATAGATTATGTACAGACTATTTCATTAAAAAATAATGCATTCAAGGATGAAATTAGAAAGGAATAAGACAAACTCGAAATCATTCACATTTACCAGCACACTTATTATCATGTAATAAAAATATATTTAAATTCAAGTTAATTGTATTTTGGTACTTTTCAAGGGGTGTTGAAAAACCTTCAAAACGTTTCCTCCGAACAATGCAAGATTACATGAAATTCTTATTTACTTAAAAAAACTTCACTCACCGATCACGCCGGGATCGCTTTCGCATTACTTCAGCTCAACTTTCTTACTAGCACCGACCAGGTGCCCCACCGGCTTGCTTTTATTCTATCAGGCTTCCAGGAGTTAGTGAGTCATCTTTTCTCTTTTTTTTTGAGTGGAATACTATCTCCCCATATGCTTAACAGCCGACCAGGTATTATGTGACCGTAATATCATCTCTAAGACTATTGCAATAAATAGAGCGTTTGTCACTTGATAAAACGTCATCACTTTCCTCAGCACAATACTTGAAAAACTCCGTTTTGACATATCCCATTCTGTGTATTTCCTGAAGAAGTCGTGGCCGGGTAAAAATTTATTTCCGGTACAAATTTATTACATCGTGATTGCAATTAAATTAAATTTTCAGGCACGGACAAGCCTAATGGTCCGTGCCTTCTTAGAATTCGTAGTCCAGCGCTCAGGACTCAAGTCATCCGCGTTTGTGATTGAGCAGCTACTACTTATCTCTCAGTAATAATCTGTTCAAGAGCACTTCCTTGCGCTCGTTCACAATAGTAGAAAATTAATACGACGTTTCGCTAAACGCTCACCATCCTAGTTCGATACGTTTCAAACCTCAAGGCAGTGATACACATATCCACGTCGTACGGCAGAATTGAATGATTCACCGTCAGTTGGAGTTTACGTTTTTCCCCATAAGCCAGTTTCGAGTCCAACATCACTCTGAGATTCTGAGCCGATTTCCTGGTCTCAAGTGCTTCGGAATAGAGCTGGGCAAAATGGCTCATGGCTCACCAATGATATATAGTGCAGCGCCTGAAAAAGCACTGCATAGTCTGCGAGCGAAAGCTTTCGTTTGAATAAACATAATTAAATGTGCAACGAACAGTATACTGAGAGTGCGGCGCAACAGTGTAAAAAAGATCGATCAGTGTTGAGCCTTGAGCCATTTTGCAAAACTCTACTTCGGAGCCAACCGTCATGACTGTAACGGTTGCTATCCTTCGTCTGGTCAGCATGACAGCCACAGTTTTTGTGACCACCAGTCATCAATTTTTCTCATTACTTGATTGAGTTTGAGTTAGGTGAGGTGAGAGTGTCTAGATGTGCTCACAGATACTGCGTCATCGGCATAACAATCTAAGACTTCAATTTACAGCATTTGAGGCCACGAGACATCATCACAAGCAACATTCCATATGTTTCGCGAAAGAAAAAACCCTTTTGTTGATCCAGCTATAAATTTTTGCCTTAAGTCCCCTAATATCAAATGACGGGATTTCAAATAGTATCGAAGCATGGCTAGCAAGCATTTTTCTACTTGAAAATGGCGCTGAAGAGAGTCCAACAAGCTTAAAAACATCACGGATGTCCTGTGTTACTCAATCTACGAGAGGTCTGGCCTGATGGAATGCGACCTAAGTACACTCTAGTTCTGCAATAACTTTGCTGAGGGCATTTATTGTTGAGTGGCTACTAGAGAATCCGAGTTGGTTTTTCGAAAGTTCTCCAGCACTTCGAACAGCCGCTTATAGCCGAGGCTTCAGAAACCCTTCTAGAAGTTTTCTCGATACATCAAGCCTGTAAAGGAGGTGTTGCAATAACAGTGAATTGCGCCACTTTCTAATGTGAAGAAGGGACACCCACAAAAAAGCACGCACTATACATGTGATGGAGTCAATGGGTGTCTCTCTTGTACTATTTTCTGCACTTATGCTGGGTTGTTCAGCAGCTCTCCCAGTGAGCAAAGGGGCAATCTCTGGGTGGGTTGTATGATATTATTCTCTTGTGATGAAATTCATCAGCGTACTTATCCCCCCAAAATCCATCCCTAAGTATATTTGGCCTATGCTGATATCGTCAATGAAGCTTCTGTATCCTGTACAACTTCGCAATATTCCGAGACTTGGCAACGTAAATAGCACCTCCGAGAAAATTGTTTTACCAGGCACGAACTTGGCTATATGTAAATGTTTTTCATCATTACCATACTCAGCTTGAACGCCATTTCTTTAATTAAACTTCCTCTGGTATTGTTTCGAATTGACATTCTTCGCTCCAAAGTTCATTGTCGGAAGGTCCTTAAAATCGTCTTCCAATGCATCTATTGTTCTATGAAATTGCCTTATTGTGGGTCATTGGGTGAGAAGTTGCAGCTGATAAAGCTTGTGCTTTGGCTTTTAATCCAAACGTAAACGGTCTTGTAGTTCTTTTTTGCGTGGTTGTACCACATGTACTAACAGACAAAACTTCAGCCTGCTGCCTTACCCTACGTTAACCCAGCCAGCACTTATTCGTCTAATTTCAATTAGCATCAGACTTTCTGTTTCATTCAGTTCTTCGCTGGCTTTCGTCTGTTTACTTGCATTTGGCGAAATAAGTTTATTTTTAAGTCTTCAATATCATTCTCGTGAATTGCTGCTGTAACTTCTTCTTTTGTTGTAAGATTGTCCAAGTCGACGATCTCGATTTTGGATTACAAGACGATCTTTTTAACCTCTTCGAGCAAAAATAGCAACGCTAAATTTCAAAATGTCCTCGCACTTTACCAATGTCACCAGTACTTTGTTGTTTGCCGTCGTCCGATTTTGCCTAACCTGTGCCTCCACTTTGTTTGCAATTATATCTGTGTGGATATGCTCTACGTAAATTTTCATTTGACTAGGCTTTATTAATGTCGCTGCATTTGCCCTGGACGATTGCGTTTTCTTAAACCTTTTTTTCTATTTTTTTGCTTTGGATGTCAATTTTTAAACCTGGTTGAGTAGATCGATCGTACTTTTCGTCTCTATTTTGCAACTTATTCTGCACAGATTTCCTGGAGTACTGTTCGGCTACTTCAACTTGAGTTCAGCTCGTGTTCCTTGCTGCTAGGGCTTAATTTAGACGACCTTCCTCGTTTTTGTGCTTTGGCTCGTACAATGCACGAAGTTTCATCAGTTTCCTTTACCTGGTGGTCTCTATTCTGGGACCCTTTTGTTTACATCAGCTCAAGCTCAGCCTTCCTCTTATTTCTGCTCTAGGCTTCTATGACTTCTAAAAAGTCTTTAAGCTCAAGAAGGCTGTCTTTAATATGCCACAACAAATTCTTTTGTACTTGAATTGCGAATGCCATTTTTTAATGATACCCCAACATTTCCGCAACATCTTTTCTTTTAGAGCCCTTTTTTTTAACGATATATCTTTTTTTGGAGAAATGCGTGCCGTAGTCGCTGTAGCGCTTTGCACATGTTTTTCTGGACTAAAAACGCTCCGAACGCTGAGTTTCTTTACCCGGTTTCAGTGTGCTGGTCTCGCTAGCTCACC
Source organism: Nemotelus pantherinus (assembly GCA_963978885.1). Taxonomy (NCBI): domain Eukaryota; kingdom Metazoa; phylum Arthropoda; class Insecta; order Diptera; family Stratiomyidae; genus Nemotelus; species Nemotelus pantherinus. The sequence continues at coordinate 24,766,822 of OZ022264.1, read as the reverse complement.
ACGACGGAACTCAAACTGCCTTTAAGGAATTTTATCTTCAGCACCGAAAAAAGTGTTTAATTCATTCATTACTGATGGTGTAGTTAGATTACACCTCATTCGTAGTGTAAGGTAGATTTTAAGTGAATAACCGATAACGTCATTGGGCCTTTCCACACTTGTATTCTTGATGCACTCCTCAAACCGGTTTTCTGGGCAAGAGGCAGAAGAATCAAGGGGAAATCTCTACAAAAAGTGATGCACTTGGAGAGAATTTTGCATCACTTTTGAAACTGATTGAAACTGATGCAAATCAGTAACACAACTATAAACATAGTTCACGGGCCAGGAATTTTTCATGAAACAGTCAAGTCGAAATGAGAAAACAACAACACGCACACATTCATATGCATAATCGGTATATGAACGGTTCCGTTGCTGAAGAATACAAGTGTGGAAATGTTGATTGTTGTCAAACCGGTTTGAGGAGTGCATCAAGAATACAAGTGTGGAAAGGCCCATTTACTTTATAGGTTCTGTAGTACTATTAGTGTCCACACTGAAAGAAAAAAGCATATTCCTAAGGAACGCGTACCGCGTTTGATCACATATTCGTGAAATTCACGTTTGTTTTGACCAAATACTGTTGAATCAAGCAAAAAAGTGATTGCAAGGAACGTTTTGGTCGTTTAACGTAAATAAAGGCATATTTCGAAAACGCGTTTGAATTTAACGCGCATTTGCATTTATAATAAATATGCTTTTCTGTTGGGTAAAATACAAAATTTTTAAAACAAAGACTGTTCGCGTTTTTTAGGATACAAACATGTTCAAAATCCTACGGTTGAATTAAAAGCGCTTAAGCATATGCATCATATCTTTCTATTCGTTTAAATAGAAAATTATTTGAAGCAAACAAAATACCGTTCATTTGAAGTAAGTACATCGTTCTGTCCTATCAAATCATTCCTTGCATGACTTATCAGTCAGTGATTAAAACTCATTTTGTTAGGACATATGACCTATCAGTTTATAATTTAAATTGCAGTTTAAATTAGTTAGTGAGTTTGGTTTTGAAAATCAAACGAAAAGTGAAAAGAAAATATTGTGAAAACAAACGAAAGGTAAGAAATTATTTCATAATAGTATTTACAAATAATAAACATTTAACCCAGTATTTTTAATGAAGTTTATTTATTTCATGTCACAGACAATTTTACAGCAGATGCATGACATTTTTGAAGGAATTTGTCAGTATGAAATTTGTCAAATATTATTAGCTCTAATTCAAAACAACGTTTTGTCTCTGGAAACGTTGAATTATAGGAAAAAAATGTTTCCGTATGGAATTATTGAAATCGGAAACGTTTCTGTAGATATTAGTTTAAGTCGATTGAAAGCAAATAATCTTAAGATGTCAGCTAGTGAGATGTGGAATTTTACCCACTTTTTGCCCTTACTAATAGGAGATTTAATTTCACCAAGTAATAAGTTTTGGCACCTGTTTTGCACACTACTCAAAATAATTGATTATGTTCTACTAAATATTATTTCACTTGAAGATATTGAGGCTATACGAAATTTAATTCATTATCACCACAAACTTTATTTGAATTTATTTGGTTCCCTCAAACCAAAACATCATTTTATGGTTCATTATCCTACTATAATAGAGAATAGTGGGCCATTGAAATATTTGTGGTGTTTCCGTTTTGAAAACAAACACAAAAATTTAATAAAATATGCAAGCGTCATAACTAGTAGAAGAAATATTGCCTTTTCATTATCAATAAAAAGCTCTATTTCTTTTTCAAATTTTATTTTTTAAAATATTGGATTTCCACATAAACTTCAGTTTGATGATACAGAGATGAAAGATTTAAAGATTCAGACTGAATATTGCAGCATAATTTCGCATCTGGAGGCAGCATTAAAAACAAGCTCTGTGTATATGCCACAAACTGTAGTCTACAAGGGCACAACATATAAAAAACTTACGTATTTATCTCAGGGAAGGAATGAGTTTTTGCGACTGTTTAAAATCCTCGAATTCATTGTTAGCCCGGATTATTCTTTATTTATATTGTGCAATGAAGCAGAAGTTAAAAAATTCAATGTACATTTTCAAAGCTATGAAATCGGAATGAACTTAAAGAAGGTTATTTTATTTGATATTGATTTTTTCACTAGTACTCCTTTACACATATACCCATTATCAAATGGAAAACAATTTGTTAGAAATAAAATAATATAATAAAAAAATGACTCATTGAATTCATATTGTTTCATATATATTGTTTGTAATAATTGGAATTCTTAAAAATGTAAATAGGCTTTAAGTCTGAAAATTCATGTATGTTTTACTGTACAATAAATATTCTTACTAGATATAACCACGATTGTTTTATTCCCTTCTTAAGCGAAAACTAAGGTGATCAAAGTAGAAAGTAGTTCATTGTTTACCATACAACTTTTCCACGCATAGCAATTCATAGTGAATGTTATTTGAAGTTTGATTTTGCACTTCCAAAACTGTTCTGAGAAAATAAGCAGCGTGCACAACCAATAAAAAGATTTGATACCACTGGAATACTATTTAAGCGATAAGTATTTTACAGCTAACATGTGAGCATTCAAGCTGAACATTTTCCTTTTTACATAGTCAACTATATTGCTGTTAGAATAAAAAACAAAGTGTTTCGATTAACAGCTCAAAGCATTTATTTTGAACGCGAATTCGTTTCTAACAAAAGTTTATTATTTTTGGAAGAAAAATACAAAGTTTTTCTACCAAACGCTGCAATATTCCCTGTGAACAAATATTTATTGTATAAATAGCGCGTTCATATCAAACAGGTGTGGGTTGTCAATTTGAAAATTTGCACTGTTGGCGCCATTTCAAGCGCGAAAATGGCTAGCGTAAACCACGTTTTTATTTAAATGGACAAACATTTTTTTTCAGTGCATGATAAATAAATTGTTCGAGAAAAAATGATCAAAATCAAATAGAAACTAGGAGGCCAAAATAGTATGGCCACTAGATTGAACATTTTCGTTGCTAATTGAAATTCAAGTTTGATTAAGAATGCACAATCAATGTCAAATATTTATTGTTTTCGATTCAAATGATACCTAAACGCACTAATATTAAAAGTACTGCTGTTCAACTCATTTGGTAGCAGTTTCTTTTCTCCCGCTCAAACTTTCTCTTACCAAGCTCTTAACATCAGAACAATTCAAATTTTCTTAATTCCCGGGCACGTAACTTTCCTAACCGCAGAAAATTAATTTTCATTAGTCAAACTCTTTATACACTTTAAAGTCTCTTCCTCTTCAATCAAAAGCAACTTAATACACATGTAGCGTACCCAGAATCTTATGCCAAGCAGAAAAGCTCTCCGGTACCTTAACCAATTCTGCGGAAAATTTTATCGAAGATATGATTAATTCATCAGCCTGCGCATAAATTTCATCGATTTTCTTAAAGTATTCACAACAACTCAAATTTTCACCTTTTCACAGCAAACTACCCGCACCTTTCTTTCCGCGATCGACTGACGACTTCTTATCTTCGTTCAACAGTCAAGCGAAGCATATCGGTACCAAGCAAATTAATGCTATTTTAGAAAATTCTATAAGTACAAACAAATCACGCCGAGTTTTCATTAGGGTCATCATCAAGCCAATCATTATTTCTTGGGATGCTGTTTCGAAAACTGAGATTTTCGTGGTATTCATGGGTGGAGGCAGACAAGGATACCTTCATTGTTATTTTTCCCTCGGCTCTGACTAATTTTTTTGCAGCTTCGACTGAACTTTCTCAAATACTCTCTTTAACTTCCACTTGCCGACGAAACCAATTTCTTTAAAGTCTAACTTTATTACGTGCCGTTGTTCTAATTTAAGGAACCATCCTGGTAGATAGTAGTCGAGTATGCCTCTGGCCAACAGTTACCAACACCCTAACAAGGGTGGGTGAGTGATGGACGACGCTTAATGTTACACCTTGTGTCCGTTGTGGCATAAATATTAAAGGGCTTTCACTGGACTACGAATTAGTCTCGGATCGAAACAAAAGACTGCACGCAGTTGGAGAATCGAGAGGAAAAACGGACGGAAGAAACTGAGCAAGAAATGGTGAATCTACCCTGTCTCATTATTTACCGTGATCCCGGCAGCGCCCGATTTTCTCTTCGCTCTATCAGTACAAGTCTCTCACTGCGCTGCCTGCTAGCTTTCTGGGAACCATACCGTGAGCTAGTGGTGGAACGGTTAACTCAGATAAATGAGATGCTGCTAGTAGGTAGCGGATGGTGAGTGCCTCACTGCCCTTGGCCCCGAAACTTTCAAAAATACGATACATAAATAGACACTAATTTCGGCGAAACAATGGACGGTCGGTCTCGGTCCCGGCATTGTCTTCACCGGAACATCTTCCATTGTTTCAGGGCAGCATTTTACCGTTATGTGAATGAAACGAAAATGAGACGAACGGACGAACTAACGGAAAAGGTTAGTGTTTCAAATGCAAAAACGGTAAAGGAAAATGAATGGCGGGTCTGAATCGGTAAATACTGTCTCATCAACGATCTATTTGAAGGGTTCACCATGGAAATGTGTGAGGTGAAGGACGTGCGAAACGGGGCTAAGTGGATCACAAATTTAAATTTTTGATTGATTTCAGACTTTTCGTTTTCAAGTTTTTTTTCCCAAACAGCTGCTTAATCGTGGTTGTATTAAACAATCTGAAAGAGCTGACCTACTCCAGGCTGATTGAGTAATAATGCAGAAACCTTAAGCTTTAGGGATACACATACATAGCAAAATTTTGAGTTCATCGAATGCTCAGTGTTTTTTTTTCTGAATTAAATTTCATTTGTCCAAATACGAAATAACATCCCACTTTACAGTCATACTCCATGCACCAACATACTCTAACTGCAAACCTTAATTATCGCATTAAGTCAAGCGCTGTTTTATTAAGGTTTTATCTCGTTCTCTAAACGTATAAATATTTCATCTAGTTAGTGTCGCCTGGAGCTGATCAGAGCTGTTAGCAGTGAACGAAAAACATACAATGAACAAATTCTATGTAGAAAAAGTTCGGTTTCGAGAAAAAAAGTTGTATTTTCGTTCATTAAAACTTCACTCGACATCGACGTTCGAAATGAAAGACGATGATTAGCCACCACCGAAGACGAAAGCTCAACTGAAAACATTATCGCATCGCGTCTCGTTTCCAGGATGATTGTATGTTCCTAGGAGGGTTGCGGTGGTACTGGTGGTTCTGTATTTGAGTTGAACGCATCATTGTGGGAGTGGTGCCTTGTCTACTACTTTCAACAGAACCTGCGAGTTAATTAAATCAATTTCGAAATGATAACTACTTTTGCTATGAGTTGAAGCTGTTTAATGCCTGCTATTGCGATAGAGAAGACTAGCTGAAAAGGAATAGTTGGAGTGTGGTGCGCAAATAGATGGTACAAGTTTCACAACTTCGCACGCAATAATTCGATTCGTTTTCGCACTGATGGATCCATTTAGTGTTGTCGTATCCTGGTTGGGAGTGACAGCAATATAACTGTGTTTGCGAATTAAGCCAAGTGCTTTGCTCCGAGGTTCTCTCCATGGCCACAAGCGTTGTGGAAGAGAATAGAATAGTTTCGGGCTGTAAACAATTTTCCGGGTTGTCTCCACATACGAACAAGTCATTGCTTCTGCGACAATGATGTGGTAGTTGAATTAGAGATAAGTTTCTTTTTGCAACAATTCAACCATGTTAATGTATTTTGAAATAATGTTTGCCAACAGATATTAAATTAAACATTAAGTTGTAGAATGCTTTCGAGCTTTAGGTTTTTAGGTCAAAACCTCTTGACGGTCCTGGTGATAGGTTCAAGGAAACGTAGCCCAAATCAATCATTTTAGTATGATGGATCTATTTGCATGGTACTTAGAGTAGACATACACTGCTTACCTTTACTCAGCTTTCGAATGAGTCTCTCGAAGTTTTTTTCGATAGCAGCATATGCGACCTGATTTTATATTTCCCAATAGTTCACATAATTGCCACTTCAGGCAGTTTCGAAATTTCGATTGAGAACACCATCCACCTTGGATCGTAATAATTTACCACCGCCCCAACATGTTTTTGATGTCAAGTTGCAATTACCCTTGAGGCATCGTTCATGAGAATTGATCTGCCACTTCATTCAGAAGCAAACTCGCTAAATGTAAGCATTTAGTACAAGGACCTAATTTCAAATTAAATAGGTCGCAAGCGAATATATGCGGTCGGGGTGAAAATGATGGCTATTGTCGGTCCTGCTTTTGTAATGCTTCGAAACGGCGTGGGCTGTATGCCTGCTAAGCTTTACATCATTTGATTATACTTACTACACTTACAAAAGTTTCAGCCTGTCTAGAGACTCCTTCGTTTCAAAGAAAAGTGATTACACAAAGGACATTCATTTTCGTCAGTAAGTGCCGACAGAAAGCATGACACAGCCGTCCGGAGAAGGTTGACTGCCTTTCGATTCACTGGATTTAAAGCCCAATGTTAACACTTCGGAATAACAATGCTTGATTTAGGCCGTCACATTTCTGCCATGTTTCTCAGCATGTGTCTGAACAAGTCCATTTAGATTTGTTGAAGCGTTTTGCTTTAGTCCGGATCACTTTAAGTATCTTGCCCGGAGATATGGAAAAAAGGTCACGTACATTTAGTTTGTCCTGGAGAAGATTCTTGTTTGCTTCGCATCGCTCATCTGAAATTTCGGTCGATTCGGGGATAGTTTGACCCATGAACGATAAAATTTAGCCGAGAAAAGTTTTTCTGATTTTTCGCCTTTTTTCTTCTTCTTCTTCTTCAAAAATTCAACTGTTTCGTAACATTATCGACCAAAGAAAAAGGACATCATCGACAAAGCTTTTTGTTACTTTCAGTAAACTTATTCTTATTTCCGAAATTCGTATGGTGCCATGGTGTTTTTCGTTTTTTTGTTGTTGTTGAAACTATCGCTCTCTTGAATGTACGATTGCTTGGAAAAGGTGAATCTTATGTTCTTGAACACTTTTTTTTCTTTTGATCGCCACTGATTCGATAGTTTCACTCGTATTTTTACTTAACTAGTCAATAGAGATTAAGATTTGAGTAGACGATAAGATTCAGAGTGTGAGATTTGGTTGGGAAAAGCCTCTGAGAATGTTTCGCATTGGGAGTGATGAAACAGAGAGATGATGTGATAGTAGATGGATATTGAAATAGTGTCTCTAGACTGTGGCCCATGATGGCTCAGAGAGGGGATGATGGCTTGTCGTAGTCAATGGCAGTGTTGGACGGAAACTAAGAAGTGATATATATAAGGATATAAAAACAACAGTGAGAATTGAAGCGATTTGATTGATTATGAGTGTTAGTAGTAGTGAAGGAAAACTTTGGGACTATGGGCAAATTTGACAGTCTTGGTGTCCGCGAATAGAAAATACCTGTCATATGCACTGAAATATGCACATATGTGCACGATTTTGACAAGCAATAACTGATTCAGAAAATTCTCTCCCGAAAGCACGCAGAGCTTAGATAAAGAAGAAGTAAAATAACCCGACGACAACACTCGTAAGGGTGTAGGGGTTGAAGCTGGTAGATAGCTTCATCACAATTTTTCAATCACTGTGAATACGAGTGTGGAGTGATTAGTTCCACGACTCACTTTACCCCTGATTTAAATCAGGTACCTTATCAGAGCTAGGTGAACTCAAAGCTTTGTGCGCGGACCCTCGTCCGAACCTGGATTCGAACCAGAGACCACACACGCAAGAAGTCAGTGCTCTACCCAATAGGCTACACAAAGCTTCACTACGAAGAAACCGAGGGGAAAATCTGAAGTTATGACGTCAATTTGTTCTATTTATAGATTTATATCTTTATAGTGAAATTTCGGCTTAATGCCTAGTACTATACTCTTCGCGAAACGAGTTCAACGGTCAAATCCCATACAAAAAGAGCTTTACTGACGAATTGAAAAGCTCTTTTTGTATGGGGATTCGACCGTTGAATTCGTTTCGCGAAGAGTATAGTACTAGGCATAAGTCTACTTTAAGAACCCCGTAGTCGTTAGACAATTTCGCCGATAGATTTCTGGGTAGTGTGTTTGTATTTTGTAGTTGTGTGTTTATTTTTGGGGGTGTTTTCCGTTTGTTATTTTTTGTTTTTCTTCAAAGGCGAGTCTTCTGTATTTTTTGTATATTTTTCTTCAATTTTTTGTCCCTGCTATCACCAATTCGCCCTCTAGTTGATCAAATTTCTTGGCTGGTGTGCACCAAGTCGAGTTTTACCAAATTTCCCAACCAAGTTCTTTCACTTTTTGATGGGTGATCAAAGATGTGTGCGGTCTGGTGTTTAGACGATGGTAAACAATAATTTTTCTGTTGATAAATTCCGGCCGCTTGTGTTGAACTGCTGCTTCAATGTGGTCATTTGTAGACGGTAGAGTTTAGCCAGGAGCATCATCTTGTTTTCCATCATCATTGTGCATGCAGCTTTCCTACATTGCGTCCACAGCTTTTTTCGGACAAACTATTCATTTTTCATCGGCAGAGATCAATCTCTTCAAAAATAAATCGTTCTCCAACAGCGTTTCGCAAATGGAAATTCGATCTGTTTATTCATGTGGCACCCAAACAACAAGATTCACTTTTCCAAATGGGTTACAGCTGTTTGGAGATGAATGCTTAGTTCTTTAGCATTATTTGCATTGCTAGCATGACTCTAATTTTGATTTTTTCCATGAAAACCAGCAATCAACTTGCGGGCTCCTGATTTTGATAGAACAATTTTATCGTAAACGCTACAATTTTTCACAAACCTGCAGCAATTTCGCCTTAATGGAAGTGATACTGCAAAACGTAACGCATTTTCTCATTATTTTGTATCACAAATGTTACTACCCGTTTTTATATGAAACGATGTGTGAAATGTCATCCGTCAAATGCATATCTAGTACTGGCTGCTGAAATTTAGGGTTCAGGACATATACGACGCTTAAACCATACAAAATATATAATTTCGACCATCCAAAATATATAATTTAGGCTAAAAGACTTCTTTCAGTAATTTTCTTGGAAATTTAACAAAAAATACGGAATTTGTCAGCCTACGGAACCTATGATTCATCCTGGAACTTCCTTAGACATTCTTCAACATTAAAATTCAGTGTCGTATGAGCATTTGAAACTTTTTCACAAAAGGTAACCTCAATTGCTACTCGTGACAAAGCTATCATCAATGAAAAATAACCACGAATTCTGAGCTATTTCGGCCTATAAGTGGTTACCTGTTCCAGCCAACCTTTCAAGATGGACTGGTTGGTCTCTTTCCAAGCTCCACGGCAAATCTTAAAATATTTTTATCAACATATGATTCTGAATGTAAGCCATGTTTCCTTCCATGCAAAAAATAGTACTGTTAGAATGTGGCAAGGTTATCGAACGTTAATTTCATGCTATTCAAACTAGATTTCATAATACCAACATATACCAACATCCAGAAGGCACAAAAAGAAACTCATATTTCGTGCATTTCAATGTGCAACATCCATAAATTCAATTTTCTTTCATTTTACACACACAAAACTCCGCTAAACTGTCAGCTATTTTCAAAAATTTCTGAAAACTTTTCACAAAAATAACGTCCAAGTGAAATTTCACCTATGGTCGTAACGTCGGCGATGATGGGGCGTTAAAGACGACAAAGAAACTTTTTCGTTTTCATGACCATTCCAGAAACAGCAATAGCATCCAGTACAGGTACCCACTAGCCGACAAATCTCTGAAATAAAACTGCACATACATAAAAACTTCTAACATGAATCCCCAGGTACAGTGAATCGAACTCGAGCTCATTCTAGCCACTACTTTTCCACAACCCCTGCAACGTCATCATCACAGAAATTCTATACAAAAAGTTGATCGCTACTCTCTTCATAATATCATTTCAAAATACCGTTCCAGATTTTCTTATGAATACGGGTATATGCCCAAAAGTATACTCTGTTACGTATAAGGCACAAGATGCTGGAAAAAGTTTTCTTTGTAATCATCAAGTTGTATGGAAGTGGTAAAAAATCGGGGGAGTGGACCAAAAACAGGGAAGAAAAGATGCGAAAAAGATTCAGAGAAAATTTAAAAAACACTCATTGTTGTAATGTGCTTTAAAGTATCTAAAGAACTTTTTTGTTCAATTTTTCCTTATTTTCCACGAAAATGGAACAAACCCTTAGCAAAATCGGAAGAAAAACGTGTCGATTTTATTTTCTCCTATGCTTTTTATTTCCATAGAATTATTCTATGCGATTGCACATGTTTACGTATGCAAACAAAAAAAAAGGTTCTTTCGAAGTAGCGTCTAGCGAATGAGATTTCGACATTTTGAATACAAGGTTTTTTTCAAGTCAGGGATTGGCGTGAGATTGGAGAGAAGACAGTTGATAACAAAGAATAGGTAGAACAACATCAGAATAAAGTCTGTATATTTTGAGCGCTCTTTGACTCCACTAATCAATAAAAGATTTAGGTCACTGCTAGATATTGTTCAATGTATAATTTATACTTTTACGACCCTTTATTTGAAATTATACCTTTTGCTCTAGTCTTCAAAAGTACAGTATTATTTTTTAATCGTAAAAATAACGGGATTGACCCGGATTTCTGGTGTTTGAATAATTTTTCAGCTTCAAACTCGAGTTTTAGATTTTAATCTATTACAATATTACTACCTTTACTTGAATTATTTATGTGCATTACTTATCCCATCGGAGTGGCTGAATTCAATGCCTCTAATATATCAATACAATCTATTGAATCGAAGGCAGGCATTTAATGTTTTGGATTGGACTTTGGATTGAATATTTTGAGCTTTTTAATAGAAGATTGGCTTAAAATATCTTTTAAGCGAGAAATAGTCTTTCGAAGTATTTGAAAGGAATAAAGTTTGCATGGAAATGTCGTTGAAGGCCATGGTGGCAAGCCATCAACTACATCGTGATGAGCCACGTGCTCTGCACTTTACCACCGTTATAGCTCAGTTCTTGGAACAAGTACATGAAATCGAAGAAAACCTCCTCAAGTTGCCCGAATGCCACAAACATAATACGTATCTAATATAAGTTCAATGGAAAAGGCTCATCATCATATCATAGCATCATATTCATATCTTATTTCATTTCCTTTGAAGTTCCCACACATATGTAAGCAAACAGCCTACAAACGTTACAACCTCCTCCTCCTTTCACTCAGTACATACATAGGCATTATCAAAAACGATATTAAGGCTCTGCAATATATGTATTCATATTTTCTGGAAAATATTTAAGATTAATAATTGCGTATGTTCATTTCTCTGAATATGATTCTTTTTGCTTTGCGAAATTTTGGCAATTTCTAATATTCAGGATTTAATATCTGATGTACGTAGAACATTTCAGTCGGCTTTTAAATTGTTTTCAGTCGTTGATACACATGAAGCTCGACAGGATGCTGTCAGTTAAGTTTCTATATTTTTTTTATTGATGATTTCCCAGTATTGAATCGATCAGGATGACTGAATATTTTTTGCAGTGGTATGAGAGAATTCCTTTTGAAAAATTAAAAATTGAAGCGTAGAAAGCAATGATTTGAATAGCTCTAGGAACTGTAAAATGTATTTCAGGATGTAAAATTAATTTCCTGTAAAACATTTCGCAGAGCAGAAAGGATTTTTAAGCAGAAAAACGGGACGGTATTTTAAGCTATTTTGGATGCGAGAAGTTATTAATGGAGTTTTGTCTAAAAAGATAGTATGAGATTCAAACATGCGAATGCGTATATTCTAAGTGTGTGGTAAAGTCAAAAGTCTTAGGCGCGCATTTCGGAGTGCAGAGCTAATTTCATTAAATCCTATTTTTCAGCCGTTGTCGGGTCGAAGAGTTGAACTAGACAGAACCTCATGGCATAACCATGTACACGAGTGCGGAATGATAAGTTCCGCGCTTCACTACAAAGCCGCAGGAATATTTGGGGATATACCAATACTAATTTTTTTTTTGTATTAATACTCTTACAGCTTTGGAATGAATAGGATGTCGAAAAGTTCTCTACCTAAAAAAAAGAAAAATTAAAATATAATTTGCAAGATCAAAACAATAAGTTCAAAAAGGAACCCACTTTATTTGTCGTTTAATTCAACATTTTATTTAACTAGTTAGGATTGTTCAATTTGGGTCAAATATACACTATTTTGTTTAGCAGTTTATCGTAGTTTTGAAAGATTTAAAACGAAATGTTTACAAAAGACACATAGCATGCCTATACTTTATTCCTAAACAGCAGATAAATTCATTTATTTATTTATTTATTTACTATTACTATTATTCAACAGATAAAATCCAATTACTGAATATAGAAAATATAAAATACAAATAATTCACTAACGAAAGAATGAAAAAATGAACAAAATAATAATGAAATGATAATGATACAAAATAAAGAACAATAACAAACAAAATCAAAGTGAAAAAGTAAAAATTCAAAATAAGAAAAATAGAGAAAAAAAAGAAAAAGAAAAAAAGACTACATTGAACTAGTAGTAAGCAAAACATTATGTTTAAGAAAAGTTTTAAATGCATATAATGTCGGCGGTAGAGGACCAAACTGTAGACCATTATGTTGCCTCAGTAATCGCAACAGCGGAGAATAAAAAAAGATATCAGTGCGCGCAAATGGCACACTAAACTCAAACGAAGAGCGGGTGCCATGCACTGCAACACGGACAGAAACGTGGCTGCTGATATCTGAATCTACCAACTTATGAAATAATTTGAAGAGTAGGCACTCATCCAGGAACAGTCTCCGTGATTCGAGGGAAGGGAGATGAAGGAACGATAGACGATCACTATAAGGATGATAAGCAAGGGCGGGCCGTGGCCTAAAATCTGGCAGGGGCCAGGGACTGAAAGGTTCAAGACATGCGATGATTTTGTTTTTGTTTGTAGACGTACTGTTCCTACAACTTATATAATTTACTAATACATTATATATTTGTTGATTTAATCTTTATTATTTGCTAATGCATAATGCATTATCAAATAAACTTCTTGTCTGTGAATACGTATGAGCTACTACTACATGCATATAACGTGAATGGTAGGTATGAACTACACATGAATTATAAATGACAGCTAAGAAAGAAAGCTTGTATGAATTATACGGGAATAGAATGGAAATAATTAGAAATGTAAGAATATTTTTTCGTTTAGAAGCTAAATATATTTCAACTTATACTTGAAGAAGAAAATAGCTTAGTTTCAAAATATCTTTGAAAAAATTTGAATACATTAAGCTTAGAAAGAAAAAAATGATCTCTTGCTTCAAACATTTGTTACCTAGAAATCCTAGAAATCCTAGAAAAACCGAAAATAATTTGGCAAGATGAAAAGTGCTGTAACTTACTCTTTTCGAGCCATTTGGTTTGTAGGAATATCTTTGTAGCCCAAACTGCGTATCCGAGGCTAGATGAAACAGCAAAACCTTTGAAATTAGTGCTTTTTGCTGTTTTCTGTTTTCGCGATCCTCTGGTAAATGTGAGATTCAGACAGTTCTTTTCTGCAAATGATTTAACTTTTTCCCAAACTACATACAAGTCTTCTCGCTCAATTAGTAGTGTTCCATTCACAAGATGTATCCCATCCCTAAGAGTTGCATTTTTATTTTGCTTAGCATGTTCGTTATAGAAAGAACATAGTGAAAGATGAAAAGATTTACTCCAAACTTATGATAACTTATTGAATGAAAGATCCCCAATGAATAAACTGAGTCGTTGTATTTTCCCTCATTCATTTCTTTCTCTGAAGCCTCTTTCAAAGTCCCATAGCTATCAATCACATATTTGCAATTGTGAAATCTCATTGAGTAACGAGTCGAGCTTAAACTTCTCATTCCACGCCTTGTGTTTAGACCAACTGCCTCTTCAGCTGCTTCAACAATTCGTGTTGTGATGGCTTCGGAAAGTGTAGATAAAGGGATTCGATGGCATTGAAAAAGGATGTACACGTTTCGATTGTGAAAAATGTGTCCATCACAACCAAAATAATTTTATGAGCTAGGCAGTGTACAAATGTGGCTGCAGGATGTTTCATCTTAATTTAGATTTACTTTTTTGTCCTGACATGACACTAGCACTATCATAAGACTGTCCAACAACAGGCAATTCGCTAAGTCCGTAGCTGTCTAACAAGCTCAAAATTATATCTGCTAAATACAAGGCATTTCTAGCTCCTGAACAGTCTACAAAGCTTGAGAACCGTTCTTCAACTGCTAGCTCTTTAGCAAATCTGACAACCACGGAGAGTTGTTCCTTCTGTGGACCCTCGTTGCGTCTGCCATAATGGATATCAATCCGCAATCTTTTATTTCAGCTGTATTGCTCTCGCAAACGATTTCAGCAATTATTTTCATCAATTCATTTTGTGTTTTGCCACTACAGTAGTTCGCAACCTAGTTTTCAAAATTATTTTCAAATGTTGAATCATGCTTCACGAATAATGCACAAAATCCCAAAAAAAAATCACGGTTATCACTGGCACCACTTTCATCATGTCCTCTGAAAGCACATCTTTGGCGACTGAGACACGTCGTAAGGTCGATAACCTTTTCCAAATAATTTTCGTTCATCTTGACAATATTCCAAGGCTGTTCAAGCACCATATTATTTACTGTCTTCCAAGTACTGTTAGAGTTTTCTCATTGTGCATGAATTTTACTATCCGGATAATGTATCCCGATCGCGAAGTTTGGTCGAGCTGAAATTTTGGTGTATTTTTGGCGATAATGTAAACTTTATGGAAAATTTCGCATTGTGATAACTTCACATCGAGTCATCAGATCATCATAAAATTTACAAGACTCGTCAATGGGCATAAAAAATAAGTTTCTGTCGTTTTTAAATAATGTCTGGGCAACCTTGTAGCTACCATAAGTACGTAAACACAAATCTTTCACACGGCTGTTAGAATAAAATGCAAATGATTTATGAATTTGATACTATATTTATACAATCAAATCTAAACTTGTAAAATTCCCAATCGCACAAAAATCGCACCGAATTATTTATATTTTTAGCACCTGGAACTTGCGTTTACGGTATCTCGCGACCGGATAAAATTCATAGGATATACTGGTCTTGAGTAGTCTGACAAAAGTTTAATGAATATGATAAGAACCATGTGGCGGCTGTGTCACTATGAAAAAACGCTCGGTGAAATTGAAGTGCTATACCTTTCAACTTCCGATGCAGTTATCAAATTATAATAAAATTCACACACATTTAACCTGAGTGTAAACCATACATAGATAGCATAAAATTGGTAGGGATGCCATTTTTATTCTCCAAATGACTTCGAAAATTGTATTCTACGTTAATTACCTTATTGCCTACCCTTTTAATATTTAGACTACGTTTTGTGACAAACATAATTGCATTAAACGCCAGTTTATAAAAGTGTTCTTATCTAAATACCTGTATATTGCCTAGTAGGAATGAACAGATAATTTTAATAAAAAAGGATTATTGGCGAGGTGCTTTTCGTCTTTTTCTTAAGGTTTAACTTGTCGAAATTAAATATTGAAGTCCATTTCTCGAAATAAGTAAAATTATATCGTAATAAATACCGCAAATAACACAGTCTCTATGTTATAAGTAGTGTGTATGCTTTGGTATAGGCTTACACTACTGCACTACTCAACTCTTGCTGTAATTACAAAAACCTAAGAGGCGAAAACTTAAGTGTCTGCTGTTGGAAATATTTATTTTTCTGGGAGGGGCCAACCTAGGGTCTGGGGGGTCCCGGCCCCCCCTGGCCCCCCCTACGGCGCGCCTATGATGATAAGGAAGCTGAAATTTATAAAACAGGGTGCGAGTAAATCTGCGTTGAACCGACTCCAACGCAGTATTTAAGTAGACAAAACGAGGACACCAAACTTGACAGCAATATTCAAGGATACTACGTACAAAGGAGAGGAAAAGGTATACACAGGTGGAAATATGACGAAGGAATCCAATGCAGCTATAAAGAAAACCATATCTTCGCAATTAAGTTAGAAGCATTAGAAGTTAGAAGCAAATAAGGTAGAAGCATAAAATCAAGCAACTTTAAGCTTCGATTCACTTATGACTAACGGATCCGGTTAATTTGAAATAAAAAGTTTCGTTTGGTCTGAAAAATATTTTTTTCCCTAGTATAGATAACAAACAAAAATCTGCTAATCAGATCCTTGGGTGACCTATCAGAACGGGGTATGTGAGTTTTGACTCACTAAAAAAAAGACCATCTACAAGCCCACGAAGTTTCGAGCCGGAACCCGCCTAAACACTGCTTCGACCCGGTCTTCAGCAACTACTACAGCTCGTGGGTTGGTAAGGCAACCTTCCTCCCGCTTTATGCGCAGCACTTACTCAACATCTGTTGAGATGAGACTGTGCGCCAGTTCTCTTTGTTTTGCATCATTTCATTAACGATCATATCAGGCGTTGCCAGGCCGACCGTGGACTCAATGGTGCGCCAGAGCATAAGAACTAATAAATAGCATGGAAATAACGGTATTGTGCGATATTTGCCTGATGGAAGAGATTTGTAGAGAGAGAAGGATTTACCATCAGCTGGCACTTAAGAAGAACCAAAATCCAAATTAGTCCACTTTATCATATGCAAAAGTGAGAAAAGCATACTCTCAAACGACAGATAGGTCAGAGTGTGTTGGCGTGCATATAATCCCATCAAGAAAAAGTAAGCGCAGCGAACATTCACTGGCAACAAACGAAATTATCTGTAGTCGATTGCATAAAAGTGTCGGAGATATTCCTTTTACTTGCCGATGGTATCGAAAATAGTATTCCGCGTTAACTACATTATCGTTACCATTTTAATACTAAGAAAACGTTTTAAGAAAATCAATATTGCATAAATCGCCATTCGTTAAAATTGTCTCTTTGGCAAAGTACATGTATATTGCCTAGTGGGAATGAGAAACGTATCTAATCGTATAAAAGGGGCGTGTCTTATCTTGGCGGAGTACTTTGTGTCTTTTGGACTGGGATATTGCTATCTACTTCTCGCAATCAGTGGGGAAATATTGCAAATGGTATCGCATTTCACGTACTTTCCGAGCTACATATAGTTCTTAAGCTATGGGTGCGCCTCAAACTTGCGAAGCGACTGAATGTGTGCTGAGCATCATCGAGCTCAGTCACGCAGTACCGGCAGTATGGTGTGTCCATCTTACCCATTCTGTTCTGATATTTTTCGATATAACCGTGCCCTCTCAAGAATTCATAAAAGTAGAAGTTTACCTCTCCGTAACTCCGGTTAACCCAAAACTTAATAGCCCAGTATACAACGTGGACTGATTTAGGGATTGAGATTGAAACAATGGAAAGTGAACGGGTTGTTCAAAGGTTTCGATTCCACCGCTTCAATCTCAATCCACTTTGAATCCACTTTCAAGTCACGTTGTATACTGGGCTAATGAGACCAATTAGCTAAGCCGTCCAGCGTCCCTTATCACTTTCACTCCAACGTTATTGCCAAAGTTGCAGGGTGCGTGCGTCAAAGCCTCTATTCAGTTCAGCTCTGAGAGAGAGAGAGGTACCCTTCCTTACGTTCTCGCGCAAGCGCATCGATCGGGATTACTCCCGATACTATCATCACAGTCTCTTCTGAGAAAGTGCGGTAGCTGCTCGCGATTTGCAGGGCACCCCTGCGCTGGACACTGGCAGTGCGCTTCTGAAACTGCTTAGTTCAAAGCGCATCTCCTGAAATTTCGGCTCCATATTGCCAGATGGAATTGGTCGTTACCATCAGCAGACTCCGTCTCGTCTCAATGGGTCCATCGACGTTGGCCATTAATTTTCTCAGCGAAGTCACGACCACTAGAGCCCTATCACATGCTCTGCGGACATGATCCCAATACGCCAGCATGGTGTCCAGGTGTCTGACCGAGTTGCTCGTCTGGACCTCGACGGAGTCAACTATCATGGGTATGACAATTGGTATCCTCCGCTTCGTTAGCATGACAATCTCAGTCTTTGAGACTGCCAGCTGAAGGCCATGCTCGGTCATTCACCCACCCACTCTCTTCATGACTTGGTGAAGTCTGAGTTGAGTGAAATCGGCAGATCTGGAAGTGATTGTGCAACGTAATCAGCGTAACCTACCAAGAACACATCCGGACGCATTTTCAAGCGCAGCAGATCATCGTACATGATGTTTCAGAGGTCAGGTTCTAAGATAATAATATAACATCGGTGGATATAAAATTGTAAAAAAAAAATCATATTAAAGAGCTTTTAACTGTTCTTCATAAATAAGCAACTAGCAGCTGGTTAGTTTCCTGATACCCTTAATCTACTAACGATTACTCCATTATTAAAAATTACTAAAGTCTAAAAATTAACCAACAGGAAAGCAAATGCTACAATTCATTTGACGCTTCTTCAATACGGATTCCAGGATATGAGCAGCATTAGAAGCAATTCGTTATATTAATAGTTGCTTAGATAAAGGAGACTATGTAACGACAATCTTTCTGGCGGAAAATTGTGTTTGATACCACAAACCACGATATTTTGATTCAGAGACTTGGGATTTACAAACGCATTGAGCTCAAAATGAGTCTCGAAACCAAGCTCCCTTGTCAATTTTGATGATTTTTTAAACGATAATGAACATTAAGCTCAATGAACTGCCAAGAAATAAAATAAGAAAGATATGCTTTTTTATGTACTACAGAAAATAAAACATTTTAAAAAGATTGATATTTAAAAAGATTTCAATGGCTCATATAATGGGAAAACAACTTCGGCTACGAAGTTAAGAAACCATTTATTCATTCATGTGGACTTAAAATGGGAATTGTAATATGAGTCCACTCACAAGCACTTTCTCTAAAGAGCACAATTTTCGCGAGCATCAAATAACATGAATGAGGCGAACCAGGCAAAGAAGTAAGATTAACTTTATATCTCAAATGAGAGTCCTCTATATAAATCAAATAGAAATTCTTTATAGAGGCGGTCACAAAACCCCGGTATCCAGGACCTCAGTCAGGAGGAATGTTCCAAATACGCAACACCAGATTCATGAAGTAAAATTATTGCAGTAAGATTTCATTCACCTTCATAATCATCAAATTCACAAATCATTGTCCTCCTGTTTGGTCTCAAAAATTACTTTTTTCATCATTTCTGAACGTTATACTCGTCAAAATTTATTTAAAGCTTTAATATGTGTTTTTTATCACGTGACTTTAAAAACAGTTTTTCATTTTTCTCGAAACTTCGTCTGCTCAATTGAAGCCCATTCAGGCATTCAGTCATCATCTCAACGCAAAAGCCAGAACCTTTTTCTCTGCAAATGCAAAGAGCATCAAGTACACTTTCTTTAAAAATTTTCTTTTCAATTTCATCGGCATCACGTCACCGTCAGCATCATCAAAAACACAAGCTTACCATCACTCCGGGTACCTTGCCGTCATTTCGTGGTGATTTTGTAAATATTCGTAATCGTAATAAAAGTACACGAGACTGAGTTTAATGGGAGAAATGTAATTGATGAGAGTTTTGCTGAACCGTCGCGGTTGGATACAGAGAGACCAATAAATAAAAATACACATATAAACAAGCACTTTGTCAAAAGGACTACTAACGAATAGAGAATTCAATATTTTTTTCGCTGCTATATTAACAATTTTACATGGAAATTCATGAAGACTCGCATAGCTAGGGTGTGCAAACCAATTCCTAGACGAAAAAATTCCTCTCGGATCGTTTGGTCTCTATTTCATCTGGTTTCACGCACTCTCTGAAGGTATAATATGTTAACGCTGTGAGACTACTTGGCAATAAAGAATCTCAAATAATTGGCAAGCTAATGTACTTTGGCTTTTACTGGCACACGTAATTAATAGGGCCCAGGGTTCTTGATGAAACAAACATACCGAAGCTAATGGTCTTATTGCTCTTTGATATGAAGTTAACTGAGCGGAATTTGAGGACGATAGATGAAATGGCAGCAAGAGAGAAATAATAAAGGTTCAGTGCGCTACGAACAAGCTGGAAAGTGACGGTAGCAAGAAAACATAAACGTTTCGGACTGTATTCGAACCTTTGAACATTTTCGTATAATTCTATTATGGTCACCTTTACGACATATAGGGTTAAGTGAATGCCAGTAACATTTAAATTTAGAGTTTTGCATGCTATTTTTCTCCGTGGCAAGGTAGTAGAGTTCAGTGGGTTTGGTGAAACTAGATTTTTGTTATGAATTTAAGAGATCAAGGTCACATAGATACAAGGAAAATTTCGAAACCATTTGATAAATAATATATTAGTACTTTATTTGTATTAGTTTGAGTACGGATATTCTACGACACGGATTTTTCAGTAAAATATTGAAATGCTCATTTGCTTTTAGAATAACAAGAAGAAATAAGATAATATTTAAATTTAATATCAAACAATTCAAGCAAAGAGTAGCATTTACCACTACATCTTTGAATCTGAAAGACAAATGCGAGAGAGGAATGAGGTCACAAGCATAGACTTAGACTTCCGTGTGGGATAACGGAATAGAGAACATCACTCATGATTGACTGGTACGACTTGATACACGAATTGCTATCTGTGTGCCAAGAACTGATCAACAAGACTTTGAAAATATTTGGAAATTTTGAAAACATTCGCCGAGTAAAATTTTACGTTCTTATATAGAAGCGACGCGACGAACGAAAAAATTGGGTCCATAGGGAATGTTGAATTGAAAAAAAAACCAGCAAGCGAGTGAACCTGCCTGAACTGATTCCATTGCGTCAGATAAATATTGAAACCGAAAGGATGAGATTTTACGCGCGAATTTTAGGATAGTACATACTAAGTTTAAATAAAAATAAAAAAGTTTGCAAATGTTGCAGAACATACATGAAAAATGCAAAACAAACGTCGCAACTTTAAAGGCTTTGGCTGTGATCATCAAATTTTAGTTTGATATCAAGTACTACATCAAACAAAGGCTTCTTAAATAATGGACCACAAAAAAGTAAATAACAGATTTTGGAATGCAAAGAGCATTTTAGCAAGTGAATAATTTATAATGACACTTCAAAACGTTAGGAGGGTCGGAAATTGTTTTAGCACCAGTGGTTCAAGACTGATAAATCAGCTTGAATTTTGAGGTATTTGATTGTTTTGTGTAATGCTTAGTCATCGCCATAACGAATACAAGAGAAGATAGTAGTGAAACGAGTATCATTGACAAATAAGATGAAAAGTAAGGGACCTAGGATAGATCCTTCAAGAGCTCCGGACATGGAAAACAAACGAGACGGAGCCATTTAGATGACACTGCCAGAAAGTCTATTAAAATAGGAAGAAAATCAGAAGAGAAATGTACCGCCCAGTAGTAGGAGGTTAAGGCTCACAGAGTCAAAAGCCACTGAGAAGTCCATAGAAATAAGACCAATATGTTGTTGAGAATCGAAGGCTTTGGCACCTTAGAATGCCACATTAGAAAACGCGCCAAAATTAATAAAACGGCTCCAAAGTTACTAAAGCGGCTTTAAATAAACACGGGCTTCTCAGGAACAGGAAAAGGATGGAGAGAAGAATAAATTGAGAATACTACATCTAAGGCGTTCAAGAAGTTTAAAGAGGTGGCGTAGGGTGATAGTTGGAAACACACTATGGATCAGGAAATCTGACATCAGATTATATGATCATTATCTTGAGACTATTAAGATCTATGGTAAGCATTAGAGTTTCGACTTCCAAAGAATTATCTAAATAAGCATCAAGTAGATAAGACCCAGGAAAAATTAGTAGATATCCAGGTTGAAAATGCATTTTAAAACAAGAAAGCAAAACATTGGCAAATAAACCACATAAAGCGTGAAAGTTTAATAAAGAATGAGGTAGATGTGGGCTCAGAATTATCTCGATTGATTGGAAAAGATTGAAACATTGGTGCTCAGAAATAACTACTTATTACCCGTTTGAGTTCTCTTTCTACATCACAGCATACATTACGAAATTCTTGAAGTGGATGAAACCATCTTTTTCAGTTTTTCGCAATCTTTGTCTTTACGTTTACGAGCGTTTGAAACTTTCAAAGTGAGCCAAGGAGCACCATTTTCTAAGGCGTTGGTTAAGGTGTGAAGTCAAAGATGAGATTAGATTAAAATATGAAACTTTGTTAATGTACGTACTATGAGTATAACAATCCCTGAAAACTAGAACCAATTCTTGAATTTCATTTTTATGAAAGTTGTTACGATGGCTAGAATGACCTTTATTTCTTAAGTTGACGTCAAGGTCAACTCCAACAAGAAATGAAGGGTAATAACACATTGGTTTGCGCGCCAAAAGCAAGAGAAAGAGAATTTCAATTTGAAAAAAACGATAGAAAAAACAAAGTAAGGAAAAACGTTATTGATATTGCGCAAGAAGAAGCAGCAAGAAGAAAAAAACAATCAGAGAGTAAACAATTAAAGTCATCAAATATACACAGTTCATTCAAAAAGTTCCGGGACTATTTTTTTATAAAAATTACAACTAGCGATATTTGTTATTTGATGGCAGGACTATGTCATATCAGGTCGTAGTTATACACACTGGTGATAGGAGCGCTCTAACTTCATTTATTTGCCAGCTGTGTTTGTTTACCTAGACAGGTTTTTATCGGTACGTCACAATTTTTACTATGCAACAACGTGCCGCGATCAAATTTTGTTTTAAATTAGGAAAAAGTGATTCGGAAACATTTTAATTATTGAAAACTGCGTATGGTGAGGATTGTTTAAGCCGCAGCAAGGTTTTCGAGTGGTTTGCACGATTCAAGACTGGTCGACAGTCGCTGGAAGATGATCCACGAGAAGGGCACCCTTCAACCTCGACTAACGATTCTCACGGAATTATCCATAGCGAATTCGTGCCCCCGGGTCAAGCAGTGAATGCACAATTCTACAAAGGTGTGTTGGATCTACTTTTGAAGTGGGTTTGTCGTGGGAGATCGTAATCGTAACGCACCGGTGATTGGTTTCTGCTGTTCGACAATGCGCCAGCCCATTCCTCAATGCTAGTCACACAATTTTCGGCCCAAAAATCAATCTCCATGATTTATTATCCACCCTACTCACCAGATCTGGCTTCGGCAGAATTTTTTTTATTCCCTAAATTGAAGATGACCATGAAGGGAGAACGTTTTGAAGACGTTGAGACGATACAAAGGAATGTAACCAACGCTCTGAAAGCTATTCCAGAAGAGGACTTTTCCAGGTCGTTCCAGCGGCTGTATGAGCGCAGCAAAATTTGTATAGAACAAGAAGGAGAATATATTGAAAACTAAATAAAATCTTTTTTTTAATCTCTTCTTTTAATTCACAAAAAAAATTAGTCCCGGAACTTTTTGAAGGAACTGTATTGGGTCACATGTTGATGGACATCGACTAAAATAAAACTAGACAATGTCATGGCAGAGGAATTACAAGAGAAGAATACACATCAGATTAGTAAATCACAATTTATAGAGACGGTAGCTTAAGCAACAATACACTTATTAGCAAATGAAGGAACGAACTTGGCACAGAGCATAGTGCGAATAATGTTATGGATGACGATACATCAAAGCGATTTCCGATCTTCTTGAATGAATAAGGCTCGGAAAGGTAGATAAAGATGTTCGATATAATGGTACCAACTAATGCCAAAACGCATTACACATTTTTTCTACTAGAAACTAGAAGTCTGGTATTATTATTCAAATAGAGGAAAGTGGTTCAACCGATTGCGGCTCTTAGGTTTGGAGTACGCAGGGACTTCGTTGGCATTCAATGTGAAGGAGTATGGATTAATTACTTCCAACATTCATTTCGCCACTGATTTGACTCAGGTACTTAGCTCTAGGTGCTACATCAACTCAAAGCATGATGTATGATTATGGCTGATCGCCCATAGATGAGTTCTAAGTAGGGAGCTCACTAGCTGGAAGCCGATCCTTTACACACTCGGCTTCACAAGTTCTGTCATTATTTAAATAACTCCTACAAACTCACAATAATTAAAGGTATTATAAATTGAATGAGTAGCAGATTAACAGTGTGTTTAATGAACTGTTTTTATTGAGTTTTGGCTAAGTACCTTGGTAGCGCTATTTTCGCTATTTTTCGAATGGTCCAGTATGTAGTAGGTCGAATGGTCCAGGGTCACATACCTTTCGGAAAATTTTGACTTTATTTAGTTGTGAGAGTACCTCTGCATATATTCAATTGTGAATACCAAAATACTTAGGATACAAATGCACTTTTGTAAGACGAATCCACTACCTTACAATCGTACTCTTGAAACAGAGATCCCAAAATTTAAATAAAATTTACAATATATTCAATTTTATAGCTCCATTCGAAACGTCTAGAATGACGAAACCGAGAATGTTCCTGTTTCCGGATCATCGATTTTCTTCGAACGAAAGAAAGTCAATGACATCCTTCTATGTATCACCATCGTATCTCCGTATTAGGATGTTTCACGAGTCTATGATAGCGCCCAGGTGTATCGTTGTCATCATCTGGAGCTGAAGTTTTAGCTGAAAATTCAGCGGCAGTACCAGCAATTTTTTCAGACCGATACACACGCGACAGGCAACTTGATCCGTTATGTCTTATTTGTATATATTTCTCTCCTGTAAAGACTTCGGATTCTTACTCTTTCTGGCTATCCAGCCAGCCTTATATTTCATGCTTTACTCCGGCTGGCTTAAACAACAGCCAGAATGTTTTTGCTCCTTTCGTCGTTTCACCTGTATCATTCACTGGGTTGTTGTTTCCAATCTAATGTCATCGTAGTAGTGAATTTGAATATATATGTATATCGAAAATGGTTTTAGTGCGATTTGGTTTGCATAAATATATTACACATAAAAAGATGAAGAAGGAATAGAAAAAAGTAAGATTCAGGTGAACAATTATTAATGTGAAAATATCAGCCGGTAATTCGATAACACTGGCATATTCGATGGCACCGTGGAGGTGTTACCACTGACTGTATTGTCGCCTTAGCATAGCATTTAATTGGATTTTTCGGGAAAATATTCGGGTTTTTTCTGAGGACTAATAAGGTTTATTGATGAAACCTAGTGACAAGAAACACGAGTTGCCAGATGAATTGCTCTGAGGAAAAAAATTGGAATTCGTAGAGTCAAACCCTCGAAAATATTAAAAATACATTCCCATAGACATTTATAAAATATCGAACTATTTAAATTTTTCATCTTAAAAATTGATGTACCAACTAAACTAGTCTACTAAGCAAAAATTATTCTTCAACATTATTTTTTTTTTTCATTAAACGATTTGAGGATTTTAAACCATATTCTACAATTTTTTGATGTTCATAACGCACGTTTTAGCAAATCTTTGACAACTTCTTCCAGCGAACTACATTGAACTCCAATTTAACTTAATTTTGTTGTGAAAGCAATGAAAAATGAAGCAATTAGATACTTAAGGGAAGGTTCTTTCAGATTTTTTCATATAAATCGATTTTTTTGTTTTACAAAAAATGAAAGCTACATACGTGTAAAATATGTGTGCGAAAGGATATTCCGATCTGGAACATATTTATCGCATTAGAGCGTCTCAAACGCACCTACTTCACGCGCGCTGGGGAACGCTCAGGTATAGATTATTCAACGCGTGGCCTCAGATGGCTTTCTATGTACCGGAACTAATTACGATCTGTACTATCGGATATTTGTTCGTGTTAGAATACACTTTAGGTGGTAGCACTTGCGAAAAATAGTCGATGCGCCAGAAAATTGGATATCCTTAACGACGAATATCACCCGCTGCTCGAAACGCCCGCCTCACGCAACGTCTGCATCGAATGAATGCATTGAAATCGAGGAAGGATTCCTATACTGCACAGGAATAGCCGACTTAGATCCTAATGTGAGTATAATGGAGCAAATTGACGATCGACGACCACGAAAATCTTCATATAGATATTTTGGTCCAAATTGGCAGATATTGGATCCGTCATCATGTATTTTGTCAATCAGATTCGTAATCAGATTCGTAATCAGCGACCCCAAAACCTTATAACCATTGGTACTGGTCGTGATAACTGAACAAACAAGAAAGTTATCCCAAGGCAAACTCGAAACGATATTTTTCATCATAACTTCAAGCACAGGTGTCGATCTATTGATCCGATTCACTTCATTCCAAGTCTGCCCAAAAGAATATACTGTTTTATATGTCTTATATCTAAAATGAGCATGAACAATTTCAATTCATAATTATTAAGCGAGGTCAAAGAGAAAAAAACCGGGTTAAAAGTTGCACTTTTTTTAAATGTCCATAATTTGTTTTAATAAAAAAACCGATTTTCCTTTCGAAGCTAGATATATTGAATTTTGTGACAAATATCGATATTTCGAGGGTAATCTGCCCTCTTCTTCAGTGTCAATGTCAGACCCATAGACACTGAAGAAGAGGGCAGATTACCCTCGAAATATCGATATTTGTCACAAAATTCAATATATCTAGCTTCGAAAGGAAAAATCGGTTTTTTTACTAAAAAAATTTTTTGAGCTAGGAAAAAATTGGTACACATTAAATACAATCCATAATTTGATTTATTTTTTGTCCCAATTCATTCTCGTTAGATATCAGACATGGAGATTTCCATAAGTTTTAATGACTTTAAACTATGGCTGATATCAGTTTACTACGAGAGGCTGCAGACTTGAAGTTACCGGACGATGTCCCGCGTGCAGAGGCAGACGAGAGCCGCCATTTTGGAGCCACTACATTGAATTTCATCGTAATAAAATTTTGAATGATTTTAGAATGATCAACAAATAAAATAATCAAAATCAGAACTTCGTATGTTTTTTCATTATCCCTCGAAAAATTCCCAAACTTTGCCTTATTTTCGACCGTATCTGAGAGAATCTTCCCTTAAAGTGGTATTCTTTCAAATGTTTTTTTCTCTTTCACTTTATTGGCCATGATTATGAGAGAATTAGTCGAGGAACTGTCTTTGAAGATATAAAAGTAAAGCTAAAGTTAAGTCATATCCTCAAAATAGATTTATGATCTCAGCAAAGCTCATGGAAACTTCTATTTTCCCATCAAGGAGAGTTTCCGTAACAATCTACAACCTACAACCTAGAATTTATAAATATATCATGTTCATATTTGTATTACTCGCTACTCGAAAGCACTATGCCTTTTATTTATGTATTGACTTATACAGTTATATATTCTACTATCAAAGCGAGAAACGATTTAATCTTAATAACTGGGAAAAATGCCGGAAATCGAAGAAATTATTAATTACGAAACAAAGCTTTTACAAACGACAGGAAATTTGTCGTATTGACCTTTAGATCCCACCAACGCGAAATTCACTAATTCGGAACAAAAATAACCTGAACAATTCACATACGTCAAAGCAATTCAAGTACGCCTCCAAGTTTTATTTCTGGATTTCTTATTTCACTGCCTTTCTAGATAATGGTCTGCCATTTTCAATAAACTCTCATCTTCTTCGCAGAAACAAATTGGTCCCGGCTTGCTGCACTAACAAGATTATCAGGATTCACTTCCCTGACGTGCATTCGGTAATATGATGCTTAGTCTTTTGCCTACTTGTGTTCGTTATCTATTATTTTCTTGGAAAGCGCATCGTATGCCGATAAGATTTCCGTAAATATAGTGCCCGATGAACAGGTAAATTGCGTCATAGGCGTTACCAAGCAACACCCTTGCATCGCGAAAATAATGAGCACAACTTCGAATAAAAGGCAGCGAAAAAATTTTAATAATGTCGAAAGATGAAGCTACCATTTGATGAAATCAAAAAGTTCTAATCTGCTATTATGCTGTTGAGTGCCAAGAAACAATAGGAAAACGTAAATTCTTCAAAGTTTTCATACTGCTCATTAAGCATTTTGGGCTGAAGTTTTAATTGAATTTTTGTGTAACCTTTAATGTACTGATAGCGGAAAAATTTCGCATTTTTCTGGACCCAAATGAATTGTTTTGGTGAAATGATTTAGTAAAAATTAATTTTATTTTCTCATCGAATCACCATAAAATGTCAATTTTATTACCTTCCCTCTTTAATTATTCGGAGCACAGAGTTTAGTTATATTGCATTCATTCTATCAAAACTCTTCCTTCATTTCACCCCGTTCTTTGTGCAGTCACGACTTTCTCCCCGCGATCTGATATAATAAAAATGTTGACTTTATGTAGTTTCCATGAAACACGCACTCTCCCAAAGTCATCACAGACGAACAGTTGCACTTAACCATTACCCATGCCGAACAACCAATAATAAGTGTATTGATAAGATGCACAATAATGAACATAAGTGCATCGTGGGCCTTGGCATTGCAGCGTTTATGCACTTTGATGGCAATTTAACTATCGAAAATTTACGAGCAATTAAATCGAGTGCGGTCTGTCAATGGCAATTGGAATCGGGACCCGGGAATGGACTAGATAATTTGTTTTATGGATAATTTAATTACATTTTTTTGGGGGGAAGTGTGTGGTAGATAGGGTTTTGAGTGGAGTGTTTTTAGTTTTTTTTTGCTTTGTTTTTGGAAATGGGGTTTAGTAAAAAACAAATTCAGTGTCATATGTTGTCATGAATATTTGTGGGTAGAGAGTATAGCGAGAAGCCAAGATTTGAAAGGGGCTGTAATGCTACGACGACGAAGAGCACAGTAATGTTGGGATGAGATGCTAATAGATGCATTTGTAAAATATATGAATATTGTTAAGTGACGATTTTTTTTAGCAAAATAATTGTCTCTGTGCCAGGCGCAATATTCATTTCAGCACACAAATATCTGCAGATATAGTGTCAGTTTGTCATTATTCCTATCTAATCGCGCCTACACAGTTTTAATGATCAGAACAGTTTTGAAATGTTTAGTCATTTTTGTTTAAAAAAGCGGGTTTTTGCAGTAAACAATAGACTGAGACAGAGCTATGCCAGATTGGGTTATCGGTCTCTGATTGAGCTACCTTTCCGTTGCATTTGGCGACGAAAAATGAATATTTGGCTGGTGGCGACTTCTAGGACTCCGAATTGTTTCTGTTCTAATTTAAATTTTAAATCTGTAAAGTATGAACAAGTAGGCAAAATACACTACATCCCATAATAAAAGCTGAGAGGTTGAAGAATACTTTAAGGGTAACCAGGTAGGCTCTAGTTGGCTTCATTTTAAACAAATGGTTTCGGTACTGGTTGGCAAGCAAAACAAATAAGATAAATTCCCTGTTGCTTATGTATGGTGTGTCAAATACGCCTCAAAAGATAGCCTGAGAAAGATAGATCTGCTACATCGGCTAAAAGCTACACACATCCAGAAGAATCCAAAAAGGTTGTTTGATTGTAGTGAGTGTATTCAGTTTCAGTCAAAATGAATTCATTCAAAGTACAGTAAATTTAATTACAAGTGTGATGCTGGCGAAAAAAAAGAACAAGCAGATTCATAAATTCAACCAGTCTTATCAGGCAGTGGATTTTGCAGTAAGAAATATTTTTATTTTATTTTATTTCTCAACCAGGTAAGGTACAAGTAACATAAACAGTAAAAAAACAAAATTGGAAATTACGAGTACATAGAAATAAAACGAAAAATTAAATAAAATAATCAACAAGATAAATCAATAACAAATTAATAAATAACAAATAAATAAAACATTGAACATATAGCTTAGGATAAAGGGTTGCGGATGGCTTTGAAAAGGGAGGATTTGAAGGATAATTTTGAGACTGTTGGAGAATACAGATTACTTATGCTATTGAATATCCTGCAGCATCTATTTATCGGCTCATTACCTGCGTAAGTAGTGGAGTGTGGATATTCCTTAAGTAAACGAGAGGACCTGGTGTTTCTTACAGGGTTATTCAAAACTATTTTGCTATTCAGGAATTCAACTTTGATGACGCCTCTAATGACGTCGAATGTGAAGCAGGCCGAAGTGCAAGTGCAAGTGGAAATAAGTTTAGATGACCCAGTCGAAACTCATAAGTAGGAATGGTATTAAAATCGTAAGGGCTGTATAGTTCTCTCAATGCGAAAAGTAAGAATTGCTTTTGTATGGACTCGAGTCTGCTACTGTGGGTTTCAAAAGCCGGATTCCAGCAAATGGAAGCATATTCGAGAATGGGGCGTACTAGTGAGATGTATAAGGATCGTGTGACCCACAAGTTACGAAATTCCTTGGCACGTCTTTTGATGAAGCCTAGCTGTTTGTTTGCCCGGGAAAGTATTTTATCATAATGCAAGGTGAAGCGGAGTCGCTCATCCAAGACAACACCAAGGTCGACAACGTTATCAACTCGAGCTAACAACTTATTCGCGAGGAAGTATGTGTTATGTGAGACGGTGCATTTTCGGGAGAAAGTTATAACTTGGCGCTTAGCAATGTTGAGAGAGAGCTTGTTTTCATTGCACCAATGATCAAGTGAATCAAGTTTGGATTGGAGAAAGAGTGCATCGGATTTAGATTTAATGATATGATAGACTTTGAGATCGTCGGCATAAAGTAGATGAGGTATATTTGATAGGACGTCAGATAGGTCAGAAATAAGTATATTAAAGAGAAGTGGGCCTAGATGGCTACCTTGTGGTACACCAGAGGTAGCAGAAATATTTTTCGATAAAAGTCTTTGAAATTTTACCAGCTGAGTTCGATTTGACCGTTGTACGACATTTTTAATAATGATGATAATGATGCACTAAATGCACAGATGTAATCAAACATACTAAAACGCCTGAATTTTGGAAAAAAACTTATTAAAAGATATTGGAGAATCCAGTTTGTTCGATAGATTTGATGAATATATTTCTACTGGGAAATATCTTTGCGTTTGGGTGGAGTATTTCTCACAAATTAATGTCGTTTTATGTACCAAAACTTTAAAGCGGGGTCAAAGAAATTAACACCACAGCAGCTTAAATAATTTTTCCAGAAACTGGACAAATTAATGGATTTTAGTGCTTATGATAGATGGCATTCACGAAACTTAATGCTGTTTCCCGAAGATTGATTTTAGTGGTTGATTGGTTTAACAACACAAAAAATTACTAATTGTCATTTGATATAACATCTTTGCTGAAAATATTCTAATAAGTACCAACGAATACCGGACCCGAGACTACGAAGCCTGCTTTTTGGAGAGCAAATATTTGAAGAGATAAGCGCGTCAACTTTTTAATATTATTTCTTCAGTAATCGAGAAATGCTGCTTCAGCGTGATGAAGAAAAATTCGATATAAAATACAATCAGATGTTTCGACACTTTTGAACGTGAATTTAAATTCACTTCATTCGAACAAAATATGCGGCAAAGATTTTAAAATACCACCAGATATGGTAAAAAATGGGTTCGTAAGCATCAGTAAAAAATGAAATCGTCAGAATAATTTTCGGAGAATTCGAAGATTTTGATAAACGTTTGACTGATTAGATACAAAAGCCTAAAGACTCTACCTAATACTCTATCTAATACTACAGTCTGTTACGTAAGAGCGTGGTCGCTGTTACATGTAGAAAAAAAATCTTAGCGATCTATTTCTTTTTCTATGACATAGAGCGCACCTCAGTTGTCTATGCTTTATGGAAGGAATCAGCTGTTAATCGAATTCAGTCGTTCTTCGAATCGTTTTTCGAAATGATTGCTGCTTACGTGTCGCGCTTCGAGGCAATTTTTTTTATGTTCGCATGACAAAGGTCCTAAATTAACGCAAGCAGCTGCTGCGAAATACATGAGGAAGTCGAAGCAGCTCGTAAGCAAGTGAGTGAATCGCTATAAAAAGGTCGATAATGTCGATAATTTTCCTAATCGCGGGAGTGCAAGCAAAGTGACAAAAACAGAAGAAAAACAAAACTCTCGCAGTGTTTTCGAAGGATCCAACTTTGACTCTACGTGAAAGTGTTGTAAAATTGAAAGCAAAAAGTGTAGACATATCGTACGGAACGATTCGTAGGCACTTGCTTGCAAATAAAGTGAAATATCGGAGTACTTTGGAAAAGACAATGTTAAGTGGAAAATAAGTTAAAAAACGTGTGGAATGGGAAGGAAAACTTGGACCGCGATTGGAGCAACGTGATCTTTTCTGATGAATCTTTCTTTTGGGCATTTCCGACCATCAAACATGCTTGAACAACCTGCACTAGTAGACTACTCAAACGGACGGTTAAACACCCCGTCAAGGGCCATGTTTGGGGGTGCTTCTCAAAAAAGGGTTTCGGAACTTTGTTCTTATTTACAGACAATTTGAATTCCAAAAAAAAATGAACAAAATCTATCAAAAGGCAGTTACCATTTCCCAAGCAATTGCTCATCAGAAAAAATGAGAGCTGGATCCATCAAGAGGACAACGTCCGAAAACATCGGAGTCGAGCGTGTAGCGAGTGGAACGCGCAAAATGGGGTTGTCTCCCTAGATTGGCCATCTCAATCACCGGATGCAAATGCAATAGAAAATGTGTGGGCTCTAATAAAAATGCAACTTCGCAAACGCAGGCCATGTAATTTACATCAACTTTCTCGACAAATTCGGAAAATTTGGAGGTTTTTTCCAAAAGAATAGGCCGAAAACTTCGTGGAAAGCATGCCCCGGCGGTGTCAGGCCATAATTGATGCTGGAGAAGTTTGGACTTGCTACTAAGGTATTTGCATTGAGTATTGACTACCAATTAAACTATAAATGTGCGAATTTTAAAAAAATCGATTGTTGTTATATTTTAACAGTGACCACGCTCTTACGTAACACACTGTATATGCATGTTTATTAATTATTTATTTATTACAAATAATTAATAAATATGCATATAGCATTAGATATAAGTATCTAATCAGTAAAACGTTTATCAAAGTGCTTGGTCGTCAACTTATTGCATGGTTTCATGGACGAACATTTTATGAAAACACTAGATAGATCTTTTTTTCGTGGTACATCCGGAGTAACGTCAAATAACCTCGACTCTTTTACGACTGATTTTGTGTTTGGACTGCGATTGGACTGGAAGTCGTAGCATTTCCACCCTAGTCGTCTTCAGGGGCGGTAGCGCTGAAGTGAAATCTACTTCGTGAATGACTCCGGGTTAATACGACCATCTCTAACCCGTTAAGACTCTGGCAGGTCTCAGAGTATGCCTGTTTAGGTTTAGTTACGGCAGAATTCTGATTAGCGCTAATCCTGCTTCTGAGCTCATGATTCGATGAAAGCTTGTGCCTCCCTGCTTACGTAAATAAACTATAGGATCATTAATGCGACTACATATCCAGACTGTGGTAGCGGTTTTGAACACGAATCCTTTTGAACGGAAGACAAAAGCTACAAACTTAGATTTTTGTTGGCATCGATCGCAGCAAAAGCAATGGAAAGTGGAGTTATGGCAACTGAGCCAACTTCACGGGCTGTTACCATTATAGCTGCTTAATCTGCTCGATATTGTGGAGATGTAACGAATGAGTCAATTTTATTGGCTCCCAGCAAATTTTCGACTTCTTTTTTAAATGATCCTTTGGCTTCGGTCACCAAATTTTCCCGAATAAGGCCTTGGTCAGAATAGTTAGAATGTTACTACGAATGAGCTTATCCGGCCGTGAACTAGTGCTGTTTTCGGTGCCTCTCTCTCTTTAGGCAATCAACTTTTACCCACTAACTCTGATCGGGCTTACGGAAGTAGATAGCCAGCTTTCAAAGTTCTGAAGAAGCTAAAAGCTGACGCGTCTTTGGTACAGATCTCATTTTATGCAATGGACAATGAAATTTGTTGGATAACACTGTCTCTTTCGTAACCTTACAGATTTACAAAACAAGCACCCTTTGAAGCAGCCAAACCGAATGGCAAGTACTCCAGATACATCTCGGCCTTTTAATCTTATCTGATTGATCCCAACAAAGGAGGTGGAGGTAATTTCTGCAAAAAAAAACGGGCTGAAGATAAGGCAGGCTTTGTATAGAGAAACTGCAGCTTGCGGTTAATGACGTGGGTTTGTGTAAAACAGTCAGTTTAGTAGCGCTTGAAGATCAGCGCTCGGGTGATCTCAGAACTGGCCAGATTTAGGACATGGATTTACTGTTTCCACTCTGATCCAGCAATTTCAGCTGATCCCGAAGAAGTTCTAAACATCGTTTGATCTTCCTATGGAGAATTGAAAAGTAGCCAAAATTGGCGAACCTATTGAAAATTGATGGAAGATGGTTTTCAATTTTAATTAGGAGGCGGCGCCGGGAGGACATTATTAAGGCCGAGAAATCATCCCTGGAACCATTAGACTAGTTATTTTCCCGCAAAACTACTAGTTGACGAGATATTTAAAGAAAATTTGATCTTTGTGACCTTTGGCATTTAATGATTTTCTTTTTCCGCGCTTAATGATTTTTCCACGTCGTAGTTTTCAACCCACAGCAAAAACATTTCTGCTGAAAAGCTTTAAGTTGACTTTTTTTTAACAGAACGCCGTTTTGTTTAAAATGGCTGCGCTGTTGTGCTTATTGAATTTTATATTCTTGTGCACGAAATAGTTTTGAGCATTTAGAATTTTGCAAAATTATGTAAGAAATTATTGTGTACGAAAAAAAGAATATTTGCTCAGATGAAAATAATTGAATGTTTCGACCTCCAGAGAAAACAATTTTTCATATCTCTGCTGAACATACAATAAAAAAAATGTTTCGTACCAATGCTTTACTTATTGGCAACCGTTCGTGCCTCTTCAGGAGGAAAAAGTGCAAATAAATTGACTTTTTTCGACACTTTTTTTATAAATCAAACCTTTGCCTCATACTGAGTGATTTTTAAACTCCTTTGCAAACTATATCATTTTCCCCTGAAAATACTGACCTATATTTCTGCATCACCCATCACATCGATACTATCCAGAGAGGAAAAAAACTGAAAATATCAAAAATGCTAATTGTACAAAACATATCACTTAGGAAAATTGCTTCGACACAATGCAAAATGTGTAAACATTCATGCTGTATTTGAAAACTAGAAAAATCAACTCGCAATTTAGAGCACGGCTGTGAAACTCAACAGGACGAAGGGCAACATCGATGTTGCACATGAAGCAAAAGGATTATTTTTATGTCAGGCTTCGATCTATATGGAAATAACATTTGAGCTTAGTGCCAAAGGACGCAATTGATGGGGGAGGGGCGTCAGGCGGGAAAAGGGTCCGCTTAGGTTATGTTCTAATTCTGAGCGAATATCTAGTCTGCAACGAAACATAGTGTTCGGATGTATCATTGAAATTGCCGGATATATGGGTCATGTTCGGAGATGACGGATTGTCAGGAAATAATTCATATGCTGGCGTAAAATGTGCTCTGAATAGCAATTGAACCGTAAGTCTATCAAACTAGAAATGTTTTGGCTGAGTTGTTCTTTTGATCATGTTAGTTTTGTTACCGGTGTACTGCATTTTTTCGGAAACTGGATAGAATAGAATGATATAGGTGTTTATGAATTATTGCTGAGCAAAGATGAGCGATAGAATTTCTGTTTTGTTGAAAAATTCACAATTCGGATTTTTACACGTGGCAAGTGGGTTAGAAACGAGCATAAATTACATAGCTCATAGTCTGAGGCAATAGAATATTTTGAGCCTTACACCTCCGCCAAGTGGAGTATCATCAAGATAAATTTCTTGGAAATTTGGCCTTGGTCTCATATTTTCAAGTTCCATTTGTTTAATTCATTGATATCCTAATTGAACATTACTTGCGGATTTTGAGGTGACAGGGAAGTGCTAGACTATCGACAATACTTCAGTAACGGCTCACTCTTCAATACTTAATAGCGGAAAATAATTTTGATTACATCTTTGATACATTAAATCGATCTGGAAAGAAGCGCCCAGTGTGGGCAAATTTCTTTTAAATTCCATTCATAACCACTAAACTGAATTGTTTGCAGTTTCTCTTTTATTGAATTAATAAAATTCTTTGAAACAAAAGAACACTAACCAATCAGCATAATTCAATTCAAATTTACAAGGTGCTATCCAACATTTTTTCCCGGTTTGCCATTCGAACATCATACCCATTATCGTTATGTCACAAATAAATTAGTTGCAGTGCATTACTTTCAATAATCATTTCCTCAACATCATACTTATTCGACATCAATATTATCACCAAATTAGTAATCACTGAACGTACAACTAAAATCTAATTCAATACTTCCTGCCACCGCCCGAAACCAGCACCACAACCATTTTCAAGAAGAGTAATTTCACCGGAAAAATTTAATTCCACCCCATTTTTAGTCCCGCACATTTGCCTTTTAACCTTTTCGAAGAACAGTTCAACAACGATGTTGGTGGTAGTCATTGCACCCCGTCTGGAAAATTTCCTTTCTATCTTGTGGAATTAGTATCCTTCGACCAGATAACTGATAACAACAAGTACATTTTAAATAGATGTGTACTAGTGGTGTTCAAAAAGTAATGAACGACTTGAAAGTAATGGTTACTCAAAGTAACGAAAAGTAATCATTACCGGAAAACGAAAGTAACCATTACTTTTCTCACAATCGTTCCTTCGTCGTTCTAAGGCCAAACGACACACAAAATGCATTTCGTTACCGAGTCAACGGGCAGCAATGATATCCAAGCTTGGGGTGATCTAGAGACCGGTCTCTAGTCTCTACGTGTGCAAAGTAATGGTTACTTTTCGTTCCTTTGAGGAATGAAATGAGTAACGAGTAACGAGTAACGATAATGAATTCCGACCATTTCGTTACTTTTGAATTCGTGATCGAAAGTAAGGAATGAAATGAGTAACGAGTAACGAGTAACGATAATGAATTCTGACCATTTCGTTACTTTTGAATTCGTGATTGAAAGTAAGGAATGAAATGAGTAACGATAATGAATGATACCATTTCGTTACTTTTGAATTCGTGATCGATTCACAAAGTAAGGAATGAGATGAGTAACGATTTCGATTGCTGGATGTTTGATGGCTTTTGAATTCGTTATCACGAGTATTTCGTACTTGCAAGTGTTTTCGTATCGCGTATTTTTGTATCGAGTATTTTCGTACTGACGAGTATTTTCGTACTTGGAAGTATTTTATTCAAATATTCAAAAAGTTTTTAGGGTAAAAGTAGCTGAAATCGGACCAAATCGGCCAATTTTGGGTTAGAGTGTTTTGGGACATAACGGGCCAAGACCTATTGCTGTGATACAAAAATTTCGGTTTTGTAGGGGAGTGAGGGGTTTTTTGGCCATAGTTTGGCAAAAACTGCCGTTATGGCGCTTTCGATGATTGAAAGTGGTCGGCGAGCACAATAGTAATATTTTACGGGTGAAAAAATTTTGATAGGGAAAATTGAGCAGAAACGTCCATTTTTTCTAAAATCTATTTTTTGGTCTAGCATGAATTCGGGGACCTCTCTGAGTTGTTTCGGGCGAAATTTCCATGCAAGTCTAGGAAAAAGCGGCCACGTTTCGAAGATACGGCAAAAGTAACTGGAATCGGCTTATTTTGGGTTAGAGTGGTTTGGGACATAACGGGCCAAGACCTATTGCTGTGATACAAAAATTTCAGTTTTGTAGGGGAGTAAGGGGTTTTTTGACCATAGTTTGGCAAAAAATGCCTTTGCGGCGCTTTCAATGATTGAAAGTGATCGGGGAGTACAATAGTAATATTTTAAGGGTGAAAAAAAATTTTGATAGAATGAAATTGGGCAAAAACGTCAATTTTTTCCAAAATCTTTTTTTTTTGTCTAGGGTAAATTCGGGAACCTTTCTCAGTTGTTTCGGGCAAAATTTTCATACAAGTCTGGGAAAAAGCGGCCTAGTTTCGAAGATTCGGCAAAATAAAATCCGCCGGAAAACCGTCCGGGAAAACTGAAAGTAGCACTTAAATTGCTAAGGATTAACAGGTCGAGATCCTTTTTGGGTCGTCAGTTGGCTTCTCTGGCTGTGCTGAGGCCATCCTCGTGACTGCAGGTTGCCACGAGGGTATCTCCAACCCCACCGGGGTTGTAAAATTTACGAGACCGCGGGATGTAAGATGCCCCTGGACTCATGTCCAGCCTTACCGAGGAGGTTGGCCCCCTAGTGGGTGCATGTTTAATAAGCGAAACATTTTTTGTAACACTTCTTAATAAAATTTTCCGCAAACTTCTTGCTTCAGTGAGGCGAAGTGGAGAATCGACTGTTTAAGATTATTCAGGAAAAGTTTGGTATCCATGAAAAGTCATAAAGATGACAACAGGGTTAGTTGGTCCCATCTTACCAAAGCAACATACTTAAACCCGCGTTTCAAAAAGTATGAGTTCGGCGATGAATCAGCTTTGACTGTAGTGAAAGAGAAGGACGAACTGAAGGAAGAAGCTGAACAAACTAACATGCAAGCTTCAATTGATGTCATTCAAACTTCAAGTAATGATCTTGGGACTGAAGAATCTACAGCCAGTTCAATCCCAAGCACAACAACTAGACCTGATGATTAGATTAGATTGTGGTCTGTATTAGAAACAATAGTTGCATGTGCCAGATCAATCCCAACATTCGGAAGACCCTCATTTAAATATGACAATTCAGTGAAGAGCCCAACAATCGGAGGAATCAAAATCCTCTTAAATAGTGGGAAACAAGGTCACAAACTTATCCAAGATTAGGAAAGTTCGCGAAAAAATATTTAGGAGTACCAGCAACTTCTGTGTGAGAGAATATTTCCAAAAACAGGCCACATAATATCGGACAGGCGAAGTAGACGAAGACCAAAAAATTTGCGGATGATGGTTTATTTTAATTTCGAATAAAAAAATTTTTAAATTTTCATTAAGCTTGGTATAAAGTTCCTTCTCTATTGGTATTTGTCAAGAGCAATTTTTTTATATTCTTAAAAATAAAACTGTTTTCTTACTAATTAATCTTTTTTAAATCTTTTAAGAATGTCATGCTCATAAGAGTACATATTTTCCGTTGTTGTCGTAAGGGTACACATTTTTTTGAGCTGTAGTCGCAGATAGTAGTAATAGTAATGAGTAACGATATAAAAGTAATGATTACTACGATTGAAAGTAATGATTCGTTATCATTACTCAAAAGTAACGAAATTTCCCATCACTAATGTGTACACAGTTAAATCGCAACCGGGGGATAGAGAAAATACCACTGATGTAATGTACGTCATTTCAATGTTATTTTTACTCCACGGCAAGGAAGTAGATAAGACCTAAACAGTCTTTCTGTTCTTTCTATATCAGCTCAGACTCGCTTTTCGTCGAAATTTCCGGGTAATGGAAAACCGCTTGGGAAATTCGATATTATCGAATTGCGCGTACAGGTTGTTAATGGGTGCTTGTTCCCTTGTACTTTACTTTAGGGAATTATGG
This sequence comes from Nemotelus pantherinus, assembly GCA_963978885.1. NCBI lineage: Eukaryota > Metazoa > Arthropoda > Insecta > Diptera > Stratiomyidae > Nemotelus > Nemotelus pantherinus. The sequence goes on along the minus strand of OZ022264.1, from coordinate 24,727,367 downwards.
AGTGCCTGTTTCTGTCAGCTTTTCATATTCAGCTCTTACGCGTGCGATATGGCAGAACGTTCTAAATCAAACTGGCAAAGTGCTTGAATCGTGCCGTATAATTGTGTTTTGAGTCTTATGACAAGGAAGCATCAGCAGCGCGTGGTTTGGATGTCAGGGGAGTTTAAATAAATCAAACAGCTAGATCAATGTTGTTTTCAGATCCTAAGCATTTTCAATATGTTCCCTAGTCTTTTATGCTTAATGGTTTTTGTGTGAAAGTGACAACGAAAATCCTTTTCCAGCAACATCATCTTTAATCTATGTACACAGCTTAAACACTGCAACGAAAAAACCTTTTACCCCATTGATTTTTTCGACCGAGCCAGGAAAACATTTTTAACGAAATTCGAAGGATCCTTCTCTCTATCAGAACGAAATCTGGTGATTGTTTGCTTAGAGTATCTCCTCAACGCACACATTGCTTGGCATTTCTTTGCCCGCCATACCCGCCTGGCTACAAAACTCAACAGCTTAAGCGCTCCCCGATACAAGTGCTCAGATGACACATCCATAAATTTTAAAGAGATTTTCTGTTATGATTTCCCAAATCTTCCCCCAGACAATGGCCTGATGGCAACCCATTACGCGGCTTAGGATGTAAGTCTTTAAAACGACTGAAGTGTTTTGTATCAAATGACACCACCCTGATGTTTCTTTATATCCACCCCGCACTTCCTGCTATTTCCCGACTCGCGGCTCTGAGACACTCCCAGTGAAATTCAGGAGAATCGGCGCTAGTACGGCAGGCTCACTTAGAACAATATTCCGCGAAGGATCACAATGTTGCTGATGACTGCTGTGACTACAATATGATGGCGATGACAATGTTGATGATGATGTCAAGACTTTGCCCGTGTTGTTCGGCTTTTGGGCTCAGACCGGTCGTGTTGTTGCGCGTCTTGTGCGACAACGGCACGGTTGGAACGTGGCAACTAAGTATCTACTCGTGTTTTCAAATACTTTCAACATCAATGTCACATCCACACTGAGGATGTTTTTCCACTTTTGATACATTTTTCACAGCAAAATATGGGTTTGTTGGTCGGGGAAAACAATGGTTTCGGCGAAAGTTTCCCACTCTCACACATTCAAACAGGTTGTTTGGATTTGAGTTGTTTACCAGATTGAAATCTGAGCTTAAGTAAAAACTATCTGAAGAGTTGCAGACACGAGTTTAAACACTTCAGGCTGTAGTCAACGTTGAAAGCTTTTCGGAAAAAACCAAGAACTTGTCGAGTGCGGTGAGTAATATAAATACAGATTAACAACGTCAGGATTTTTGATAATTATGCTCAAAACTCATTCGTGTGACTGTTAGCTTTGCGACTGCTGTGTAAACACCAAACTGCGAATTAAATAATCCTTTCACGCCAGAGCTCGCAATGACTTCACAATCTGCTACCAGCTAACGAAACTGCAGTTCTTTTCATTTTGCTTCGAGTCAACACTTATCTCCTACAATCTGGTCCTTGCCATTCGCCCTGACGTTTCAACAGCGCGAGTCAAGTGAAAGTTAAGGAAAATAAATGATGGCGTTGTCATGTTCTTAATTATGCAAATAAGTTGATAACAAAGCAATGATCTGCTTACTTTTCTCCGGGACCCAATCGCACGAACCCTTTTCTTTTGACGTCTGGCTGCCATGGCGTCCCTCTATAATTTTCCCGGTTTATTTTTCATTATAGCTGTTCTTAGCATTGTGTAGCTTGCATCCTTCTTGGTTGCCATTATTTGCCTCCAACCAAAACTCGTAGCTTTGCTTATTTTTCGCTCTCTGAAATACTTATAATCACAAAACAGCTTAGCCGACAACTGACTTGTACAAAGTATTGTACTACGGGGATGGATCGTGTAAATGTGGATGGGGTATCTATCGAGATGCATTTTACGAGCTCGTTAAAATCGCTCCGTTCCAATAATTGTATGATAGTGTTTGTTTGCGCAACGGATTAAATGAGATTATAGACGGTAATCGATTGGAGGAAAAACGTGCTTGGGATTTCGAAGCGATTCACTTTTTTACTTACTACCTATTGCATCGTCCGGATGTTAGTCGGGGCAGAACGATGACGGTAACTATTGGTTTTGGGTGAAAATGTAGAAGAAAATTGTGGATTTCTGTTTTGTTACGGTTCGGATAGTACTGAATGAGCATCGATCGGCACGGTATAATTTGTTCTTTTCCGCCTTCGGTTGAAAAGTGAGAATAACGTCGCAAGAACCGATCAACAGAGATTTATTTTAAAGTGCTAAAGCCGGAAGAGCTGCACTGCTGACAAAAGGTTCAAGAACTACAATTATGCGAAAGGAGTTTCTTTACACTAAGAAACTAAATGGAGCTCATCGAATGAATTCAGACACAAGCAATATTTTTTGTTGGAGTTTTAGACCGGGAAAGCGAGAAAGGATGAAAGTAATGTAATGGAGATTTTAAAGGTTAGTGTGGAAGCTATGTAAGTATTCATTATTAAACTTAATGAGGTTCTTCTACGTATTTTCAACCAAACAGGGCGTGCACAGTGAAAATAAAACACATTTAAGTTTAATAAATTGAATAAATTTATTATGTGCCTGATCAAAATAGAAAAAATATAGGAATAATCTAATAACTTTTGGCAGGCATCCGAGCTGTCTTAAACCTAAATGGCTGGGGAATAGTATTTTCTGAGGCTGTTGAATATTTCGCAACATCTGTTAATTAATTCATTGTTGGCGTAGACTATGTGGTGCCGGTGTTCATCCAGCGAACGCTTGTGCCTCGTCCGGTTTAATGATTCGTTGAAGGTTGTCAAATTGGAAAAGGACACAGCATAGGAAACAGGAGCATATGACCATCCTCTGCGAAGATAAAGTTGATGGATTTAAAAGAATTATATGATGGTAAATTATAAAATTCGTATGGTTTTTACAGATCTCTCAAAGCAAAGAGCTAGTACTGCTTTTGGACTAATTCGAGCTGACCGGTGAGGACCTCAAAAGTAAGGTGCCATACAATGTACGCGTATTCGAACAATGGGAAAAATCAGAGTCCTTTCCCAAGAATTTGTCGTATTGTAAATTAAAACGAATCTTTTTATCCAAAGTAATCCCAAGATTTATGACACAATGTTATTTAGCGACACATTATTGAGGCGGTATAGAAAATTTATGTTAATGGTTTTACGGTGAAATGTTATGACTTGTCATTTACTGGCATTAACATTAAGTTTATTTTATTAGCACCGATGCTCAAGAGACAAAAGTTTTGATTTAAGGAAAACTAAGTGCAATTTGATCGTCAGGTTCATATTCAGATCGTCTGCATAGAAAAGGTGTGGAATGTTTGATAAAACTTCAGAAAGATTTGATATGAAAGCCTTAAATTAAAGAGGTTCCAAGTGACTACATTGTGGTACACCAAATGAAACAAAATACTTGGTATTTTTTTCTTAAAAATACTCTGGAAAAATATTCTGAAAAAATTCCCTAATAAAATACCCTGAAGTCTGTGTAGATTGTATCAATTCAAAGCTCTTTTTCTATGCCATAGACAACATTTGAGGCAAAGCTGGTAGTAGTTGACCTGCATTTTCAAAAGCCATAGAGCTGTCTGTTTAGGAGAGGTTATATTAGAGTTGTTAGTTTATCGGAGAAAATTATTTCGAACAGCTTAGCTAATTAATGCCAATAATATTGTTACACCTTTACAATTTTCAATTGACCGTGATAGGTACTTTTGGAAATCGGCGTCAGATGAAAAAAAAATCATATATGGGGGGAAACCCTGCAAGGAAATGATTTATTGGAAATTATATGCACGAGCGAGATAAGCAGCTCCATTAATTCGAATATGAAACTAGGAGGTAGCAACTCAGGACCAGGGATCTTGTTGATGAGAAGATCTTTGATGGCTTTCGTTAAATAGTTAAATGATGACACTTATGACATTTGAAAGGAATATTTGAGAGAACAAAATGCAGGCAGCCTTGTACATGAGCAAAGACACTTCTTAAAAATGGCTTTCAGGGCTTGACGAACAACAATTTTTTCGTACTAACTAGATTGAAATCGGTGGGGTTCAGAAGATTAACAGGAAAGAGGCTATTATCATTTCCCTCAGTCGAAAGCTTTCAATTTGCGCGATTGCAATCTCCTAGCATTACAATCTAATCATTACATTATGGGAGGTTGGTAGCTTAGCTCGCTAACGCGTCAGTCCGAAGCAGCGAGCTACTGCCCGCGGGTTCAAATCCCGCGGTGTCCATGGATGTATTTGTTCGTCTTGTGTTGTCTTAACAGTTTGCGACTGGGCATAATACCAGCGCTCCATTGATTAAGTGCCATATTAAAACTTTAGTAGCGACTAGGCATAGCACTAACGCTTTAGAAAATAAGAAATAAATGTGGAACTTAAAAGAATAACGGAATAATTGATATTGGCTTCTCCCACATGTGTTTCCCTACCGCCATCGCTAAGCATTCGCTTCAAAGGGAAATCCCCTGAGCTTTGACATTATCATAGAAAAAAAAGAAACACCCTCGCATATATCACCGTAAACGGCTGTGTAGAACACCAATGTAAATAAAATCTCTGAATCAGGAAATCGATCGAAGATGTGGTTGATTTGAACTGGTTGATTTGATAACGAGCTATGGATAGCGATTAAAAAACTACGGCCTCGAGTTTGACCAGTGAAACGATAGTTTCGGTCGTTTCTGCAGATAGTCCAGTTATCATCAAATATTTTCTCGTTGTGCTAACGGTTTAGCCTAATTTCCAAATATGTCAGTGCATTAAATTGGCAGGATTTTGCGCCAAGAAAGAGTGTGTACAGCTTGCATCTCGTGCCAGTATCGTTTGGGTTTTAAAAAAAAAGTTGGGCGCTTTTTGACGAACATTTCTTATTAGCAATGATAATTTTTAAAACCAATCCTTGATTTTTTAAGGGAATAAGTATACTTTGCTGCGACATGTCAGCCAAAAATGCTTAGCTGTTTTTTTACATGGTCAGCTTTATATCAAATTGCTCAGGACATGGAACAAAAACAGTATGAAGGGCCTTAAAATTTGTGCGAAGACCTACCTGCTAAATCATATCGTTAACATGGGTCTTAGTTTCACCCTCAAAACAAGCGGAATCAGTGGCGTTCTCCATGTATGCACGGTAGAGGCGAAGGTTTTCATAGATTTTCTTATCCATTAGCCAGGAAACCAAATATCTGGTTTCGAGCTCAGCACTGGGATTGATAGAAGTTTTGACTATACGAAACACCGGTTGGTTTATACGCTTAGGTGTAGTTGTGGCAGCCTATCACTCGACTGAGTGGCTGGAGGGATAGGCTGTCACGTTCTACCAGCGGTAGCGGACGAGATTTCATCTTCCCACCAACCAAATTAGGGTACTAGACGGATTAAGCGGTAGTGTTAATAATAGCGGATTTAGCATTTGGAAGTCTTTGCTTTGCATAAATTTTTCTTTTAATTTTTGAAATAAAATTCGTTTAGTGTTTTTTTTTATTCTATTATAATTCTAGTGTTAATAATAGCGAATTTAGCATTTGGAATCCTTTGCCTTGCATACATTTTTCTTTTAATTTTTAGAATAAAATTCTTTTACGGAAATGAGACTGTTTTGGAACTGACAATAGAGGCTGCGGATAGCTCAGAGTTGCAGATTACCTGGCAACGAAGACCATCAGTGTAGCAGTCAATGTAAAAATGACCACTTATTTCAGAATTTTTCGAGTTGAGAAACAGGTTTTCGAATTTAAGATTTCTGGTATTATCGTAGTCATGATGGGAAAGCGAACTGATAGGATATATGGATAAATTACAATTTTTATCATTATTATTTTTGTAATTATTGCAAATTTTTTTCTTTCAACAGCCACTAGTCTGAGTTTGGTTTGTGCAAAATAGGAACACTAATATTTTCCAATTATTGTCATTGTGGTTTCCCTTGGAATGGATGAACAGTGTGTGCCGGTTTTTGATTCGTTTGACTGCGTATAAAAACTGCGTTGAACTCTTTCATTAATTCCTCATTTTAGAGAATCTTTTACATTGCGGTAACATCTACATAGAACGAAGCTTCCTTCACAGAAAACGTCTGGTTCACGGGACCTGTAGTTTTTATTTTCATTTTCGTTTTTAGTTCTATTTTTTCAACGTTTTAACGTCATTCTCCTCAAAGTGCTGAAGTTAAAGATCGTCTTTGTCCATACCGCTGGCTTTATCCTAAGCTAAGCTCCACTCTCACTCCCCCTTGAATTATTTTCCATTTTATAGGAGAAATTGATACGTCTTGCGTCTTTATTTTAGTTAAATGAGTGCCATTTACCATTAGTGAAAAATATTCAGGATAGATAGTAAACATTTTAAAGGTTGATCTTTGACATTTTTGAGAACATTTTTAAGAACTGCATCTGGAATTTTTAACTATGTCGGCAATAATTTTATGTGTACGAAATGCAAAAAGTCTTGATTTCATGATGGTCAATAAAGTTTTCTAACGAATTTTCATTTTCGAAATCTCTACAATATATAAAATACATATTTTTGTATATTTTTAATGTTCTTTCTCACTTTTCTGGTTTGACTCAGCTAATAATTTCTTACTTGAGTCTACCTGACTCGGTGAGCTTTCATACTTTTCGACATTCGGACTACGAATTGATTAAACTAGGCGCCAAGTTTAACCTTTTATGTCGCACTAGCAGCTTCTTAGCATTCAGACCTATTTTTCAAGTTATAAGTCTTAAAAACTCATTTCGCATCTCTTTTTCAGAAATAGTGTGTAAGCTCCTCTATAAACTTCGAAGAAAGACACCAGGCCTACAGGTGGTCTATTTTGATAATTTGTGCTGTCAAGTATGCTAAAAGGCAGACATGACAACAATCAACAATTGAATGAAACCCCTATCCTCGACAGATAGACAAAACGATTATTTCTCACGGTAATGAAATCAAGCCAACCAAAACCACGTAAACTTTTCACATTGTGTCCTAGTTCTCACACAAGTCGCCCAACTAAGACAATCGATTCGACCATCAACAACGAAGACGTTTACAACAATGGAGTACTGCCATTCACATGAATCGTACTCCAGTTGGAGCGACTTTATTATAGCACACTCAAGATGCTCATATGTCAAGAACAATTTCCTTATTACAAGGGTTTAAATCAAGGGTACGTGAAAGCAGCCTGAATACCAAGGGCGCACATATACGCCTAGATAGAGAGATTCGGTAGTATAATGAACAATACGCCAAGCCATGTCGTTTCCATTATCATCAGCAGCCTATATAGTACACCAAAACACGGATTTCAAAGCTCATAAGGATAACAACAACGGCACAAAGAGATAAGATGGTGGAGCAAATGTGGATATACACAGCAAGTTCTCCCAATTAAATTCTCTTTAGGACGGAATCAATAAATGAACACGAAGCCTGTTGTCGCATTTGCGAGGATCGCAGAAAGAACGAGTATATTGACAAGGAGACGAATATTCAGCCCAACACACACCCGAAACGTGGAATGAGGACGAAACGATGTTGATGATGATGATTTAAAAGGAATTTAAGATCGGCTTGTACGAAAATTTAATCTATCGAAGGAGACAAAGATTAAGAGGATGTTCAGCGATGTAGGTATTTAAGTCAAGAAGAAGAAATTGCGGGCCTGATACATAAGAGCTCGGTCGAAGTAGAGCGAGTCAAGATTAAGGTGAAGGTAAAGGCTCTTAAGGATACGTGGTATATCGCCATATGATGGTATTGCTAATTTGCATTTTGAGCTTGAGAATGGGATTTCGATTGTACAAGTTGATGGCGTGTGTATGTCAAGGGCTGTTTGCTGGAGGATAATTGAAAGGAAAGAGAGCTAGCCTGTCATACCGGATGATAACGATTACTGAGATGAAATGAGTGGATCGAGAGAAGCACAAAAAAATAGAAGTATTAGTGGGTTGATTTTGCGATGTAAGTCTTGACCTGAATTGTATAGATGAATTGCTATTTTTTCGTAAGTGGTATTGTTGTCCCAAGGGGTTGATATGGGCGTTAGCACGGAACAGATACGGCAAAATTTGAGGTTGGTGAGGATTTGTGATCTGATTGTTCTAGAAAAGATGGTGTAAAAATGATTTTTTACAAACATATTTTCTTGCTGCAGACAATAGCTGTAAGAAAACTTTGGAAACATGAAGAATACGTTAGAGAAAAGAGTTTACAAATATTTATCGACACTATGTTTTCGTAAGCGGGGTACTGAGAGTACCTAGCAATGGTGAAAATTCTTCTTTCGAAAATGTTATTCCTGCTTAATTTCTTGCTAGTCCATATATGGAAATGTAAAAATTACTAACTTTTAACCGATTTTCAAGAACAAACTAGTGTCGCCAAAAGAGTACAATAAAAGACTAATTGATGGTGTCACCATATAAAAATCACAAAAAATGCACCTGTAGCGAAATGACTCCAATCTTCTCACCTTGCTTTTCAAATCTTAGTTCTATGTCTTCTCGCGGAGGTGCTGCTAATCCTGCATGGAGATTGAGTGGTAGAGATATTATGTTAAACCTCCGGTGAAAGTGTCCGGAGACTAGAGAGAACAGTAATTTGACCACTCAATGGTTAAAAACGAATATCGGAGTACTCTGTTGGAGCTTGGATTTTAAGATCATTGAATAGGCCTGTGCATTACAACTTCTGGACGAAACAAAAAAATATAAATCAACTTTCTCGCAATGTAAGAAACGAGATGGCACGTTGATGAAATATTCAACATGGAAACGCAAAGAATCCATGAGTTTGGAGTGGCTGTCATCGTCTGCAACATGTTTAAACAAGCACTGTCGATGATTTGTTTTCAAACGATGTAAAAATGGTCCTGGGTGACTTTAATGCAAAAATCGGTCGAGTTATATGATGCAGAATGTATGGATGCGGTTTATAAAAGGAGCCGAGCTTACGAAGAATACATCCAGAAACCAACTCGGGTCAAAGCGAAACAGGGTGGCTTTCGAAGTGGACGGTCTATAATTGACCAAATATTTTCAGTAAAGCAGGTGCTTGAAAAGAGCGGAGAATCCAAATATCGATGTGCACAAACTATTTGTAAATTTTAAGATAGTATATATAATATATATAAACAGCATCGACAGGAATGGCCAATACAAAATAATGCTTGTCTTTGGCGTCCTAACAAAACTCAAAGTCACAAAGGGGAAACTCGAAATTACAGGTCAAGATTAATGTTGATCTAACAGACAGCTTCAAAATTGAATTAGATTTAAAACAAGTGGATAGACTTGCCTCCATACTTTTCAATATTACTCTTGCACACATCATCAGGAAGACATCAGCTGACACCGCGGATACGCTAATGTTGAAGTCCGGAATATTTGTGTCAAATTATTGAAGAATTTAAAACTTGTTCCAATACAAGGTGATTTTAATCAACTCTATAAAAATCACTGAAACAAATAAACTTTTATCCACAAAGCACATTTGTTTCCACGAGAATATCAGTTTTGACGACACTTACTACATACTTTTTCCAACAATAGTGATTATATTCTGAACCAACATACAATTCACTCTCATTAACTGCATTGTCAAAGCAATTAGATCTACTGTGAAACTGACAATCTTTAAACACAATCATCGTTCCATATATCCGTACAAGACATGAATGATTTAATTTCCATCAAAAATATACTCATACATCTTTCTTGTCCTATCGTGGAACCTGCTAGACGAAGAAGATAGATACATATACTCCGGAAAATATCTGTCGTCCGTCATTTATGTTCTTGTAGCCTTCCTTCCTTTCTTATTCTCTGAAAATGATACTGACGTTTCCCTATTGCTTCCATCATTGCCACCTCCACCACCATACTTACAACGAACGACTTCACTTTAAATTACCGGAAAAACGAGGAAAATTTCATTTTAGATTTTCACTGTTCCGCTTCTTACCGTTACCGCTACACATTGCCGTTACGTTATATCTTATACCGAATAATTTCATTATATTTTTATGAAGATGTGTCCTGGTCTGGTCTGTTTCGGGCTTCTGGATTCTGTCACAGCATTCATGCAACGAACACGAAGCATACCCCAGATATTGCCGTTGCGCAGCATCATAGTATGTCTTGCACGTCAGAAAATTCCCTCCGTATCGAATTTGAAGTTAGATGGAATGGAAAGCATTTCTCTACCTGTCCCAGAATGTATCGTTTCGCGCGGTAAGATGTATATTGAAATTTCGCGTACATGTCTAGTAAAACTTGCTTAGAGATTCAGATACATGTGTTCCCCGAACTGAGTTGTCTGAAATGATTCCCTTCTGGCGGCAACTGCAGGCAATTCAGAAGCAGTAGCAACTCAAGTGAACATCATCTACATTTCAAGCAGCCACCAGTTACTATCTTCTTCTTCGTTTTCTATTTAATATTGCAAGATTCAACGGCAGTCTATTAAACGGTCGATGAGGAAAATTTTTCATGCACAGAACTCCACCTACCGGTGGACTATATTCCTCATCTCATGATCTACTGACGGACGAAAAAATTATTCTTGTACTAGTCCTACACGAATTTCAGACTCAAGAAGGATTTTTTCTTGGTCTCACACCCATACGCCACATGAGCATGGAAAAGAGAACGATTTTTAATATTTAATTTCAATGTCTTCAATTTGCACCGTTCATGCTTCTTGATCGAAACGGAATGGAGGCAGCATAGAGGTTGGCCGTTATTTTTCACGTTGTTTTTTAAGAAAATATTAGTTTCTTTTCAGTTCATGAAATTCGGATGCACCAAATTGCATGAAGCTAGTCGAAGAGTATGTTTTACGACTACCAATGCTTTTGCTCTCCCGGTATATGTTGACTATTTCAATATTTTTCATGTATGGAAATCATTTTTTTTCGCAAATGGTATGGGTTTCATTCGGAAAATTGAAGTTACTTCAGATTTATGATCTGATGTCTGGTGTCTCCGAGACCAAAAAGAATTATACGTTATTTATTATTTATTAATGTCCAAATCAACAGAACAAATCCAATTATAGATTAGACATAACAAAAAAAAAGAAAACAAATATATATATATATATATATATATATATATATATATATATATATATATATATATATATATATAAAAACAGATATAGAGGAGTGGACAGATTAACAAAACGTTTAGAGCATCTAATGATGAAGCCGGAAAAACGAGAAGCCTTGGCAGTGACGTGTAAAATATGTAAATCGAACTTCAGCTTGGAATCGAAGATCACGCCAAGGTCCTTGAAATTAGCAACAATATTGAGAGGGGTGCCGAGGACAGAGTAGGAGAAGAGAAGAGGGGATGTTTTGTGGGTGAAAGACATTTGATGACACTTCGAAACATTCAAAGTGAGAGAATTCGCTGCGCACCAGGTAGCCAAAGTATCCAAATCTTTCTGCAATAAGGAACAGTCACTAGCGGATTCTATCACTCTGAAAATTTTGAGATCATCAGCGTACAAAAGACAGGGTGAATTAAAGAGGGAAGGAAGATCGTTAACAAACAAAAGGAACAATAGAGGACCAAGAATAGATCCTTGTGGAACTCCTGAGGTAGGAAAAAAGTGTGTAGAAGAGCAAGAGTTAACAATCACAACACAAGAACGATCACAAACGTAGGAGGAGAACCAAGAAAAGAGGACACCAGAGAGACCAAACCCTGCTAACTTTGACAGAAGAACAACATGGTTCACAGAATCGAAAGCCTTGGCAAAGTCTGTATATAGGACATCTACTTGCTTTTGCTTGTCGATTGCGGAAGCAACTGTGTTTGTAAAAGACAATAAGTTTGTAACCGTTGACTTACCTTTAACAAATCCATGTTGTTCACTGGCCAGCAAGTGCTGAATAAATGGGTACACTCTATTGTAAACTACTCTTTCGAGGAGCTTACTAAAACATGGCAGAAGGGATATAGGACGGTAATTAGGGATGGAAGAAGTATCGCCAGCTTTATGAATGGGAAATATGTTGGCGGATTTCCAAAGGGCAGGAAAGGTACCGGTGGAGATGCTAATATTGAAAATTATTGACAGAAGAACACACAAAGAGGAAGACAGTGATTTGGTAAAAAAATTCGGAATGCCGTCAGCACCGAGGCTAGCACTTCCATCGAGAGACAACATTAATGATTCGACTTCCAAGGGATTAGTTAAAGCAGTGGAAAGGGTTCATAAATAAAAACTAAATATCACTGATAAAAACTTTTGCTCGTTCTGTTTTACAAAACTTCGAGGATTCGGTAATTTTAACTTTACTAATAAAAAAAAAACCCTGGTTGATGATCGTCAAACTGATAATAGATGTGTAAGCCCAAATGTTAGTTATAAACCCAAAAGTTTAAATTCAGACTTTTAACAGTAACTGTACACACTGTTATGACAGTGTAGTTGAAGACAATGTAGTTGATGACAGTGTAGTTGATGACAGACTGTGTGCCAAAAGGAAGTAACTGTGTGTCAGGAAAAGAAGACAAGTTATGTGACTCGGAGAATAAAGTGCATTTTTATGAGATGAGAAAAGAACTGTTGGTTTTATTTGATAAAGATATAAGAAGTCAGCCTTTCCGACAATTATCGGTCAATCTTACAGATGAATGATAGTTGGTAGTAGCTAAAGACTTTTCCAGTGATAAAAATGAGGCTCTTGCATAAAATGTTACCCTTTCGCAGGGACTAGCTCAACTTCTTTTGGGCCCAATTGGCTCGTCAAAGATGGGCCGTGGATCCCACTTTTAATAAATGCACAACTTGTGCTTCTCTACATTTGCATACAAATCAATTAGTTTATTAATTTACATTGGCTCATGCTAATTAATTATAAAGTGATCCCAACAAACCAGAGCGGATGAAGTTAACACTAAGGTTAAGTTAAGGTTGAATTAGCTTGAGCCATGTTTAGTGAGTACACGCTAGATTTAGTTTAGTAAATTAAGTTAGATTTTAAGTATTGTATAGATGCACGAGATGTTCCTTTACGTATGCAGCACAAATCTTTCCCAACGGATGATGCCGAAGGGCGCCAAATCTGAACGAAATAACACATTAAAAAAAAAATTTTATGTAGCGTTCTTCCTGAGCACAATCTTGATTGCCAAACTCTACACCTCGTCTAGCTGACGAACATCAAATAATCATTTGCCAGGCGAAATCCGCAATTGCATTTTGACCAAATAAAAATATTTATACTGTTAACCTAATTAGGACAGTTTCCCTTGCAGTTCGAATTTAGGTGATCTGCGTTGCTACTGATACGTCCTCAAACAGATTTCAAACACCCATGACAATTGGGAGAAAAATTCAATTTATGAAGTAGAACGAAGTAGCAAGGAAAATAACGCAAAAAGTTTTAACGCTTTAATCTATTCTTGGGGTCTTGGAAATTGGAAGTGTTAGAGACTTCATCTTCATAATATAAGTTTTTACGATTATCAAATGATTCGTTTCACGCCCCACTTTGCCCCAGATTTGACTCAAGTACTTAATCAGTGCTAGATTAATCCAAATGTCCACGCGTAGTCTCTTGTTTGTACCTGGATTCGAACCAGAGACCACACACGCTACGCGCTATCCACTTCGCTACACGAGTTACGTGATTATGTCATAAAACGCAGCAGCCATAGAGGTCTAACATTGTCGAGTACTACATTGTTGAATGTCAGGTATCTTGCTAGAACAGACAATCCAATACGTTAAGCCATCATTGGACAGTATCAATGAGACTGCTTCACAGGCAACTGTGTAATACCATCTTATTACAGACTTTAAAGTCGGGATGGCCACCACCAGAAGTAGAAATGTAGAAAGTCCTGAAAAACATGTTAGATAAACTGACACGAATGTGTTGGTTGACCATGATCGAAGGAGCCGCATTGCTGTCGAAACTTATCAACATCGTCAATCGGTTTCAGCAAGGGAATGGTCCTGCCTGCATGCGTTTCAACCTGGAACAAGGATTGCGAGTCTCTGGCACGTCAGCGAAAGGACTATCGTCACCAAAGCAAAACAGATACGCAAAAAGCTTTGACGTCTTTGGCAAATCTGAACAAAATGTACCAGAACTCCTTATCTAGTTCGAATGGGTGATATAAAGGCTTAGGGTGCACTTATATAAAGGAAAGAAAAAGTACATGGTGAAACAGGTGATAAGAATATGGGGAAGAAATATGCAGTTAATTTTGTAAACTCTAATACAGTTTGTCCAGTATCTTCAAACTCCCAAATTTAAATAAAAGGACCAAAGGACCAAAGTTTTATCGGTGCTTATGCATGAGTAAGTCTCGGAGCAAAAGGAGCTTTTAACTGTTAGCTGCGCTTTAGAGTAAAGCCTTGAGGAGAATAGTTGGCCTCATATGTGAAGAATTGCTTTTGTGAACACGTTACAACTATAAAGAGCAGATATTTATTTTATTTTATTGAAATTCTTAAGATTTCGATGGGCTAGAAATCTAGTATGACTCTGCTCCGAAAATCTTTTTTGGCGGATATGATGGCAGATAATAGCAAGGAAAACCTTGCTGGCACTGAAAGGTAGGCATTTTCATGAGTTTGCAAAGAATGCCTAACTGCATGACATGGGCTCACGATAGAGACCGTTAAAAATTCTTGAGGGAATCTAATATAGGGCCTCGGTTGTAGCTCCAATGATGATGAAGACATATCGATAAAATTCTAGATTAATTTTTGATGTTTTTTTTCTTGTTTTCGTATCTTTTACAATAGAATTTACATTGCTTTAAGCCACTTATTTTCTAAAGGGCAACTTTGGAAAACAACAAGTTCTACCGAATTTTTCAAATATAATAGTCTTTCCTTTGGCATAAGCTTCACTGGTTTTCTATTTACATTCATGATCGTACTAATCGTGTCGTTCTAATTGATTGTGAATTCCATTGATATAAGGAAATTTTGTATTCGATACCAACGCGACCTATGAACTTTAAGTAAATTTTCCCACTCTAAGTATTTTCACGTGTTTCGTGATGTTTTTTTGTAACATAACTGATTATTTCGTTAGTATGAATGATTGCTTCATTTACTGTCAGGTTGCCAACTAGGGCATGTACGTTAATATAAAAACTTCGATATCTTTTTGAATCGCAGAATTTGACTTGGATATAGGGTCATTCCACGGAAAATCGACCAACGGTCTTTGATCGCTATCGTCAAATTTCAATAAAATTTGCACTGTGAATATAAGTAGTTGAGTTATGTGCACCAATAAATTTTTTTTGAAAAATATCTCATATTTGCGGTAATATGGCCTCTTGGAATTTTTGAGAAACGTCGATTCGTGTTGCATTCAAAAAAATGTATAAAATCTTCTACTTTACGTAGAGCCTTCATATATGTTTTGTTGGAAAACCAAATAGGATAAAGAGGATCATTACAGTTTCCTTTATCCTCGAATATTTCAAAATGCACAAGTTCGATTTTCGTATTTTTTGTATATATTGTAAATGGTTATGTAAGCTACAATTTGAAAGTGGAGCTCGTAAAAGTACATTTGTGAGAAAATTTTATAGGTACGAAACACTATAACCGCCAAAAAAAATTTAAAGAAAATGGTACCGACACAAGGTGAAACTTACAATATACGTTTGATATTAAATAGCTTGATAGTAGCTCTGCGTTTTTTTTTCGCAAAATCAAGGTCTTGTATTCCTCAGTTATGAGTAATTATTTTTATGATTTTTATTTTTAAAAATAATAGTACTTCGATTTTTTCTGTAACTAACAGACCTAACACTAGAATATAAATTGTTTGCAATAATTGAGAAAATTCATTTGTAAGCAATCATAAAACAAAAATAAAGAAAGCAGATTCCTTTTCATTTACTAGCGGCATGAACAATGAGGATTATTTTGGGTTTTTCCCTACATCTAGGGTTTCTCGCACATATTATACTGTACATATCTTTTCAATTGCTTCCTGTGTTGGTCTATTTTGCATATTTTTACAACAATTTACAATGCCTCTAGTTTAAATTGATTCCAAGAAGTTGTTTTCAGGGTATAGATCGGAAGTAGTTGAAGTTAAGGTAAGTCATGGGTTCATATAGACAAAGAAATTCGTAAAATGGGTATTCTACGAAGAAAATAAAATAATTTTACTAGCGTACTGTACAAAAATGTATTTCAAATAAAGCAGGAACCACCCACAGAAGAAACAAAAACAAATAATGAATTATCTATGGTAAATAATATCAAAGAAGAATATTCAAAAGCTAAAGAAATGGAAACAAAGTGTTTACTTTTATCACTTTTGCCGACAAATTGATCACGTGCCAAAGAAGTGTCTGAATTTCCTGACACAACCCTATCTATAGTTCAAAAAAATTAGACGAGGTTATAATTCCCCGAAAAGGCGAAGAAGGATAGATCTCGCTGCTCTCATAAAATCATTCTACTGCAGCAATGCAAACAGCAGACTGCCTAAATACTTCAATTTAGCGGAAACATCGGGGACACATTCTGTTTGTGTATGCATTATACATCAAAACGTTAAATTAATGATTGAAGGACCAAAAATAAATTTTCTAACAGAGGGTTCCGATATAAGCTTGACTAATTATAAAGACTTTTTATCTCTGATGATATGCTCTCCTCCACAAATAGATTGATATTTTGGTAGCTGCCAATTGCCCTGGATCAGCCGTTATTCTAAGTACATGTGAAAAAAAATTTGATGAAAATTGCGTCAGTGGTGTTAGTTATAATCAATCGACTTGTACAGAACTTTCTACGTTAAAAACTAATTTAGAAACTTCTGCAGACTTTAAATAACATTGCAACACAGTTTTTAAATCCATTTTTAAAACATTAAATTCTTTCGTACCATATTTTGTAAGTTTTACCTTGTTTCGGTACCATTTTCCATAAATTTTCTTTGGTGGTTATAGTATTCCACACCTTTAAAATTTCTTGCGACTGTACTTTTACGAGGCACATTTTTAGCTTATTTAACTGTTTACAATATATAAAAAAAATAAGAAAATCGAAGGTGTGCATTTTGAAATATTCAAGGATAGAGGACACTGTAATGATCCTTTTTGGTCAGCATTCTCGCACTATTTTTTCTAGGATACCTACACCCTATCCTTTCCAACAAGTCATATTTGAAGGCTCTACGTAAAGCAGAAGATTTTATACAATTTTTTGAATGTAACACGAACCGACGTTTCTCAAAAACTTCAAAAGGCCATATTTCCGCAAATATACTATATTTTCCAAAAATATTTCATTCTCGATAATAAGCTTCTGGATAACAAAATATTTCCAAATTCCAAGGAGGTTAGTTCAAAAATTTTCTGAAAATTTGTCGATTTTCTATGGAATTAACCTATATCTTTTGCCACTTCGAAAGCAACGAACACAGTAGAATTCACCCTGAAACTGCTCATGTTTTGCAAGTGATATTACCTGTATCCGTCTTTTTATTGCATCGTCGCAATGATTTCTTGATTAGCGTTTCGATTTGTTTTTGTCTTTGTTAAGATTATAATATTATTTTTTCTCACTTTGGTTTTATTTTTGAGCAAAATGGATCAAAAAAAGCAAATGAAATATCTAATACGTTAGATCATTAAGTTCATGCTATGACTAAATCTTTCCTATTAGTTTTTGCCGCAGACATTGGTGTGAAAAATTATTTTATCTAAAAACAAGATAAGCTACGTTTTTTCCGAACCAAAAAAACAAAAAGAAGACGAGAAAATGAATTTTTCACAAACAAAAAACTTACGACTCAGATTAAGGAAGACGCTTCAGTGATTCTCTTTCTCGCCAAGTTGGTAATATTTAAAATGTTGCAGCCAATCAGAGTAAAATTTGCTTAAATAAGGCACATGCAAGTCAGGTGTAACAATTAAAAGACTACCGTGGTAGATACATTTGTGTAATAAATAGCATTGCTCAATCAAGCATTTTCATACAATTACAAACTGAAAATGCTGGCGAATAAATGTTATTTGACTATCTTTCTTTACGAAAGCAGCTCACATTTAATTCGCTCCGGAAAGCGAGCACCAAAGGTCGTCCACATAATCATTCAAAACGACATCTCTTCCCATCTGATACAAAAAAATTTGATACGGTGCTATTCGAAATTGCCAGAGTATATTTTCCTTCAAAAAACGCACCATCTACTACTGTTGTCATTCCATGCATAGATAACCTCTTCTATTTTCGTTAACAAGCGCAACGAAGCTAGATCGGTCGTTCCACCAGCCAGCTTGTCTGTCTACCCAGCCTGCCCAGTCCTCTCTGTCCGTCACGATATTCCTTAAAGTATCATCTGCTAAATGAGTACTTTTTCTTGTTCATTTCCGACACGAAAGACGTTCTGCAACATTAAATCAATTATGCACAAGACTTTCTTGGTGTTATTTATCGTGCGTACTGTAAGGTCTTGAACTCAACCCGGCCAGGACTTGATGTTATGAATGTCCATCGAACCGACCATTCCCGCTTTCGCTCTTGCCTGGCCACGTAGACAAGAACAAAACCAAACACAACAAACCCAATCTTATTCCCTTGTCCGAATCCAAATACCAACCAATTTTCGCTTGTCTTCAGAGGAATTGCTGGCTGATTTTTTCGGCATTTATTTGCAAAAGGCCACTCTTCGCATTCTTTTTATCCAACGGCCCAGTCAAGTCAGCCGCCTGCTGCTCGCATAGGAAAACGAACGCGATCTATGTCTCCCGGAGGAATTTATGGTCGACTTTTGTACCCATCTGTCTCAGGACGATTTGAGTGAGTCTTTTAATGTGCATTCCATTTGTGATTGGCATTTCTAATTCGGTACGCTCTCGGTCAGAATAGATTCGAAGACGGAGGATGAGACTTTGCCGATTCGGGCGAGTGATTATTTCGTATGCGGACGGTGATATACACGAAATCCTCAAAAGAAATAGAGGGCATTCCGATGTGGCCAAAAAATCGGTTGGGATTGGGTAAGCCTCAAATTTTTACGAGATATCTCTCAGTGACGACACTCAATCGTTTAGTATTCCGATTGAATTCTAAGACACCGATGGGACCCAAGCAGCCCGAAATCTTCTGTTAGTTATAAATAATGTTCAACGAGCCAGATCGTCATTTTATTTGCAAACGTCACCCCTGATGGTCCCATAAACATAATTTTACAGCACCTCTTTCAACACAACTCTCCCGCAACACCACCAGACTGCATCCTGTCCATGAAAATATATGGCTATTTAAAAGCCACAGTATTCGCAGCAGAGACAAGTGCACGGCAATTAAACACAACGTCATCGTTTTCCGTGAAAGCAACAAATTACTTCCCTGGCGTACACCATATGCGTGTATCTCACACCCCGAAGACACTCTCTACTACAATATTCTAACAAATAGCCGCTCCACACATTGAAAATGTCAAACATCTTGGCAAATATCTTATTCTATTCGAAAGTTATTTTTCATTTGCCGAGTGAGTCTGCCAAGCAGACAAACCAATGTTGCGAAACGCCTTCAGCTTTTTTTTTGCTCGTAGAGCTTAGCGTTAACCCTTTTATTATGAGCATGCGTCTAATTTACTGCAAGAATACTTTTTGCCACTTTAAGATACATTTTTGCCGCGCTTAAATTAGCGTAGGGAATCTCAATATGATGTATGTGCAACAATAAAGACAAACGAAAGAAAACCGTCAAGACATGATGGAGAGAAGAAAAAAGTGATTTTCTGGTGAAATAGCCATGAGTTGGAGTTGCTCATGTTTTATTTCTGCGAGAAAGAGCAGCAAGGAAAAAACAGCAAGTTGATGAGGCAATCGCATTAAGAGAATGGAATTTCGTGGCGAGTTTTCGGTGATTGAATGAGCGTATTATCCATTAGTTTGTTTAAAGGATGTGTTTGTATGTGCTTTGCCATGGTTTGTGAATTTTCTGCAAAAATTGAAAACCAACCAGTGGTAAAATTATTTCAAATAAATTAATTAAATATTTCTGTTGAAATTATGTGTTTCTCTTCATGACATTAGTCACTGTAACATTAGTCACATAATTTTTGTTAGGTGTCCCTAAGAAATAGTCATATCACAATGTCCCAGAGGTAAAATGATTGTACCACAAGAAATAAAATATATTGTCCGCAAAAAAGTTTGACCAATCATAGAGTGTTTGAAACTTAAAGCTCACCAACCTCACAAAATTACATGCAACTATGCATACATTGCCTACTCTAACCATACTTAACACTCAGCATGCAGATCGACGCTTAAAACCAAAAAGAGCAATTTTCGCGATCATAAGTCCGTGAAGAAGGCGTGACACGATCGTCACTCATTTTTGACTTTTACGACACATATGGATGCTTGATGGACACTTTTTCTTTCACACCCAACTAGCCTCTTTCAATTTAACGTTTTTCAACACTTTTTGCTTCTGTTGTTTTAACTCCACCATCTCAACACTTCTGCTTCTTAGCTTATTATCGCAACCAAGCTGGCAAACAATGTAGATGTTAACCATTTATGTAACTGGAAACAAATGGCTTTTGAGAACGCCTACTTCTTCACTAGTTTTTAACGCATCTTTTTTTTAACATACATATGTATCTTTTTACGAATGAAATCATCTTTTTGTTTGAGTGTCATTAGTAGCTAGTTCGCGCTGTGTTAGCTCGTCTCGTTTGGGGGGTGTCGCGCGCCAGAACGAGCTAAATCATTGGCAAGATACCAACTAATTCCGCTGTCTAAACAGAGCATCAACAGCTCAGAACTTATCCCAGCCAATCATTTCGTTTTCAACAACAAGCACAAAAACTATTGACGGCAATAAAAACTGACTAATCCACTGATGATCACTGTTTAACTCTTTTGTGGGCATGTATCGAATCAATCATTTCCAAACTGTCAACAAGTTTTTTTGTCGATCGTATGTTTCCCGAAAATTACTCCGCCATCCCATGTTCTTCTCGAAAAAGATACAAGATACATATTGTGCTACAGCGAACTTTAAACATACTAAATCACCCCCAACACGACAACATACTTAACATTTTTTCCACGTACCGCCGCCCGAAATCCCAAGCCCGGCATGCCGGCGAACAAGCGAGAACATATTTTCTGGACATTAAATAGATACATAACGGAAAAACATGAAAATTTTTGTGTATCCGGAACAGTTCAAGAGCAATCTGTGATGAAGGACAAAAAAAAAATATTTTTATCGGCGTGCCGCGTCTATTGTCGTCCGTTGAAAGTTTTCGATTAGAAAATAAATGAATCGCCAAGCCAAAGAAAAGCAATCTATATCCGAACTGGCTAGAGTGGATAAAAATGAAACTGATGAGCAGACGGCAGCAGTGGCCGGTGGCCAACCGAAGAATCTTGAGAATGCCAGAGCCGCTTCATAGGGAAGAATTCGAAATTCAATTTTCTGCGTCCCCAAAAACTTTTCGAAGACTAATCACTTGATTTTCCCAGTTGCGACGACTGGGCTGACCGACGGATGTCATCGGGTTCGGTTTCAGCCGGCAAGTACGATATCAAATTGAATTGAATGGCATTGGAAATTCAATGTGATTTATATAGATAGATTGTAGAGATTTTATTAAAATTTTCAAACTTACTTCCAAACAAAAAGCGATGAAATTAATACGACCAGGACTAAAAGTAACGAAAATACTGCTATCATTGCTGAAGTTTGTAACGAAGGACTGCTGTGGTAGCTGGCGTCGAGTATCTGCAAAAAATAAAGAAAATTGATGAGAAATTGTTTAATTACTACAATTTGATTGAGAAATATTTTGGATAAAGGGTTATACCAGCAACTAAGCGGAATTGTTAAATGAACACGGAAAATTGAGAAAGAATCGAGTTTGTACGAAAAGTTTGGCTGGCCTTAGGCTAATTTCCCTTAGTATTGTGTTTTATGAATGTTTATTAAGATATGTTTCTCAGGGTTTTTGAAATATCTTTGAATATTTATATGTTTTCAGAAGAGAGAAAGTTGAATAAAATGGAAATACTTTTGCAGAAAATTTAATTTTAAGCTATTGAAAGAATATTAGTTGTTTGGAATATAGTGGTATTTTGGTGGAAAGTGGTGTTTTCACAAAAGATAAGTCTAAATAACAGATTTTAATAATACAAATTGGCACACGACAGGAACCCTCGGCCGGAATCGCGCAGGGGGAGGAAATTGTTGCTTATAGGAGCGGGTGCCAACGCCTAATACTTTGTTTGGAGCAGTAAGGTTATCAACGATCGACGTGAGTCTCTAATCATAGTTTAGTTATTGTAAGTCGGTGATATGTTCCCACTTATAGCAGACTTTCAGTGAAAATATGCAAGAAATGGCTCTACACAGTGGGATCAATCAACAACTAGTAGGGAACTGGTGGATCCTTGAAGGATCATCATTCTGTTACTATGAATTCATAAGCTTCATAGCATCTGTTAGTTCAACTTGCAATTTTCGCCCAATTCCTATGCATAGGAACACAAACCGGGAGCTATTCAAACGAAAAGCTTATAATAGTTTAGATTCTTCGCAACACAATAGGCGCGTTTTTTTTTTGCTCCCCTTATCCATAACAGAACCATGCTAACCAGTGCAGACGCATTGGAAACAACAACTCATGTTATGGATAGGGGGAGTTGTTGTTTGCAATGCGTCTGCGCTGGTTAGCATTGTTCTCTTATAGATAGGGGGAGCAAAAAAACACGTCTAATATAACCCACCTCCCTCCTTTGCTTCAGTAGCTGGACTAGAAAAATAAGTGAATTAAGGTAAACTGAATACACTCACAGGGAAAGCATTCAAGGACATTTTCCTAAAATCTGTCCTAAGCACAGCCCAAAGCCACCCTGGTTGAACAGGTAACTGCGCCATAGTAGAGGATAGGTAAATATTGCTAAAGCAGCTGAATGCAGAGAATACTGGGACTAATGCAGGGATCTATGCATCAGAAATATGGAGGCTAAGGCTCTATGCATCAGAAATATGGAGAGCTTAGTGGAGTTGTTGGAAGCAGCTGTGTGGTGGAACAACTGCGGAAACAGCGAGACTAAAACTGGTTGCTAAGCATATACTATTTGTAATCTAAATTACATACATAAATTCTAAATTTATTGCACTAATCTGCCAAAATAGCTATATTAATTAAATTCAATATTAAAATAAAAATTATTTTAAACATTTGGTCCTTGGCAAACCTAATGGGAAATGGACTAGTGCTAGCACGAAAATATTGAAGATCTTCGTAGATAGTGTTTGAAAGGCTCCGTTCCTGCAAACACATGCGAGCAAGTTAACGCTACGATATGAGTCAAATGTGCGAAGTTGTGACCTGGCATCGACTAGTCTGGGCCATAGGAAACTTCAAGTCTTCAGGTCTGGATGGTATTTTGCCTGCAACGCTCCAAAGTTCATAAAGGTTGCAACGTACTATATCATATACCTAACACTTGAATAATTTATATCCAAAGCAGGTACAAGTGACCTTTCGTATGCAAAAGATTTCATACTAATTAGCCTAACTTCCTTCTTCCTCAAAATATTCGAAATACTTTTAATACCCACATTTAGGAGAGAGAAGTATCTCAAATTCTACCGATAGCGCGAAACGCGTAAATGAATGGGAAATCTGTTGAGACGTCTGGGAAATATCTTCATAGAGTAATTCTACAAATGGAAAAAACAACCTAGTGTAAAAATTATACCTCAGGGGCCTTTATCGATATAGAAGATAACTTCAACAATAAGGATACAACAGCCAGTATGGAAAGTCTCCGTGCAACCAGCACCTACCCGTTAAATGAACGGCTTGCTTGAGCAAATGCTCATGTCAGTGGTATGGATGGGACCACACATAACACGGAAAGTACGCAGAGGAACAAACCAAAGGGAATTTCGAAAAGGCTGGAGAACAAGGGACTCACGAATGTGACCTACTATGATGATATTGCGATCATAGTCATATGGAGGTTTCCGCATACCCTTGGCCAGTTCATGGAGTATTCTCTGGGCCGGTAAGGTTTGGAATCAAGTCTGACAAAAACCAATATTGTATTGTTCACTAGAAAATACAAGATTCCAGATATAGAGCTTTTTACTTTAGGTTGCATCATACTAGGTTTCAATTTGTACACCTTGTACTTTGGTTCCAGATGGACTGTGGAGCTGGAAGATAACCTGAGCTCAAAGTGATCCTGAAAGAGAGAGAGTAAAGAGAGCCAGAGATAGTATTTATGCTTTTCTGAAATAAAGAATTACACAGCTATAGCAAAGCCTGTACTAGCTTATGGCGGTCTAGTTTCGTAGTTGGCAATTGATAAATTCACCTTTGCTGACATAACGAACAAAGTTCAGCGGTTTCCGGGTCTTTGTATTACATGTGTCTTAATGAGGAATTAGCATCTGCGTTAAAGGCGTTGCTTCACCTTTCTTTTTGTGAACACTTAATTGGAAGTGCACCTAAGAAACCACATGCTGCACTGTGGCTACTTTGTTCCCACTCTCTACTTCAACCGAAGATGCCAAGCAAACGCAAGAGCTGAGCAGAAATGGAATCAGCTAAAGGACACAGCAACATTCAGCATTTATATCGAGGAAACCAAAATAACTGCACGAGTAGGTGCCACATTGCAATAAAGGAGCATCAATCAGGCTTCTAAATCACTAGTATTTTCCCGGCGCAGCTTTTGTGATACAAAAAGCCTCTGAACTAAAGCAGCGAGCCTTGGCTGATCGACCTCATTCATATGGCAGAGCTGAAGTTAACGGCTATTCTTCAATCTACAAAAATGTCTGGCGACTTCGATGGCTACTTCTACTGAACTTTTAAGTTCCAGGTTTTCTTATCTGGTATAGCTACCTACCATTGAAAAGTCTGGCATAAAAAGAAAAGGGAGAAGATAATTACTTTGAAGTATAACTGAGTTGTCGTTAATTTCTTTGGAGATATACTCTTAGAATTTCCTAAATCTTGAGTGGTCACGGAGGCAAGGGCTAGGCCATCACAATGGAGACCTTACATTTTTGAAATGCAGCAGGCTGGGAATATCGTAAACAAATCCGGGAAAATATCGAAAGCAAGTATCATCATAGCGATAGAATGCCTTTTTCCAATTCCGTGCTCATGTTCATTCTGTCGAACTTCAACTACGAGAGAAAGCTTTTCACCAATAGAGTTTTTAATCATTCTCGGAATTCTGGATAAAATGACGACGCCTATATAATTTCAAATTTACTTTATATAGCCATTTTTGAATATACGTGTATAGTTTACGATGATTTGTAGTACGATTGAAATAACCCAGAGAAAAGACATGTGCTAGATGTGATAGGAAGTGAGGAAAACATACTTAATCAAAAATATATCAAAATAAAATATAATATCATACTTAATCGTTGTGATTATAAAGGCCAAAAATAGCTTTCAATACATCTTGCCTCAAAACTTGAAATGTCTTCACTAAGAAATGAGAAAACTTCTTGAAAATTGTCGCCTAAAGTTGCAAATATCTTGAAGAGAAGATGTTGTTTTAGGCTTGGTATTTTACAAAATCAAACAACTTTTTAGGATCGTGGATTATATTTCCGCCGGCAATTTTATAGACTTCGCCATTTGCATAGTGGTACTTCACATGGAGTTCTTTGGAATTTACTCGCATATTCTTCTTTAATCCGATGTTTAGAGTTGTTTTTTTCCATTGATTTGGGAAGCATATTGTTGTGGCTTTTGAGCGTCTAAGACTCTTGTCAAGCCAAGGCTCAAAAACTTTATGTTTGTTTAATTGTCAAAGTTGAGTTCAAGTTAACAAGTTAGATTATGAAAGTTTTAGTTTCATGTACTAATTTGGGTCCTTATTTCAGATGCGGTTCCTTCGACATGACAGCAAAAAAAATCAGGAATATATACAAAGCAAAGTCCTAGGACAAGTCATTTTAGGTACTTTTGCAAGGCCAGCAATTAGCGGCTTCATTTCATAGCTAGTAGAGGGTATCTTGGAGTAGAAAACTCCAACTAAATATTCGCATGATTTAATTCAAACTCTTATCCACCGTTGATGAATTTAGAGCACAAATAGAATAGAATTTAGAAAAATTGAAGTTGAACCAATCACCACACACGTTTGGAGGCATTCCATGCGACAAATGAAGTTTTTCGTCACATTAGCTTCCACCATAAGCTTCAATCATTTTCCAAAATTACACCAAAATAATTAAATATTCTGTACTACGAAGCGACTGAGCATAAAAATATATGAATAGACCGAGCATGGAATTTGAAATATATCACGATAAAAATATCTAGTCACTGACTTGATTGAGTTGTAGAAAACAGACCTCACATTCTGAGAATTCTAAAACTGAAATATGTATACTTTGAATTTCTCAACTATGACCAAGAACGTTTCATAATCAAAAGCTTTGAATAGATATCAGCATCGTCTCGTTATTTTTTACTTTGATGTTTCCGAACTCAATTGCATATTTGCGTCGAGTTTTTTTGTTACTTTATTCACTACTTTTTATTCACTATGAATATTTAGATTTCGAATGAAATATCCCAAAAAAATTATTTCAAAGAGAGCAGCCAACAGATATTAAAAGTCCAATCCAATAACTGCACTTAACATGCATTTCAATTCTAAAATCCACAATTCCGAAAAAATTATCTTAGAGCGTCCGCACACGGGTCGACATTCAATCGACTCGACTGCGACTCGAACTCGAACTCCTTGCGATTTCCAATGTAAATGAATGGAGACCCGTACACGGGTCGACTTGTGCTCGACTCGGACTCGGTGCGACTGCGACTCGACTGCGACTCGTCTCGCTCGAAGTGTTTGGAACGGGAAATGTCGAGCAAGACGCGTGATATTTTTTTTCGAAATATATGAAAGTGTTTTTTTTTATAATGTATGCATTATTAATTATTTTATTTTATGTATTATTATGATTGGTTCTTTGAAAAATATTAGTGTTTCTGATAACGTATCACGTATGTATTTTTTTATATGTTTGCATAATGTAATGTTACATATTGTAATGTTATATACATGAAATGTTCCTATATATATTTTAATTATGTTGGCCACATAATTGTTGCACCTATATGTTCATAAAGGTTATTGATTTGTGATCATGGTTCCCTTCTTGTCTTTAAATCAGCATATATAAAGCAGAGCATAATTGATATGGGAAACTCGATCGTTTTGCGGAATAAGCCGCCGAAAGCAGAATCAAAGTGGAATTGTTGTGCGGGATGATTAAAATTTAAAATTTTATAGAAAATGTTTTTTTGACAAAATGGTTTCGAACGTATGCACTGATTCTCATCAGACTCCAGCTTACAGTGCTTACTTGACTGATGTGACCACTTGCAGTTGGAAATCAGTAATTTTTATTTACGTTAGTTGTGACAAATTTTAACATCTCCGCAAAACGCAAAACAATGGTGTTTGTGTGAGCTGGTGTCTGATGAGAATCAGTGTATACTTTCGAAACCACTTAGTCAAAAAAAAAAGTTCAAAAAAATTTTCAATTTTAATCATCCCGCAAAAACAATTCCACTTTAGCACCTATATATTTATTCAAGCAACAGCGAAGTGTTTATAATATAGTTTCCTAACAAAGAAACAAGCTTTGCAATTTTTCAGGATGAATTTCCACTTACTGGAGAAGCTTTTAGTGAACACTAGTTGTTGCTGCCAATGGCTAATGATTCGATTGGTATTGACATTCTTAGATGATATAGCAGTGCCATCTGCGAGGATAGGAATTTTGCACTTAGAGTGTGGAAGAGAGGCGTATAGCTATTGAATTTAGTTGGACCCTGGGACATGCTTGTCAGAATATTAATGGAAGTGCTTCATATCGGATTCAATAAAGGTCGGATCATTATTACTTGTAGTAATCCATAGTGGGTGAATATAAGTTACACATGACAAAGCGACATATACTAATAACATACAAGTATATAATATTATTGAAGATCTCTCTAGTAAAATTACTTTCAATAACCGACCAAGACGCACCAGATTTGCAAATCTGCTCAATGAATTCATTCATCACACTACTTATCATATAATGAGCCCATTATAGGTGCTGTGGAATATTCAATTCTATAAGCAGCCACTACTCTTCGGGGGTTACCAAATCAAACTTCAAAAATAACTGGTCCAAAGCCCATTCCACATCCGAACCCGCTTAACTTCCATCGTTATTAGCCTAAATTTAATTAAAATAATGTAGAGTAAATGCTACAAAATTTGTGATGCATTGAAATATTTTTACGGACAATTTTTATTTTATATTTATAATGATTAATTGTATTTTAGATTTATATTATGTTTTCTTGTTGTGTATGTTGCCTTGTTTCGTAAAATAAATATCTAAACAAATAATACATACTATTGTTTGTTTGTCAAAACTTCGCGTAGAAAACGACTCGTTTCGAGTTCGAGTCGCAGTCGCTTCGATTGCATGTCGACCCGTGTGCGGATGCAATTGTCTACTTCGAGTGTGACGCCTATGACGCTTCGAGTTCGAGTCGCAGTCGAGTCGATTGAATGTCGACCCGTGTGCGGAGGCACTTACACTTCCATATCCTAACTAATCAATTCTATCAACTTTAATCTTGGTTCAGTGACCGTTGTATCCCACAAAGCCCCATACAATCACTCTCGCAATTGAACCAGGCCGAATCTAATAAAAACAAGAAAATCTGAAAGGACACTTTTACTTGAGCATGAAATCCTTACATCACCACCACTACTGGTACAAAAGTACGGTCAGTTTCATTGCATTGCAGACGACTGAGCGATTAATAGGATAAGAGCAGCAGTATGAGAGCTTGTTGTAAGGCCATACATACTACGACACTGAGTCTTAAATTAGGACTCTGAACTAACATCTGTGTAGAGATAGAGGGGGTTGGAGGGTTTCATAGAAATAAAGGATTTCTTCTTCATAACGACTTGGGCCACATATGGAGCACAGTATAATATAGCACAGTACAGGACATAAGAGTGATATTGCATGGACATATGCATATTTGCCTATGCCACACATTTTCGGTTAGTTTTATAAGCCATGGATTTCTGGATTTCAAGGAAACGTTTGGGGGCGAAAACAGAAATGAAGTTCGGTATTTGCATGATAACGAGCTTCTGCAATTTCACTCGCCATATGTTATTTCAGTTGACCGAAATTGGAAATGAAACTTCTGAATACGTCTCCTGATATGCTTTCTACAAGCTGTGGTCATTTTTTCCGAAAGCGGTGAGAAAGCAAAGTCATGGTACAATTTACGGTACTGCCTTAAGTAACTGCATATATGAGGTGATTGCGGCAATGACAGTGAATTAAAGCACGAATAGGGTCATATGGCATAAAGTTTATAATTATTCGATAAAACTTATCATCGTCCTTTGTAGTTGAATGAAATTAAAGCTTTTTTGCAGACAGAGCCAACCAATGCACATTAATCGACCGATTTTCAGCGATCAGAAACTGGAACTAGGTAAACCCATAGTATCTAGCAATATTCAAATGGATTAATGGAACGACACTAACTCTCCAGAATACGAATCATTCATTGTGCCTAGTCTGAAGTTTAGGTTCAGCTCCATTCAACATGAACCCAATCCACGTCACGTTATTCTTTTGTTTGGATAATACGTTCACAAAGGACCATGCTAAAATCGATATGTCTTTAAAAAACATACTACAAAATCTGATTTTCAGATGAAACTGGTCACGATGTTGACTCAGGACGATTTCGGGACTGAAAAAAATCTCAAGTATTGGGCTCATACAAGTGTCATCCAGAAAAATTTGAGCTGAACACTCTACGGGAAAGGACGTGCTTTCTGAGACAAGATTTGAGCGGCTGGTGAACGTTAACGTGGTCGATACGTGGGTTATTGCTTTGATATATTCTGGTCCCGACTCATGGATTATTGTGAAAATAATACTTTCTGTTAGAAAATATCAGACTGTATCTTAATTTAACTATTCACAAAAAAAAATTCAAATTGTTTTCACTACTGTCAGCGATTGCAATGTCAGAAGACGAGTCGGGCGCTATTGACGTGAAGAAAGAAATTGAGTATTTCGTGATAAAGTGAAGGAAACGATTAACAATCTATACCGTGAAGAGCTAGGTGAGAAATTTACTATGTAACTTCTCGGGTAGTGTAAGCAAAAAAATGTAAAAATACAACCATTGATTTTGCCGATGGTACTCGAGTGTTTCAAGCGTCTGAAGTGGAAGAAGGCGACGACGGATGAATTCGGCGTCAAGAAACTGCAATATTCTCCCGAAAAGTTATAGGAAACTTCCGATTAAAGCAAAATTATGAAAGGTATTCGATAGCCGTGGTGAAATCTTTGCTAGGCTCACGGCAAAAGTTCCATAATGCCCGGCGAAAAGTTTATAGGAGTAGGCACTATGTAGTATGGCCCCAAATACCATGGATTATGGTCTTGATTAAAAGCAAAGTAAAAGCGAAATTGTCCTTATTTTTGAAAATTTCAGTGTTTTCATTGAAGTAGGTTATGGAAATTTATATTTACTTTGTTCAAATTATATTTTTTAATTTTTTAATCATGTCAAATAAGTACTAATCGAATTTCGCTTTGAAACCGAGACTCTTTTCTTCAAGTGGCGACACTCTACCCACTCGGTTACCCAAGCCTATTATAAAGCTAATATTATTTAGCCTCATTTGATCATATGTAAAAAGTTCATGTTCATAGAAGCTTAAAGCTATGTTATGCCGGGTTTCCACCAAAGAGACAAAACAAGAAACACGGACAAAAAATGTTTTTCTGAACAAAAACACGAATGTTTTGTAAAAATTGAACAGTTTCGAGAACACTTTTGTCTCTGAAAACTGTTTTAGTAAACAAAACACCTTCCCATCGCGAGTCGGTAAGATCAAAGGAAAACATGTTTGTTCGCAATTTTTGTGTCTATTTGGTTGAAACATGCATTTTTTCTGCGAGAACACTCAGTATATCGATTAATGTACTTTGGTTTTTAAATTTGTTTTAAATTTGGTTTTAAATTTGCATTCCTGTGTATTTCATATTTGTGTAAACTGAAGTGTTTTTCATATTTGTGTAAACTGTTATAATGAGCTCAAAAAAAGTAGTCACGATGATCTCATTTCTCCATTTAAGCCCACGTCATCAGTAGATAAATCTTCCAATAATTCTTCCGTGCTAAAATCAACTCTCCTCTTTAATTGAGAATTGGCCCAATATCTCGGTTTTTTTCTTTTTTTATATCATTTATTAAAAAAAAATCACAGGTAATTATAAAATCACCGTCTTCAGACATTTCTCGGACACAGGAGAAACAGAACTGAAAACAAAACCTGTCTGTTCAGTTGAAACAGTCTGTTTACAAAAAACAGAACTGTTTTTCAAATTGTCTCGTTGGTGGAAACCCGGCATTACATAGGAGTTGAGACTATGCGCATAGCAGAAAAACGCATAATGAATGGGAATTTAGCCTTTTTAGAAATATATAGCATAGGAGACTATTCGAAGTAGATTGCGATATTATTGCGCTGAGAGCTATATTTCATAGCTCAAAGTGTTATGTGCATAGTGACTATGTCACATAGAACTATGCGCTATACAGATTTTTGTCGGTGCACCAAAACCTACAGAAATAAAGCCATCGTTTCTGGCAATATGAAGTTTCAATATGAAGCGCATCACAACAGCTCATTGAAAATGGGGATGTTTTTCGTGAAACATTTGCCCGGGGTGACGCTAAGGTTGTCATTAATTATTGACCCAACCAGTACATTTACTGGAGCTGTTTTTAGGAGAAATGCATTACAAAGTTCTAAAACATCCAAAGTTTTTGGCATATCACCCTCATTTATAGATTGATACACTTTGTATCCAGTGGCCAAAACTCTCTTACACAGTATACCGTGCAAATTGTTGCCAGCTAGCAACAGAAGCTATCCTAAGATCAAAGTATTTTAAGAGCGAAGAAACTAGAAGAAGCAAATTAGTGTCGACAGCAACAAACCAAAACATTGTCCTAAATGATTTTTCTTATCACTTCGGGGCAGAAAGTAAAAACCACACATCGTCTAGAAATCACTTATCTCACTAAGCAACTAAACATTATCATGCATCTATCGATTGTGTAGTTGTTGGAAAATATCAAACCTATAGAATAAATCCTGTGATAAAAATCTGTCTTGAGAAGGAAGAAATGAGTTTGGGTGGTTATTGAAGATGCAGGTAGGATCCATTACTTTAAGCACTGGAAAAATATTGAATGATTTTCATAAAGAATTAAAAACATCATTTGAGGCGCTGAAGTAAAAGATAACGGACAGGAGTTCACAAAGTGAGGAGGATTGAGACTTTGCTATTGGATCGAAAATTAAAGTTGCAAACAAGGCTACAAACGACGGAAGAGATGACAAAAAATTATTTGGAGGCAAAAGGGAGTTGTGTAGGGAAGAAAATGAAGATAAAAAAAAACGAGAAAAGAACTCACCAATTGCGCATGAGCGCATAGTCTTTTGAATTTACAACGCAGAAAATCCTTTGCCCTCAAAGCAGCGGCAACTTTAGAGGTTAATTAGGGCGAATCGTTTGACTTTCTGGTACGTTAAGGAAGCTCTGTAAGTAGTGGAGGATGATGATGATCGTGTGGACCTTATCCGAGATTACACTCTTGGCGAAACATGCCGAGACGAGAGTGTGGATGGTTTGTTTTCTGTCGCTCGTCGGTTTTATGAGGGTACCTTGAGCGCTCGCCTTAATTTGGGGTCGCTCGAAGTTTATTCGGTGTTAGGTATGGAGTCAAAGCGATTAGACAAATGGTCTGGTACTGACTCGGATGATATTTACAAACCAATTTCGTTTGCATACAAAGTTATGGACAAGATGCATCATACTGGACAAAATGCATAAGACTGGATAATGTGCATGAGTATAGATGGGTACAATATACACTGTTGGAATATTTATAAACAAATCCTAGAACAGAGAAAATGCTGCCTATCTATCAGATGCACCCTTCCAACTTCACACCCTTAAAATCTTCTCAACGCGGACAGGAAAAATTTTATGGCACGCTCAAATAAAAAAGAGTCTATGGATTAAATTAACGGTTTATGACTGAATACTTTGAATACGCTTCGAATGTTTTGCGAAGTATAATAACTTGACAAGTCTCTTGACAAAACGTTCGGCATTCGTGTTTTCTTGGCATTAGAGTGCGAAGTAGAATTCAAATAAACTGAAGACACAAGACGGTTGGTTGAAATAAGATCATGTATTTTGCCATTATGCACATAGTTTAATTGGTGAAAGGTTATACAAGGAAGATAAGACCAGGGAAAGACTATTGCTTGAGATGATGGTTAAAAAACAAAGTATTAAACTCTATGGAAGGCATATTAAATACACCACATACCACTAAGCGGACGGAAGGAAAACAAGAGAGAAGATAAGATAGGAGCTGCGTAAAGAGAAGCTCAAATTCTGAAACAGGACTATTAGATCCGAATCGAGCGTTAAAAATTTATATATGCTGGTTCAAACCAAAATGTGGAAGGGTAAAACCCTAAATTGTAACTGGCGATATAACATAAATATCTTGCAACAATCTCATATGGCTTTGATGAGTCAAGTTTATCAGCCTTAAGACAGAATACTTATCGATCAAAGGTAATGGAAAAAATTAAGAAGATCACAATACCGTCACTTATTACAAGCCTGTGGTATCTTCCTAAAACCATCACAGGCAAACTTTACCGACTGCTATTAATCCGTTTGAATCGATATTTGTAAGATAAACGGCACCAATGAAATAAAAGACACAACAACGAACGATTCCCTATCGCGAAACGGATCCTAAAATATGTGAAAGGATTGAATTGGGACTTTTCATCCCACTCTCTGTATTCATTGGACATCGTTCCTTAGGACCCTTTTTATGTCTGCATATTTTGGTAAAGAATCGGTTCGCTGAAAAATTTGGCAGAGGATCGGCTCGCTGAAACAATCAATCATCGAAAACTGAAGATCGAAAAAGGTGAGGATAAGTTGTTTATTTTGATGAGCTTACTTTAAATGAACTCATTCGGCATTTGTTGTGACTAATTGCATTAAAATATGGCGAAAATTTATCCACATACTCAATAGTTTCATCGTCAGTAACAATACTTTACGTCATGAATTGATATTAACAGTTTTATGGAAATAATCATTCATTTTCAATTGTCAAGCCTCTTAATTACAGGTACAGTATTACTATTTTCTTTCATTGCTCCACTGACTTGTTCTATAGTGTACTCTATATCGCTACATTGCCATACTTGTGTTCATTAAAAAAGCCCATTTCTATATCCTTTGTAATTTCTTCATTCTTTGAATGCTCAAGTACTAGCATGCATTCAAGTGCATTGAATAACATCGAATCGAAACGGAAATTGATAAAATGGATATGCTTTCCATCATGAAGTCGACATTGTTTGCATTGATTACAATGAAAATGTAAAGTTTCGTTCACATTTCGATGATGTCCATACTGTAATGGCAAGGAATAACTGATGCATAAAAATAATGAGCTGTTTTGACCTAGTTTTTGATTGTCGTACATATCAATACAGGAACGGCAAAAATTGACAAGCTTTTTCGCTGAGTAACAAGAAGAAAATCGTTGATTCAGAAGCGATACGTTCAGTACAAATTGTGGGAAAAGTGAATAGTATAGGATGTAATAGATATCAAATTTTCAAAGTATATATTTCTCCTCAGAACAGAATACACGTTAAGGATCATTTTAACCTAAGCATAACTCAATTTCAACAATTTTTAAATTAAATCCTGCATTCGATAAGTAAAAATTAAATTTCCATTAAATTCTTCTTCACAACACAAACCAAAGTTTCACTTGCAAATCGCTGACATAAAAATTTAATATACAAAAAATGTGTATTTCCCTGAAATATGTGTGTAAATACAAAAACATGTATAACATCTATCGATCCTGTCATTCTACAAGCGGACGTTTTTATCCAACATTTTTCTGCTATTTAAGCTATTCCCGCCATACTTGACGTCACTTCACTTTGCTATTCAATTCTTCGTTCTATTCAATGTTATCCTAAATATTAGATACAGAGAACTGATTTGGAATAGATACCAGGAACGTTCCCATGTCTACACTGAATTCTATGATGAACGCATGCATACATTATGCTCGCATATGTAGTAAACATTTAGTAGGTTATATTATCGGATGTCGTAGAGTGCCGAAAATTCGTTGAATGTTTTGATGAAAAAAAAAATATTTCTAAATTGAATATTATACATACAATGGGCGGTTTCGGCGAAAAAATGTGAAGGAGAAAAGAACATAGGAGAATTCTTTCTTTTCAAGTCGATTTTTATTTATTTTTTCGCTGAATTTCGGTAGAACCCATTCAGCTTTATCGAATTGCTGGTGAAATCATTCAGTGTGTGTAATGTGGGAGAAGAATGGTTTTGTGTTGATGTTGGCGTTATTTGTGTCAGAGCAGTCTGTACTTTTATGTACGTAAATAAGATTATTGGAGGTGGAGTGCAAGTGTTAAATTGAAGGTTTGAATTTATCTTGTGACAGATTCAATAGTGATTGATTTTGTTGTCAGCTTCTGGTGTATGTCTAGGAAAATCTTTTTATTTCAGAAACTTTCGTAAGTTTGCAATCAAAACATTGACGTTGTCTGATGCCAGTTGAAATTTGAAAATTGAAAAATGGAATTATAACCGAACGAAGAGTGCTCGTTACAATGCAAATCTTTAAAACATATGAAAAAACCAATAAGTGATTGGCAGCCCGAAGGTGAGTCGGTCAAACTGAGTCACTCACGTTAGCTAAGTCAAGTGAGCCGGCACATTTCAATATATCCAACCATTCACTACTCAGTGCTTATCCATCATCAAGAAAACGCGCACAGTGCAGTGAACATACATATATATGTACATCACACGCATCTATCATTAGCATGTTCATCAAGTCGATGCTTCTCTGATCACTGAAATTCTAGCTCTAAGCTGTGTACTGTTGGAATATGAACGTAGAAGCTCTTATCTATTAAAGCTGTGCGATGAACTGGTAAAAGAATATGTTTGGCGATTGATAGCACAACTTGTATGAGCTCTGACTTCACTCAAGACGACACCATCGCCACATCATTCTATTCATCAAAAGCTCACATCTCAGCAAAACTGCTCTTATCACCAAAAATTCAGCAGGATTAGGACCAAATAATTCTAATCTAGTTATATGAACTTGCTGCCTCAGATTAGGTGGGCTGGAAAATCAATTATTGATAAACTACGCTCACATATGTAAGTCTGAAAAAATGTGGTATCTACTAATGACACCGGAAGAGCGGCTTATTAAAAATAAGAAGCGTCACAAGCGTTCACAGGACACAGAAATAGAGGATGCAAACATAGTCAATTACTATGAAGGCGCACCAAAAGTGTAATACGAGGTTCAGTGGAACAACAAGTTTTCTCTTTTATATAGTCAAAAGAGAAACAATTGCCCTCCTTTGACCCAGCCTGTGCACGCCACTGGTGAGTGCAACCGAACTGGGTCACTTATGAGAGGCACTTCCCCCATTACTACCTGCAATAGAATCGAGAAACAAATATATTTTTCAATTAAGG
This sequence comes from Nemotelus pantherinus, assembly GCA_963978885.1. Classification (NCBI taxonomy): domain Eukaryota; kingdom Metazoa; phylum Arthropoda; class Insecta; order Diptera; family Stratiomyidae; genus Nemotelus; species Nemotelus pantherinus. The sequence continues at coordinate 24,690,586 of OZ022264.1, read as the reverse complement.
GATAAACAGAAGTCATTTGGAAAAAGGCTCATGTGAACATTCTCAAAAAAATAAATAAAGTACGAAGAAAAAGAAAGAACTAGTAAAAATAAAGGCACAAAACACTAGGTTTTGATACGCAGTGACCTTTGTTCTAGTCCAAATGAAAGTGAATTTCAAGCATGAGCTTATCCTATCAATAATAAACATTATGTTGTGTCAAAACTAAAACCATCCTTAATATCTCCCATAATAACATGTTTCTACCTTTGGTTTCCTTCCTTCTGGTGTCTCTCAGGGAATTATGTTTGGCCTGTTGGATTTTGGTTTTCGATCAATAATTTTTGTAGTATTTTTACGTCGCTTGGTTCACCCTGCGCACATTATTTGAAAATCTTCACCATCAATAGCTCTCCTGCTAGACGGAGTTTTTACTATTTCTCTATTGAGCAATCGCTAGCCGCGTCGATAAGTCCCAAAATAAGTACGACACCCAGAAAACCTTCCGTGTTTTCGCAGAACAAACCAGTTTTATGATAAAACATCAGCAAGGATTAAAACATCCTTGCTAACGTATAACTATGTATTGCCCTGCCCTCACTGGGCTCGTCAGAGACGCCGTGTGAGGTCCTTAAGAGGGATGTTATGTCGGAGATATCAACCAAAGATACAGCAAATCTCAAACACGTCTTGGCGACCGTCAGCCTACGTAGCCGGAAACCTTCCATGCTGCTTCAAGAGATGAAAAAATTGAAAGGTTCTTCAGATGAGGAAGATCAGGGGCTTTCAGACTACACAGGCTATCTTAGCCTATTCTCCTTAAGGCAGCTTCAGCAAACTCGCTGAAATGGCCGACAAATTCACCGAGGCTTTTGTGTAGCCACAAAAATCACGTGGTCACCGTTTCTGTACAGTAGTTAGAGTTGACCAAGTTCACAAAGCAAGTATTCACATGGTTAGCCGGAAGAGGACATGTATTCGCGGATACATGTCCTCTTCCAAAAACACCTTGCCATCACGGTCTACAATAAGTCATCTCAACCCTGCACGCATAAGGATACCAACTAAATCTTGAAAATTCCTACAAAATTATTGAAGCCACGCCGACTAACACCAGACAAACACGCGGCGGTTAATATAAAGTTCACCAGGCAATTCATCTTACACGAATTTCACAACTCTTCACAAAAACTGTACACAAGACATTTTCAACAAAATTTTAAAGACTAGAAAATTATGAATGGTCCCCACTTTGCTATAAAAGGAAAAATGTCAAGTTTGAAGAAGTTCAAGGTATTTTTTTTTAAATACACAGTTAAGTTTGTATACGTATTTGCCATGTTACTGTTTAATTTTTCATAAATGATATTTCTAATATTTTTACGACATTTTTTATTGTCTGATTATCCATGGTAATTCAAAAGTTCTAATTAATGGGTAAGAAATGTTTATGTTTATTTTCTTTAAAATAAATATTTATGATTTTTAAATATCCTTCATCTTGAGCAACGCGGGCAGCACAGCAATAAGAATTTTTTATCCGAAATAAGTTTCGGCTATTTTTCTTCTTCTGCAGCACCATTTTTTTATTATCTTTCATATTTCTTTCCATTAAAGAAAAAAACAATAGGCTTCCAACGTTTTTTATCATATTCAAAAAATAAATCAACGAGTAACACTTGCTTCTTTCTTCCCAGAATTATTTTCAACACAAAACTTTCATCTTCCACTATAATCCTGTCATTTTTTTTCTTCTCCTTGCATTCAAGCTTCACCTTCGCTACACTCTCAATCTTACCTTTCTTTGTACATTCATTTTCGGCAAACAATGGAAAAAAAATCCAATTATTCTAGGGATTCTCCCAAACCAGCACTGCTTTAATAAAAGCCCCACAATAAATCAACACTTGATGAGTATCTTTTAAAATAAAATAAAAATCGTATAGAAGCAACGAAATAGAAAGACAACGCTTGGTGCCATTTTCGTTGTCTCCTTTTGAACCAAAGTCTCTGTTTTCAGTGTGCACTGTGCAGTGCTTATCACCATTGCGTTATTATCAAATTTTCGTCTATTCACAAGGTCCAACACTTTCACTGAGCCCCGGAAAGTACTAACAAACAAAAGAAGATGAAACATTCTACCAGACATATCCGTTTTTGGGGCCGCAAGGATGAATGTGCGATTGTATTTAATGCCACTTCAGGAAAACGGATTTTCTCGAAAAAAGCCTGGAGGTGCTGCTCTGCTTAGTGGAGAGTAGACAAAGTATATAACAGGTACAAAAGGACTGCGAGGAAACGGACAAGAGATGAAACAAAAAAAAAAGAAGTTAAAATTCCTTGCAGTGTCGAGGACATAAGAAAAATGCTGAGCAGAAAGTTCGACGCATTGTTGCAAAAAATATCCAGGGTTCTAGAGAAAAGCAGGGTTGAAAAAGCGGTAAAATGAATCGCAGGACAAGTATGAAAAAATGAAACATAGGTGAAATTATCTTGTTTCGAAAGATGTGTTAATGATTTGACGGATGATAGTCTCTGCTGGAAAAATGGAGGACCGTTACAAATTGTTAATGAAGAAATCGCTACATTTTGTAGAAGAGCTTCAGTTTCACACTTGTATCTATTAAAGATTGACTTTTCTCACGATTATTTAAGACTTCTTCCCACCGAAGTCCCAAACTTTCGTATGCACCCACTACTCAATAATCTTCCGCAACATCTATACTTAGGATCGCATGACCACATTATCCTGAATAAAAAGTAGATCCTTCTACACACTAAGAGCTAGTCATCATAAATGAGTGCAACATTCCGACTTCAATAGCATTCTCGCTAAAGTGTATCAATCTTTTTCTCCACTACTGCACTTTTTCGTCAGTACCGCAACTGAAAAACTTCTAAAGGACCCGAAGCTTATCTAAAGCACAGATATGAGTGTCGGTGAAAGGGCAGAGAAAAGGGTAAACAAACAAACTTCCAGTTCAGACCGAATTATTATAGTCCAAAGGACAGAATTTTCATTAAATTTTTTTCAGCATTCCTTATCTTCAGGCACTCGACTTTGAGGCAACTAAAAAGTTAAAAAGTTGAACGGTGACACCACGGCCAACCGTCGGTAGTCTGCTGAAGAGAGCTGTGGTCGTACCCTACAAGTAGTGGAGCATTGTGTTGGCAAACAAAGTTTAGCTCGTCTACGGGTGGTTACTGTTAAGCCTGATGCTGTTGTATCTTTCGTGAATCCCAAGGTCGAACACACGCTCACCCTTCTTCGCTTCGCAATGCATCAGCTTTCAGAACGAAATCGCAAATGATGTTAATGCAAAACGGCAAAAATTTCGAAGGACGAAACAATGCAAACACGAATAAAACTATAGAGCGTTAGCCCTACAGGCATTGTATTCTCGAAAGTTGTGATAGAGATGGTGTCGTACAACTACTAGATCGGAAGAGAACGAAAACGGTGGTAAAAATGCACCGAGCGCGCCCATTGCACTAAATGAGCGTATAAAAAGGTAATTGTTTTCATGACGACCAGCACGAAAGCTTGGCATGTGGCAAAAATGTTGCCGCCAGAGAGAAAGTTAGCGTTGTTGTTGAAGGAACTTGTCCGTAACGACGACAGTCAGTAGCTGGAATTCCAATGACAGGTTTGTATTGAAAATGGTGAAGTAATTAAATTTTACTAGGATGTCAAGAGGCGTCGGTAGTAAGTGCATGTCTTTGTCATTCGGTCAGCATGGTTGGGCTTGAGGTTTTGGGTAAGTTAGGTTCTTTAGGGACTAAGAGCGATTGCTTGGAAAGTTTTGAGATTTGAGAATGATGCAATTAGATACAAGGGTATTTGATAATATCCTTTACAATGTCAATTGTTTTGAATTGGTTGTTATATAGTGAAGGTTTTAAATGCATCTTGTTTTAGTGTTTAAGGTTATATTGAGTGACTAGACGCGGATTTGAAGAAATTTGGTGTTTCTATTTTATTCTTTTCTATAATTTTTTAACACTGAGAGGACCTTAAAGGTTTACGTAGAAGATGGTCTAGAGTTCATTGACCATTGCGTGGTTAATGTTTTCTTTTTCAAGAGTTGCTAGTTGCAACTGGTCTTAGCTGGGATCGAAATGTCTCAACTGGTATGCAAAGTTGATTTGAAGTGGTTTTACTTGGTTTCTACCATTCACCAAAAACCAGAAAAGCCAAACATCTAACTGAACTTGATAGCATTAGACATAATCAGTATCTTTACTTATAAAAAAAATTCATTTCCGCCACGCAGTTAACAAAAACATGAACATTTCCTAGCGCAAAAAATCAAATAATGAAGGTCTTTGGGAATGCACGAGTATGCAGTAAATTTAATCCCAAAGACAGTAAAGCACATTCTCTATAACAAAATTTACTTAAATGCATGATGAAACCTGCCGAAAACAGTCATCTAACGTCTAGCAGAAACATTATAACCTCACAACAAACAAAAAACTTTTTATGTTTGAGTCTCAAAATTGACATAACCGAATTTCAAACCATGTAGGTACATAAAATAAACAACCTCATCCTGCCTTTTATCTAGGCAAAGAACCGAAAACTAACAAAATCTACCTAGCTATCGTCAAGTTAATCCAAAACTAACGTAAACTTCAAACGAGAGGACTAGACGACAGCACAGCCTGCATAATCTCGTCTCTTATCGTAAATATATTGAACGTGCAAGTTAGAAGCAAACTCGCGCACTACATAAATGCTCGACGTTTTTAGAATGGATATAATGGCTTTCCTGCCAGGGTCAGCTTTTCGAGATCCATTGCAAAACTTTTCATTTAGGTAAATCTATGTATGTATGTATCTATGAAGCCGACCATTATCCAAACAAAACATCGAAAGTTGTTTGCAGTGTGCAAAACTAAAGTAGAGTCTCGTTTGTTTGTACACATATGCAATGGAGTCCGTACGTACGTCAGGTCTAGTTGATCCGAAAATTCGCATAGGTATCCTTTGATGTATTTCCTAAAACTTCAACGTCACTACAACAAATAAAGTTAACTGGGTTTCCCATAAAATTTCTTGTTACCGCATTAGCCTTTTATGGAGTTAATAGAACGACCGGGATGAGCTAAACTGAACCAACGACTACTTGACGACCGAAGGAATTTCGACAGAAGCCACCCTTTTCATTCCGGCTGGCGATTCATTTGAATTCTAGAAAGCCTATTTCTGTTTTTATGTACTTATTTTAATGTTTAGCTAAACTATGGTAAAGGGATTTTAAAAAACAGGGAAGTGCGTTTATAATAAATATTTATGAATCAGACCGCAGAAGCCGTTACGGTATGGAGACGATATGAAACTTCATAGAAATTAATTCAAAAAAATATAGCAAAAGCCGCCATAGCCAAATAGTTGTCAAAGATGTAGACACGTAGCTTAGAAATCTAAACCGTGAGAATTTTTATCATTGCTTTGAAGATGCTCTCTAAAATTTTGAAACCCCTTTTAATGCGTCAGAAATAAAAACAACAATCCTACTATTTAAATAGCCCTAAGACATGCTTCGAAAAATTTCCCACCAGTGTTCAAATCGAACAATACAAACAAAAGGTAGTCACTACCGTCTAATAGATAAGTTCATCGGACTTTCCGTGTCTTATCGCATTTCTCAAGAACACTGCACCAACCGATATAAACTCTGTTTCATTATCAACATTCTGTTTCACATATGCCCCGGAAATTCACTAAAAATCCAAAAATGCTCCCGTGTAAATATCGAAAGTCATAAAACATAGTCTCAAAACTATATTAGCCCCGATTATCGCGAGACCACCACCGAAACTAAATACCAAAATAAATAGATTTATGCTAACGGTTGACATATTGTATGCATTAATCTCTACTCTGTTGCCGTTGTTGTTTTGATAAGACAAAATAGAGCTCGATGTTACTGTTGTTGCGGTAAAGTCGTCAATTTTTTCTTATCTTTTTTCCATGCACTTTCCACAACTATTTGGACATAGTCTGGTGCATACCCCACAGTATATATTATCATCACCGGGCCCGACCAGGGTAGCGAAAAGATGACGCCACTACTAGTTGTTTTTGGAAATGGCGATAACGCACAGTTCAAACAATTAGTATCACTGTCATTTCTACACTTGGAACTTTTATTAATTTGACTTTGATTAATAGTCTAGTCCGTAACTGAATCAGTGTCAGCGTTAATCTACTCTGAAACTAACTAATTTAATCGAAAGTTCATTCAACTAGCACACAGTGATTTGCCCCTATGGCAAACAAGTTGGATTGGATTATCTGAACGAGAATTTGTTTTTCGTGACTTTCATTTTGAACGCTATAGAAGCTGTGGTAGTCAGGGTAGTTTTTGTTTTCTTTTAAAGGTGCACAGCTTAGACGTAGTACATTTTGATTTATATGATAACATGGATAGCGCAGAAAATAAAAAATCTGATAAGAAATCATTAATTTTAAGACCAAATGTTTCTTAAGATTTCAATTTATTGATAGATTGAGATATTTTGACGAAAATCAGCTCTCCTTTTCAGTGACTTTCAGTACATATCGCTAAAATAGTGTTTTATTTTTCAATTTTCTCAGATGTCTACTCATTTCTGTGCTCAGCTAAATCGTTGCCCAGCATGAGCACATACTGGGTGATTTTTACACCCAGAATCAACAAATCATTTTAACTATTACCTAGAAAATGCATCCAAAAATATTTTGATGCCTGATTCTCACCTCAAGCTTATCTTTTTAAAACGCTACGAATTATAATTATCGTCCGCAAGCAAACATATATAAAACAATTAACATTTTCCAGTTTTTTGTAATGAAAAAATATATCTTATCGGGTTTTATTAGTTAAAATGCATAGGCTTATAACGCGCAGCGTCCAATGTGGGCATGCACCTTCTCCTTCTTTGCACACACGAAAGATATATATTTTTAAGACCACCTAGAAAAAAAAGCTAAGCTTGAGTAGCTTAGTGGGTAGAGCACTGGCTTCTTGCGTGTGGGGTCCCTGGTTCGAATCCAGGTTTGGACGAGGCTCCGCGCACCAAGCTTTGAGTTCACCTAGCTCTGATTAGGTACCTGATTTAAATCAGGGGTAAAGTGAGTCGTGGAACTAATCACTCCACACTCGTATCCACAATGATTAGAAAAAAAGGGTTGTCATGGGATTGCTTTTCAGAAAAAAAAACAACTTAATTTTTTAAGGTGAATTAACTTCAACCTAACTTATTTCGTGTCAAGGAAATCAATCTGGCAAAAGATGAAGAAGGAGTACCAGCATAGACTTTGGATACTCCGCTTGACAGAAGTGATTACACCCGCTATTGTATCGGGTATCACTTAACCACGCAAGACGGCGGAAGTAGGCTTTTATTGGATATTACGCGACCTGAAGATCACATAAAACTTAAGAAATTGACCCGAACTACCGTGAAAGGTCAAGGGCCCGTGAAACTAAAGGACTCTAGAATCAAAATGGACAAGCGCAGTTCAGAGCCCAAGTGAATGCTTTGCTTTGGCAAGCATGGCGGATATGACGCGAAACACATCATGGGCATGTGTACTTGCAAGATGTTCAAAGAAGCACTTAACGCCAAGACAAAACAGTTTGAGAGAAAATGAGGGACTCGCAAGGGAACTCACATCCTTGCAGAGCGACTGACAACCAATTCAAACAGCTCGACTGCATAAATAAGGCTCAGGACGTCCTGATGAGTGAGCCCTACAGGTCGGATTTCAGATGCCATAGCATGCACGGTGAACTAAGTTGATGACGCTTTAAACGCTGGTACTTGTGGCTGCGGCTATACCTATGGTAGAGGACCCCACTAAACGAAAACGGCTAGTAATAAAAATGGCATCGAGGTTGAACCTGTTGGTGCTAAACACGGGGTCTGCGCTAACATAGAATGGTCTCTGCGAGCCTAGAAGAAGTAGATCCACCCAAAAGCGTCATTGATCCATTAACTAGTGGAGGTCACTTTTAGCAGCACCAAGGGGTGGATTCATAGAGCTTGCGATGACTGAAAGTCCGAAAGAGACTCGTTCAGCAAACAAGCCTGCCTACTGGTGGAATGATAGAATCGCTTAACTGCAACGCATTGCTTTGGCGTGCAGGTGGCAGCTTCGGAATGCATTGTCAGCTCACTGCTCTTGGTGCATCTACAAAGGACAGGTAATAGTATCATCGAACAGTGGAGGAACGATTCGTTCTTTAAGGAGAACAGAAAAAGAGAAGAAACAGAAAGGCCCTAAGCATAGATGGATTGCCGGTCAAAGCAATTAAATTTGCAATGTAAATTCAACCGCACCTGTTTCTGCAGTTATACGATTCCTGTTTGGAAAGGAAAGGGAGAGCCGACAATGCATCTGCGTATCATCGGCTCTGCATGCTAGAAATCTACTTGAGATCTACCTGACAGACTGTGCAGCTTCCAAAATGGGCATTCAACTGTTGATACAATCTCAGCAGTGAAAGCAGAGCAGAGGAAGCATGGTGGCGCTAACATACGCTCTATGGGCCGGCGAGTAAAGCTTCCGCAACGCTGGCTACTTGCTGTTCATGATACGTGACTATCTTAGAGACCGGCAATCACATTCAGTTTCGACGAGTTCGCCAATTCTAACTTAATTAAAATATGGAATAGATGGGGCGATGGTTGACTTACCGTGGACTGAAGCTGACGAAGCAGAGGAAATCAACTGTCATCTTAATGACAGTGGGTTCAACAGAAGTCCAGGCCAGTAAGTCTGTAAGATGCATCGAAGCGACACCGGCTACTAAGCTGGCTTACTAGGACTACATTCATAAGCACGTGTTACGGCTCTGAGAGCAATCGGCTAGCTGAACAGGTTGACGGTCAACATCAATTGCTAAGACCAACTCCACCTTGCACTTCAATCTACTAAAGTGCAGCTAGCGAGAGTGATCGAATGCATCCGAATAGGGATGAACTAAAAAAGTCAAGCGGTTTGGTTATTTGACTTAACGAAGATTTTTGGCAGCAGGGTGCAAGGGTGTACTCCCAGAGAAATGGCGTCAGAGTGCAACAGCACTAGCTCTAGGCAATGGAAACTACGTTTCTCGTCATTTGTATGAAATTGGCACCAACTATCGAACTTTATGTCTGGTGTTGATCAAATTAGTCCGTTTTCTTTCTATGATAATTGCAAATCTCGGTGGATTAACTTTTGAAGCGCATGCTTAGCTATGGCTGTAGTAAGACACATGAGTAAATCGTTGTCATTGGCAGGACAATACAACTTCTACAAAAAAGGTGCAAAAATGTACGATTACTTTCGAAATCCACATCAATAGCTCATACACTAAGATCAGTCAACCCGTATTACAAAGAATTGGTGACATACAATAAGAAACATTTTTTCAAAAATCGAACTTTTTGCGAATCGCTCAAAATCTTTCTCATGAATTAATTAAAAATTAATTACTTCTGAAAAGTTTTCTGGGATTGTTTTTTGAGCTGCAGAGGTTCATAATGTAAAGCGTATAACTAAGATGTTTCACTTTATTGAGAACCAATACTTTTCCATCGTTTCTACAAAGTTTTCAGATGTCAGACCGAATAGCTGGCAAAATATTACACCTTACGTCACATTTAAAGTTCAAACCCTTACAATCAATTCATCTTCGATTCAGGTCATACCTAGCAACACATAAAAAATTTTCTACCTTACTCAATTTAATCAATATTACCTTTCGTCTATCACAAATATCCTAGCCAAAATAACATTGTTCTCATCACTACTATTTGAACTCTCATTCCAATCAACGAATTGTAAATAAAACCATTTTTTCTTTCCTAATTCAGATCAGCTTCTTCTGTAATCTTCCAACAAAGTATTAAGCAGCAACATAAACGCCTAAGGACACAAGTATTATATCGAACAAACCTTGGCCACTTGTTCTCATGAGTAGCTCTCGTCGTTATTGACCGGTCCTGGTACATGTACGTGCAACGATAGAAGAATCAGAAGAACACTAGCCAGAAGGGCTATAAATCGGTAAATAAAACTATAACCAGAACGAAATCAGAGAAGAGCTGCTTCGAAAAAACCGGCAGCAGAGTTAGCATTTGTAGAGAGCCTACGACCAACTCCTCCCAAAGCCTGGCAAGATGAGTTTCGAAACCACCATACGAGAAAGAGAGCATGCCGGATAGGGACGGAGTACCTACTACCGTAGCAAGCAAAAACGAAACTTTTTTGCCTCCTTCAGCTTTGTTGTATTTAACGAATGGTTTAGTTCCCAAGCAAACCCTTCTTGAAAAGCATTCATTCCACTTAAGAAGGTTTTTGTCGTTCAATCACTCAGACAGTCATCCTTAGTCGACCAGGCAGACTGGAGCTTCAGCGAAGTCCAGTAGTCTGCCAAGCTCAGATGCTGTCTTTCGAACTAACTCCGGAAAACAGGCAGGACTCCTGGAAAACCTCAGCATAGCTTGACAGCCAAACATAATTTCCTGCCTACGTTCATATACGTACTCGTGCATGGACACACGTTCTTCTATGTCGGCCGGGAACATAAAAAAGTCCGGAGGCGAATCATGTCCTTGTACCAGAAAAACGACAGATAGGTCAATATAGATCACTCGGGTAGTTCTATAGATTCCACTGACTGTACGGAGTTCGAAGTGATTCCTCAGTTTTCATTTCGTTCCCGTCGCCCTCAAAGCTATGTCGTTATACTTTAGCGTCCCCAGACCTAGTCCCATGCAGCTGTGGTTGTTCCGCTGAAGTCGATGATGGTCGTCTGTATTAGGCCTTTCCTGCTTCTTTCGACAAGAGTTATCCGAACATCCTGAACATAGATAACGAACGCTGAGGACAACAAGACAGTGCGGCAGCCGCTACACGTCATTCCACTTGAATGCTGTAAGTATGAACGAATGACCCGGGAAAACTCTTTTCCTTTGATGCCAGTCACATATTTCGTTTTTCACCACTACTTTTCGGATGAATCGTTTGTAAGCAAGTTTCTTTTGAATCAGCCATCTGTGTAGCGTGTAAGCAACGATGACTGATTCAGAATTGATTTGGTACAGATAGATGTATGATTTCGTGGAATAATTGTCAAGCAAAGGTGAAAAATATTTTCAAAGTTCGTTGTTTGTTGCGCGTTATCAAAGATTTGGTTTGAGTTAAACAAAGACTATGCTCTAAAGACATGATGTTTCTGTTGATTTAGATTAGCTTTTTAAGCTTGTATAACATAGCAAACATCCTCATCAGATGTTATACAAGCTTAAGAGTATAACATAGCAAACATTCTCATCGCTCTAATTTACAAACTGGATGCATTTGAATCCCTGTAATATAGTTTTGGTTTTAAAGTTTGGTTTTACTCCGTTCGCCTGTAGTTATTGCAAGTTCTAAGATAACCTATGAATTGTGCCATTCAAACTTATTCAATTTTTCACAAAACCCCGAATTATTGCGAAAAGAAGAAAACTGTTTTGCCAAGTAACCGAAAGTAAACGAAACTACAAGGCATTACGCGATATTTTATCAAAGTTTGTTTACTCTCTAAGTCGTCCCCGATGTCTATTTTTTTCAATTTATCTATTCGACTGTTTTTTTTTCTTTCCGAGCATGTAAGCCAACAAAGTTAAGTGTCCTTAAATGAAATGATGTTGAAACTTAGACGTTTTGCCTTAACTGCTACTATTTTTGGAAGTTTGCGTGGTATTATGCAAGTGGAAGAATATATGTCTCAGATTACTGACTCCATATATGTGACCTTTATGGTTGGGTGCATTCACTTGAACAGACAAACCGGACTGTCGAAGTATGCGTCGATCAATGAAAGCAATGTTGAAAAAGGAAACGAGAAAACTTGCGGCATTAATTCCTGTAAAGATTTTCACAGTTCGGAAAGTTTTACCGTGAGCTGCCATTTTCGAGCTTTGATCTTAGGGAATCTAGTTACTTTGATTTACATTGCATCAAAGTCAAAATGGAACAAATATATTTATTAAACTATTAAATAACTATTTTTGCAAAAGTTAAAAACAAAATCAGTCCAAAAGGCAAAAAGGAATAAACACAAAAAACAAGATCTGCCGATTCCGCTCAACTTAGACTTAACCAAGTCATGAGGAGAGTGGATCGATGGAAGAGCGAGCGCGGCCTCCAGCTGGCAGTCTCAAAGACAGAGATTGTCATGCTGACGAAGCGGAGGATACCAACTGTCATACCCGTGACAGCTAGTCCTGGAAGCGCACTGACAGTGTTCGGCGCAGGGGTGCGTTGAGAATCGCCTGTTGCTACCGCATTTTCTCAGAAGAGACTGCGATCTGAACAGAACTGGTAAGGCGGGCAGGGCACAGCGTATTGTCTGTACTGTGCGACTTAGTACGACTATGATCAGTACACATTCCTTGTGTGTAATCGCTTCGCACGTTTTAGGCGCTGACCATGCCTCAGACGATCGTGGATGCAATGCTGCAAAACGAACAGAACTAGCGCGCAGTCACAACATACGTTAATAAAGTGCTGCGGATGCAGCAGGAGAAAGGATATTTTACCGTCCCATGAAAGTCCGTCCCGACTCGGAACTTAGTGGGCTTGCAGATGGTCTTTTTTCAGTGAGTCAAACCTCACATTTTCTTCTGTCTGATAGAACACTCGGTGATCTAGTAAACAGATTTCTTTTGGCCATTTGGGTTAGGGGGAGAATACAAAATAGAGATAATAAAAATAAAAATTACAATAATGAAAATAAGTTTGACATATTTGGCCATAAAAGGCAGAGAAAAAAAATTAATCAGAAATTAAGGCTAGGAATTAAGGCTGGTCTTGAATCTTTGATTTGACGCTTATATTGTGGGAGCGTTTGTCGTAGAAGGCCAAGCTGGAGCTCGTCGTGTCTCCTGGGAAAACGCAATAATGATGAATAAAAATATAAGGAAAATACGAGTGAATCTACATTGAATATGTTCAACCAGACTTGACAGCAATACTCGAAGACACTACGAATTAACAAACAAAACAGACAAAAAGGGTGACAAAATCTGAGAACAAAACCGGACATAAGAAACGCTTTGAATGTAATGTGCGCAATTTTTAGATCGAACTTAAGGTTTGAATCACACATCTCATCAAGGTATTTCAAATTATCTATAAGAGTAAGAAGAAAACCAGAAAGAAACTAGGAGAACATTAAAGGAGAACATTTACATGTATAAAACAAAAGATGACATTTCGAGTGTGCATAGATCGTTTTGAAATTAGAGGAAATCGTTAAGAGGTTCAATTACTCTGAATACTTTGAAATAGTCAGCATACAGAAGTTAGGACGATTGCATAGCTAAGATAAGCCCATTAATAAAGACAAAGAACAAAAGTGGTCCAAGAATTGAACCCTGCGGAACACCGACAAGTGGACAGAATGCACAAGATGAGAAAAAGTACAATTTCAACAGAAGTGCGATCAGAATCATAGGAGGAAAACAAGGATAGGAGGGAATAGGAAATGTCAAATGCATTGAGCTTCGAAAGAAGATGTTTGTGATCAACCCAATCAAATTCTTCTAAAAAAAATCAGTGCAAACAACATCGACCAGTTTCTGTTGATCCAAAGCAGAAGCAACTAAGTTGGAGAAGGTTATAAGATTAGATGTGGAAGATCTGTCCTTGATGAATTCATGCTGCTTAAAACAAAAAAGGGATAAATGACAGGTATAAGCTTATTGAAAATAACTATTCCGAGGAGTGCTATACCAAAGAAGGAAAAAAGATAAATTGGCCTGTGATTGGAAGCGCACTCTGAGTAATCAGATTTATAAATCCGTAAGATATTAAAAGACTTCTGCTGAGACGGGGAAAGAGCCAAAGGCGAAGGTATGGTTGCAAATAATTGACATAATACACAGTGACGAGGATAGTGACTTCGCCAGCAAATGCGAGATAGCATCAGGAACGTTATTTGTATTTATGCTTAGTAAATTGAATATGGAAGCGATTTCTTAAAGATCAGTTTGGATGGAAGACGAAATTGAAGAATTAGTAAGTGACGATACCCAGCGGGAGACTGAGGATTGGTGGGAAAAGAATGGTGAAAAATTTTTGGCCAAAAATTCGCAAATATTATGAGGCCTCGAGGCAGTGAAATCATGAAGATGCATTGTCTCAAGGAAACGATGGGAATTTTTTAAGGAAATAATGTAAGACTAGAAAGGTTTTTGATGGTTGAAGCAAACAGAAGACCGGCGAAAAAAATCACGCATGCGCTCCGCATCGCATTCATGCGATATCTTCAGCTACGGAACGTAGGTTGTTGGGTTAGATTGTACTGGCTGGCACATGGCCACACATAGACCTACTGGTCCGTAGTAATACCAGATAAATGGACCTCGAAAAATGAATTCAGTCCGAGTGGCCATCAAAGGCCCCGGACTTTTTCACGAGCTGAAGGATGTCCTTCAGCTTTTGCTCTGCCACGTGCGAGAGATCCACCAGCCAGATCTCACCGAAGTATCGCAGTCTGGTTCTCCCCAGTCGGGCAGTGACACAGGAGATGCTGGATAGTTTCTGAGACCCCCGGCTCTTGACACCTTCTACAGATGTCGCTCGTTAGGAGTCCCATTTTCATAGCATGTGCTGCTACAAGACAATGACCAGTAATTATACCAACGAGTCGTTTGCAGTCAATCCGCGTTAACTCGAGAAGGTACTTGGTCGATGCGAGATTGTATGACCCCCACATGATTTTGGCTTGGTTCGTTATTAGAAACCTTGATTCGTTATTAGAACCCTCTTAAAAAGTTATTAGAACCTTCTACAGTTGGCACGAACTGAATGTTTTTCTTTAAGGACAGGCGCCACATTAGGCCGAAACCAATGACTGTTATTCCGCTGAAGTAAATCGTGGATTAAGATATAAGGAAAGTCATAAAATTTAAAAAAAAAAGCACTCATCAAGGTATAAAAATAAGTCATAAATTTAACATTACATTCATTCGTTGGAAAAAGAATTCCAATTCATCGAATGGATTTCATTTGCCATGATAACAAAGTCAGCCTTATAATAATTTATATGGAAGAGCCAAAATGAAATTATAGTGACTGAAAAGCCGATCAATATTGCGATGAATAGCGGAAGATGATTAGCATCAAGAAAAATATAGGACATGGTGGCATCATTTAGGGTGATATTATAGGAGAGGACGTTGAAGAGAAAAAAAAATCTAGAATTTTATGATTGGAATTAAGAATGAAGTTGAACTGAAAAAGGAAACATACTGTCAAAAAGAATCAGTTATTTAGTAAGCAGTGTTTCAAGAAACGATTGGAGAGAACAAGATGCAAAGCAAGGCTAGGCAAATTAAAGTCACAACATATTAAAAATGAAGTAAAGGGAAAACAATTATGGAGCTAGTTAGAAAATTCTGTAAAGAAACGATCGTATACGAATATCGAAGAATTACAAAGAATACATACAGAGGAGACAATCAGAGTTTCGGAAGGAGCTATATTGACGGGAACTTTAAGACACTCAACAGGAGAATACGGACTGAAATTACTACAGAGTGAACCCTGAAGAGAGTTCTAAAATGCACATCAGGATAAAGCTTATGATATAAAAAAATTGGCTCCTCTATACCTGCCCCCATAAATTAGAAACGCCACCTCAATCACCTGAACTAAATGCTATCGAGTATTAACCGAGTTACTTAGAGGAAAAATTAACATTCTTTAACTAATTGAAATTTATAAACGCCATTAACGAAGTAATGAAATACAATTGAGCCTTCCTTCTGTAAGAAATTGGTGAAGTTATTGTCAAATCGGTTTACCGCAATGAAAAAAATAGGAATTACCAACTAAATATTAAAAAATTTATGAAGTCTATTAACATGAGCTTAAATATGAATTTCTTATCAAGCTACATCATAGCTTTGAACTTGATTTCGTTATTTATAAGATTTTCGTCAAACTTAATATTATAAAATCTTTAACAGGAAATAGAAAAATGTCATTTTTAATTGTTCATAAAAATTAAATACTTCGAAATAAAATAAAAATGTAATACTTTGTTGAAATATGTGTATAGCATTTTTTTATTAATAGAATTTGCTCCTTTAACTTGTTTCATTTTGAATTATGTTCGTTCCAATTCACAGTCTATTATCGTTCTTACCATTAAAACATAGCAATAAAATAAAGTCGTACAAGCACCACTTATTGTATACGAGAGCATCGGAATAGATCCTTACCTCGCACAGTTATTAATAACTAGACATTATTTTTGATTTTAAATGGACTGGTTTGAAATGTTCAAATTATGCGCCGCATTTTTAAAACCAAAACCATCAAAGCATTCGTTTTTTCCGTTACCCTCTTCCAAACTAATTTCGCAAACATTTATTCACCACGCAGCTTATTTCGGGATGTTATAAAAGTAGAAAAGTCGTCTGCCTTCAAAACATCATTATCCTTAATACTTGGCTGTACTCGTGCTGCCACACAAATGTCGTGCCGCCATCTGCTTAGCATTAAACTTTTCGTCCTGTTTCGCTTGAGATTATCTATACACATACAAACGTACTATTAAATTTGGTGATTGTAGAGATGTAGCTTTGTCGGTCTGGTTCTTAAGTTTCGTACTCGATGGCTGCATGTGAACTACCGGTCCAAGAAATTTTTTTAAGTTTTGGTTTTTGCTAAGAAGTGTTTCTGTGATCCTTGTAGAAGTGAATAAATAGGTTTTCTGTTATTTTCACACAATTTTTTTGTTAAAACTTGGAATTTTGAATAATCAAATCAAGAGTATAATGGAAAAACAATAGAAACATATACCGCATTATAGGCCACTCTAGTTGTTTGAAAACTAGTTCAAAGTTTCAGGCGAATAATTTTCGTATCTTATTGGCAATTTCAAATAGGCAAATTTTTTGAAGCTGACACGGATTTCGGAGGCTTGCATATAATTTTATCAAAACTATTGACGTTCGAACATTTTAATCCGACCGTACATGCATGAATCGATCATTTTTTCTTTGTTGCATTAATTTTCCCCACTATACAATCACTTAGTTACTTATCTTAAACGAAATATGAAATAATGAAATGAAAACAAAAGCATCATGTGTCTTTCACTAAACCACATTCAAACTGCTGAGCTCGTTTCCCTTTGAATCGGCTTCGAATCCAATAGGTCCAACGACTACCGTACAAAACGTTGCATCAAAAACAGCAAGCCCACAAGAATAGACTGTCATTGAGAGGAAACGGATACTTTGTTAGGGAATCAAATTACATGATGAGACCATCAACATCATCATCGTAGTCGTCAGAGTCGTTCAAGACTCTTCTCCTCCAATATCATAGTCGTCCCGCTGCAGCCGGAACTCACTCACTCTTGCCAATTTCCATTTCGACGTCGGATTGTGTAGCAAGAATCAAAAGCTTTTTCCGGAATAGAATTATGCCGGGGCGACCTTCACAAACATTCGAACAAGTATTGAGCCAACGTGAACTGAACTTGTTCAAGCTTATCCACCAATTCAGGCAATTCAATCCACCCACCACTGCCACTCGAAGGGACATTCCTTCAGCTCAGCACATTCACTTCAACTCGCTACTCATTCTCGACGTTCCGAAGAACATTTTCATTTAGGAAAATTTCATTCGGAAACGGCCAAAAATCTCAAAGAAGACTTTCTTTGTGGCACTTGATTAGACGAAGACTTTATGCTTTTCTTTCGTCTTGGAAGGTTGCTTTCCATTTTCAGCTTCGCGTAGCCAATGTTCGGAATGAATGCCAGAATGGAAGTGGGTCGAACGAGCAATCGAAGGGTAGGGGTTGGTTGCGGCAATTGTTTAAATGAGAATAGGTATATAGCGACGTCGATGATGATTTCTATGGTTTCGCTGAACGAAGGAAATTTCAGACGCAGGGCGTTATCATTCAAGGTTACAGGAACTTGTTTCCTTCGATTCAACGCTCGAATGGATCTGGACCGGAGACTAGACAGCCTGTAAGACCTCGAGCCAGATACTGTGTACTCTAGGTGCTTCCCGTCACTCCACAACGTTATTCTCGAATTCTTTTTTCGAAGGTTGTGATTGTTTATTTTAATTTGAAATTCAATATTTGATATCAACGCTACGATAATTACTGCTGAACGAGATGAGGTTTCAGTTGCAAATAATGATTGAGAGAACTAGTTTGTTTACTTTGACGTTGATGTGACTGGTATTGATGGATATTGAATTACTTAGTCGAGTCAGAAATAGTTAGAATGTTTGGAGGAAGCAAAAGATCTACGAATAAATATTTTGATATTAATCTGTTGGAAGCTGATTGCTTGCTTTGGCTGTGACCTCAAATTGGAATTGATTTATGACGTAAGTGTTTCTCGAAATATTGCACGGAGAGATGGGCTGAATTAATCAAAGATTTGTAGCTCGGTAATTGAGTAAGCGCCACGAATAACATTGTAATCATGAAGTAGCAAATAGATATTGGCCGAACGAAGCCCGAGTGTGTGGACGGTCCCGACAAGCGACATTGACAGGACTAGCAGGCGCTCGTGCGACTTCCGTTCGGAGTGGATTTTTGCCGTCCACATGCTGGCTCACAAGCTCACAAGCATTTGGTTTGGCCTTGGCCCATATGTATTTGCTACATTAGATATGGTGGTTTCGAGTATATGAAAAGTACCACTTCTGAGTTCAGGGTTTTTACGTTACTCGTTCAATTCTTTAAGAAGTACAATCAATTATTCAAAATACGAATAAAAAACATCTCATAGATAAAAGAAGTTCCTGGATGGAAAGTTTTAGTTTTTTTTTAGAGTTTAAGTTTAGGCACGATGACTGACAAGAACGAAAAGTCCCTTCAATGCCCCTTCAAAGTTCAAAACAACATTTATCGAGGAGCAAACGCTCCCTCTAAGCACTGCAGATCCGGCTCAGAAACGACAGAGGTCCGAAAACCGAAACAACCTATATCCGAAAAACCGAAGCTTAGGTCGGCCTTTGCAATAAAATGACCTAAAAGTGCCTTGATGGGGCTGATTCTAATGTTAACAAAGAAGATGGTTTCTTCTACCCGGGAAACTGGTTTAAAATAAGGCAGGTTATTTTTAGGGTATGTTAAAAGCTGCAAAAGGCTAGGTAGAATCCCCCAAATAGGACAAACGATGCGGAGTCGTACAAAGAAATTAGGCTAAATGCGTGTGAGGACCACGTTCGGTCGATTTCTATGGGCAGACAATCTCATAGTCGAGAGAACTCTGTCCAGGTTTCGGATTAAAAGTAGAACGTAAAGGCAAGATATCCAGTTGGCCTGGATTCAGAGCGTGGATTTCCTGTTCTCATTTGGATTCAGTGAAAATCCTGGACACGATACGGGTCTTCAACACAGATCTCTCTTACGGGTGATTGAAGGGTTGTGAAAATTAACGGGCCTTCAGGATCTACCAGAGCGACAGACCAAAGAGCTGTTGTTTGAGATATCTGGAGTCTACTAAGATTCATCTCAAACGGCAGAAGAGTCACTCGGAAAGGGCTCCATCATTTCTCTGAGGGCAACATTTGAGGGAAATCAGATCAGATGTGTCTTTGCTGATAGGATTAGCGTCGGGAATACCCCAAGTTGGATGTCGTCAAGTTAACCTTCACCATTCCAAAGCAGCATCAGCTATTCTGTTGCTCCGCTTGTCCAGGACAGGGACGGACCTAGTCTTAATCCAACAACCATGGGTTGCTAACAACCGGGTTACGCACCAATGAATATAGATCGATAACATCCGATGGCTTGCAGAAATCATGAGTCTGTATTCACAATTTCTTTGATAATGATAACATCAGATCAAAGATCAGATTGGTTTGTTTCCAGCTATATGGCACACTATTAACGCAATAGCCCTCCCTATGACGTTGTCAATGATGTGGTGGCTGACGCTACAAGAATTGGTGTACTTCTTATTCTGGAACCGACTCTAATCCTCATAATGAAATGTGGAGTAGGGAGGTTCTTGATATTACATTAGTCAGTGAACGCGACAGGAACGTTTTACAGGAGTGTTCTTTCTCTGATCATGGGTATGTATGCTTAACTAAGCAGGCAGCGCTTATTAACAGAAAAACGACGGACTGGAAGTTTGGAACAACTGGAGCATCGACTGTTACCATACATTAAATCAAGTTGCAGCTTTTCATCTAGCACAATGTGAAATCAACCCACTGCCAGGGGGATATACCACAGCAGGGTACTTGTGATCCATAAAGTGGATTAAGGTAATTACTACCCTGGTAAGAGGAAGGAGTTCAACATCTCTAAAAGACCTAATGAACCGCTGTATAAAACCAACCTGAAAGTTTTAAGCTCGCCATAGGAACAGTAACGAGGTCCTAATGAAGATATTTCTGTGGAGACATGAAGAGTCTCAGTAAGCAAACCGCCTTCGTAAGACACCGAAAGCTATGGGATGCATCATGATCCGTGATGTCATTTAGGTTAGTTCGAACGCACTCACATTTTCAGGTAATTATTGTCCTTCTCTAGAAACGGCGCACCAAACGGAACAGGCCACCAGCTTGATGCCATCTCTTATGATATCAAATTCTCGCTTAATGTGGACCATTAACTCATTCGAGTCGTGTCAATCTACGGCCTCTGATGACATTTTTGGGGTGATATCAAGCAGTCCGTAGGAATTACGTTACTATGGCCGAGAAAGGTACATAATGTGTGCTAACGCTTTTCGTATGGAAACTAGTGTTGTCTTTATTCCTAAAGCAGAAAAAATTTCGCATGTTAAGCCAAAGAACTATCACCTAAAATTACTTAGCTCTGACCTGCTTAAGATTTTGGAAATCATCATTAGCAATAACATTAAAAATTAATCGATCCTTTATTAATCGCGCAAGAACAGCATGCTTATATTAAAGAAAATTCTTGTTTGCATGACTATACCAAAGGAAACTGCTCTTCATGAACTCAATGAGAAATATTATAAATCCCTTAATTTTAAGGAACATACGCTTACCGCCTTCTTAGATATTGGGAGGCCTTTCTTTAACAACGTTAAGTTTGATGCGATTGTTGAGGCACTTTTGGTGCTGGATTTAATATGTGACTGATAGCTCTTATCAAGCAGCTTCTTAAGAATATAGTAGCTATCTCCTCCTTGGAAAATGCTCACGTGCAACGGGGGGTCAGTAAGGGCACTCCTCAAGATGGAGTCCTCTCTACTCTATTGTGGATCATCACTGTAAGCACACTTTTCATCAAGCTGGACCATGACGGCTTTGATACCGAAATTGAAAGAGGTCTCTATTGACCTGAGCTAGAGTGTCAAACATATTGGGCTGATCTTCGACTTCAAGCTACCATGGAACGACAATATAGCAGAAAGAGGGGAGAACGCTGGAGAATGAAAGGATTGGAGGTCTTGAGCCGATGAATAAGAAGGTATAAGAAGGGAGTTCTGGCTTAATCCGTAGACTTTTGAGTTATGCTGCGTGCCCCTGCCTCATAGAACGGCACGCGCAACGGTTGGGAGAAGGATTCAACGATCTAAAAGGTATAGTTCGGTTTTACTTCCTAAAGGAAGCAGTCAGTTTTCTGACTTCAATGACTAGGGGAGAGAAAATTACTGTGGCATGACAACGGACCTCTTTCGTGCCTATTTACGTCAGTCTGCAGGCCTTTGTTAATCGCCAGCCATTTCAACCTTGGGCTTTCTATCGGATAATTTTTAAGGCCTTACAAATTTACTGTTTTGTAGTTTTTCATATTTTTACTAGCATTTTTAGATTTCAAAAATTAATTTCAGTCCTTGCTCTCTAAGCCCTGTAAACTTAAAAGGAAAACAATGATCTATGGTTTTTTTAAAATAAGTGTGTGTGTGTGTTAAACAATTTTTTATTAAATTTGCGATACTCAAAATTATTTAACTGATTAAAATAGACACATAATAAAGATTATAGTAGGCTTTATTTTTAGGCGCCCAGCGTGGGTGTACTAAAAAATCATATTTGTTTTCGTTCACTAAAGTCATGCAATTTATTTTAAATTTAAATACTGAGAGTTGATTAGTGACGCTATTTCCAAATTCTGGAACTATGTTGCCAAAAAAATCTGCTCGTATATCAACATAGTAGCAAACTTAAAAAAGCATTAGTCTAGGATCGGCCTGCGTGTTTCAGGAAACGAAATTTTGAAGAATGTTTATTATGTGCAACATAGAAAACAATAGTTTTGATGATAAAGAGCCACTGGACCCATATAAAACGGATGCTAAATCACCACAAAGTGTGTACAACGATGGCACCACATTTGATTAAAATATTCAAGGACATTAAAAACAATGACAGAAAATGATTCGCAGAGGATAACAAATTCGAAAAAGGCTTTGAAATACCCAAAATCACGGTCCCAAGGCAATGATTTACGATACGTTTAACATAATGATGTACGTGGTTTTCCAATCAGGTTACTAGCACAATATCTTAAGAAAATTTAACATATCATTCCTCAAACTTACCGGTATCGCTTCGCACATATCATAATCCAGCATTGACATCTCTTCCGCTCCCGCTGTTGCTGCCGAACATTTCGTCAGCTCTTGCATGAATGGTGGTCGCGGTGGTGGTGGAATTAAAAATTTCGGTGGTGGACCCGGTCCACCACATTCATCGCATTGCACGTCGTCCTCCAACATTTCCCACATTCAAAACGCCTACCGTTACTCTCCCAAAACAAATCTCGGGTCGCGTGCCTGCGAATCACTCCACACCAAACCGACAATTCAATCGACTGAATCGAACCAAACAGATTCGATTCAACTCAAAAACAACACATATGAAACGGGCGAACACAATGTTAAAAACTGAAATAAATCGAAACCAAAAACCCGAGTTTTATCACTCGGATCGAAACACCGGAAAATTATATCAGTATCACCGCGGATATGTTTTTCCGAGATAATTTAGTTTTTGATGGCATTCACTTGTTTCCAGCAGCCACATTTTCAACGATATCGATTATCAGCCGAAATAATGCTGGAACAACTGCGGCGTAGGTTCGTGGCGTTGTCGGCGAGAGACTTGTAGTTTGGTCGTCGTTGTTGCTGCTGCCCGATGACCTGAAAAAGGAAAACAATAAAATGCATATGAGTGTCAATAAATTAACAGACTAATTAAATAAATTGATAAGGGCTATCATTTAAATATTGTAACAGAGACATTTTCCCACCAACCACACCCTGTCTCGCTTCTGTTAGCAGAGCCAAGCACGCCTCCTGTTGATGAAGTGAGGTACAATCGAGACCGTTACAGGCCGATAATCGAACTATGCATGTAACATATTTATCATTCTCTGACATAAATATGATACTCGGCACTTGTAGATGGCGCTGTTATGGTACGCCAATTATGACCCAATTATTCTGAAATTACGTTCCATTGCATGCAGCTGTGAAGCCCAAAAGATTCGACCGGAATGTGTATGTCTACCACCAGCAGCAAAAGCAACAACAGCTGGCCAGCGTTTAAGCTGTTCGCGTGAAACAGTTTTATATCCAAAAACCATCCAAGGACATTTTGTTTTCCCCGTCCATTTCAAAAGGTTGAGCTAAAAATGAAAATCTGATCTGAATCATATAGGATAACAGACAAGGATAACGTAGCCAGAAATCCAGAGAATCCGCACACAAGAGGGTGAACGAGGAGGTTTAATGTAATGGACGGAGAAGCGTAGTGTTGACATTCATAGGACTCAGACCTATTAAACATTTATTCATGTGAAAGAGGCTTTTGCATAAATGGCCACCGTAGGAGATTACGGTTTTTTTTACAAGGGTTCGATTTTGACGCCAGGATATTACAGAGGAAAGCGTAACTGATAATACAACAGGTGTGAATGTAGATTTCGATATTTTGAGCTCTAAGACCAAATATAGCAGAAGTTGTACCTTTTCAGGCGATTTGATTTTTGTGAATTTATGTTAACATATAAGCTGAGACTATAGGAACATCTCTCGAATATCTGATAGCTATTTGAAGATAATATTTATTTATTTGTTTATTTATTATCCAAAAGCGCTACAGATGTAACTGAATTACAATGTCAACAATGAAAATGAAGCCAAACAATAAGAAATTCCAGAAGAAAAATGAGACAGAATAGAGTAATTTTGAAACTAACGACAAAAATCCAAACTAAGATTAACTATTATTGAAGATAAAGTTTTTAATACATTTTCGAATTCCAATAACGAAAAAGGGGGAGGACCAAGCTTACGACAGCATTCTAGGCAAACGCAGCAAAGGCGTGTGAAAATAGACTTCCGTGCGTGCAAAAGGAATAGGAAAAAGCCTCAGATTCTCGACTAGGACGACTCGATTCACGTATGGATATCTAGGAACCAAGATCTGACCAAAAAATGACTTCGCGAAATTTGAAAACAAACTCTCATCGAAGAACAATCTACTTACTTCCAGTGAGGATATGTGAAGAATGGAAAGACAAGAGGAGTAGGGGATGCTGAATTTAAAAAACAGTGAGCGAGTGAAACTACGCTGAACTGATTCAAGGATGTCAGACAAATACTGAAAACTAGGGGACCAGATTTTGTACTCGTACTCGCGCACTAAGGTAACAAGTAAATGAACACAAGTGGATATATTAGGGAAAATATGCATATCCGCAAGTGGATAAATTAGGGAAATGCAAAAACGCCGCTAGTAGTCGCAGGGAACCTATTTGTGATACTGATGAGTCATTTCAATTTAGAATCAGCAACTAGGAGCAAACAAATCAACTTGTAATCGGTAATTGCCCTGTCTGATTTTAAGTCGTCCACATATAGAAGACAGGAAGAGTTGGTAATAGAAGAAAGACCATTGGCAAAAAAACATGAAAAGTAAGGGACCTAAAATTGATCCTTAAGGAACTCTGAAAATACAGGAGAAAAAATGGAACTGTTTCAAGTGACTCCGCAGGGCCTTGAAGATAGACCAAATATGCCGAACGCTTCAAGTTTGTCGAGTAACAGGTATGGTTCCCAGGGTCAAAAGCCTTCGAAAAGTCCGTATAAATTACATCAACTTGAGTTTAGAATCAAAGGCAGAGGCGACGAAATTATCGAACACCAAGACAAGCTTATAGAAAAGGATCAAATCTGTTATAATTAAGGCGTTCATATAGCCACAGTCGAAAATGCCAGATGGATCACCAGATTTGCAATACGGCAAGATATTGGCGGCTTTCCATAATGAAGGGAATACCTCCAGATGCAATGCTAATGTTGAAAAGCATAGTCATAGGACACCGGGAGAGGATGAGAGGGGTTTCACCAGAGCTAATACTAGAATCTAAGTTATGCATCAGTCTCGACTTTCGAAAGATTGATACTAAATAAGAATAAGGTAGGTGAGGTACGGGGAAAATCAGAAGATATCGAGGTGGCTCATGTATTTTTAATGGAGGAGGAGGAAGTTAAAGTTGTTAACAAATAACAAAAGTATGAGGATTGGAAGGAATACTGTCATCAGGTTTGCATAGAAACAAGAACTGAGGAATTGGGTATAAGGGAAAAGATGTAGGACAAAAGGATTTTGGCTGATTACCAGATTGAAGCCTCGATGCTAAAGAAGTGATCAACCATTGCCTGCTTGAGCACTTTCTTTTAGCTTAAAAATGCAAACTATGGAATTGCTGAAAATGAGTTAGTGAAACTGCCTTTTCCGACTTTTCACGTGCATTTTCTTTAGCTGTAACCAAGTAACATAATTACGTTTAAGAGGATGTTTGATAGGAGTAAAGTGAAAGATTAGATCAGAAAATTAAAATAAGAACAAAGGCAATGCACAATCTACATCCAACACCAATTGATAATACCGATTTCAGTGGACATTTTCTGAACGTCAGCTTTATAGAAGTTGTAACACGGGACAAAAAGACGTTCATTCCTTGCCTGGAAGTTAAGGTCAACAACAACTAGGAGTGGGTAGTAATGAGGATCAGGTTGCACATATGGGAAAGGAGCCGGAGAAAGAGAAATGGAATCTACACAAATACTACTTAACTAAATCGAGGACTTTGTTGTTGGTATTGTGAAGATAGTTATTTTGCAAGCAAGAACAAGGTGAAAGAGAGTCAGAAGTCACAACAAAAGGAATATTGTGGGATACTTAAGAGGCAACAACAAAAGGAATATTGTGGGATACTTAAGAGAAACTTAACATTTGGCATGCTGAAGCTAGCAATATTGAAGAGATGATTTGAAGAAAATTGGAAGAGGATACATAAAAAAATGGAAAAACGTTGAAAAACGTTCGTACTTAGCAAAAGACGAATTACAAGAGATGTAAATACAGCAGACTAGTAAACCGGGAATTGGAGAAAATATAACACATACCACAATACACTCAATAAGTGGAGAAGGAATGAACTCAGCACAAAGCGCATCACGAAGAGGTTTATGGATGGCGATTTAACAATAACTTTTATCTTTTTTATTGTTCAGTTCAACTTTTGAACTTTTTTCATATACCAAACGTAGCCAAGTCAGCTTGTACTCTAACCCCGAGAAATTTCACAAAATACAATATTTTCTTTGACTGATTTTCGAAGAAAATTTTAAGAGCGTCAACTATAAGACGATTTGAAAAAAATTGCAGGAGCCACATCATAATATCTAGCACTGTCGTCTTCCGTGAAAATTGAAGCTTTATAGAGAAACGTTTAACTTGGGGTATGAAAACGAAACAAGCGTTGATCTTGAATGAACCTGAATTCAAAGAGCCAATATAGAAATTATCTAGCAGACGTGTGCACACGTTCAATTCGTCTGCATGGTTTATGCAACCATCACGTCACTCTTTCTCCAAAAAATCATTAATCCTATTAAACCTAAAGCTTTGTTTTCTTAGTACACCCTGCTGCATTTTTGCCAACCCAGCTTCAACCATTTTTTTGTGCAGCTCATCTTAAATGAAAATTGCCCATCGGATAAAACTCCAGCTTGGAAATAGTGTAAAATGCAAACAGGACGACTGTTCATCAAAACCTTCAACGGCTGAGCTGTGGAAAACAGCGAAACGACTGACCGCGAAACACTGTAGAGTGTCAAAGCAGTAGAGGGAGAACTCGATCTTCGTCTTCGTTGGCTGTGTCTACCTTGGTGTGGTAACGCGACATAAACGTCTTTGCTGTCAACGACGACGGTACAGAGTCTATTTTCCTGTTAAAAAAAATCGCCGAGGAAACTAATTTTCAACGGAAGAAGGCACAACATAGTACATTGGAATCAACCAGCTGCAAAACCAGCCTGGCCCCGAAACGTCTTAGCTGCTATGACTGAGCTTGCTCGGCACAAGGTTACGTATTCTTTCCTCCTAGCTGCCTCCGAAAACCATTTATGTCACCAGACGCATCAAGACCAAAGAATTGCACCGCGAACGAAAGTATGCTGAGACTTCCTTCCTGCCTTTACCGGCGATGTCTGCTCTATTATTCTCTGTGGCTTTAATGTAATTAGTTCAGTGATAGAAGCCGAGTAGTTCTCAATTACCAGTGTGTTATGCCTGAAGAATGAATGGCGAGCTGACGAAGGAAATATGTACGTATTAAAGTGAAGGACGGCGTCGTTGCGGTAGAGATAGCTCGCGCAAAGTGTTTGCCATTGACGTCGACGAAAGCAGGACGACCGGTGGTCTTATAATATTGTTGCTGTGTCGGTTCTTAATGCCATGACATTATCGTGGCTTCTTTGAGTGGATGCTGTTTTACAGGATTGAAGAGTCCTTGTGGTTACGAGTGGATGGAGGAGCGTTAATTAGGTGATTGTCGCAGATTTACAATATTGTGCTCCATTAAGTAGATGACATACTCCAGACTGGCAGTGCGCAAAGTTCACTTGAATAGCTCTTAGACTCGTGCTTACAGTATTTTAATTAGAAAAACAGAAAAGAAGAAGTTTGTTTTATTTTTTCGCGTCTTGGGGGAATACCTGGAAGTTTGCTTAGTAGAGTTTTCACAGTGAATTCCGTATGAAACTGAACGACAGAAATCATTTTGTTTCTCTCTAAAAATTGTTCGCACAAATAGTTTAATCCGGACAAAAACAAGTCTCTACATCCTTTCAGTCACTCAAATCCATCGTATTTCTTTCTATTTTACGAATGACACAAAACAACGATATCTACTATCGCAACAACTAAAGAACATGTCCGATTTGACATTGCTTTCCTTATTATGGGCATCATCATCATCATCGTCATGATTATTACCATGATAGTAATCATCAGTATTATCTTTGGGAAAATATTTGTTCACTCTTTCTGGGTTCACTCTGGTGTATTTTGACTCTTGGGAACTGTATCCTTCAGACCAAAGGAAAACCATTTCTATTTGCTTGCGACTTTCCATCTATAGCTAAACTGAGCCTTCTCAAATTTGTTTTCCGTTGGGAAATGCCGAAAATTGCCAACGAGAAAATTTACTCAGCGGATTAATTTCTGGCCCCTGATTGAGTTGAAGCTCAACGACTTTCCCGGCCCGCTTTCATTATTATTAACCTCTCGCTCGGTTCCTGGCATATTCGGGCAAAGTGTCTCTGCAGCAATGCACAGTATTTTCCTTCAATCTTTTCCTTGCGCCTGCAAGAGTAACAATTACACTTTCGCGACAAACAACTGAAGAATGTTTGCATTTGATTAAAGTATGATTTTTCTAGCTTCGTTTTCAGTTTGTTGCCGTTATTTTTTGTTTGACTACCCAGGCCCCAATTACTTGAAAGTTTGTTGGTGTAATGTTTGTTTGATGTGATGTGTTTACATAGAAGTGCATAAACGGAAGAAGAAAGTTTTATCTGAGCGGGGACCGACAGCTGTGATGTGATGGAACACTCCTGGACTCAGGGTTTTTTTTTGTACGTACCGTTCGTTCGGCAGTGAGATTAATTGAAAATTGTTTGCGCAGACAGAATACTTGTGGAGTGAAGTGAAATGCAAAAAAACACAAGCACTCTCTACTATATTCACCAATAAATGGTAAAACGAACAAACACCACGCTAGAAAAACAAATAAATTAAAAGCCAGAAAGCAAAAGTTTTGCAAGAATTGCTGAAGCGGTTTCGTATGTGATTTTCATTCAGTTTGGGGGAAAGCCGTAAAATGTAGTTCGGAAAGTAACAAAAATGGAAAGTTGATTCGGAGTGGAAAACCCGGAAACAATTTTTTTGCAGCCATTGAAACCTGAAAAATCACGCATCCTTGCTTTTCAGAGACCGAAGAGAACAGAAGTCGAATTGAAACGACTTTTTATGGGCCACCTGACTAAACTGCGAGCATATTTTCATCGACTGTTTCAGTTTGTGTTAACTTTCGAAATTGGCCTAAATTTAGACTCTGAAG
This sequence comes from Nemotelus pantherinus, assembly GCA_963978885.1. Taxonomy (NCBI): domain Eukaryota; kingdom Metazoa; phylum Arthropoda; class Insecta; order Diptera; family Stratiomyidae; genus Nemotelus; species Nemotelus pantherinus. The sequence goes on along the minus strand of OZ022264.1, from coordinate 24,661,196 downwards.
TATAGACTCAAAGAAATCCAATCAATATATTTCGAATCGAAAAAAGCAACTTGTTGATAGAGCTGCCAAAACCACTGTGCAGCTTGCAAAAAGAAAAATCAAACATGACCAAACGTAATGGTATTAAACTCGCTAGCAGGCGAGCGAAAATAATGAATAAATGTATCTTATAAATTAGCTTTTAGAAATAATATATTTGATATTTTTTCAACATTATCTTAAAGAGCCTGGAATATACCTGCTTTCTTTTAGCCCACCAGATAAGTGTATCTGCATGTTTTCTTTATAAGGTTCTTGCAAGTATTTTTCGATTTAATCATTCCTGCAGCAGCGATGACTTGCTGAGGTCTTGCGACGCCTAACTTTTCGTTTAAGATTTTCCAATGATCAAATATATATGGCTATTATATATATGGCTAACTCGCTGCTGCTTTATTTTGCAAAAGTCAAAATCGAAGCCAGACCAGAGAGTGAATAGTAGTCAACATTATCACCTCAATTTCTCGCACTATTTTTTTTTACAATCTGAAGCTTCGCGGCTCTTGTCACACAATAATTCAAACCGAATATGACAAGATATCATTTATCTCCTGAAAATCACGTCAATTCTTCGATTGGTCACTCCCATACCTACTACTTACACCTACTAGCTCATTTGATATTTGTAAGGACCCAAGTACCTCGAGGGTTTCTCATGCTCTTCACTAGTATTGACGTATCTTTAACAAAAATGAAGGTTAACTGATGAGTCCATCGTACACTGTAATCCATTCAAAAAGCTCGACTACCCTCGTCTCCTTCAATTTCACACGGGTAAATCTTGCATCTCTGCCATCAATACTGGTAGCATTCGAAAGTAATATGCCAAAGATTCAAGTACATTTTTCCGTCCCTTCCCTATCCTTTATAAGATACCAACGAAGCGAATCCGTTGCTCACGAAAAATGTCACAATCGAAAGTAACATCTGTCACAGTTTCTGTTCAAAAAACAACAATCTTTTTTTCGGAGCATTGTACGCACATCCAGCTCACGATGCCCTCCTGAAAATCGAAATTCGACTTTTCAGCTCGTGTCGTTTGGTGGAAGAGTGCGAATAAACAACAAGGTCGGTGGAGAGCGTACAATGGCGATGACTGCGGTAACGCGCCAGGCAAAGCACAGTAAATAAATCTTCGAAATCAAATCCTGCACAGTCTTTATTAGAAATGCTAATCCGTGTCGCAATAGCGAAGAAAAGTTTTGCATTTGATTTTTGCGCGTTCAAATCCTGCATTATTTATTTGCAATTGAATTGTTGTTGTTGCTGTCTAAGGCGAGAGGATTGGGGGCTTGAAGCTATGATGGTAATGGCGATGTCGTTGTTGATTTCAGATCGAATGAATTTTTGTTTTGTTTGGAGGTCAAGTGTCAATTGAACGTGTTTTCGGGGGATTTTTGTTTTTCAGGATTTTGCTGTTTTTTTACATTCTATTTAAGGAGCTAGGGCGCAAATGTTTTTTTTTTTTGGTAAACCAAAGTACACCGTAAAATATATCCTGCCATTCTTGAAGCCTTAGATGTGATACATTTTAATATTATTTTTAATATTTTACCGAGGGTCCAAACATACGCCAAGGTCTGTATGTTGAGCTACATGTGACAACACACTACCAAAAAGTGTGAAGTCAAAACAGGTAGGCAAAGGTTTGTTTGTAAGAAAGAAAACAACACACGTAGTTATGTTGCTGAAGAAACAGTTCACAATGCACATAACGTTCAAATCAGCTAAGTCAAATTTAAATCGCAGAGAGTCACTATTGTGTGATACGCTGCTTAAAAGCTTAATGTCCATCACCGTAAAAGATGGAAAAGAAATTGAGGCATATGGGAAGGGCGTTAATGAACAAGACGAAGAAGAAAGGTCCAAGAATGGAACCATGAGGAACACTAAATGCAGAATAAAAAGGTGATGCACACATATTCTTTGAGAATGGTGCTACAAGTATGATCAACAACATATGAGATTAAAGAGTAGAGGATATCAAAAACGCTAAACAGACCAAGCTTATCCAATTTCATACCATGATTGACCTTGTCAAATGTCCTAAAGAAATTTAAAAACTAAGGCTATACACTGAGAAAACACATGGCGCCAGACGCCATAATTTATAGACTTCTGGCGCCATGTACATAGTCGATTTAGGGATTGTGATAAAATATAGCGCCACACGCCATAATACATAGCGAAAAGTACATAGGCCTACACGCCATGTACTATAGTCCTCCACGCCATGTACATGGCGTGGCGGACTATATTACATGGCGTGGAGGGCTATAGCACATGGCGTGGAGAACTATAGTGCATGGCGTGGAGGGCTATAAGCATAGCGTCTCCTCCTATGTACTATGGCGTGTGGCGCTATATTTTATCACAAATCGACCATGTACATGGCGCCAGAAGTCTATAAATTATGGCGTCTGGCGGTTTTTTCAGTGCATCTGATATGGAAAATACATATTTGCCGAGCCCAGGCGAAAGAATCTCCCGATTGTGGGGACGGTCCCGCCGGCGCTCGTGCGACTTCCGATCGGAGTGGGTTTTGAGCACGAGTCAACGCGATTTCGTGACGAGCTGTCAAATGCCGTCCACATGATGGAGGTGTCGTCTGACTTCGGCTCAACAACAAAAGGCCACGAGCCTTCTAACTTCTGAACAGCTGAAGTTAGAGCAGTTGGTGATAGGTGATGGAATTCACCTATCATCAACTGCATCAAAGACCATATCATATCCTCTGTTATATTCAAGAAGCTTGCTGATATTTATACATCTCCTCACACAGCATGGCTGCGAGTTATAATTGCAGTGCCATGAGCCATATTACATGGCTCATGGCACTATGTAATATGGCGTGTGGGGCCATAATTTCTGCGCCATGTAATTATGGCGCTGGGAGCTATACTGCATGGCTCAGGGTACTATGTACATAGCGTGTGGCACCATAAATGCTGCACCATGTAACATGGGACCACGCGCTATGTAGATTCTGACATTATGGCGCTGGGAGCCATATTGCATGGCTCAGAGTACTATGTACATGGCGTATGGGGCCATAAATAATGCGCTATGTTACATGGTTCTGGGCGCTATGTGGATTTTTTTCAGTGTACAAGCTAACTTTGTAAATACAGCACGTTTTTTTATGAATCAATACTGCATTTTAGGGAGCAGATTTTTTATGGCAGCATAGAGCTTGTTGTGAATAATTCATACAAGCCATTTAGGAAAGCAGGAGACAATTGATACAGGAACATTTTCAATATACCTTGATTTTAGGATCAGAAAAATATTGGCAACTTTCCAAACAGAGGGAAAACGCCAGTAGCAAACCTTAAATTAAATTCTATCTGGGCCGCTGTCGGCATGAAAGTAAAAAGAAAGATATTGTGTTTGGGAAAAAGAAATGTTGCATTTTGTCAATAGATGGCGACACTTAAACATATATTGTGTTGTACTTATCGCATCGGGTCATACTATACGGCGATTTGAAGACGACAATGTGTGCTACAAGTGTCTCTTTGACAGTGTTGTGATCGTACGTTTCAGTCTCAAGCTATAGCACGTCAAAGATGGAGTCCACCAAGCAAGAAATTCGTCATATTTTACGTTTTTACTACCTGAGAGGTAAAAATGCAACGAAGGCGGCCGAAAAAATTTGTGAAGTTTATGGACCCGATACTGTAACGATTCGCACAGCACAGTGTTGGTTCGATTGATTTCGTTCTGGTGTAGTGGATGTCGAAGATACACCTCGTACTGGTAGGCCAATCGTCGTAGAAACCGATAAAATCGTCGAAATCATCCAAGTAGACTGGCATGTGAGCATTCGCTCGATTGGCCAGGAACTGGGTATAGACCATAAAATCACTTGGAACCATTTGCAGAAGTTTGGATTCCAAAAAAAGATGGATGTTTGGGTGCCACACGAGTTGACACAAAAAAATCTCTTGGACCGAATCAACGCCTGCGATGCACTGCTGAAACGGAACGAACTCGACCCATTTTTGAAGCGGATGGTGACTGGTAATGAAAAGTGGATCACGTACGACGACGTCAAGCGAACAAGATCGTGATCGAAGCGCGGCGAGCCGGCCCAAAACATCGCCAAGCCCGAATTGACGGCCAGGAAGGTTTTGCTGTGTGTTTGGTGGGATTATAGGGGAATCATCCACTATGAGCTGCTCAACTATGGCCAGCTCCTCAATTTGGTCCTCTACTGTGAGCAACTCGACCGTTTGAAGCAGGCGATTGACCAGAAGCGGCCACAATTGGCCAATAGGAATGGTGTTCTGTTCCACCAGGACAACGCTCGGCTTCACACATCTTTGATGACCCGCCAGAAGCTACGGGAGCTCGGATGGGATGTCCTATCGCACCCACCGTATAGTCCGGACCTGGCACCAAGTGATTACTATCTCTTCCGGTCCATGCAAAACGCTCTTGGTGATACTAGTAAAAACTGGCTGTCTGAGTTTTTTGCAAATAAGGAGGGGGTTTTATAAGAAGGGGATAATGAAGTTGCCTTCTAAATGGCAACACGTTTGCGAACAAAACGGCGCATATTTGACTTAAATCGGATAATTCTAAGTATGTCAAATAAAGCGTCAAATTACGATCACAAATACGACATTTCTTTTTCCCCAACCCAATATTAAGGGATCAACTTCAGGAGGAAATCTCTTAAAGACTGTAAAACAAGTAGGTTTAAATAAGTAAATATTACTTTTGGAACGACCCGTAGTGCTTCAAGGTGTGAAAGTAGAGGAAAAGAGGGTGGCAAATAGTTTGTCTTTTATTAAATACTATATTCATGATATTTCTGCTATATATGAGCCCATTTATAATAGAACGAAATATGTATGTGCGGCAGAGATGAATTTTTAATTGCTAGCTATCTTCAAGTGTTGCGATATTTTATTTTATTTTATTGGAAAAAATTTCAATTAAATCATTTTGGATTACAAAAATAAATACACTTAATAATTTTAAGCGTATTTAAACTAAGGACGATCCACAAAAATGCATGTTTAGTCAAACATTTTTGAAATTTTGTGGGTCGCCAACAAATCGGTCAAGAATTCCACCGGTTCTTTTGTATCTCCGTTGATTCACAATGGTGAGATAGTTACTAAATCATCGCATAATGCTTAAATTTTTATTGTCAACATTCATGCAAACTCCTATTTTCCGCCATGGCTGTTGCTGATTTCCGTCAAGACGCTAGGGATTTTAACCATAATCATATTATCAGTTTATTTGATGACTTAGCACCAAAAAAAATTAGCTAAGGGCAGAGCTAAACGATTTATATTAAAATGTACATATGTAAAGTGTAAGGCTGTGCCTCACCTTTGAAACATTTTTCAATGGAGCAGTGATTTCTAACATAGTGTCACTAAATATTTGTGACATCGTTACATCTGAGAATTGAAAGTCGACGAATAACATCTTTTCAAGTGAAAAATTGCGGCAAAATGACTGGCTTTCTCCAGAGGTGTAGGATTTACTTTTTCCTACTAGAACTTACACAGATCTTTGAATTTCAAATCAAACCCAGACTCGAATATAGTTTCCGATTGATTCAAGTTCGAAGAGCTATTCAAGTGTTATTGCATAGCTGGAAAACTATTATAAAATCGTTTTTAAAAGAATCATATATCATTCAAACTCAAGGACACTTCGTAATTCTATACTCATTACCTAGTTCAAAAAATTGTACACGTCTGCAAAGGAATTATCATAAAGCTCAGACCAGTTACAATCATCAAGGCATCTATTTAGCTTATGCCATTAATAACGTTTCAAAAAAAAAAACCTGATCAAAACAACACTTATTCAGACAAATCTAACAACAAAAACCGTCACTCAAACCCGTATTCATTCACCGGCCACCATTTTGCAATCAATTTTATTGCTGGCGTGCCCGGCAGCCTGAGTGCAGATCATATATTACAACCTGAAATACGGTTTTTGGTTCCTTGTTTGCTTCGATTGTTCCGGTTTCTTCGCGACATCGTCGCATCGTAACGCTTAGCTTATCCAAAAATTACTATTCAACTCACGTCCACCTCGAAGAATGGCGCATGTCTCGTGTCCACAATTGAAGTACGTACTGAAGTCTGCTCGGCATTTGATAATAACGCGAGCCCTTTGTCGCTCCTGATGAAAGGACGATATAACCACCACCACCACGACGACGACGTCTATGACGACACATCTACGTTTCACTCCGCGTCCAACATGTGTATGCTGTCGACCGCTTTGCCGGGACCAGTAGGTACCCTTCTTTTTACATTTATCCATAACAACATATTTTCTATTCTTGTTTTTATGGCTACTTTACACTCTGCATGGAATGCGTATACGGAATTCCCGTTTAGCTCCCCCAGAATTTTATCTAAAAGAATGCGAATAGCCAGGGCAGTATGCGTCACGATATTTTTCATAATTCATAAGCGCTTTATTCCGAGACCAGACTGCAGGATTTGAGCTCCCCTCGTCGCGAGCATCCTCTATCAAATCCACGCCATTTATCATGCTAAAAGAGTAGATTTCGCGAAGACTAGCTCGTTGGGTAGAGGAAGGAATACTTTTTTATGTTTACAATCTGAAGGTGGCATATAGAAGTAAACAGCTTCGTAACTGGTCTCATAACACGAAATTTTACGGACACTCACACCGTCGTCCAGTCAGTTTTATGGGCAGCGATGATGATGGTGGGGTTGTTATTTTACTCCGAGTTGATTTAGATTGACCCTGCGTTCGTCCTGTCATCGAGAGTTCAGTCGCAGATTCAGTTTTTAGGATGGACATAGTTTAGAAGAACTCTTTGGTTAGAGGTTGAGTCGTTCAGACATATCCGCTGACTGTGGTAGGATTATCTAATGGTGCTATCTCGTGGATGCGATGTAGAAATGCAGCAGGAAAATCGGGAAAAAATTCAATAGATTTGTTGGATAATGCGTCTGGTTAGAAGAGCTCAATAAAAGACTGTATGCGGAGATATGCATTGAATTTTGCTTTTAGACGTCAATAGTAAGTAAAAAAGTCAAATAATTGGAGTCTAAATGGAGCAGATATTATATCGAGTATATGTTTCATTATTCAATCAAAGCAGCGGAAGTTATCGTGGAAATATATAAGTGGCCCATAAAATGGAACCTAACACGAATCACTATCATTTTTTTCATTCAAATTTAAAGCTGCAATAAAAATGTATTTGACATTTTATTTTTATCCCACAATCACCACAAAAAACGCATAATCACCTTGACTGCGCATAGCATTAAATAGTGACAATGCGCAGCAGTAAAGTTAATCACGAAGATCACAACACCCCAGCCTGCTTCCATAAATCAAAGTCACAATGACCCATTTCGATCAAAGCAACTTCTTAATCACTTCTTTATTTTCACAAATCATCACTCGAACCGCATTTATTTCAAACTCACAAGCAATCACAATTTTAGCCGCCGCACCTTCGCCACTACATTCATCGTCTTGATTCATTGCGTTTGCCCATTCAAAAGAAAATCAATGCTTGGATGCAGTCAGCCTGAGCACCCCACCGAATCATCTGAATAATCTTGTTCTCAATCAATCAATCGAATTTTATCATACCACAACAAACACCAATGACAGCAACAGCAAAAACGCTCTGGAGCATCAACAATGAATGAAAACTCACAACAGATCGACACGTGTTACATGTAGCGCCCCCCAGATAAGATTAGACTATGGATCGCACACCAGATACACAGTCAACAAGACTCCCATCATTTGCCTTGCCTTGCCTTCTCGATCATCAACCATGAAATTAGCATAATAATCCGCACCTATAAGTCCTTTTATATTCCAAGCTCCATGGAGCTTTCCCCGGAACCGTTTCCCGATCCATTCGTGATTATCCAGACACGCATTCAAGTACATAAAACGTCTCTATAAAAAGTATCTATCTTTTGTTCAGGTCTCTTCGCTGCTTCGAGACTACGCCGCTTACATGCACGACACATAGATAAATTGAGCTAGAAATACTCAGTGGGATTCGAGATGCGGCTTGCTGCTTCTTTCATAAGACACAGAAGGAATTACGTCTGCGTTGCCTGCAACATTGCTTCCACTTTTTCTTCTGCAACTGGGGCTAGCTACCGCACCGTACTTTCTTATAAATGAGTTATGGACGTAATAAAGTTTCCAATTGTATCTACTGTGGCGAGCTACTACTGTCGTTTGTTCTGAATGACCACCACTCCACTACCATCAGCTTCGAGACCAGCAAGCAACGAATTGAATACCACGCACCATTGGCCAAAGTAATAACACAATAATAATATCAGGGCCTCCTCGACGGAAGAATACGTATTACGATGGGACTCGAAACCTTGGAGAATCAAAGTTAAAGATAATTTTTTTTTCTACCTTCTGTGTGACGACTGTCTAAGGTAATTAGCATTCGGTCGAATGAGGACGAAATGCTTGGAAATTCGAACTAATATTTTTTTTTTCGTTTCGGAATTGCAGCGGAAATGATCCACAGTCTGTCGATCAAAAATCATGGATGGAATGACGCGACGGTAACAATGATGAATGAGTCGAGAAGAAAAGCCGTAAAAATGTAGACAAATTGTCGAAAATAAAGAAATCGTAAAAATACAATGTGAAACATTGTAAGTTTTAATTTAATTTTTAACAGTCTGTTGAGCAATGGGCGATTTCCTCCTGGAGGTCGTCTGGCTTTCAAACCAGTGGAGTTAATTAAAATTACAGTAAAAAAAGATAAAAAAATATATTCTGTCGCCAGAAAAACATATTGAAATCTATCAACACTTCAAACAACTTTTTTTTTAAATACCTCATAGAAAATCGTCAATTTAAGTTTTAAGAGTATTTCAAGTTTTGGGGGTGATTATTGGTAGATGGGATGATTATTTGGGTAGCAGCTGCCCATAATGAGTTTCTATAAAATTGAAAAAAAAATTCTTGGGTATGCAGTTGAAAAAAGATGTGTGAACTCCAGTATTCATCAAGAGAGTCACGAAAGTATTGTAGTAGCAGTGCACAGTTAGAGCAAATGCTGATATTTCTGTCGAAATAATATTTTAGTAGACTTTCAACCGTAAAATGTTTGGGGACAATTGCATTCACTCACAATCAATCGCTCCGGAAAAATTTGAAGACATAGAATTGGAAGCATTACTCGAATGAGACCCAAAGCAGACGCGAAATGAGCTTGCGAAATGAGCTAAGAATTGTTCCACCAACAGTTTTCAAACGTTTAAATTCATTAGCAACTATTCAAAAGCAAGGAAATCGGGATCCGTACGAATGGAAACCGAGAACGTAGAACGATATTTTCACTTGTGAATGGTTGCTTCAACAGTAGAAAAGGAAATGTTTTTCGCACGATGAAAAGTGGAGACACTAAGATAATCTGAAGGGATAAAATTGCGGGGGCTGAGTCCGAACATCATCAAGATCGGCGGAAGAATGTCGTTGGTTCCAAGCTCTTGCTCCGTATTTAAGGGGATCAGCTGGTTGTTGTTTATTATGAGCTCCTCAAACTCAATGAAACCATTACAACAGATCGCTCTTGATCGTTATTGATGTGTTTGAACCAAGTATTGAAAGAAAAATGGCCGCAATACGAGGAGAAGAACGACAAAGTTATTTTACAGCATGGCAACACTCAGTAAAATGTTACAAAACTAGTCAAAATCTATTTATTTATTTATTTATTTGGTTCCTATTCAATACAACAGGCAAAACTGCCCAATTACAGATTGGATACAATGAAAAAAATAAAATAACAACAACTAAATAAGAATTTTTAAATATAAGTATATAAAATAATTAAAGTTAGAATAAAATAAAGTAAACTAACTAAAGCAAGAAAAAAGTCCATTACAAACACGAATAATCAATTCAACAAGAAATGAGCCCAAAAATAGATAGGATACAATGAAAAAAAATAAAACTAGTAAGAAGTAAACGAGTAAATATAAATATAAATATATAAAAAATAATTAAAGTGGTAAATTAAATGAGGTAGAAATAAGTCGAACAAAAAAAAAAGAAAGAATCCATTAAAGCGAATAGAAAATAAAATTAATTACGAACAAAAAAAAACTCAAAATCAAATTACGATCTGAAGAGCAAACATATATGTAAGTATATATAAAATTAAAAATATACAAAAATCTTAAAGTATTAAATAATAAAGTAAACTTGGAAACGCTCAAATAAAAGGTCCAACCTCACTCATCTTCACTGGACATTGCTCTTTTTGATTACTATTTGATACGATGGACAGCACATGACTTGGCTGGGTAACATTTCCATTGTTATGAAGAAGCCAAAAATGGGACAACTCGTGGATAACCACCGAAGATAAGTCGTTCTTTTGACATGAAAGATGGGATAAATACTTGCAATGGCATGTTCTTTACTATTTCTTTTTTATAATAGCGTATCCATTTTCACACAAAAATTTGCATGAACTTACTAAAATCCCCAATATTTCAGCATTAGAATGGACTTATTCGTTATGCAGCTTTGGGTCTTTTAATTATACCTGCATCGCTAGGACCATTTTAACAAGTCGTTAAAGGGGTATTCTTGTCTAGAAATTTGATCAAACCGATTTTTTTTTTGCATATTTTCAAAGTTGAGACCTTTAAGAATAAGCTTTTAAGAGGATTTTCGGAGATTCGAATTATTTTTGATGTTAGAATTAATTTTGTGACTCGCCAACTAAACCAACAAACGCGATCAACAACGAATTACCCGCTCCGAGCTACAAGCTTCTCAAGCTTCTAAAGAAGTTCGAACTGCTCGTATGGCTGAAAGAGCTCCCGAAAATCTCGTTTTTGAAGTTGAAGAAGGAACATTGCATGAGACGGGGATCTCTGATTAAAAAAATCGAAGTATAACATACCATTAAACGACTCAGACTGACCGAAACGAGACTCCAAGCTTTAAACGCGTTTTTCTCGAAACTACTTTTTTCGATACGGTTGACATTATGATATCTCTAGTTGTAATACCCCGATTTACGTTAAGTTTTGCACAAACCCTCTTAACACTATTAGAATTGGTCTGACTTAGAGATTTTTGAAAAAAATGTACTACTATTTATACAAAATTCCTAAAGTTGAAAAAATGAGACAAAAAAACGACTTTTTTTGTACATGGACGCCATTTTGCAAAAAAAAAAGTTTTTTCACATCGCCTACGTGAGACATATTTTTACATATTTTTTTTTACAGAATCCACCAAAAGTTTATGTTTGAGACCACCAGGAAGGTTGGAATCATGTCAACCATGAGAGCATTTTTTTTTTAGCCTTCACTTCGCCGGCCTGTATCCACATTAATTGTATTTTTTTTTAATACATTTTTATAATTTTAAAATGTTAAAAAAAAAACGGATAAAAAAATAGATACTAAAAATGTTTATGGTATTTTTTATTGCGTTCGTTTTTCCGAATTTTCTTTTTTACGTTTCAGCTAATATTTGCTTCTGTGTTTGTCTTGTATTGAAATAAAAGAGAAAATAAAAAAAACTCCGAAAAATAAATATGAGCATGGAGCACTAAAAAGCCAAATTTAAGATGGTATGAATCTATAATTTGCGCACTACAAACTGTGTCTCCATGTTGGAATCTTTTATTATGGCTAAACATATGAAAAATCGTTACAAGGATATCATCATAATCTTTTAAAAAATTTTATATCAATGTATCAGCACCAGTAAGCCTTCTTTGAATCCAGCTGATCCTGTTTTCTTTTTGTGTAGTCTTGATAAGTAGGTTGAGGTTGGACTTACTTTTTAACTGCTAATTAGTGCTGAATGGTTGGTATTTCCCTCCTTTTTGTTCATCTTCGGGTATTTCACACGGCTCCGATTTTCGGCCCTCTATTGTGCCTTTTTTTTCTTGAACTACCTATCATCTGTATTTTCATCAAAGTTCTTCTTTTATGATTGTGAAACTATTTCTGCCAGTGACTGTTTTAGTGATACATAAGTACATGTAGTATCAGCATTTCACTCCTCCTTCATGCGCTTAAATTTCTAATTATATCGTTTTCTATTAAATTCAACTTTTTTTCAGTATTTCCTATCAGATGGTTTTTGTTTAATGGTTTTGGCGTTCATTTTACTTTTTGCGTATGTCCACCCGTGCTCGTTTGTTTACTTAGTCGTGTGCACTTGGCGGAAACCATTGGCTTAGTTTACACTGGGTGACCTATATGTGACCTGACCTACAGCGCGGACTTAATGAATTTGGTCATAAGATGTTTACATCAACTTGACCCAAAATTTGTCGTGGTGCAACTAAGTTCTTGTTTTCCGTGACATCTGTCATTAAGCTTAATTTTATTTAGCTCCTGCATTGTAATATTCTTTTCATTTGTCTTTCAAACATGGTTATTTCAAAGTTTTGCGTCAAAGGAGAAAGATACGAGCATATATTATTGGTCGCGTATAAATCGATTCTTAGGTCAAGTGAGTTAACATCGATATAGCCAACCGACCTCTATTTCAGGATAGGTCGCTTTAAAGTGCGGATTGACCTAACGCCAGGTCTGTTCACACCATATACACTAAATAATTTCGGTGGAATTTTATGTTTAGTCCCCAGACTATGCGCTTGATGAAAACTAGGCCGTTGTTTACAAGTTTACTAGTTCTCTGTGGGGCACATTCAGTGTTCCCTTTTGTCGCTCCGAAGAAAGGGTTGCCTTCTTTAAGAGCAAGAAGTTTACAAAAGTCAAATTTAGACTACTGGGGCGTATGGCATGTGTTGAAATCATGTTAAAGCCACGTTACAGCCAAGTTCTGACAATTGTACAAAGAAAATTTTTCGTAAGATTGTTATATCCTGGTTCAAATTTACGATTGCAGATCAGTGATATATGACAAATTGGGACCCCGCTTATATCTTAAGCTTAAATGCCACCCAAATCGTAGCTTTTGGTAACCAACAACGGCAATCTTGTTTGCTGAAGTCTTGCCTTGCTATATCCGCTACCCGCACACCCACTGCGTACATTTTAAAATCGCACAATTTTGTGGCCTGCTTTATATAAGAGCTATATGCGCTGTTAGAACTATACATAAAATTAGCTCATTTCCGTCTTCAAATTTGTTTCAAAAAAATCAAAATGCTTGGAAAATCAAAAGGTTTGTTAGGATTCAACGCTTTTAATCTCCTTCTGTCTGACATACGATATATGTAGCCTATTTTCTATTTCTGATAAAATAATGTTTCCTGGCATTTTTTAAGAAATAAAAAATGCCAGGAAACATGCTTCTGTTTGAGTAAACGTTTAAAGGCCTGAAGAAACAATTCCGTAGAGCACCGGCTGTTAGTTTGTTTTCGACATATGTAGCTCTAAGTAGGTACCTGAGTCAAATCAGAGGAAAGCGACGTGGAAATTCACAATCGTAAGAACTGATTGTGAATAAAATTTTTGACAGCTTCAACCCCTATCGACGGGCGACTTTGCTTCGAGCATTGGCTTCGAGTAAAAGTATACAGAGAGAGAGAGAGATATTTTCAAGTATGATTACTACTGTTTTATATATTACATTTCTTTAGATATATAACAGAAGTTTGGTGGGATTTATTTATTTGTTAGAAGGTGGTTATGGCCGATTTCATGTGCCAATCCTAAAAAAAAATTGTCAGCAGTTTCGGGTCGCATGGACAATTTTCATAGCTTGCTGGGTGTTTAACTCTGCAATTCGCACATGATATTCGCATATTTCCGATGCATGTCAAGAATTAGTTTATACATTTCAATCATGGAAAATAACTCGACACTATATGACTTGATCCACAATTCAATTTCATCACATTTTTAAATTGTCTCTATTATTTCATTAAACTAGTTCGAAATATATTTTCTCAGAAACCTCAGCCTACAATTATTTATGTGTCATGGTTCGCTTACTTAAGAGCAAACATTCAAAATTATCTAAACATTCGAACATAAAAGATAAATACCAAATGAAATATTAAAGAATTTCGCTTATCTTTATTCTTACTCTAAATTCATACTTGCATGTATTCATAAATTCAACCGTAACTTAAAATTCGCATTAACCGAAATTTATCCATCTTCTACCCCATAAACCAAAACTGTACAATTCCTTCATACGCCAAAATATCTTTTTCATTTAGACCGCAACGAACACGGACACCGAAAACCACGTCGGGTCTTCAGAAGGCGTTTGTGATGGTGGCGACCTTGTCTGTCCATAGTAATTAAAAATTTGGAATTATCTACACATGAGCGAGATAGCCTCTAGCTCTCAAATAAAATACACAGTGTTTTTTTATTAAATTTTCCAGCAATTTTACGTGATTAATACCAAGTTAAATCTTTCGTGGCGCATTTATTAAATCCAGGTGTGAGGCAAACTCTACTTCACTTCAAAAAACATGCTAATGCAGAGCAATTTTGTTCTTTTCTTTTTCGAGAGGGTTTGTTTTCAATTTTTATTCGGCATCGTTTTCCTGCACTCTTTTCTTAAGATATGCATAAAATATGCAAATCACATTAAAATAAATTTGTTACTAAACACAGGCATTCACTCATTTGAGTGGAGATAAATACGATAAGTAAATATACGTGAAGATATTTCTGTATGAAGATATCAAACAGAGTTTTTAATGGGTGCCGCTGGGGTGATGACGATGTGATTTTTGTTGATTGTTTTAGAGTTTTTGAGCGCTGTGGAGGCTCTGCTATTCGTAATGCTGCTTTCTGCTTTGGTTTTAATCTCTTAATTAGTACGAAATCATGGTGGTCGGTTGATTTTTTATACGGTATGTATTTGGCTATGAATGCTAATACAGGAAGTTGATATGATGAATTCATGATAGCTCAGAATGAAATACATGCATAGATGTCGGGTGTTATTGATGTGATAATGGTTTTATGAGGTCGGGTGTTTTGCATGGAAATAATTCAGCATATTACGAGAATCTGAGACATGACGAGATAAACTTTTAATTTCATGGAGAGTATAATTATAATTTTTGGTAGATTATTTAGAGTCGTATCTAAGAGACATTGCTTACAATGAATAAAGAGCTTGTTTTTCAATTTGGCAAACTTTTAAAACACTTTAAGAAATTGAAAATCATACTGGAATGGATCTTCTTATAGAATATAATCCAAATACTAATATTTATTTTCATCAACCAATAAAATTACTTTGAGAGCTACATTTGTTCCCCTTCATGTAAACCTTGATATTACAAAAGTGGCATAGCTACTTCCATAAAACACGTTCTCGGTACTAAAATAAGAGCTATTATCTCCAAGTTTAGATACAAATTACCACGCTAACTGGACACAAATTGCATTGTTTTTCCGAAATCTCTTATTTTCATCTCTCAAATTTCACTAGTAACAATTCCAAAACATATCTGATGCAACGAAAGTCAAGCGAGAACGTTGCGCAAGTTATGCGCAATTTGACACTTTAAAAAAGAAGAAAAATGTAAAAGTGGAGGACAAGGTAAAAGCCACAAACGACATTCAAAACCACACCAAATTATCTTACAATTTCCTCATAATATCATCATTTGTATTTGAACGCGATCCAGGTTATGAGAAAATCAACAGCTGGGTTCACTTTCGTGTCTGTATATTATTAGTTTTTATTTTTTCTTCAGAATGCAAATGCTAGCTTATTGTATTTCGGATAAGTTTCATACTGCTCAGATTGCCTACTATTCATCACGCCCAACTCTCGCGAGGGGAACAATGAGCGGCCGCCTAAGCAGGTCAACTCTTATCGCGACATACATATAGTCAAACTATCTTCTCTCAGTCACTTTAGCCACACAATTCATAGATATCTGCATGCTTCGCTCACAGTGACCACAAAAGTAAGTAATTTATCTTGGATTTTCACTTATATAAAATAATTCAGGTAGTCAAGAGGTCGTTTTGTTTTAAATTACCGATGCTGTGCTGAGAATTATTTTTATGCTGAGAAAATGATGCCACAATGCATGTTTTTGTTTCAAATAATGTAGGCACGCATGTTACGACATTGAAAGATTGATGGTGCGTGAGTAGATACATTTTGGTGTACATACACTCGCCGGAAACTGTCGAACCGATAGTATCTGAGTTCGTGTTGTACAAGACGATCTGTTGTGGAAAAATGCAAAAATTGTATTGGTAGAAAGAAGAAATGAAGATGATAGATATTGTTGAGTGACACATCGATTGTGTTAATTTGCGAAGTAAAAAATTCATACAAGTGTTACTGTTAATTGGGAGATTTAAGATAAAACAAAAAGATTTCTTCTTTTGTAAAACAAAGTCGAATCGACACAAAATTAACAAAAAGTTTTATTGAAAGGTATACACATGTGTTTTTTTACATTTTCTGATTATGAATCTTTCACGATGGGAGCTAATTTTGCAGAGTTTTTTTTCAGTAACAATATATTGTGATTAGAAAACTCATTTCTGTTACATTTCAGTTTTCAATCACGGTAAATATATCAAACATTAACATTTATTTTCATTACAAATTATCTAATTGAACACTTTGAATGTGACATGCGTGCGTAGTGATAGAGGAAATGAATCCTCTATCACAGAACCAATCGCCCTTTGGACTTGAGGCCAATTCACCTCTATGCGAAAGTTAGTGAAAAACGCGTACTGCAAGCCACAAGCCAGCTGAAAGCTCACCCAATCTGTGCCATCAATTGCCTCACACTATCGGAATAGCGCAAATACTATATATAGCGCGGAAAGAACGTGATTTGCGATACAATTTGCGATATTTCCCCAATGATTGCGAGAAATAGATAGCAATATTAAAGTCGAAAGTTGAAGAAAAAAAAACAGAAAGTACCCCACCAAGCAGCGCTGCTACGATCAGATACGTTTCTCATTCCCACTAGGCAATATACATGTGCTTTGCCAAAGAGACTATTTTAACGAATGGCGATTTATGCAATATTGATTTTCTTAAAACATTTTCCGAGTATTAAAATGGTAAGCGATAAAGTAGTTAACGCGAAATACTACTTTCGACACCATTTGGCGAGTAAAAGGAATATCTCCGACAACTTGATGCGATCCACTACAGAGAATTTCGGTTGTTGCCAGCAAATGTTCGCTGCGTTAAGTGTTTCTTGATGGGATTATACGCACGCCAATACACTCTTCCCTATCAGCTACACGATATATACTTTCTCCTCTGTCATTTGAGAATATACTTTTCTCACTGATGCATATGATAAAGTGAGCTTATTTGGTTTTGATTCTCTTTAAGGTGCCAGCTTATGGTAAATCCTTCACTCCCTACCGTTCTCTGCCATCAGGTAAATATCGTACAATACCGTTCTTTCCGTGCTATCATAGTACTGATGCTATGCTATCGTTTCCAAGCTAAGCGCTCGCAGCTCAGTACGGTGATCGCAACTCTACAATGAGTTGCTTCCAACGCCAATTCAATGAGGTACGTATTCCGACCTGAACACGGAGCACGGCATCACAGCATCGATTGGACGGGCATACTAAAAATATGTGTGTGTGGGTATGAGTGTGGTGCGCTGATGTAAGTACCGCGGAATATCATTAATATTAATGGACGGAGAGTAGTGACATGGCTCAGCTCAGCGAGTAGCTCTTTTGACACATCAGAAGTATCTGAAAGGCTACATAATGGTGAAGCAGACTAATGTCTGATTGGAAAAGTCGACGGCGGACACTAAATCATAGCTGTTGACACTGGTGCAATAAGGTCTATAATCTAACCGCACCCAATGACAGAATATTCACGTTGGGATCAGCCACGAGGGACTACATCCGTTTAAAGGTGCAAGTGTGATTACTGAATTCACTATGGAAACATCCATTTCTAGTCGCTAACATCAGCGACGACTGCATTTTAGAATGGATTTTCTTCAACCGCATATGCTCACTCTAGGTTTGGGGAAACGTCGAGTTTTTGATGAAAATTAAATGTAGCAGTAAGTGCTGAAGTCCTCCGAAAGCGTCATTTAGGCCAGCATTTCTGGTGAGCCTGAGGCCCACCGATCATACCAAATCGAGCCAACAAAATCACCGGTACTGCGCAGTCTGATTCGCTTAGTTTAGGAACAGTGAGCAAGGATGGATGTGCTCCTGTCGTGCATCAAAACAGGAGATAACGTTGGGAGCTGAAAGCTTGTTTTCACTTTAACATCCAAGCAAGTGGAAAATAATGCATATTTAGATAAAAAGCAAGAGGCGGGCATAATTCATTGGTCATTGCCAGCAATATTTGAACCAAACTAGGTACCATCAGAGGTATTCAAGCAAGCCACCGACTTGCGCCATTAAAACCAGCGACATCTTTTTGGTAGGTGAAGCACAAGCATGGTGACTCATTTCATAGATACACGAAACAACACCAAACCCCTCCGAAAAGCACCAACACACTTGTCTTTGGCAAAACAATAGTAAGTTAGCGAAATGATTCGAAATATGTAAAAACAGCGAATCATTGAGTGGATGTGGACACCAACTAGTGAAAGAACTGAAAGAAAGCACTCACTTTTACGCATACTATATATAGCTCAATGATGTCATCAAGAGATCTATCCGCTTCCACGGATTGGCTATATAATGTGCACCTTGGCCGAAGCAAAGTGGTTTTTACCAATAGATCAAAAATGTTGGCTACTGGCAGGTAGAAATCGACAAAGAGGATCGAAAGGAAATCGGGTTCTCCGTTAGTACTGAATTATGGCAATTGGTAGTGGTGTCATTTAGAACGCTTTAGGATTTTCGAGCGATTCATTTCGATGGAATGTGCTCTACAAAATGAAAGCTGGTGGAAGGTATACCTGGACGACAACATTGTTATAGTAAAAAAATCCAAAATCATGTATGAAAACTGCGACAGAATTTAATTTATTTTAATCTTTATTGATACCTGTCTATAAAGTAGGCGAAACCGCTAACTTAGTTTTCGAATTAAAAACAAATAAAAACATTTGTTTTTTAAATTTTTGAAAATCACCCATTTCGTTTTCAGTTTTTTTTTCGTTTTGATGCGTTGAGGACCTTTGCTACTGAGAAACTCATACATACTATATGATATTTTAACATTTTTCCGCACCTCTTTCAATAACATAATTACTTTTCATTCTTTCTCAAAAAGTGTACAGATTAGTTTAATGTTTTGGATCTAGTTTGCAAATAATTTTACTGCATTTTAATGATTGCTCAAATTAGTAATTACGCCAAATATATAACAAAGTATCTTCTACAAACCATATTCAGATCTTGGGGTTTAGAGTTGGAAATGCTTAATGTAATGGCTGAAATTGTCCGACAGTCAAATGATTAGTTTCACACCTCATTGCTCTGAGTTTGACTAAAGCTGGGTAAACTCAAAGCTTAGTGTGAGATCCTTGCTCGGACTTCGAATCCAGGTACCCAAGTCACACGACAGGAGTCTGAGTTCTACCAACCAGGCTACACGATCTTAAGTAAGTAAGCTTTTGGAAGAGCTATACGCTGCAAAAAGGACATACTTTCAATCTTAGAGTTGAGTGCCGTGAATTAATTT
Organism: Nemotelus pantherinus; assembly: GCA_963978885.1. Lineage (NCBI taxonomy): Eukaryota > Metazoa > Arthropoda > Insecta > Diptera > Stratiomyidae > Nemotelus > Nemotelus pantherinus. The sequence continues at coordinate 24,641,558 of OZ022264.1, read as the reverse complement.
AGAAGCTTGTGTGACAAATAACATATCTGAATCACAGTCCCTACCTACGCTCTGCTTTAACTCGCATAAACTGCTCTCTTTGAACGAGCACCAGATACAAGTTTAAAAAAAATCATCGCAACGTCGAGAAATTTCGAAAACATTCATTCACCAATTTTACATCCCCTATCGAGCAAATTCTGTTCATACTATACCAAAACCTTCCAGGTAATTTTTCCCATGATTTGACTAAGTAACCAAACAAACAAACAGTTGTCTAATCACTGCTTCTCCAGTCTGACTTCCGATCAGTCAACAAATCGATTCTAATGACTCGACTTTTACTATTCATTACTCTATCATTGTCAGGCAACAAGGAACATCTCAATCGACTTCGAAGTCAAGTCGCCTTCGACAACGAGCTTATCGCTCAGCATTGAACATTGAAGCGACAAAAACTCGAACACTATCTAATTGCTAAACAATCTTGGCCTAATTGTAATTTACCTGGCCCGCTTGCCTACTACCAGTCTATCAGGCTCATTTGTTTTTGCCTTGTCATAGTTATCACAGAAGACGTCGTAGTTCTCTTTGCTAACGACGACGACAACGAAGGCTACAACAAAATCGAACATTTTCTGAAAATTCACTCTCAATATATCGACCAGTATAGGCACCGAGCGCCGGAATGCTTCCTACTCTGGCCAAGGACAAAAGTTATAGCAGGAATAACGATTGAGGTAATCTGTTCGGCTCGGAAACGACAAAAAGGCACCGAATGAGAACGAGGCTATAGCAGCCTCAAGCCCAGGTCAGTGGAGATGGGAAAGCGGGTTGCTAACGAATCTTAAGTCAATTAGTATGAATAGAACATCCAGGTAAATAAACAATCAAATAAAATACAGGGTGCTGTTGTCCTGTTTGCTTACGTACAGATGCTAGTACATTTCGTAGCCGAACACAAGTATCCGAATTCTGTAAATTCTGTAATGAATCGGAGCTGGTTGACATTTGATTGTGGGACGCTTCCAATCAGAAACAGATAGTGAAGGTCGGAAAACACCATGCCACGACGACATGTTTGTGCAGAATGTTGTATTCTTGCAACCACACCTTCGAAGCTTAGAAGGATTTATTGATAGTTTCCATGGGATGACTTGATCGGAACGAACCGAATGGAAAATGAAATGTCAGTCAATATGTACGTATCTAACTTACCCTATAACAAATATTATTCAGGACATGCCGATTTGGAACAAAACTCTGACGATGCAGAAGGACCCTCATTTTAATATTCCCAATCAACAAGCAACATTTACTGACAGAATCGCTTAGCTTGTCATACCATATGGGTGTCCGTCAAAAACATGCAGCATTTCAGTTATTTTCCCATGATCCGGTTAAGGTCCTGTCAAAAACCAATTCGAGCCAATTTCCATACTATCCCGTACATTCGCCCACATTGCCGTCATCATCGCTGTCAACATCAACTTCTTTCAATTGGCATTCGATTGATATTATAAGTTGATTGGCGATGTGGACGAAAACCGTCTTGGTTGGTTCGTTCTCAGCGATATCCTTATTTTTACAAGTTGCACTACCAAAGCCATTTACTGTCACCAGCCACCAAGAGCATTCCCACCACGTCGTTCCAGTAATTTCTTTATTCGACGGAATGTCGCAGGATGTGTTCTGAACTATGTCAATCCACAAGAGGTCCTTGCGTTCTCAAGCTATTTTCGCAGTTGTCGCTATAGCCGTCATCGTCATCGACCGTTGAATTATTGATGTAAATAAATTAACTGTTGACGACAGGCCGAAGAATTCGCTTGCAAAGTGGAAAGAATTCCTTCGATGGTTCCGCGTTTAACCAATGTTCAATGGCCATGTTGTTTCGTTACGTTTCTCATGTTCGATGAAGATGACGACGACGACGACAAATATTGAGGCCTGCTGCAGAATCAGAGTCTTATTTAATTTTACAATTCGATGAATTGGATTCCTTTTTTCTTTTTATTTCGGGGTGGACGTGTAGAGCATTTTAAAAGAAATGGATTTCAATTGATCTGGTATAAGGAATGACTGATTGGTTTTGGTGTGAAGTTTGAAAGCTGTTGGTTTCACGGAAAAGTGATTTGTGAATATCAATAGAGTGGTGTTAGAGAATTGTAGACGGTAATTGAGTTGTTTTGATTTTTCGGAAGTTTTTGAGGGGGCTCGATTTTTGAGTTTGGGGCTTGAAGCTTTATTAGATATAGATTGTTAGATACGAATATTATTGAAAATGATTGATGACAGATAAAGTAAAATCATCCAAGAACAAGTAAATCAATTATAGTGTACTTGCATAATTTATTGCAAGTTATGTGCTTTTTGCATGACAAAATCTATTATATTTTAAAATAAGTAGTGTTGAAGTATTTTTCTATTTAGTCATTAGAAAATTTCACAGCTGCAGCTTAAAAAAAATATTTTTTTAATTTTTTTAAATTAAATTAAAATAAAAATTAAAAATTAAAATTAATTGCCTGAAGCAGTAGGCCACGTACGCTTTGTTGGTAAATTTTGAATGATGAACACTGCGGAAATAACAAAAAATTGGTGTAGTAGGTTTATATGATTTTTTATATTTCAACAGTAAAATTATTATTAAACAGAGGAATGACTACGGAGTAGTTCGATAAAAGATTGCACTGATAAATTTTGAATTTGACGTTCTATATTCTCTTAAATTTAAATCAAATGCAAAGCTGATACTGAATTTCGGCATGCATTGATGATAACTATCGTTGCAAAATTGTTGTATCTAAGGGAGACCGAGTTTGCCATTGGGGTTATTTTTCGCAAAGGCCACCAATTAAAAACTAAGAGCATTGTGGAAATAAGTACGATAGCACTGTAACTATGCGGTCAAACATAATGCCACTGCATATTATTGTGATCAAATTTAAATTACGCGGGTATATCGATACAGACAAGACAAATCATTTTGATTTCAAGTTGATAGTACTGTCATTGACATCTGCTGCAAATTTCATGTCATTATCTTCATTGATGAAATATTTTCGCTTGCATTTTGTGACCAATTACTTAAAAGCGAATTTGACGGTTTTCACAATGTTTAATTTTAATAAGCAAAGAAGTTGCATTAAATTTGGTTTCCGGAATAAATCTTCCGCAGCAGGAACATTAAAATGTTGGCCTTAGTTGACCACGCTATGTCGGGAAAAAATGTAAGCAAGTGGTACAAACAGTTCTAAGAAGGTAGAGAAAGTGTTGAAAACACAATACATGCGAACTTACCGCCAAAAACAACTGATGAACAACACTTCAAGGAAATTAAAGATTTGGTACTCAAAAATTATTATTATATTATTGTTTTGTGTCTGAAAAAAGTCAAATCTCGATAGGTTCTAAAAACTCTAACTTTTTTCTCGCGATTACATCAGTGAAAAATTATTTCTGACTTTCACGTCATGAAACTCATCATTATTGGAGATGGGACTTGGATCTTTGCACACGAAACAACCGACCAATCGAACAATTATCGTGCCAAAGGTGAAAAAAGTCGCTCCAAATTTGAAGGTAACATAAAGGATGGACTTCTCTCGCCGGGTCAAAATACTTAGTAACAAAGAATAATATTTAAGTGTTATGCATCATTTGCGTAAAGCTATTCGCATGATAATGGATAGAATAATCGACAGACATCTCTTGATTTTTACATCACGATAATGCACCATCTCCCACTACACGAGAAATAATTCTGCGAGCCCATTTCGGTAAAAATGTACCTTATAACTATCCACAACCACCTTTATGACCTGATTCAGCACGGTGTAACTTCTGACTACTTTAAAAACTTAAAAGACTGCTTCGGGGAAACCCTTTTGACTAGATTTAAGAGGTAAAAATCGAATCACTGTGCACTTTGAAGTCCATTCTGGAAATCAACTTTAACAACTGTTTCGAGGATTGGATTGTTTTTAGTATTGTGTCTAATTGGGACTAATTTGAAGCAAATTAGATAGATTTGAGAGAATAAAGATTTTATATAAAACAGTAGTACTAATATTCAGTATACTAGCATCTGTCTCATGATTTGTATGTTTTCAAAAGTACTCTATATCGGAATGTTTTGAGTCATTTTCACTGCTTGAATATTTTTGACTTTTTTAAAACATTTTCAAGCAAATGTTAAGTCATGAAACGGGAAATCATGTTTAATACTCCCGGATTGCACCTTCCGATTGGTGGGCAAAAGTTTACAAAGTATAAAGGTATCATTATGATATCTTTATCACCGCACTGTACACAACAAAATTGCACCCTTTGGACAAAGCGGTCTTCGGGCTATTGAAAATTATATAGATACCGGAATATATCAATGGTTGATTGATGCAGGCTCTTCTTTAACTATTTACAATGTACCATGCATTTTTGAAAAATCGTTTTCACTGTGGTTTATGCTAGCCGAAATTCAACCAAGATCTAGGTCCTGCGGAATTTGTCCGTTCTACCAAAATGTTTTCACTGACCATGCATTTCAAGATCTATCGCAAGAAAAAGATTCACCTAGGAAAAATCGAATAATAAGTAGCGAGAGGAAATGTAAATCCATAATATCAACGGAAATCCATAATATGCATATTAGAAAATGATCTAATCGAATTGAAGAAAACTATTTTTCGACAAGTAAGTAAGAGGGAAATATAAAAAAAGTTTAAAGAGCTGTTAGGTGGCGAAGGAGAACAAAAGCAATAGATGATGTTTGTGTCAAATACTCAAGCGAACACAAAACATCCGAAGATTTGTCTGACCAAAAAAGCTATGACCTGAACTATGATCTGAATTCTCCGAGCTACTTTTCTCATAGCCCTTGTAATAAAAGCTGTGCTGAATATCAAAAGGCTTATTCAGTGCACAATTAGGAAAACAAATTATTCGCTATCGCCAATGAATCTGCCTCTACTAAGAATTTTCGATGCGGATGTCAGGAGTGTTAGGCAGCATGCAGTTCAGGAGTTAGGCTGTTCAACATCAAATAAGACGACCTACTGGTCTTAGATGAATTAAACCTTCATCTGCATTAAAAACGTAAATTTTCCCAAAATTCCCATGAGGTTGTTTGAAGCACCAGTGGTTCAAAAATCAAACTTAACATAGCATTGGCACACTCCAAGGCTCAATCATAGGACCAATACTTCCTATATGTCCCTTCCTGTATGTAATATTCAGTTGAGTTCAAAATATATTATTTACGCAGATAATACATTTTTACCTAAATGCTAGTTGAGACTAGGAGGAATTAGACTGAGTGGTTCACGAAGACTTGTAAAAGTGCCACATTTGGTTTCATGGTAATAAATTAAAAATTAATGTACTTAGATAAAATACATTACTTGGATTTTAAACAAAAGAATGGAAATGAGGCATCGTTAACATCTTTCTCATGATAGCAGATATATTTATAGAGATGTAAAGAATAGTTCTGTCTATAGATGAAAAGTTTTCTTGGTTAGATAATATTTTATGCATCAATTCTAAAATGTACCCAATTATTGATTTTCTTAAGCACATTAAACATTTCAACTTAGGTGTCTGAAACCTGTTTTTTATGCTTTCATTTATCCCACTGTCATCTATGGAATACATCTTCCTCAAATATTAATATGCTGAGATGAACGCTTGACAAAACGATCAAACCAGTCCGCCATTAATGTATAAGAACTCCAACTAATCAACTTTATGCCATCAAAAGGAGGATATTTTATAAATTATAATCCTACGGTAGATAAATGTTATCTGGAAATCAGTACACAAAAAAAATTGATTGGTAATTACCAAATAAACACGGTTACAGCACCAGATCCGCCCGGAATTGTAGAATTTACAACGATCTGACAGAAGTTATAGAAACTGTGTCAAATTTGTTGCTTCAAAGAAGAAGCTTTAGAAATATGTAATAACAAATGCAAAATAAGGTTTTTTCGTTTCTCTTCTTATTTTTTCATTTTATTCTAATTTTTTCTTCTCATTTTTTAATTTCATTCTGCACATTACTTTCAATAATATAATCCGGCAACATTTGTTCGCCCTTATTCCATAAATTGTTTATTTTTTGTTCTTTGATTTCTTAATTCGCTTCTGTTATACCAGTGCCGGTCTCTAGCTGATAGAGACATTATTGAATTCATCTTTATCTATGCGTGCATATGTGCATTTTCCGCCACTGTCCTTTTATTTAAAATAGCTAATAGCATCCATATTTGGCTAATAATCTCATCATTGCTAGCGTATTATTTTTCTCCCACTCTTCCAAAAAGTGAAAGTAAATTGTACGTAAGCAGAAGAAAATCACCAAAGAAGATAGAGAAACAGTATCGAAGAGACATCGGGGAAGAAGGCATATTAAACTAAAAATATTGAAATCTGTCAAAAATTTGAAAAAATCTCCAGCTTCTTTATGAAAAACAGGCCTTCCAAATAAAATAATTGTTTTTTTTTGGTGATTTCACACACATTTGTGAAAATTTCTTAAATTTTCATTCAACAATGGAAATGTGATATTTGAACACCTCTTTTACTGTAAAATCTGAATTTCTATCAACAAAAATTTTTATTTCCATCTTAAGCAAAATAAAGCTGTGACAATCTTCCCTGCATCAAATAACAGCCAATACAAGTGTAAGATTCGTTTTCTCAAAAATCATCTCTTACGAAAACTGTTGCCTTTGGTGAAAACGAGTTTTCTTACTTTCCAAATGACAAACGATAACTTTTATTTACATAATGAGCATTGAAATAAATCCTGCGCAAATTTGTTTTTCAAAATACATACATAACTTTGAAGTCTTGTGGAAATGTGACAACCAGATTTGGTCTTCCTTAATTTTTTACACAGTCGGCTAAAAAAAGCAAACAATAAAAACAACATCAGTTGGGAATATTCTGTAAATAAAGATTTCCTACAGGGGTTGATTATAGGGCCTATGCTTTTCCCCATCTACGTGAACAGCAGAGAAACTGGGTGCCGGCAAAAGCCTTTCGGTTTGTACATCAAGAGCTAATAGGTTGAAAATGGATCCGATACAGCAGCCTATAGCATGCTACAATATGCTGCCATAGACGGTAAGGAGCTCAAATAACATCATTAAAGTTCAAAGAAAACTTGAAATCGTACATAAAAAAAAATAGTAACAGCGGACAATGACATTAACACCAGAGTTTTTGCAGACTTGAAATTTTACCAGTCAACCATATTATTATTACCTTAGTGACAATTGTCTCAGAAAAAAATGCATTATTCAAATTGCACATCAAATCCATATTCAAATTGCAGTCAAGTATCAGTATAAAAACAACGGACTCTAAGTAAATAACTGCGTAAATAATTTTCTTTAGACACCCTTTCAAGAGTGCAATTTTTACAGGCCTCTGTTATCCTGTCCCTTAGTTTTTCATGAACACCTTTGATTTTCTAATATTTGTTGAAAAAAAAATACATTTTTTCACAGCTTCTTTGAACATATTCATTTGCGGACATATGAAACCAATTTTCGGGCGAAAATATGTTAATGGCTGTTTTTTAGCAGCGATTCGTATAAATCAGGACATTATTTTGGAAATTTCTGAGTAGAATCAACTGAGCAGAATGAACATTCAGCATCTTAAGAGCCAAACTTTATCGAGCATCGAATGTATTTAAAAATGTTGTTTGATACGGTGAAAATATTTATTTTTAAGTGTCACTGCTCTAATAAAAAATAAGTGAAAAGGATTCAAATTACAATTCACACGTTCATAATCTTCCACAAGTCTAAATAGTTCCATAATGTGAACTGACTTGTGTTTAAATTGGCCTCAACTACCGACAATCGAGAGCATGCTATATATTTTCACTGAATAAGGTCCGTCGTTTACTTCATAGTAGCATGTGGGTTGGTTCTATCTCACCAGGGAAATCAGAAAGATTCAAATCCAACTTCAATCAACAGTCTAATTCATTCTTCAAAACATTCCACTTCTCATATAATTATCTCTCAACCACAAAATTTAAAATCCACCTATTTCTAGAATGAACCAGGCGTTAAATTATTGTGATTCTGTGCAACGAAAATATGTTTGTACATATTTTTCTGACTTTTTCACTGAAGATACTTTCAACTTGACATTCAGCTAACGTTCTTATCCCCAGATAATACACGAAAGACAATTCGTACAGCGTAAACTGCGTTCGTACCAATTACGAAAAAGTCCTGCGACATAAGCCTGGTGTATCCTAACCGCGAAATCCTTCTCAGTACCTACACAGAATCCCGAACGTAGATAACCACTCGCGGGGTTCTTAAACTCTGAAATAGGTCATCCATTTCACGCTAAAGGATACACACAACTTCGAAGAACACAAGGCCGAAATTCAGTGAGCTCTCCCACACCAGGTCGAAATGGAGCAGCTTTTAAGAAATAAAGCAGACACTTAGCTATCTGCTGTTAAAGTATGTGAAAAGAGATGTATGTGTACATATTATATCAATTTTGATTATTCTCCATATTTTCGTGTGACGTGTATTTTCTGTATCAGCAGTTGTTTCGTTATAAGCAGGACGTGATACTTACATTGGCTATAGATGTGTTGTTCCTCGAAACTCAAAATGTTTCCAAACTGCTTTTCGTACGTCTGTATCAGCTTAGGTATTTTCACGGAAAACACATAACTCACAAAAAACTCAATTCGCATCGCTTCATTTCAACAAAACTGAAAGACAAATGGTAACTTCCCAAAATTTTCACAGTATTTCACTTCAATTTGATTTCAGCTCTGATTTTCTTTGCGCCGGTAACGGTAAACAATGCAACCAAGAGACAACCAAAAACAACAACAACAGCGTATAGAACTTAAATGAGAAAGATTCGAAGAATGGCACAACTCAAATCGACAAAATTATAGGGAAAACTCAAATTCAACTTATTACACTTCACTGGTTACCGATTTCGTTCAGTCAGTGCGTACTGCTGCGATAGGATTACGTCTCCTGACTCAAACAATACCGTTATCGAAAAGAATACTTTAGTTCGGATGCCTGCACTTGGCCCGGAAACAAAATCAATTATTTACTATGCACTGTCGAAAATTAAGCACCATCAGAGCTGTTCGGATTGGATGAGACTTGTTCAAGGATTCACCTTGAATCTTCGTGAATCGCAGCAATGAGATCTTTGACCGGCTGTGGATACTTGGACAATTACTGTACTATGAATGTGATCAGAAGAACTTGCGAAGGGAATTCGCAATATTTACGGCAGTTTGCAAACGTTATTATCTTCTTAGTTTTCACCTTTCTCGGTTTAATTTCACAACACCTTTTGCGAGTGAAATAAAATCGCAGCCAAAGCAAATGAAAATTACTATCACAGCTCTCGGACACACACGGAAACTTGCACTAGTTCGGCCAACAGGTGAACTCGCAACACTCGATCGAAGTCGCGTACGGATGAAAGAAAACTGAATGAAAATGAAATCTGATCGGAAAATAGCTTCAACTCTCGTCGCGAAAAATTTCTGCGCGCTGCAGCCGCTCGACGACAAAATCACGCATACTTCCACTCTCATACACTTCTCGATAAGTACTGGAGGCCAGCCAACGTTTCCACATCGTCTGCAGCGCGCCACATCGTGCGCCCGCAATGAAAACTCCGTGTCGGACGATGATAACAAATTTTCCCATCCGTGCCAGGCGTGCAAGTTGCCGCCAACGGACAAAGTACGCGTTGAATGCGACAGCGATGAGCCTAGGTATGGAAAACTCAGGCATTTCCATCCGTAGATTTCTGAGTACACATATCAACCTTCTCCACCCTGATTCCTCGCTGTCAGACAGATTTGTAGCCGGTTTTCCACTTTCCAGGTGCTCGTAGCATCCGTCGCAGCCCGCTATCTCCGGACAGTAAATAGCTACCCATGCGACACTGCACAGCATCTTATCTGGACCAGAAAACCCGAAGCTCCTACGAGCGTGCTCCGTTCGGTACCGACTGCACGTAAACAAACGCTTTCCAGTATCTTCACCGGACATCTAACTAGATTTACCTGTCCAATGGAATGCGTTGCACTGCTGTGTTTCTATTCGCCATACTCAAAGGAAAGTATCTATCGCACATGAACGCACTTCCAGCAGATACATTCTTCTTCGGCACTGGATTCCCCTGCGTGGAAGTGAGAACACTTTCTGTATCTTCTCCGCCGCAGTACGGCTGGAAAGCGAGAACAGTTGGAAAATCTTTACTTTCATCGGAGCGATCTGAGTGCGTGCGTTTTTCGTTTTGTTTGTACAATGTACAATGAATGTAGCATCTGTTTTGGATTTTCAAATTTCATCGAGCCGAGCATGCAAGTAGTCGGACGGACAGTAAGATGATGCTCTTATGAGTTTCTACATCCATATAATTGCATAGTCAAGTTTGAAACGAACGACGGACGATTCTGCCAAACAATCGAGGATGGCAAGAGCGTATCCTATTCAAAGCCCTTGAAATTTTGGGTGAAAATCGGCTCTGCAATGGACGACAAGGAAAACACTTTTCTCGATTTTCGGGTGATTTTTTCGCCTGAAAGAAAACACTCTTTGCATGAAAGTGGGAAACATATGCGCTGATGAATTGGTTTCAAGAGCGCGAAGTAAACGATTTATTGTTTTGGTTTTGGCTTTGAAACAGGTTCAGATTTTTTTGAGATTTTTCGAGATCAGAAGGTTGTGTTATTTTACAGGGGAATGTTTAGGCTTTGAGTGTTTAATTTTTTTCCCATTGGAGGAGAAGGAACCACTTTTCATTTAGTTAGACTGCGTTGGGTTTGATGGTGAAAAAAATTGGTTACATGCTTGTAAAATGTATATATGCTTGTAAAATTGGCATCGATGACATGAATGACCTTATAAAAATCGTTCTTTCGCGTTAGTAATTTTCGTTGATATTTTAATTTAGAAAGTCGGGCGTGAAAACATTTTATAATTCTCTGAATTTTTATTTCATTCATCGATAGTTTATTGAGAGGACAGCCTATTGAGAGGGTAGGATACATATGCATATTTTCAGTCTAATCTACTATGTGTCCGATGCTCGTTGATGTAGTGTTAATCTAAGTATGCAGAGCTATTTTTAAACAAGAGTTTTCAATGTTGTATAGTCTGATGAGAAATTTTGAAAATTTCAATTCGACAGGTTTAGTAAAAATTTTATCAATCGTTTACAATTTTTCTTCACAGGTAAAAATTTTTCAAGGTTTTAGATGGTTTGAAGGATTTCTGTTTAAGGGGCTCAACCAGTGTAACAGCAAAAAAATAAGGTGTTTGTCGGGAATTTTTTAAATAAAAAGTTTTGCACTGATTGTTTTGAAATTTTCTGAGTATATTGATACATAATTAAAGTATATTTATTTATATAATTTCAAATGAAAATCTTCTATTTTCTTTTACTTATGCGCTATCTCTCAGAGGTCCAAAAAAAAAAGTTTCCGCACTGCTGCCCTTGTTACGGTCTTTACAGTGCCTGAAATAAAGTCAAACAAAAAAGGCGTTAAAGCAGATGATATCACCTGTTGATTGACGCAGATATATGGGGGAAAAATGAAATCCAAAAAAATGGCGCAGCTTTGAAAATTTTTTTTTAAATTTTGCTTAAATATCTAATGGTATTTTCCTTAGCAAATTAACAATTTTCATTCGATTAAAATATCGTATATCATTCGATTAAAATATCGTGATATGATATGATATATCATATCATTCAATGCAAAAATGAATACTTAAAATGACGAAATAAGATTTGAGTCGATTGGATAATTATTTTTCAAGTTACAGAGTCAGCAAATTTAGAAAACGCTATTTTGAGAAAAACCTGTTTAAAGAAAAAAATACTGATCTTACATTTATAAAACGATAAATATCATACCTAATCCTAATTTGCTATTCCAGGCCCGTATAATTCACCTTCTTCTTCTTCTTCTTCTTCTTCTTCTTCAAAAAGCTGCTGTTGGCTTGCTGCAGCTCTCCTTCGAGCGTGGCTGCCTCATGCCGATACTCTGCTATGCGAAGCCTCGTTTCGACTCGTTGATCGGCATAATTACTTGCTGCATGTCCGATCGTCACTCCCATGACACTGAATATCCTTAGAATTGATAAAAATCCATCATTGAATATTACAGTAGCAAGGTAATTCGCTATTTCAAGTGTTTTTAAGCCGCTATGAAGGTGTTTCGGAGCAAAATGCCAGAGCAAGCCATTGTAACTGTCGTTGTTGTTCTGGGTGTTATTCCCTTGACATCTATCGAGCAACTCACGTCTACTCAAGTCTTCGTATATTGGTTTAAGAATTTTTTGAACCTTTGGGTGAATTGGAAAATAATCATGCTTGAACTTTCGCATGTTCTGTCCCTGAGCGTCAGCAACACGATAAGCACACCAGCTTTCAGCACCTTCTGGGCAGTTTCCATGGTTTGGATTTTCACTAGAACTCAAATGATGGAATGTAGCCCAGATTTCTTTTTCCATTTCATCAACAATATCATGGTGTCTTGTGATCGCTAGCCCATAGTATTTTTGGAGTTTATTGATCAGCTTATCTGATAATTTGACTGTATTTTTACTCCTTCCCCCCAAATCTTTATTTAATTTTTTCGCGTTGCGGCATCGAATTCCCATTCTTTTTTTAACATGTAAATAACACTCGTTTTTCTACGGGGACGTCATATGGATCTAACGTTAGTAGTCCTGTATATGTGGCACTATCACCATCGCCAATATACCGCGTATATTTCACACCGTATTTTTCAATCGAGCTTCCGAACATTTCCTTTGGACTATCGACTTCCATTTTTTAAGCTGAACCTGAGTGATTTATATCGCAATCATCATGCTGGGAAAGCCATTCTTCGTACTCTTCAGGTTCTGTTTTTTTCTTCCTCTCCCAGTACATACATTTTTGACAGTATGTAGATTTTACACGTGTATCGATGATCTTTTTGCAATACTTTCCTACAAGAGTTATTACGCCAAAACGTGAAACCGTCAAATTCGTTTCTGAGTTTTCAAATTCTGATGTCAGCTTTCGCTCTTCTTCAACGGCTTTTTTTAACGGATAATTTGTAAACCGATTCAGCTGCTTTCCAAAAATTTTCGAAGCAGCCAGCGTAAGTGACATTATTGAATTTGCTCAGTAGATCCATCAAACCACAGAATAAATTCAAACCATTTATCCCGATACCTAGAAACCGCATCACACCTACTATTTGTCTATTCATTTCGGTTGCATTTCCAATCATAGGTCCAGAATTTATGTACGATACACACAACAGCAATCTTGAAACCTAAACCTCTCGGATTCGTTTGTTTGAAAGTAATATATTTCACACAAGTTTTGCACATCACTAGGTTGCTAATAGCAGTAAAAACCGACAAAAACTGAATAATACAATAGCCATGAGCAGGATCAATAAGAATTTCTTCATCGCCAGAATGTAAAAGTTTTTCAGAAGCCGTACTTGTATTTGCCGTGGACTGCTCAAACGTATGTTGATTTCCAGCAAATTTTCTTGTTTTCGATCTCGATCTATGCGCAGGTTTAGCATGATTACCTTTGTGGAAAGTATCACTAGATTTCTCACTCATTTTCACCAATTTTCAATTCCCGATAGCCCGCTTTGCTCTATACAAAGTTTACGAGGGAACTGAATAAATCGTTCAATTTAAATAGGTTTATCTGCTCCAAAAGAAGTAATATCAGCAACAGTGTACAAAAAATGTCACAGGTAAACAACTACGGATATAAATTTTTGCATTCAAATGCCGGTGGGAGGGTCCCTAACTTCATAATAATACCCACAAGGATGTCAAAGCCCAAGCAACGACTCAGGTAGAAACTGGCTTACATTACTTACTGGCTTTCTAAATACTCCGAAACTGTTTCAGTCACGTATCTGAAATTTTAGTATGTTTTTCTTAAAGGTATAGGCAATCGAAAAATACAAAAAAATTTTTTTTGATTTTTTGAAAGTTTCACACTGGTTGAGCCCCTTAACTGCCTGTCGTAGCTATTTCCAGTTAACCACTCAACACAAACGTATTTCTTACGCTTATCAAAGGGCTCTGTAAATTTCATAATGATTTGATGGCTGTTTAGGAGGTTATCACAAATTAAAATTTCATAATTTTTCTTTCCCTACTTTCATTCTCTAAGCGCCTGCATGATGTTATAAAATTCCAAGCTAAGAACATAACTAATTTTCACACCCTTTATTTTTTCCACAAATATATGGTTTCCATATATGTATAGGGGTGCCTAGATCAATAGACACTGAAGAAGAGGGCAGATTACCCTTGAAATATCGATATATGTCGAATAAAATAAATAAATGTAGCTTCAAAAAGGAAAAAATTGATTTAAATTAAAATATAAATATGTATTCAGAACGCATTTCAGCTATCACAAGTTACGTTTATTTAAGTTATTTAAGTTTTATTGCTACTTGTCAGCTACCATGCATCTATATTTTAAAGGACATCTGTCCGTTTATACAAACAAATAAATAAATATATTTTCTTAAAGACACCAGCGTAATATTAGCTTTCATACCCAGCAAACGTGCGTTCAGCACTTTCGCATACTGTTGTAAAAACTTTTCCATGTGTTGATACGTTTTCTGATGAGTTTATATATTTTCTATTTCTCAATGATTATACATGCTGCTGTACAACTGCTAAACTCCTGAGCAGGCTGTCTAGTTGTTGTAGTTTTCCGACACGTTGATGAATCTCTTATATATTTACGGTTCCCTATTTACAATGAATATAAAGTACTGCTGCACTACTGCCAAACTGGTGACCAGATGGTGCAATTCAAATCTTTTCCCAAAAATCAAATCGAGTTGCCCATACGTCAAGCGTCAGTCATACTTCGCAAGTGATACGTCAAATATTTTGAAACTTATAATTAAAATCAAATTAAAATCAGTCAAATATTTTGAAACTTATAATCTTTTTTGCTCTAATTAAAGAAGACATAAATACAAAGTAATGCAAATGTGATGACATGAATGCAAAGTCATGCGAATTTACTATTGGTGACATTATAGCTGTGCAGCCATATCAATGTCCTCCTATACTGCTTCTAAGGCAGTAGTACAGCAGTACATTTTGCCTGCTGCTGTTTCACCACTTCAGCAGTAGTATAGCAGTGCTGTTGCACTCCTTCTATTCCTATCGTTTGTTTTTTTCCTATTTGTGTGATGGAAACGACCAACCACGAAACAAAACATATTACACGTACGCAGCTAATATGAAGTAAATAGGTGAATTTTGGGGTAAAATACTATCTCTAGCATTAAAAGCATTCACGGGTTTATTCAAGCCTTCTGTAGAACTTTAGAAGTAGTGCTGTGTTTGCTGGGATATATTTACTCATCGTTAAAAATTGAAATTATTTCTTTTTTAAATTAAATAAATATATATATATAATTTCACTATTCCGCATCAAAATTCGATTTTTTCGCAATTCCCCACCATTTCATATAGACTATTTTCATTGCTCAAAGAGATCTAAACATCCCTTTGAATTCAGAATCTCTACATTTTCTTATAAGAAATAAAGCATTCCCACGGTTCAGCGCCATTTTCAAATCAAGAACTGTCAAAATATTGCCAGGCAGATGGCCAAGCATATGGCATACCATATTGCCTACCATTTATGGCAGACCATAAAATATGGCATACCATAGGTAGCCTCCACTAGCAATTTAAAATGTTATGCCATATGAAATTGCTAGTGGAGGCGGCCTGTAAGGTATAAAAGACAGCTATCCGCCAAAACTTTAGATGCCTGTTAAATAGCTGCCTAGGTTTAATCAAGATGGTGGAATTTCACCTTTATTTGATTATTCAGTTGCGATCAAAGTTAATTTATAAGGGTTTTTGTTAAATAACGATAAATAGATGCTGCAGGATATTCAATAGCATAAGTAATCTGTACTCTCCAACCGCCTCAAAATTGTCCTTCAAATCTTCCCTTTTCCAAGCCGTAATAAGTTCAAAGTGCTACATTCTATAACCTCTTATGCCAAGCTATATGTCAATGTTTTATTTGTTATTTATTAATTGTTTTTGATTTATTTCTTAATTATTTAAGGGGACATTCGCCTTTGAAATTGAAAAAAAAAACACTTTTTAAAAATTTCACTATGAAAAAACTATTATATTTATTGACAAAATTTCTTTTGGACATTGTTAAACAGTCTCTAAAGAATATTTAAAAAATTGTTTTTCATTTTTAGTTTCCCTTGGCTGCTGTAGAGGGCGTTATCTAAAAGTTACTTTTCAAACGGTAGGACTTATTGTGGACTTCCTGTAACAGATTTTTGAAAAATTCCAAATGGATTTTATTCTTGAGACTCAAAACTAAACAATAAGCCTCTAAAACTCATACTTTTTCATATTTTGAAGTTTTTGTATGTATATTTCTGAAAAATGCGAAAAACGGCATTTTTTGGGGGTAAGTCATCCCCGTAAAAAAAAGAGGGGAGTATTTTTTAAACTTTTAGAGGCTTATTGTTAACTATTTTTAATAAGTAATCGAATGATTTTTGATTTTTTAAAATCGGTCGAGTAGACTCGGAGAAAAATGTCCTACCAGTTTGAAAAAGGTAGTTTCGAGAAAAACGCGTTTAAAGTTTTTTTTCACCATAATTTTATTGAATAAAAGGTCGAAAACTTTTTTTTTACCTTAGCTGTAACTTTTTTTCTATTACGAATTTCTTGATAAAATTTTAGGAGGCAACTTTTGAACGTATATAGAATCGAAATATGTAAAAATCTCAAAATCGATTTTTTGAAAATTTCAAAGGCGAATGTCCCCTTAACTTATTTACTTTTTCGTTTTATTTTTATATACTCATATTAATTATCAATTTTAAATTTTGCTTTGTATTGTTTATGTAACTTGTACCTTTCTTGGTTAATAAATAAAATAAAATAATTTATAACGCTAATATAATTTAAATTGAAGTGAACTTTACTTGGTATACTTATGTATTTGCAATGGAAATTATGAAAAGATATCTTCCCCGAAATCCGAGTTATTTTTGGTCATGTTATCTTACAAAACTTCCTGGTTTGTAGTTTTTTGATAAGGCTCCAAATTTTTTTCAAGAGCGACAAATAATTGAGCTTTACAATGGATATTGATATTTTGAGTAACCTAGTCTGCTCTTCAGCGTCTATTGTTCTAATTTCTACAGAACATTTTAACGCAAATTACTTTTTAAATTACATTTCTGTTTATCTTTAGTAGCACTGGTGTTTTTCGAAGGTTAACTAGTAGAGATAGACGAATCCCCGGTTTGGAAGAAAATGATTTGAAACTACCTAAAGCTAGCAGCGATTTGCTTCAGTAAAAACTATTTCAAGCTCCCAAGAGCGTCACTATGAGAAATGTATTATCATCATTAGTGAGATATTCATGCATCTCAAAAATGTACTAATTTAGTTGCTTAATAACACTTCTCTTGAGCGATACGAACGAATTTTCTCCGGCATGATCCCAAACAAAACGATCTTTTTCTCTTTCATTCTTTACAAGTCAATTTTAAAGAAAGATTCTAATAAACTACAAAGCATTTTTTAGTAAAATGTTTTTTTCTAACTTCTTCGCCGTAACATTCCATGGCCGATTTACATTTTCAATTGCTACTACTTTTTAAGAAAAGTGAAAGATATATATCTTAGGTATTAAACTTTATATTGAATTGACATTTCTTGGATTTGTAATGCAATCCAAAAAAGTGGAACTCATACACTATTTTAATAATGATATCATCTGAACTCGCAGCAAAATGATAAATGCTAGTAAGAATTTGATGAATTTAACCGCATGATGTATGAAATGCCAAACGATAAACAACTACATATATTTAAAAACGCCAAAAATTGATTACTTTATCTTCAACTGGTCATCTTGTTTTTTTAATTTTTTTCTTCTTTGCAGATTTTGTGACAAGTCTTTAATTAGCGAGGTGGGGCGATTTACGGTTGAACTTTTGAAATCTCCAAATATTCTTATTTTTCGCATGATTTGTAGATTCGCAATGACACTATAGGTGAGGCCCATTAACGAACAAAGTCCTAGAAGCAATATCGTCCACTGTTCATTAATCGGGTGTTTTACAAACAATAATAAATACATTTGTTCGAATATTTCTCATACTACAACACCAACAAGAACATGTAAATTGAAAGTTAAATTCAAGCTGAGCTAGCCGGAATGCAATTTCCAATAAAATATACAACACAATTCAGATGAAATTCCATTGAATCATTTTGCTATTCACATTTTCTCTTCATTATATTGGTATTGTTTAGAATTGGAAAATTCAATATTTAACCTGCATATACATAGTTATAGCTTGATGCAACATAGCCACTTAGTAGACTTTCGTCAATAATTATGCCCTGCAGTCAGCAATACCGAAGTCGACATAAATTTAACTAGATCATTATCCGGGCCACAGTAAATTGATATTTCATGTAGGAAATCCAATCAAATTAGAAATTTGAATGCATTAAATGCACATAGAATGTATCTATGTGTAGGTATGTGTACAGTAAATAATGCAGATACAAACAATATCGAGTTTTATGCAAAGTAAGGCAGACCAGGTATATTACGAGACCTGGAATAGTATTCGACTGCTGCCTTCAAGTAATATGTAAATTACCTAGAATGCAAAGTAGCTGGTGGCCAGTGTAATTAGTTCGTATCGAGTTAGATGCTTGCATTATCAGTGTAATGACTAATTACCGTTCGGTGAACGTACTAGCATACATATAGTTACTGGAAAAAGTATTCGCACACTTGCTAGTTTCCGAAAAGAATGGAAAAAACTCACATTATTAAATCTGCAAGTGGAAGTAAAGCATGGCATATTTATTTACTACAGTATTATGAACTATTAAAATAAAAAAAAATCTTTCATTTGATGTAAATAATGATTCAAGCAAAAAACAAAATTTCAGAACTATTGCTTGTTTTGCACTCAAAAAGTATTCGCACACTATTGTGTTTTCACGAACAACTTTGTAATAACGGCAGTTTAAGTAACGGGAACTAGTTAGTGACGTTGTGTAAAACCGATCGAAGTGCGACAGATGTTAGAAATTGTATTTTTGAGTTGAAAAAAGTTAAATAAAAATCAGTGTTATCGAAAAGAGTCGTAAACAACAAGAGGAGCGAAAAATAAGGATAAATATGCGTGAATCGCTACAGAAAATTGGATCTTTGGTAAATCGGGCGTGGTGGATAGCTTCGCTTAGAGAAAAATCATCAAAAATGCTGCAACGACTGGTCGACTTAGAAAGCTTAAAGAAAAGGAATGACGTGTTTTTAATCGAAAAATTAAGAAAAATCCTATGATAAGTGCTCCAAAAATACTTGACTTAGTGCAAGAATAAAAGGGTAGAAAGGTATCGTCAGGTAAAATAAGAAATATTCTTTATGAAGTTGGATTTCATGGAAGAAAACCGTTGTTCCACAATTTATGCACAATGCACAAAATTATTATTCTATAATTATTATTCTGTGTAGCGGATGAAAAATATCGCTTAGCTTCTTATCAAAAAACAAACTTTATTGCAAACAAATTCAAAGTAATATAATCAAAAATACAATTACTACTTAATTAATTTTACACTTCCCTTGAATTCACTCAATTAACGTAATTTAATTTATGCCTTTTACAAATATTTCTTTCAAAACTGGTACGAGATGAAAAATATCGTTTGAATATTGTATGTTTTTGATCTTTGTAGCATACCAACACACCAGACGAAACGGCAATTTCTTGGTGTACCTTACACTAGCAATATTAAATACACAATTTTTAAGACACCTGGTTTTCCTCGGCTTAGTTTAATAGACGTCTTAATTTCTACTAACTTTATTACAAGTGAGTAAAGCTGGAACTTGAATGTTTGTGTAAAAATAGCCTGATCGGCATGCATTTACACCTATCCGAAGTTACGAAAGAAAAAAAGTTAGAAGAAAGCTAGGAAGAAGAACACAATTAGCATGCGCCAAGCAAAATACCTCTAGAGTTCGTTGCTTGTATGATCCTAATCGCAATTGACTTGTTGTAGAGTTGATTCTGCTTTTATTGTGATTTTTTAGTTCTCCAACGTGAGTGGGGAAATTCTCCACACTTATGGTAATCACAAAACTCGAATCTGTTATTATATAAACTTTTTATCTTATTATTCCAGAAGTTGTTGAATTTGATTTTCATTCATTATAAAATGAGTTACATATTAATTTAATTCTCTTGACTGAAATTGAATAAAAATTTATGCTTCCCATAATTTTATTCTCACAATAAATGACGGCATGTTCTCCACTTTCGATGTACTATAAAGTTGACGGATTCTTGTGTATTTCTCTTTCCATGTGTTTTTATGCACGAATTAAGGCGCCATATTCAGTTTAAAAACGAACGATATTTAGTTTGGTTTTGATTTGTGATTTCAATTCGTATATTTTCTTAATTCCAATGTATTTTAGTATAAGTTTGATAATGAAAATAGAGGCAAACATAAATATTAATAATTCAATTCGATTTTAGATGCATATATAGTACTAATTTGCAACGAGATGTCACTAGTGGCGTTTATTTATTTATTTATTTATTGTCTAAATCAACAGATACAAATCCAATTAAAGATTAGACAAGGAATAAACTTATATGTAAAAAAAAGAAAAGAGACTATAAATTAAGACTAAACAAAGTATAATGAGGCGGTGAAATTTAATCATAATTTAACACAGATATGACATTAAAAATTCAAAGAGTTACTTTATTTCATACGATAAAACGCATCCTCTTAACATAGTTTTAAAAATGCGTAACGAAGGCGGAAGAGGACCAATATTCAAAGAATTATGTTGCCTAGGCAAGCGTAAAAGAGGAGAGTAAAAATATGTATGAGTACGAGCAAATGGTACGTTGAGGATAAATGAAGACCTGGTAGAATGTACCGGGTCACGAACAGAAAACTGCGCTCTGGGGGATATAAGTAATAGAACCAGTAACCATTTTATATAGGAGACATTCGTCGAAATACACTCTGCGTGAAATAAGGGTAGGGATTTCAAGGATGGAAAGACGCATACTATACTCACAGTAGGGAATACGGAACTTGAGGAATAGTGAGCGAGTAAATTTACGTTGTACAGACTCAACAGCATCAATTAAGAAACAGTAATGAGGACACCAAATTTGACAACAATATTCGAGGACACTACGCACGAAGGAGATGTACAGGCGTACACACGAGGAAATATCAGTAAAAGATCTGGACGCTCTTAGAATGAAGCCGCACAAGCGCGAGGCCTTGGATGTGACACGCAAAATGTGGACATCAAATTTTAATTTAGTGTCAAACACAACACCAAGGTCCATGAAATTATCAATTGGATGGATGGAAGAGCCAAGGATAGAATAGGGAAACGTGATCCGGGATAATTTACATGTGAAGGACATCTGGAAACATTTAGCAACGTTAAGAGAAATACAGTTGACAGAGCACCAGTTACCCAGAGCAGATAGGTCATCCTGCAGCTGAGAGCAGTCATCCACTGACTCAACCACCCTGAAAATTTTCAGATCATCAGCGTACAAGAGACACGGGGAGCTGAAGAGAGAAGGAAGATCATTAATAAACAGGAGGAAAAGGAGAGGACCAAGAATTGACCCTTGCGGGACACCACAAGTAGGATAAAAGGGGGAAGAAGAACAAGAGTGAAACGTTACAAAACAAGCACGATCACGAAGGTATGAGGAAAACTAGCAACGGAGCTGATCCGAAATATTGAAACCATCAAGCTTTGAAAGGAGGATTTCGTGGTTCACGGAGTCAAAAGCCTTGGCAAAGTCTGTATAAGTCCACTTGCTTTTGCTGGTCGATAGCGGAGGCAACAGTATTGGTGAACGAAAGAAGGTTGGAAACTGTTTACCTACCTTTGACGAAACCATGTTGCTCAGAAGCGAGAAGAGGTTCAATTAGAGGGTAAACCCTGTTGTAAACAACTTTTTCGAGAAGCTTACTGAAGCAAGATTGAAGTGATATGGGACGATAATTGGAGACGCAGGATGAATTTCCGGTTTTTAGGATGGGATAAATATTTGCTGACTTCCAGGAAGAAGGAAACGTACCGGAAGCAATACTAAGGTTAAAGAGGACAGATAAAGGAACACACAAGGATGATGACAATTACTTTGCAAATATGTTAGGTAAGCCGTCGGGTCCGCAGCTGGTGCTACTATCTAGGTTAGTAAGCAAACATTCGACCTCCAACGGGTTCGTTAAAAACAAACAACAATTATTAACATCTGGAGAGGGAATATTAGCAGAGAGAGATGGATTAGGATAAGAGGTAGGAGAAGAAAAGAAAAGAGCAAACAGCTCACATATTTCTTTAGGCGAGGAAGCAGACAAATCATTAAGTTGCATCAGAGAAGGGATAGAGGGAGACTTTCTAAGGGAACGGATATAGGACCAGAAGGGTT
This sequence comes from Nemotelus pantherinus, assembly GCA_963978885.1. Lineage (NCBI taxonomy): Eukaryota > Metazoa > Arthropoda > Insecta > Diptera > Stratiomyidae > Nemotelus > Nemotelus pantherinus. Next base: position 24,618,979 of record OZ022264.1, on the reverse strand, counting down.
TCTGTTGACAGGATGATATGGAGGCTTCAATGTGGGCATGATAAGCATTCATCGCATCTTCAACCATCTTTTTAGCATACGATCGTAAATTTCTGTATCTCAGTAAGTCAGCTTCTAAGCCGGAGCTGTTACATGGGATATAAATCGAGGATACAAGTAACGCAGTAGATGGAGTAACGGATATACGAACAAGGATACATTCAACAGGCGGAGAAGGCACGAAATCGGTACAGGAGGACTCGCTAAGTGTATTGCGAACAGCAACTAAAACACCGCCGCCGTCAGATAAACCACTGGCTGAGCGATCACGATCTTTGCAGAAGACAGTAAAAAGAGGTTAAATTTCATTATTGAATACATCCCCTGTCAGCCAGGTTTCAGCCAGGTATGGGACATATGCATCAAACTAATTTTCAAAACGTAAGTAATATAGTTTTTTGTTTTGTTTACTATAATTGTTCTGTTTTATTTTAGGGAGTTGCTGCAACGACCGTTTATCAACAAGGTAAAGAAAAAAGCGTGTGATTTTCGCAAAAAAATACGAAAATTGTATCCCCGATCTATGGAACAGAGTTATATTCAGCAATGAGAGCAAATCTAATATACGAGTATTTGGGTCTGAAGTCCAGTACCGCATTGGAAGAGAAAAATATTCAGCCCACAGTGAAACATTGAGGGGGCACCGTGCTTGTTTGGGGCTGCATAAGCGCCAATGAGGTGGGCGACATGCATATTATAGATAGTACAATGGGCCACAAAATGTGTATAAACATTTTAAAACAATATATTCACCAAAGTGCCGAAAATATGGGTATCAAGGACAATTTGATATTCACCCAGGGCAACGATCCCAAGCATTCAGCCCTCAACACAAGACTGTGACTGCTTTGTAATACGCCAAAGTTGGTCAAAACACCACCCCAATCCCCGGAAATCAACTCCATTGAACACTTATGCGATGATCTTGAACAACAAATTTGGACTCGAAACTTATCGAACAAAAAAGATTTACAAAACGCATTATTAGAAGAATAGAATCAGATTTCTAGGGAAACTACACGAAAAATGGCCAAGAGACAAGAAGCTGTTATTAAAAGAAAAGGAGGGCCGACTTAATATTATATGATGTAATTTATGTAAGTAATTTATGTAAGAGCGACAATAATAAAAATTAATTAAATTCACTTTCAGAGCCTGACGTGCTCGAATACTTTTTGAGCGCAAAACAGGTGATGGTTCTTAAATTTTGTTATTTTGTTTAATTATTATTTGCATCAAATGAAATACTTTTGTTATAATAGCTGCATAATACTGTAGTAAATAAATTTGTGATACAATACTTCCAATTACAAATTTAATAATATGAGTTTTTTATTTTCTCTCTGTAAATTAGCAAGTGTGTGAATACATTTTGTGATAACTGTATGTATGTCTGCATTGATTTTCGTGCTTCCATGGCAGGTTTTGCTTATGTTGCATTTACCATTGAAAGCCTTATTGAAAGCCATCAGATCAATTAAGTGAAATTTCGATAGTGTTCAATGGAAAACACTAGCCTCCCTGATTCATTTTTAAATAGCTGTAGGAATAATTAGGCCACATGGTGGAGACATTGTTTCGGCGAAATGGTATTGTGATGGATTTGTTTGAATAAGACCGGCTGAAAAATTCAAATTCATATGACTATAAATTTTTGCAGCTTTTGTTGGTAATTCATCTGCATTTTTGTAGCCATATACGAATTCAATGCGTTGATGGATCTCAAATATGCGAACGGTAGAGAGATTCAATTTAATGCTGGCATACATTTTCAAATGGAACAAAAGTGGTTTACTGCAGCACCTGATATATTTTGATACGTTTTTTCTCTTAGTTCTCCAATTTGGGATTACATTGTGATTTCAGAAAATCTGTTTTTCTTCCCTACATCAGAATTGAATATATTCGACTATTTCTTTGGTTGTAGTCCTATTTTCAATTCGAAATCTCTCCCTGACTTTTGGTCGTCCGAATTCGGCCTTCAAGCGACGCACGATTGCATTTTCCGATAAGATACCACTAGACCATAAACATTTCTCCAGGTTTTCACGGCCTGAGCACTTTCTTTAATCCAAAAATTTCATAATTGCAGACGTAATTAGATACTATCAGTAACTTTGAATCTTTATGGTTGGCCTTTCATTCGGACCTGCTGTCTTTTGAAACCGGATATGGTCATTAAGGTGCACGAAGGTCGAGTAGGCCGACCATTTTCTTTCCTATCCTTTGACTCCAGTTCGCTTGGCTACTAAGAAAGAAAACATTGGTTATAATTCTCTTGGTCGACTTGGCACTTTTCTGCCAATGGGACGAGCAAAGATTTTTTGAGGTTGATAACAAGGCATACACTTAGATCTATGACCGGGTGACGATAATGGCAGGATGGTAATAGATCCCAGGCACCGATTGGCGCTCTGGTCTGATTCCCGTTTGTTGGTTATGTTGCGTTTCATTTAAGTTGACGATGGCATTCATAGATCATTTCAGTCTTGGTTTTCATTTAAGTCGAAAAGGACTTGACTGTGGCAATCCCATTTAGAGTTCGTCGTTACCTTTTCGAAGATTTTCATTAAGATTTTCATGGAAGATTGCGTTGAAAATTTCCTTTCTAAATATTGCTGACGAGCGATATGAGTCGGGTCTGGTTTAAGCAAACATTGAATAATGCAGGATTGTCCCATTTATTTTATTTGAACAGATATATTTGTATTGAAATTGTGGAGAGTTTACAGTATTTTAAATATGAATGGAATTCACCTAAAGGTAAAGTGGCCCCCGACTTAATTATTGATATAATGAACCGGAGAATATCTTACAATTTAAATCTAGCTTATGTTTGTTTTACATACATAAACAAACTAGCCACTAAAAGTCATAAACGTACTTAGTATGTCAAAAGCTACACTCCGCCGATTACTCAACTTAACCCGGATGCATTCATAAATCCCGCTAGTGTGGGGTTGGAAACAGTCTTCAAAACAATTGCTCCCATAGGCATGCCAACAAAGTATGTTTTTGGCTCACGATTCGCCTTTGAAGTGCAGCATTGCGGGATAAATGTTTGAAAAAAAATTGTTCACACGCATGCTGGACAAATATATACAAGCAAAAGAGAGTGCTCCTGCTAAGGGCGAAGATATTATTGGCTACATTTGAAAGTGAAAGAGCACCGACCATATATGTAGATACCATAAGTCTTCGATGTCAACAACCAGACGTTCATGTCAGGAGCCGGAAAGTAGAGGGTATTTTTTCGCGGTTTCGGGTTGTTGCTGGTCGTTAGTTGAAAGCTTGAAGCAATAGTCATTACTATTTTTTTCAAAAATAAAATAATAAGAATCACAAAGTTCCCTTCTAAGTTAGTTTAGATCCACATTAGAGCTTTGGGTTTATGCAGCAAGCTCCGTCTTTTAACTACATGTCAGTTACACAAACTTGAAGTCGTAACCACAAAAACATGTGTAATAAGACTCAATGCATCAACTAGCAGAGGTGGAGTTTCGTACTCTTCCGAAAATCTTCTTTTAGCTGGCCCGAAACGATCACGGGTAATAAAGTTTGTTCTGTAAAATAAGAACCATTGAAAATGCCCGACAATAAACGAAAACTTTTACCATCACTATACAATACTCTAAACGAGCCAAATGTTAGTAGCGTTGTGAACGACGCAGGCACTGAATATTCAGGATACTTGCATAGAACTTTCAGAACAAGTCTCACAGGCAGTGGTCATACCCGACCAATGTCACCTCATCTCACTATCGCGAAAGGCTCCGCGACCATTGCCATCAGCATTGTCGTTATTTTATTCCTGCGAACTTGCATCCACTGGAAATTAATAAAAACCTAATTAAGAGTGCTCTATAAAACTAATTATGAAATGTTTTGCAGACACCGATGTCGATTACGAAGACGGTTAGCGTGGCGAGGGCAGTACAGAAACTGGAACGCGGTTGTTGAAAAGTTGCGATGCACCGCAGAGTAGAAACGGCTAGGGACTAGTGGTTAAGTTTCCCATCAAGTGCGGGAACAGAGCATAAGAATAAACTTTGTGACTAGGTCTGGAGCTGACCTGGAAATCGTGCCGTTGAAAAAGCCTAATGAAAATGCCGTACTCGTTGATGCGTCCATTTACGCTTAACAGAAACCACGATGGAGACGTGAGTAACAGACTCTCGAGAACTTGTTCATCATGTTCCTGCAGCTTATAGCCCAGAATTCAGGATAAGTTTAATGATTTAGTCACATGGATTTTCTATGGGTCAATGGCTTTGATAGTTAGGTTTGGCGATGATAAGCTTTAAAGTTTATTGGAAAAAGAAGTGAAAACCTTACTTCAACCACTCTTTCTTGTCTGACAATACGACTCGAAATCGTTAACACGGCATCTTTTTTTCAATTATTTATTTATTGCCGAATCCAAACATGGTTAATATAGAGATGGGTCGTTTTTCAAATAACGATGCCGGCATCGGATGCGAGGAAACGATGCCGGCGTCGGTTATTGAATTATAAAATATCTGATGCCGATGCCACCGAAGAGATGCGATGATAATTAACAAATTGCCTACCAGAAGCAAAAACTACTTAAAACTAACGTTTTTCGTCATACATTCGAAAACATTCAAAAACGCTTCTAAAACGTTCGCATCGTTTTTTCGCATCGTTTTTCCGCATCGTTTTTCGTCAGCCGTTTTTCGTCATACTTTTCTGTTAGGAAAGGTAAAAATGTTAAGAAAATTATGGGATTTTGGACAGCATTATTTTTGAAGGGTTTTTGAATTTGGGATTTCAAACGTTTTCGAAGAGTTTTTGAATGTTTTTGAATGTATGACGAAAAACGTTAATTTTAAGTATTTTTCGCTTTTGGTAGGCACATTTATAATTACCAACTGTATGGTAAGTAGAGGAAACCCCCTTAATAACTTAAATAGGTGTACAAAAACCATTAAGTATAACATTCACAATAATAACTAGGGAAAAGTCCTGTCGCCTTCATAGTTGATGAATATTTGGCAAGAATAATATTAAATATGAGTAATAATTTTTTAACTCGATAGTGTTCTGGATGTAAAATGTTAGTTATAATAATGGATGTTTTGGTAAGAACTGAATAAAAGTAAAATTAAAATATGGTTATGTTAGTACATGCAGATTTTGCTTTTTCAATGCTTCCAGTAACGATACCAGCAACGGTGCCGGCATCGGATGCCACATTAAAAATAACGATGCGCATCGATGCCAAAAAAAGTGAAAACGCCCATCCCTAGGCTAATAGCATTATGTGTTAACGAAAAATAATATAGCTTAATTCTAGGTTTAATAGCTAAACCATTGCTTAACACAAACAATTGCTCGGCCATCCCAAGAGGAGCTTAGCTCGTGCTATGGGATCGTCAGTTTTGAGTTTCAATGCTTGTGACTTTATTTCATGATATGCAATTAATATCCGCAACTAATAAATATATTTAACTAATTAATGCTTTTAATTTACTTTTTTTTTGACAAAAATTAGGCTAAATATGATACTTTAGTAACTTTTGAAAATATGCTCTTCTAGTGCTTTTTTAAATCTGCTAATACTCTGCTTCTGACAGATGTTTATTGTTAAGCACTTAAATAGCCGAGGGGCAGCATAAAAACCATGGCTAGCTGCCAGTGCTATTGTAAATTTTTTTACATCGTCTTCTGCACGTTACCACTTCATCGCTAGTGCGTGGAAACTCAGTACTATGCATATGTAAATATTTCATTATTTTGAATCTAAATAGCATTGGTATAGGTAAAACACCAAAGTCTTTATATAATTGCAAAGTTGGATACCGGATCGGTTTTCGTAGACATATTTTAATACTATTTTTTTAAAAAAAAACCCGGTTTTTCCTTTCGAAGCTAGATATATTTAGTTTTTTTGTGACAAATATCGATATTTCGAGGGTAATCTGCCCTCTTCTTCAGTGTCTATAGGTCAATCAAAAAAAAAAAAAAAATATTTTAATAAATTTTTTGTGTATCAGAACCAACGGTTCTACGATAGATACAAGCAATCCACCCTAGCTGACATGACCATATTCTATTACTGACTGGACGAGTGCTAAGAAAATCGTTGTTATTCGATCAGGAGATAGTATAGATTTTAATTTTACAAATTTGTACAAAATTCTTCTTAGGCGACCACATAGGTAGGAAACGTGATCTTCCCAACGCAAGTCTTAGTCCAAAATTACACCCAGATACTTGATGCTGTTTACAATTGCTAGTGGACTGCAACTGCAACTATTAGGCGTACATGAAGGTTTATTAATGATTACTCGAAGAGTATTAGAAGGTAATCCAACCATCGTTAGTGAGAACGATAATACTACTGTCTTGCCAATATCATTGCTGACTAGGCTCATATTTGGCCACGATGCTACAAGTTTCGTTCCATCATTTGCAAAATGAAATGTTTCATTCCAGTTGGGTCCCCAATATAGTGCAGCTGTGACATCAGCAAATGCATATAAAAAACATTTCTTCAGTTTTAGTTTTAACAAATCATTAATAAATTAAAAACAATATTGGACCAAGAACTGTTCTCTGAGGCACCCCAAAGCTTACATTGAGAGAGTCACTAAAATGATCTTTCACACGCACTGATTATGTCCTCTCATTTAAATATGATTTAAATAGACCCTGTGATACGCCTCTTATCCCGATTTTATCCATTTTTTCTAATAGTAACTTATGACTAACTGTGTCAAATGCCTTTTTGAAATCGAGAAACACACCAATACATTTAATTCCCTTTTCTAAGCTAGATATGATGTCTTTAGTAACCCTTTACAATACATCGTCTGTGCAACGAGAGTTTCTAAACCCATACTGGTTCAAATGCATTCGTCCACGAAACAATTCGATTTTGATCGAGAACATGGCCGCGGGGGGCAATATTGAACCTCAGACAAAAGGCACGCTGTACGCGGATTATTGAATGGGCTTTTTCAAAATAGGCTTTTACACAAAACGTACGCTGTTGCACAGACCACTCCATGTTGGCGGCTGAAAAGACTGAGTGGGGATACAGCACATACTTCCCATCCTCCCACTCGCCACGCCCTCTCCCCACTACCCAAGTCTGCTACAAGAGGAATGCCCCCACTCTCAAATCTATCTGTCTGTGGCGTTCCACCTTGTACAATTTAGTTCCTGCACAAGCACAGTGAATTTGCCCGATTCTTGTACATACACTATTGGCAACTCACTTGCTTCTCTAGTAACGTTGATGTTGATTTTGAGAGCTCCTTTTTCCAAACCTTTAAAGATTCGAATTGTAGAAGTGATGCAGACAATTTTAGTTACATCTAGAGCTCTAAGCATTCAAAAAGCTTGATAACTAGCGAAAACGAATGGATTTTATAAAAAGAATTTCGGTCAAGAGTTTTTGTATAATGAGTAGTGCTTTTAGTGTTCATATTGTTGCACCACCACAAGAAATGACTCCATATTGTCAAACCGAGTGTACAAGCGATAAATAAAAAGTCCTCGTTACTTCAAGAGTGGCAAATAAACGGATATAAAAACAAATGGAGATAAGTTTCCTTAGTTTATTATTGCACATTATCACATAATGTGCAAGAGCATCTGCACTTTACTAGGATTTTTTGGGGCATACTAGAGCAATTAAGGATTGCATTAATACACTACGTGGCAACCCTTTGGCGTTGAGCAAAAGCTATATATTTTGTTTGGTTGTAGTTAAGTGACATTAAATTGTTATCGACCCAATCTTTTAGTACCAACAAACTGCATTCAGCTTTTAATTTTACTTTTTCCCAATCGTTCTATTCAACAAATAATACTATACCATCTGCATAATAAACTAATCTCTTTAAAATAGATTGGTTGAAAAATTTAGTTACATTTAGTAAAAATAACAGCGAGCCGAGGACAGTGCCCTGAGGCACTCTATTTTTAAAACTTTGTTCTGAGCTTGAGGTAGAATTTATTTTGACAAACTGTTTTCGGTTCAGAAGTTATTTTTTTAAAATTGATTCCAACATTCTAATGAAACTTATTGATAATATTGCTGTGCAGTGTTGAGTCAAAATCTGAACAAATATCTAAGAATACTGTTAGCTGATTATTGCCACTGTCAAGTAAATTCGGTGCCAGAGTACTAAGAGAAGAAAGTGCATCGTGTGTAAATTGAAATAGAATTTTTTTTCGCTTTGAATCAGGAATCTTCTCTCAGTTGAGTAGGCTCAACAACAGCTGTGTGATCATAGTTTGATTAAATGATCTGGATCTAAGCAGGTTCTATTTGAGAAAATTTAAATATTAAGATATAAATTTCGGCTAATGTAAATAGGAACTTCTGTTACCTACTATTTTGAAAATCCTGAAATTGACTAAAACGAGGTGAATGTTGCTTTGTACTTTATCATAGCATTTGGAGCATTAATAAATTACTTGTAAATAAAGTCAGCAAACGGTAGATGGATATCATTTATAATACTAATTATTAATATCAATTTGCTAAATCTTTCTCTAAGTGAGTACATAAACTCGCTAAATGAATTAGGGTTTCGTTAATATGTGAATCAAAGCACTAGAGGGGATAATTGTTTAGATCACATATTTTCGAACATAAGACCTGTGATTTTTGGTTCCATCGAGTCAGCAGTGATTGACACGGGAATCACTGATCATAAGAGTACGGTTCTACTTTTGAAATACAAGTCAAGGGAAAAAGTTCCAACAGTTGAAGAGCCAATGATCACCAGAAAAATCAGTTTTCCTCTATTGATAGACCTTTTAGCCAAGGAAACTTGGACCACAGTTTTGTTTGCTGGTAACGTAGACGAATCTGCTCAAGCTTTTCACAACACCCTCTGCACCGCTATTGACAGAAGTAGCACATCCGTTCCTGAAAGTAAAAAAAAATGTCGTAAACTTAAACCGTGGATAACTGCCGGACTTGTAAATTCCATAAGAACACGTAACAAGCTAGGAGTAGCACTGCGAAATAATCCCAATAACAATAGTTTAAAACTATATTTAAAAAAATATAGAAACAAATTAAACCAACCCATTCATATAACGAAATCTAATTATTTTAGAAAAATTTTACAAAACTCCGAAAACGATGGGATGAAAGTATGGAAAGCAAAAAATTTAGCAACAGGGCGAAAAAAGTCTCTAAGCCACATATCCAATATAAAAACGGACACAGAATTGCTATCAGTTAAGGATAATGCAGAACAAATGGCAAACACTTTCAACCAGCACTTTTGTAACATAGGGAAAAGCATGGCTCAAAAAATTACCATTTCAAATGATCGTATCACAACTAGCGAATCAGTTCATTCTGCATCGTCAGGAATAATTAATTCTGTTTCTGAGGATGAAGTCATTTCAATCATTGAAAATATGAAAGGAAACTCGAGCCCAGGATTCGGTAACATCTCAGTAGAATGCCTAAAAAAAAATTAAAACCCTTATTAGCAAACCTCTAGCACATTTCGCTTCACTCAGTTTTGATTGCGGAGTCTTTCCGCAAATTTATAAAACGGCAATTGTAACACCAATTCACAAGGGTAATAGCAAATTAGATGTCAATAACTACCGTCCAATTTCTTTGCTGTCTAACATATGCAAGGTTATAGAAAAACTTGCAAAAAAACGGTTGATGTCATTTTTAAATAGGCTTAATTTCATAAATGAAAACCAATTTGGTTTCAGACCAACTTTTAGTACACAAGATGCGCTGGCAAAATTAACTGGTTTGGTTGTTGAAGCTTCGGACAAAGAACGCAAACCATTAGCTGTATTTCTAGATTTAGCAAAAGCTTTTGATTCCATCCCGCATAAAATGATTGTTGCCAAACTTTAGAAATATAATTTTGATTTGAAATGGATTACATGGATTGAAGACTATTTGCGACATCGTAAGCAATCTGTTAAAATTTCGGGAAAGCAAAGTAAAGTTTTAAACTTCGAATACGGAATTCCTCAAGGGACTGTACTAGGCCCTATTCTGTTTCTCATCTATGTAAATGACATCTTTGCGCAACATATCAAAGGGCATTTAATTTCTTTTGCTGATGATACAGTGCTTTTGATAGAAGAAAATAACTGGAATGAGGTAAAAGTTAATACTGAATATAGCCTTTGCTTACTGAATGAGTGGCTTAGAAATAATTTCCTTACCTTAAATATACAAAAAACACAGTACATAGCTTTTGCTTCTACTCAACGTGGGCTACCAGAAGGACTAAATGTAACCATTCATTCGATGAACTGTTTTTCTGGCTGCCTTTGCCCTCCTGTGCAGAGAGTTACCAAAACTAAATATTTGGGTGTAATCGTAGACCAACATTTAAGGTGGGATCATCATACTGAAAATGTCGTAAATAAGTTAAGAAAAATTATTCCTATGTGCTTCGAGGTTCGTTCTTTTCTGAGCAAGCAAACAATAAGAATGTTTTACTTTGCTTTGATACATTCTATTGTTCAATATGGAATTGTTGCATGGGGCTGTGCATCACAAAATGCTTTACTCCCACTGAAAGTTATACAGAAGACTATACTCAAAATCTTATTACACAAGCCCAGACAATTTAGCAGTGAACAACTCTTTAGTACAATCAATGTTTTAACAGTGGAGCAAGTCAATCAATTATGTACGGTGATACAAACATTTAAAGAATTTTCAGTCGGTAAACTCCAAACCAATACAAATAGGACGAGAGGTGGTAGTGAAGGGTTCTTATTACTTCCAAACCGTATGACGCAACTAGGTCAGAGCCATTATACATATATGGGAATAAAACTTTTCAATAACTTGCCAAGGTCCATCAAGAGAGCTAATAATTTAGAAATATTCAAAAAAAAAACTTAAAGAATTATATTACGGGAGTTAACCATAAAGTCGCTTTCTCTCCCACCATTCGTAGTTTTTGGTGTTTGCTTGGCCTTGAAATAATAATATCTTCCATGCTTTACCTAGCGGTGTATTTTCATTGAATTACTTCTAACTTATTTTATATTGTTCTAGCCATTAAATTGTTGCTTTTATTTCTATTATTTCCAGTTTTTTCAAGGCTGTGAGAATTTTATTTTATTGTGGCCAATATTTTGTGTATTTTCTTTTTCTTAATAATTTTGTTTGTTAACTTTAAATATTATTTATGTATTTATTTTATAATGAGCTGGAAGTCGTTTCTTTTTTAATTGTACAACTTTGAAATGAAAAATTATCTTCAACTCCTCACTCCTAATACAAGGTTCCTTACCTTAAAAGGAGGAGTAGTATATTAAATTGAATTGTGTAATTTACTGTCATGATATGGAAATAAAGCACTATATTAAAAAAAAAATTAATATTTAAGTTCTAGAGAGGACAGAAATCATATCCTATCGTCATTTTTCCACAATGTTTTAAAAATTCAGTTTCACCTCAGTAGCCTTAAATTATATTCGTAAAATTTAAATCGCATATCAACCATCCGATAATGCATTTGTCACAATCCCCCCATTTTGAAAATTCCTTCAATTTAACTTCGATTTTCATGCATTATCTCAACACAGCCTTGCCACCTCTTCGGCTTCACACTTTGTTACTTTCATTCTTTTTTTCAACGAGAAACTTATCTAATATCTATTAAACTGCTTTTCCTCGTCATTAGACTCAGATTGAAATGGGCGACTTGAGCTGAACTGTTCAAAGAAGCCAGAACGACAGAAAGCACCGACCATACCAACGAACGCACCACTAAGGAAGCGGAAAAGAAATCGATTCATTGTTCCCATTCCCATTGATTTGCTTCAAAGATATAACAATTACACCATTATTGACGGGGAAAGTCGATTAAGTGCAGGCGGAGGAAACTGACTAGACACAGGACACACTGAGATGTCGAATCGCTCCCTTAATGTCACTTTGACTGAAAGCATTTCAGGCCTAATCGACACCGATTACAACACTATAAATGCTACTGCTGTTCATCCCTTCAACGGATAATAGTCGATATGTTCGGGGGTGAGAGAGTTTTCTCTATTCTTCTTTGTGCTTAAGTGGTTGAGCTATCAAATGGTCGTAGTCAGGTAGCCCCGAGGTGATATTTATATATCTAGGAAAAAATACTTCCGATGCTAATGTGGCCACATTTCGAGATCGTCGGGAACTGATTGATGCTGGATTTACTTTTTTAGTTAACCAGACTTAGCTCGTTGGCGGAGATGAGTTTGACTTTTATCTCCATTTCGTCTAGTGCCTGAAACTACCGGAGTCATATAGCCCAAAAAACGATGGAGATATATACGTATGCAGATCTCAGCTATGGTGAATCGCTTCGAGCTGTCAGCCGTCCAAACATTTGTCCGGCTCAGAACAATTATGATTGCAAGCGTCGTCGCGTCCATCATGTAGTTTTCGCACCTTATCTAGCCCTTGCAGCTCTACAAGAACACAGCCAAATCCACACCACTTACTCTCTCAGCATGTCGACAATCTTTTGGCTCCAAATCACAATTCGCTTTCTTGCTAGCTCGTAGTACCACAAACAACATCTGCTCGGAATTAAGATAGATGTGTTGCCTCGTCTAATTTATCATAAAATCTGACGGAGCGTCTTCACAGAAAATGGATAATGTGCTGGTAAATTGGCCGGTGATGACTTTATTTTCATATCTCGAATCGCGATGTTAGTGGTGCGCGATGCATACGACTGCTGCTATTTTGTCCAATGATGATACAGCCTCAGCACTCTTTATGGAGAATCATTGTGTTGTTTCAGCGTGGCTAATGTTATTTCAGACAAACCAAGCAAACGCATAACGTGTCGTAGAAAAGTTATTGTCTCGGAGAACAATGATACAGATACAGTGATGTTCTTAATGAATTGAAAAATTGTGATTTTGAGATATTGATTGGAAAAGTGAATGGAACAAACAAAATTATAGTGCTATGAAGTAATTTTACTTTAACTTCATTTTATCAGTATTTAATTTGAATAAGAAAAAGGAGAATGAAGAAAAGACATGAAAATTAAATAAATTTTTGAAGGAAGTTTTATGTTCGCATCACTGTGTCTCTGTAAATATCTTATGCTGTTTATAAAATGCCTGAGTCTGTCTGGCATGTCCATCACGTCTTGATTATGGTTCCGTCAGCCAAAACTGCTATGCCTTTTGGGCCTGGCAAGAAATTGCAAACAAATAGTCAAGGAAAGCGCACAAAAGTGGGATGTACACATGCTGACGCTTGTTTGAAATTACTTCGATTTGGCCAATATGTATTTGCTATATTAGAATACAACGTCATATTTCGAGGCAGCTGAGATGAATAAAAACATTAAACCTGAAGCTGGTAAAATTTTTTTTGTAATATGCAACAAAAAAATTATAAAACTATAGATCCCCAGAAGCTTACGAGCAGTGAAAAATCAAATAGCTCATCAGAAAATATCAAAGGCATGGGATAGTTTTATTGACATGGGGTGGTAAACCAAAAACAGCTCCAGGTATTGACGGTATTCAATCTAAACATCTAGGTTGAAGTTTAGCAACAATAGCTAATGCACATCATAAACCACTTCCCACAAAAATTAAGGTATGTTTAGTAGTGCCTGTCCATAAAGGGAGTGAGAGCCCAGGTCTTAGCAAATACTGGCCAAAATTTCTATTGTCATGCCTTTCAACACTATTCGAAAAAAGCAATAAAAAAAGACTGTCAAGGTATTTGGAAGAGCTACAGTTTCTTTTAGATGAGTAATGTGGCTTAGAGGCAATAGAGAATCACGTTCCACAAAAGACGCAACTTACAAAGTACGCAAAAAATTAGTATCGAAGCTGGATAAAAGGTTGAAATGTTAAGAAAATATCGCGATTTTCAAAAAGTTTTCGACACTGTACTCTCTTTGTAAAAATGGAAGAAATGGGCATAAGGGAATATGCGCTAAATATTTTCAGAAGCTACCTACAATATAGAATCTATTCAATTCACAGATATGAACATATTAGGGATAGCCAAGGTGTTAGTATTGGGGTTCCCCAATGATGAGTCCTGTGTCCACTTCTATTTTTGATATAAATCAAAAATCTCTTGGCATTAAAAATAGCAAATTCTTTTCCTTGTGCATTCGCTTAAGACAAGGTGGCTCTTCTTCGGGGCAACAATTGGAACGAAGCAACTGAAATGACTAATAAGGGCATTAGTACAATATAAGATCTGTTCGCGTACTTTCTGTCACTGAATTTTACTGAATTTTCCTGAATCATGCGGTGGGGGAAATTCATGAAAAGTACGAAAACGCTCTCATTGCATTTCCTGAAAATTGACAAACAAAAGTGTCAGTTTTCGGTTTTCGGGAGAACAATAGTGATTATAAAGTCATCTTAAGTGGTGATAAATTATCGCCACCAAAATATTCGTCCTTCATAATGACATTACGCCAAAAACCATTTGGCAGTTTTCAGTATTTTTCAGTAGCTCAGACCCTACTGAAATTTACTGAAAGAGGGGAAATTTTCAGTTTTCAGTAAAACGGAGTAAAAAACGGCCTCATTGCAATTAATTGCAATTAACCGTAGTACGCGAACAGACCTATAATGTTGTTTAAAAATCAAGAAGTCAGCATCAATATGAATGACACTGTTTTGGAACCAGTTTTCTTTCAATTTATAGGGATTATCGCAGTAGACTCCAAAGGTTTTCATTCACAAACTCATGCTCATCAATAAAGTGTGAATGCTCTCTACTCCCAGTAAACCCAACCGTGAAATACCTTGACGAAGTATTACCTTGACGAAATATTTACGTTGAGAAGAACCTGTTTTTTTGTCTGCAGTCGACGGAGGAAAACCATTTACAAATTTGTTGAGCTGAGAACAATGCTATCGGTAAATCAATTGAGGATGGTATTTCTCGCCTTAGTTCAGTTGCAATTGTCAGTTGGGAGTTGGGAGACTCAACTGGCAATACCTGAAGACCTTTGATACTTTAATATAAAAAAATCTTCTTACATAGCCAGTACGATTCTCTACTCAATTATTATGTAAATAATATTTTTAAAAAAATCCCTTTGAATTAAATGCAGGTCACTCAACAGGTTTGCAAACTCGTAGAGCACTTCGAGGACGCTGCTAGAAGGAAACCATGCTTTAATTTATTTCTATAGTTAAAAAAAAATTTGATTACAAAATACGGATTCACTTTCGATAGCACGACGTATGACCAATTGTTTGTTTTTTTTCCATTTTGTAATGTATCTGTGAATTATAATTTTGCTTCTGACAATGCACTTATTATTATTTAAAATTATTAAGTCCATTCAAATATTAGCTTACGCTGGTGACATTCATATCATGTTAACGTTGGTGTTAAAGAACGATCCTGGGAAGAATCAGTCTTGAGAGCGAGATCAAACTAGAGCTGCATATAAGCGTAGCGAAGAACATAGAGCAGGTAGCAAAGAACGTAGAAAGTAAGGAAAAACGAAATTGTTGATGGAAATGCAGCCATCAAAAACATCTAGGCCACATTGAAAGTAACGAAAAATAGCATACAAGACAACATAATGAAAAACATGTGTCTGAAAAAAATAGGTAAAGATGCTTCAAAGAAGTTAGAAAAGTTTTCTTTCTAAGGGTGAAAATTACAAAACACAACAATCAAGAAAACAAAATCGGCGTAGGGCTGTTGACAGCAAAGCAAACCTTTTTCAGTCTATCAAAACTATGCCAGCTAATTTCTCTAAAAAGCTCAGCCAACTACTGTACACGATCATGGTGCTGCCATTTCTCCTATATTTGTCTGAAACCAGCATTCAAAAGAAGAGAAATTCGTAGGTTCAGAATTTTGACCTTCTATAGGGATTCGGTTTCTTATATCACAGCAACATATACTAGCGATATCGGTAAAGTGAAGATAGTCAATCAAACAGGTCTAACAGACTGCGGTGAACTAGGCACTTAATTCGTATGGCTAAGAAAGATTTGGTTCAGATAGTCTATAAAAACATAATTATTGGAAAGATACCCGAAGGAAGGATACCAAAAAATTCAAAGGATATTAAATTGGATACAGGTTTCGCAAAACGAGTATGTCTGTAGCGGTTGAATTATGACTTCTTCTGTTTCTTCGTTATTATTGAACTTGCATCAAAGTACTTTTTACATTTACTTGCTCTATTATCTGTTCCACTAATAAATAGACCATAATAATACTCAGATTCAATACATACATCCCTTTCTATACTAAGGTTCTTATCGTTTTACTTCATGAACGAACAAAATCAGATCACGCCATTTCAGGTAAAAATTGGTTTCGTGGCATGTCATGACCCCTAAAACATTGTGCACAGAGTTAATGAAAAATTAGGAAACTAGTTATTTTGGGATACTATGTATGCGTATTGAGATATTGTGGCAATAAAAAAGGGTGTTTTATCTATCAATGCATCAAGTGGCGTGGCGTGATAGTTTACCGTAGGGAAGCGATTAGTTCATTTCGATAACTGACTTTCGCTATGCTTTCTTCAAATTTGTTACGTATTAATAGAACCCCTCTTGTTAGCTACTTTTCACATTGTTAACAGAAAAGCTTCCAAAAATTAGGAACGTGGACGTGAGAGTACATATACTGTATTGTTATCAGTATTTTAATTCCCATGCTACCAATATATAATTATTTTCTCTTTAAATAGCTGCAAAAATTATATATTGGCAAACATATAAATTAGAGAAGCTGCAACAGCAAGCTATGTAAACAAATCTTTTTCAAATATAGCTACGACAACAATAACAACAACAGTAAGTAAGCAAATTAAATGTTTATAGTCCTTCACGGATAAAGAAAATTTCAATATTCTAGTACTTTTAAAAAATAACAGTAAAATAACAACATTCCCGTAACCAAAAGCATATATTTTTATATTTTCAAAATAACAGTTATTAAATGTAAAATAAATGAAGTGATTTTTTAAAATAATCTATTATAAATCGAATTTGATGGTAAAATTCATGCATATTTCTATTTAAAATTTAATCCAGTTCATCTTTCTTTTTTTAATTTAATTTCAACAATACTGTAAACTATTAGTGAAATAAATACCTTCACCAATTAGAATTACCTTCACCAAATTTATATATAAAATATAGCACAAATTTCTCTACCGTCGTCAAATTTCTCTACCGCGGCTTCTCTCTTGACACGAGAATTTCCGCTAAAAAGCAATTTCTTCATTGGTTCCAAATAGCTAGTACAAACACATTTTTTTGAATGACGTCACAACACAGTCAACATGGAGTGAAATTAACGCTCGTAGGTGCAATTTTTTCGTTGCTTCCATGCGTCATTATTTTCGTACTTCAATGCAGTATAGTGTTTCTCAGTAACCGAGAAGCATATGAAAGTTGTTTGAAAGTTTTTGTTTTACATGTTCTCCTGTTATCTCAATGCCTTTATTACACCTATATTCTAGGGCTTCTACACCTTTCTTTAAAGTGAATTCCCACAGCTTCTCGAAAAACTGCTCCGTCTGATCTATCGCCTCTTCGTTGGTTGCAGCCAAGTGTGTGCAATTTTAGTGCAGTCAATAGTTTTGTTAAATAAGGGAACAGGTAATAGTCTGATGGTGCGAGATCAGGCGAATCAGGAAGGTGGTTTTCTACTTCATATCGGAGCTCATGGAGCTAAACCATGGCAACAATAGACTTGTTTACCGGTGCATTATCCTGATGAAAAAAGATCTTCTTCTTGGCCAATCCCGATCTTTTTTCTCAAGCTTTTCAACTAACTTATCTAACAAATTAGCATAGTATTGGGTACATAGCTCAATACAAATAATTTCACTTTGACTTTGCCCGTGACTTTGTTTTGTTCGGTGGAAGAGAATCGCTTTGTATCCATTGTTTTGATTGTTCTTTTGTTTCAGGGATATTGTGATGAATCCATCTTACGTCAGTAGCTGTGAGTCTTCTCAGAAATGACTAATATTCCTTCAAAATCTCTAGAAATTGCAACCTAATTGAACTTTTATTCTTTTATTCTCTCTTTTATTAACGAGGCAACTATCTTGCTGAAACTTTTTTTTAATTCTTATTCGTCAGCTAAAACATGATACATAAGCTCAGTTAAGATCAGTATAGTGTCATTTGTTTCCCCCAATGCTAATCTTTCGTGTCCTTAATGCATACTATGGATTCTATCGATAATTTCTGAAGTGGTGGACGATGACGTCTTACTGCTCTTCGAATTATCTTCGATGACTCTCTCTGCCATGTTTTCCACCGTGGTATATCGAGGCGCAGATTCCCTAAGTCTTCCTTAATTTGACTTGGCGCCACTTACTTTTTGACAAAACATTTAATCACGGCTTTGATTTCAGGTTTCTCCAGTTTTCTCCGGATTCCTGAAAATGAAAAAACATAGAAAACGAATTATGCAACCAAATACAACGAGCTTGAAACTAGCTAAAATATCAAGCTGTCGAAAGAACATAAATTTATTTACATACTAATCTCAAATCTAGATCAGGCCGAGAAATTTTCGAACATTCCTCGCATATTCGAAATTCTAGTTAGAGTTCCTGAAAACAAAGTTTGATTTCAAAAATATTGCTGCAGTATCATTTGATGATAGATTATATAAGTAAATACACTCACTAAATTCATGGTTCTTCTAATACGAAGATCATCTTCAAGAGCTTACAAAGTTTTCAGACATTTCGCAAAATAAAACAAAACACTTTATACTCATTGTGCACCAAATTTAAAAATAGTCACAACTCTGCTCGAGATGTTACAGAACAAGTTATTGTACTTTAAGCCCGAGAGTTAGTCCCAAGGATAATAATGGCTCCATGAAAATAATTTCAAAATGCTGATCTACAAAGTAAGCTTATTGATAAGATCATGACCAAATCACTTTTACCAACGATTCAAAAATCGATGGCCCTAGTACGAAAGACATGATAAGGTTAGGTTGACAGGTTAGGTTGACGTGGCTGCCGATCAACAGAGGCCTGACGATCAGCACACATAGGCAGAAGAGAGGCCCGTTGTGATGCCACAATATTTAGTGACTCTCTTCTACTCACTAAAGTGAGGAAACCATTTGCTTCCTTTGACAAACCGGACTATCCCCTTTAGATTTACCAGGGACAGTTCCGTCAGGTTTGAGAGAAAGGGTGCACCAAGTGCCACCAATCTTCGCCTTGCCAAAGCCGGACACTGGCACATGAGATGTAGGACGGATTCCTCCTCATCCTCAGAGCCACAGCTCCGACAGAAGTCATTAAACTCTACGCCCAAACGTTGTGCATGCCGCCTTATAAGGCAGTGGCCCGTTAAAACGCATACAGTGCAACGAAGGGCGCTTCGAGTTAAGCCTAAAAGCTGCCTGGTGCGATTCATCTGCCCAGGGTTTCTTAGCATCACCAAAATATATATGGACCCAGGCAATGAACAATCTAATTTTGTTGTTGGATAAAGTGAAATTTTCCTTAAATTTTGAGCACGCCCTAGATAAAGTTAATGAGAAAGACTTGGCTTGACGGTTTAACTGCGGTATTATTGCAAATCAATTTTTTTAAACCATTTTTTAGGCTTTCAAGAAAAATAGAGTAGAGTAAGATTACAATACGAACCCCAAATGCAGACCAACTTTCGATGCCAGGATACAACTGAGCCAAGATGTACTACAGGAAAACATACCATTTTTGAGCTAGTTATGTTGACTTATGCTACATTTACACTGACTGCAAATAGGTCAATTTTTGGCATCAACTGGGACATGCAGTTGACAATGCTGTTTACACTAAAGATCGTATTGACGTCAAAATGTGCTCGACAGATTACCGTCAATACGTGTTGGATAAAAAATGACCTCAAAAATTGATGGGTAGTCATAGTGTTGCCAACGAGGGCAATTGATGACAATTCTGTTAGCGTTAGAATAGTCATTGTAGCGTCGTTCTCTGTTCAATTGGAGCTTCATTCCGCCAAGTCCAGGTTGTTCTTTAATTGTATTTGAGGAAAAATAAATTCATTTGCACACTGAGAAAACACATGGCGCCAGACGCCATAATTTATAGACTTCTGGCGCCATGTACATAGTCGATTTAGGGATTGTGATAAAATATAGCGCCACACGCCACAATACATGGCGAAAAGTACATAGGCCTACACGCCATGTAATATAGTCTTCAACGCGTGGCGGACTATATTACATGGCGTGGAGAACTATAGTGCATGGCGTGGAGAGCTATAACACATGGCGTGGAGGACTATACTGTATGGCGTGGAGGACTATACTGGATGGCGTGGAGGACTATACTGTATGGCGTGGAGGACTATACTGGATGGCGTGGAGGACTATACTGTATGGCGTGGAGGACTATAGTACATGGCGTGGCGGACTATAGTACATGGCGTGGAGGACTATAGTACATGTCGTGAAGGACTATAGTACATGGCGTGAAGGACTATAGTACATGGCGTGAAGGACTATAGTACATGGCGTGAAGGACTATAGTAGATGGCGTGAAGGACTATAGTACATGGCGTGGATGACTATAGTACATGGCGTGGAAGACTATATTACATGGCGTGGAAGACTATAGTACATTGAAGAAGCAAATCAGTCAAAACAGTGCTACTTAACATAAATGAGCACACGGAGAAGTCACTTGCTTGCAACAAACAGGTGCTGGCTGCATTTAGAGTCGCCGAAGGAGCCATTCAATAATATGCGCCCTTAGCCGATTGAGAATGTTGTCGATCTATCGACGATACTCGAGTATCACTCAGTGTTGCCAGAAAATTTTCGTTAATGGAGCCCAATTTGGCTTTTAAAATAGCCCAAAAGAGCCCAACACTGCCACAAAATAGGTCGAGGCCAAAATAATGCCAAGAGTTTTTCTTATTAGATGCAAAAATAAATGTTTGTATCCTTTTTCACATGGGTATTTATGTTTTATTTATTTATTATCTCTCAAATGGTCGAAAAATATATTTACAATTTCATTTTCATATTCTGATGCAGTGAACGTGTGAATTGAAGAATCTACTATTTGTTTCGTGTCTGGTGGTATTTTATAATCGTTGCAACATATTTTGTTAAAATTCAAGAGAACGAGAATTTGCATCAAAGATGTCAAAAAATTTAGTTGCATTTCGTTTCGAATTTTAGTCTTAATGTTTTTCATCATACTAAACATATATCGACTTAATTGTATTTAATGTGTACCAATTTTTCCCTAGCTCAAAAAAATATTTGACATAGTATAGTACCTAATTTTTTAGTTTTACTGGTTGGAACTGCTTTAATATCAAAGCGTTCAAGAAGTACCCGAACTTTTTTGAATACTGATGAATAAATAATTGGAACTCTTATGGTTGTTTCTTGTTTTTTCTGTGTAAAAAGCGTCGTTAAAAGATCACGCTGTATTCTATACTTTTTCTTTTTGACAAGATTTCCAATTATCTTCTCGTCAAATCCATTTTTTCTCGCCGTATCTTTAATATATTTAACTTCTGAGTTAAAACTATCCTGATCCATGGACACTGTTAATAGCCGGTGAATCATCGAATTAAAGGCGGCCATTTTTTGGGAATGCCAATGATCAGACGTGGATGGTGTTGTACTCTGGGTGTATGTGGGCTTCCGCTAGATATTAAAACTAAGAAGACCTTCTTTCCTTATGACCATTAAATCCAAGAAGGGTAGTTTCTCATTCTTTTCGATTTCCATTGAAAATTGGATGTCCTTATGTGCTTGGTTCAACTTCTCCAACGTTTCTCCCAAAGCATCTATTTTAACTATAGCTAGAATATCGTCTACATATCTCAGCCAAACCCGAGGAAGCGAACCTTCTTCATAAAGTTTCTTCTCTAGTCTATCTATAATCGAAAGGAAAAATCGGTTTTTTTATTAAAATATATATCGACTATTGTATTAGATGCAGGAAGATATAGCAATAAAAAACGAGCTTGCATATACGAGTATCTTTGAAAATTTGTTATTCAGTAGCAGATTTTACTTCATTGGCTTTTGCCCATAATTTTTCCGTTCTCAGTGTATTTTAATCACTTGCTTATACTTATGAATTTTACAAGCACAGACTGAAATTTCAATCTTATTGCGGATTACCTTAGGTAGACGGTCAAATAATAGACTAAAAATAAATTTATTTCAACCGGAATTTAAAACATGGAGTGAACATTTTAACCATGAAGTGAATGGTGAATATATAAAACTTGAAGTAAAGAAATTTCCGTTCAAGATTGATGAAATCAATTGTGAATTCAACTTTATATATTTTTAGCAGTTGAAACCTGGGCTGGTCAGTGGAGCCCAAAAAGTCGCCAGTAGCCCAAATTTTAATTTTGTCGCCAACTGCAACGGAAAGATAGCCCAATTGGCGATAAATCGCCCAATCTGGCAACAGTGGTATCACTTGCTGACATTTATAGATCCCCTCACACAGTATGGCTGCGAGTTATAATTGGAGTGCCATGAGCCATATTACATGGCTCATGGCACTATGTAATATGGCGTGTGGGGCCATAATTTCTGCGCCATGTAATTATGGCGCTGGGAGCTATACTGCATGGCTCAGGGCACTATGTGCATAGCGTGTGGCACCATAAATGCTGCGCCATGTAACATGGGACCACGCGCTATGTAGATTCTGAGATTATGGCGCTGGGAGCCATATTGCATGGCTCAGAGTACTATGTACATGGCGTATGGGACCATAAATAATGCGCTATGTTACATGGCTCTGGGCGCTATGTGGATTTTTTTCAGTGCACTAAAAAGTGTATGAGATATATGGCGCTGAAAGCACCGGGCCCAACGAAAACAAAAATAACATATGAAATTGTATGTATTAGGCGCAAGTATTATTATCTTCTCAATCAAAGATGAGGAAAAAAATGCGAAGAGATAAAAACCCAAATAC
Organism: Nemotelus pantherinus; assembly: GCA_963978885.1. NCBI lineage: Eukaryota > Metazoa > Arthropoda > Insecta > Diptera > Stratiomyidae > Nemotelus > Nemotelus pantherinus. Next base: position 24,595,991 of record OZ022264.1, on the reverse strand, counting down.
TGGGTCCGCGAATTGAAACAAATTGCCAAACAAGAAGCAAATCTCCATCAGTTAATTTCCCCTGTTAGGAGATTCTCAGTATGTCTGTTTTTTCGCGACTGTTGGGAACTGTTTTCTAATTTTTCGACTGAACTCTAATACAAACACATGCATGCTAAGCAAGCAAAGTTGACAACAACGATGCCAATCAAAATTGCTGGTCAATTGCTTGACCTGGATGGCAACTGCTTGCCCAAGTGGTTTTAACACTGCTGTAAAACTCATTGGCAATTTGTTTGACAAATGCTGGCAAAATCCAACTGATGTCAATAATTAACAGACCTGCAATCAGCGCAACTGTAGCATTATTAAAAACCAACTTAGAAATCTTTAATAACCTGATTCAAACCTTTCAAACAATTAAAAAAATCAATTTTTTCTTCAAAATTCTACCTAACGAGAACGACACAGCAGCCCAATTTAAAAACCCTCTAAGCTAATTTTTTATCGAAGAGGTTACCGTATTACTTACCAGTCCTGTCACATCGGCAGCATTACACGTAGTCCATTCACCATTCGCATCGATAATGCTTCATACTGTTTACAGGATTGTACACAGCATCTCATCTTAAGGATCGTCTTTTGTAGTTTTCTCTGCATATGCGCTAACGTAACCACTAAAGAGATATCTATCAATTCATTCACCCTTTCATGCAACGAAGAGTCCTTGCTTCTTTCATCAGGTGTATTTCTAATGGAGCGTTCGTAATTCGTGCCTCACGGCGCGAATGATGATGGCGGTACTCCTGCAAACATGTATGCAAAGCTGACGCTAGAAGCTCGACTCGGATTAACTCCTAGCGTCAGCTACGACGACGATATGGCAATTGTTTGCCTTAAATGCAATTTACGCGAAGATTTATCCTACTTCATGGTTTCTATTCATTGCTCGTCAGTAGCAATGGATGGGGAATGAAGCTGCCGATGGTGGCGTCGGTGGTTGGCAGTGAACAGTAGCTCGGTGCAATCGTGAGTAGAATGTAACATTCTCAATGCAATTACGAGGACTCTCACTTGGATGGAGCAAGTGATGATGCGGCAATTTTTCACTTTTTAATGAGATGCGATGAACGCAGGGTGCACAAAAAGACTCATTGCAGTGATAATTAAAGAACGTTGGCTTTTGTATACGGTTGCATTGCTTGTATCCTGGGGCAAAATGCCAGGATTACATAATGTCATAATAGGGTTGAATGAATATATGAGCCGTGTAGTGGCGGCTAATTGTGGGTTAGTGGGTGATTCAATAACTGCAGGCAGACCAAGAACAAAATAAAATCGAGTCACTTTTACTTGATAATGAAGCTTTTCAAGTAGCTGACGTGATTTGAACAATGCAACGATATGATGGCTATCTTCCATTGTAGCGCTCTCAATTTGAATGAGAGTATCTAGATCTTTAAAACTACGTTAAACTTACGTTGATGAAATACAGGTTTACTATAATAACGGGAATTCAAAATTTAATTTAAGATAAAATTCTCTTCACTTTCAAAGTATCCACATTCATCATTTTCAATTATCTTCCCCTAATTTCATTGGCAGTCGAGACAAGTAACTGATGAAAATCTATGCGTGCCGTATCACTGTTTATTCCATTTATTTATCAAGTCATTCTTCCTCATTCAGACTGCAAGAAAATACTTAATTTGCCCTAACAAACCTTCTATTCCTTCAGTTAAAGATTATCAAGAAGTCGAATCCCCACCTGACTATCCATAAGAAAAACTTTGTCTTAAACATTACGAGGCTTCTGCACTCATTTTCAATCATCAAGCGAGTAACTGATCCTGCGAGAGTGACAATGGCAAAACGACCCATTAGTCATAATTAAAAATCTCTTTTCCGACTGTCATTAGCAGAATATCAATTCCATCTTGTTGTGAACAAAGTCAATTTTCTTATTTCCGTCTTAAGTTCTGAGCTAACAGTGGCGGAATTAACAAACATGCTCGAGATCGCATCCTTCCTATTCACTCGTTGACTATCTCATTTGCGGGTAGGCAGGCACAGGCTCCCCTTTTACACACGCACAACACAGCGACGTAATCATCCCACTTGACTAGACTTGAATGAAGGTTGTTTAGTGTCACGAAAGTATTAATGGAACACAAAACACTCATTACCGCCCTCCTGTGCAATTACTATGCAAGGAAGCACTGTTTTGTTATCGGTGCGACTGCCATATGGCTTCAGATTTGACTGGAATGTGTCGCGCCGGCATACAAATACACTCGTTCTGTTTGTTTGACCCCCGATCGAATCGCTTGTTCGCCGCCAGGCCTGCATTGTGATTCGTCCTTAATCAATTTCGAGGTCATAAATAACGCTTGAAATGTGATTTTCTCGTAGCCACCCTTGGTTGTCTCAAGAATAATCAAAATCCCCTTACGACAAGTGCAGTCCTGCCAACAGCCGACTGCGATGGAAAATGTGCGGGACGCGGTGACTGCGGCACGGTATAATAAGAAAGGTAGCTCAGGAGAAAATTAGATAACGAAATTAGGTACAGTTTCATGGCTCCCGTTTGCTGCTTGCTGTTCGTTGCCAAGCGAGAACGAGTCCAAATGCGAGCTGCAACCACTCATACTTTTCCTAATTAAATTGCGTTTGCAATTCCCTCGACTGTTTAGGTAATTCGACGGAGCCGGGTCGGGTCTCGATTTTGCTCCTGCACCAAGCGTTCGAGGAAGCTGTAAAATAAATTTGCCTGTCTGACTCTCCCCTCACGCGAAACCCGCAGGGGTTAATTATAGCACTTCAGCTTCACAGTGGATTCGGCCCGTTTTATTTTTCTTTTCTTCAATGAGAGATGAGAATGAAATACTCAATCGATCCCGAGGGCTATCAACTACATCAGCACAGGCAATCCACAATTTGATTCCGGTAGCGATGAGATGTAGGATGTGCGGTTGCATTTTAGTTGCATTGTGGCGAGGAAGCTGTTGATTTTATTTCTTTGGTTACTTTTTTTGTTGGGATCAGAAAAACTTTTCGTTATTCTTTTGAATAAAACTATGAGACGTGCAGTTTGAAACTGGTCATATTCAGGATGAGAGTTAATTTTGTTAGTTCGTTGCAGAATTTGACATTGCATTCATACTTTCAAATTTCACGGTTTTATAATTAATCTTATTAAATTTTTTTTTGCGTCTAAAAGATTGCCGAACGCTTTTTTCATTGCATTAAAGCCATACGAACCTACAGCCATCCTGGGGTGTCAACGAGATTCGGTTTTTGAATAGTAGTCACACGAATATTAGTCATTGAGAAATAATCTGAAGATACTACTCAGAAAATGAAGTATTTGATAAAACTCACACCCTAAACTCTTAAAATTCAACGCAAACAGCCCAGCTCACTTTATATCTCATTCAAGATCATGAGTGATTACGTCCAATTTCGGTAACAATAAGCGCACAAATGCTACCAAACCGAACCCTTTGCAGCTTTTCTTGAATGCTCGCTCCTTTCGCACCACTTGTTCCATTCGTTTCTGCTACATAAATTACTTGACGAGAATTTGATACTCTTGGGCTGTATAATAGACCTGAGTCATCATCCTGCTATCGCTTGATGAAATTAATTTTTTCTGAAAGCTGCCTGCCTGTCGGGACCGAGTCAATCTATCTAGCGGTCTAGACATCTGTTTGTTGTGCGATTACACCAGCCACGAACGTAAGTCCATGTTACCCCCGACATACGCTAATCAGATACACCTTTGCTGATAATTAATAACAGCCAATTTATCATAACGAAAATGTCTTGTAATACGGTGCAAGCGAGTCGGCGATGGATCCGTCCGACAAGGGTGTGGGTCATGTTCAGGTAAATTGTATATGCCTGAGTAATGTCTTAATCGGAGTTCTTAATACGGTAAACTATGAGCATGGATAGCTTAGCGCCGTGTGGTGTACCATGTATCTAGCTGAGATGACAGCCGAGTGATAAAGCTATAAGACACCAAGAATGGGAAGAAGATGTGTATGACGAGTTTTTAACTCTTCATTGTTGCATGCGATGATGATTTGGTTTGAAATCGGTGTCGATGTAGAGTTGGAATATTTTTCTTTGTTTTATTTTGCTTCATTTGTTCGAGTCTTGTTGCTCAATGCCATACTATGTGGAATACGTGAAGTTGGAAAATGAACTAGAATTAAAGATGAAATTGAGAATGGGCAGTTAGTCTGAGTGTTCAAGGTGTCATTCATAATTTATATTCATAACATTCGGACTTGAGATAGCGGCTCTAAGTGGGAACCCATATTGCATAAAGAAAACCAACAGCAATAAATACAAACTCGTGAGGCAACAGCCTGGCAACAATTCAAACTCACCCTCTAATGGATCATTGATTCCCAAAAAGGATCATTGATTAACATATTTAAAGATCAATCGATTCTATGTTGATCTCGCAGTCACAACACGCGTATACCAAAGGTAAGTCTGTTGAGACTGCTCTTCACGTTCTTATTGAACAAGTTGAGAAATCTTTTGTCTACAAGGAATATACGCTTGCCGCCTTCTTGGACATCGAGAGGGCCTTCAACAACGTAAATTCTAACGCAATTGTTGAGGCTCTGTCGGTGCTGCATGTGGACGAGCGGATGATTGCTTTTCTCAAAAGTAAAGTGGCTATCTCTTCCCTGGGGAATGCCAGCGTAAGACGAAGAGTCAGTACGGGCACACCTCAGAGTGCAGTCCTCTCCATTAAATTGAGCCAGAGGGTCGTACTAAGAGTTTATCCTTGACTCGAAGTTACTATGGACCTACAATGTAGCAGAAAGAGCTCGGAAGACTTTCAACGCACTTTACTGCTGTAAAAAAGCCATAGGATCGAATTGGGGATTACAACCTCGTACTGTTGGCTTTACACTGCTGTGGTTGAGCAAATCCTATTGTTTGGGGTGGTGTTCTGATGGCAGGGAGCTCTTAAGGCTACCTGCAAACGGCAGCTGGAAAAAGTGCGGAGAATGGCTGCACTACTTGTAACTGGTACGCTCCGCTTCACCCCTACTAAAGTACTCTTCGTATTACTTTATTGGCTGACAACCAATCTACTTATCTTACAGCAAACTAATCTTGCTGCTGTGAGACTAAATTGTATCTCGGCATGGAATAGAACAGAATTTGGCCATGCGAGGATTTTGGTCGAGGGAGTTCCCGCTCCGACGGGTGTTGACTACATCGCTCTGCAGTGCCTTCTAGATGTGGAGTTCACAACTCGCATTCCTGGTAGGGATGAATGGTGTGATGGTGCCACCCTCGAAAGTGGGCTTATTCATGTGTACACTGACGGCTCAAAGCTAAACAATAGAGTCGGAAGTGGTGTATACTCGGATGAGCTGAATCTCAAGCCGCCCTTCCGTCTACCATACCATTGTAGTGTCTTTCAGGCGGAGGTAGCGGTTATTTTACAGGCAATCGACTGGCTTCTGTGTAATCAAATATTCGGGGTTAATATTGGCATTTTCACAGATAGCCAAGCGGCTATTAAATCCCTTGCTGGTCCTTGTACAATTTCCATGATTGTTGCTGAATGCCATGCATTTCTTAGGGAAATGTCAAGACATTCGGTTGTTTAATTGATTTGGGTACCGGGACATAGGGGTTTTCAGGGCAACTGTGAGGTCGATGAACTAACAAGGTTCCAATTGTTACTGGAGGTCTCCTGCTCCCTCTCAATAGGTATACCGATGACATCGGTCAAACTGGCCATCAGGCAAAAATATTTCGAGGATACTAGGAGGTCCTGGGCAGATGAATCATCCTGTGCAATAGCAAGGCAATCCTGGGTATCCATGGATGCGCATCGCACCAGGCAGCTTTTAGGGTTAACTTGAATCGCTCTACGCTGCACTTTTTGAGTTCTTACGGGCCACTGCTTCATAGGACGGCATACACAACGACTGGGAGTGCAGTTTAACGATTTCTGTCGGAGTTGTGGCTCAGAGGATGAGGAGGAGTCCGTCCTCCACCTCTTGTGTCTGTGCTCGGCGTTGGCAAGGAGAAGGTTGGTGGCAATTGGTGCTCCCTTTCTCTCAAACCTGACCGAGTTATCCCTGGTTAATTTAAAAGGGATAACGCGATTTGTCAAGGGAAGCAGATGGTTTCCCGAGCTCAGTGAGTAGGAGAGGTCACAAATTATTGTGGCATCATAATGGGCGTCTCTTGTGCCTATGTGTGTCGGTCGGCAGACCTCTGTAGACCGACAGCCACTTTAACCTAACCTAACCTTTGTAGCATTGTTTTCATTTCCTTGTGAGTTGGCGGGTGATCTTGGTGAAAAATGCCCTATTTTCGCTTATTGAAGCCATATGTGCTTGATACTGGCGTCAAATCAATCCAAGGACTCACTACATATATGAGTAAGTGGTAATTGTTTTATCAAGTCCTTTTTCATCTTGTTTTTATTTACAATCCAGATAATTCTTCAAGTTCAAACATTTTAAATCGAACTGATAAGAAACTATGCGCCTCTGACGTAAAGGACACCAACTAGCTCTTGTGTAGCTGCGTCAGATTTTGGGAGCTGGTGGCTGAAGATTCAGTGGCTACCGAGTGTCTCGTGTGAAACAAGCCTTAGCTGCTATTTGACGCTGCTATTTGACGTTGCTATTTAGAAACAGCAATGGCAGTTGGAAAATTGTAGTTTCGACCATCACCATGTTGTGATGTCTCGGGCGTATAAAAATGAAAATCTTCGGTCAAGAATAAGCGAAATAAATCTTTGAAACATAGTAAAAAATGTGCTCGGAAACATCATTTCGCTTTTGAACAGTTTTTGTAAAAAAAAATTGTTGGTTATGTGGCGTCCTCTTTATATCGTACCTGGGACTTTTCGATCAGTCTATTAAGCTTTTGGTGGATGTTTTTACAAACTAGTGTAGTGGATAAGAGCACCGGCTTCTAGTGTGTGCGATCCCCGTTTCGAACTCAAGTTCGGATAACCGCACACCGAACTTGAGTTCACCTAGCTCTGAATAGGTAAACCTAAGTGATCCATGGAACTAATCACTCTGCACTCGTAATCACGTTGATTGTACATTTGTGAATGAAAGTCTCTACCGGCTTCAACCCTTAGACTCAATAAAGGTTGTTGTGGGGCTACTTAGTTTCACTTTTCACGAACTGAAGTCGCTTTTTGTTGACTTAGGCACTTTGGGCGCTAGCAAACAAGAGTGAAGATTTGGACTTTCAGTAACGCTTCAACACTGAACCTCTCATATTTTACTTCTTTCAATCACTGAATGACAATTGTTTTCGTTTTGGATAATTTATGGCTTAGATCAGACTTTTTTAGAAGAATTTGTCAGGTTTATTTGATGTACCGCAAATTTTAGGAACTGTAACTAGTGTATTTTATATATCTTCATTAAAATTTGTAGTTCATTTGGTGAATGAAGATACTGCCGATTTTCCAAATTACCTGAGAAAACATTTAGTCCTAGTGTCCATCAAAACATTTAGTTTTTCGAAACATTTTACTGACTCATGCTACATGTACTTACTTAAAAGAAAATTATTAAAAACGATCACCATAAAAGCAACACGTTTTCCTGAATATCAATTGTTTCTGTATAGTTATTTTTGATTCGAAAATTAATATTGATTCTGTCATCTTTCTTGTACATCCATTTTTCTTCCCCAAAATCCAAATTGAAATATGTAGTAATCAGCTTTTCCGCCTCTCCAATCGAAATAATTCATGATTCATCAGATTTCACCTCCCCACTTACAATATCCGGAAACCTTTCACCTGCAAATCAATGATATTCAACGTTGAATTGCAATTTTCCCTAAAACTCCTATATTCAACAGCTATACGCAGCACGTACATTCACTACCGCCACTATGCATGCAATATTAGTATAGTCAGCTACATCGGCACATATGTGTTTCACGAACTTGTCCTGGCATCTACAAAGCATAGTATTTTCTTGACATAACTCAATTTCCCACTCATCTTATGATTCCTACATTCATACTCGTACCTACTCCTCATAGGAACCTCTTCGGATTCAGTCCTTAGTCACCGAACTTTCGAAGAACGCTCCTTGATTCACATCGCTCGACTCATGCCAGGCTTCGGTTCAGGCTCTGATTCAACGGATAGACATCGCTCGCAAGACCACCGTGCTTGTTGATTCGCATTGGTGGTGCACGATGTGTAGCGCGTCTCATCGCCAGCATGCAATACATATCTACAAATCTTAAATGCTAAGTCATATCTTCCAGAAGTTCCCGTAAATCTCTTCGTAAATCGTCGAGCCCTAACAGCCAAGTGCCAACGTGAAGCTTGCCTCGTCGTTGCATCGTATTCGCCTGTGGAGCCTGCAGTTAACGTCAATATGACGATGCAAGCTAGATACCCTGAAAGCGGATTTGCGATTGGAAAACGCATAATTATCCAGAGTGCAGCTCGTGAGCTAGTTCCTGGCGAATTTTTCGCATGATGTCAAGTATCTATTTTGAAGCAGACTGTACGAAGTAGAAGGACCCATAGAAATATTCCATTAGTTCCTTGAATAAGATCTAATTGAACTCACCCGCAGAATTGGCATCGAACGAGAACTAGATTGTCAGGAAACTTATTTTAAACCGAAGCTCCGTCCTCTTAGCCTTAATGCATCACTGCGTTATGCTGAACTGGACAAAGGTCTCGAAGCAACATACGTGTACATCGTGGAACCTGCAAAAGTACCTGTGCGATTTGCCGGCCACGCTCTGAACTGCAACATCCACGTCTGTTACATACATCTGTTCTTCGTGCATCGCGGTAATTGAGTTGTTAGTGCAATTACCTTTATCTGAAATGTCTTAATCTGACGGACAATCCACCAGAGACGAGTGCATCGTGCGCTCCGGGTCTTGGCCGTCTTGGAGAATCTCGCGACGAGAAGGAGGCGATTGCAAGACAGAAAAATAATAAAATTGAAAGCGAAACCGCTCGTTGGCCCGCCACGAAGCGCATACGGCGATAATGCAAAAAGCTAATAGTTTCAGATTATGGTGGGTCGAGACGAGTCAGTCAGACAATAAGGAATTGGCTGTTCGATTACTGGACGTGGATGTATAATATTTTTCTGCGAATCGAACCGGCATTCGATTCGTATTGAACGGAGGCGAAGAGTCGGTCTTTGATCAATGGAATTCGATTTCAGGCACCCAAGGCCTTTATCCACTGTTTGCCAGAGCGATTAAACGCTGTAACTGCACCAGCAACAAAAATGCTTGACACTTAATTTTTTGTATCTAGAAGCAATATACAGCCGAGTAAACAAACGAAAACACAATAATTCGCAAACATTCACTTGTCAGCTCGCCGCCAAAGCCACGCTAGGCCAACGTCAACATTTTGCCTCTATTACTTTTCTCCAGCGACATCAAAGCAATACTTTGTTTGGCCAACCTATAGACGACGCCGAAATGAAAGGATCAATGGCTTTGCGGCAATTGTTTGGCAAAAAAAGAGAAAATCTCATCGGAAGACGACCGCAAATCCTGTCGGGCATCATTAACACCAGCCAAGCGAAGTCGAACAATATTGAATAGGTTGCCCGGGGTGTCCTTTTTTTTCTTTTCTTCTCGAGATTCGCTCTATCGACCCGCACATCAAAGGTCTCAGTGATATGTCACATTACATAATTTTGATGTCCAATATTTTTTGGGATTAACTTGATTCCAACTGCTCGATGTTTCCTTCGAACGCATTCGACTTATATACACACACAAGGCTTCTCGAGACGTTGTGGGCTGACGTATCCTACCTGTATGAAATCTTTGTCGAAGACGCTTCCCTGAAAATCTTTGCTATTTTTTCTGCAGATAGAATTTTCCGAATCGTTTAATCAGCAACTTATGTAGCTCTTTGTGAAGGCGGTGTGACTTTGATGCTATCGGACGGAGGACGATGAGAAAGGACACTTTTCGAGAAACTATTGTGTGATGGGATGTGGTAGATGATTTTTCATTATATGAAACCTTTCTAGCAGTGACTTCTTTAAATCTGCGGTCCGTTTAATTATCAGGTGACACAATGCTTGTATACTTTATGGGATTTGTTTGTAAAGTGATGCGGTACTGTTTGATGATAAGATTTTTTTTTTGCGGAAGATAAATGATATAAGATGTGTGGGATTGGTGTGAAATGTGAAAAGTGATATTAACACAAAATTATTGTAAAACTGAACAGGAAGTCAACTTTTAAACTATTGAAGATTCACAGAAAGGCCACTGTAGAGGGGCTTTATTAAATGTGAAATTGACCACTAGGCTTAGCAAAGCAAGGAACGGAAAAATCAACAATTGGAATTGAATATAATTGTAACTACACTGAAAAAAATCCACATAGCGCCCAGAGCCATGTAACATAGCGCATTATTTATGGTCCCATACGCCATGTACATAGTACTCTGAGCCATGTAATATGGCTCCCAGCGCCATAATGTCAGAATCTACATAGCGCGTGGTCCCATGTAACATGGCGCAGGATTTATGGTATAGTACATACTACATAGTGCCATGAGCCATGTAATATGGTTCAAGGCACTACAATTATAACTCGCAGCCATACTGTGTGAGGAAATGTATAAATGACAGCAAGCTTCTTAAGTATAAGAGGGGTATGGGCTTTGATGTTATTTATCCCTCGAGAATTTCGTCAATAGAATTCCATTACCTAACATCAACTGCTCTACTTCCAAGCAGTGCTGTCGTTGTACTCCGATCGGAGTATTTGTACTCCGTTTTTAATTTCCGTACTACTGTACTCCCTTCACTTGCAAAGTACTCCCTTTTCATTGGGAACACTTTTAATGCTCATACTGTTCTCAAATACCAAATTTCAAATATTGTTGGTTATTACATGTCGTAGAAACACAATTTCGACGTGAACTTTTACGGCGTCCACTCTCTATTTCTAAGAAGAAGACTAGAAGAATTTAGTTTTTTTGCGAAGTGTCCTCCCGCGTAAACTGCTTTTAATTTACATTATAAATTCTGTAGAAATCGACCGACGGTGCGATAGCGATTGCTTCTTCGCTACCACCCGTCATGGCAGAGTGAGATAGAGGGTTCTGGCGTAGAAGTAGTGAAGTGATTTGAAACTTTCTTTAATTTTTCCGACAACATTGGCTGCTTCTTTGTTTCATCGCGTAAACTGTTTTTCCTGAAGTATTTCGGAAATTTCTGTGAAGAATATTTCAACTGCCTGTTTGAAGTGAATGATGAAATCAACGGTAAGTTGAGAAGATTATTGGACACAAACTTGCAATGAAATGCTCGAATTTTCAGTAAGACTTCTACTCTTTGTTTCACAGGCAGCAATTTGCTTATATAGCTCACGTCTCCAATTTCGTTTGCGCATTTTTCAAGTATATTAACGGTGATTTGAAAAGATTATAATCACAGACTTGAGATAAAATGCTTTGATTTTCAGTTTTATGGCACAATCCATTTTTTCCATCACCAAATATTTTCTGGGACCAAACGCAACTCTAACAAAGCAATGGAACAGTTGGTTTATCAGATAAATTTAAGGTAGATTTAGTTAATAGTTTGGATTTACAGCTTTTTGATTAAATTGGATAAGAATAGGACCCCAGGGCTCGCACCTGCGACAAATATGAAAGGCAGTGCGGCTAATGATACGAGGAGGATTAGCATAGAGTTGGATACTGCCGTCTCTAGTTCAGGATCCAATTGCGAAACCACACAAATTTATATTGAAAATCAAAGACGATATAAAAAGTTTCGGAAAATTTTGCTAACACAGTTTGGTAGATACACTCAGAGAACGATCCAATAAAATCAAAACGAATTTAATAGTTTTCTAATTATTTTTCCCATTAAATATGGTCAAGGTGATTTATAATATTATTTCAACAATTTAAAAATTAATAATACATAAAATATAAACATAAAACAAATGTGAATAGCTCCCTGAAACAATGGGTAGGCTAACAAATTTAGGGGGATGCTAACTGTATTATCTATTATTACTTCTTGAAAACCTCATGAAAATAATGCTTAGGTTTTTTAAGAATATGATATGTAGCCTTTATCTTCTATTATTATCTCTAATTAAAATAATACGCAGAAGCCTATAGATCCTTATGTAAACATTGCCAAAACTGATAAGCAAAAATGTATCACATTTATTGCGAAATGAAAAAGTAAATCACACGAAATTCGAGTCAGCCTTAAAAATCAACCAGAAATTCACAGTCCAGCAGCAATTAAATCATTCACTAAAAAAATCCAAAACTATTAAAATAGCCGATCTTAAAATAGCAATGTTTCTTTAGACCACGATTTATTATTCACGCTAATCATACCATTGATTTTGTTGATTAAAACAATTCTCGAGATTCTGAAATTGTAAAATTGCTCAAGTGTGTTGAACATTTTTTTCCCCTATCATAGAAGAAATGACAGATATAAGTGCAATGAAATGTTTGGCCCTAGTTGTTCGATATTTTGAATTTAACTGGAGAGGAGTACACGATAAATTTTTAGGTGTTCAGGAACTCAATCTGTTTTTTTATCGCATTTATTAATTTGTATTAATTCGTTAAAACTCTGCACAACTCAAAATGCTCTATTCTGGATATATTTCAATCATAACTGTAAAGTGTAAATTTCCAATAAACGGAATCTTAACTTGTCACGTACGTTCAATAATAATTTTCTATGATGAACCATCTATGGGCTAACACATTCAAATTTTGAATACGTATGGGAAATCGCAAATTATTCTTAACTTAATATTATAACTAAACATAACATAATTTTTACTGCTACTTGTTCTCTGCATTTCGTATCACGCATGTAGGGCCGCCCACACTCTCAATCTGATGCAAAGTCAATGTATTACAATATTTAAATGATTTGAATATTTCTTTGAAAAACTTAGTAAGATTCGCTTTATACGAAGCTTCGGTTATGATGGGTAATAAACAAGGAGTCAAATCCTTCCTCAAAAAAGATTTTCCAAATGTGTATGTTATATGCAATGTGCCGCAATATTTATATTTTTTCCCACTGTTCTAAACGGCAAATGGAATATGTACTGTCAATTTCAAGAGAGCTTTAACGTTAAAATCCATAAAACACTAAAAACATATGCGACCAGGTGGCTTTCGTTGGAAAACGTTGTTTCCAGTATTTTATCTCACCACCACTTTACATATGTATATATATATATATATATATATATATATATATATATATATATATATATATATATATATATATATAATAATAATAATAATTATAAAATCACAACTATTGTACTCCCTTTTAATGTAAAGTACTCCCTTTCGATTAGGAAATATACTCCCCTGAAAATTTTCAAAACGACAGCACTGCCTCCAGGTGCTCTCAGAACTGAGAAGGCTCGTGGCCTTTTGTTGGATGCGAACTGGATCATCTTCAGATACACTGAGAAAACACATGGCGCCAGACGCCATAGTACATAGGAGCAGACGCTATGCTTATAGCCCTCCACGCCATGTACTATAGTCCTCCACGCCATGTACTATAGTCCTCCACGCCATGTACTATAGTCTCCCACGCCATACAGTATAGTCCTCCATGCCAAACAGTATAGTCCTCCACGCCATACAGTATAGTCCTCCACGCCATGTGCTATAGCTCTCCACGCCATCTAATATAGTCCGTCACGCCATGTACATGGCGTGGAGGACTATAGTACATGGCGTGTAGGCCTATGTACTTTTCGCCATGTATTATGGCGTGTGGCGCTATATTTTATCACAATCCCTAAATCGACTATGTACATGGCGCCAGAAGTCTATAAATTATGGTGTCTGGCGCCATGTGTTTTCTCAGTGTAGAGGGAATTGGCGTGAATAAAATTTTGAAGTTTCTTTTTCCGTTCTTAAAGCTTTGTTCTCACAGCTCTGTTCTCAAAGTATCAAGATAGGCTATTGGTAGTGTTAAAAACATGCAGTCAGAAATCATTCATGAGTTCTTTGAAATAAAAGTTTCGTTTTTCTGTTGCTATGTGGTAACATACAGGCTTGATTTGTCAATGTTTTTTGACTTCTTGTTAACCCAAATCCAAAAAATAAACATCAACTTAGCATTATTACTAGCATTTCAAGCAGCATTGCACTACTATCTAATCTCTTAATTGATTATGATTGAAGTTTCGCTAATAACTAAATATGTGCAAATTTAAAGGCCACTTTCTTTAGAAACCATCTTTAATTTCTTGACAGTTTGAAAAAAATTGGAAAATTCGTCATTGATTCTTTGATTAACTGACTGAATTCAATAACTTATATATACAAAGCACTCTTGCCAACATCACATTCAACTTTATTTTAAATATATTCTCCCGGTTTAAGTTTTTCAATAGTATGATATCATATCAAAAGTGTTTTGATATTATGTAAATAGAATTAAAGTAAAGTTTAAAAACGTTCTGCTTGAATGGAAACAATTAACTTATATGGTCCGTTGTACTAGCCGTGCCAGAATCCTTTAAGAAATTATAGTCGTCAAAAAACTTTAAGTATTATTATCAAAGGTTTCATAATTTCACTTGTTGTAGTCAAAAAGTGAACAGTCCAAATAGAAACATCCTTTTAAAACTGACCCAAGTCAACTTTCGTGTCTGTTATGGAAAGCCATAGCTTATTTCTAGATCTTGGGTGAAACCCAAAAAGCCATAGAAATATATCTCCAAAACGTTTTTATAAATATATGTTTTTGAAATTTTTCTTTGATATTTCACGAAAGCTTAACAGTCGATTTTACACTTGAAACATCGTAAATTATTTTTCACTATACAATTCACAAAGTCCACTGAACAAAATAAATCGTACCCAAACACAATATCGCGTAAAATACTTCGGGCTTCCACTGAACGTAATTCTCGATTTTATTTTAGCAGTGGCTGCTAAACGTCTTTTTCACTTTTCGAATGATTCCTCCATTTTCGTTTCATTCACAATTCCTTCTTCAGTCCACGAAGCTTTCCCTGGCTTCCAGCATTCAATGGTGCATTATTGTTGACGTTTATTTTATTCTAACAATTGTATGAGTAATTGTACAGTGGGCAGAACAATATTTTTTATTTGACCCTTTTCAGTTACATTGCAGCTCCGGGGACTGGCTCGTTCCACGTCATTGGTTATACAACCAGATCAAGTCAATTTGTTACTGATCTGCTTGCTGATGAGTTATCGCCTTTTGCACCTTTTTCCATACAGTCATTGGTACTCCTGATTCCGTTTAGTACAATCAAGTGAATTTGGTTCGACCATTGTCGGAGCTTACTTGCAAACGCCAAAATATGTATTCAGTGGAAAATCGCCTCGTAAGCAGATCATGTTTCAGAAGTTGAGTCTTGATGATGATTCACCTTTTGATACGTATTTTGCTGCACTGTAGGCCATCAGTTCTCTTCAACCACCTAATCGTTCGCCCATTTCATCAGACTCGGGACAAAAGGACGGTGTTCTTATTTTCCCTATACCCACTAGATCACATACTGAATTGAGATCTTACGAATCGAAATTTCAATCCTGTCTGCTCACGGGGTACACCATACATCAATCTGTACCGCTACTGCAGCTGCCTTCTGGTTTGAAATGGGATATATTTCTGGCCATTTACTGAAATTATCCGCCTCTGCCAGATTATACTGATTTCATTATTCCGATTCTGGAAACGTTCCTGCAATGTCTACGGATATTTTTTCGCTTGATATTCCCAAGTTATGCTTTCGCATCTGCCCTCCACGACCGTGTAGCCAAAAAAATTGTTTGCGCATCTAAGGTCGGGCCTTTCTTACTCCAAGGCAGCCTTCCAACGAATTTTCGTGCATTTCTTGCTGTAAAACTTTGACCCAGCTTTTGGGAAAAATAATTTACAGCCTGCATAACATACCGTCTAACATTTCTTATCTTTGCATCAGCAATCCGCCTTCGACCTGCCGAGTGTTCCATTTGAACAAATAGCCTTTCACAACTGCATCACTCTCCAATATATCCTTCCGTTCAATGAGGTTCTTAGACTGCTTCCATACCAGCAATGGTCCTATATCATTATAGGTAACCTGATTGTCTCCATTCACCATCTGTGAACATCCTTGCCCGATTTCATTCAATACACATCAGCACTTGGCTTCTTTTTGGAGACGACGATGATGTTTACGATTAGTTGTGACGACGTATGACCCTTTCACGCTGCATTATTTTGTCGTTATATGTATTGGTTCCAGTGATGGTTTCAGAGTCATTGGTTTTGCAAGCCAACTTCTGATCTTTGAATTTGGTTTTTGCTGCCCTCCTTGATGTTCCTCAAGAGAAAAGTGGCCATGTTCAGCCGTCTAGATTCGCCGCCTTGCTGCGCATCTTTGGGTTCGTACATTTTGTGGCAGTCATGGCTCAAGCGCCCTTTCTTGATACAATTGCATTATCAGGGACTTCAGCAACTGTTTTTAAAATTGTATTTTTGCTAAAATTAAAAAATTTCCGATTAGTATTTAGTTTGCTTGATTGATTTGTATGTTTAGTATTATAATTATTGAAACGGACACTTTTCGGTTTTTCTCTTTCACCTTCAAAAATTATTTTTTATCACGTTTATCTTGGTATTTTGCACATCTTCCAGTCCCGTTCTATCCAGCTCATACATACGGCACTATCTGATGGTTTCCTACCGTTAAGAGCGACTTCGGACATTTCTTTGAACGAATGCCGAATATTAGCCTATCTCGGATCGCTTTGTCATACTCCGTGCTTTCGAATTCAAATGAATTATCTCGGTTACAATATGATCAAAACTTTCACCTTGCAATTGCACTCGACTATACAATTTATATCGTTGATAAACCTCATCTTTCTTTGGGTTGCAATAATTTTCAAACTCCTGAAGTACACCGTTAAGTGTAGCGGTATCATTTTCATTGATTTGGATCGTGTTGTAAACTTCTAATGCATCGTCACCGATTACATTTAAGAGAATGTAATTTTTATTTCTTCACTTTTCTCTTCAGTTTTTGACGTATTCAACTAAATATCAAACCTTTGTTTGAATTTTGTGAAATTTTTGGACAGATTACAATCCATTGATAGCGGTTCGGGTGATTTAAATTCCATTTTAGCCACTCTATTTGAAAATTCACTTTTCTCTTTTATTCCAGCTTCAATTTCTACTGATATAATTTCTTGTTTGTCAAAATATCAGAATTTACTTACTGTTTCGTCGTGTTGGTCTTCGACTTGCACAAGTGATCCTTCATTCGAGACTAGTGCTGCTGGTTTTGCTTTTCTGGATCGCAAATTCCACATACTCCTTTAATCCATTATTACTTACGACTGCGCCATGTTTTGTATGCTCTCTTTAGTTTTTACTTATAATAAAACAACTGGTTTTCAATTATTTCAAGAACATCTGTATTGTTCTGTGTCTCGCTTACAACTAGGTTAGGTTAGGTTAGTGAAGAAGGCTGCCGGGAACGCGGCCAGCATTAGCCACCCTCATAGACAATCACACGCATTCACACCTACAGCCATGGCATTGCCGGGACTCGAACCCGCAGGCCCCGTAGCACGACGCTTTTCGGCCTGACGCCTTAGCGAGCAGAGCTACCGGGCCCCCTCACTTACAACTAACTATTACATATTATATTGAATACTACGAGGAACAGGTTGCACAGAATAAATATTTTTTAAGTACTAGACTACATAAAACTTTCATTCAGAATAAATATTTTTTAAGTACTAGACTACATAACACTATCATTCCCTAAAAAACAGGATGCACGCCGAACAAAGGCTCGCAGGCAAATGACACTTGGTGAGATTTTAAGCTTACGTCCGTCTCCATCAAACCCGAATAGAGCATAGTCGCGTCACAAAAAATAGGACTTATTACTTTTTATATACAACCTGTATCATATTAGCATTCTTTCATGAAACAGTCAATTTATCTTTACAGACTAAAATCGTAGAGAGTTTTACTTCATTTTACCTAATCTAGTACCGCAAATGGTCTAAAATGGTCCAAACTTTAAGTGAATATCTGTTGTTGAGCTTTATGAAGATACAACTTTCATGTCATTGAGTGACAGTTAACTATCGAACCAAAACATTATTACAAGAACTTCTCTTTTAACATTTTATTAAAATAACAGAATCTGATACGGCCTCACTATGTTTGTTAGTAGAAACAAAAGTATTTTTCGAATCATACCCGAATACCACCCATACCTTGGATCCAAATAATATAATTTACAAACTTTTTCGTCCATATTTTACTCTGCATCATCGCATTCAAAGTCTGTTACTATTAAACAATCGAAATATTATAGTTGTAAACTTAAACCAAGCTAGTTAGCATAGAAATATTCCTTAATATGTCTATTCCACTGTCCCAGAACTCCATATTTAGCCCTGAAACCACATAACATCTTAATACTAATACACTTTTATCATTGAAACCATATCTTAACATCTTTTTAATTTATCATCTGCTAAACATTACAGAATGTAACCACTCCATAATTAACATGTACCAGTCATAGTCACAACCAATTCTACTCAGAGTCAGCCACCATTATATCCATACAATAATGTAAAAACTTGATACCAAAGTATCACTTCCAGTATCGCATTCGAATAATTTGCCACGTCATGTGTGCTCGACCGCAATAAATCTTAATTAGGACTATCAGTGCAATTCGAAAAATACAGCGCGTTGCATTCACTGAGCCACGGAAAAAGATGCGATCGCATCTAATCAGTATCAAGTTCATAAGAATCTGGAAACAGTGAAAGCATTATATGTAAAAGACCTCGAAAAAGACGATATCGCACTGAACAGTATCGAATTTCGGATAAATCTTCGCGTTGATTCCAATCTGTTTGAAGAAGATTTTGATTGTCTTCAGTGCCGTGGTTGTGGAATGATACTCGTAAGTCTGATGAAAACTGAATTTTTCGTTACGGTGAGCATGATCATAAGAAATATAATGTGAGTCTTTGTAGCCTTGGCAGTGAATTAAAACTTTGTGATTATGTTGGAATAATTTTAAGTATAAACAGTTACAGTGATAATTATACTTACCAATATTCAAATGAAACTAGTAGCCCCGATTTAGCTTATGTAATTCTTTGGGAGCAAGTCGGATTTTTTAAATAATTTTATACTTCAAAAGTCTTTATCATTGTGTTTGAATGCAATATGATATAGATCATCGGCTTATAATCTCTTATTGATTAACGATAAAATATTAAACACCTTACTAGTTCCATGACATTTGAGCTCTAGTTCGTTAGCATATACATTTATTTATTTATTTAGTTTGATTTTCTGTTTTCACTTCTTCTCAAATATTTCTTTCAATAGACTTCCTTATGCATTTAAAGTAAACAATATGATGTTCCACCTTAGCAAGAACATTGAAATGAAAACTTTACAATGTCCTCTTTACTCAACTAAGTTTGAAACCACTGCTCAATGTCATACAGGCTAGCCATCCACCTCGAAACAATCGAAAACAACACGAAAAACTTCACTCTATTTGTCATTCTGCTACAACAAAAACAATATAAGCCTTTAACCGTTTACCGACTCCCAAAAAAACAAAATTTATAGTAAAAGCAACACAATCTCTAAAAAGCAATGAAGACGGTCATTTGACGGTGGACGATGAGCCACCTAATTGAGTCATTTATGCGTGGAAAAGCACCGAAAAGAATGCATTCGAACGGAGAATTGGGCTGTAGCAGTAGATATAGACGAACATTATCGAGATATTTTGAATGTGTCCATTTAAAACAGATCAAGATAAAACAGATTCACAAATCGATGGAGCACCCATGAGCCTGGGTTATGATCCGATCTTGTTAAGGGACAGGAAACTGGTTCGTCTGAGCCACGGATCGAGAGAATCCTAAGTTTTTGAAACATGCACGTAACAATTTATCGATATGGACTAGCAGTTTGTTATCGATACATTTTGTATATTTTAACACGCTTGGATGGTGGCTCTTTCGATTTAGAAATGTTTAGTGTTCTTCGAATTCTTTTTGAAAGAAATCATCACTTTTTTAAAAATCTCTTTTTGTACTTTGTCAACATCGGCAGTCTGTTAGGAGTTACTGTTTATTTTTTCATCTGTTGATTTCTACCTGTCAACAGGTACTGTTGGTGACAGAATGCTAATTAGTTGTAATTTTGAGGTCAATATAAGTGAAATTAATACTAACAATAATAAATATAACAATTGGATCAGTTTCATTACAAAGCCTCCTCTTTTCGGCATCTATAAGCTGCATTGTCAAGAAGCAAGCTGTTTGATTATCATCATTCCCCGAAAGGAAAAAAGGATAATGAAAGGGAATCTCAAACCACACTCTCATCACATTTCACTAAAATTTTTCAATATTACAGAGAAAAAAAGATGGGATAAACAGATAATTTATACGATAAAGTTAGTTGAAATCAGAAAAAATATGCAAAGAAGAAGAAGAGGCTCAATCATCGATTGGAATATTGTTTGAAAAACAAAACGAGAGAAAATGTTTCCCTGGTAACAGCAGAGTACTAGCATGAAGGATGCATAAGTTTTTGACGAGTTTTATTTTCTTATAACCAGTAATAAACAGCTTTTAATTTCATTTGTATGATTCTAATGTGTTTCAGTGAACAGTAGCCTTTAAAAACAGACTAGGATCTAACATTCATCAAAGTGTTCACCTCCCATCATAGTAACTCTTCGCTATCAATCTTTTTCCCCGCATCTGATTGTACCCTTTCTGCTTTTCTTTCTAATCCCTTAGAAGTCGAATCGTTAATGTTGTCTTTTGATCCAAGCGCTAGCTTCGATGCTTCACCAAATTACTTTCGTCTTCCTTGTGTGTTCCTTTGTCAATAATTTTTAATCTCAGCGTCCCATCCGGGACCTTTCCATACCTTTGAAATTCCGCCAACATATTTCCCATCCATAAATTAAATAATTTCTTCCATCTTTAATTACCGTCCCATATCCCTTTTGTTATGTTTAAGTAAGCTCCTCGAAAGAGTCGTATACAATAGAGTGTACTCTTTCGTCCAGTCCTTGCTGGCCAGTGAATAGCATGGACTCATCAAAGGTAAATCAACGGTTACAAACTTATTGTCTTTGACAAACACCTTTGCTTCTGCAATCGACCAGCAAAAGCAAGTAGATGTCCTCTATACCAACTTTGACAAGGCCTTCAATTCTGTGAACTATGATATTTTTCTGTCAAAGTTAGCAGGATTTGGTCTCTCCGGTGCCTTTTTTTGTTGGTTCTCTTCCTACGTGTGTGATCGCTCTTGTGTAGTTACTGTTAACTCTTGCTCCTCTACAGCTTTTTTCCTACCTTGGTAGTTCCGCAAGTGTCCATTTTTGGCCCTTTCTTGTTCCTTTTGTTTATTAACGATCTTCCTTCCCTCTTTAACTCACCCTGCTTTTTTTACGCTGATGATCTTAAAATTTTCAAAGTGAAGTGTCATTAAATGTTTTTCACCCACAAAACATCTCCTTTGCTCTTTTCCTACTGTGTCCTTGGCTGTCGTCTCGATGTTGTTCCAAATTGAAGTTCGACTTGCATATTCTACACATCACTGCCAAGGCTTCTCGTTTGTCTGGTTTCATAATCAGATCCTCTAAACGTTTTGTTAATCTTTCCACTTCTCTATATCTGTTTTTTCCTTCGTCCGTAGTGTTCTTGATTACTGTTGCCAAATTTGGTGTCCATATTACGGATACTTGATCGATGCGGTTGAATCCGTGCAACGCCGATTCACCCGTTCCTTGTTCCATAAGTACAGTATTCCGTATTGTGATTACAGTATGTGCCTCTCCATCCCTCAAATTCCTTCCCTTGAGTCACGTAGAGTGTTCCTCGACGAGTGCCTTCTTTTTAAACTTTTTAACGGCAGTATATTGGTTGACCCCAGCATTCAACTTTCTGTTAGAGAATCGGGCCGTCCTAGAAGAATATTATTTAACTTTAATGGTACATTCGCCCGTACCGACACCTATTTCTTTTCCCCCCTTTTGCGTTTGCCTCGTGAGCACAATAGCCTTAACCTTGGTCCTCTGCTTTATATACTCGGAATATGACCTAATTTACTCAATTTGTTTGTTTATTTTTCGGTCGATTCGCTTTTTATTATTTTTTTTTTGTATGATCATTCCATTCTGAATTTATTAATTTTCTTAGCTTTTATGTTATTTTCTTTTTCTTATATATATTTATATGTATATTCTTATTTTTTCTTCTAGTGTAATCTATAATTTGATTTGTTCTGTGAATTTGGACAGTAAATAAATAAATTATGTTCATGTTTTCTGCTCGTTCTAGGCACGTTAAGTCCGATATTATTCTTACCTCTTTATGACAGCCATGATAGTCACACTTCTTAGGGGAGTAATTTATATGTTATCTTGCAAGTACGAAAATACTTGCAAGTACGAAAATACTCGCAAGTACGAATATACTAGGCACGAAAATACTCGGTACGAAAATACTTGCAAGTCCGGAAATACTCGCTATAATACTAGCAAGTACGAAATACTCGTGAGTATAAAAGTATGAAATACGAGTATGAAAGCAATTGCAAGTATGAAATACGAGTACATATTAATATTAGAATACTATTACGTCACTGTTTGACTGAAATGAATCAAATGAACGAAATTTATCGGGTAAATTCTTGATTACATGTATAGTTCACAAAATACTCGTACCTAGTATTTTTGAATTGCGTAATAGCTACGGACTGTTCCAAAAAATACCTGTTCCATATACCTGTTTTTGATTTTGACAAGCTAATGCCCTCGGAGAGAGGTAGCGGAGAAACCAATGGTAGTTCCAAACCAAGTCTGAGGTAGTTAAGCTATCGATTTGTTCTATTTATAGATTTATGGCTTTGTGGTGAACTTGCTTCACTAAATTTCGTGTATGTATACGCTTGTTTCATTTCGTTAAATCTTTTTGTTCTAAGGTCGGAATATATTACTGAGCTCCTGCAAAAAAAAAAAAACATTGATATCTTGAAGTGATTGACATTAAATTTAATTATCTGGTTATGATTGCTAACAGTGAAATCGATATGCTGCAAAATAACTATCAGTAATTAATTAGCATCCTTTCTTAAATGAAATAATAATAAAGAAAACCAGTCTATTTTATAGCGAGCGTAGTAGGAATAAAATATATGTGTAATAACTGATTGCGAGCTCTGTAGCTTATCTTATAAGAATCAAATCTAGAAAATACCAATTCAAATAGAATACATTCTTCTGAATTTTATCCCTGTACTCAATATGAAGATAAGTAGGGAAAAAGAGCTAATATGGCCATGAGCCAAGGCTTAGTGCTCTATGATGTTCGCTGAATACCAGCTGGGATGTTACCATCCGACTCATGTAATTTGAATAGGCCAAGATAATGAATGACTCATTTGATCTTTTCGCTAAAAATGACAGAAATCATATGAAAAAGTATCACTATCATAAAAATGAGGGTCCACCAGAGCTCTAAATGTCTTACACCTGCTTTGAGTTCACTTCGAAGCTACAAACTTATTACACCTATATTGGGGCTTCAACTTGCTTATGGACCTAGTTGAGTCGGTGGACCTTGAATTTGCTGATTGCAACAATTTGACTGCCTTATTTGTGATCTAGGGAATATGGTTCAGCTCAATGTAGAAACTTCATTGAAATTTTTCACAGTCACTTCTTTTTCTGTTTCTGTCTCCAAAAATCGTATTTCTCCTGATAAGATTGCAACGGACAATGTAGTCTGACACTTAAAATTCGTCAAAAACGCTCCATATTGTGCAAAGGTCTGTAGAGTGCTCACTTATCTGTATTATATCTAGAGCTTCACTTCATTGCTTATATTAGCTATAGAAATATTACTAGACAAAATTAATTCATACGATAATTCAACCCTATTGTTGGTGTCCGAGCTGCTCCATAACTCATATGTGCGATCACGTCTGCTCTTATTATTAGCGAGATCTGCTTTAAGTGTTTGGCTGCTGTCAACTCGCTAATAGTATAATTGCGGCAACTGAGAATTGTTTCAGCTTTGCGTCAACCACAATAGTAGCACTGTCTTTGTCACTGCAATTTGAAATACCAAGGACACTTATGGGCTTCCTAACGATAATGTAGGCTCTTGGTTTACCTAAAGATTCAGGTGATACTAGTTCTTCTTCTATCTCCTACGCATGTTTATACAGATGAAACTGACTTGAATTGGTGAAAATTAATTTAAAGAACCTTCACTTTTGTCTATTCCGGAGCTGTGAAAAACAGTGTGGGATCTATTGGCCAACTGCTCATCCAATTCTAGTTCCGAAGTAGCCACGAAGCTCATAGATCAAGAAAGTTTTTGCTTCATCATTTAATTCAAATGATCGTGAGCAAGATTCAATGCATCAAAACGCCGTTTTCTTCTGATGTCCTATTTCCTTTTTCCGTAGAAACTCAATTTTCTGGCGTGAAGATTTTTAGGTTACCTCAGAATACATTCAACTGTACGAAGTTGAGTCCGTAATCGATCTTATAGTCACGAGCTTTTAACTTTGGAAGCGATACTTTGTTGATGATGATCAAGGCATGGGCTCACTGACCTTTACCACGTCCCTGTTACTTGCTTCAATATTGCTAAGCTTTATTACCTCCATAAATTCATCAGCTAAAGAAGACTCGACGAAGCTCCATAACGTGGATATATGCTTACTCAGAATCTGGTATTTCAGTACCACTTTCAATTTCACACCTCACTATGTTTCACCCAGATTGCTAATCATTCGCTTATACAAGTCCGTAGAGTGCTGATTCTGACAGGCTATCGATTTGAAACAAGTTTAATGCCACCCAGCATTGAAGCATCTCAGAAATTGTCCAGAATTTGCTTTGAGAATGTGCTTGAAGCCAACTGCACCAAATTCCAGCTTTCCGTTGAGATGATGCCGTCCTTTTTACTACTATCAATGAGTGCTCTAATCGGACACTCTGAGTTATTCCAGTTGCGAAAGTTTGGCTCCTGATGATTTGGTTGTTCAATTCACTTTTGCCGTTAATCGGCTAATCTTTCAGTAACCTTTGCTGCCGCATAAATCTCTTTGTTAAATTCCACCCAATTGAGGACATCCTTGTCCTGATCAGAAAGTGTCTCAGTGGGGACGAAATCTATTCTCTCTGGAATCTGGGAGGTACTGCTCCGGATTCTATAGTCTCAAGCAGAGCGAATGTAAGAGTGGGCACCTAAAGTGTGGGTGGCAGCTCTAAAAAATCAAATATCTAAAGTCCTTGGATAAATTCACGCACAAGGTGCTACAAGAAGGTTCCTAGCTACTTTCTCTCCAGATAATAGAGTCACTTCATTCCCATTACTGTAGCACACACAATAAGACCTTATGGCATGGATTGCTTACAAAACTCACCAGACTGAACAAAGTGCCTAAAGTGCTTACTAGCTTTCTTTCTTCCTTAAATTTCCTCCTCTCACGTCCAGCTTGGAAGCTGAAGCCATTCCCGAAACACGCCTTTAGATTATTTGAAAGTAGATTTAAACACAAACTGGCTGATCGTGGGTGTCGTAGCACTAGCTTAGACTAGCTGATGCTCCATTTCCAATATTTTTTTGATGGGTCAACGTTTTCAGGCTTAACTTGATCTTAGTTGCTTGAAGAATTGCAGTTTCAGTCTAATAATAATCTCTAAAAACGTATGTCGGATTCTGAGGTCATAGAATATGCATTCCCGAGTTTCACTAAATAAAGCTCCTGTGAATACAAAGTACTCCAATATGGAAGACCTAAGCAAGATATTTTAAAAGATTGAAAAACTTAGCTTTGTTTGTACCAAAACATACTTATTTTTTGTCCAAATTAACTAAAAACTAAGCTTCATTAATTGTCGGAAAGCTATTCAAGAAAGTTAGAAACCAAAATATCTATATTAAGTTAATCAAAAGACTATATGTAACATATTTTACAAGTTCAGAACAATATTGAATCTTTGAATTGTTTTCTCTCTTTCTATGGCCATCTGATACTAACCATATGTTTCGTCCGTATTTGCTTCTCAACTGACTTAACTTCTTTCAGTTGCAGTCAAGCATGCAAACCGATATTGGCTCCTTACAAATGAGTTTCAAATGAAGACTTCATAGTCATCTAATGAATACTCATCACCCTGAATACAAACAATCAGACCCAGATAATATCCAACAGATGTTACAAATCGAGATTTTCATTATTATTGAGGTTTAAGGGATACTCTTCAAGGATATTCGAATCGAAGACGAAGACATACAATGCGCTGTTTGAGTTTTCTATGTAGTCCTTGAATTAGCGCTGATGCATACAAACCTCAAACAGATTTCCTTGCATTCGAAGATTAAGATGTGTAAAGAAAAACTTTATGAGTTTGAGATATTAAGATTTTATGACCTGTTCAATTCCAAAGATCTTTTGACCTTTGAAAAAATTCTGACAGGTACAGGGCTACCTGTTGAGTGGTTGATTGGATAGTTTTTTTTGGCCGTCTGTTTTCAAGATCTTCTCTATCTGTTTCTCTTTAGAGGACAACCAATATACAAAGCGATGTTCACAGTACAATGTTTCATCTCCAAGAATATTCGAAAATTACTGATTGATGACCTGGGCTGTGGTTCGGGTAACAATCGACATAAGATACTATCTGAGCCTCATCAGATGACTGATAGCTCGAATAGGCGTATCGATAGAGTTGTCTTGTGCAGCCACTGTGACAGCCGGGAGAAAATTGAATTCGCTTCGGCGTTGCCTCTGGAAAACAGAAAATATTCTAGGAACGTGTTATGGGCCATTTAGACAAGCGTCCATGCGTCCAAGCGTCCAAGCGTTTTTAGATTACACGAGTCAAGTCAACTCAAATCCGGTTTTTTGAAGGCGGGGCTAAGGCGAAAGTGGTCGGCTACGGTGATTGATATACCATTGACTTAATTGTTTTACTTTCGCTCTTTGTCATTTCGAGATGATAAGTGGATGGATGGATTGATATGTACATAGTTTTGAGATACAGATTTATTTATATGGAAAAAGAAATTGTAAAACTAACGAATATGATAAATCACAATTAGAATTGTTTTAAGCTTGATGACGACGATATATTAATAATGTTTAGCCGTTCGGATGCACTGTCAACTTGAAAATGATGGTTTCGATTTATGTTAACTTGTCAAATGATGATATTTCCATGATTATGAAATTTCCACGAGCCATCTTGCTTACTGCTATATTCTATTTGGGCTTATTGGTATAGTAGTTTTTGTTATTATATCAGTGGCGTAATTTGCAAATTATAGTGTGCATCTGATGAAAGTGAACAAGGAACACACAATTTAAGATAAGTTTTGAAGTGTTTCTGCGTGGCAAATCTATAATTCTTATGTTCCGGTAACTTCGAACTAAGTTATTAGATGTCAAATAGATTTGTATATTTACTTTATTTTTATTTAACACAGTTGTAATGGCATTTTATCGAAAGTTTCTTTCATTAAACGTTGCTTGCATCTCATAATTTAAATATTGCTTGTTTACTTTCACTATATGGACACCATCGTTTGCTAATTGTATGGTTTCATGCACCCTTATATAATTAGAAAAACTGCCATACCAGGCAGCCCTAATATAATATCCAATATATTTTCAGTAAGCATTACGCCGCGTGTGTATTTCCTCATTATATAACGTCTACTTAACAAGTTATTATAAATCGAAGTTTTAAAATAAAATCATTTTCAAACAGCCAGGGCCCACAAACGGCTAAAAATTTAAAAAACATCGTCGTGATCAATGTTAAAACATTACTAATTCCCATTCCTCAATTTATCCCTATTTTTTTCTTCTTTCCAAACAAACAAATTGGTAGCAGACAATTGGATATATTTATCCATATGACTATATATACCTTCATATAAAATTGTTTGTGTCTAGCTATTCGTATGCAATTCAAATTTTTTCGTAATAGTCATGCACGTAAGGATGCAAAAAAAATATTATCCACTTCATCATATAATAAAATAATTATCCACAAAACATATATTAAAATGATCATCAACGAATCATCCACACATGCTACTGAGCGAAATAAATCATTTGAAAATCTATTGTACATGAATCAGCATACTCCACCTCCTTCGCTTTAGACCCGCCTATATAAACAAAATCAAATTGACTCGTGTAAGCAAAACACGCTAGATCGCTTGGACGCTTGGACGCATGGACGCATGTCTGAATGGCCCATTAGTGTTAAGAGGTTTTAAATCACATCCTCAGATGCTGGGCAGTGCAGCGGGATGGAATATAGTCGACGGTTGCTTGCGTGGAGAGAACCACTATCTGGACTGGCGGCTATAATTGATTTCGGATGGTTTGTAAATAAACCGAACCTATAACGTGTCATATGGCTGGATGGAAACAGATTCGGTTCGGCGAAAACTGGAGATTAAGCATTTGAAACGCACAGCACGGCTTAGTTTGTGCTGTCAAGTCAGGGTTTCATGGTGGGATGAGTTGTTAACAGTTGGTCACACAGATATGCGTGTCAGATGTAGTTAAAGATCTCAAATCACACTCAAAGTGCAGTTGGCCTTCCTTAAGGTGGAAGTAGATCTGTCTGCACTATACCTTCTTGTATAACACCAATTCCCAGGCGCAGCAAATTTATTTGTTTCCTTAAAAAATACCTAACAATTACAAAAATGGTTCCCCTGTTTTGCAAGCACTATTTGACACTACCCATGCATTTCGAAAATATGTTTCTCATCCGACAATCAATCTGCTGTAGATCTCACACATCAATTCTCACTTCACCTAGCTGCCTACGAGCAAATATCTAATGACCCATAAAAGTTATATGTTCCAAACAATTCCAATTCGCCAAAAAGTTTTCCATTAGCCCCGGAACGTAATTAAAGAAAACAACCTATAAATTTCATTTATAATTCACACCACATTTCGTAACGAACCTTTTAGTTTCAAAACTAGCCCGCAAAGCTTCGTCTACATAAATTTACACCATCGAAAAATAATTTCCTGATTATTTCGCACATTTCAACCTACGTAAAATTTCCATCCCCCCAAGCATCATGGTCAGTCAGTTGCTTTCCTAGCACTTGTATTCGTTTCATGATGGTTTTTCCGCAATCATTTGTTGAATGAAAATCCGCTCGGGGGCGAATTCGTAATGGGATTGAAGACGGACGGATGCGATGGTCCGAAGAAATTTTCGTGCTGTGGCCAGCCATAATATGGTGACCGTAAATACTAGAGAAAAGGACTTGCCTTGGTCGCCATAATGAATCCTTAAGGATGAAATTTATGTGTTAGGCAAACTTGATTTATGACAGGCACTCAAGCAATTAAAGTTTTACAACTTTTCGAAGTGTGCAAGTGTATGAGAAGAGACGAAAGGCAGAACGAAGAAACCTAAGAAAACTAATATGAATTGGCAAAGTCAGACTGTTATGCTAGGATTCTGTGCGTTTTGTCTAGAAGTTGACTCAAGACAATTGGCTGTAAGGGAAGTTGAAGATGAAGTTTTGCAAATAAGTGTTGAATGGTCGTAGCGGATGATAATTCTATTGCCTATGAGACAAGACTTTGTTGAGTCTTACAAGTAATTGTCCTTAGACAACATATGTCACCTTGCCCTGGTATTCACAAAATGGGCTTTCTTTCAAAAATGAAAATGCGAAAATTGTTGACTGGATAATATTGCATCATTAAACACCAAAGGATCACAAGAACTCTTATTAAAATTTGAAAATATTTCTAAAAAAAACTTCAAGCTAAATATAAAATAAATACAGAATTTGAAAATTAAAATTAATCTTAAAATTTCTCGCCCCACACTTCCCTACTTTGACAGCATAACCTTCTACCGTCTAGAAAACGTATTACAAAAGACATTATTGGAAGAATCAAGAGCAACATTTAATTGCTTTATAATGTAACTAAGACGAACAAACATTGTTGCTAATCGAGTGACTAAGTCGTCTCATACCGTCGTCTCCGACCCTGGGCATTGAATGCGAAGGTCCTTGTGGCCGATTGCTCATTAGAAACAGCCGAACGATGATTAACGCGACATGGGTGCGTTTGTTGCGATCATCGTTAACAATTTTATGGACCTTGGAATGAAAGTGGTTTTCAACGTCAAACACTGATATTTTCATGGTTTCATTGTTTTATTGTGTTTTTGAAATGATTTATGGTTTGAATGAAAAACTTTAAAAACTATTTTATGGAACAGTTGTAAATTATACTTTTGACCTGACTTTGTTTATGAAGGTTCGTGATTTGAAGTGAAGGCCAAGTGTTTTTCATCAACAAAATGAAACCTAAACTGATGTAGAGGGACGATGATGAAGAGACACAATCGGAAATGAAAAACTTGGAAACACTTGTTTGGTAAATGTACAATATGTAGCCACCTCTTGCAACAGCATTTCAGTAAATAAGAAAAGCTTCAAATTAAGGCTGTTTGTAGGTCATCATACGCCTAGGTATTTATAGCGGCTTGAGGTTCAAATAACCCGAGAAGGATTATGAGGTTTGTAGGAATTTGCAAAGGAATTGTCAGTCACAGTACATTTGAGAGAGGAAAGAGGGTAATGAAAAGTATGACAAGATGACAATGCTTGAAGCCTAATTGAAGCAAAGCGATCGGGCTAGCCTTCAAGTAAATTTATGTTACTGTAAACTAATAAGTAACAAGTACTTTCGCTTTGGACAGTTTCATTGGAAATGCTATTATAAACTAAATAAGATAATATATTGGAAATGCTATTGAAACCAAAAAAAAAAAAACTCTAGCGCACCTGAACCGCTAGAAACACTAATGTTTGAAGAACAGTAGAAGAATCGTGCAGATTTTGAGTGCATATTCTACCACGCTAGCTGCTTATTACAGCCAAACTAATTCAAACGCCAGGTTTTACTTTGGTCTTATAACTCATATGGTGGAAAGGTTTCAGATATTACCAGTGGCATGAATTTCAAAGTTTATGAGAGCAACACTTGTTAATTATATTCGCTCTCAGTTGCTTATTTCACAAAAATTTTCAAAGCACCATCTCAAAAAACATCAATGAAGAAAATGCTCAGTGCCTGCCGCACTGTAACTGAAGTTGGTGTTTGGGGCTGCGATCCGAAAAATTTGCAGAACTTTGGGAATTGAAACATTGGTTATTTATTTTCATTGTAAATGTTTCCGGTATGAATACTAACTGTAAGCATTTATTGATACATAACTAGCACAACCGACTCGTGCTGGCAACCTTTTGCCAGTATCAAAGCCAATAATATATTACGTCTGCTCCCCCTGGTATATTACATTCGAAGTTATAGGAGTATAAAGAATTTTAGGGTTACCTGCAGCAAGTTTTTTCAAATAATCGAAAACTTAATATTTGCTGTTTATTGTCACTACAATATCATTACCATTTGAAAATTCTACGATAAAACCGCTTAGTAAAGATATTGCAATTAAACACAAAACCAACAATAGCTGGCAACCCTATCGTGGCTTTTCAACAATATTTGGCCTGAATAATGTCTATAATAGGTTCCATTAATAGTATGAAATTCGTATTGATTTCATGACTGCACTGTAAGTTATAGGGCAAAAAGTTTTATTTTCCTGAGTGAATTTTCAAAACCAAAGACACAAAAATTACCATAGCTGGCAGCACCAACCGAATTTTTCAACCAAAGTGATATCAAACAGAGTTTAGAGTAAGGTTCAGCTATTGTGTCAATTTCATGAAAATCGGGTTTCTTATTCACATTTCATAGGGCAAAAAGCAGTCTTTTTTCTATGTAATTTTTCAAGATGGCACCACTGGCACAGAGTTTCCCACAATTCAAAATCGCTTCTTTCAGATCTGGTTCTACTTAAGTCCAATGCATTCTATAAATTTCAGTGGTACCTGATTATTGGTTCGTGAGTTCCCGTGAACAGCAGTTTTTGATGCTAAAAATATAGGTTAACTGGGAAAGGGCTACCGTTCTTGTCCGACATGAAATTTCCAATGTTTTACTTTGAAAGAGTAGATTAAGCATAAGATTTGTATACAGATTGGTTTTATTGTAGAAACGGACATTTTTGAGGATATTCGATGGTTTGAATGTTTTCACTTCCAAATTTTCATTTTTTCAAATTTAAGACACCAAAATTATCATAGCTGGCAGCTCCAACCGAATATTTCGACCAAATTTCTACCAAACGTGGTGTAAAGTAAGGTCCAGCTATTGTGTGAATTTTGTCAAAATCGAACGATTCAATCAGAATTTATAGGGCTAAAAGCAATTATCTTTTTTAGTGATTTTTCAAGATGGCACCACTGGCACAGAATCGCCGACATATCAAAATCACTTCTATCAGACTTGGTCCTATTTAAGACCAATACATTCTGTAAATTTCAATTAATTCTGCCCATTGGATCGTGAGTTTCCGTGAACAGAAGTTTTTGATGCTAAAAATATAGGTAAATTGGGCAAGGGTTACCAGGCGTGCCCGTAATACCATATCTTTTTTTTTTTTTGGTTATGTAAACAAAGCACAAGATTTACATATGAATGGCTTTTTTTTGAAGAAACGGCATTTTTTCAAGAGAGACGATGATTTGGAGGTTTTCACTTTCAGTGCCTGTCCTAGCTACAGGGTTGTCAGCACGCTCATTAAAAGCTACACAAATCTACAACTAAATAATATCAATATGTTCCAAAAATTTCGTAATGATTGAATAGCTCTGCTAAAAGTTATCGCAATTTAAAAATTTTCAAATTTTCCCGTTCTCTTTTTAGGCACCCAGCGCACACATAGTGTTAAAAAGTTCCAAAGCATTATTCGATTCACATGTAAAACACGTTCGAAATTTATTTCGTTAACTTTATTTATGCGAAAATTATTTGTGTACGAAATAATAGGTATATTAAAAATATCACTAAAATGGCCACCGGCGCCAAAGGGTTAACAATAATTGACATTTAGTGAGACGTGGACCTGTTCTGCATATACACCAATATATCCTGAAAGTTTCAGCTCAATCGGATGGCGCGTTCCCGAGATTATCTCACTGAAATTTTTTTATGATATATATATATATATATATATATATATATATATATATATATATATATATATATATATATATATATATATATATATATATATATATATATATATATATATATATATATATATGGAAATATGAATTTTTGGCCGAATCGATTTTAATACTAATGTTCTTCGAACAATAATAAAAAACTGAAGGGTACCCTACAGTCGATGATTACTGCAATGATCTGAAAATACATTTCTATAATGTATTGTTACTAATGTTCGAAGAACATTAGTATTAAAATCGATTTGGCCAAAAACTCATATTCCCATATATATATATATATATATATATATATATATATATATATATATATATATATATATATAAATATCATCAAAAAAATGCAGTGACTATTTCTCAGAAACACGCCATCTGGATCTTTCAGGACTTTTTGCTGTATATGCAGAATAGGTCCAAGTCGAACTAAATGTCAATTATCTTTAACCCTTTGGCGCCGGTGGCCATTTTAGTGATATTTTTAATATACCTATTATTCCGTCCACAAATAATTTTTGCGAAAATTAAGGTAACGTAATGAATTTCAAACGTGTTTTATATGTGAATCGGATAGTGTTTTGGAATTTTTTAACCCCATGTGTGCGCTATGTGCCTAAAAAGTGAACGGGAAAATTTAAAAATTTTTAAATTGCGATAACTTTTGACACAGCTTTTTAATCATTATGAAACTTTCAGCACATATTGGTATTGTTTAGTTGTAAATTTTTGTAGCTTTTAATGAGCATGCGCATTCCTTTAGCTAGGGCAGGTGTTGAAAGTGAAAACCTTCAAATCATCGACTGTCCGGAAAAAATGTCGTTTCTTGAAAAAAAAGCCACTCATTTATAAATCTTATGCTTTGTCTACACAGCAATAGTAAAAAAATTGAAATTTTACTACGGGCACGCCTATTAACCCTTTCCCAATTAACCTATATTTTTAGCATCAAAAACTTCTGTTCACGGAAACTCACGATCCAATAATCAGAATTAGTTGAAATTTACACAATGTATTGCTCTTAAGTAGGACCAGATCTGATGGAAGTGACTTGTGAATGCGGGCAATTTTGTGCCAGTGATGCCATTTTGAAAAATCGCTAAGAAAAATAGCTGCTTTTTGCCCTTTAAATTCTGAATCTTTCATTCGATTTTGGCAAAATTCACACAGTAGCTGAACCTTTCTTTAACCCACGTTTATTAGAAATTTGGTTGAAGAATTCGGTTGGAGCTGCCAGCTTTTGTTATTTTGGTGTCTTAAATTTGGAAAATTCCT
This sequence comes from Nemotelus pantherinus, assembly GCA_963978885.1. Taxonomy (NCBI): domain Eukaryota; kingdom Metazoa; phylum Arthropoda; class Insecta; order Diptera; family Stratiomyidae; genus Nemotelus; species Nemotelus pantherinus. The sequence continues at coordinate 24,561,477 of OZ022264.1, read as the reverse complement.
GAGGGAAATAAAGCTATAATAACGCTATAGCTTCCAGTACAGTCAGTGAATCATAACGAAATTCAAATGGCAAATCAAACTTCTTGTAGGCAATATTCAGTAGAAATTTAATTTCAAAACATTGATAGGGTTGCCAGCCATGGTCATTTTTGTATTTTTTTGGCATACCTTTCGTAAGCGATTTTGTTATAGAATTTTCAAATCGTAGTCATCTGATAGTGAAAATAAACACCAAACATTAAGTTTCACCGCTTGAAGCAACCTCGAGGCCAAAACGTTTTGGTCCAGTTTTGATCTCTTTAAGAACTACATAGCCTCAGAAACGTTTGGGTGGGTCATCATCACCTTGGTAATAATCAGCTTAGACAGAGTGGTCTTGCTCACTACTTCTGACTCCGGATGTTCTCTAGAGATCCTGAAGGCAATTTACTGAAGCTGATTCATAGTACAGATGTAGCTGCAGGTCATCGCTTTCAGTGTTGCAGCCTTCAAGATGAGGTGATCCCGCCGGCGATATTTTTAAATTTCGCCTTAGCTGCATAATTGTCGAGTTTCTACCCCAGGTACTCCTATTTATTAACGACGGCCAGCTTGAGGTGACCTAAAGCCAAGTCTCTGAAGGACTACGTTCTTGTCATTCACGCACGCGAAAGGGTCATTTAACATGGTTTGGATCTGTAAAAATGATGTGATTCATGAACAGAGGTTTGGGACTTAAAATCAGATCAGCTGTTATATAGATGCAATTTAATGAAAAGACATTATTCAAGAAATACTTTGTGATGGAAACTAGAAAGGTTAGACAATTACTATACGCATCATAAAGGAAATTGGATTTGCAGTGTAAGGAATTTCTAAGCTTTTGTTGGTCTAATTTTTAGTCCTCTATAAGATACCTGAGGTGAAGACATCTTACTTGATAGAAACATTTAAGGACTTTAAGAGGAAACTATCATGGACCCTTTCCGAGAGTCACCTGACGTGAGATCTCTCGTCACTTCGAAAGTCACGTCATCTACGAACCGATATTCTGAGAGTCACGTGAAATGACTCTAGGTGAGATGACTACGACTTTGTGTTTTTGACTTTGTGTGACATTTGACATTTACCACGTCCATAGAACACTTGTCCGATCACCGAAGTTAAGCAGCATATCATCGGCACGCAGGAAAAAATTTCCCTCTCTCTCATATCACTAGCGCGGCTTATAGTATCTACAGACGACGAACATGTTCGTCAACTTGGTTCGCCAACTTGGTGCGAAAACTTCGATACAGACGTTCGCACCAAATGCCGAACATCCGTACATTGCGCATCAGTTTGCACTGAATTTCAATGTTCACGCACATGTTGGCGAACCTGAGAAAAGGATAAGTGCTTACCTGCGTACAACAACAATTGCACGTCTTCGCACGCCAAGTTGGCGAACCATGTTCGTCGTCTGTAGACACTATTACTTTGAAAGGAGTAGAATAAATTTTTTAAAAAAAAGTTCAAATGGAAGTCAAGAAAATCTAACTCAAACAAGGAATTGCCGAGGATATGCAAATGATTAGTGAAATTAAAGTGGAAGGCATTAAAGTTAGAAGTGGAACAGGTATAGTAAAATTTGTTATACAGTATTAAAAATGTAAGGACTATGAAAATGTAATGGTGAATATTAAAAGTGATTTTTATGTATTCGTTGTGATTTTTTAGTTTTCGGGTTTATGGAGAACACGTAGTCGATTTTAGCCGCCTTATTGAGATTAAAGTATATAAGTTAAATTTTTTTCATAATTCACGATCCAAATTTCGTCAAAATCCTTCTTCGTTTTATCAAAATGTCAATTTCTACCACACTTCTCTTCGCAGTTACTTCATGTGACTCTCGGAATAGCCGACAGATCGAAAATGTCACTTGAGGTGATGTGAAGTCACTTCACGTGACTCTTAGAATACGAGATCAAGAGAGTCACTTCATTCGTCACGTGAGGTGACTCTCGGAATAGTGCCGAATAATAGAAGCATATAGACTAATGCGTTGGCAGCAAAATTTTTTGCGTATTTGAGTAAAAAAACTGGATCAATTAAATGTTATTGAGCTGATGTGCGTGATATAATGATCGAATTTAAGATTAAGATTAAAAACGGCACCAGCAAGGTCCATCAAACTTAAAGGCGGGAATTTTACGCTATTTTGGGAAATTAAGAGCTGGAAAGATTGGCAGCTTACACGCATAGGTCCATTTTCCGTTCAGAAATCTACAGCGAATCAATTGCATTGTAAATATTAGCTTCATTTTGCCTTTTTGATAGGTCATAAATAAAAAGTATAAACAGTAATCTTCGGAGATGATTTGAAAGGGGGATGACAAGCTGCGACTACGCAAACGTGATTATGTGCGCAGAAAGAAAACCAGGATAGATGCAAGTCAGAAAATTTGTACACTGAAAGAAAAACTCTTGGTTGGTTCAACTATTTTTAATAGTATTGCAACGATTCATTCAAAATCGTTAAACGAACTACGGAAAATAGTTATTTTTATTATGTTAGTATAGTTAATTTAACGATATAAAAGTAGTTGGTTCTGGTTGTACAAAAAATATCGCAACGCTCATGAAATCAACTGTTTTAATTGTTTCATAACCACGAAAATTAGTTGATTAATAGAAAAATTTTCATCAATTCACTCAAAACTTCAACGTTTCGAATTATCAACTGTTTTTATGGTACTTAAACTACTTCGCAATAGTTGATTTCAACAAACGTAATTCAGTGAGCAACGTCTTTGGAATTACTCTACGCAAAATAGAATGGTTTCAACATTTGGATGTTTTTCATGCTCCGAATGAAATTGTTTATCAACCACGCGTCATGGTGCATAAAAGTAATCAATGATTTTCTTATGGTTGTTTTAACTATAGCCCTAGTTGATGCAAAAACAACTAAGGAAAACTGTTGATTTTTCATACTCCTCATACTCATAAAATTTTGTTCGGTTTGCTGTTCGATATAATTCATATTCATGTTATGCTGTGAAGCCTTTATATTTCCCTTCTTCTATTCACAAAATATAAGTCTTCTGTTTGCAGATCACTGTTATAAAACAGGGAGTCCCGAAAACGAATACGATTGTCCCAATGCCAGAAATTGTTTAGCAGTTTCAATTGTTTACATAGATGCTGCAGCTTGTAGCTATGCATATGAACTGAATTTCACGTCTCACGTCCTGTTTCTATTTAAGGCTTGGATGGATTATGTTGCTATGGTTTATGGCTTATCAATGCTCCTCTAATGATACAAGCATTTAGAGAAAAATATACCAATACATCGTTACCGCCTGAACCAGTACTTTTTTGCACCACGGACGTTGTTCATCAACCACGCGTCATGGTGCATAAAAGTAATCAACTATTTTTTTATGGTTGTTTTAACCATAGCCCGTAGTTGACACAAAAACAACTAAGGAAAATGGTTGATTATACCAAGATTTTTCTTTCAGTGTAGATAAAGTAGGACCACTCAGAGTATCCAACGGTAATAGTTAAATTTTTAACAACGGTAATAGTTAAATTTAAATATCTCCAAACAAACGTTACATCATTTAATTATTTAAGCAGAAAAAAAATATTACTTGTGTTAGAGGGTAGATTCACATAGCATACCAATAAATACAAGTCATTTGAATCCAGTTTCAATGCATAATTTCTCTCTAACACCACCGAAAATCTCAATAAAGTGTGAAGAATTGAAATTATTTATGATCTACAAATAACTATTTACTCCAGATGAAAAACCACACCGCCATTTTATTGCAACCGTAAGAAAATTGAAAAGTTACAATGTTAATAAATTTATTGCCATTCTTTAGACATAAAATCGACACCTTCTGCACTTCTCTCATAAAAACAGTTAACAGCTCATAAATAGCAGCGATATCTTGCAACTTTGATCTCAAAGCGATACAAACTCGTTCCAACTGTATAATTCATCCCCTCGAATTCAAACCAGTTTACCTGATCGTATTCGGTCCGTTCCTGATCTGATGAAGTAATCTAGGTCTAGGGATCGAATCAACTGTTCAGGCGACACAACAGAAACACAAAAAAATAACAACAACTGCAAAAGAATACTCGGGGACTGGGTCAGAGCAGGCAACCGAAATCGTACAGAATTGAAACATCAAACGTCTGGCGCAACTCTGTACTAATCACTAATCTCACCTGACAGCATTAAGGTAATTTCTCAATTTCGAGCACGCAAAATGGTTTGTGGGATAGGATCCGTCTGGGAAAAATTAGGGAATGCGGGATATTTTGATCGTCGGGAGATGTTTCTAGTTCTATGTAGTTTGAATTATTTTTTATTGAAGAACATTGAGAAATATGGAAATTAAATCCAAAAATTTTTTGAAATAATGAAAAAGGTGCTCCGTATTGTTGAAATAATTCATGTTCAAAAGCTGATTATTGGTTTACTGATATCGTCTTTGATTTATTGAACATATCACGGTCAGAGCTATAACTTTTGATTGAAGTATCCACTACTCCCCTATCTAAAATTCACCAAATACTTTCCGATCTTCAGTGAAATGAACTAAAACTATACTCTATAAATCCAACGGCGCTGGATGGCAAGACTCATCGATCCCCGGGTCTGATAATTACGTAGGTTGTGCCTTTTTAGTCTTAAAAACATCGGGTTTTAAGGCGAAAACAACAGACGGTCTCCCTTCTAATATACCTATTCAGGTGAGTTTATGATAACTTTGTTTTTGTTCAGGGCTCACTGTTGGAACTCATTTTCGAATCTGTAGTAATTTTTCAAGACCCCGATAATATCTTGATCTTTTCTCAGTTTTTCTTGATTTGCTTGTCTTTGGTTGATGATTAAACGAACATCAGTTGCAGATAGCCCATGCACAGTCAATGGCGTTCTATTCGAAAAGGTATTTAGTGTAGCAAGAAGAGATAATTTGGAATATTTAGGGAGGGTAGCTTGGGTTATCTCTATACGATCTAATGATCAGATTGTTATTTGGATGTAAATATTGGAAAATAATAGAACGAACATGAAATTCTGAAGGTTTTTTTGTTAGATGCAAACGAATCGTAAGTTTTGATGGAAAAAATCTGAAATTTAAATAAAACGAACCCAGGTTTCTATAGTTACAGTTATTTTATTCGAAAGCAAATGCAATTTCAAAGTGTTTTTATCAAATAAAATTATTTCTTCAAGTTCTTGAAGGACACAAATTCCATTTTACTCTCCATGCAAATTTAACAAGCACAAATTGCGAAAAATTTCATTATCCCTCAAAAAAGACCTATTTCAAACTCAATCAAATTTTCTACGCCACCTCATTCCAACAATTCATCGTCCTGAAAAAGGTCAAGCTAGTTTTTATTGAGTTGATTCGTTCTATTTTAATTACACACGGTCTCAGTAACGGCGAACAAAATCCATTTAACGACACTTCCCTACCCCACCTATCATGACTGTCTCCTGTCACCGAAGACATCGACGGCAACTATGAATAATTGAAAAAGGACCAAAACCATGAAAAGGGCTCGATATAAGAGTATTATATGATCTCCGATTCAATTCGAGCCAATTGGCCATAAGAAACTTTCAGTTCAGCGTTCATATTGGCCGGAAAGTTTTCAGTGAAATTTCGGAACATTGAATTGCTTTTAAAATCCAGACATTGCCACCGAGAATGATCCAATATCATATCAGGGCCTCGAAACATATTTGATTCTCACAGTGTGCAGGATATAGCGAAAAAACGAAAAATGCTGTATACTATTTGATGGTGTGAATTACGAGTAACTTGGATTTGGGAGTTGTCAAAGAAGATAAATGATCTACTGAAAATTTAATAAAGCGATGTGGAAGCTTTTAATTGATGCTAACTGGGAGAATGAAAAAAATTTTTAATGCTACTAAACAATGATTGGTTTCCTACAAAATTTCACTGTATACGATTGGTTTTTTCCATAAAAATGCTCTATAAAACCTGCTCACCAACAACAGTTGGCACCATAAGCTATTGCAAATCATATAGCACCACATAAACCACCCAATTTGTTTCTATAAACTTGAATTACTTCTGCAGAAGGGTGAAATAAACGGCAGAAGGCTGAAATAAACAATAATAAAAAATAAAACCACACCGATGAACTGATTGGATAATCCTATAAGAATGGGTTGCAAGCTGCTGTAAGCTTCTGCTTATAGGGAAATTGGCATTTGAAATGAAATGAAATGTTTGCACTTTACAATACAATAAAATCAGGAGGGAATAGCGAAGAAATTACATAACAAAGTGCATCAAATATGCAGGGTGGCTTTCAATAAAGCCTACAGAGCAGGATAAAAAAAACCTTCTTCAACCAGGCAATATTTCTCGAAAACATCGTTCCGTAAATTAAACTGGTGATCATATCCAAAATTTATCAACACTATCGCAGTTCATACTTCTTTTCAGCAGACCAGTTCCATCCATAGAAGCAGCTCATCTACTATAGTAAATAAAATGTCATTGTAATTTTCGCAGACAAACTACCCGGGCAAAATACTGTCACCAGAAACAGGATATAATAGTCCAGTCAGCATGTGCTTTCCACTAAAATTAAATAAGATGTTTAACCAGGCACATTTACATTCATGATATGGAGAATATTCACGTTCCCATTATGAAACCCCGAACATTTTCATTTCAACCCCAACAATAGCATACGTATAAAGCCTCGACAAGCAAACATTATTCCGTGCTTCATAAATTTTCCATACATTTCCGTTGAGTGAAATGAACGAAAAAACACGTTTCATTGTTTTGATACAATCAACCTAATGCCCATCATATTCCATCAGTCGTCGAGCAAAACAGACACAAAACGATATTATTGTAAATTATGGCCTCTACGGGGCTGATTGCTTGATTGTCCTGATACAATTTCATCTAACCCTTTCGTTTCGCCAGGTCGTAGCCATCGTCGGGGTCACATTCAAATTTCCCGCACTTGTACGAAATTTCATATCAACTATGTATGAATGCGTGTGAGAGCAATTTGAAAATTTTAACAGGACCCACCGAAAATGGTTTGTTTACTGTTGGCCGTGTTGATTTGAATGGTCGGGTGGGGTTCGATCGAAACAACATGGAACCAGTCGGGGCTCGGAACCCGGCACCAACAACAATCGACCGAAATTTCACTAATTGGACACTGTAATTGAAGTCGAACATATGCCCCGATTCATTAAACAACGGAACTACAACCGCCACCTACAGCGAACCTGATAGTTTCTAATTTGTAACAATCTTGAATTTAAATTTTGTTTACGGTAAAATGCTCCTCGATGCCTTCTATCTATCGATGCCAAATATCATTACGGTTAATTGTTCCCATTGTTAGTGAACGCTTGCCGAGTGTCTCGATCGCACTTCACGCAGATACGTCGATTACACATGGATCCGAGTGGATGTGGATGATATCCTGGTCGAGCGGGATATGCGGGCTTTTAGCTATCGTAATTCGTTATTGAATGGAAATTTCGGAAAAAAAGAAAGGAAGTACAATTAGAGATGATTAATTGAAGCGTGGAACGCTTTTAGACATCTCAATTTTTATTTTTGGGTGTTCGTAAGTGCTTCAATTCACACGATTAAATCAAATGAAAAATGAATTTACTGGAGGGTAGAAAGGTAAATTAATAATAATGACCGAATGCATTTCCTTGAAAGCACTACGCAATGCATCGAAAATATACTTCAACTAATTTACGGAGGTTTGAATGTTGAGAAAACGATTGATGAAATAATCACTATCTTCTTCCACAGTACCTAATCACAGTACCAATAAAAAATCAAATGAATTGAACCCACGTTACGCGAATTGAATATAAATCGTGCGAACACCAATGTCCAAGAAAGCAAACGTTGACTATTAACATAATCTGGTTGAAATATTTAAATATGCAAGAAATTAAACACAAAAGGGTGAAAACGGCTAAGAAATTTGACAATCCAAGTCGGTGAACACATGCAATTCGAATTCTCACATAGAACGTATGCAATGTTTTGCACGAAGACCAAGATTCGGCAAAGTTATTTAAATATAGGTGCGCAACTAAGTTCTCGCTGTTTGTCAGTAGATGGCTCTAGCAGTAAGAGTTGGTCGATTTTGACGTATCCAAAACGTCACGAACCAAGCTTAGACATATGGTAAACAAACTGCTGCGACACATGAGTGATTTCGTTTTCGCATTATATACTTCTGGTTAAGTAAAAATGTCTAATTTTGTGCCAAACAATCGTCATTTGCGGGAAGTGTTGATTTTCTTCTTCCATTCGAAAAAAACGGCAGCTCAAGCGCATCGAGAGCTCCAAAAAGTGTACGGAAATGCTGCTCTGAGCGAAACAACATGCCGTGATTGGTTTCGTCGCTTCAAAGACGGTGATTTTGATGTTGACGACCGTCCTCGTGAAGGAAGGCCCAAAACCTTCGAAGACGCTAAATTGGAGGCCTTGCTCGAAGAGGATTCGTGCCAAACTCAAGAAGAGCTTGCTTCAGAATTAGGAGTTACCCGTCAAGCCGTTTCCAAGCGATTGCATGCGTTGGGGATGATTCAGAAGCAAGGAACTTGGGTTCCTTATGAGTTGAAGCCAAGAGACGTTGAGCGTCGTTTTTTCGCCTGTCAACAACTGCTCCAGCGGCAAGAAAGGAAGGGTTTTCTTCATCGCATCGTGACAGGTGATGAAAAATGGATACATTACAGCAATCCAAAGAGGAGAAAATCTTGAGGACTACCCGGTCATGCTTCTACGTCGTCGGCTCCGCCGAATATTCACGCTGCGAAGGTTATGCTCTGCATTTGGTGGGACCAGGTCGATGTTATTTATTATGAGCTGTTGAAACCGAGCAAAACCATCACTGGGGAACGGTATCGAACTCAATTGATGCGATTGAGCCGAGCACTGCGCGAAAAACGGCCACAATACGAGCAGAGGCACGAAAAAGTGATTTTACTGCATGACAACGTTCGGCCTTACGTTGTCAAGCCTGTTAAAACCTACTTGGGCACGCTCAAATGGCAAGTCCTACCCCACCCGCCATATTCCCCAGATATTGCGCCGTCCGATTTTTACTTGTTCCGTTCGATGGCACAGGGCCTGGCTGATCAGCAGTTCAACTTATATGAAGACATCAGAAAATGGCTTGATTCGTGGATAGCCTCAAAAGACGAACACTTCTGGCGTCAAGGTATTCGAGCTCTGCCAGAAAGATGGGAAAAAGTTGTGTCTAGCGATGGGCAATACTTTGAATGATTCAGACGTAAGAGTTTTTTTTATAATAAAGTTACATTTTTATCGAAAAAACAGCGAGAACTTAGTTGCGCACCTAATTATATATAAGGATAGTTAAAACTGTACCAGCAGAACATATATTTACAAGGTTGAAACATGATTTCGATTCAGCATAAAAAATGACTGAGTTTGAAAATTTTTCACTTCCCCACATACCCACGCTGGGCGCTTATTTTTGCTACAATCTAACATGCAACACAATCGGGTTGTACCGTTATTTTTATTATTTATTCTAAACTTGAAACAACAACAATACTGAATTACTTATATTTTACATTTCCGTTATTGTCGGTGTATGCTTTACACGAATTAATTTGAAATATTTTCATCTTAGAAAATCATACTGAATCGTCCAATCATGCTCTGTCGCCGTTTTCGTTACAGCATTACAGTTATGATTTGATCGTTTTTGGAATCGTCAACATTATAGTTACGATTTAATAGTTCTTTTTTTACAATTATGATTTAATTGTCAGTCATAGTTTTTTGTTATAGTTTTTTGTTGTTTTGTTTGGTGAAATGCTGCCTAAAACATAAGAAATATACTGCTTATATTATTCTAAATATGATTTTTTCGCAACAAAGGAACATTTTTTTTATTAAGAACTTATAAAGCTTATTAGATTTAAACTTAAAAATCATACAGGGCTAATTTTCACAGCCAGCGAAAAAAGGGCATTACCACTACCACTTACTTTTGAATACAATAGCCGTCCATATATTTGTTGACTCAGCTCCTAGGTCTTGTGTGTACCATAAACAGTGTATCAGTAGTATTAGTGAGCGTAAAATAGTTATTAATATTACAAAATGTCGAAAATTTATCAAGAACATTAGTGCCCCAGATCAATGAAGTAAATCCACCAAAATATATTCAAAACAGCTTAAAGTACGTGGAAATTTAAAAAAATATTTAAGAAGCCTGAAGACTGCAAAAGTTTTCCCTCATGAATCACAGGTGAATCCTGGATTTAGTACAATCTTCAGAGAGCTACAGCAATTACATGCAACGTTTCAAGTAACTCGTAGTACCATGTAAGTAAGTCTCTAAAACCTGTTTACATAGCACTTATAATCATTTGATTATGGTATCTGCTTTTAAAAGCAGGAAAATGCGTTCACATCGCATTTAGTTGCTTTTGTTTAATGGGTGCCGTTTGAATCTAACTTTGGTTAGTTTTTTCGTTGAAATTAAAATTAAAATTGGATGGGACAATAAACGTGCCCCCACCAATGAAATTGTTTTGCTGAAATTCAAGGTGAAAATTGATGAATTCATGTTTGAATTCTATATTTTTAAGCGAATATGAATTGTTCAATTTTGTTCGGAACATACAAATTATTTTCAGCATGAAAATCTATTTATTTTGAAAAATTGCTCTGGCAACCAGTATAAAGCTCCGTATACAATGATCCATTCCATTCCAGAATTAACACCAAAGTTGGCGGCATAGAAAATTTACGTGACTGAACATATACGGCTGGAATGGAATGGAAAGGACGAGTTGGCCAACTGTCACCTTTTCTAGGTCAGAAAACGTCAGAGTCATTTTCAGTTGATATCAAGCACCCGTTGTGTTTAGATATGGAGTTCTGCGAGGATTCATCGAAGAAGTAAGGAGCGAACCGTCCTTGTACAATAACACAAATTATCGGTACAAGGGCACAACTTTCGAAGAGAGGATTTGGAAAATTATTGGCGAGAAATTTCCGATGGTAAGTGCTTTGAACGGTTTCCATGCATTGGTGTGAAGAAAATTTTTGAATATTTTCAGCAAAGAAAAAGTGGAATTTGTGTTTCCGAGATCGTTATACGTGGGAAAAGCGGCGGCTGGTGGTGAAGTCTGGGCTTAAAGTTTTTGGACGTGCACCTTCAGGCAAGAGCATAAGCTGTTGGCTACATAAGCTGCATTTTTTTTCATCAAGGGACCGATTCGGTAGCTTAATACCTGTCAGATTGCAGGTCGCAATAGGCTTTCTATATGACGGCCAAGGTTGAAGTGTCAAAATTTTACCAGCGCTAATACTCGTATATTGCTAGTATACCCAATACCACAGGCATAAACCAAATGTTTGCGCGTTCACATCGCATTTAGGTGCTTTTCTTTGACAGATGCCGTTCCTATCTAACTTCGCTTGGTTTTCGGTTGAAATGAAAAGTAAAATTAAATGTGAAAACGGACACACTTTCACAAATGGAGTTGTTTTGCTGAAACTCATAGCAAAAATAGATGGACATGTTCAAATCATACATTTCTAGGCAACACAGCAATGATTTTCGGGAAGAAAATGCATTTATTTTGATAGTTTGCTTTGGCAACTAGTATAAATAGCTGTGTTTAATGAGCTGCTCTAGGTTGAGCAAGGTTGAGATATCTCAACAAAATGTGTTTAATGAGTAATTCGGCTGCTCTAACTTGCCCGAAGTTGCTCTGATTTGTGTTTCATGAGTCTGCTCTAAGTTGAACTAGAGCAATTTAGAGCACGATTTTTACTCTACTTTTTTTGGTAGAGCAAGTTCGGGCAAGCAACCAGCTGGTTTCCAACTGCCACGGATCCGACTTTCAGCAAAATATTGTTACTGAAGTGCAGTTTTTTGTTAGTGAATTGACAGGTTGACCCTCTGACAAGTAATGAATTTTAAGAATTGCCTCTCACTTGGTCGACTTTTTTCTGCCTCTCAATTGCTCTGGTTTGCTCGAATTTTTTTTGACAGCCGCGCTACTATAACTTGCCTTGAGATGCTCTGTTTTGTTTTCGTGCTCATAAAGACGGCTTTAGATATGCGGTGTTTGTCAAACACCTCCTATTCGCCAAATACCGAGCACCTAGTCAAGTAATTTGGCTTGGTGCTTGTGGAATGACAAGCACAGTGAATTAGACATTTGGGGATTACCGAATGTTCGCCAAAACTGGAACATGTACGAGCTGCGGAGATCCGACACAGTGCTTGTCTACTTTGATGTGTGTTGAAAGACGGACAAGCTACGTGAATAGCGAGCACCCGAATGTTTGTGCTTGGCCTGGGCAAGCGCTAGGCGAGCAACCCAACCACACATGCGAAGTTTGCCAAACTAGGTGCTCGGTATTTGACAAACGCCGCATATCTAAAGCCGGCTTGAAATACAGCTTAGAGCTAAAATTTAGCACAGGCAAAACCCTTGCTTACTTGCTTTTGTACCTGCTTTTGCCAAAAGCACCTTTCTATCTGCTTTTGATTTGTATGAGAAATCAGGTGATTATGAGGCTGAATATATCCAAAAGCAGAAATAGAATAGGCTATGATATGCTTTCAGCACCCAGACAAAAATTAACGGCCAGGAGATAATCTAAAATTTTGAGACAAAAATTGTTGGATGTGTTTTCATCATCTTTACTCATACTTTTTGCGCAAAATTTTTTATATTTCTTGTTTTCCGACAATCTGTATTACTTTTCTCTTATGGTTTTTCAAAAAAGAAAATCTAGCACCTCCGATTTTGGCACTTCCGATTATGACACTTTCTTACTACTTTTGGGTCAAGTATAAGTGCGGCCGTCGATTCACCGTACTGTATTGCTTAGAGCTAATAAACTCAACGGTTGAATTTTCGGCAGCATGTGTGCTTCCACTATTTAGCCTTTGTGACTTGAGCTGCAGATGATTATAAAAATGCGGTATCACTGGTCAAAAAACAAACATGAAACATAATGAATATATTTCGGAATACTTGTTAATGCATTCTTAATCATAGATAAAAAACACCTACCAAGTACATTATATAGAACTGACAAATTTTGCGTTTGATGTATTTCTCTTAGCTTTTCGCTTTCCTTTGGCTTTCATTTCTATGCCTTAGGTCATAATAAGTGCTCTTTGATTGTTCAACCTGTAGAACTGTACGTAATATATTACAATCTACTATCAGAAGAGTGGGTCATGAATCGCCATGTTCTTGGTAAAATGCAAAAATCACATCCTTTGATGAATGATGTTCGTCTCACTTGGGGTAAGGACTTTCTTCAGTTTAAATTAAAACTGACAAGACGATTGAAAATTCAGGATGTTTGCATTGTTCCAGTTGGCTTAAACTTGAAACCATTCTCTCCGCAACACTGCGTGGCACATTTTTCCAAACTATGCTGATGCTTCTCTGTTCTCTGCTATCGGTGCAAATATACTATAATATTAATTGAGAACTGGGATATTAAACGATAAAAAGCCTCTATTGAGTTCGTGCAACCTCTTACCTCTACTTGTGAGATAGTGCAGTAGAAGTGAGTATAGTTTATAATTTTATTTATTTATTAACCAAGCAAGGTAAAGGTAGCATAAACAGTAAAAAAAGCAAAATTGAAAAATTGAAAATGAATATGAGTATATAGAAATAAAACAAAAAATTAATTAAAATAAATAATTAACAAATAAATCAATAACAATTAATAAATAACAGATAAATAAAACATTGACATTTAGCTTAGCATAAAGGGTTGCGGATGGCTTGGAAAAAGGAGGGTTTGAAAGATAATTTTGAGACCGTTGGAGAATACAGATTACTTGTGCTATTGAATATCCTGCATCATATATTTATCGGCTCATTAGCTGCATAAGTAGTGGAGCGTGGATATTTTTTTAAGTAAACGAGAGGACCTGGGGTTCATTGCAGGGCTATTTAACACCATTTTTCTTAAGATATAAATATATTTTATAAAAAAAAAGGAAAAAAAATGGCAAAAGGGAGTAGAAACTTTACTGTTTACAAAACTATTCGACTCCACTAGACCTTAAATACTATTTTCAAATTCGTTGTGTCCGAAATTCTAACAATCAATTTTTTTCAAACGAATCCAAATGATTTCTTAACTAAAATACACTTAACTTCCTACACTACTCCCAATTAACATCACTCTCTTGACTGAAATTATATGCTCCAGCCATCACTTCCGTTCAGTTGTTACTTCATTTCCATTCATTACGCAGCATATCAGCCCGAAGAGCTCTTGTTCTGGGAGCATCTGAGAATAGTAGTCATCTCGCGATTCGAAGCATGTCATTATTATGTCGAAGACGCCCTTTGACGCACTCAGCACTCTTTATCTATTGTATTTCCAAACAATGCGCATCATCATCGACACCGGCATCGGCACCGCTACCCGACTTTTCATTTCCATTGTTGAGTTATTTGAAAATTACAAGTTATAGTTTCGACGATTGCATTGTGCGAAGTTGTACACATTTCAAAGATAATAACTCAATTAGAACGCACAAAAGTTCTCGAAGTGCCGGTCGAACGGGTGAGTCGCCAGTGTGTGTGCCAAAGGTGTGCAACCAGCTCTCTGATTATGGACCGAGATATGAATGGAATTGTTCTTGGACGGGATCTTTCGGGAGTCAACGTCTAATGTAAAAGATCCAAGTCAGAGCTCTAATTTTCAGCACATCTTCCAATTATATCAATTGTAGTCGATGATTTGGCGTTCTTAAGTGTAGTGTTTTTGTTTTTCGGCTGCTCGAAACACAATGCGCTTTTCGCTTTGTTATTATGCGAGAATTTCGAGGAAATCGCTGTTTAATAGCTCGAAGCTGAGGTTCGGTAAAACGTAGAATGCCAGGGAGCAGAGATATTATTTTTTTCATTTTGGTAGGTATCTTCTGTTTTGGCGTACATGCAACTCCGGGTACTATTTCCGAAAGCTATGATACTATTATGTCATTTGCTTGTTAAAATGTCCGCAGACTCTGTGTCACGAAATAAAATTGCTATAACGATCAAAATTAATTGCATTGGCAGTGATTCAAAGTTCTTTAAAATCTGAACAAATCAAGCTCAAAATATTTGCAAACGACTTTTCAACAACAAACCATTTTCTCGCATTCTATTTTCTAGTGAAAAATTCATTAGTCTGGCAGAGCGATGATAGTTCTCCTATCCGGAAATCCTATTAAGTGGCAGCCAGCCAGATAGTCCCAAAACTCGAAAATATATCAGCACCGATGTTCACACAATGTACGGAAACGAAACGAAATGTCGACACATCTAATTATAAGAATTAACACCCGCCCAGCGAAAGACGAACACTAAGCTGTCAAGAGCATCAGTTGAAAATTAGATGGATTTCGCTGCCGAGATGATCGAAAACTTGGCATTTTTCATGAGTGATAGGTCTGGCGCCCCGAAGATTTCGTCGAATATCATTTCCCAGGCAAGACCTTTGTGACGATTAATAACAGGCCTGTGTAAAATGTACCACGATCTCATGTGGTTTTCGAGGAGTTCGAGAAGATCATACAAGTGTTGTCAATCTGATGCTGTTAGTATCCACAGAAACATTATTCGGAGGACCACTATGAATAATTTGAGTGGATTCATGATCCACATCAACGAGCAAAAAGGTGTTGTTAAGAGTTGTCAATTTTGATCCGAAAACTGAGTAGACCGTGAAATGCCTTTTGATCAGATTTTATTTTCACAAGTGATGGCAGTCCGTAAAATCTTAAACCGAACTGAATACTGCAGTTTTGCTGTCAATTTTTACGGTGCATTTTGAAACAAAGCTGTCTATCAAACATCACTGATCTTGTCGGTCCATGCCAAGTTTGATGTTCTTAAATTTATCTTGTTCCGTGTTTAGTTACTTTTCAATATTTTCTTGAACACAGATACGCTTTTGATTAATGAGACGTTTCTGGTGTTTTTTTGTGTACCAACCTCACAGTTTCAGAGCATTGCGTTGGGAATTTTCAAAAGACACTGTTGTTGAGAGGCAACTTTTGTCTGGCTGCAAAGATTGATTGAATGATTGTTTATGTGTGGCATTCATAAATTTATCCGCATGTCTTAAATGTAAAGATGCAGCCACAAACTCATATATCTGTTGGCGGAGGGTATGAATATGAAATGTATTTACAAGTGAGGTTGGAATTTACAGAGGCACTTGCAGTGCTCAAAGGAACAAATTGATTACATTAAATTCTCACAAACACATCAAGAAGATAATTTATAGCGGCAACTGCGAAATTAATAGATTTATAGCTATCCTATTATCCCATGAGATTTCAGGGCAACATGCATCAGTAGATAATTGTCTCATACAATTTCAATACTTTATTAATTTTTTAGAAGGCTTGATTAGGAAAAATAATTAAAATTTTTGGGCTTTTCTGTGTATCTGTTCCCATTGCATTTCTGCACAATGTATGTAAGAGATGTAAATCTACGATCAAAATAGCTTTATAAAAATATTACTGCAGGCGCTTAAAATGAACCAGAACAATGAAAATGGAATGGGTAGTGACCCATGTACTCTCCCAAAAAGAAGAGACTAATTATAGTTGTCGAGATATGAAGCTGAAAAAAACGTTGACGTTATGATAAGATAGGTTGTGTTCCGTGGCTGAGTCCTCCAAGTAGACTCCGAAGATGGAAAACTTAGGCGCACATGGGCCCATCGTGATACCGCGTTGCGAAATACAAAGCCCCTACTAAATGGACAGCTATTCCGAGTCTATGAACTGGACGATCTTCTTAAGGTCAACCTAAGCAACCTGGTTTAGCCTTCCGAAGAAGTATGAGTGGACGGACTGCTTCCTTTTCAGCAAGGGCCGGGCATTCACATACGGAGTTCCTTTTAGTATTTGTTCCATCCTTCCATCTACAGCTCTAGCAAAAGTCGTTAGAAGAGAAACCCTTCCGTGTTACATGCCAACCAAACAAACGACATCAAGTTTAAATAAGCACCGGTGCTCCGTTCCCGGTTCATAGTTCGCGATTCTAGGGAACGGCTGAAGCCAAAACTTCTCAACAAATGTCTTATAGCCGCACAGGAAGGTTCTTCCATCCAGAGTTTCACAATAGCCTTCAAGTCTTTTCGTTTGATTTTGAATTAAACTGAAACCATCAGAGTGCAAATCGGGAAACTTGTTTTTGAACCGGTGTCGAAAAACCTTCATAGGTTTCCTACGAGAGATGCAGTATTTTGTGAGATTCGTACTGACTAAAACCATCACTCACTGAAAACAGGAATCCGAGATGAATCGCTTTCGCATTACTTCGAATCAACTATGCCACTAGCACCTATCCGGTGCCCTTATGACTATATACGTTCTGTCAGGAGGAGCCTTTAAGCCCTCTTCTCTTTACAGTTGCAATACCGTCTTTACATATACTGGAACACGTACCCAATTGTCTTCTGAATGCAGCATCGCCTCCACATCGTCCCTGCGTTGCAGAGCTGATTGCTGTTAAGAGCGCTCCCCGTCTCTTCTGAAGCCCTCTTCTCTTTACAGTTGCAATACCGTCTTTACATATACTGGAACACGTACCCAATTGTCTTCTGAATGCAGCATCGCCTCCACAACGTCCCTGCATTGCAGGGCTGATTGCGGTTAAGAGCGCTCCCCGTCTCTTCTGAAGCGGAGGTACTTGAAGAAAGTATGCAATGCATCATCAATTTCTTTAATGCAGTATTTGCAGTATTCCGTCCTGGCTTTCGCCTTTCATTCTATGAAGGTATTTTCTAAAGTAGCCATGATGGAAATTGGCTCAGGTAGAAATTGATTTCACCATGATCACGACTAAGCCAAAATTTTAGCAGTCGTCCATACTCCCGTTGAGCTCGTAGCCCAACGATTTTCCCAAACTCAAGCGTTTGCAATCATACTTGAGTGGCTGCTACCTCCCTTCCCAGTTCTGAGCTATTCAAGAAGATCTCCCTCCGTTTGTTCGCCGATAAATCGACCGTGATTATCCCTGCTATGACAAACACGGTGCCATCAGATACCATACGATAGCTGCTCGCGATTCGTAACCTCCCTCAGTCTTGAACGTTTGCCATCCTAGCTCGATACTTTGCAAATTTTAGCTCACTAGCCCATATCTTCACACCATACAGTAGCGTTGATTGAGAGGTCGACCGTGAACGTTCGCTATGAGTCTGCTCAGCGAGACTATAGTCCACAAAGCCCTATGGTATGATTTTCGGATGTGATCCCCATAAGTGACCTTGGAGTCAAGAATGACTCCGAGATTCTTCGCAGATTATTTGGTCTCGACTACTTCGGAGCCAACCGTCATGGGTATGACACTTGGTATCTTTCTTTTCGTAAGCATGACAAGCTCAGTTTTCACGGTCGTCAGCTGGGGACCATGGTTTTCCATACAGCCTTCAACTCTTCTCATTACATGATTTAATCTGAGCTGAACGAGGTGAAGGTTTCTGGAAGTAGTGATACATCTTCTGACTTTCAAGGTGCAGGAAACCGTTGTACGCAGGAATCCACATATCTAGCGCGAGAACGGAGAAGTGTCTACGTACATGGTATTGATGGGTCTTTCTTTTCCTTCGGCATCATAGCAAGTTTTGCCTCTTTTCAGCGTAATGGAAAGACACCTGCCAGCAAACATGCATTATACATTCGCAGGAAACTTAGTCCTCGACCACAGCTTTAAGCATTTCTTGCACTACGAAATTCCTCCAGAGTGAGCAAAAGAATATCTTCCTGACTGACCATGAGAGCGTTTTCAACTTTGGTGTGATGCATTGTGAACAGCAAGTACACAATGTACTACAGCGTATCTATGTCAAACAGTTGCCTACCAAAAGCTAGTTTTTAGCGTTATCTCCATGGGTCCCGGTTCACTTCATCGCAAAGCGCTTGCCACATTTGTTTTTTCCTTGCCTTGATAGCCTTCCCCTGCTCTTTTCTCGCTCTTTTGTGTTCTGCGGCAGCTTGGGATTGGTTCTGCTCTACCGACATTGATACCATTTCTGATTACAGCCTTGAGTATAGCTGCCCACCAAACTACTGCTCTATATAGCAGGTTTAGTTCTAGTAAACTAATTTCAATCCAGGAGATAATACGACGTTGTGGCCACCAAGTAAGTTTCTCCTATAGCTCTCTTAGAGTTGTGCAGAGCACACAATTCTTTGCGAGCCTATCCTGCTATTTTTTTCATCTGCAGAAATTTAGAGCCCAGGAAAAGTTCCAGTTATATTACTTTGATTTTGAGGGCTGTAGAGTAATAGTTTCGTTTTGTCAAAGTCACCCTTTAGGCCACACTCAAGACAGCACTGCGAACGAACATGTAAAGAATGACTAAATCTCGCGGATCGGTTGAGATAGATTTACCTGATACGGCAATAGTCATGTCATCTATATAATGCTCAAGTTTGATCAAAATTAGTTGAAAACTCATTAACTGTTGATTTTTAAAGCAAGGAAGGTACAGTAAGGCCTTGCGGAGTGCTTATATTAATTACGCTCTTTATGCGTAAGCTACCTGGATGCGAGTGTTACACTCAATTTATAAGTGTTTGATGTATAAGCTCAATTTTGAGTGCTGTTTGGAACCTAGATGTTGATTTACAGCTAATTAACATCTAGGTTCCAAAAATCACTCAAAATTGGTTTAGAACGCACATAATTAAGCACTTCAAACAGGTAAACACCTGCTCGATGTCCAGAAATTCATCCAGCTTGTATTTCTTGCAAGAAAGTGATTTTTTAACCTGCTCTTTCAACAGATTTGTGCCTCGATTTCAAGATCAAAGTAAACTCTAAGGCGCTGCTTATCCAATAAAATGTCTACAAATGTTATCGAAAAGAAAATAGGACAAATCGAATGTTTAGCGTGTGAACACATTTTGTTAGAAATGAACACAATATTTGTTTTCTGCTAACTGCTGGGATTGCAAAAAAGCCTTAACAGCCATTACATATGGCCGTCAGCTAAGTCATAGCACCCTCTATAGTCTATTGAATGTCAGATGTTAATGATGATGCTATCTGGGATGATACCTTGAATGGGCCAAAAGAATGTACTTATATCGTCTATGTAGATCACTATTCACAAACGATAGTGTCAATGCTATTTTCGTCCCAGATGAATTTCGCACAACCTCATTTTGGAAAATAGCCTTTCAGTCTTGGGTTGCATACCTACAAAAATAAAACAAAAGATAATCTTTGAAAATAAAAATAATTGTTTTGTTTGTTTGTTAAATGAAAGAACGAGTTCCAAATTTAAATGTGCGCTAAGTTTTATTGCGTAGTAGTTTACTTTAACGCACACCAAGTATTTGGGTCTTAATCTGGAGAGCAAGCTCACGTGGAAGGTTATTCTAGGAAAAAAAGAAAAAGGCCAAGAAACGCGATTTATTCCAGCAAGAGAATGTTGGGTAAAATTTGTTACGCACTGTATCTATGCGAAGGTAGGAAGGCCAATCTTTGCTTTCGGATGCCTGGTCTAGTGGACAGCAATGGATTCATCTTCCCCCCTTGTCCTGCTAGGAGCACAGCTGTAAAAGCTGCTGTAAAAGCTGCTGTAATGCTTAATGAATCCGACTACTACTAACCAAGATTCTTTGGTCATAGCAGTATAGGGTTGAGACACGCTAGATGCACTGACTACTTCCCACTTTTTGCATCAAACGAAGAATCAGTAATTGGACACAGTAGTCTTTAGCTTTTATACCGAAGGATCCAACACAGCTGCAGAAGTAGACCTGCGGACCGCGATATATAAGTAGCCTTCAGTCTTTCTAATCACTGTAGTATTTTTGATTGCGAAGTGTAAAGAGCTGTGAGTCTCAGAAATAATTCTGCATACCCTGTGTTACGGCCGGGTACTGGGGAAAGCCAGATAGCGCTGCTTCGGCGAGCTCTGTCTGGTGAATCTCTTACAAGTAGCGGAGTAGAGGCTGGAGGATATCCTTCAGTTCGCAGAAAGGTCTGGGGCCTTCCATGGTCACATGGACTGAACGTTTTTATCTCCAGGTTCTCTTATCTGGTATCAAAAGGTCTATGTGTGAGCTAACTTAAACTATACTTTGAGAATTTTCGTTTTAATGTACCGTAAAACCATATATATTCATATTTTAAGTACAATAGTGAAAAAAGAAAACCAATCATTTTTCTCCAGTACTCAGCCACCGAAAGCTAGTAGTCAGCGATATTTGATCATATAGTGGGTCCTTTGGAAGATTACGTTAGTATTTAGTAGAAATATTACTTTGGCGAATTTCGCATGCCGATGGAAGATTCAGTGCTTCAAGAATTTCAACAGATAATCGTGAAAATTCAGTTTTATTACCAAATAGGTTAGGTGTGAAAATATTGAAAATATTATGCTGCAGGCTTATACCTACATTTACCTGTCTTTCCTCCGGATTTTTATGTTGATTTGCAGGAGAGAAAAATTTGTTTGTCGGCATATACGCAATTATTTAATTTTTACATATTAATATAAGTAGTATATGAGTAGTAAAATACTCTTGCTTCTGATATGTGGGTATAACTAGTAATCTGAAAAGTCAGCTACAAATCTCCCAAAAATTTTTAAAATTTTTGCATTGTACACTGAAAAAAATCCACATAGCGCCCAGAGCCATGTAACATAGCGCATTATTTATGGCCCCATACGCCATGTACATAGTACTCTGAGCCATGCAATATGGCTCCCAGCGCCATAATGTCAGAATCTACATAGCGCGTGGTGCCATGTTACATGGCGCAGCATTTATGGTGCCACACGCCATGTACATAGTACCCTGAGCCATGCAGTATAGCTCCCAGCGCCATAATTACATGGCGCAGAAATTATGGCCCCACACGCCATATTACATGGTGCCATGAACCATGTAATATGGCTCATGGCACTACAATTATAACTCGCAGCCATGCTGTGTGAGGAGATGTATAAATGTCAGCAAGCTTCTTGAAGTTATTTATCCCTCGGGAATTTTCAGTTCGGAGCATCGAACTGAGAAGACTCGTGGCGTTTTGTTCGATGTGAACTGGAGCATCTTCAGATGCACTGAAAAAACACATAGCGCCAGAAGTCATAATTTATAGACTTCTGGCGCCATGTACATAATCGATTTCACATAGTTCCACACGCCATAGTGCATAGGAGCAGACGCTATGCTTATAGCCCTCCACGCCATGTACTATAGTCCTCCACGCCATGTACTATAGTCCTCCACGCCATGTACTATAGTCCTCCACGCCATGTACTATAGTCCTCCACGCCATGTACTATAGTCCTCCACGCCATGTACTATAGTCCTCCACGCCATGTACTATAGTCCTCCACGTCATGTACTATAGTCCTCCACGTCATGTACTATAGTCCTCCACGCCATGTACTATAGTCCTCCACGCCATACAGTATAGTCCTCCACGCCATGTAATATAGTCTGCCACGCCATGTACATGGCGTGGAGGCCTATGTACTTTTCGCCATGTATTATGGCGTGTGGCGCCATATTTTATCACAATCCCTAAATCGACTATGTACATGGCGCCAGAACTCTATAAATTATGGCGTCTGGCGCCATGTGTTTTCTCAGTGTAGTACTAAGCTAGTGGGCTGAGTGTTTCAAATTCAGAGCCAGAAGTCAGCCCACCTAACATCCATCGAACTTTACCCCACCTGTTAAGCCTAAATTCGCATTAAGTATTCGACTTTTGCATGGCTTCTAATTTGCTATTAAAAAATACTTACAAAAAGACTGCCCACATACCACCAGCAAGTAGTAATCGATTAGCAACTTTTCCTCTTTGGATTCTATACACTTTTTGTAAATCTTTTGAGTTCATTTCACAATGGCATACAATGTCAGGGTGACGTGATGTCATTACAGTCAATTAAACTTAGAAACATTCAAGAAGAAAATAATTTCACAATTATGCTAGCTAGGATGATTTTTTTGCAATCAGAATAGCTATCCTATTCCGAAGTCCTTAAAAAGTGGACCTCTTAGCTCGATTCTAATAGTTAAAAGATTGTTCGTCCTTTTATAGGCCATTAGATACAGCAACGGGAAAGAATTTTTTCGATAGCTTCAACCTGATTGGATTACGATCGAATTAGATGTTTACAAAGGAAGCGTTGCATGATTCCGCCATATTATTCTCAGAACTAAATTAACAGTTTGCTTAAAATCATTTGGTCCAACAAGAAATATGCCTCGCAGATAACTTACGTATTATAATAGATCAACAGTTCAAAGCATTCCGGCCCAGATGCCTGTCAACAATGGCCATCAACAACCTATAAATCACCGTTGACAAAAAGTGGAGGAGACGTCACCAGAGAATTGCAAAGCGACTCAAACGAATTAGTGGAGCCGTTGACAGTCGCTACGAGACAACTATTGTAAAATGTAAATGTTGCCTCAAGGGAACACTGACGAGTTCAAAAGGCTTGAAATTAAAAATAGCAGAACGCAGTATGCATGTTGAAGGCAAATCGAGTTGCTTCAAGTCAAATTGTTGAATTGAAATCCGCTAATTCCTAATGGAGCTGATGAGAGATTCCATAGGATCTCTTGTGTATACGCTTAAAGGTGTCCGATTTAAAAGCAAGGTCTCATGCCATAGTATACTTTGATTTTTTTCGTTCATTGGAGAAAAATAGTAGGCAATTAAAAAAAATGTATTCCGTGGCCTCAATAGTAGCTCTCCCATCTTCGAAATTATTTGGACTGTTAAGGACCAAGCCACCGCATCAACTCATTTACACACATCATTTACAATTAGCAAATGCAATAGAAAATGATGAAACACCTTGCTTCGTCAATCGCGAGACATTTCCAAACCCGAAAATACTATTCATAATTGCAGATAAAATTTAGTAACAATAAATTCCAGTAAGATCTCCCGGAACCACAACTACTAAAACCATCCAAGCATCGAAGCATACATAAGATGCTGCAGCCTTGTGGAGCCCATAACAAAAACAAAAAACTTGCGAGACGCACAGCACTATGGATTCCTGTCGACAACTCATACCACTCCCTCTGCAGATACAGAACGTACCCTGCTGTTTGCTGGATTGTGTCAGAGCCGGGAGCATCTCGAAATCAGACCACAGCTATGTTTGTTTGTTTTGATTCGAGTCATTTATCGGAAATTCAGTTTGCTGGCTAGAACACTGGCTTAAGTGCAATTAATTCGGAAATTATTGGGTGTGAATGCAATGAAAACGAAAATGGATTGCAGCGTGCTACCGAAATTCCATCTATACAACACGCGTCCTAACAATGTTTTTTCTAATAACAGTCAGTCATGTAGATTGCTTGGGAAATGTATGTTTGTTTTTGAATCGAGTCGAAGTATGCGCCTAAAAATGGTTAAATGGTATTTAAGTTACGTTTCCGCTCGGTGGGTGGCATTTGAACATGATGATTGATAAGTAAACTTTCGAGGTAGGAAACACATTTCTTTTGTCGTCAAGAACGAAGTAATACATAGCAAGCAAGTATATAAACATTGTCAAATTTCATTTGAATCGCCATACTTATATTCAAACCAAATGTTAGTAAGAATTCCAAGGTTCTGAATTATGCGTAAAGAATAAGTATCTGCAATGTGAATATGAAATAATTTGCACAAAATAGTTACTTACTTGACATCAGTTTGAGCCAAAAGAGGTTTTTAAACTAGTTACTTGATTAACTAAAATGATTCAATTTTTACAAGCATTCGAAACTAAATATTTCAAAGAATTGAATTTTAAAACCAATTTTCCCTTGTGTTACTTTGTCCAGTGCTCTCGTCAATCTTCAGATATTACGACGTCCTTGGTTTATGCTGGAAAGGAAATTAGCAGCCATATTTATTTTCTATTGATCTTTTTATATCAGTTTCCAGGATTGCGTACTTATGCTCAGGGCTTTATTATTGGTATGAATTTATTTTGCAGCAGTATTTCTATCCTGAGACGAAACAGACTATTCAAATTTAAATAGAGGCGAACCTCGGTTTACGTCGTTTTTGGGACCGGGAAAACGCGATGTAAATCGAAACGACGTACATATATCGAATCCAATAGAAAATGAAAAACTTTTCTCGCAGAACGAGTCTGTGAGTCTCAGAAATAATTCTGCATACCCTGTGTTACGGCCGGGTACTGGGGAAAGCCAGATAGCGCTGCTTCGGCGAGCTCTGTCTGGTGAATCTCTTACAAGTAGCGGAGTAGAGGCTGGAGGATATCCTTCAGTTCGCAGAAAGGTCTGGGGCCTTCCATGGTCACATGGACTGAACGTTTTTATCTCCAGGTTCTCTTATCTGGTATCAAAAGGTCTATGTGTGAGCTAACTTAAACTATACTTTGAGAATTTTCGTTTTAATGTACCGTAAAACCATATATATTCATATTTTAAGTACAATAGTGAAAAAAGAAAACCAATCATTTTTCTCCAGTACTCAGCCACCGAAAGCTAGTAGTCAGCGATATTTGATCATATAGTGGGTCCTTTGGAAGATTACGTTAGTATTTAGTAGAAATATTACTTTGGCGAATTTCGCATGCCGATGGAAGATTCAGTGCTTCAAGAATTTCAACAGATAATCGTGAAAATTCAGTTTTATTACCAAATAGGTTAGGTGTGAAAATATTGAAAATATTATGCTGCAGGCTTATACCTACATTTACCTGTCTTTCCTCCGGATTTTTATGTTGATTTGCAGGAGAGAAAAATTTGTTTGTCGGCATATACGCAATTATTTAATTTTTACATATTAATATAAGTAGTATATGAGTAGTAAAATACTCTTGCTTCTGATATGTGGGTATAACTAGTAATCTGAAAAGTCAGCTACAAATCTCCCAAAAATTTTTAAAATTTTTGCATTGTACACTGAAAAAAATCCACATAGCGCCCAGAGCCATGTAACATAGCGCATTATTTATGGCCCCATACGCCATGTACATAGTACTCTGAGCCATGCAATATGGCTCCCAGCGCCATAATGTCAGAATCTACATAGCGCGTGGTGCCATGTTACATGGCGCAGCATTTATGGTGCCACACGCCATGTACATAGTACCCTGAGCCATGCAGTATAGCTCCCAGCGCCATAATTACATGGCGCAGAAATTATGGCCCCACACGCCATATTACATGGTGCCATGAACCATGTAATATGGCTCATGGCACTACAATTATAACTCGCAGCCATGCTGTGTGAGGAGATGTATAAATGTCAGCAAGCTTCTTGAAGTTATTTATCCCTCGGGAATTTTCAGTTCGGAGCATCGAACTGAGAAGACTCGTGGCGTTTTGTTCGATGTGAACTGGAGCATCTTCAGATGCACTGAAAAAACACATAGCGCCAGAAGTCATAATTTATAGACTTCTGGCGCCATGTACATAATCGATTTCACATAGTTCCACACGCCATAGTGCATAGGAGCAGACGCTATGCTTATAGCCCTCCACGCCATGTACTATAGTCCTCCACGCCATGTACTATAGTCCTCCACGCCATGTACTATAGTCCTCCACGCCATGTACTATAGTCCTCCACGCCATGTACTATAGTCCTCCACGCCATGTACTATAGTCCTCCACGCCATGTACTATAGTCCTCCACGTCATGTACTATAGTCCTCCACGTCATGTACTATAGTCCTCCACGCCATGTACTATAGTCCTCCACGCCATACAGTATAGTCCTCCACGCCATGTAATATAGTCTGCCACGCCATGTACATGGCGTGGAGGCCTATGTACTTTTCGCCATGTATTATGGCGTGTGGCGCCATATTTTATCACAATCCCTAAATCGACTATGTACATGGCGCCAGAACTCTATAAATTATGGCGTCTGGCGCCATGTGTTTTCTCAGTGTAGTACTAAGCTAGTGGGCTGAGTGTTTCAAATTCAGAGCCAGAAGTCAGCCCACCTAACATCCATCGAACTTTACCCCACCTGTTAAGCCTAAATTCGCATTAAGTATTCGACTTTTGCATGGCTTCTAATTTGCTATTAAAAAATACTTACAAAAAGACTGCCCACATACCACCAGCAAGTAGTAATCGATTAGCAACTTTTCCTCTTTGGATTCTATACACTTTTTGTAAATCTTTTGAGTTCATTTCACAATGGCATACAATGTCAGGGTGACGTGATGTCATTACAGTCAATTAAACTTAGAAACATTCAAGAAGAAAATAATTTCACAATTATGCTAGCTAGGATGATTTTTTTGCAATCAGAATAGCTATCCTATTCCGAAGTCCTTAAAAAGTGGACCTCTTAGCTCGATTCTAATAGTTAAAAGATTGTTCGTCCTTTTATAGGCCATTAGATACAGCAACGGGAAAGAATTTTTTCGATAGCTTCAACCTGATTGGATTACGATCGAATTAGATGTTTACAAAGGAAGCGTTGCATGATTCCGCCATATTATTCTCAGAACTAAATTAACAGTTTGCTTAAAATCATTTGGTCCAACAAGAAATATGCCTCGCAGATAACTTACGTATTATAATAGATCAACAGTTCAAAGCATTCCGGCCCAGATGCCTGTCAACAATGGCCATCAACAACCTATAAATCACCGTTGACAAAAAGTGGAGGAGACGTCACCAGAGAATTGCAAAGCGACTCAAACGAATTAGTGGAGCCGTTGACAGTCGCTACGAGACAACTATTGTAAAATGTAAATGTTGCCTCAAGGGAACACTGACGAGTTCAAAAGGCTTGAAATTAAAAATAGCAGAACGCAGTATGCATGTTGAAGGCAAATCGAGTTGCTTCAAGTCAAATTGTTGAATTGAAATCCGCTAATTCCTAATGGAGCTGATGAGAGATTCCATAGGATCTCTTGTGTATACGCTTAAAGGTGTCCGATTTAAAAGCAAGGTCTCATGCCATAGTATACTTTGATTTTTTTCGTTCATTGGAGAAAAATAGTAGGCAATTAAAAAAAATGTATTCCGTGGCCTCAATAGTAGCTCTCCCATCTTCGAAATTATTTGGACTGTTAAGGACCAAGCCACCGCATCAACTCATTTACACACATCATTTACAATTAGCAAATGCAATAGAAAATGATGAAACACCTTGCTTCGTCAATCGCGAGACATTTCCAAACCCGAAAATACTATTCATAATTGCAGATAAAATTTAGTAACAATAAATTCCAGTAAGATCTCCCGGAACCACAACTACTAAAACCATCCAAGCATCGAAGCATACATAAGATGCTGCAGCCTTGTGGAGCCCATAACAAAAACAAAAAACTTGCGAGACGCACAGCACTATGGATTCCTGTCGACAACTCATACCACTCCCTCTGCAGATACAGAACGTACCCTGCTGTTTGCTGGATTGTGTCAGAGCCGGGAGCATCTCGAAATCAGACCACAGCTATGTTTGTTTGTTTTGATTCGAGTCATTTATCGGAAATTCAGTTTGCTGGCTAGAACACTGGCTTAAGTGCAATTAATTCGGAAATTATTGGGTGTGAATGCAATGAAAACGAAAATGGATTGCAGCGTGCTACCGAAATTCCATCTATACAACACGCGTCCTAACAATGTTTTTTCTAATAACAGTCAGTCATGTAGATTGCTTGGGAAATGTATGTTTGTTTTTGAATCGAGTCGAAGTATGCGCCTAAAAATGGTTAAATGGTATTTAAGTTACGTTTCCGCTCGGTGGGTGGCATTTGAACATGATGATTGATAAGTAAACTTTCGAGGTAGGAAACACATTTCTTTTGGATGAAATACAGGAAGCTACTGAATGGATGTGGGCGTGATTTTATTGGATTGGCTCCTATTAGCATGTTTGTAAGAGTGTTCGTGAGAATCACTTCAAACTACTAGCGTAAACAATTTAATGTTGGTTTAAATTGGCATTTAGCTACACATTAAGTGCCAACTAGAACAGAAATATAGTCTGGCAATGAATTTTTGTTTCACGCTGAGGTGCGCTGAATAGAAATCATAAGTAATAGCCTTGCCAAATACCCTAATTTATGTCGGTGAGTACCTTCTATGTGTTCAATACGAAGTCGTCAAGAACGAAGTAATACATAGCAAGCAAGTATATAAACATTGTCAAATTTCATTTGAATCGCCATACTTATATTCAAACCAAATGTTAGTAAGAATTCCAAGGTTCTGAATTATGCGTAAAGAATAAGTATCTGCAATGTGAATATGAAATAATTTGCACAAAATAGTTACTTACTTGACATCAGTTTGAGCCAAAAGAGGTTTTTAAACTAGTTACTTGATTAACTAAAATGATTCAATTTTTACAAGCATTCGAAACTAAATATTTCAAAGAATTGAATTTTAAAACCAATTTTCCCTTGTGTTACTTTGTCCAGTGCTCTCGTCAATCTTCAGATATTACGACGTCCTTGGTTTATGCTGGAAAGGAAATTAGCAGCCATATTTATTTTCTATTGATCTTTTTATATCAGTTTCCAGGATTGCGTACTTATGCTCAGGGCTTTATTATTGGTATGAATTTATTTTGCAGCAGTATTTCTATCCTGAGACGAAACAGACTATTCAAATTTAAATAGAGGCGAACCTCGGTTTACGTCGTTTTTGGGACCGGGAAAACGCGATGTAAATCGAAACGACGTACATATATCGAATCCAATAGAAAATGAAAAACTTTTCTCGCAGAACGATTGTTTACTAACGAAAAGCAATAACATTTATTTTAAAAAACAATAAGTATAAATTAACATTATTTCAGAAAAGCTTAACAAATAACAGTTCAACAGAAAATGCTAAAGTAACAATTAAAATAAAAAGAAATTTTTTTTAGCACGTACATGTGTATGTAGCATGTATGCGCATACTTGAAATTTTGCTATATGTCTCTTTAAAATAATTTATTTTATTTTATTTATTTCTTCGGATTTATGTGCTCATTTCCATTTCCGATTTCACAGAATTTTGCTGTTGTCTTGAAGAGCACGGTTGAAAATACTTCCACATTTGTTTTTCTTTAAGTTCTTTGTTAACTCCAAGACTCTTATTTACACCCTCGCAAAATACTCTATATCTCTCTTTATCTGGATCGCAAGATTCAAATATATTTACCGCTTGATCGAAGTAGTTAAAGGATTTAGTCATTTTTTCTAATGTTAGTGTGCAGCTCTGGTCTTCAACTTCTAAAGGTGAAGAATATTATAAATATTCGAAAAGTTCTTCGGTAGATAGCGGCTGTTTATTACAAGTTAAAAATTCTTCCACATCATTTTCGGAAAAATAACTCTCGACATATGTTCCCATAACTTCTTTCCGAATTTGCTCATCCTTAACATTTTCAAAATCTGTTTCTATTTCTGGCAACCATTTTTCCAAAATAAAGGAAATTCGCAGATGTGCTCATGAACAAAAAGTATGTATGTAAATGTAAATGTAAATGTAAAAATATGTAAAATTTTGCCGACGCAAATCGAAATTTTTCCGACGTAAATCGAAGCTGGATATCAAAAAGTAAGACAACGTAAATCGAAACGACTTAAATCGAAGCGACGTAAACCCGCCTGTAATGTATTCGGTTGAATATATCTCAGATTGTACTGATTACAAGACAGTCATTAAATTGATAAAGCATCTTCCAAGCCAAAACTTTACAAGAATGAGTACTGATTTTGAATAATTAACACCCGAACGAATTCACAAAGGAGATGAGATATCCAAATAAACCTCAATCTTAACTTTCACAAACAAGTATCTCATTAAGTCTACGTTTTTTTTCTTTGTCTCAACAGACCTGCCTCAAAAAAAACTTTCAGCTGTCATAATTAAAATCCATCTGGTTTCCACAAATAGATACAAACGTCTTTGTGTTGACATAAATCCAAAGGATGCAAACAAACATAAAAGCTCGACTCATCATCAGAAAGTACCGAGTTAGCTAGCTCAGGCTGCCCGGAACTTTTGCGACAAATGTCTGTCTGTCTGCTAATTTCAAGACAACATCATCTATTGCCGTAAGCAGTAAAGTAAAGTAAAGTAAAGTTTTCGCACAACAGCATCAACAAAACAACGCCAACAAAATATATAAAAGATTGCAAAATTATGAGCGAAAAGAAAATACAGAAAACTTCGTCATCATCACCATCATCGAATCAGCGAAAAGATAGAATCGTTAGGATAATGATGGTCAACGATATTATCAGATAAGGAAAGAGAATTTATTTTGATCTGGATTTTATTTGATCCTAGACTTGACTATACACCGCTACAGAGAGCACAAGTACCTGCGAGTACCTGCTGTTGCACACTCAAAGTCAAAGAAGTACAATTAAAACTGTCGTAACCTCATTCAGTGTTCGTCGAAAGTCTGAAGAAGTTCTTTCGTTTGAATTCCCATGCTTAGTTGGAATCGTGCTTGCCAGAATTTTTTCTCATGCAGAGAAGTATCTTCACTATTTTTTTCTCAAAATCTGAGTGAGAATGCAAAGTGTTTTTTTTTCTTCTTGAAATTTTATAGTGAAATTCTATTTTAATGAGATTATAAAATGCTTTTTATCACATTTCTATACAGTTCGAAAACGAAGAAAAAGTGCAATTCGGATGTTTGTTATTTTCTTTCCTACTTCGAATTCTAGGAGAACTATTTTGTTTCATATCAAAGAACTACCAAACTCCATACCGTTTTGCGATAAAATGCAGTGTCAATTCGGAAACATTAACATGTGAACGGAAGTGAATGTATATAAAAACAATCTGCAGTATAGCACCATCATGTTTGCATGCCCATAGGCTCCTCTGTTTAAATGTTTGCACCTTTAATTAGTACATTCGTATTGCACCTTCGCAACAAACGCTCGACTCACCTTGACAATTGCTTCTTTTAATTTCCCCGGAAAACACAACCAGCATAGCATTCTACGTTGCCTGCATAAGAGCCAACGTGCATTTGCCCTAGCACCTGGGCGTTTCCATTGTTTTCCAAAATTACAAAGCAGGAAGTGGGCCGGGATCAGACCATCCTTTTTCGTCTTTACTTATTTCTTGGCGGCGGCGACTACGATGGGTACGACACCGAGCAACTTAAATACGAGTATGTGTTAATTTTTTCCATTGTTTTCCATACAATTTTCAACAACAGTAGAATACAAAGAGGAAAGGGGACCGCGTCGCAAACGGGCCAGAACCAAATCGCGTGTTTAACAGCCCTCCATCTTTCACCTAAGCAGGTGCTGTGACGACTTCATTATTGGCCGCGGCGGTTAATTCTTTTTATTTCCACCTGTCCGATACCATTGTTGAATTTTAAGAGCGCTATTTCGGGGCAATTTTGACCAATGAGGGTGTTCAATACGGTTTACTTGAGTTGAAGAATTTATTACTTCACTCAAGGGTAAATTTCGGGTACAAAATGGTGTAAGGGGATTTCAGAGATTTATAATAAGGTGGCAACTACGAATACGGGCAGAGATTAGTGGTTTCTACGCCTTGGGAAAACAGTTAAGCAGGTGTTTTATTTTCACTGCATTGACTGATAAATAATTTATTTGAATTTTTTATCTATAGCGAATTCAAATTGCTTTATTGAACTTAGACCTTATCTACAGGGTTTATATGAGCCTTTATATGAGCCTGCATATGAGCGTTAGGAATCATAAATGAAGACTCAGATGCATGAAGGGGATAAGTCAAAAATCTAAAGTTTTATTTAGTTTATTTATAAATTTACATATAAAAATTGTATAGATGCAGCACAAATAGAAAGTGATTGGTTTGTTAAGTTGATTTACATGACTTACCTCATGCGAACACCGAACGATAACTATGTATAAAATAAGGACCAAAAAGTGTCGCAGATTGGTTTTGACTTGACTTTTTTATAAAACACATTATTGTTTGTCAAAATATCATAAAGTGTTTCATCATATTTTTAAACTATAATGAGTTATTATTCAAGAGGAAATAAATACATATTGTACGAAAATATTGAAAAATGGAAAGGTACCCAAGGTAAAAAAGTGGGAGAGGACGACCTTGTCCGGGTAGATGATAAGGCGCCGATATCACAAGCAAAAATTAAAGCTTATCAAAGGTATACCCAATAAAATTTAAAAAATATTTATGCAGACTTAGCAATAAATCGCTGCGATCAGCTGTTTTTAATTTTGGGATAATAAATCTAAGGCTGTTCTGCTTGTTTTTTTAAGTGTACATATATTTCAATATAATATTATTACAAAAAAATCGTGGTTAAATGAAACGTTGAAAAAATGCTTGAAAAATGGATTCGACAGTAGAAAAAAAACTTCTTCAGAAAAATTTGGTGCATTGTAAATTAAATTGTCGCCCACGTGAAATGAAAATAATAAGATTTTTTAATTCATATTTTTATTACTTGGAAAAGCTCAATTAAGTGGACGTACATTTCTGGATAGTATCAAAACATTAAAACAAAAAAATAATTAATACATAAATGCCTATGAACTTTTTGTTATGAGTTTTGATATGCAATATTATTATTTTGATCTGATTCACTTTTTTCCAGCTTTCGAAACCAAATGTTTTAACTTATAGGTCATTTTTTTCTATGAATATTATATCAAAATATCAAAGATAACTTTCCCACTTCGCCAGTGTCTAAAAGCGTAGGTTAATACCTGTTTCGTTTTTGAAATATATTTGGTTTTTATCTAAAAAAAAATGCTTATATCTAAAAATTGCTTATTGGATATATTGGTTATATCTAAGTATTGCTTATTAACTTAGCGCACGAAAAAAATTTAATTTCATCAAACAAGTCTGAAAGCACTACACTCAGAGATAAATCGTTGTATAAATAAAAAAATAGATATGAATCAAATATGATTTGGCGTCATATGCTACTGTGATCAAAAAGTAAGGTGAAATTGTCATTAGGAAGGCAGGTAAATTTTTTTTTCTAGGTTGGTAGGACTGCCTTTAATATTTGCCACGCGTCTGTTTGTCAAAACGAATAATTATCTTCGAGTTACACGTGGTTTTGTAAACAACCAAAAGTGAATTTTTCGATTTTTACAATGGGCGATTTTGTTGAGCAAAAGAACTTGCATCAAATTTTGTTTGCGAAACGAATATTCTTGTGCGGATACGTTAAAAATGCTGCGAAACGCCTTTAGTGATCAAATTATGGCACAAAAAAAAACATTTATCAGTGGTAATACGAGTTCAAAGCGGGCCGAGAACGCGTTGAAGACGAACCGCGCTCTGGACGACCATCAGCGTCTACCGACGAGGGCCATGGCAAAAAAATCAAAGATTTGGTGCTCGAAAATCGTCGATTGACAACTAAAGACCATGCTGATAGTGTTGGAGTATCATTGGGCTCAGCGCAAACCATTTTGAAGGATGTTTTGTGTCTCAAACGCGTCCAGTTTCGATTGGTGCCAAAATTGCTCAACTTTTTGGAAAAAAAGCGTCTCGTTGATGTGTGTGAAACTTTGGTGTCTGACTATCAGGACCACTTGAAATGCATTATTACTGGAGACAAGACTTGGATTTACGCATACGACCCTAAAACCACCGACCAATCCAGCAAATATCGTGCAAAATGTGAAGCAAGACCGAAAAGACCACGGCAAAGTCGATCGAAAATCAAGGTCATGGTGACAGTTTTCTTTGACTATCGTGGTGTAGTGCACTATGAATTCCTTCCGCTTGTCAACAAAAAATATTATTTGAGCGTTGTGCGTCATTTGCGTAAAGCTATTCGTCTGAAACGGCCGGAATTATAGGCGAACAACTCTTGGTTCCTTCATCACGATAATGGACCATGTTATAATGCAGTATGACATGGCGCGACTTTTTTGCCAAAAACTCAACTCACATTGTTCCGCAACCACCGTATTTGCCTGATTTGGCTCCGTGCGACTTTTGGCTATTCAGCAAACTCAAAAAGCCAACGCGGGGACGCCGTTTTGACACGATTGAGGAGATAAAAACCGAATCGAAGAAGGTCTTGAAGGCTATACCGGAAAAAGACTATTCCGAGTGTTTCGAGGACTGGAAAGAGCGTTGGCAAAAGTGCGTTTTATCGGACGGGGATTACTTTGAAGGGGATGAAATTTATTTGGAAGAATAAATAAAGAACTTACATTTTATAAACAAATTCACCTTACTTTTGATTACAGTAGTACGTTTCTTTTTAATTCAAATAATCTGACTTCATTTCAATAACGCTGTATCAAAGTGTGTCTTGTTTAGCACAAAATGTTTTGTTTTACATTCAATGATGAAAATTATCATATGAAAATAACATTTTTATGATAAAGTGGAATAATTTTTATTGAATGTGGGGGCTTATTTAAATCAAATAAGATTCGTTTCTTATTTAAAAGTGTTTCAACTTTTGATTTAAATTTGATTCTATTAAAGTTTAAGTGGTGAAATTTTTCTGAATGTAGCTATTATATTTTATTTAATTAAGTAGCCATATATGTTCAAAGCTGATTCAAGGAAAACTACAGTGAAGGAAATAATTATAAAACCATCCATGAAAATAACAAATTTCGTAAGATAACAATTGCTGTGTTGTAAGAAGTAGCTTCAGCGTATGCGTGTCCGATCATGTTCTTGCTCAATGCGATTTTTCGTGCTTTTCTTCATTGCTTCCAGTGACAGCTGAAATTTTGTGTAGGCCGGGTGGAAATAAATATAAATCCACGTTAAGTGATTGTATTTTATAACAAAGTTTATTGAATAAATCGGTAATATCTGCACATAATATCTTTGCGGAGATGATTTTAAATATTTTCATTTTGTTACAGTTGCTTTTCTTTATTCCAGAAGAAATGCCGCGTGGTTACAGTTTAAGTGAGGAAGAAAAAACAAAAATAAAAGCATTTGAAGACTGTGGCGTCTCTAACCGGGAAATAGCTAAAAAAAAACAGCTAGATCTCACTGCGTCGTGAATAATTTTATAAATTTAAAAGAGAGCTATGGCACAAAAACTCGATCAGGACGTAAACCAACTATATCTGCAAGATTAAGACTAAATTAAAGCTGCCAGTGACCACCAGACGCATTAGGCAAATCCTGCATAAAAATAAAAATGCGGTCTAGATAAATGACGATGACGTCATATTATCGGTCCGCGCATGACTTAAGCCAAGATCTTTGAACTGATAAACAGCTTAATAGGGCTGTTTAAAGGTTCAACAGGGATGTTTATTAGCTTAACAGGGCTGTTTATCAGCTCAACTGGGATGTTTACCAGCTTAACTGACCTGTTTATCATTTCAATGAGCGAACCGATAATATGACGTCATCCTCCACATCATTTGTGGCATCATCCTCCACATCAACGCCGTCCTCCTCAGTGACACCATCCTCATCAGTGACGCCATCCTCTTCAGTGACGCCATCCTCCTCAGTGACGTCATCTTCCTCCTTTTTAGCACGGAAGCGTAATACACCTTCTTATCTCTAAGGAATACCCCCTTATAAATGACTTTAGAGAACACCCCCTCCTCTTCAGTGACCTTGGGGAATACCCCCCCTTATCAATGACCTTTGGGAATACCCCCCTTGTCAGTGATCTTGGG
Organism: Nemotelus pantherinus; assembly: GCA_963978885.1. Lineage (NCBI taxonomy): Eukaryota > Metazoa > Arthropoda > Insecta > Diptera > Stratiomyidae > Nemotelus > Nemotelus pantherinus. The sequence continues at coordinate 24,524,821 of OZ022264.1, read as the reverse complement.
GAGTACTCCCTTATCAGTGACGTCATCGTGCTCGCTTACCTCGTGACCCTGCGCATGACGTCATCCTCCTCCTCCAACTCCTCCCCATTTTCTATATCCAGAACTGGCATTCTATACCTACTGACCATTAACTACGTAAATGTAAATTATTTTGTCCAATTTCTCATTGATTTTATTGCCAGTAAAAAATGATAATCTTGTTTTTTTTTGGCACTAATTTTATAATATTTCGGCGTTATCTTGCACAAAGTTTAGGTGGGTGCCATGAATACTTTCATGATGTCAATATTTCACTTGATTTTTGATTATTTGTAATTCTGCGGATAGTTTGAAATTAATTGGAAAACTGTTTCGGATTTAACGAAAACTTTATGGTTTTTCTTGAGGATTTGCACTTAATTTAAGCTCATTGACACACTTCCTTACCTACTACTTTCAATGGTAAAAGTGTGAAAAGCTCGTAATTTTAATGAAACGTGTCACTGATAGCCCAGTCATTTTAGCAATCAGCCTCGGAATGAGACATAATAGGCTGAATTTTTGTATATGCCTTCATTTTGGGGTCCTTAAAGTTGCCTCAAAAGTCTCATAAAATCTCGTGTCTGCGTCGAAAGTTATTCAAGGTCAAAGGTGGGAAAAAACAGTTTTTTTGCGATTATCTTGGTTTCTATTGCTCCAATGATGTTAACACGTAGGATCGAAATTGTAGAACATAAAATTTGCGACAAATTTTATTTGAAACATTTTTTCATGCGCTCAACCGTTTTCCCGATAGAGGGCGGTAAGCGCGCAGCACTCAGCCATATGTACTGTAATGCAATGTCAACCGTGAAACCTTCAGTTTTGAATTATTTGGGTTTTTTATCAGTAAATACATTGTATTTAATAACATTGTACATATATTTAATTTATTTTAGTATATATATTTTACATATTTTGAATCTATCAATATTTTATAATTTAAATAACAAAAGTATTACTTTTCTTCTTCATCGTCATCTTCTGGAGGTCCGGAATTCCTGTATCATTGTCATCATCTTCGATGCCTTGAATTGGTGTTTCCAGACCTTCCTGAATTTCATGGTCAAAAGCACTCTCTTGCTCACAGTCACTTTGCAATGAAACAGCATTGAGGTAAGCTTGCCCATTACACTGGCCACAAGCATAAGTGCATTGCAGCCCCGATTTTCTACATCGGCACCGTGCACCACATCCATTCTTACAATTACAAAATAGAGTATTTAGTAATTCATCAGAAGCTGTTGGTAATATTGTGGTCATTATCTTCAGGAACTCATTTTGGAGCACCCAACCCCATTCCTGGGGTTCTAAATCATGCTCTAACCATTTTGAACTTGGTAATAGACACGGTTTATATGCTGATGGGCCGCTGCACTTGTCGGTGAAAGATTAGATAATTGGACAGGTATATTAAGTTTTGTAGATATAATGAACTGAGCATATCAAAGATTATTGATATTATCCTCAGATTTTGGAGCATTGTATATCGCTAGTAAGATCCGAATGCCATTATCGTATGATTGTTATTATAGGAAACCGTCTTCGCAGTTATAATTATGATACAAAAATAAGTGTTTAAACAATTTTACATTTTAAAGATAAAAAACATAATTGTTTTACTACTTAAAATCTACTTTCAATAAATTTACATATACAAATAGTATTTCATTTAATTAGCTTTTAATCACACAAAGAAGGCAAATATGATTCAATGAAAATATTAAAAATAACTAAAATGCTATTAAATACAATGTATTTACTGATAAATGATACAAATAATTCAAAACTGAAGGTATTATTCACAGGTATTCACGGTTGACCTTGCATTACAGTATATATGGCTGAGTGCTGCGCGCTTACTGCCCTCTATCGGGAAAACGGTTGAGCGCATGAAAAAAATGCTGCAAATAAAATGTGTCACAAATTTTATGCTCTACAATTTCGATCCTACGTGTTAACATCATTGGAGCAATAGAAACCAAGATAATTGCAAAAAACTGTTTTTCTCAGCTTTGACCTTGAATAACTTTCGACGCAGACACGAGATTTTATGAGACTTTTGAGGCAACTTTAAGGACCCCAAAATGAAGGCATATACAAAAATTCAGCTTATTATCTCCCATTCCGATGTTGACCCCTTTTTTGTGCTAAAATGACTGGGCCATGACGGGATCTCAAAATGTGCAATTTTTAACCGAAATTTTGTATAAACTTCAAATAATCTAAAATGTGCGAAATCTTTCAAGGGTCCGTTAAGAAGGTTTTAAAGTTAATAAAGTTCTAGACCTTCTCTAAATCATGGGCAATCAATCAAAATTGGGGTTATTTAATCCTTATAGCATACCAATAGTCATGAAGATGCTTGAATTCAACGGCTCTTTTATTTTTTTTTTAAGAATGCGATCTTGAGTAATTTGAGCAAAACTTATTATTCTCATCAACTATATTAGGAATGGAATTATTATTTTGAACAAAGCTAGAAGTATGTAGTATATGTATGAACAACTCTTCTTTTCCTTATTTCGCATTAGTTTTTTACTTTTCTCGTTCGTTAATTTAATTGGCTTATCAATTTTCGGTTTTTTAATGAAAGTATTTAGATAAGCTTTTGCATTGCCAACTTGTTTTGCCTACTAGAGTAATGCTGTTAGCTGGTAACCGAAGTCTTTACGTCCATCACCCAAATGATTGTTCACACTCATCGCTAGCCGAGCTAAATTGCTGCTGCACTACTTGAGTATTGTTGCCAAACATTTTTTCAGATGGATTTGTTGAATAACGTGAGCTTTAAAAACGTTTGCCGCCTAATGCAGTTTCTAGTCCATCTAGTCCAGATAGGGCGATTTCTGGCCGATTGGGTTATCTTTTACTTACATTTGGCGACTAAATTAAAGTTTGGGCTACTGGCGATTTTTTTGGCTCCACTGATTAGCCCAGGTTTCAACTACTAAAAACTTGTTCAAACTTCATTTCTAGTCTATAATTTGACCGTGTGTTGAAGGTGGTCAACAATAAGATTGAAATGTTAAACTGCGCTTTAAAAACTCTATGTATGCTCAAATGATCAAAATTCATACAAATTTAGGCCAAGACCTAAGTAGTAAAATCAGCTGCTCGAGTGCAAATTTTCGAAGAGAACTGCAAGCTCGCTTTTTTTCATAGCTATCTGTTCTTGCATTTAATGTAATAGTCGACAGATGTTTTAGTATGATACATTTCCTAATCACTAAAATTCGAAATAAAATGCAACTAGATGTTTTGACGTCTTTGATGCGAATTCGAATTCACCTCAATTCTAACAAAATGTCTTGCAAACACTATAAAATAATACCATACGTGATACAAAAAACCGATTGTTTAATTTACACGTTTACTGTATCAGAAAATAAAAATGAAATTGGAAATATAATTTTCGAAAATATGGGAGGTTTGTCCATAACTAAACAAAAAATACTCATGTCAAAATGAATACGGGAATTTTTTGTAGCTAATAAGAAAAACCCTAGGGATAATTTTAACCTCGACCTATTGAATGACAGTGATGGGCTATTTGGGGCTTATGTATAAGCCAAAGTTGGCCACGTGAACGAAATTTTCCTGCAACACCATTAGATTTAACTGTGATTTGATCAGTTTAAAACAAATTGTTTTTCTTCGGAAAAGTCTACATATAAAATTAAACGGTTCCCAAAGAAAAAAAATTCAGTACGAAATACACCTCAATGATGACATTCATGAAAGATTGTCCATTTCTATCTAATTTTCTAGTTCAAACGAATTTTATAGGTTTTCGATATAGACTAAAACGATCACATTAATATATCGTTAAAAAATGATTTCAACTAAAACCACTGGATACCGACAGGTCCTCCGTTCGATAAATTTTCTTTCATGTGTCCGAAAACTCCACGCTTTAGCCTTATAGTTGCTATGTCTTCACCACGTCCAATTTCTTCGAATGGATTGCATTGGTCATGCTGCGATTGATGGTCAACGCGTTTCCAGCTTTGCTGCGTTTAGCGCTTGCTATCCGAAACGTAGGTTGGCGGCGATACCTCGCGACACAAGACCATTTTAAAAGCAGCGGATCTAGTTGTGGATGCGTTGGCGTTTCATCTCGAATCGATCGACATCGACGTAAACGCTAAGATGCTGCTAAGTGGATCTTATCGCGTACAAAGTAAGATAATTCAGCGTTTAACCGTCTTTTAAGTTGTTTATTATTCTTAATGTGTTGGACAAGACGTGGTAGTTGTTTCACTTCGCCGACTCGCTGGGCGCAATGCAGTTAAGTGGATACACGTATGTACATATGAGAATCCTATTGGGAATTGGCTGTAATAATTGGTAAGTGGGGTTCACGAAGTCCAAAAGACATGCATTTCCATTAGATGACGTAAAAATGCAAATGTTGGCTTGAAAGCAAACTAGCAGGATAGCTATAATTTAACGAAGAGAACGGAAACAAAATTTTTAGATGTTTCGAAATCGCAGGTTAGAAGTTTTTTTTTTAGTAATTTGTTGTTGCCTTTTTTGTGAGCTCTCTAGTACATAGCAACCTACTATCAAAGCTGGAAACACCAACCCACTGACTTCCAAATCCCATCGCAGACCAGTATTTCTTAGTGGGACCTCATGTTCGCGCCATTAATCGTCGAATCCAATCGTTCTCCATCAGAAATCAATGGGATATCGTGATGCTGCTCACAGCGTGCAAGTTATCTTGAAAACAGCATTCCGATTTCGATGAAGACCATGATACTGGTTCGCCCGATTATGACGGATATCTCTGCGATGCATTTCGAATCGTTCGCTACGAATTGATGTCTTAATTGGATATATGAGTGTGGACACATGCACGCGGGGGACGACTTTCATCAGGTGCTTTTGACCGTTCGATGAATATTTAAACGATGCGATAACACAAGCCCTAATAGAATATCTAGCTTCGAATTAATAATGGATATGTTAGGCGGAACGAGAATTTATGTAAAAGATTTGAATGCATTTAAATGAAGACGTTTAGCTATTCATAGATTTCGAAGCGACAAAATGCTTTCTGAGGTGTTTCGAGTGTGAAGATAGTCAAGACGATGGTTTTATCGTATTTGAATGGTTATATTTTTACTAATGTTCGAAAAATATTAGTATTAGAATCGCTTTAGCCAAATATAATATGTATATATATCATCAAAAAATGAAAACCAGCTTATATAGAAATCTTATGCTTTGCTTACACAACTAAAGCAAAACTTATGAAATTTCACATCGGAAAAGAACGGTAACCTTGTTCAAATTTACCTATGTTTTAAAAATCAGAAATTTCTGTTCACGAGAACTCACAACTCAATCATCAGATACATCTGAAATTCACAGAATGTGCTGGTATTAAGTAGGACCAGGTCTGATAGAAGCGATTTGGAAATGCGGGCAACTCTGTGCCAGTGGTGCCATTATAAAAATTATAAAGAAAGAAAACTGCTTTTTGTCCTATGAATTCTGATTCAGTTACCAGGTTTTCATGAAATGATTACAGTAGCTGAATCTTGCTCTTAGCCGTGTTTGGTAGAAATTTAGTTGAAAAGTTCGGTTGGTACTGCCAGCTATGTTACTTTTCGTGTTTAGGGTTTTGAAAATTCGCTCAGGAAAATAAAGCCTTTTGTCCTATAACTTCCAGTGCAGTCATGAAATCAAAACGAAATTCATGTGATAAATGGAACTTATTATAGGCATTATTCAGAAGGAATCTGCTTTGTATTTATTTACAATATCTTTATTAAGTGATTTTCTATAAAATATTCAAATGGTAATGATCTTGTAGTGACAATATACAACGAATATTTAGTTTCAGAAAATTTGAAAAAATTTGCAAGTGGTAGGCCTAGACTTCTTTGTACCCCTATAACTTCCAATGCAGGTGTGAGGTATTTTTGGCTTTGTTGTTAGCGAAAAGTTGCCAGCGCGAGGCGTTTTTGCTATTTTCGTATTGATAAATGCTTAAATTAAGGGAGGGGCAAGGGTTTCTGAGTAAAAAAACACTTTTTATTACGTTTTTTTTTTTAGAAATATGGATAAAGCAAATTTATTTAACATTTTTATGCATTATTAATAATCATTTCAAAAACATTGTGTAACTGATAAATATCGACAAACAAACCGGTGACAAAGGTTTTTCAAAAACGTCTTTGGAAAAACACGATTTGCGGTGTTCACTAGAATAATAATAATAATAAATGTAACTTTATTGTGTTCGAATAATAGTGTGAAGTATAATATCTTAATTTTAGAGTTAAGGCAAGCCTTTACACCTAAGTAGGGAAAAATTTATAAATTTTATGTAATGTTTAATTGCCTGTACTGTTATATAATTCTAGGAGAAAATAGCTTAAAACCTAATATTGCGTTATACTAACCTAACTTACTAAAAGAAAACTAAATCTAAACTTATTGCTTAGCTTACATATATGTAGATACTAACCGGAAGTTATAAATTTCGAAACCATAGTCAGTTCGATGGTAAGGAAGCAATCAGAGGATTGTGGGAACCATTGCATCTATCGAGCAATTTTTGGTGGCGATATTGAGCTGTTACTGAAATCTTTTCAAGTCCTGCAGCAGAGTGTAGGTCATACAAAGGAAAATAAAAAGGTTTATTAAGAATAATTTTTAAGCATTTATATCCTATTAATAAGATGGTAGGTGTACAAGATACTTTTCATGACTTTCGATTTAGTTTCCTCGATGTGAGAATGAAAGGTGAGTTTCTTATCCAGGCGAACAATAAGATATTTTAAATCGTTTTTCCAACCTACAATAGATCCTAAAATATTTACTTGGGGACTAGGCAAGTGTTTGAGCTTCTTTTATTGGTGAAAAATATTGCCTGCGTTTTTTCCGAGTTGATTTTTATTTTCCATTTAATACACAAATTGGTAATAAGTGAGAGCTCCTGTTGAAGGCTGTTAATGATTAAATTAGGATCATTACAAGTCGCAAATATGGCAGTGTCATCGGCGTACATCGCTATATGACAATTGGGAGCCTTTTCCAGATCGTACATGTAAATATTATATAGGGTGGGGCTAAGAACGGAGCCCTGAGGAACTCCTGCTGGTATATCGTACTTATCAGAAAGGGATTTCGAATTTACACAAAAAGTTCTGGAAGACAAAAAAGTTTGTACTATTTTGCACAGATAGATTGGCATGGAACATTTCATTAATTTGTAGATTAGTCCATCGTGCCAAACTGTGTCGAAGGCTTTCTTTATATCCAAAGCAATCAGGCCCGTAAATTTGTTGTCACAGAGGCTTTTGCGCACATGCTTAACTACCCTATACAGTCGGCGGTTAGTGGAAAGTTTAGGTCGAAAGCCGAATTGAAAGTCAGGAATGATTGACAATGCTTGGAGATGCTGCTGAATCCTTGAAAGTATCACTTTTTCGAAAATGTTGCTTAATGTAGGTAATAAACTGACGGTTTTCACTGTATCCCATCTGAAAATTATCGGAAATCAAAGAACATTAAAATTTAGTTAAAGTATCATCAAATCCTCCCCCAAATGTTCCTTCATTTCAATTTGTCATTTTTAAATTTTTGGTGGTCATTTGAAGTGAAAATTACTATTTTTGACCTTATTGTAGGCGGAAAACCCCTTAATGAAAAAAACAATTCTAAAACTTTTCGTTAAGGGAAGTATTTTATATGTCGAAAGTGTGTGCCAAGTTTGAACTGAATCGGTAATGTGGTTTTCAAATGACAGGTTCTTTAAAAAATTGTGGTAATAGGTAATAGACTTTTAAAAAATTGTTTTGAGAAAATGACTACTAAGCTCCGAGCTGTCGGAGCAACAATGAAAGAGGAGATGAGACTGAGTATTCGATAACTTCGAGAGTTTTGCTCTGATTGACTTCGAATTTTGGGACTATATTTGTGAAATGTTTAGCTAGCCATCATTCCCAATTTAGTATTCATATCGCGAACATTTACAATGAAAGTAAGTTACCAATGTTTAAATGTTATCAGTTCTAGAAATTTTTCGGTCCCAAACATCTTACATTTTTTGATCCCAGACATCTTTCTATCCCTGTAACTTTCGACGAAATCATCGGATAAAATCGAGATTTTGAGAGTAATTTGATTTTGACGTGAGGCAGTTGTGGGAGACTTTTAGTTGCAGTGCTTGTAAAGTGTTGCAAGCACTAAACACTTTCTTCGTTTATGTTATGTTATGCTGCTTTCAAAGTTTTGTAGTGCTTAGATATTAAACCTAGATATTAATGCAAGTGGCAGCCCTGAAATCCTTTCCACTCTAAGAGTTTTAATGCATTGTTAAGATCAAAGCGGTTTTGCCCTCGAAACAGGCTGGAGCGCGTGTGTAGCGCGTTCAATATTTGATTAAACACCAGATGATAGAACCTGTGAAAAATGTGGAATTTGCAATGAGCTTGTAGTTTTTCATTATGCGCATTAGTATTCGAGAAAATCAACAGGTCCATACTCATTTTCATTTCATCTCTCAGCATTTTCCTTAAAATGCTATTTTAAACGTTTCATGCATGATATCCAAAAGCCTTTAAATTTATAGTCATCACGTTGTGTCCTATGATCTTCTACCAATTCATCTGTTGTCAGCCTCTGTCAGTAACATACAGAACATTCCAATTATGTGACTGCCTGGGCTGTGCATCCTCTGAAAAGTGATTCTGCTTTTAAAACATCATATGCACACATTTCTCCGAAACAAAAAAAAAAATACTCTTAATGCAAAGACTTCAATCGTTCGCAATTACAATGAAAACACATTGCAAAAAGTCGACGGCAACGACGACCAAGACAGTCCGGGACATAATTAAGGCGAACGTCATTCACTGGAATCGTGCGTAATTTGAACAGAGCCCGGGACAGTATTCTAGTCGGGATCTGGATGGATTGTGGCTAAACTATCCCGTTCGCAGAATGTTCTCTACCAGTGAATTTTGCGTTGGCTGCGGCTCAGTTGCCCGAAATATACAATATAATTGTGTGGCAAATAGAATGCGGAGCTCAACATGACAACCTGACAGGGCGGCTCGACACGACCAAAGAATTCCCATTTGAGATCATTAGTTCGTTCCAACTGGGGAACGATTCCTTTGGCCACACGGAACGACCGATTGTTATTTTCGTTCACTAAATACTGTTGTAATTGTTCAGACACATGAATGAAAGTGCAACTGGCTCGGCTGGGCTGGTCGAACCGAAATCCCTTTGATGATGATTGAGAATGCACTGGCAGTGCAATGTATCTATTTCGGATTGTTCAAATCGCTTGAAGTTTGCCAAATGTAGTTGTTAATGGATTTCATTAGGGCTTTCAGAGGTCAATTTATCTTAGCAGTTCTTTGTGAATAATGAGGGATTTCATTCACTATTGTGACCGAAGTCGCTTAATTTCACGCGCAATGTATTTTAACCATGAGCATGCACGCAAGAGCATGCACATTCTAACAAATCAAATGAAACTGTATTGCACATGCCAACAATCTCCACATCATCTAGATCTGCACAACGCAACGTCCACATTTCAAGAACCATCAACAGAATTGCATTATGGCTGGTCTCCTCTGCCCATCTGTTTTATACTGCCCCACCACATTATACCGTTGCACTTTCTTCCAACGTCCGTTTAATTTCACCGGTCTGCTCCGAAGGCAGCTACGTGTTGAACGTAGCCTTATGAATTTGCACTGCTGAGACAGTGTTGTGAAGCCAAAATTGCTGCTTTCAGGACATTGGTCAACACTTACTGCATTCATAAATTTAAATTTCGCCGACTTGTCATGAATCCTCCTGGCTGCTCACACACTCACTCAAGCTGGGTCAGCACCCATAGTAGCAGCCTGTTAATATTTACAGCGCTACTGCACCGACTTTGGTCCTAGCTTCTCAAGAACCGCATAGTATATTGTCCTCCCAGTTCTACATACAGGCTAAGCGAAGCTGTGCATTACTGCAACCTGCACGAGGATACTAATTAGGTTAATGCATTGACCGTTCTGTCGCTATAAAGGCAATTATGCTTGCAAAGTGTGCTTGCTGGTCGGACTTGGGCTTGCTTGCACGTGGTTTGTTTTGAATTCGAAAAATATGAAACTTGAGGACGTTGAATGTGGCCCATAATGTAATATTCGTTTTCATTATGATTGCATATTTGATAATAAGTGCACGTACTCAAATGCTCAGGTCATGGCTTTTTAACGGTGAAGCTGAGTAGATGTTAGAATATATTTCGATATGAGCATATGTTGGTAATTAAACTCTATATCTATCTATCTATGTAGATGCTGCATGCGTGCAATACCCACTAACGACGACCGCTAATTACTCAGACTTCACAGAAACGGGTCGCGATCAAAGAGCACTTGACTATTTTACGGCATAAGTTTTAGTAATAAAATTCATTTGATGATGACATCTTCAGCAAATTACACCCTTAGGCTATGAAAATGCTTTTCAAGCAAACTGCAGTCTTATCTTGTAAATGAAGATGCTCATGTGCTTAGTGGGGAATCAGTAATTTTGCTACTTTCTTACGAAGATGCTACTGCAACTTTTAAAACGGTGCGCAGATGCTCAATTACTTATCGCAACCATTGGATATTCATATATTCAGAAGAAAAAAAAACGATTGAATGCATTGGGACACAGTACTAATGATCGAATCCTAATCGCAAAGATAATTTTTATTCAGTATGGTGCAAGAAAACATCACTAATTGTTAAAATAGTTATTAAATGCGAAAATGGCTGTCCTAATCTGCAATAATATGACTTCTGCTCGGTTGTTTTTATATTTGTAAAGAAAAAATTATGCATCTCGTAAGGCAGCAAAATAAGTTAACATAGACAGCTTCATTTATATCAAAGAAAAACTTCGTGGTTGACGGATATTTGCGGAAAACTTTTTATTGGAAAATTTTATTTATCTAATAAGTTCCAAGAGCAGCGTACCGAATATCCATGATTTCTGGAATTTGGCGAAAATATATCGAATTATTTTGAATTATTTCGAATTGATATGAATTGATTCTGTTCTTCTCTATCGGCCATTATGATTTCATCATACCAACTTACAGATACAAACATTTTCAAAATTGTTGATATGACGACATTGACTGTTAAAACTCGTTCAGCAGCAACAACCTTCGCGCAGTGGCGGCTCGTGATGCTTTCGAATGGGTCGGCAATTAATAGAACAAGAATGCGTTACCACAAAAATATACATAAAATAGCATACTCAACAATAATTTATCGAATTAAGTAAACCTACAAGAAACTCTCAACACACAAAAGACATATTTTAGATATTGGTACATTGACGGTATTTACCTTTTCACAAAACTTTAAGCCTAAGCTGAAAATTTTTTTTAAAAAATTTGACCAAGCAGAATTCTTGGGTTGATGAATCTAAAATTCACACTATAAAAGTGCATATCTATTCAATCGACGAGGTGTGACATGTAATAAATAGTATCATCGTAAATTGTTAATTTTTATCTAATATTTAAAAAGTACTTTCCCTATTAAAGTCAATGTAAGATTGAAATTTTAAGTTTGAAAAAATATATATTTATAACAAACATATATATGTCAGACCAAACAAATTTCTTCTAAAACAACGAAAATTCACAAATAATTCAAATCAAAATTATCTATATTCAGCTGTATTACGCGAAATCATTTTAACAGCATACTAAAGCACTGCAAATTTGCTGAGAGAAATATATGTACATATATAATCCCAGGCACGGCACACCGACCCACAAATCATCCTAAGCATCCGCCCAAAGAAAACTCTACTTAGCCAACACATGAAAATATACCGCTCAGTGTTTCCGAGTCGAAAAAATGCGAACCGAACAATGATATAAAATAAAATTATCATATTTCATAGTTCAATTCGGCCCAATTCATAAGTTGCTAACGCTGATATACACCCCAAAAAGTGTACAAGACTAACAAAACAAATCAATTAGCCACATACATAAAATTTACAAGATTAATCGGCTTTCAGATATAGTCAATTGCGAAAGTTTCCCCACTAGAATGATTTCCATATACAGTTTCCGAAAAATGTATGACTCAATTCATGATGATGACCCATATTAAGTACAAATTTTGTGCAGGGATCCTTTTTTCCGAGATTAAATAAAGCCTAAAATTTCAAAACAATATAAAAAATATGCTAAGGGTCAAAAACAAAAGGCAAAGAAAGAACAGACTACGTAATGTCCAACAGTAGCTGCAGTTCTAGCGGCTTAAGCTCGTGCCACACATAGCAGCTAGCCGAAGGAGAAGTTAAGGTTGGAGTTTTATTGTTCTAGCTACAAGTGTGTAAGTTCTTAGTAATATTATAAATATAAAATACAGCCTGGCTATACCCCTGTCTGAAATGTTTGTTATATATTGCGCTCAAACTGCGACCCAGAATCCATCAACAGTAAGCTATTAAGAGTCATCCAACTTAGAGAAAACTATACTTGATGTAACATTTGGTGCTGCATATTATCAATTTCTAAATTCACATCTCATCTCCGGATATGGCAATCCCAGAAAATGTTCTCACTATTTTTCCCCCCAAAAAATTCCCAAGAGAGCTTCAAATCCTCCATTTTTGGTTGAAACCCCCAATCTGGCAACGCTGATCTGAGTACGGCTTGTCGACCCAGAATAGGGGTCGCAGTGTGTATAACCATGAATGACAAGGTCAGTCAGCAAATTTGGATTTTGCAAGGCAATTTTGATCTCATCTCATCGGTTTGCCGACCCGGAATCAATAAGAAGCCTAAATGTATGTTATCAAGGAGAATTGGTAGGAATTCAATATTACATCAGAGTAGATAAACAGGCGCAATGTGTAATAATTGGCAAATGTTTGAAAAGTAATAAAGATAAAGCACACATAAGAATGTTGAAGTGAACTGTCATTCAGTATGGACACCCCAGCTAAATCGAAATGAAGCTTGTTTATTATGAAGTGCTCATTTTTATCATTTGTATTGCGATATTTTTCTTCACTCTTCTAATTTGTTTATTATTAGTGAGTTTATACTATGTATTGTTACTGAATTTCTACAAAATACTGTTAGCAACTTTCTATACGCTGTAAATTGTGAATACTATTCTCATTCGAATCATGCAATGTTACTTTGAGAACAAGAATTAAGGAAATATTGTGGAACTCTATAATAAATAAAAGTATATTGATATTTGCGCAAATAATTGTTTGTGTTGAAATAAACAAAGGCAAAATGAGACAATGAGTCCGAATTCGCCGCTTTTGCTTACTTGCATAGCATGGTTGAGCTTTTCCTACTTTAACTTCGATATTTATGCTTTTGCACCATATTGCTCAGTTTCTGTTTTCCAACTAAGCAAATCAGGTATTAATTTGGTCTGGTTTACTGAAGCATATAGCAAGAATTCATTTATGTGATGTAGGGCCATTTAGATGTAAAGATGTAAATTTTGCCTTCAGATTAAGAGTTAATATCCATTCCGTAGTCCATTTTAACAGTTATGTGGTGTAGTACTTCTTTCATTACAATATTGGCAGTATCTGGAATCATTTCATTCACAATGATGTCTTCGTTTACTTTGCAGATATTTTCTAGTTGCAAAATGTCATCCTGAATGTTCTGGGAAAAATTCTAGATAATGTTTTCAAGACAAGGCTCTTCATTGATTACAAGCTCATCGATATCCTCAAAAAAAAACGGGAAATCAGGCGCTGAGCACATATCCGTATAGTACCTTTTTAAATCAACTAATCTTAAAACCAAGGAGAATCAACCCATTTAACACACAGATATAAAAGAAAATGGATACGAAATGGCTATTCGTGTACCCATATGTGAGCTAGCCTTTTTTAATACACGCACAGTATTGCTCTCTCACAAATATTGCGCTCAGTGTGCCCCTTTCTACCGCACTCACAACCGAAAAGCCTAAATGTTGTGTCTTATTTGCGAAAAATGTGTGGAACACCAGATCAGTGTAAAAGCGTGCAACGGGCAACACCGAAAGAAACGTCAATATCAATTTGATTTGTGTAGGTGAATGAAAACATTGACTTTAAGTCAAAATTTGTTGCAGAACATTTGAAAATTTTTCGCCGTCTTAAGTGGAAACATACATCTACGTGAGTGCGCGATAATCTGCGAATAAATTTGCGCTCGAAAATTCTAAAATAGTGCGAGAATGAAGTTCCGCGTTTTAGGTTGCAATATTAGCTACCGAAGTGCTTCGCGAGGGATATCGTATTTCGGGTAAGTGAAAGTAGCCTTTGGCATCAATTTGGTTTTGTTTTTGAGTGAAATCATAGTTAATTTCATTGACAAAAAACATTTTAATCTCCACTCGCTGGTTGCGGGAAAAGAGATATCAAACGACATTCAAAATGGCGATCTATCGTGGTTTTTACATTGGCGTTACCGTATGAATTCTGTAGGGCACACACCCGTACCTCATTCTCACACCAGTAAGCAAAAAGTCGAAAATTGGAACATTTCTCTCGTTGAATTTCTATTCCGTTCTCTCTTATATCTGTGATTTAACAGCTTCTAGAATAGTAGCTAATTTATTGTAATCACTGCCTGATTTGCATTTATCAGTTTGATTGATAAAGGAAAGTAGCATCTTTGTCCTATATTTTGCCTTAACACTCTGCATTATAGCTTGACATAAGAGTTGAGTTTGATAGGTACTGTGGAAGAGGTAAGACGACTCTTGTTATCATGAAAATGTAGAAGAAGAGGAAGAGGTTTATATAAAATGTGTGCGCATACTTTTTTGCATGACTGTACTCGTGTGTCTTTACTCCCAGTATACATTCTAAGAACTATTGAAAATAAAAGTTGCGTGCATACATACATATAATGTTGGGTGTAACTTGTTGGATAAAACACAGGGCAGACTAAGATTTCCAATCTTATTTTCAATCCTTTAGCTATGCTATCAGCAAAAGGCTACAAACGGAAATGAAATAAACGAAGATAAGGAATGTTAATGAAATATGCATATTTAAAGTCGCCAGTCTATGATTAGATCTTTTTAATGTTTTTCATGTGCCCTGGATGCAACAGGATTTACAAAGTTAACATGGGTTGTCCTGAAAATATACTTGCCTGTGCTGAGGTTACGTCAGCAATGTATTCTTCAAAAAGAACTCAAATCCTGTGAAATAATTATGCAATGATGATACACGCACAGGCAGGTTGGCTACAAAATACAGGTACAGAAAATATTGAAGATAAAATAGCTCTGTATGTCTGAGATTTTACGATTTCACTAAATCACTTACAATTCGTTATGGAGAATATAATCATTTTTCATCAAGGTTGGCTTTGCATTGTTCGATTGTGACATAATGATAATAAAAAATATTGTTGTTTTTTCTGAATGTACAAATGAAAAGTTTAATTTTCCCCTGATTAAATAAAATAAGTTGTTCACATGGACATTTTTTGGTGCCTCCTGTGAGGAATTTTGAGAGAACATTTTGAGTGGACTGTGGCAGAACAAACGAATTGGTGAAAAAATTTTAATTATTGGATTGAAAAAAAAACCGGCATGGCTGAATTAAGAAGGCGAACTACGGCGTTCAATACAATTGAACGCATCGCAAAGAAAGTGCTGAATGCAGGCTATCAAGCTGATGGGTTCGAAATGGCAGAGGAACAAAAAACCCTCGAGGCTGCCTTTGAAAAATTTACGGCTGTAAATGAGGAGTTGATCGCAATGGCGGAGAGTGGCGAGGTGACAGTCCATGAGGAGTTGGCTGCAAAGACTGAAGAGACATATAAAAGGTCTATGGCACAACTAAAAAGGAAATTGGCCACTGGCGATATAGGAGCTGCATTAGGAGTTAATCGGTCTGTATTGCACGGTGAACATGGCATAGAGTATGGAATGAAATTGGAACGACTTTCCGTACCCAAATTTGATGGCACTTTGATAAATTGGCTGGCATTTAAGGACGCGTTCGAAACCCTTGTCCACAATACACTAGGCACCTGAAGCATACAAATTGGCCAAATTACGTGAGGGAGTTCAAGGTGATGCAGTGGCGCTCGTTGGAGGAATGTACACTGGCGGATATAATGAAGTTTGGCAGGCAATGCAAAAGCGATATGACAGCCCGAAGCAATTGGCGGAAATCCATGTGGCGCGGTTCATTGAACTGAAACAAAGCTCAACTGAAACGACTTCGGAGCTATTGTCTGTGGTGGATACAGTTCGTGAATCGTTTCGTGCCTTAGCAGTAATGAAATTACCAGTTGAACACTGGGATGCACTAGCAGTTCCGATAGTGACATCAAAGTTACCGACAACGACACAACAGGCTTGGGGAATGAGTCTGACTACGCAGAACATTCCTAAACTGGAAGAGTTGCTATCATTTGTGGAAAAACGTGCGCACAGCATTTCAACAGGCGTAATCCAATGGCCAGGCAGCTCAAACAACTCAAATAATGCACCTCATGGCAGGACGACTTCAGCTAGTTCTATTCAACAGAAGGCACGATTGATAAAATCAAATTTGGCAGCGACATCACTTGGACATTGCGAATACTGCAATGAGAACTCACACCGCATTGGCAAGTGTTCAAAGCTCACATCGCTTCCAGTGGCTGAACGCTTTAATAAAATCAAAGATTCAAACCTTTGTTTCAACTGTTTGCGTCCCGGACATTCAACCAAAGTTTGCACCTCCATAAATTGCCGCATATGCAATGGTAGACACCACACATTGCTCTGTAGATCAGCATCATCAACTATGGCTTGGACCCAGGCGTCAAATCTAACAACAAATAAAAAGGCTCCGACTTTGGCACCGTCAGCATTGGGTGGCCCACCGCGTAATATAGCATGACTTACTGAACCAGTCAAAACATTCGCGGTCATTCTTGACCAAATTGTCCTTTTGGCAACGGCTATCGTGCAGATATCTGATGGCTTTGGCAACAATCATCCGTGTCGAGTACTTTGCGATCCTGGTTCAAAGGTTAGTTTTGTTACTTCACGCTTTTTTAATGGTTTGGCTCTTCGTAGGCAACATTGCGAAATAAAAATTGAGGGAATCGGAGACTCAATCCATGCTTACACACGTGGCAAGATGCACGTTACACTAACGTCGAATATAAATCCGTCATATCGAATTGACATCGAGCTCTACATTATTGACAAAATAACTTCACCGACTCCGTTGGCTCAGATCAACGAAAATTGTTGGCAACATTTACGCAACTTGACGTTGGCAGATCCAACATTTGGAATCACTGGAAGAATTGATGCATTGATTGATGCTGAGGTATGGGGTCAATTAATTGTTGATGGTATAATACGTGGCAATGGTAATGAACCGTACGCTCAGGCGACTCAACTTGGCTGGGTTGTGTTCGGGCCTGCTGAAGTGCAGTCGGTAACCGATTGTACAACTCGTTCATTGGCAATACGTAAATGCTCACTATCAGTAAATATCAACGACGACGAACGCACTGACACACTACTGCGACAGCTGTTCGAAGTCAATGAGACTGAATCCAATAGGGATAATTTACATGAGGCAGACATATATGAGGACATTTTCATGAGAACGCATCGCCGTGACAAGAATGGTCGATACTTTGTGCAAATTCCATTTCGACCTGATGCACTGGTACTTGGAAATTCTCACCAACTGGCACTGCGACAGTTCTACCAGCTGGAACGGAGATTGTCATCTAACCCGAGACTACGGGAAATGTATATTGCATTCATGCGCGAATATCATGACCTTAGTCATATGCATGCGATTAGCGATCAACCTGGCGATCCATCGCAATCATATTTCATTCCACATCACGCCGTGCTCAAGGAAAGCAGCGCTACGACAAAACTTCGCACAGTTTTCAACGCATCGGCTAAATCATCAAATGGTGTTTCTCTAAATGATACACAAATTGCTGGCCCTATCATCCAGGATCTACTGATTAACATTTTGCATCGCTTCCGACGATTTGCTATTGCTATAGTGGCTGATGTCGAAAAAATGTTCAGAATGGTTTATGTGGATAAAAGACATCGAAAGTGGCAACAAATACTTTGGCGAGATTTCCCCAATGAACCGTTGCAAACATATCAATTGGCAACTGTCACGTATGGTACAGCGAGTGGCCCATATCTTGCTATACGTGCAATGCAGCAATGTGCTAAAGACAATTGTCACATTCTCATTGACTTATCACGAATTCAGGATGCTCGAGAAAGCGTGTTACGAGACTTTTACGTCGATGATTATTTGAAAAGTGTCCCAACGAGAGATCATACTATACAGTTAGCTCGTGACGTAAGCACAGTGCTGCGACAAGGATTATTTAATCTGAAGCAATGGCGATCTAATGATGCGATATTCTTGGCTCAGATAATTGGCAACTCCACTGATACCAATATGGAGTTTTGCTTGAGTGAAACCACAGTACTTGGTTTGCAATGGAATCCGCATACAGATGAATTATTTTATCGCATCAATTTAGAGGTTACACCATCCACAACTAAGCGTCAGATTCTCCGTGAGGCAGCTAGAATTTATGATCCAACTGGCATGTTGGCTCCCGTAACAATAGTCAACAAAATGTTTATACAAAGGCTGAGCAAGGCAGGATTAGAATGGGATACGTCGATTCCAACCGAATTGCTCGACGAATGGCTCGCGTACCGCCGCGACTTGGTAAAATTGGAGCAAATACATATCCCCAGATGGCTTGGCATTGTTCCCGATGGTACATTACTATTGAATGGCTATTGCGATGCTAGTTCCAAAGCTTTCGCAGCTGTGATATATATCACTACGCACGTAGATGAGAACCAACAAATGGCTTCACTACCTCGATCGAGAGTTACACCGACACCACCGTTTGAAGTGGCTGGAGTGGATTATTGCGGTCCATTCCACATTCGCATTGGCTCCAGGAGGGTTCGAACTTCAAGGAAAACATACGCTGCAATTTTCATTTGCATGGCGACCAAGGCAGTGCACATTGAATTGACGGAAGATTTATCAGCAGAGGCATTCATCAACGTATTCACACGATTTGTAAGCAGGCGAGGCCCATGTCATAAACTATACAGCGACAACGGAACAGCTTTCGTGGGTGCAAATAGAATCATGCAAGAAGATCTTAAGGAATGGCACTCTACATATACACAACAGCAATTGGCAAATCGAGGTACAGAATGGCATTTTATACCACCTGGAGCTCGACATCACGGAGGACTGTGGGAGGCAGCGGTCAAATCCGCTAAAAAACATCTAGTTCGCATCATTGGAGCAAACTCTATCTACTACGATCAATTACACACATTACTAGTTCACATTGAGGATTGTTTGAACTCACGACCATTGGTGGCTTTACATGATACGCTGGACGAACACTTGGCGCTTTCGCCAGCTGATTTTTTGATTGGCAGGTCGATTGTTGCGGTACCTGACAAACCAGTACTCAACATACCAACGAAGCGACTTTCGTATTGGCGTCAACTACGGCAAATGCAGCAACACTTTTGGAAACAGTGGCATGATGAATATTTGGGGACTCTGCAGCAGCGATCAAAGTGGCACAAAGCAACAGACGACTTGAAGGTTGGCGACGTCGTCATTATTCGGCACGAAACTTTGCCCGCAACACAATGGAGACTTGGCAAAATAATAAAATTGCATCCAGGCGATGATGGATTAACCAGAGTAGTTACAATCAGGCATCAGCAAGGAGAATTCAAGAGACCGGTGCAAAAGGTTTGCAAACTATTGGATCTCTCTGAACATACCTGTTCAGCCGGGCAGAATGTCTGAGATTTTACGATTTCACTAAATCACTTACAATTCGTTATGGAGAATATAATCATTTTTCATCAAGGTTGGCTTTGCATTGTTCGATTGTGACATAATGATAATAAAAAATATTGTTGTTTTTTCTGAATGTACAAATGAAAAGTTTAATTTTCCCCTGATTAAATAAAATAAGTTGTTCTGATGTACACTGTATATTAAAAAACACATTTAAAAAAATGGAAAATACATCTTACAAAATAGCTTTCATACGATAAATGCAGTAAAACTTTACAAAATATTCAAAATTGTCCAACTTCTTGAAATTAATCTTGCTGTTGTACAATTCGTGAGCTGTATTTTATATTAAACTGCACTGAAATTGAATCTGACAATAATTCAACAGCCCTTTGATTATGTCCTTTATAATTGCTTTAAAGTTTTTTTTCGATTCCGTGAGTCAGTAGTAAATTTCCAACATTTGGCAAACAAACCTCACTCATTCTTGCCAGTCAAACATTTATTTTCATTGCCATAACTGTTATGCCACAACATTACAAACAAATAGCCCCAGGACCTGTCTCATATGTCTGCATCGAACAAAGTCGATATGACGGTATCCTGTCTCGAAATTGTCTTGCAACAATGGATCTAGCTAATCTGGTCAGACCATTTTTCCCCGAGATCAAAGTGTTCGAACAAAAATCCAAACACGATTATGAAAATTAATTTTCATTACAGGACAATAAGCACACATCCATGATATTCTCATATCCTGTGGTGATATCGTCTGTCAGCAACTGAATGCCCCACAGCTCAGTGAAACTGTCGGGCTTGCCATCGGACAACAATAGGTGTGACAACGATTCAGGAGGACCTCACCCTCAGGTTATGCCGCGTCGCATTGACTCACTGTAGCATTGTTCGCGAAAGTACTGGTCGGTGCGTTGGATGCTAGACCGACTCGGGTAGACATTGTTGTTGGACAATAGCATCCGTATCGGAAATAATCCTGCATAAATTTATGTACATTGGAATTTTTCATTAAAAAACAAGAGCCAGATTCTTTACACAGATATCAATGTTAATTTCGTTATTTTAGATGTCAGGACGAACTGTAATTTACGGTGAATCGAAAATTTCGTGCTATCAGATCGGATAGAACGGCATAGCTGATGAAATGTTGTTGAAAATTTAAAACGATATTTCTGAAATGAATTGATTGGCTAGTAAATGAAAGAATGAAGTAGTATTGATGAAAGTTTAGCTTATTGTGTTAAAGCTGATGACAGGTATCAATGCTAAAAATACAAAAAAGGATGATGATTGGGGTTAATTTATTTTCAACACTTAAAATGTTTCGGTATTATGTTTCATAAACTTTATTTGAAATTATGTAAAACTTGTAAAACAAATGTAAATTTGGAATATATGTAGTCACAGCCCAATTCGCTCCCCTTGCTGTTTGTTTGGTTTCCGTCTTGGAGTAAATTTGGCTGTATATCTTAAGTAGACGATGTTGAGTACAGCTCACTGTTAGCTTCCAAGCTCACTTTTCGCCGAAATTTTCCCTTTTATATCAAAGGTTTGTAACATAATGCTTTGAAACTGGTATTACATATTATTTGGTATTACATATCACGTTGAATCAGAATCAACAATCTGTACTGCCGAAATTCCTTTTATTTTTGCAGCAGCAACATATTCTTGCAGCTGGCTTCTTTTTGTGGCGAAATTTGGCTTGCAGCAAGAGTACAAAAATGACTTGCTGCGAATCTATTTTAAAATATTATAATAGATTAAGGCACGCGAAAAGATCTAAAATCTTAAACTCATGAAATTAATCTCATTTTATGAAACTGAAGGTTTGGTTAACTTAAGTCTAGAAGGTCGTTAAACACCGGAACTATTCCAATTTTCCCCAAGCTTCATTTACCATAAAAAAAACTTTCCATCATGCAAAATAATACTTTATGTGCTTACAGTAAATCTCTCCACAAAATCATTTGTCTGTTGAACATTCAAATCTGTCGTCAGCCGTTAAAGGCCAGGAACGATTGAAGCCACATGTCTAGTTGTCACTGATTTACTATCTCATTGACATGTGTTGAGAGATTGAAACTATTCGCCGCAGAGCTAATAGCGTCTGGCAGCTGACAAGTGTGTTGGGCGCATAGTTCGACCACTTACAATCCTTTACTTGTTCCATATTATGCTAGTCGTTTCAGAATATTAAGCGCCACAGTAATATCTGCTTCATCAATAAAGTACAATTATTTCTGGTTCATAATTTTATTTACAGTCAGCATTCGTGGATGGAAACGAACCGATGAAAACTTCAAAGCATGAACTGAATTTCTTGTCTAATTGGTGAAATCAGCATAGAAGAGCATACTAGACTGAACTGCTTCGAATTTTATTGCAGTAATAAATGAAAGTTTGCACACTTTTATAAATGCATACACAGGCCCGACATATTCATTCATTTTTCATACTATCATTATCGGCACTAAAAACAGGAGTTTTCAGCGAAATAAATCCAAATGAAGATTTTTTGACGCAAGTTTTTTTATTGTGGAATTGGAAACACAAAGTGGAAAGTCCAGCACGGAATAGTGTGCGCAAAAATTTTATTTCATTGTTATTTAAATTTTATATAAATTTTTAATTAATTATTAATTTAACTATTAAAAACCAAAGAAAGGTCAAGAAACTCAGTTTTTCTTAAGTAACACCTTAGCTACTGGTTCTATGAAAATTTGTTAAAATCGAACTTGTTCACCGTATTGAATTGAAAAATAGTTTTATTATAAATTATTTGTGCAATTTTAACCTAATTTACAGTTTAATTAACAAGAAAAAACTTAAAATCTAGCGGCTATACTATTTTGGCCTGCTGGCTCTTATCGTTTTTTTTCTTGTTCCCCATAAAAATCTTCACAAAAATGTTGTCGGTAAAATCACTTGGGACTAATAGTTATCGAGATATGTTCGACATTATTACAGATGGGTTAGTAGTAATATTTCGTGACATAATCTCGTACGAATATATTAGTTAAGCAATATTATAATATTTTAGCTAATGCCAATATATCATTAATATTCGGTTTTACTTGCTTTGTGTTTTGCGATATTATGCGGGAATTTGATTTTCACGCCCCATGCACGAAAGAGTGTGCTTTACTGTTTGGACAAGTTCATATAGATTCAGCACTAAGAAGATATTATACGCCTGCCAAACCTCCCATAGCAAGAGATGCAATTTAAATAGTGAAAGAGTTCCGTTACTCGAATATAGCAGATCGTTTTACTCGCCTACTTCTACGCTTTCGTATCATTCTCTCTAATAACGCACGTCAATCCATTTTTTATCAAGTGAAAAATTCAATTTAAGCTGTCCTCCAAACTGACTCATCCTACACAGACTTGGTGAAAGCCTTTGATAAGCTTGATAATCTTAGCTAAGCTTCATTACTTTCAATTCCATAACGAGTCTTTGAACTGGATCCACTCATACTTGATAAATTAAATCCAACGTGTTTCGTGATTTCTCGTAATCAAACCATTTTACGAATGGATAGACCCAATCTTAATTTTCTTCTATTTTCATTTTATTTTCTACATAATTGCATCCCGTTATGGAAACACCTGTTTTTTTAAGTAGTTAGTGAGTAGTTTGAGCGAAATATTGTATTAGGTAATATCTTAAGGAATACATATATTCGTAAAGATATTTGTTGTTATTAGGCTTTATATTTAGTATGTTTTATTATATATTATGTATTGATCTATAATATTCTAATATTTCCCGGAGTCATCAAATATTTAAAATGATTCTAGCGCATAGAAACCGCTACAAACACTAATTCTAGAAGAAAAATGGAGGAATCGTGCAGATTTTGAATGCATATTATACAACACGAACCCCTGGAAGTTATAGGGGTAAAAAGCAATTCAGGGTTACCAAATTTTCGCTAATTTTCGAAATCCAATTATTTGTTTTTCATTGTCAAGAAAAGATCATTAACATTTGAATATTGGATGATACCGTTGCTTAGTAAAGAAGTTTTCCACCAAATTTCTACCATATTATGGCCTATAACAAAGTCAATTTACTACATGAATTTTGACTGCTACTGAAGCTGTAAGGCAAAAAGCTTTATATCACTGAGTGACTTTTTAAGATTCAAGAGACAAAAATTCCCATAGCTGGAAGCTCCAACCTAATTTTTCAACCAAACTTCTATGGAATTTGTTTTAGCGAGAGGTCCAGCTATTGTGTCATTTTCGGTAAATCACTAAGATGGTATTCAAGATGGCACCACAGCCACAGGGGTGGACCACATTTCAAAATCACTTCTACCAGCTTTGGTCCTGTTGAAGAATAATACAGCCAACGAATTTCATATTGATTTGATAGTCTGATCTTGAGTTTTCGTGAACAGAAGTTTCGGGTGCTCAAAATAATGGTAATTTGAAGATGCGTTGCTGGTGCTGTCCATAGCGGAATATTGAAAATTCCAATTTAACAGGATTGACAACAGATAAAATTTGTCAATGGTTTGCAATTATATCTTCTAAAATCAACAATTTTTTAGAAGTTTCGATAATTTGAAGGATTTTTTCTCGTGCCTGCCATAGCTTCAGGGCTGCTTCCACGCTCATATAAATTCAAACATATATATGTACCTAGTTTTAGTCAGCGCTAATATGCCCTACCAATTTTGCGATCAACCGTAATTCTACCAGAAGTTATGAGAAATCGTAATTTGAAAAAAATCCTTTCCTACTTTTAGGCACTCAATACCCACATAGGGCTAAAAATGTCCAATCCTTTATGATAAATAATAAACAAGCATGAAATATTATCAGTTTTCATTAACAATACTTTTCAATAAGTTA
Organism: Nemotelus pantherinus; assembly: GCA_963978885.1. Taxonomy (NCBI): domain Eukaryota; kingdom Metazoa; phylum Arthropoda; class Insecta; order Diptera; family Stratiomyidae; genus Nemotelus; species Nemotelus pantherinus. The sequence goes on along the minus strand of OZ022264.1, from coordinate 24,500,050 downwards.
AGAATATTCTTTGCATAGAAATATAGGGGCGCCAGAAAATTCATTAAAATGCCCACCACTGCCGCAAAAGGGTTAAAGATGTCTACAATTCAGCTTAACGTGGACGTACTCCTTTGATGTATTCATGACCTCAGAAAATTTCAGCTTAATCGGATCACGCACCCTAAAAATTATCCTTGACCTTTTCGCATGTGCATATATATATATATACATATATATATATATATATATATATATATATATATATATATATATATATATATATATATATATATATATATTTATATATATATATATATATATATATATATATATATATATATATAATGTATATATAAATATAATGTATATATATATATATATATATATTATATATATATATATATATTATATATATATATATATATCTATATATACATATATATATATATATATATATATATATATATATATATATATATATATATATATATATATATATATATATATATATATATACTATAAATACATATACGAATAAATATTATAAATTCTTGTATATATATCAATAAATATTATGACGAAACGAATCTAATTCTAAACTTCTTCGAAAATAATTATAAATATGTTGCATCGACTAATCTAATTTCATTAATAATGCCATTTGAGTCGAGTAACTGTAAAACGGTATAAACAATATTTAAAAAATTAAAAAGTTTAAGGAAAAAATTAAAATTATCTTAATTCAAATTACTTAACCACCCGGTTACCTCTCTATTTGTAATAGCATCCCAAGATTGATATTGAATAACTCAAAGCAATGAATTAGGTGCTCCAGGCTTTCAAAACAGATTGGGTAGCACGAAGATCAAGGCTCTTCAAAATGTTAGTAAATATTTACATTTTGGAGAGCACGAAAACAAATATGAAAATATGCATGCACTTCTTTGATAGACGAAGAAGCTTGCTTCGTGGCTAAATGAAATCGGAAATAAATGTTTCATTAATACTTGAACAACAGCATTGCCACCACTCATTATAGCCGCTCCGTAAAATGTTTCAGTTATCAGTATGCTGTTCAAATCATATTCTTTAAAAGCGTTAAACTTATTTTTCTTAAATCGCAAACAATTATTATTTGTGAACAACAACAAATGTCGGGAGTTTCATCTACTTCAAATGAAACGAACTTTACTGCTTAAATTTTTTTCCTTGAGGCTATTGAGATAAGCTTTATAAATACATTATAGAAGGTCATTTTGAATCGTTTTGTATGTTTTCGGAGTCTCATTTTAGCTTTTTAGATTCATATCCATATCATGATATCAAGACAAATGCCTCTGCTGTAATCTGTTTCTCTCTCATCATACTTACCTATGTAAACTTAAATTATGGCTTCACTTCCAAATCAAAGCCAATAAAAACAAATTAGACATTTTTTTTGCTTCGGAGCATGCCAGCCAAGTTTTTTCCAGAACCAATCAATAGAAAAACTGCGACTTTGCGTTTTATCTAAAGTTTGTAGATCAAAACTAAATGATTGATGAGGAGCTAAACGTTTTTTCAAGAAATTATAAGGAAAAGGGTCTCAAAATAAAGCTTTCATCACTATTCTTTTTTTTTTTAAATTCAATGAAAAGTTTAAAGAAATCGAATCTTAATAAAATATAGAAGCAGCAATTATACTCCTTCTATGCTCATTTAAAACACAACTTTTTAGGTTTTACAAAAAAACACTTCCTCATTTTACGCTAACTCACAGCCAATTATTGGAAGAAAGATACAAAGCTGAATATCTGAATGCAAAATTTCGCCCAAATTCACATGTTTTTTTAAATAACTTTATAAATATGCTACCTTCTTGTAAGAAGCTTTGGTCAGTTAGAGCTAAAATTTTCTAAAATATTTTTCAAGATCGATTTTTATTGGAGGCACAAAGCTCCAGTCCATTTTTTTTCATAAAATACGTACATATATTTAAATCTATAATTTCGTATCAAGCCATGTGTCAAATATGCAGAAAACTGAACGAAAATATCGACACGCACAGTGAAAGCAAATTCATCAGGTATTCTTTTAAATTAACTACACATCAAACAGAGTGCTAACAATTTGGGACATAGACCATTCGTTTTTCTTTTACACATATTCTCCGCACATTGAACTTTTTCGTTGGTTTCCTCTCTAGGGCTAATTCAACTTAGTCCCTGAGCACATTACATGTGAATTGACTGAATTTGTACGAATTTGCATGTTGGAATGCAAGGTTTGAACAAGAGAAACGAGACAAAAAATAAAAAAAATAAGAGAAAGGAGACAAAAAAATTCCAATGAATTTTTAAACTATTAGGTGACTTGGCACCGCAGCAAAGGAAGTTGGACTACGAATCAAAGAGGACAAAGCGAAAGTTATGATGCACTCTAGGACAAGGACGCCAGCGCACATGACCATCAACGTAGGGGACCTTTGCATCAAATTCCTGGACAGCTTCGTTTACCTGGGTACCAATCTATCGAGTAACGCCAACGAAACTGACGAAATCAAGCGACGGATACAACTAGCATATAAGACTTTCTTCTTGGTCCTCCCCATTATGAAATCGAAATATGTGCACAGAAAGACTAAGTTCCGCGTTTATAAAACTATCATAAGACCTGTGCTGTGCTATGGCTGCGAAACATGGACCTTGACCCAAGCCTCCAAAAAAATGATCGACACCTTCGAACGGAAAGTTCTACGGTGGATTTTCGGGGCTATCCGCGACCGAGATGGTCCGCATCCGGTACAACAATGAGTTGTACGAACTTTACGATGAGCTGGAAGTCTCCAAAATCGTCAAATTACAACGGTTACAGTGGGCTGGGCACGTGCAACGCAAGAATGACGATCGCATGCCAAAACGTGTCATGAACGCAAGACGAGTCGACGGAGCGAGGCCAAGAGGAAAGCCAAGAGCTCGTTGGGAGAGCTCAGTGTATGCGGACGCCGAACAACTATTGGGGTTCCAAGATTGGAGCACGCGGTCACGTGACCGAGACAATTGGAGGAGATCGATCCAGGCGGCCAAGGCCCCACGTCCGGCTGTTGGGCCACGTTGATGATGAATAAAATATTGTGACAATCTGATTTGCTTGTATGAAATGTTTGTGAAATTGAATTACACATCGATTTCATTTTATTTTTGAATGAAATAGATGAAGAGACTAAAGCCTACTAGCTCCAAAGGTAGAACCACTGCTGACAATATCAATTAAGGACCTGAAGTTTTACATTCTAGGTCAATCTATCAAGTCGGTGAAAAAAGTCAAGCACCTAGGACAAATTTAAACACATAGAAATGAAACTCAGCAAAGCCCCGATGGCATACGGAACGATATAGATGAACATCATTCCCTCATCCGAATATCATCCGCTGTGTCGAAACGGATATAACGTTTAATTTCACCACTCAAATACGTCTAATCATTGTTTACAGCACAACGATCTAGTGGTCAGCCCCCGCAACGGAGCGAAATTATGTCAAAACCTTCGAGCGGAAAGTCCTCCACCAGTGAGCTCTATAGAAATGAGTCCTCAAAAATTCTTTTCAATCAAAATATGAAATACAGGAGCTGTTTTCGTAGGAATTTCGTAGAAAAATCATGAAAGGGCTGAGCTATGGTAATTTGTGTAATTTTTTGGTATTTCTTTACTAAGCGATGTTGTCATTAAATTTGCAAATGGGAATGATTTGCAATGACAATTAACAACAAATATTGGGACTACGAAAATTTAAAAAAATGTGTGGGTGGTCGCCCTAAAATTCTTTTCACCCTTATATCTTCCAGCGCAGTCATTGAATTGAAACGAAATTCACAGGGTGGGTTTAACGTTCAGCAAATTTTGTATATTATTGGCTATGGTGCTAACACAGGATCGCCAGCACCAGGCAGTTTCGTAAATATCGCACTAACAGATGATTCCAATATATAAATTCATATGCAGAGCATTTACAATAAAAATAAGGAACCAATTGTTTTTATTGTGTACCAAATTTTTTCCTAGCTTGTAAAAGGATTTTAATTTAAACCATTTTTTTTCCTTTTGAAGCTAGACTTATTTTAATAACTCGACATATATCTATATTTCGAGGGCAATCTGCCCTCCCTTGACCAGACCAAGAGGGGAAATTAAAATAAAATAAAATAAATCTAGCTTCCAAAGGCAAAAATTTGTTTAAAATGAAAATAAGGAACCAATGTTTAAATTTTCCGAGTTTTGAAAATGTTTCGGATGGCAGCCTCAAATATCGTTTTATCGCTGAAACTTTCGATCAAATTCGAGGATAAAGACGAAATTCGAAGGATATGTTGATTTGAGCATGAGCTTCTTATGGTAGACTCATTGCTGGTTCGTTAAAAAAGTGCTGCCAGCACTGAACATATTCATCATTTATGTTATAGGAGATACTGTCGAGAAATGGTTTTTTTTTGGTTTTGGGTTGGAAATGGTTGATATGATGCTACAAAAAAATGTATTTCCACATTTGTGATCACTCAAAGACAATTTCTTCAAAAATCACTTTTCTAGCGGTTCTGATGCGTCAACAGTTTTTTCCTAAATGTGTTTTTCCTGAATCTTTGATTTGAAAATTAAAGTTCGATTCGATAAATATATGTGTTTAAATTTTACTCTCTTGTTTAATATTTCCAAGTATCTATAATTTGCCGTCAAAAAAATGGCGATCTGCACTTTATTGTAATTTGGCTAAAAGCTCACTTACGCTTCTCATAGCTCAGTCACTTTCGTAAACTTGCCAATATTTACGGTACCAAAAGAAGCAAAGTGACATGTTTCACTATACTATATACATTGTTGGTGCTCTTCAAGCTGCTTTTATAATCTGCTTTTGTAAAATAGATCCTTGGCTGCTTTTCAACTATTTTAAGTTTTAAGGCGAACTCATTTTAAATTTCAAAACATAAATTAATTTCCTAGATTTACGTCTATGTCTGTTGGTCGCTTTAAACTTTTCACAGACTTGATGAATCACAGTATCACATTTTACGAAGCTGATTAAGTTTTCTCGCATATTGAATCGATTTGAGAGTAGTTCCAGGCGCAGGTAAATGGATTAGCACATGTACAATGGTGCGGGAAAATCGGTTGAAAGACTTATCTGCGTCCTTTGAATCAGTAAGAATATTTTAACGTGGATATCACAAGAAATCATTAATTTTATGCTAAAATAAGGCAATTAATGTGTGACAAGAAACGGGGAATCCACTCAATTTTTTCCGTAATTACGGAGCACATCCTAATACTTATTTTGTATATCTCTTTAAAATGGAAAATGCGAAGAAGCTCCCAAATTATCAGTATATCTCCCTCTACTGTAGTAAATTCTGTTGAAATTTCCTGTTTGTTATTGGCTTGGCAATCCGTTTACTGGAAACTAGGCTAAATTCTAGCGCATCCTTTCTACATTTGAAGTTTGATAACGCATCCTTTCTCCCAAACCAACAGATACAAAAAGTCATCTATCTATTGTTGGCTTGAGGTCGACATGAATTTCCCATCGTATCTCATTTACTTCCATAAGTTGATTACATACATTTCTGAGTCACACTAGTGTATCGACTTCATAGCTTAATAGCATCTACTTGAAAACATTCCTCATGAGTTAATCTCCTTAATTATGCACTAACTATAAAATAAATGACCACGCAATTGACTCTCCGCTCTTCGTGCGAATTAATTACCAGTTTCCTTTGCAATTCAGCACGAAACCCTCACATACACGAGAACCGCAGTCTCCTCTTCCGAATATCGCCCAGCCATCGATGGGCTCGAGGAGCCGCCTGCTGGACTCATTTCTGACCCGGCATCAGCTTCAGATCAAATTGAAAACGATAATCGCCGAAGACGTCGTCAATTAAAAGCGTACGCTTATCATCCACCCGTCCGCCTCCTTCGAGTCATTGTGGCCATTCAAGATAATCGCCACACAGAGTAACGATTTTGATGTCTTCATCAACGGGATGGATGCTCGCTCGATCACGACCGCAACGCGCCCGTCGTCGTTTCGCTGGGAAAGGATATGTACGAGTATGTGCGGAATTAGACGTTTTGTGGCAGTCTCACGTACTTGAACTTTCCGAACAACATTAAAAGGAAAACTTTTCTACGTGATTCGCAATCTGTAAACGTTTGGGAGGTATACACTTTAACCTTGATGCGGTTGGAGCAAATGATTCAATTGAAAACCTTATATGAATTTGTGGGTGGTTTGCAACATATATGATTTTCACTGCGATGGAAACAGGTGCCCAAAACGCAGCATATGGCAAATCATCTACTTTCATAAAAATTGAATATTTCTAGGAAATATTTCGTCGGACCACGTCTGTGTTGATGACAATAAAAAAAATTTCAGAACGTTTCATCTGCTCTGGGTTAAGATAGTCTGTCATTGCATGACAACATCGCTCTCCGGAATGAAGCCATGAACTTGACCGTCCTCATTGAAAATTATGGTGTAGCTTTGCACGCGAACCGAAATTATGGCCAGTACTTAAAAATCGCTTAGGCCACGCAGCTATTTAATTGGAGTGGATCTCAAAAGTCATAGGTACGTTTCCGAATTATAACACCATAGTGATTATCAAAATTCATGTATATTCGTTATCAACACTGCTGCTTTGAAACGGATTTCCGAAGCGAATTATGCTGGTCTCGAGAGCCTGAAATTTCATTAGGAGCCGTTGGTCCTGTTTTCGGACACCGTACTTGCCTATATTACTACCCGAAGTTACAAATGCCGACTAGAAATCATTTCGAGGTGTATTCTGTGTTGGATTTTCTTTTCAGTAATTATTTAGATTCTATAGATTTACAATATTTAATTTCATAGTATCTCGACGACAATATCTTTTTTATTGCAACTTCCCACAAACTGTTTTTCAACCGAATCTCGTCACTCCACGATTCTTCTGAAAATTACCATCCGTATTTGTGGATAAATTGGGCGTAGTACGGAAAGATCCAATCCACTTCATCATAGCATACGGCTACATCTTAATTAACGTCCCTTTGATCTCGATCGCGACTTATCATTCAAAGGCGTCTCGTAAAAGATGCTCCTCTGCTCTGTCCCGTCTTGGGCTACGTGTTTGTCTTTCCAATTCGTCTCGCCTAATTAGTTAATTTATTGCACCTTTTTGATGCGTCCCTCTCGACTTGGTCTCATTTTAATGATACGCAGCGGCTGTGAAAAATAATGTCTTGGCAATTATTGACAAACAAAAAATGAAATCGGCAAACAGACGGACCGGTTACACTTCTTCGAGTTGGCCTAAGCAGCAAGCGGTGTCTTTTCGAAGCCATTCTTGCGAAAATTTGTGCCAGCTTAGCTCGGTGGAATACCGGATAGCGATTCTGATTAAAAGTTGGACTACGGAGCTGAGGTTGAGCGGCTTCTCTTCATCATCGACAAGTGAAACGGCATGGGCGTAGAGCGGAGGTGGATATTTAAAAGCTATCATCGGGACTCATTAATGTTGTCTCGCAGTCGGCAGATGCAACTGTATAGACATGTGATTGCTGTTGGCCAGTCTACATATCGAATAATATATGGCTGTGCGAAACTACTTGTACGTCCTTGGTATAGAATGGAATTTTTCTCAGTGTTGTCGACTTGCTCCTTTCCGGATTACTTTTAATGCTTATGTAATCTCATGAAAATATTAAATGTTTAATAAAAATATTTTTTTAGAATATTCCTTAAGGGGAAAAATACATGTAACTGCTAGAAAAAAATCGATTTTTTTTATTACATCAAAATGTTTGAAATGCTCTTAAAATATACCAAAAAAAGTTTTGAAGTGATATTCGTATTAGTTCTCGAGTTATAGTCAGTTAAAGGCAGCGCGGCGTTCCCCAGGTCGGTGGAGCTTTAAAACTTTAAACGCGTTTTTCTCAAAGCAGTACTTTTTCAACTGCCGTACAAGATATCTCAAAAAATATTAGATCGATCCGGCTCAAATTTATACCACATCTACAAAAGAGTATTATCTCCTCGTTGAACCTAAATGTTATTGTAATTTCAGAAAAATAATTTGTTTATTAATGTTTAAAGTGTGATTTTTTTTAAAAATAATCGATTTTTATGTTTAATCTAAAATTAATGTAAAAATTTAAAATATTTTTATAAATTTTATTGGTTCACCTACACTCAGAAAAATTTCATCACTTAACATTTTTTTAGAATCACTTTAAATCAAAAGTTGAAACACTTTTAAATCAAAAGGGAATCTTATTTGAATTCCACTTTATTATAAACATTTTATTTTCAAATCAAAATGTTTCATCATTGAATGAAAAATAAAACATTAAAACAAGCAAGGCTCACTTTGATTCAACGTTGGCTCACTTTGATACAGCGTTATTGAAATGAAGTGAGATTATTTGAATTAAAAAGAAACGTATATGGCGCCAAATCATATTTGATCAAATATGATTTGGCGCCATATACGTTTCTTTTTAATTCAAATAATCTCACTTCATTTCAATAACGCTGTATCAAAGTGAGTCAACGTTGTATCAAAGTGAGTCTTGCTTGTTTTAATGTTTTATTTTTCATTCAATGATGAAACATTTTGATTTGAAAATAAAATTTTTATAATAAAGTGGAATTCAAATAAGATTCCCTTTTCATTTAAAAGCGTTTCAACTTTTGATTTAAAGTGATTCTAAAAAAATGTTAAGTGATGAAATTTTTCTGAGTGTATGAATCACATATTTCATTAGCATATTTTTTTTTCTCTGAATGTTGCAAGTTCCCCGGAAAAGGCGTTTTTGATGTGTTTTTTTCATTTGCTCGCATCGCCGCCATTTTGTGTTGAAAAATTACTAAAAAAATATTTTCATTTACTGTGAGACATTTATTTTAAGGATTTAATATTAAACCTTTTCTGAATGAACAATATATATATTTTAAATCAATCTGAAATTAGCAATTTTTTTTCGATTTTACATGTATTTCCCCCCTTAAACATTTTTGGATGAATGGGGAAATTTTCCTCATGGAAATGGACTTCACATCCGTTGGGTGCGAACGAAATATAAAATTTGGTAAAAATATAGGATAGGGAATATATGCAAAATGCAAAGAATTCCGACGGTCATTTCATATGTAATACTAGCCTCCGCTTGCGGAAATTATAACAAAGTTGTAGATAATCTGGAACAATATGTCAAAAACATCCATCCGAAAATAATATCCTGAATTTATTTTATGAATGTTTACTTGTAAGTCCCTTTGGCTATTCGGCTAAAACTTTAAGGATAATATCGAAGATAGTGCGGAATCTATTTAGTATACTTATTCTAATTAAAAGAGTCAGACACATTTTCAATGAAAGCTATTCTAGCGAAGGAAATTTCGTTTAAACAGGGTTAGATCGGGGTAGAAAGCAATGCAACTTTGAGCCGGGTTCGGTTAAGATAGCTCAAAACCCAGTGTGTGATCAAAGTTGGTTGTCCTTGGTTAGATTCGGACCAGGTACCACAGTGGCTGGTGTTTCGACACTGAAAACTCATCGCTCCGCGTAAGGAAACAAACGCAAATAAATTACTCTTGGTTAGCGGAAAATAAGGATTTTATTTTAGGTCTTATTTAAGAAAGTTGCACAATATTGAATTTCATTTGAGATTACAGTACACTGGAATCTACTTTCAAATAAATATCTACTTTCACTAGCTATTATACCATATTAACGATTCATCTCGATATGCAAAATAACAATAAACACAGCAAGTAGAAGACAAGTCTTGCACAAGCAGCTCCATCTCGTTGGCGACTCTAAGGCAATGTTTGCTGCATTAATAAGTGCAATAAAAAGTTGTTCACATGAGTTAAACATACTTGATTCGAATTTTTCTAGCTTAAAGCATTATCAAAAATTTTAACTGCAAGGCAATTTTTTTTTTGTGGTCTGTGTAAATTATTGTTTTTTTTTTAGATAGCAATGTCATTTTTTAAATGGGAATAAAACATAAATCGTGTTGATCATTAGATAAAATCAAAATGACAATTTTATTCCATTATTTATTAAGGGGTTATATACAGTTAAAATCGATTTTTTATTTATTGCATTTTCAGAATGTATATTTAACTGATAATATTCCCTGAAAATTTCAAATCAATCCGACAAGTTTTTTCCGAGATATACGCATATTTGCAATCACATTTCGGACTGTTAGAAAGTAGGCGGAGTACAGACTGAAGCGCATGGGAGTAAGCGAGAGGGAAGAATGGCTCGTAGACAGCATCAAATCGAGGTATTAGAAGCTGGTGAGGCTACAAAAGGTACATCTTATGGCCCTAAAACAGATGACTCCATGTAACTAAAAAAAATATGATATATGTGTTAATTTCTTCCGAAACTTTAAACGCGTTTTTCTCAAAACTATGTTTCCAAGTCGGTGACCACGATTTCTAAAAAACGGCTCGATCAAACGGTTTGAAATTTTAACACAACTTTCTCAGATATATTTCTCAGGTATTAAACGAAGGAATAAGATTTCGGATAATTATTTCTGTTTTTTTAAACAATTTTAAATGGCAATTTTTGGTCAAAAATTCGATTTTTTTTTACGAAGCTGCCATTTTGTCAAAAAAACTAAATTTCGATTATTCCTTCGTTCAATACCTAGTTTTATCTATCTACTAAAAGAATCTGTTTGGTTTTTTGACTTGAGATGAATTGTACCGGAGAAATCGTGGTCACCGCCGAACACCTTTTTTTGGAAGACCTTCAGGAGATCGTCTGGAGGAGCGCACCAGATCAATATTTTAACAAATTATTAGTGCCTTTATAAACTTAGATGTTGGCACTAAATGCATGTATACTTTTTGTTTTTGTAAAGTAAAATAACTTTTCACAAAAAATTAATAAAAAAACGTCTTTTTCCGGCCTTCTAACTGTATATAACCCCTTAAAGCATGCAGGCATCGTTAAAATCCCAAAGAAAGCATGGTTTGGAAGTCCAATTTTTGGCAATTTTTAAGAGTAATTTGAGTCGTATACCAGCAAAACCACAACAAATGTATGCTTTTGAGCCATCTGTTTTGCTCTTGGCAAGCTAGCAACTTCACATGTCTCCACATAAATCAGTCCAAAACTGTTCAATCACTCGATTTCGGCAAACACTTTACGGGGTTATTCTTTGGCTAAATCCATTGAATTATTTCATCACATTCAGCAATTGAGGCCAGCAATCAAGCCAAATATTCATTCATATTGATTGTTTACCTAAGAGCCGACTCGATTGTTCTCTTAGCTGCTGACTCGAATGTTTCATTGTTCCTATTCCGATTGTCTGGATTGTTAAAATATATATCACTAATCTGCTGTGATTTTGTTGTTTTCCCCACTTGTTGAATCCTTTGAAGTTAAGGAATCTGTAAATTCCTCTCATTCATAATGGTTTCCTCTGTTTATATTTCTTGTACTAGTCCTATGTTAGTATATGAATGCTTCTTTGCAGAACTCTTAAGCGATTTCAAAGGTTACTTTCAGATCGCCCCTTGGTTGATATGTGGAGATTTGAATCCGTCCGACGGAGAATGGAATCGTTTTTTCGTGTATTTTATCAAGTAGATATCTCTAGTAGCCTCGCCATTTTGTTTTTATACTACCTCTTCCAACACAACACTACGAATAAGAAAATCTTAGATTTTGTTCTTTCGGACCTTTTTTCCTTGGCCGTATTTCTTAGCTCCTAACCATTTCTATATGTGATTTTCTTTCCTCATCAAGCCGCATTTTTATTTGAAATTTTTCTCGTTTATATTCTTCATAGAATAATTTCTGTTTCTTTCGTTTCAACTTCCTTAAACTTCACTTTCCGGGGAGGACTTCTGAGACAAATTCAGTCCACTGATTTTCCTTCTTCTGGAGATTGGACGTTGTGAATGTTATCCATAAAAATTATGGATATCTCTGTGATGTCATCACGTTTCATACCCTCTTTTCGGCTAAATAAATTTTTTTGAGAAAATTTTTAGAAAATTTGTTTGAGAAAATTTTTAGAAAATTTTAAGAAAATTTTTAAGAAAATTTTTTTTTGAAAATTTTTAGAAAATTTTTAAGAAAATTTTTAAGAAAATTTTAAGAAAATTTTAAGAAAATTTTTAAGAAAATTTTTAAGAAAATTTTTAGAAAATTTTTTGAAATATTTTTTGAAAATTTTTTGAAAAATTTTTTGAAAATTTTTTGAAAAATTTTTAAGAAAATTTTTAGAAAATTTTTTCGATTTCAAACTTAAATAAAATAAAAAATATCAGTAAGGCTTGTTTCACACGTACGAGGTTCCATTCGGTTCGGTTCGTTTTCGGTTGTAACCGAAAACAAACCGAGCCGAATGAAACCCCTTCACACATACACGGTTCATATTAGGTTTTGTGTTTTTTCATTAAAAAATTCATTAAAGTCTTCAAGAATTTCCACACAATCGTTTTTTCATGCCTCTTGCGTCTTAAATTTATGTTTATATTTTGCACAAGTTTTGTCCCACAGTGCTATTTTAAATTGCACAGCACAAATCAGCCGATCCACATCAACATCTTATAAATCGCTCATTTTATCAGAAAAACTGCGACTGATAATTTCCAAAAAATTACAGGTGATAATAAAACTAACTAAAACTGACTAAACTAACTAGGTAAAACGTCTAAATATTTCAAATTAAGAGATTCAAACTGATAATTTATAAATTTAAAAAAAAAATCAAATGATCCAATCAGTTTAAAACCGATTCTAAACCTTGCATGTGTGAACGCCTTGATTGCTTTCTGTTCCCTGGGCACGAATTCACACCTAATAGAAACCTGATGAAACCTATTCGTGCTCAGGGAGTATTCGGTTCTATGCGGTTTCTATTAGGCACCGCATAGAAACCGAATTATCGTTTCACACTTGTCGGCAGCGACCGAAAACGAACCGAAAACGAACCGAACCGAATGGAACCTCATATGTGTGAAACGAGCCTTAGATAGCCTATTTTTTTTTGTTTATGCAGAATTTGAGAATGATCTTGCGCAAATGACAGTTGCAACTACCTCTAAGGAAGCCAATTTTAGAGTTCCAATTTTCTACACCTTTTTGAAGCAACTGGAGCTGTATATTGTCAACGACGCGATTCAACTACGCTTCTAAATCGTCGATCGTCACTTATTTCTTAGCGTAGAATAACGATTTTACGTATTTTCACGAGAAGCAATCCAACGGAGTCAAATCGTATGATCTCGGTAGCCAACTGACAGGTCTATTTCTGGAGATAATGTCATCTCCGAATTTTTTTTGAATTAGTCGATGGTTGCGGCTGCTGTGTGGTACGTAGTGCCTTCTTGTTGAGACCGCATTTCTCTCACATCTATGTTTATGACGTGAATTTGGGGGAAAAAACTAGTTTATCATCGCTGTTTACTGGTCTCCATTGACAGTTACGCACACGCCATGCTCATTTTTGAATAATTATGGCCCTATGATGCCACCAGTATACAGTGCGCCACATACAGTGCATTTTGTGGATTTTCCTCGCTCCAGATGCGGCAATCTTGAACAAAATTTTCGCGTATGGCAGACTGTCAATTTTCAGTGGATTTTCGGTCCATTTTCCGAGCGTGTGCCGCATCGGATGGTCATACGGCTTTAACTCTTTGCACCAATCGGATCTTGTAAGACTATAAACCAGAATCCTTGCACAAAATTTTCCAAAAAGTGAACGGACATAGCCTAACTCACTACGCACGCCTGTGAATCGACAAATCTGGGTTGTCAGTAACACTGGCTTCTGCGGCTGCGATATTCTCTTCGGAACGCACTGTTCCCAATCTTGGTGGCATAGGGTCCAGCAACGTAAAGTGGTTACAAGAATTTGCAATCACATGGCGAATAGTAAGTGCTAATCTTTGAGTTCGCACAGCTGAACACTAATTTTGAAAATGAACATCCACGATTTGTAGATAGTGCTGCGGTGTAAATTCGTCAATAACAATTTGTCGGACTTTATTAGGTAAAAATGACAGTGACATTGACAGCTGTCATCAGTTCATTTAACAGCGGTAAATTTCAAAATACGACATCTGTAAAAAACACTCTTTCTTTCCAATTGTCGCCATATGTTCGTTTTTCCATACTTTAGTAGCCTTCAAACATTTTGTATGCAACAAACTTTCTTCCCACGACCCACTTTTCGTAGATCAAGAGTAGCGTGGTTTTATTGAGGAAAAGTCTACTCTTCCTTAATATTTTGTTCGTTCACTATTAGTGTCGCATCTGCTTTGGATCAACAAAAATAAGTACATATATGTCTTATCCACTGATTTTGCTTTTATACTTTCGATCCTGCTGATGTTCTGTAAGCTGATAGGTTGTGGTTTATCTAACAATTTCTTTTTAATCTTTTTTTCTGGTTGTTCTCCTACATTGATGACCGTGTATGTGAAGTCGCTGCCAATTTCTACTCTGCATCCCTTTTCTATCCAATTTCTGGATTTCCGTCAAGTTCCAGTATTGGTTATCTTCTGTTTCTACTTTTAATTTATGAGCTCCCTACGTTCATCAATTCATCTTGCCTTTTGTATGCTGATGACTTCAAGATGTTTAGTTTAACTCTTTAGTCTAACATAATCCAATTTTTTTAGATTTCAAAACAAAATATTTTAATTTAAAGACCAATTTATCTAGCTTCTAAAGGAATAAGTGGTCTTTAAATTTAAAATGTTTGTTTGGAGCAATTGACAAGTTGCCAGATTGTAAGTAGCTGCAAAATTATTCAAACACACTGGCTAATTGGTGTACCGCCAATTCTTTGGTTCTTCGTTCCTTGAAATGTCATCAGATGCCTTCTGCCCATAAAGCATTTTCCTGTGTTTCCTCTTATCATGTTTCTGCCTTCCCTCCTGTTATAGTTCAAAAATTTAAGGAACTTAGAGAGTTATTCGATACAAACCTTGCCAGCACATAATCATCGTGACGTGTCGTTTGTCCAATATTTCAATTCTTTTTTCGTAATGTCTTTGAATATTGCTGTCAAATGCTGTCCTTATTACAGGTTTCTTATAGATGCCTGTGAATCCGTTAAACGTAGGTTAATCCATTTCTAGCTCTTCAAATTTAATTTACACTATACTGCAGATAGTGAACCTTTAACAATACTTAAATATTCGTCCACAGAATCTGGCAGGTTGTTTTTTTTCTTAGTATCTTCTCTTCCAACTGCATGAGCATCATGTCTAAGCTTCGTTCACGCTACTTTTTGCGAGCAACTCAACTGAATCAACAGGATTGGTAATTAAAGGCAGCGTGGATGATCATTACAAGTAACGAGCTAGTATTTCAGCCAATTATTTAGCACAGTCGAGGGAGAAACGTGCCTTAAGATCTGACTTATGATGCGGGAAGAAACTACAATGAAGACAAAATATATTTTTTGCATAATACCTTACCTGCCTTATATGGCAACTCCTACAAATGCCCTTTCATCCCATCATAGGATCATTCGACAAGCACAATAAGCACACAATTCCACAGTCTGTAAATTACGTTTCAACTTGTTAAAATAAGACTCCAAGATGCTTCCTCATCCTCGGGAACTAAACATATAATTGCTTATTAAAATCAAATACAATTGGCCTGAAATGAATTCAAAGTGGTACCACCACTTACCAGGAAAAAAATTCCCCCGAAAAAACAAGAATAACAAAAAACCCTGACTGTAGCACACTATATGCAAAGTCACAAAATTATTTTATGATCCTGCCGTCTGTACATACTGTGTACACATGTGGTCACCATCCACACACATTAGCTGAACGAAACATCCATTCTGCCGCGGAACATTTCGTTTTTTATGATGTCAACAGGAATTTTAAGTCCCGCTTTTGGCTGTCATCGGCCACATCTTCTCATGAATATTTATAGCCAAATATCTTGCCGCGGCCGAAGCATGTCTTGTGGGGGCAGAACATTCTTCAAGCAGCGACAACGTCGACTATCACTTGCACCTTTCTTCTACCGCTCTGTCATCAGCATCATTTCAACAAAATTCTATCTCCTCTTGTTTGTATCCCGGAATTGTTGCCGGGTTCTTATCAACCGAGAGTGTGAACTAATATGGGAGATCTGGTTTGATCCTATTTCATCCTGAGTCCATATGAGTACACCATGCGATTTCATATATGTTCGTGCGACTCGCGGCATGTGTAGGCGTCAAGGAAATGTGGAATGTTCTCAGCGCTTGTATTCCGGTATCGGAGAAAATTAAAAGACTTGAATGTCCTTAATTTGTGTTTACCAGGAACAAGGTGCCATCGTCGAAGAAATTGGGTAGGAGTGGCAGCAAGAGGCTAGCTAGCACCGGCAGCACTTTGTGTGAGTCTTAATTACCATTTTCCACCTTGAAAGGAATGTGTCATCATGAGCATTTGTTACTTTAATTGCATGTAATTATTTGGCTCGCACGAACGATGCCATTTGGCATGTAACAGATGCGACGATGTCGTTTCCAGGCGCTTTCTTCCCAAACGCAAATGAAAGTCCTAGTTTCTTGCGCTGTCTTTTCATGCTGGTGGCTCCTAGCACAGTTTACGAAATAGACATTTAACTGGCAGTAATCTAATTACAGGCATTTTAGGAAATAAGCTCTGTACTCTCTTTAAAATTGCTTATTTATTTAGACTGGATCCGATGGAACCGTGCAGCGAATATGAGTTTCCATGATGAATACATTTCCTGCCACTAGATACAACATTATGAAGAAAATTTGTTCATGTAACAGAGCTTTCCTTTAATTCAAGGATATCAGCGAAAATGTAAATATAGTCAAAGAGTTTGTTCTTTACTTTTATAGTTTGAAAGCTTGTGATGTCGTTTGCTTATTTTGCTTGAATTACTTTTGATAGTTGTTTGAAGCACATACCGAGTTTAGTGTTGTTTGGCAGTGTAATTGAGTAACAAATTAATTTTAAGAAACTAAAACGCAGGCAAATATCAACGTGGGGCATTTTCTGAGAGGTGAAGTGATTCAGTTGGCGAACGCTTGTTGCAATTTTTTCAATGAAGCTCAATTTTCTAACCTCAAATCAGATGAGCTACTGATTCTACGTCCTGTAAAAAGTTATCTTATCACCCCATCTAGACATACGTCACTTCCTGTCAACTCGACAAGCACTTCCATTCTGGCTATCATAATCAAATAAAATTGAGGGGTTCTACTCATTTCCGTCATCTGAACCGAAACAAGCAACGTCCCGGAGCTTGCTCACCATGACCTCTATCTCGCCTCAACTCTAAACGGAATTTTACACTTTCTGTCACTTAAATCCACTAATTCTTCTTAAGTGACTGGTCAGAACCTATAAAAATTGCTTCCCGTAAAAATGTCATCATTAATTAAGGATTTAAGGATTCCGGATGAAATAAATTTAACGCAACAAGAACTTTCTTTCGACCATCGACCTGTTTCTTCTTGGGTTGCGTGAGGGCCGGGAGGTTAAGCGTAGAAGTGAATTATGGCTACTTTGGGAGCTTCAATCGCTTGGTAAAATGCTGTCTAACTTTCTTTTCATTATCATGACCGTCCGGCCCGAAAACGGAGGCTCGATGTGCGTTTAAGAAGTGATTTAAAATTTTGATGGATTTAATTATACGGAGCTTAAATAAACCTTGACTGGAACGACCGAACGGTATCGACTGCAAAGGACGAAATCATGGAATGTAATTTTTTCCAATGTGGTATTGCGACAGTTTTTAATTGATTGCCTTAATATCAATTATAGGTAATTTAGGTTCAATCTATCATTTTTATGACAGGGATGTATAGCGGATAAAAACTCGTCGAAATCTTATAATAAAAATCTATCTATTGACAAGTTTCGGGTATTGACGGAAGAATGATTTGTAAATAGCATTTATCGTCACTCTGAAGTATATCTATGTCATTGTATTACCGGGACACCGAAAGAATTTTGCTGCCCGAATGCTGCCTCATGAACGTATGGCAATAATACCATAGCAGCTGCTGGCAGAATTCATGTCCAGATAAATGTTCTCGCATATTGTATTTATGCTCAGTGAACCACATGCACTCGGCACAGTTCTCTAGTTGTGTGGCTAAAGGTCATGGTTTCTACTTTATTAAAGTAGAGCTTAAATACTTGCAGTGTTTCTGTCTTATTCGTTTCGACAGAAAAGACCCACGAAATGTTCATTGCAGACTGATTTCTTTTTCGATGCGCCACCTCGAATCCCTATGAATGTAAGCACACGTTTACCCTCACGTATTGGGGTTTTTTACTGATATAAAAGCTAGTATAGTGAAAAATGAATATCACGAAAGAGAGTATTAATATTGAAAGGACTGGATTCTTCAACGTATATATTCGATATACGACAAAGTTGCAACAATAAAATTTCTTGCGGTAACGCTGCAACGACAAAGTATCATTCCGAATTCCCCTATCCGGTTCGAAGGACCATGTTTGCGTTCTTGAATAAGAGTTTATATAATCTTCACAAACTCCGTGATTGTTTTTGTTCGATATGATGCCCGCTTGTTATTTCTTAGGGCAGATTGGTTTCGACAACTCAAAGTTCCTAGAGGAATGAAAAAGGCTCCACTTTCGATAACTCAAAGTTCCTACAGGAATGAAAAAGGCTCCACTTTCGACAACTCAAAGTTCCTACAGGAATGAAAAAGGCTTCACTTTCGACAACTCAATATTGCAACAGGAATGCTGCAACGACAAATATATATAATTGACCAATCTTGGCTGATGCCACAGTTTTATAAAAAAGTTCCACCAACTCTTCCAACAGATTTAAACCCTATCGATTTTAAACAATTTTATTGAACATGTAAAAACTCAATTCCATTCTCCAACTTTTTCGACTACAAAAAACATTTTTCATATATTTTCATTTTTTTGACAGATTTCTTTGTTTGCTATGGTTAGCAAATGTAATACAAATTTTACAGTAAAAGTTAAACACGACGAAATCACAACAAGGACTAGGCAGCTTTCGAAATTATTTTGATTTAATTTTGATTTTATGTTGATATCTACTTTAAAAATCAAGTGAATTTTAAAAATTGGTGGAAACTTTCATTTCACTTTTACTGGTGCTGAGGAATTCTGTATTATGAATTGTATTATAAAAAAAATGTGGCCTCGTACTTTCAATACTATAGGTAATAAGCCTAAAAGTAGCTCATGCCAAAGTGAGCCGGCTCTTTTGTTCACCTAGTATATGATGAGGTAAATTTATGTTAGCATACATCAAGAGGGGGTATCATGCAGTTAAATATAAGTACTGAGCTCAGGGTACTTTTGAAGAGACCCGAGAAAAAAATATGGAAGAAATGAAATTTTGAGAGGGCAATTGAAAAGAGTAAATTTGCGCAGACTTACGTCCTGTTTATGTCAAATAAGGCACCTATAAGCTCCAATCATCCTGATCAACGCCAGTCCTCCGGCGCATAAAAAGGTTTCCTCCACAGTTGCCTGCTGTAGAATCTGCGGCAAAGGTTTTTCCGATCAGGTTTCTCTTCGCTCGTACGAGCTACGTGCCCTGCCGACCCCAGTCTACCGAGCTTAATCTTTGCAGCTCTTTCTACTCCTAAGTGGATAGCGAACAGCTCATTGTTTTAGCGTCTCTGGGATTGCCCTACTTTCCAAGTGGGGCGAAGGATTCTCCGAAAGACTTTCGTCTCGAACGTGGCTTAGAGGTCAGAGTACCTTTTCCTTGAGCCATGGTCTTGTACAGTAGAAGCTTGGAGACCCGAGTGAGATTTTGGGACTTAAAGAACCTTGGTTTTGTTGAATTTGAGTAGCCGTCCGCGTATTTCTTCCTCCATATTGTTATCGGCTGCTACTATTGACCCAAGGTAGATGAAGGACTGCACTAATTTGAATTCATGCTCCACTAAGCTGATGGTTTGACCAACTCTGGGTATTCTTCCTTCAGATCCTGCTACCTAATACTTCCGCTCTTCTTCATTTATGTGCAGTTCTAATTATTGTGCCGCCCGTTGGATCAGGATGAAGGATTCCTGTAAAGCTACTTCAGATCTCCCAATGATGTTAATATCATCTGCATTAACCCGTATTTGGATGGAATTGGTGATGTTAGTCCTTCTCGTTGACGTGTTTGTCTCCTTTCACTAGGCTTGTAACATTGGTTATGGATCAACTTCCACAATCGTGTCAGTTTGTTTGTGATTTCAAAATGTCTCATGGCTTTATGCAGTTCTACGCATGTGCTTACGTGTCATAGGTGACTTTAAAATCTGTAAATAGACGCTTCAATAGAATAATTAATTCCAGACATTTTTCCATCGAATGTTTAAGAGTCAAAATATGATCAATTGTTGATTTGCCAGTGCTGAAGCCAAATTGATACTTAAGCGTATGGGGCTATCCGTTCTTGTAGAATAGAGTTTCTCGAGTACCCAACAATGTTATACCCCTATAGTTGCTGCACATTGTTACATCTCCTTTCTTATGCATAGGGCATATTATACCTTTCCACCAGTCTTCTGGCATCTCTTCAAGCACCCATTCGTGCAATATAGTTGAACCAAATAGCTTACTTTTAATTTATTTTTCCATTTTAAAAGTCATCTTTATTTTCATAGTAACTTATTTGATTGACTAAGATAGAAAAAGAAAACAAAGGTACATACTTAGTTATTTGATGAATTTATATAAATAGAAAGCATAATACAGAAAGTTGACCAAAGGTTGGCTGTAACCTAAATGAGCTAGTCCTGATTTTTTGGTTGCGCATGCGGTTTTTCTTTCATGAGATAAGCGAAATCGCAACCAAAGCTATCCTCCGTCATAATTTCAATGCTTCACAACTATCGCTCACAAGATGCCATCGCCCCTTTATACACTGATGATAGCATCCTGGCCGTCATATAGAAGACCGGTCGCGACTTGCAATCTGACAGGTACTAATGTACCGTTATTGGTCGAACTGGTCGAGAAATGTACGTCAATTAGTCGAAAAAAGATACATTAAGCACGCCATCTTGGTACGTTAATTGCTTTTGCCACCGGCCTTCTATATCACGGCCAGGGTAGCATGCAGATGTCCAACCGGGCTTTTTTGAAGAGGAGCCTTGAAAGAAAAAGCGAGAAAACTAACTGAAAGTGACGAAAGGATTCCATTTCCTTAAAAAAATGGTTTACATCCAATTATGGGTCAGTATTTCGGAAGAATAAGTTTGAATCGTAACGCGAATTAGACTAATCAGACTAACGAAATGATCCAATAGATCATCTTTTCTGTACCATTGCTCCCTATTATTTCCTAAATCTTTGTGGAAGCAGAATAGGCATTTAAAGTTTTCCTAAACATATGGATTGTAGCTGAGAAGGTTGTTAATTTGGCTTCGGCACGTAAACATGTATTAGTATGGAGCGGAGTGTGCCCCAACACGAAGTGGGGCAAATTTCGGCTCCTATTTTAGCCTTGTTATCAGCTTTCTCGTTGCCTTGGTGTCGCTCATAGCGAGGAAACCATATTAGCTCGATGTTGTACTCCTATTTAATTAAGGACCTCTTTTGCCTCCAAAAGTTTAGCTGAGTTTATTTGATGGTGTATGATAGCCTTTAAAACAGTTTGCTTATCCGATGAGATCTTAATTATTTATTTATTTATTCAAATCTCATCTATTATTTTATTTTCCTGAGCAAATTTTCAAAACCAAAGACACAAAAATTACCATAGCTGGCAGCACCAATCGAATTTTTCAATCAAATTTCTACCAAACAGTGTTTAGAGTTAGATGCAGCTACTGTGTCAATTTCATGAAAATCTGGTTACTAATTCACATTTCATAGGGCAAAAAGCAGTTTTTTTTTCTTTGTAATTTTTCAAGATGGCACCACTGGCACAGAGTTGCCCACAATTCAAAATCGCTTCTATCAGACCTGGTTCTACTTAAGTCCAATGCATTTTGTAAATTTCAATGATATCTGATTATTGGTTCGTGAATTCCCGTGAACAGAAGTTTTTGATGATAAAAATATAGGTTAACTGGGAGAGGGTTACCGTTCTTGTCCGACATGAAATTTCCAAAGTTTTACTTTGAACGTGTAGATAAAGCATAAGATTTGTATACAGATTGGTTTTATTGTAAGAAACGGACATTTTTAGGATATTCGATGATTTGAATGTTTTCACTTTCAAATTTTTATTTTTTCAAATTTAAGACACCAAAATTATCATAGCTGGCAGCTCCAACCGAATTTTTCAACCAACTTTCTACTAAACGTGGTTTAAAATAAGTTCCAGCTACTGTGTCAATTTCGTCAAAATCGAACGATTCAATCAGAATTTATAGGGCTAAAAGCAGTTATCTTTTTTAGTGATTTTTCAAGATGGCACCACTGGCACAGAATCGCCCGCACTTCAAAATTACTTCTATCAGATCTGGCCCTATTTAAGACCAATACAGTCTGCAAATTTCAATTAATTCTGCTCATCGGATCGTGAGTTTCCGTGAACAGAAGTTTTTGATGCTAAAAATATAGGTAAATTGGGCAAGGGTTACCAGGCGTGCCCGTTATACTATATCAAATTTTTTTTTCGGTCTATGTAAACAAAGCACGAGATTTACATATGAGTGGCTTTTTTTTGAAGAAACGCCATTTTTTCAAGAGAGACGATAATTTGGATGTTTTCACTTTCAGTGCTTGCCCTTGCTTCAGAGTTGCCAGCACGCTCATCAAAAGCTACACAAATTTACAACTAAACAATACCAATATGTTCCAAAAATTTCGTAATGATTGAATAGCTCTGTCAAAAGTTATCGCAATTTAAAAATTTTCAAATTTTCCCGTTCTCTGTTTAGGCACCCAGCACACATAGTGTTAAAAAATTCCAAAGCATTATCCGATTCACATGTAAAACACGTTCGAAATTTATTTCGTTAACTTTATTTATGCGAAAATTATTTGTGTACGAAATAATAGGTATATTAAAAATATCACTAAAATGGCCGCCGGCGCCAAAGGGTTAGCAATAATTGACATTTAGTGAGACGTGGACCTATTCTGCATATACTGAAAGTTTCAGCTCAATCGAATGGCGCGTTCCCGAGATTATCTCACTGAAATTTTTTGATGATATATATATATATATATGGAAATATGAATTTTTGGCCGAATCGATTTTAATACTAATGTTCTTCGAACATTAGTAATAAGAAAGAGTTTCTTTGATTTCACGTCCATGGAAGAAAGAAAGCCAGTTGATAGTTAAGTATTTACACGATATTAAAACCCTCTTTGCCAGCTCCTTTGAAGTCGTATCAAGTACCTCCATGCGTCGCAAGAGCCTCTGCAATTCTGTATAAGGAACTGAGGATCAGATGTAAGAAAAGAGGCTTCAAGAGCGTCTGCTGCCTTCCGGTGGTTCTCTTACCAAATAGGGTTTGGGTGAAGATTCTTAATCCTTGCTTTATTCACTCTTTGCTTTTGGTGTGGAGCTACGATTCGCCTTCGGTCTTTTCCGAGCTAATAGGTAATCCACTGGGGAGCACTAGAGCTCTTTTGTTTCGATTTGTGGTAATATAGGCAGCATCCTCCTTTAAGGGAATGTTTGTACTCCGAATTTTATTCCCACGAGCATAACGAATTATATAGACCAGCCGTATTATCCTCTGTATCCTCATCTAGACAGGAAGTTAGACGGGCTCTTGCCATTTAACATTCGAATCCATATACTTGTGACTACTTACCCCAGCAGCCATTCAGCCATTGGTATATGCTGCTCCACCATTAGCTTAGGATTTTTCCTGTTGAGGGTATACTTTCCAAAGCCGAATCCAATTGGCTAACCATTAAAGATTACTTATCGCAGCCACAACGAGGAGCCTATGACCAGACTTCCTTCGTTCCGAAAAGATAGAGCACGTACATATTTTCATATACTATATGTTAGTCCCCCTATTTGGCTGACGGATGGCTATGGAGGATATTGAAATATGATGCAGTAATTGTGTCACTCTCTTTCTGTAAACCGGTATATTTATAATAGTCATTCAATATTAACTTCCACCTGCATTATCCATACCTGCCCTGGATTTCTTGACCTAGTCTGGTTAATAACTACAGGTATTTCAATCTCAGCACTCAGCCCCGCACTCTTCGGAAATTCAAAACTGTAATCATTAGTCTTTCATTGTGATAATTATCAGTTTTTTTCCCCTGATTTCCATATACTGTTAAATTTCATTCAACAGCATACACGGAAGATAATAATTCTTTGCGGCAAATAACAGCACTGAGACCAAAAGACATTCTGAACACTTTAAGATGTATGAAACTGATTTCATTCAACTTAATTTTATTTACATATGTGTGTCATGCAATTTAGCGGTTAAATACATTGTTAAGTAAATACGACAACAACGAATCACAGCTCAACAAGACCTCTTCCATTAAAATTAACAGTTTCTCGGTAAATGTATCAAATATTTAACGAAATCCAACAAAAGTGTGCACATCGAAATACTTATTTACATTTATCGTAGCGTAAACTCGAGATCAAGCTGAGGGTGACACAAATTCAACTCGAAGGTGTCACCCTGAACAGTGTACAGAGCAAGCCAGACTCCGATATGAACGAGCGTACAGGTGAGGTGAGCAATAAAAGTGTCTTGGAAAAGCACTTTGTAAACATCCGATAAAACTTGCTGGAGGTAATCTACGAAACGATGTTTGTCTTAGGAATGTCGTTCGTCATCGTGTTTGTGCTACGCACACCTTGTTGATGTCTCATCTCTGTCTGCACTTGTTCTTCGCTTATGGCCCCGCTTAAGACACTTTCTTTGTTCATGCCGGATCCAGTATTCTTATATTTATCGACGGCTCTCCTCATATTGTACCACCATCAACCTGCTGAAGATAAAGTAGAGCAGATACACTGCACAGCATCCGCGGCTAGATAAATCCGTCTGTTATTCTCGTCGAACGGTGTTGTTGATTTAGCCATGAATAACTAACTATGTTTCCCATTTTCTTTAAGAGGATAGTAGTGCAATCAGAAACTTGTCAAGGATAATAAAAAAAATCTTTGGGGGATGAATTTGCTTATGACTAGTTTTGACAGTCATTCAAATGTAAACACTAAAAACTTTAAATACCAATTTCTTTTTGCTTACATTAGAAGCATTTAATTTTATTTTCAATTTTTAGAAAGCCATTCTTTCATGAAATGTTATGGCAACATTCTCTACGTCAATATCCTTCAAGTTGCATTCAGGTGCACATAAATGCCAGGCTAGACTTAAACGAATGCCGTCAAAGAATTTCCGGGATGGTTTTTGTAATACTTTCGCGTTACATAGATTATGTTTGTTCATTTTCGAGACAAGAAAACAATGTTTCCTTCTTTTGTACGCGAGATGTGCCTGCAGCAGAGCTTCGAACCGATTTGTTTACAAAAATTTAAGTAAACTTCTATGGATTACTCAAACACACCGTTAGATTCCACCTAATGGGCTGTCTTCTAACCTCGTGAGATTAGCGTCACAGCAGCATCATTGATGGCGAATTTATTTGTTATTGAGATGGGTTTCAATTTCCTCTGAAATCACAATTACCATTGTGCAGAGGAAATGATGTTGAAGAAAATGAATTCGAAAAAGTAAGAGTCGTTTTCACTTTATATTTAGAGCTGTATTATTGATCAGTGAATTTTGAGTGAAAATTAGCGACTTCAATAATTTTCGCTCCGATTTCAAATCTCTTTTCACATTACCTATTTTCCGCAAAATGCAAGACCTTCACGTTCCCTGCTCTGGTTATTGCCGTCGTTACGTCGTCGCAGCATCGTGAAACCATCATCAATTGTATGTAACCGAAAAAAATGTTTTTAACAGCATTAACAATTGTGTAAACATTTCATTGAAATAATTTAAAAATTATTCTTGGTCTCTTCCGTTGACATTGGGGCGTGTGCTTGTTTGGATAAACGAAATGAATTGTTTGCATTTGGTCGTACTTACAGGGTATTAGACAAATGACATGACTGTGGAGTACTTCTCGAGGACAACGACTAAGGAATCTTAATGGGAAAATGCGGGAATGTCTTGTAATAAACGAATGAAGTTGATTTCGTTACGGCCTCTGTTTATTTTTCTCTTGTTGATCCTCAAATGAAGGTTAGGGTGCCTAATGATAAACAAACGAAAAATCAGAAAGATGAAGGTCACGAGATAGTTGTTTCAAAATGAAATGCACGTGTTGTATAATTTTTCCCCAAAAATTTACTTGATTGTGTGGATAGAACTTTACAACATTAAATACAAACGCTAGTAAGTATATATGTTTATGGATTTTCGTAAAGATATCAGTTGTGGGTGGTAAACTACTTCAGGAATTCATGGAAAATTGAGCAGATTGATTTCATTTTAGTGGGTATACCCATTTTTAGAATAAAACTTAATGTTAACTACGATTTTATTTCGGAGAAAATTTGACTTGAAACTTAGCAAGAGCGCATGAAACTTGCATTAAAAGTTGATTGAAAGTTGCTTTGCTTTGAAAAGGCAGATGTCACTGGCAGAATGTCTCCACTCATTTTACGCCAATTTGGTATGTATTTGGTATTCTTTCGAGCTAAAAAGTTACATTTGATGTCAATACATGTTTTAAATTTACAATCGAATTGTGCCGTTACCTTCTCAGTAAAAAAATCGATCGGAAATTGAAATACTTGCCATTTTATCAGACAAAAATCAGCAGAGTCTTCGGTTTTCTCCATTGTCAAAATTTTTATTCCAAAGAATGGTCAGACAATGGAGCCTTGACAAAAATGTTTGACAAGTCTCTACTTTACCAGTCTGGTGTTGAATTATTCGTGAAGACAAATTTTGACGACTCTTCGTAATCTGGTCATTCTTTCGAGTGAAAAGTTTGACAATGGAGAAAATTACCTGATTAAAGGTCATGTCTCACATTCAATCGCACAAGACCGCTCACTTAAGATTTAAATTTGACACTCTTGGGCACATATTTTTAATTATTGAAAACGCTGTTTTCAAGTGAAATTAGTCGTATGATTTAGTCGATTTCATTTTTGTAGATGGTTTTGTTACCTCCATTGATTATTTTTGCCAGGACGGTCTTTCTTTCAGTTTACGTCAGAAATTTTGTGTCTTCTTCATTTATCCTTAGGTCAGCTACTCTTCGACTTCCGGCTGCTTGGATTATTATATATTACTGTCGTTTTCGTAGCTCTCTATTTGAGACGTTTTTTTTATAGCGTTTGCTGCCAAGTAATCAAGTTTTGGATGGCTGGTTGAAACACTAGGCTAAAGAGCTAGAAAGCCTTAGTTCGTACTAAAAGTTCATCAATGGATTCCTTATATCCACTATGGTACTATTAAATCGATCATTGTCATTTGGATTTTACCAATCAAGCTATGTTTAATGCGAATTTCAAACATTATTTGACATATAACTTTTTATCTGTACCTTTATACACTTTGTTATACACAAATTTGAAGCACTATTCATAAATCAAATTCTCAACTTTTTTTGAGGTTATGTTGCATTGATATTATTAGACCTAATGTTTTTTTTTCCAGGCGAGGGCTTCCGTGATATTTCTCGATATATTTTCTGAGCACTTGTAACTGCAGCATTAACAGCATCAGATACAACAGCCACAGATTCGAATGGCTTTTTGAGCGCCAGACAACAATGCAGCAATTGCAGCTTGATCAGCAGCTGACTCAGTCGCAACAGCAGCTTAAGCACAGGGTGAGAAGTTAGTTCCTAACCAGCGTATCAACTCCTTCCAATTTCCAAAAAAACAACTTTGACCTTGAAACTGCGCCTCCATTTACGCAATGCATTATCTGTCAAAGCAACTTGAAAGTGTGTTGGTATTTTTTGCGAGAGTGAGCCGTATGTGAGCAACGAAAAATCTAGTCTGAGTATGTAGTTGTTGAATCTTATCTTACATTTCTTTCTGTTCCATGCGATTTCTTCCAAATTTCCAGGCTGATCAACAATACAATCTCAGGCCGGATCACTGGATTTTTGGTCCATATACATAAGCGGAGTTGGCACGCTAGTTAGGAACTAACTTCTTACCCTGTGGCTTAAGTATCACCAGTAAGATAAACCTCTCTCACAAAAAAGACAACAGTTGCTGCAGCAGCTAGTTTAAAACGTTAAAACTTATTTTAGTTTAAAACGTTCTAAAAGCTTACAACGTAATTCTTCTCTAATAGTCAGTCCTCAAAGAACGCGAGTGCTTGTTTTACTGGCACGCTTGAGAAAACGCTGTTTGAGATATGTAGACTATCGCAAAAAAGGCGTTTTGGAAGAAACTTTGGAAAAGTTGAACCAAGCACATAAGGATATTCAATTTTCAATGGAAGTCGAAAACAATGAGAAACTTCCCTTCTTCGATTTGATGGTCGTAAGGAAAGCAGGTTTTCTTAGGTTTAATATCTACCGGAAGCGCACACATGCCCAGAGAACAACACCATCCACGTCTCAAAAATTTCCTAAAAGTTCCCAAAAATGGCGCCCTTTAACTTTATGATTCACTGGCTATTAACAGCGACCATGGATCAGGAAAGTTTTAACTCAGAAGCCAAATATATTTAAGATACCTCGAGAAAAAATGGATTTGACGAGAAAATAATTGGAAACCTGGTCAAAAAGAAGAAGGACATAATACATCGTGATATTCTAACGACACTACAATGACGCTTAACCTACATATATTCACTCTAAATTTAATTTTAATCATCCCACAAAAACAGTTTCATGTAATGTTTTACAACTTTTGAGTGTCATAGCATTCACGCTTATTAATTTGGCCAAGGAATCTTCTTGACTCTTCTTATCTTTCAAGGCGTAATCACTTGAGGTTGACCCTCTGAAATAGGCAGGAGGCCAATGAATATGATACAGAAGACTGGGGCAGTGCTAAAAACCTGTAAAACTTCTTATTTCACATATTATCTGAGCAAATTTGCTGTTCTTACGCCATAGATTTAATTTTATTCGCATATCATCTCTAAAAATCGAATGAATCATTCTAATTCTCGCTGTACGCTGCGGCTAGAAGCTGAAACTAAAAACTAAAACTGAATCTAATTCAGTTTTAGAATGAACCAGAGTATTATCATACAGCTGTTGCAGTAGAATGCTAAAACTGAAAGCTCTTGCTAAAACTGAAACTCTGTCAAACTGAGCTTTCAGATACTAAAAGTGAGGAATGAACATGTTCATTATTTTCAGTTTTAGTTTTGGCTTCGGAATTGGTTTGTTGCATATTTTGATAGTACATTTTAACAGAAATAAGAGTAATGGCAAAGTTCACAGCAGAAGAAAAAGAGATGCTGATAGAGTTTGTGAAGCAGAATGAATTCATTTATAATGTATATCATTCTGAATACCGGAACGTGGAGAGAAGAAATCGCGTTTGGGCGAGATTAGCTGCCGATTTAAAAAAACATTATTTTCCTTTTTAAAAATATATGCAGTGGGTGAAAAAAGTTAAGACACAAACTCTCAGTAAAATTTATTTTTAATACTATTTTAATCATAAATTATAGTGGTTTTGCATTCAATTAAAAGTTTTGGCTGTTTACTTTAAGAAAAAACTGGAAATAAAACAAATTTCACAACATTAACCTAAAATTGTTCACTGGTGATCCAAAATAGCGCAAAAAAAAAGTTAAGGCACGGCGCAGTTTTATCGGAAATTATTTGTAATTTGCTGGAAAAAAAGTACCTTTAAATGTACTTAAAATCATGAAAATCTGATATTTCTATTCAGTCTAGCTTGAATAAAGTCTAGTAAAAGTATCATTGAATAACACAATGTAAAACACACACTTTCTTCGTCGAATATTTTGCCGAGACGCATTCATTTTACAATCGCGAACACACAAAAAAAAGACTTTACAGGTTTCGTGTCTGTCATATATGTTTGAGTTTGAGCAACCAGCGGCAGCATTTCCTTACTAAACTAAATCGAAAATGACGTCATTAAGCTTTGCTAACCTGAAAACCGAAATAAGTTTTAGTTTTAGGTTTCAGCTCCCAGCCGCAGCGTCGATATCTTCGACTCAGAGCTTTATTTAAAACAAACAGCCTTTTTTAAATAAATGTTTGGTAATTTATTGTAAATATATTTTTCTCGCATCGAAAGTACATAAAAATTATATTTAATTACCACACCATTTAAATTATTCGTTTTATTTTACATTTTTAACCTGACCTTAAAATTAATAATCAAGAAAAATATGACACCATTATTTTAGTAAGTGGGTGTTCTTATTTTTTAGTATATTTCGTGTATTTTTCGGAAAATATATAATTTTTACACCCAATGCCACCCAGTCTGTAGAACCGCTGGATTGTAGCGGAACAATTTTTATATGTTTTTCTCTACGTTGTCTTAAGCTTTAAATTTTTACACCTTAACTCAGCAAAACTTCTTTGTTTATCTAATTTTTATAATTAGTAAGAGCTTTCGTAAGAAAAATTTTGCATATGGCTAATCTTTAATAACGACATCTTGAAACAAATAGTGTCTTCTACAAAAAAAGAAGAAGAAAATATTGGTCTATAGTAGTTATATCTTTGTATCCATTTAAAAAGTGTTCAATAGTTCTATTACTTTAAATCACACAATAATACGTTTCGATATGCAATAAATTTCATTGAAGAAAGGACTCTGAAAGCTTTTCAAATAGCTTAACAAAGCTTAAGGCAAACACCACTCTTATTTATGTGGGGGTTATCATAATTATTGTAGCTCTGTCTTTCACAAGGCTCACTTATTATCTTATAGATAATAGTATATCTTTGCTTGAAAGGGTACATTATTGTTTCACCTCAATTTTGATGAATTCCAAAAAATATTTGTAGCATTTTCCGGAAAATCTTAAGTCGTGTTTTCTTAATAGTCTCAAATACAAATAAAACCTTGAGAATCATTCAGTGTTTCTCGAATGAATTTCAAAGTCAATCTTATTCTGAGAATTTTCCTCTTGTGAATCAGTTTGCAACGGAAATAATTTCTCCCACACTTATTCACCTTGACTCCATACAGCTTATTTCGCATTCGATAAAAACTCGACGGTAACTTCCTTCTTCATCCAAAACCTGACTTTCTCTGCTGGCCGAAAACAAAACTTCATTTCGGTTTGGAAATCACGAAACGGAAGTGCAAGAATGAAAAGCGAGTGAATATCTTCAAGAAGAGACGAACCATAAGTCAGAGAAATGAAGGGTCGGCTCCTTTTGATTTACTGGCTGTGTCATTTCTGGATCATGACTTTTTTCCTTGGAGGGTTGGGGCTGCTTCCTCGGTGTGGTAAGTCAACGGGCACATACCAAGTATTGTACTTTCTGCACTCGAACGATAGTATCCCGTCTAGTCTTAATGTCTGTTTGATTTGATTTATTGCATATGAAACGAAAATCAACCGTCTGTAGAATGGTGAGGTTCGTATTTGGAAACCACTTCGTCTTGCACGACTTGAAATATTCCGTAATAACTCGGCAGTTGTGATTGTTTCCGAAATGATGTTGAATAATGTATTCGGATCTGACGGCTAAGTCGTATCAGGGTTTAACTTGGATCTAGGCAAGTAAATTGATTATTGTAAATGTTTCTAGGTACGTGCGCTCATGTAACTCTAATTAATGGCAGGTACACTGATATGTAAAAAAAACAGAGATGCAGACCTGTGGATATTACTAGACACGGAATTAACATTATTATAAAGGTGATTTAATACGTAAGCTGCAGGTTTTTGCTTCTTAATTTTCAATCTAATTTATTTTGTTTTCTCAGTTATATTTGTAGACCCTAAAGTATGGACGAATTTCCATTCAACTATCTCACTATCGAACTTTGGCTCCAGGATATTGAACGTAGTCATGCATTCCAAAACACAAATTTGAGCTTACTTATGTAGGTTAACAGCCCTTTTAGAAAACCAAAATACACTTACTTACTAAAGAAATCAGCCCTGAACTCAAAGTATGCTCTCAATGTTGATCGAAACCACGAGAAATATGGTTCGTTTCCACGGCGATAAAGAGCAAAGTTTGGGGAAAGTTTTGAGAAATTGGCAAGTTCTGTTGTTAACAAGCATCAAAGCTGATTAGTTCGAGTCGTGAAACTAAAATTAATTGATGTTTAGGGTACGCAGATGAGCTTCCGTCAACTTATCCTGCAGTATTAAATATAGATTTAATTAATTCGATACCAGTTTACTGCGAATTAAATTCAGGTTTACCTTAAGCTTAGCTAATTGAAGAAGTCATTTTCCTCACACTAATAAATTCAAAATTGAACGGATGTGGACATCAATAATAAATGCTTTTAGATCAACCACAATATTTTCTTAGAGCATAGATGACATGCATATCATTTTGAACCAATAGGAGACAAGCCACCCGCTGAAAGCAAAAAAAGCTCACACGTTCCGCTCTAATCGAATATTTACTCCAAACTAATTCGGTTATCATTAGTTAGCATCACATCGCATTCGAGCAGAAACATATCGATTATGATCAATTATTCAATTCCATAAATTTCAAGTCGACCCATAACTATCAATTCGTCTTTAATTTTCGATGACGAAATTGTTCGACAACAGCCAGATAATTGTCCGCAATAAAAATCTATTTTAGGGATAAACCATCATAACCCTGTCAATACTCATAAATCCTCTCACTGACTGAGCTCCAGTTCCAAGTTCACTTAAGCTTGCATACAACATTCTGTACACAACCATCCCTCTCGTTACTCCGTTATTTGCTCCATTTCAATGTCTCCCCTCGACGATTCGATCTGGTATCGCATTGCTTTCACATGCGGCCCATTAAGAGTTGTCTTCATATTTACCACCTCGTGGCCCAGAGGAAAAAATCTGGGTCCGTATCCGAAACGAAACTGCAGCAGGAGTCGGGAAATTCGTTTCTGCTGGCCGAAACCACATAATTAATTTAATGGGCTCGTAAATCCATTAAAAGCTAATTATGTCGGGCGACTAAAAATACGTAAGAATCCAATTGCACCGCTGCCACAGCATACAGCACAACATATGAGTAGCGGCAACGTTCCGTGGGGTAATTTCGAGCTGCCGGGCCACATCAAAAGTAAAAGTTTAGGTGCGTTTGTTTTGGGGACATCATCTTTCTGGGCTCAACTTCGGAGCTGTTTGGTTTCTCTGGGCCACAACATTATGAGACATAAATTGTTAGTAAATACTGCATTCTGAAGTCGGAAGAACTTTTCTTTGGTGGTGAAAATAGGAAATGATAAAGGAGCTGGCTTTTGGGCGTGGACATTTCTGTGCACTTATTTTCAATTTCAGTATCCTGTACTTGTTGTAATTTTGCCCTTATCGGTCTCATAAAAAGGAAGTGTTCGTTCAAACCATACGTTTTGATATTGATCGGGAAAATTATTCTTGTCCAAAAATATTTCGTGTAAGCTCAACTGCCCGGGACTAGGTTAGCTTGAGTTGTAGAATTGAAAACTAAAATTTATTGTTGAAAAATTGACATGATTCCAAAAGCATGTGAAATGATTTTTCATTGCAATAATTTCTTAGCGATGCATCTAATCTTCTCGGTTGACAAGATAAAGCTGTAGTAACGAGTTGCGGTCTTAATCGTTGCAAGTTTTCAGAGCAGTTTTTCCACCGGTCTAATATCTAAGCTTCTATGTAAATGGAAAGTTTTAAACTGTAAAAGTGCAAGTGAAAATTTCGAAAAGAATCAAAGTTGAAATTATTCAGACATATATCCATATTTATATAGAAAGAAAAATTTGTGATTAATTTAATTATTGATTTAGTTGCTGCGAAAATACACTCATAATATAGTGGATATTTCACTGAAAAAAATCCACATGGCGCCCAGAGCCATGTAACATAGCGCATTATTTATGGCCCCATGCGCCATGTACATAGTACTCTGAGCCATGCAATATGGCTCCTAGCGCCATAATGTCAGAATCTACATAGCGCGTGGTCCCATGTAACATGGCGCAGCATTTATGGTTCCACACGCTATGCACATAGTACCCTAAGCCATGCAGTATGGCTCCCAGTGCCATAATTACATGGCGCAGAAATTATGGCCCACACGCCATATTACATAGTGCCATGAGCCATGTAATATGGCTTCATTTATAGGTGAGCGAATTTACATATAGTTCGTTATTTGAAGTACATTTGAATATACGGCCACAACACACTGGACAACCGATTTTCGTCAGATCACCAAAGTTAAGCAGTGTTGGTCGCAGTTAGTACTTAGATGGGGGACCGCTTGAGAATACCACGTGACGTTGGCACGTAAAACTTTGTGCTGTCCCTTATCCAAACAAACTAGTTGTCTGGGAAGCACTATGAAAAAAAAATAAAAACTAGAAAATTAAAAAAAATGGGTAAACGGGAATGGTAAAATGGGAAAATTAAAAAAATAGGTATACATATCTGGTGTTAAGCATGCGTGCAAATATTTTAAGAGTTAAATTTTTTATTAGACCTTTATTGTGGAGCTTTAGTTTGCATAAAGTGCATGGCGTGGAGGACTATAGTAGATGGCGTGGGGGGCTATAAGCATAGCGTCTGCTCCTATGTACTTTTCGACATATAATATGGCGTGTGGCGCTATATTTTATCACAATCCCCAAATCGACTATGTACATGGCGCCAGAAGTCCATAAATTATGGCGTCTGGCGCCATGTGTTTTTTCAGTGTTCACTTGAACTTTTGAGCATGTTAAGGGGACCACCCCACTTGTAGCGTGAAAAAAATAGATCATTTTTAGGATTTTTTGAATGAAAACTACTTAACTTTTTAATAATATGAATACACCATCTTAAAATGTAGAAAATAAAGATCATTTAGGAATTTATTTATTAGTAGATATTGAATAAATAACAAGTTTTCAAAAAGCCGTTCCGCATTGAGCAGTACTGTGGTGAAGTGGATCATTTGGAACAAAAAATTGATATGGATTTAGTTAAATAACAACATAAACTAGGCTTTAAAAAAAAGATGAAGATTAAAGACTAAATTTTTATGTATTGAATCAGCCTGCGAAATTTCCAAAAGATCGGTTTAGTAGTTTTTGAGTAATTTCGTTCACCGACTTCGGAAATACAATTTTGAGAAAAATGGTGGCAGGCAGCAGTGTTGCGTAACACACGCTTCTCTTTCAAAGCCAATATCTCATACAATTTCATTCGCATCGACTTAAAAATTTGAGGACATATTTTTAGATATTTATACTCTAAAAATATGAAGAGAAAAAAAATCAATTTTTTCAAAGTCACAAGTGAGGTGAATTCACTTAAGTGAATTCACTTCACTTTTGATTTGCAGTAGAACTGAGACTCATAGTTGACGAACTCTTGAATCGTTCATTTCTTAAAAAAAAATATTTGGACGGATTTGGTCGATTCCTTGATAGTTGTTGTTTAAACGTCATTTTCCTCGTTACTCTAACTATTGTTTTTAGGTCGCATTGACTCTGGCTTGAAACCTGGCCAACATATAGAAGCCCGGTCGCAAAAGCAATTAACGTACCAAGATGGCGGGCTCAATGTACCTTTTTTCGACCAGTCGACGTACATTTTTCGACCAATTCGAGCAATAAATGACCTAGTTTATGCGAGAATCCAATGTAATCCCGATTCGGGATTATCCCAAGTATCGCGTCGTATCATGGCCGTCATATAGAAGGCCGGTCGCAAAAGCAATTAACTAACCAAGATGGCGTGCTTAATGTAACTTTTTTCGACCATTCGACGTACATTTCTCGACCAGTTCGACCAATAAAAGTACATTAGTACCTGTCAGATTGCAAGTCGCGGCCGGCCTTCTATATGACGGCCATGGTCGTATAAACGGGCAAAATTGGAATTGGGGTTTTATGAAATTCGAATTGCGTATAACCATAGAAACTTGTTTTGCGGAATAGGTTACACTCCATTGAAAGTGTATTGTATAAATGTGACAAGATAGGCAGTTTAGGTTACGTTGAACATTTCAGTTGACGTATGAAGAAGGCAATGACTATGGAGAGAAATTTAGCGATATCTCAAGATTTTGCGAACGCGTGTTTGTTTTTTCTGAGAATTCGCGCCAAATCTAGAATGGATTTAATAACAAGAATAATTGAGAGGCGTACAAAGTATGTATTTTTTGCGTATGTTATATGTTGCTACTTCCCTTCAACCAATTCGAATACAAATGCTCCATTCGGCGTTCGACAATGTTGTGGAAAATACAGCAGGCAGTAGTAATTTGTGGCACTTATTTATGATTAACGTCTTCTTTTGCAAAAATAAACGAAACGACATTAGTTTTATCCAAATGCACAAAACAAGCGCCGTCACATATTTCATATGTGTAATGTGTAAATTTGCTCAAAACAAGACCGGTCATGTTGAAGAATCACTTTTATTGACACATTTCATATGCACACTCACACATAGTCATCGGACATACACCCAACTGTTTGGGTTTAAGCTGAAATCCGAATTTGACCGCTTATACGACGTTCTGACTGGTATAATCCAGTGGCGTGGCGTCATAGTTTACCGTCGGGAAGCAATTAGTTTATTTCGATCATTGACTTTGGTTCTGCTTTTTTCAAATTTGTTGCGTATTAAAAGAACCTCTCTCGTTAGCTACTTTTCACACTGTTAATATAAAAGCACCCAGGAATTACGAACGGGGACGAGAGAATAGGTATACTGTATTGCTCTCAGTATTTTAATTCCCATGCTACCAATATATAATGATTTACTCTTTAAATAAATAGTTGCAAATATTATATATTGACAGACTTTTAAATTAGCAAAGCTGGGTAAATAAAGCATTTTCAAATATAGCAAAGGCAACAATAACAACAGCAGTAATTATGCAAAAATTATGCAAAATAAATATTACAGTCCTTCACGCATAAAGATATCAATATTCATATCAATATTCTAGTACTTATGAAAAATAACAGTAAAATAACAACATTTCCATAACGAATAACATATATATTTTTATATTTTTAAAATATACCTATACACAGTTAGTTAAATCACAAATAATAAAAAAATCTATTATAAATCGAAATTAATCACAAAATTCATGCATACTTCTATTTAAAATTTAATTCAATTTGTCTTTCTTTTTTTGCTAATTCATCTATGACGTCTTGATAAAAGTTTTGCTCGCTCAAACATAATTTTAGGAAAACCCTTTTAATGGACATTATTGCCAAGTCACTAAGTCGTTGTTCACCTGTACTTTTTCTGAGAAAAGTTTTAATTCTTTTTAAACAAGAAAAACTACGCTCTGCGTACGCACTTGTTACTGGTAATGTAACAAATAAACAAATTAATTTATAAAATTGTGTGAAACTATTTTCTAATTTATTATTGGTAATATATTCAAAAATATCTTGAAAAGATTTTCCCTGTAAATCTGCATCAGAGTAAAGCACAATGAGTTCAGTTTTCAATGATATCGAGTCAAATATGTCAGTGTAAATTTGAGTTAAATTAAGTAATAGATTATCCGGAAATGTTTTTGAATAGTTACTAAATTTCGAAGAATCTAAAAGATCTATAAATGCGAAACTTTTTAAGGATGAAAACCTAGAACTTATTTCAACAGATATATTATCAATTATTTCGAAATAAACACGTGTAAAGAATAGTCCAACATTATCATTGCTGTCAACCATGTACCTTGCTCTTTTACTACGTGGTAGTGTTTCGTAAATAGAACAGGTTCGGTCCCAAATTACCGTGAAACTATTTCTCAAAAATTTTATTTGATGTTCAAAATCTGCAATTTTTTTAATACAGTACAGTATATTAGTTTGCTTGGACTGAAACATATCGTAAAGCACGTCGATTTGTGGAAAAATTTTTGAGAAAACATTGAGCAGAAAAACAAACTGAACATCGGTTAGTAGAACAAAAAGCCCCCTTGCACTATTAATGGTCTCTCCATGCCAATTTGCACTCTCATTTTCAATTATATGTTCAAAAAGTTATTTTAATTGATCTATATTATCGAAAATGGTCAGAATTAATCGACCATTAAAAGTCCAACGTGTTGGGGCTAATTTCGGAAGTCTTTTTTTCAGGAATAAATCTAAAGCAAATGTTCTTTTTGTTGAATGGTTAAAAAATGTTGAAAAACAGGTAATAGATTGGAAATATTCTCGTATATTATTGAACGATATATTATTGCACGATATATTATTGCACGATATATTACTACACGAGATATTATTGCACGATATGTTATTATATATCTATATATATATATATATATATATATATATATATATATATATATATATATATATATATATATATATATATATATATATATATATATATATATATATATATATACATATATATACATAAATATATATATATATATATATATATATATATATATATATATATATATATATATATATATATATATATATATATATATATATATATATATATATATATATATATATATATATATATATATATATATATATATATATATATATATATATATATATATATATATATATATATATATATATATATATATATATGCAATAATATATCGTGCAATAATATATCATATTGCACGATGTATTATTGCACGATATATTATTGCATGATATATTATTGAATGATATATTATTGCATGATATATTATTGCATGATATATTATTGCATGATATATTATTGCATGATATATTATTGCATGATATATTATTGCACGATATATTATTCCACAATATATTATTGCATGATATATAATTGCATGATATATTATTGCACGATATATTATTGCACCTTATATTATTGCATGATACATTATTGCACGATATATTATTGCCTGATATATTATTGCATGATATATTATTGCATGATATATTATTGCCCGATATATTATTGCACGATATATTATTGCATGATATATTATTGCACGATATATTATTGAATGATATATTATTGCATGATAAATTATTGCATGATATATTATTGCATGATATATTATTGCACGATATATTATTCCACAATATATTATTGCATGATATATAATTGCATGATATATTATTGCACGATATATTATTGCACCTTATATTATTGCATGATACATTATTGCACGATATATTATTGCATGATATATTATTGCATGATATATTATTGCATGACATATTATTGCATGATATATTATTGCATGATATATTATTGCATGATATATTATTGCATGATATATTATCGCATGACATATTATTGCATGATATATTATTGCATAATATATTATTGCATGATATATTATTGAATGATATATTATTGCATGATATATTATTGCATGATATATTATTGCATGATATATTATTGC
This sequence comes from Nemotelus pantherinus, assembly GCA_963978885.1. Lineage (NCBI taxonomy): Eukaryota > Metazoa > Arthropoda > Insecta > Diptera > Stratiomyidae > Nemotelus > Nemotelus pantherinus. The sequence continues at coordinate 24,460,577 of OZ022264.1, read as the reverse complement.
ATGATATATTATTGCATGATATATTATTGCACGATATATTATTCCACAATATATTATTGCATGATATATAATTGCATGATATATTATTGCACGATATATTATTGCACCTTATATTATTGCATGATACATTATTGCACGATATATTATTGCCTGATATATTATTGCATGATATATTATTGCATGATATATTATTGCCCGATATATTATTGCACGATATATTATTGCATGATATATTATTGCACGATATATTATTGAATGATATATTATTGCATGATAAATTATTGCATGATATATTATTGCATGATATATTATTGCACGATATATTATTCCACAATATATTATTGCATGATATATAATTGCATGATATATTATTGCACGATATATTATTGCACCTTATATTATTGCATGATACATTATTGCACGATATATTATTGCATGATATATTATTGCATGATATATTATTGCATGACATATTATTGCATGATATATTATTGCATGATATATTATTGCATGATATATTATTGCATGATATATTATCGCATGACATATTATTGCATGATATATTATTGCATAATATATTATTGCATGATATATTATTGCATGACATATTATTGCATGATATATTATTGCATGATATATTATTGCATGATATATTATTGCATGATATATTATTGCACGATATATTATTGCATGATATATTATTGCACGATATATTTTTGCATGATATATTATTGCATGATATATTATTGCATGATATATTATTGCATGATATATTATTGCATGATATATTATCGCATGACATATTATTGCATGATATATTATTGCATAATATATTATTGCATGATATATTATTGCATGACATATTATTGCATGATATATTATTGCATGATATATTATTGCATGATATATTATTGCATGATATATTATTGCACGATATATTATTGCACGAAATATTATTGCACGATATATTATTGCTTGATATATTATTGCACGATATATAATATATTTATATCAATAGCTTGATATATTTTTCCATGATATATTATTGCATGATATATTATTGCATGATATATTATTGCATGATATATTATTGCATGGCATATTATTGCATGATATATTATTGCATGGTAATTATTGCATGATATATTATTGCATGATATATTATTGCATGATACATTATTGCACGATATATTATTGCATGATATATTATTGCATGATATATTATTGCATGATATATTATTGCATGATATATTATTGCATGATATATTATTGCATGATATATTATTGCATGATATATTATTGCATGATACATTATTGCACGATATATTATTGCATGATATATTATTGCATGATACATTATTGCATGATATATTATTGCATGATATATTATTACATGATATATTATTGCATGATATATTATTGCATGATACATTATTGCACGATATATTATTGCATGATATATTATTGCATGATACATTATTGCACGATATATTATTGCATGATATATTATTGCATGATATATTATTGCATGATATATTATTGCATGATATATTATTGCATGATATATTATTGCATAATATATTATTGCATTATTATTGCACGATATATTATTGCATGATATATTATTGCATGATATATTATTACATGATATATTATTGCATAATATATTATTGCACGATATATAATTGCATGATATATTATTGCATGATATATTATTGCTTGATACATTATTGCACGATATATTATTGCATGATATATTATTGCATGATATATTATTGCATGATATATTATTGCTTGATATATTATTACATGATATATTATTGCATGATATATTATTGCATGATACATTATTGCATGATACATTATTGCACGATATATTATTGCATGATATATTATTGCATGATATATTATTGCATGATATATTATTGCATAATATATTATTGCATGATATATTATTGCATGACATATTATTGCATGATATATTATTGCACGATATATTATTGCATGATATATTATTGCATGAAATATTATTGCATGATACATTTTTGCACGATATATTATTGCATGATATATTATTGCATGATATATTATTGCATGATATATTATTGCATGATATATTATTGCATGATATATTATTGCATGATATATTATTCCCCGATATATTATTGCACGATATATTATTGCATGATATATTATTGCATGATATATTATTGCATGATATATTATTGCATGACATATTATTGCATGATATATTATTGCATGGTATATTATTGCATGATATATTATTGCACGATATATTATTGCACGAAATATTATTACACGATATATTATTGCTTGATATATTATTGCACGATATATTATTGCTTGATATATTTTTCCATGATATATTATTGCATGATATATTATTGCATGATATATTATTGCACGATATATTATTGCATGAAATATTATTGCATGATATATTATTGAATGATATATTATTGCATGATATATTATTGCATGATATATTATTGCACGATATATTATTGCATGATATATTATTGCATGATATATTATTGCACGATATATTATTGCACAATATATTATTGCACGATATATTATTGCATGATATATTATTGCATGATATATTATTGCATGATATCTTATTGCATGATATATTATTGCATAATATATTATTGCATGATATATTATTGCATGACATATTATTGCATGATATATTATTGCATGATATATTATTGCATGATATATTATTGCATGATATATTATTACATGATATATTATTGCATAATATATTATTGCATGATATATTATTGCACGATATATTATTGCATGATATATTATTGCATGATATATTATTACATGATATATTATTGCAATATATTTTTTTGCACGATATATTATTGCATGATATATTATTGCATGATATATTATTGCATGATATATTATTGCACGATATATTATTGCATGATATATTATTGCATGATATATTATTGCATGATATATTATTGCATGACATATGATTGCATGATATATTATTGCATGGTATATTATTGCATGATATATTATTGCACGATATATTATTGCATGATATATTTTTGCATGATATATTATTGCACGATGTATTATTGCATGATATATTATTGCATGATATATTATTGCATGATACATTATTGCACGATATGTTATTGCATGATATATTATTGCATGATATATAATTGCATGATACATTATTGCACGATATATTATTGCATGATATATTATTGCATGATATATTATTGCATGACATATTATTGCATGATATATTATTGCACGATATATTATTGCATGATATATTATTGCATGATATATTATTACCTGATATATTATTGCATGATATATTATTGCACGATATATTATTGCATGATATATTATTGCATGATATATTATTGCATGATACATTATTGCACGATATATCATTGCACGAAATATTATTTCACGATATATTATTGCATGAATTATTATTGCATGATATATTATTGCATGATATATTATTGCATGATATATTACTGCATGATATATTATTGCATGATACATTATTGCACGATATATTATTGCACGAAATATTATTTCACGATATATTATTGCATGATATATTATTGCATGATATATTATTGCATGATATATTATTGCATGATATATTATTGCATGATATATTATTGCATGATATATTATTGCAATAATAATTGCATGATATATTATTGCATGATATATTATTGCACGATCTATTATTGAATGATATATTATTGCACGATATATTATTGCATATATTATTATTTCATATGCGATATTATATCGTTCAATAATATATATATATATATATATATATATATATATATATATATATATATATATATATATATATATATATATATATATATAAATATATATATATATATATATATATAGATATATATATATATATATATATATATATATATATATAGATATATATATATATATATATATATATATATATATATAAATCATAAATAAAACACATAAAATAACGACTTATCGAATCCACAACATCTGGTAATGCTTGCCACATCTCGTAATTCAAATTCGCTCACAGCAAACATTTTTCAGTCACAAAAAAATCTGTACAAGCAAAGCAAAATGATAACAACAACAATTTACCCTGCTACTAGTGAGGGGAACGCAGGAATAAGTTTCACACTAGTCATGCGTTAGCAGCTCTGCTCTGAGTCTCTCTCTTGATAAGATAATTGGAAGCAACATCTTCATTGCTTCCAAACATACCATATAGACACATTTTTTTTAATGACGTCACAGTCTAGTCTATATGGGGTCAAATAAACGCTCGTAGATGCAATTTTTACATTGCTTCCAAGTCGTGGTTGTTCGTTCATTATTTTCATTCTGTGGTGTTACCACATCAACTGTGTGAGATGTTCACAATTTGATTTGAGAATTTTTTTATAAATGTTTATACGCGATTATTTCACGATTTCGAAATAAAAACTATTAATTTAAAATTTATGTCAGCCAAATGTAAGGGAAGCAATGCTTCCCTTGCTTCCATGAACGCCACGCCATTGGTATAATCCCAAATCGGCGAAGGCTGATGCGGACTGAAAAAGTAAATTATAGGCTAAGAAAAAGATAGAAAGCTGCTGGCTTCATTTAAAAGATATTAAACACCCTTACAACAGCGTTAAAGTGGCATATGTGGAGTTTTAATAGGCCATCTTCTTTGAAAGAAGGCAATGAACGAAACGAATGCTTTAGATATTGTGGAGAAGTGACAGAGAGTGCAGAGAGAGTTAGAACTGGTTAGCTCTGCTCTTCCTGCCATCTCGAACATCAGAAAACTCCCGTCTAGGAACATAATAGACCCAATGAGGTTGTAGTGCTATGAGGCCCGCTCCATGCATTCATTCATGCGAATGGTTCTCACCTAAAGCCAAAGGTACAGATGCTCTGAAAATGATGTTTGAAAGTCCATCAGCGAGCCAATTTAGAGGAAACAGTCGTATATGAAGATATGGACAGCAGTGAATCGGTCAAAAGTTTCCTCGGTACGCGTGAATAATATTTAATTATAGCACTTTATGTGAAGTAAACTCATTGGGATCGACACATTTCTTTCTTTCTAACCACTAAGAGTGCAGTAAAGTACACATTAATTGACGAAAGCCAAGCCAAAATCATAAACGAGAATGCAAATTTTCTACCCAATCCTAGTTGAACTGAAACTTAGTGCTCTTGCTAGGCAGTCTTTTACCATTTCTAAGTATTTACGTTATTTGAAGCATAGTTCAAGCCAACAATACTGAGAATGATGCAAAAGCCTGTACCATTCCGAATCATAAATTCTTCAATCATCCATATGGCCAACTTAACTAGATTCCAGCTGAACGACCGAATCTGGCTGCGTAGCCTCAGATTTGATTGAGAATGGCAAAATCACTCCGGGCAACCAAACCATTTTTTTCGTATATAAGTTTGAATGAGTTGACTCCAAGTTGAATATGTCAAATTCTTATACGTCCTCTTCTCAATGTTTTATCCAAACACAGATAGGCTTAGATACTTATTTGATAGGACCTTGGAACGTAAAAGTGGTCAATGGCATAGTAGTCTAAATTAGTTTCAATCTTTTATTGACAATCAGAAAATCAATAAATAGTTTCTTAGTTTCTTGTATTTTTTGTATATTTGGGTCTCAGCTTTAATGCAATGGAATACACATGACAGCTATGCGTAACGCATAGTTTAATTGTTTTGTCAAATTCAATCCAATGGCTTTTTGGTAATATAACACTACAAAATAACCATTTTCTCAGCTGATTCAAATACATATGTATTTCCATTGACAACCTATTCGATAGACCAAAATTTAAGAATAAACATAATCCAAGCATTTCAGCCATTCGTCCACATTCACATATCTGATAAATGCCGTATTTCGATCTCTGCACAAGATCAGTTTCCAATTTCCAACGATAATCGAACTTATCGAGCCTGAACACTATAATTACAAAGGTTACAATGAAGGGCGGCTGTTCATGTACGAACTCATGCTTGTCTAGATCACTCGAAGCGACCGGATCCTTATCAATGAACGAAATCTTCGATGCACGCCACCCAGACCCCAAGTTTATGCAAACATTGTAATAAAAGACACCGCACGAGTATCTTTCAACTCAATTGAATTGCGAAGGCAATAAAATAGATGCTTTGGCAGAATAAAGTGCTTTGTGAACAAGAATCTAACACTTGATTGGCGAGAACAAGCAGATGATGTCCTTTGACGATAGGCAATGTGGACTGTTTACATATCCTACTCTGGGGCCTCACAAACCAGTCACACGTTCCGTTGGCTCGTATCATAGCTGGTCTCGTAAGGCATTCGAATCAAATATTTTCAGCTCGAAACTACATATGATCCGTTCACCGTAATCAAAGTGTTAATTCCCCGTGGAAACATACGAGTGCGCTCAGGTAAAGAGTCAATTTGAAAAAGGTAAGAATAAGGAGGCGGCGATGCATGCAGATTTGTGAATTGTTCAATGTTTGGCGGTGTCATAGCTGACGGCCACTTCTCTTGTCCAAGTTATTGTATCGCGTATTTGGCGTGTGCAATGTCCTATCTAGTTATTCCGATCTCCACTAGATATTAATCTCTAAAATGCTTCGCCACACAAACAGACAGGACCAACGAATAGCAGAAAATAATGCAAAAACTGAAAATGTTTACCAACGGCATTGGATTGTTTCTTTGGTTGCTCGTATCATCTCAATGCATTGCTTTGTTCACATAGTCAAGTACTCAATGGCCGGGAAACATACATACGAAAACACTACAATGCCTGGATAGTAGTCCAATTATTCGTATCGTTCCAACTGTTGCTCAGCGATTCGAAGTATTCGTGGAAAGTATTTTTGTCCAATTATTGTAATGAAGCAGCGACAAGATGCAATGAAAGCAAATGCACAGAACAATGAAAGGACCCGGCCTGGGGACTAAGTGTTAATTGGCAAAAAGTAAGTAGAAATCTGATAGAATCGCTTATTTTCGAGCAGCTGCTTATGTGCCAGAAATTATTACGACTGAAAAGCTCCGAGTCCAAACTCTGACCACACGAGAATCTGAACAAAATATCTGTCGCTGTGGGAAACTCTAGATATTGCACTGAATTCCAATGAAGAGCATTTGAGTCAATTCATCAAGCTACCACTTACTTAAATCGAACTCAGCAACCCGGAATTATTAAAACATCTCTTAAATCATATGTCCGATCAATCACTATCCGGTTTTCGATACTTTCTTCTGATCAGGAGCGTCCAACGTGGGCCATCAAATCAGCATCAAATGCCAATAATCCACCAAGCCAACAAAGTTCATTTCTATCGAACGCGAATATGTTTACTTTTGTTAGGAAGCTTCAAACAAATCAAATAGCAAGCTAACCAGCCACTTCCATGAATTTCATTTGCGTTTTACTGAAAGCAAACAGCGCCAGTGGCTGAATTCAGTTGACTGCCAGGCTGTTTGGTAAAGTGCTGAGTCTCCTTTTTGGCTTGATGGATGGCAATGTGGCAATATTGGCTGTTCCATAGCACTAGGAACAATTTTGCGGATGTTTGGATGGACATTTATTAAAGTCGGCAGACATGGCCAACACGACAAACCGGCAAAAGATCAAATCAAATGCATCTGCCACCCCCGGACAAACATATGTAGTTCAGATTGACTAAATGATTGCAGTTTTATTGTTTCAACATCAGAAACCGATACGTTGTTATCAATCGATACTTGTCATGGCTTTCGGTAACTGGGGGTTTCGTTATGTAAAAGGAAGATGTTTGAATAAATCTGGCTAACCATCAATATATTTACTTTAAAATGCAAATAAGGATCTCAAAAAAGATATTAGAGGAAAGTAACCAAATATGGAATAGCATCTTAATATGGAATTCCTTGATTTCTCAGAACAAATAAGTTGCAAAGGCAACACGCGACCTCCATCTATTTAATTTGCTCACTTTAGTATCATACTCACGTGAGCGTATCAGTTGAATGAATATAGTGCTTGTGATAGAAGTGTTTTGTATTGTCTCCACTGCGAAACTTTGAAAGGTATGTCATAAATGAATATTTTTGGTCAATATGTATGCACTGGTACATAAGTGTTATACTTTTAAGCGTCGATATAATGTTTGAACAAATATTTTGCGGCCTTTTGGATTTGAAATAACGTAACTTGAAAAAATATTGATACAAGTTTGGACGCATATGAAAATCCAAATATGGACAGTCGGTGGTGGCTAATTATGGAATAGTCCATAATAAGGTCCTACTATGTCAGATGATTGGTACTTGCTATTATTTCTCTTGGTAATATATGTTATTTGTATTTGTAGAATGGCGGCTTTACAATCGACCAAAAAACGTAAGATCTGGAATGAAGAAAAAATGGCGGAAGCAATAAACTTCGTCCGGGAGAAGAAAATGGGATATTTAAAAGCGGCCCAGCATTTTCAAGTGCCTAGGACAACTTTGTTTCGTCTATGCCAAAAAGATGAACAGTTCCCAGAAGAGGCAGCAACCACTTCTTTAGGAAGAAAGCCAGTATTGGGTGCAAAACTTGATTGTCAGCTGGTAGAGTACCTTTTAATTATGGAAAGCAAGTTTTATGGTTTGACGCGAAACGATCTTCGCAGAATGGCATATATGCTAGCAAAGCGTAACAACTTGCAGCATCCGTTCACGGAATCAGGTGTGGCAGGAAAAAAATGGTTAAAGTTATTTTTAAATCGTCATAAGACGAAGCTTTCAATACGAAAACCAACAGGTACGTCTTTTGGCAGAACATTTGGATTTCAGAAGGAAAAAGTGAATGCCTTTTTCACTCTTCTCGAAGAAGTTTACACTAAAAATAACTATCCACCTAACCGTATATACAACGTGGATGAAACTGGTTTAACAATTGTACAAAGTAAGATACCTCAAATCATCGGGCACAGAGGAAAACCTCAGATAGCTTGGCTTACTTCAGCAGAAAGAGGATCTCTTATGACAACAGTTATTTGCATGAATGCTACTGGTCATTTTGTGCCACCTTTCATTATATTTCCAAGGAAAAATATGAGCGCTCAGCTAATGAAAGGCTGTCCGCTAGGGTCTGTTGGAGTTGCTCATCCATCAGGGTGGATTCAAATGAACATCTTTACCGATTGGTTGAAGCATTTCATTCAACACCCCAACCCGACTCCTGAGTCAAATGTTTTATTGATATTAGATGGCCATTATAGTCACACTCGTAATATCGATATAATAGACATCGCGATGATAGAAAATAACGTGGAAGTTGTATCCTTACCTCCTCATACAACTCATAAGCTCCAGCCGTTGGACAAAACTTTTATGGGACCGTTGAAAACTTACTACAGTGAAGAAATTCATATGTGGATAAGAAACTACAATAGACCTCTAAGTCCATATGATATTGTGGAGCTATTCGGCAGATCGTACTTGAAAGCACAAACAGGTGAGATTGCAGCAAATGGCTTTCGCGTGACAGGACTATGGCCTTTCAATAAAAATGTATTCAGTGATATTGACTACATTGCTGCGGAACAAAATGATGTCAGAGATTGTTGTGCAACCAATATGACTATAGTGGAATCTAGATCTAATACTGACCAAGCCCTAACAGAAATACCTGTAACAGACACAGGTCCTAATGCAGAGCCTGAACCCTCGACTTCCAGACTTAACCCCAGTAGTCTAGATCTGGTGACTCCGTATGCCATATGTCCAGTGCCAGACAAAAGAAGAAATGTGTCTAACAGGGGAAGAAAAGCTGCAGTAGCAGCAGTTATAACATCATCATTCTACAAAAATGATTTGATAGATAAAAATATTAAGAGAGAAGCAAAAGAAATTAAATTGGCCAAGACAAAGAATAACAAGAGAAATAAACGAACAAAGAATAATAAGACTTATTCTGAAGAAGAAGACTTTGAGGAACAGACTTTTATCCAGTTTAACGCAGAGAGTGAACCTGGTGAGCTTATAGGCCACAAATCTCCTGATTCTGCCGATGCGGAATGCATGTTTTGGCAAGGACTTTTTTCCGAGGATAATAAAGTAGAAACTTTGATCAAGTGCATAATGTTTGGGCTTTGGGCACATAGCGATTGCACTGGTCCCGAGTTTGACATATGGATCTGCGACTTTTGCAAGTGAATTGAGCTTTTTTACCCTATTGGAGATAACTATTTAGTTTTGAGATGTTTATGCCAATTTTTTTTTATCAAAACAATGAATTACGCTTATGTTCCATATTTGGGTACCTATTCCATATTTAGGTACTCATTTGCTATTTTGTATTTGTGTTCAATTTTACTTTGACAATTAATATATTTGAAACAACGCTGTTTATTTCTTACTTAAAAATATATGACTGATTAGTAATAACATTAAAATGTTTTCATTTCTATCTATTTTTATTAAAATGTTTTCATTTCTATCTATTGCTATGTCCCTTAAACAAAATGGTATTCCATATTTGGCTACTTTCCTCTACTCATTAAAATATTAAGAAAGTTTTATGTGGGGGAAAGGTTTGTGATATCGATTGAATGTAACCGACATATTAGTTAAGTGAATCTGAATTGATAGTTGACATCAAGTTCGTACTAAGGTTTTACATCGATACCTGCAATGAAGCTCAAATCGATGGTCCAACATTAGGACAGTACCTACTAATAGGCAACATCGTATTGTGCACTACAATACTACCATTTTTAATTTAACCTATGGAGACTAATTTATCAATGGTAAGATACCATACCTATCTTCATATGTCTTTTATAGCCCATTTGCCCGGGTCCAGGCGGAGTGTGCGCCTTCTTCAAACTACTCCTAAGCAAGAGCTGCATTCAGAAATGATTGGCCGCCAACTAAACTAATAATAATATAGCAGATAGCCTATAAACCACAGCCCCTTCGGAGCTCCCACTAAGCTCTCCCAGTGGCAGGATATGCCTTCGAAGTAGGTATGGGCTGCACCTGCCCCAGCAGTACCGATACTTGGTCACATACATAGGTCGAGCAAACCAAGTGACTTTTCTCTTTCGGGTGAAGCTGAAATATTTTTGTATAAAGGAATGAAATCCTTATTCATACATTTGTACTCTGGAACACTTGTCCATAGTTATGCTTTAAGGCCAGGGCCTAATGTAACATTTCAGGTCTCATAATATATTATGTTTAAACATATATGAACTTATTTGTGTTCATAATTTACCAGTGAGGGTTTACCAGATATAAATAATTTGCTGCATCTAGCGCTTATTTTCCCCCCACTGGGGTATAGTTGACATCAATAAAAATGGCGCGAAATAAATTAAATTATACCATGTGCCATCTGTTTATCTTTTGGTTTGAAAAACGGGCATGATACGGTGATACACTTTCCCCTTAATGGATACTTTTCTCATAAATTATAATTTTCTTTAAAGTTTTTGCTCATAGCAATTATATTATTTTATATTGTTTTTACATATTGTTTTGAAACAGTGTCATACTATGATTTCGACATACATACATAAGATATGTTACATTTTATCCAGCTCGCAGTGAAATACCAGCATTTTCTTACGAAATAGTTCGTCGTTCAATTCAATTTCATTGCTAGTAGTGGATGTCAAATGTGCCTAGGTTGAAACAATGCCCCCTAGAAGTACGGGCCGTCAGGCTACGTAATCGTTTTAGCTATGACGTCAGCTATTCGGGGAGTTTTGACATTTCCACGAGGCAGTGCCGATGTACACGGAGATTTCACTTGCGATTTTTTTACTTAAATATGAATAAAACGTTAGTTTTTTGTGAGTGGACGCGTTATAATAATAATATTTAGTCATAACTTGCATTTGTGTCAATCAATTGTATCGACAGTGAATCGACACAAAACGTCACACAACCTAACACCAACCGATAAACATTTCATAGCGAATTTTTTCCAATTATACCGCACGCACCGCATTAATATGATATTTAAATTTAAGAATCATATTTCAAAAGTGGCGAGTGTAGAAGCATTTAAATAGATCATTTCGAAAAGTTTGATAATCGTTTTTATTCGACAGGAAGATACAATGGTTGCAAGCAGAGAGACTGGCCTTTTGGCTTCGGAGCTCTTGTTGAGCACAGTTTCGGGATGAAATCATTTTTTAGGTCAGATTTTGATAAAAAAATTAAAAGGTGGCGTCTGTAGTTAGTGGTATGGATGTTACAGCAACTGATGCACTTTGATTTGCTGAATCTTTTTTGCTCTTGTAACGAGACTTTGTACCGTGGATTTACGCCCACCCTACAGAATGACCAGTCGCTTTGTTTTGTGCCCGAATTACTTTTAACATGAGCTCTTTACGTTTCATAAGCTATTTTTCTGTAATTTATAATACGTTTTATGCGTATAACGTTAATATCAAGCTCGACACCTATGATTATCTCTAGCAATTATGTGTAGCTTTTCAAACGGATGTCACTTACCATTACGATGACTCTGCAAATCGAACTTTTTCGTTACCTTCCTTAAACAGTCTTGTAAAAAAGCTGAATTTTAGTGTCATAGGGCCTGTTTGCTGCATATTAAGGATGCAGTATGAAAGAGGTTTTCCCCCTGCGTTTGATACTAACGTATTCACGAAGCCGTTGTCCGTTTTTACTTTAAAGTATATTGGTTATGACTATGTTCACTATTGCAGGGGAGTAAATTCAGTGCCGTTTACATTTCCGTCTGCAAATGAGTAGTAATGCTTGGTACTGAATTATGATCCAAAATATAAAATCACGACATTTTAGCAACGAAATTCGTCCCGAATCTAAAACGAGTTGATTGTTCGTCGTTTGTTGGCAATAATAAAAAAAAGATTAAATTCATAAAGGTTATTGATTTGTGATCACGGTTCCCTTCTTGGCTATAAATCGGCATAGACAACGTATATCGTCTCTAAAGCTTATTAAAGCAGAGAATAATTGATACGGGAAACTCGATCGTTTTGCGGAATAAGCCTCCGAAAGCAGAATCAAATTGGAATTGTTTACCTTTATGAGTAAATTATTTCCATGGATATAAGTCGGAGATGTTAAAATTTGTCACAACCAGCGTAAATAACAATTAATGATTTCCAACTGCAAGTGGTCACACCAGTCAAGTATGCACTGTGTGCTGGTGTCTGATGAGATCCGTGCATGCTGTGCTCAAGCAAATAAAATAACCTATACAAATTTGTCGTTTTTATAGTCTTTATCCTTCCTCCACCCATCATGATTTTGCTCTAAGTTTTTCCCCCCGATTCGAACAAGACGGGCACACATAAATTTCACTTCGCTTTCTTGAAATAATTCTATTCACTTGAACAAACCAGAACCTGATTTCAAGAACAATTTACCTTATTACCTCATGATTTATCATCAACTTACTCACCTAGGCCGTACACAAAGCAAACATAAATCAGATAGCAAGTAGGTCGTCTCTCTTCGAATCCGGTCAGGAACAATAAAAAAATTAAATTTCCCTACAGAAACACGGAAAAATACTACTGTAGCATTTGAAATGCTTGCTTGACTAAAAATTATTTTGCACTTTGATGTCAGCATCAGGTCGCCTGCAGAAGAAAAATATGCCCTTGACATGGCCGTCACAAGAAAAATATTTCCCTGCCGTGCATCGTTGAAAGCTGAAAGTTGAAATGCCGTCATATGTAGCGGCAATAAAAACAGCATGAGCGCGTGACGTCCCCGGGGAAAATTTTTAGCAGGAAAACAGCAAAGACAAAAAATGTAATTTTCCAGCGGCAAACCACACAATGTCGACGCTACATTAAATTTTCTTTGTTAGTGTGCTTTGAATTTTTGAGTGTCTTTTTTTCGGGCGATTGGCCAAAGTCTTTCCCTTTGCCTATACACACATAACAGCCAGCCGTTACAGCGCTGTTGTCTCTTATTTTGACTGAAAGGAAAAATGCTGGAATCTACGAACGAAGAAACCATGAGCACCACAGGATTATGAGGTTTCTTGGATAATACGAGATGTTTGCAACATAAGGGTGAAGGAACCACAGGTTTTGCTGTAACTCTGATGCCTGTTACCAACAATGGTTAACAGGAAAGCATCATAGTGTGTAGCATAATGGCGGCTGATGACGAATGGGCTGAACCACTCGGATATTACAATATTAAAAAGTCAATGATTTATTATTGCGATGAGGGTGATTAGCCTTTAAGGTGCTTAGAGTGGAGTTAACCCTGTAGTTTGTTGACTTGTTGGAAAAAGTTAACATTAGCTAAGGGACATTTATGAATGGGGCATATGTAAAGCTTTCACACTATTGAGAGCAGCTGCGAGCTATAAGGCCTGAGTGATCCAAATGGAACTAACTAACCAGAATTTTTGAAGCATACAAATTTGCACAAAATTTAGAACCAATGTAAAATTAACATCTTAAATGTGATCCAAAATAAATTCCATCTAGTATTTAATACCATTCAATATGATCCAAAGTAAATTTTATCTCTTCGATTAATTCATCTGCGTAGGGTTAACACAAGGCCCACACTTTCAATTCTCAAGCGAAAGTACTGCTTTTTCGCAAAACAAAGACTTAGGCTCATGCGGCGATTTATAGGGAAAATTTATTGATCGGATTTTCTTTAAATTGTTACCAGAAGTTGTAAATAAATAGAGCTTTCTATTTCTGCCGACAAATTAGAAATGGCTAAATTCTATGCAAATTTATTAAAGAAGAATGCGATTTAAATGCTAATGAATTCTACACTAAGTCTCATGAAGCGTATGACAGATACATTAAAACTACTGGCGAGAATATAATCCGCGACCCTAAAAATTTTTTTTGATTTTGTTAATATGAAGCGGAAAATAGCCGCTTTCTCCTCTTTTATGTTCACTGGAAACTCGATGTTGTCTTCTTCTCCTCAAGAGTTCTGCAACTTTTTTGCTTGCCATTTTCAAGAAGCTTTTGGGTCAGTTAGCATACCAACATTGTATCGATTCCTGGGTGCGACTCAAACAGTTTTTGTCAAAGATATAACTATATCGAGAAATGAAATATTTACTACATTTATGGAGCTTGACAGGAACAAGGTCCCTGGACCTTACCTTGTCCCTCTTACTTTTATGATTAAGTGTGTCAAGCGACTGATCTCAATAATTCAATAATTCTCTCTCAATAATTCAATAGTTCTCTCTCCTCTCGGATATTTCCATCGTATTGGAAATCTTCTTATATTACACCAATTTATAAATCTGGCGATAGACGTTGGTCGACGCTCGACTGAACGAGCAGCAGCATGGATTTAAAAAAGTTCGTTTTACTACAACTAATATTATGGCACTTATTTCTGATATATTATGCAAAATAGATAAAAGGTGACCAAATTGACGCAGTCTATACAGACTTTAGCAAAGCATTCAGCCGAGTTGATCACCCCATTTTTACTAAAGTGGCTTAGCTTCTACCGTCACAATCGCTTTCAATTCGTGAAACTCGAAGATTTCAATTCTGAAAAAGTCCAGGGTAAATCTGGTGTACCTCAAGAAAGTCATCTAGGCCCTGTTCTGAATAATATTATTATATCAGACCTATCGGAGATTTTATCTGGCATCCCTCATTTCTCATTATATGCGGATGACCTCAAAATTTACCATGCTATCAGGTCACTATCTGACGCTTCATTTTTTCAGTCAAAATTGAACTCTTTAGACCATTGGTGGTCCGCAAACAAGCTCCCTCTTAACATTGCCAAGTGACAGGCAATTAGCTTCTCTCGCAAATTTACACGCGTTTATTACATGTACTGCCTTCGCAACACGGCACGTAGTAGGGTTGACAACATATTAGATTTCGGTGTCATCCTGGATGAAAAACTTCGCTTCAATCTATAACACGATAGAGTGCTTTCCCGAGCAAATGAACAACTTGACTTCATCAAGTGACGAGCCAAAGAGCTGAAGAATCTCTGGGCTACTGAATTCTTATATATTTCACTCATGCGTCCTCTTCTTGAATATGCGAGTACTATCTGGAACCATGCTTTCGAAATTTACAGCCAAAGATTTGAAACTGTTCAAAAGCAGTTCAGTTTTGTGCTCTGAGAGATGGTTTCCATCCATATGATTTCGCCACTCTACCACCATACGAATATCGCCTTAAATGTATTAACTTATTATCCCTTGCGTTAAGAAGATTAATGTTTTGCCTGCTTCAGCTTCGGTGTCATCAGAGACGTGGTTAATATCGTTTACTTAAAGAACAAATTTGTACTTATTCAGCCCTTGAGAGTCACAAATTCCCGACCATTTATACGCATTTTGTAAATTAAACTGCTATTCATTTATTTATTATTTTACATCTTATTAATTTGCTACTTATGCGTTTATAGTTTTGTATTCATCTGTAGTTTTTATTTTGCTTTCATATTTTTCGTATTTTTATACATCTACTAACTTTATATCTTGTTTGGTGAAATAAATAAATTTATAAATTTCTTCAAATTACACAGCCACCTTGAATAATTAAAAATATTTTCTTGACAAGAATCGACAATTTGAAAGTGTTTCCCTTTTCAAGTGTCCATAACAAATTTAAATTAGGTACTTACATATTCAAGATACCATTACTCTAATGGATGACAGATAACAAAATTTAAGACAGAAATGAAGGACGCCTAGTTCAGACAACTCTATTTTCTATGTTATAAGCGAAATGAATCTTTCACGGTATTCAAAACAACGACCGCATAGTGGAATAAAATCAGTTACTATATTCCTAATAACGTCTATTAGCATATTCCATGTACAAAATGATATTGAAATCCTGTAATCTTCGAAAACGAACTCAAGGTAAATCAACGAAGTGAATTCACGTCTAGCTATCCATCTTCTAGTACTCTCGATAACTGGGCGAGCAAACAAAGCTATTTCCATGCCTCATAATCCATTCGCGTTCTCTTCGCAATCGCTCTGGGAAATATCATGAATTATTCTGTTTCTTTAATTAAATAAAATGCCAAAGCACGTTGTGATGGATAATGCTTGATATGATGGTACCCTACTCATTCGCTGGCCCGGTGTACTCCCAGTCCCAGTCTCAAACATTCTTATCAAATACTTTAAATTTTGCAGGCACCAAACGAGTAAACAGGAAACTCTCCTGGCTTTTGCAAACGCGAATCGAAACGGAATTCGAGGTAACAGAAAATACGAAAAAATTAAATCAACGGTCGTGCCCTGCACTTTTCACTCGCTATCACAGAGTCATCATTAAGCCGAGTAGTGAAACGATCCAAGCGTTCCCGTCATCATCACAGGTCGAGACTGGCCGTAACAAAGTGAACGGTTTGCCAAGCTCTTCCCGCAAACAGAAACATATTAAAAGTCTTCAAAACAAAATACCCAGGAGTGGAGATGTCTTCATTTTGGAGCCCTTGAGACAGCAGCAGGAGCAGAAAAAAAACACTAAATAACTAAAACCACTCAAAGCGTCTCATGGGACGATGGGACTTTTACCATACCTGTACACTAACGAATGACGGCCGGAGTTAGCCACCGAAAATATCATACTTGGATAACTTGTAGCCGTTATAAATAAAGTTGGTCAAAGGATGGTCCAGGCGTCCACTATCTGAAGTTTCTTGATCGTGGTTGATCAAAAGAGTTAAGTTTAGGGTTTTTTTACGAATCAAACTGCCTCGAGATATGGTAGAAGAAGGTAAGAAATTCAATTCCAATGTGCTCTATAGCGTTTTTATAATTTGCGAGTTTGCTAAACAACAGCACAGGATTTTTTCTTTGATGTAGTAATTAAAAATATTCTGAAACTTTTTTTCTCTCGATACTATGAAAATCTTATAACTTTTTCTGTACTTATTGAATGAGAAAACGAACATTTGGTATTATTTTTCCGGGAACAGTAAAAGCGGAAATGTTCCCTGTGTTCTTTTGATTTTTTGATTGACATCCTGATTTCGTCCTTCTTTGTATACAACTAGTGTTTGAAAAATATCGTGATTTATTGAAACAGTGATTGTGATTTTCAAATCACTGTGATTTCAAGCAGTGATCTTTAATCACTGCAGTGATATGGAGAATACATGTGATGAACAGAGCTTAATTCAAAGGTACAAAATAGAATGATAGCAATAGCTTGATTATAAGAGCAAAAAAACCAATAGAAGTAAATATTTTTCACTTCGGATTTTTAATGGTTTGAGAATAAGAAGCTTAATATGTATTGCATCACATCATATCTACTATAAAAAAAAACTCTAGCGCACCTGAACCGCTAGAAACACTAATGTTTGAAGAACAATAGAAGAATCGTGCAGATTTTGAGTGCATATTCTACCACACGAGCTGCTTATTACAGCCAAACTGTTTCAAACGCCTCGTTTGACGTTTGACCATTATCGCTCATATGGTGGAAAGGTTTCAGATATTACCATTGGCATGAATTTTAAAGTCTATGAGAGCGAAACACTTGTTAACTATACTTGTTATCAGTTGCTTATTTCACAAAACTTTGAAAGCAGCATCTCATATAACATCAATGAAGAAAATGCTCAGTACCTGCAGCACTGTAATTGAAGTTGGTGTTTGGGGCTGCGATCCGAAAATGTTGCAGAGCTTTGGGAACTGAAACATTGGTTATTTATTTTCATTGTAAATGTTTCCGGTATGAATACTAACTGTAAGCATTTATTGATACTAAAGTAGCACAACCGACTCGTACTGGCAACCTTTTGCCAGTATCAAAGCCAAGAATATATCACATCTGCTACACGTTGAAATTAACCTACTCTGCGAATTTCGTCTCGATCCGATGACTGCACTCGAACTTATAGGAGTATAAAGAAATTGAGGGTTACCAGCCGCGAAGTTTTTCAAATAATCGAAAACTTAATATTTGCTGTTTATTGTCAATACAGTATCAGTACCATTTGAAAATTTCACGATAAAATCGCTTAATAAAGATATTGCAATTAAACACAAAACCAACAATGATGGCTTTTCAACCAGATCGACCTGAATAATGCCTATAATAGTTTCCAATAATTGTGTGAAATTCGTATTGGTTTTATGACTGCACTGCAAGTTAAAGGGCAACAAGCTTTATTTTCCTGAGCGAATTTTCAAAACCAAAGACACAAAAATTACCATAGCTGGCAGCACCAATCGAATTATTCAACCAAATTTCTATCAGACACGGCTCAGAGTAAGGTTCAGCTACTGTGTCAATTTCATGAAAATCTGGTAACAGAATCAGAATTCATAGAGCAAATAGCAGTTGTTTTTTCTTTGTAATTTTTCAAGACAGCATCACTAGCACAGAGTTGCCCATATATCAAAATCGCTACTATTAGACCTGGTCCTACTTAAGTTCAATGTACTCTGTAAATTTCAAC
The DNA here is from genome assembly GCA_963978885.1 of Nemotelus pantherinus. NCBI lineage: Eukaryota > Metazoa > Arthropoda > Insecta > Diptera > Stratiomyidae > Nemotelus > Nemotelus pantherinus. The sequence goes on along the minus strand of OZ022264.1, from coordinate 24,441,079 downwards.
TGTATCTGATTATTGGCTCGTGAGTTCCCGTGAAAAGAAGTTTTTGATGCTAAAAATATAGGTAAATTGGGAAAGGGTTGACGTTCTTGTCCAACATAAAATTTCGAAAGTTTTTCTTTGACTGTGTAGATAGAGCATAAGATTTGTATACAAAATGGTTTTTATTGTTAGAAACGGACATTTTTTAGGAGATTCGATGGTTTGAATGTTTTCACTTTGAGTGCCTGCCGTAGCTACAGGGTTGCCTGCATTTTCATCAAAAACTATGCCAGTATGTAAATTAGTAACATTAATATGTATGTTTCATAATGATTTGATAATCTAGTAAAAAGTAATCGCAATTCAAAAATTTTCAACTTTTCCCAATCTCATTTTAGGCGCCTAGCGCACACATAGGGTTAAAAATTTCAAAAACATTGTCATATTCACATTAAAAACACGTTCAGAATTTACTACATAAACTTTATTTTTGCAAAAGTTATTTTTTGACAGAATAATAGGTATATTTAAAATATCACTAAAATAGCGGCCGACGCCAAAGGTTTAAAGATTATTAGCTTTTTTTGAGACTTGGCAGTATTCCGCATATGTTCCAATGTATCCTGAAAATTTCAGTTCAATCGGATGGCGCGTTCTTGAGATTTTTTCACTGAAATTTGTTGATGATATATATATATATATATATATATATATATATATATATATATATATATATATATATATATATATATATATATATATATATATATATATATATATATATATATATATATATTTATTTTATTTATTTGGTACGTATTCAATACAACAGGCAAGACTGCCCAATTACAGATTGGATACCACGAACAAAATAAAATAACAAGAACTAAATGATAATATATAAATATAAGTACATAAAATAATTAAAGTTAAAATAAAATAAAAAAAGTAATAAAAAATATAAGTAAAAAATTTAGTAAAGTAAAAAAGAAAGAGAAAAAAAAAATCCATTACAAACACGAATGTCCAATTCCACAATAATCGACCTAATAAAAATAGTGAGTAAATGAGTAAATATAAATATAAGTATGTAAAAAAAAACAAATAATTAAAGTGGTAAATTAAATAAAGTAAAATTAAGTAGAAAAAAAAGAAGAAAATTAAGAAAATAGAAAATAAAGCTAATTAGAAAAATATATAACTATATATAAAAATAAAAATATACAAAAAATTCAAGTAATAAATAAGAAAGTAAAGTTAAGTAGAGCAAAAAAGAAAAGAAAGATCCATTATAAATAAGAAAATTAAACTAATTAAATAGGATCAAAAATTTTACTACGAACCATATATTTGAATATGGCAATAGATTGTGGAAGAGGACCAAGTTGAAGACTATTGTGAGTACGTAAGAGTCGCAAAACGGGAGAGTAGAAGAAAGTGTCAGTACGAGCATACGGCACTTCAAAAAAAATAGAGGACCTGATTGGCCTTACGGAGTCCCGCTCAATGAACCAAAATACTATTGAGGATGAAAGGTAGCCGCGACAGATTTTGAACAGGAAACACTCATCCAAGTAAACTCTGCGCTACTCAAGGAGAGGAATGTTGAGAAGAGATAGACGCTCACTATAAGGTAAATACGGCAGACTATATTTAAAAAGTAAAGTACGTTTAAACCTGCGCTGAACTGATTCAACAGCGTCAGCGAGCTATTTGAAACGAGGACACCACACTTGACTGCAGTATTCAAGTACAGAACGGACTAACGTAATAAACAGGTGGACACAAGTAGAAATACTAAATGAATTGTGGCAGGAACGAACCACGAAACCAGCAATTCGAGAAGCTTTTCTAGTTATAGTAAGGACATGAACGCCGAATTTCAGTTTACGATCAAATGTGACCCCAAGATCTGAGAAATGATCGACACAAGAAAGGAAAGTACCATCAATAGCATAAGGAAAGACATGAGTGTGAAGCTTATGGGAGAAAGACATAGAAAAACACTTGGAAACATTAAGGGACAAACAGTTAATGTTACACCAACCAGAGAGAGCATGCAAATCATCCTGAAGAAGGAGAGAGTCATCAGTATTTTTGATTACCCGGAAGATTTTTAAATCATCTGCATATAGAAGACATGAAGACTTTAAAACCGTGGGAAGGTCATTGATGAATAGATTGAACAAAAGTGGTCCTAAAATGGAACCTTGAGGAACACCAGAAGAAGGGGAGAAAGGTGAGGACGAGAAGCCAAAGAGGGAGACAATACAAGTGCGATCAGTTAAAAATGAAGAGATCCAGGAAAGCAAAGGTTCACGAATGCCATAATGCTTCAGTTTGATAAGAAGCAGTTTATGATTGACAGTGTCAAAAGCTTTGGCAAAATCAGTATAAATGACATCAACTTGATTATTGCTGTCAATTGCAAAAACGACTACATGAGTAAACTCAAGAAGGTTCGTAGAGGTGCTCCGGCCTTTTACAAAACCATGTTGTTCCGCTGCAAAGACACAAAAGAGGGAATCATAGATACGATTGTAAACAAGGCGTTCCAAAATTTTGGAAAAGCAAGGAAGAATGGAAATAGGGCGATAGTTAGAAGCAAGGTTCCGATCACCCGATTTGAAAATGGGAAGAATGTTAGAGAACTTCCAAGAGGATGGAAATTGACCAGCACAGAGACTGACATTGAATAAGATTGCTAAAGGGACGCAAAGTGAAGAAGCAAGATTTTTTACAAAGAAATTGGGAATTCCATCCGGGCCCGGGGAACAGTTTGAGTCAAGAGAGGACAAAAGCAATTCAACCTCTACTGGGTTAATTATGATTGAGGAGAGGCAAGCAAGGAAATCAAAGGAAAAGCAGTCAGTAGCAGGAATCAATGGAATAGTGTAAACAGAAGAAAAAAATAAAGCAAAGAGATTGCAAATGTCAGGAGGGTTGGAAGCAGTAAAGTCATTAAACACTAAGGAGTCAGGAAGAGAAGAGGAAGCTTTTAAGGAGCGTACAAAAGACCAGAAAAATTTAGGGTTGTTCGAGTTTAAAGAACATTAAACAGACGAGGAATAGTTGAGTAGTGCTACTCTAATTTCTTTCTTGGCAGAGGAACGTAAACGGGAGAAGCTAGCATAATCTTCACCCGACCGAGAAATCAAAAATTTCAAACGCGTTGAATTTTTATCTCTAAGAGCACATTTTACCCTCGCAGTAAACCAAGGGGGGTCACGGGAGCGACGAGAACTGAAGACAGGAGTATACGACGAGATCAAATCAGTAAGAATACCGTAAAATTTGGATACAGCAGAGTCAATATCGAGACCACGGAAGCAATCAAACCAATTAATTGAATTCAGATCATTAGACAAGCAGTCAAAATTAGTTTTTTTAAAGTTAAACCGGCGCGCAGTGGATGATTTAATACGATTCGAAAAGCTAACAGACAAATTAATTGAAACGGGAGGATGATGGGGATCTGGGTGCGTGTAGGGTATTGGAACAGAAGATAGAGAAATCGAAGAGGACTCAACATTAGAAAGGATGAGGTCAACGATATTGTTATTAGCATTAGGGAAACAGTTAAATTGAGAAAGAGAACAGGAAGAAAGAAAAGAAGATAAGGCAATAGAAAGGTTGTTGGTGGACATAATACGAAGAAAAGAAGAGTCCCATTGAACAGAAGGCATATTAAAGTCGCCACAGATAATGATTGAGGACGAGGGATAGTTGCTACTAAGGTAAGTGGAAAGTTCAGAAAAGAACTTATCATAAATCGAGAAGGACAAGTTACAGGGAATATATAAGGACGCAACAAACAAAGAGGATGGGCGACAAAGAGATGGAAACAGCAACACATTCAACAGGTGGACTAGGCATAAAATCAGCGCAAAGTTTACTGTTGAGAGCCCTAAGCACAGCAATAAGCACGCCACCACCATCAGCCTTATTGGATACCAAACGATTGCGATCACAACGGTAAACATTGTATGCAAGGAAGAACTCGGAGCTAAAAATGTCGTCAGTCAGCCAAGTTTCCGACAAGCAAATCAGGTGATCATTTTCAAGAATAGCAGCAGTTTTAAAGTCATCAAGTTTGGTCCTCATGCCACGAACATTTTGGTAATACAGAGATAATTGTTTGCGCTTAAGAACTAGGTTCGAGCTCTCCGGTTGTTTGATGATCGAAAATTTCGCCGGTTTTCAAAAATTTTGACTAACGTACCGGGAGGCCAAAATTTGGAGTCAGCGACAATATCGAGGTTGGCAGGCAATATTATTTCTATGTATATATATATAGAAATATGAATTTTTGGCCAAAGTGATTTTAATACTAATGTTCTTCTTCGAGCACTAGTAGCAACTCTAGTGCACAGGAAACACTAGAAAGACTGATTTGCGAAGAATGCGGAGGAAATGCATAGATTGCGTTCCATATTGAATATGAGTGAAACGTATACTAAGCCACGCTCTTGTACTCACGACTAGATCATCACACTAGCCACATATGTATATATTATCTGAAAATTTAATGATCACATTTCTCAGTGCGCAAGTCACTTAAGTTTCGATAGTGATCACTACATCGGAAGCTATAGGGGCGGAAAGATTTCGAGGGCTACCGCCCGGAAAATTTGAATACATAAGAAATTCAAACAGTTATTGCTTGCTCCGATTATAAGAAACATATGAAAATGCAATGATAGGATCGCTAGGTACAATAACGAAAAAATTACCGGTTCTAGCAGTCCTTCGCTGGCACTGAACGTTGACGAACTTTCTCCAAGAATTTCGTTTAAATCTGATTAATGGATCGGAAATTATAGGCATGAATAGATTTTGGCGATCGTCACCCAAAAAATTTCGATATTTAAGAAAAAGTTAACCAGTACCGTGGCCAAAAATTCATCAAACTTGTTTTATGTCTAGTTCAAGTTTCTTTATAGATTTCATTTCAATTCGGTGGCTGCATCGTTAGTCATAGCGGTATGAAGACTTTTAGGATTGCCGTAAGCATCAAAGTTCATAGTTTACTTATGTTCAGTGCAGCATGGTATCAACGTAAAAATTGATTGATCTTTTGGTGAAAAAGCGACCAGAATCATCGTAGTTAGCAATTCTATCCGAATTTCACAACCGAAAATCTGTCAAATTTGGCTTGCACTAAAATCAGCTTATAGTGTGAATTTCGTTTTCATCTGATGACTCCACCAAGACGATATTTCGAGATGGCATCACATGCACAGGGCTGCTCACATTTTGAATTACTTTTTCTACTCAAAGTCAATACATCCTATGAATTTCATAGTGATCTGATGATCCGGTTGTGAGTGCTTGCGAACACTACATGCAGTTGTTCAAAGTAGCTAATTTAGTGAAGGGTGTCCTTGTAGGCTGAGGAATTTTGTACAGTTGAAACTGAATTAGAATTATTAAACATTTGCAGTTTTTTCAAGGCATTTTTGCTCTTATCTACCGTGCCTAGAGAGTCGCCCGGATATTCATCATAAGTCATACATATGTACCGATTCTTTATAAGCTGTAATTTGTTCTTTGCACTTCGTTAAGACCTGACATTTTACACACCTTGAAATTTTATAGATTTCTTTGCTTATTTTTAAGCGCTCAACGCCCGCCTTTTGCAAAAAAAAATCCAGGGTGTTGTCATAGCCAAACATAGAAAATTACCAATTTTCATTTCGTATACTTGCTTTTCCGAAGTTCTCCTTTGCATAGAAATCAAGGGGTACCAGAAAATTCATTAAAATATCTGTCACCTCAAAAGGGTTGAGTATCTCTGTGTTTTAGCTTGACACAAACCTACTTCTTATGCTCATCAACATATTTTCTGATCACATCATGCACTTCCGAGCCAATCTCACTCACAAAATCCGACTCCACAATAAGTTCCAAATTCACAAGATAGGAAAAATTGCAGAGAAATCACAGCAAGTGGAATGATACTGAACAAAAACTCAACGATCGAAATCACCGATTTAAAAGTCACAGAGAAAAGTGACAGCAAAACATCACAGCGAAAAGAAAAGTCAGTGGACAGAATCACAGTTTGACGTGACTTTCGATTACAGTGATTTCAGTCGCGCTGATTTTTCGCTGTGATTTACTTCGAAGAGATTTTGTTCTTTCACTTTCATTTTGGAATAACTAGTCACTGCTGCTACCAGCTATTTTCCATTCACTGTGAAAAATATCAGTTATTGACATATCGGCCCAACAATGTTTACATCATTGACAATCACTAAATTTTCCATTTTCAATTTCTGGAAAAATCACAAAAATCTTAATCAAAGATTTTCTGACAAGAATATCTGTTTCTGTTGCTCAACAAATACAATGTTCTCACCAATTCCTTATAACAAGCCCATAAGCTAGTTCAATACCACTTGTCAGCATTCTCACAAAAACTACCCGTAAAAGGCACAATAACGAGCCGCATTTCTTTGATACAAATCAAAAAGCCAAAACGCTTACAACCGACATCCTTTCAACCAACAATAGTCCCAAAAGCCATAAAGAAAACTTTTCCTGGCTTCAATCGAACGACAATTAAATGAATTGCAAAAGCAAAAACCCAAATTTAACCTATCATGTCATCGTATCCTTACGGTCTTCGTAGCACAGTAGGGAAAAAAACCCGAAACCACAAATTTCAATTGTGAATGGTTTTCTTTTGGCCTGAACGTGTCAATTATTCCTGCAAAGTGAGCACTCTGAAAGGCATCCTTCGGACTCAGAACAGAGACGAGATGCTGAATAACACGACTGGCCAACAAAAATGTGGAACATTTCAACAAGCATCGAAGACAAGAAAAATGTCGTTCCAGGAACCATCCTGTCAGTTGTCATCGATATGTCTTGATTAGAGCGACACGGTTTTTGTATGGCCAGAAAGAAGGAGAACGACGACAGCAAAATGGAAAAAGACGCGTTTCTGTGGCCGAGGACCCATTGATCAGCCTACAGGCGACATACAAAGATTCAATTGCTGGCTTTCTGTTCCTACCTTTTGACCACGAACCTATTCTTCTTCTTTTCGTTTTTGATGTCCTAGAAAAAATCGACAGTTGCAGGAAACTTTTATGTTTGGCACTCAAACGATTTCAGGTGTCCGTTGTTTTTGTTGACGAATACCTACCCTGTCTCGGTGAGCAAATTCGAATAAAGTTTTTCAACAATAACATAGATATATCTCCTTGTGACTTTTGATGCTGATTATAATTGCTGAGGCAGATGATTTATGGCCCGGCGGCGAGTCATCAATCATCGTAGTGATGAACATGAATTAGGTTAGTAGTTGTTCGATTTCATGTAGGACATGAGCTGATGTTGATCTCGAAGGTTCTTCGTCCTAGTGGGAACATCTTTTTTATCGCTACAATTGCCTGTCCCTATTCTGTGTTCAGGGAATAGAGTTTGTGGGGTAGTGACTACTACAATTGATTTTAAAGCTGGTGAAGTGAGAATAGTATCGTTCATCAATTGTGGTTTTCGATCAAAAAACCCTCTAAAAACCTAAAAATTTGTCTCTAATAGGAAGATCCTAACAATGTAAATATTTCAACTATCTGAAGATCAACGAAGAGATATGACTTTATCAACAACCTATGAAAATAATTAAGTTTTTTAACACCACGATGCTTCGAACCACTGTTCCAGGTCACTACGTTTGTCCGGAGAAAAAACACTCTAATCTGTTTCGAACGAAAGTGCAATTCAACGCTTTGCTCGTAACTGCAGTTTAAGTACTCAGCAAAATAACAAACTCATTTCTCGACCCACTTCTCGACCCTGACCCACTTGCTACCATTCATTTTCAACGCTTCTTTGCCTCTTTCTACCGTAAGCCATAACTTTGATGAATGACACAAACCACTCTATGACTTATTGCAAGCAACCACGAAAATGTTTTCTCGTTGCATGCACTATTTCTCTTCTCATTTCATCCAACCAAGCGAACTGAATCCTTATTTTTTCGAAGCACCACATTGCCCAGGCATTCGAGGACAGCACTAAATTCTTATTCCATGGTGCAATACCAGCATCAACATCACTACAGTTGCTGCAATCTACGAGTCTATTACCTGGAATTGAGCAAATATCACGTTCTGTTTTATTCAGTGCTAGAGGAAACTGGGACCAATTCGCAAGATGACTTGCAAATTTAACGGCTGTCATCAGTTTTATCAGTCACGCTACGTACATTCCGTTTAGCTACTGCAATGGTTGCCCAAGTCATGGTAGTGATAGTGGTGGAGCCTCTTGAATAATCGTTTAACTCCATTGTCGGTGCAGTTGTTGGATCTCGAGTGTGGAATGAACGAAATCTACCAAGATAGTTGATTATGTGTCCTCGCTGTATATTCAGCGTGGATAAAGGAACAAAAGAAAACATCATCGTTGCACTACTGATTCTAATTCGGCCAGCTTTCTAATTTCAGACCGTTGTTGAATAAGACTACCGGTGGAAGAGCGTATGTGTGAATTGCACTGATTAAAAATAAAGAAAGAAATTTTGCAAAAATAAAAATAATTATGTTGCTACATTACCAGCTGGGCAGATGGTTCAACAAATCAAAAATATAAGATTATAAGGAACGGCGACGATTAACTCGGGACATAAATTTGCAGAGAAGTACTCTAAACGAAGAAACTTAGAACACGGATTGCCAGCGTCCAGCGTCCAGCGTAGAGGTGCCTTGTGTATCGTCTGTAGCTACCACACGGTGTCTGAAGATGCCATTTAGGTAGAATTGGGAGTTACCCGATAGAATTACTTGCGCGGGATCGCAGAAAAGCGCTAAGCCGAATGGAACAAAAGTTCTAGTTAACGCACGTATGTAAACCTTCCAGCTTCAGCAACAAGGCTAAAAACGAAACAACAAAGGTCGTTGGACGGCAAGACTGATAAGTCCTCTGAACCAATAGATGAGCAAACGGTGAGCATTTACTTATGCCAGTTCCTAACGGATCATGTTTATTTCAGAACGAAATGGGTACACTGTACTGTCGGTACTGTGCTGATGAGTATGATAATGCTTGCCAGATATTTTGTGGGTACATTCGGTTTGCAAGTCTGAGGAGCAGCCTCGAGTCGACTTTCGGCTTGGTCACGCCATAGTTGATCTTGGAAACGATGCTGCATAACGAGGATCACTTTCGCACAATCTCAAAATACGTTGGGGAAATACAGTGCACAATAACGAGCCTAGAGAAGGGTTGGAACCTAAGGGAAGGGTTCTCTTGCCGAACCACAAGCTGCAGTGGCGTTTGAAGTAAGTGAGCACCCATGGGTGAGCTAGCGCGACCTAGTTGAAGTAATACGAGAGCGGATTCCTGCACGGATCCTTCATGGTTTGTAGATGGACGTATTTTTAGTTAAAATTAGAAAGTAGCAATCATACGCAACCCGTAGCTTGGGTACGTGGGTATCTTTTGAACAATTTTTTTTTGTCATCCACAGCAACAAAAACAAAACAGTGCCACCTAAGAAGGCAATGATGACTGTTCAGGTCTTCCTGAAGCAAATTTACCTTCTGAAAAAGCCAGTATTCACTACACGAGATACAGATAGGTACACACGATAAAAACTGCAATAGTAAGATCATTTATTACCGTACTTTCCTGGTACTTGATGTAGCAAACATTCTAAATTGAGTATAAAAATCCCAAGGTATTGCTAAATCAAGAAAGAACGACAACAGGAAATTGTTCAGCGTTCCTTTTTTATAATCAATTTTTACTTCAGGTCTCTGCACGCAATAACCACCTGGATCTCTTTATGCAGCATAAACTGTAGCTATCACTGAAAATATTTTGCCTTACTCTGACTCAAATCGAAAAGTAGCTCAAAACTTAAAAAATCAAACATAAATCAATCAAATTAAGCACTTACGGCTTACATTATATAGAAAAAAAAATAATCTTGAACCTAAACTCAACCGAAATTTCCTCAATCTAACGGTGTTAAATACTCCTTACATTATCACCTCAATAGAAAGGACTGACTTGATGTTGTATCCCTGCGACATCCAAAGGTCTAAATTTTTTTGGAAACAATCTTTCATTTGCCTTCTATAATGTGCCCCCTTATTTATGATTCTTTAAAACCACCTGTTTCAAGCTACCAAGCTCCGTGCTATACATTTCGGGAAGAATATATATAAAAGAAAAATGCGATAAAACCAACAGGCCAAAATAGCATAACCGATATATTTTAAGTTTTTTGTGCTAATTAAACTTTCATATTAGCTAATGAATGTACAATAAATATAAAAAAAAATTGATTAAATCCAATAGACGTTGAAAAATCATGTTGACTAGTAGAAAACTACACCCAATTTATTAAATTTGAAGTAGAATGTAATTTGGCTTCTTTTCTTTCACTTCTTTTTGACATTTTCTCTTTAAGGTTTCCTATTGGATCGGGATTCATTTTCTGGCCAAGGAAGTGCCTCGATACCAAATTCTTCCCTAAAATTGTGTTCCTGGAAAAGAGAAAACACTTCAGCTGATCAAATTTCATGGTGATTTTCATGATGAACGAGCACGGTGGTATGGTGCCGGATCATCCTGGAAAATAGGATTGGGATATGCTCCATTCAAATCTTCCAAGGAAGGAAGTAGGCCTTCGGTGATAATCGATTTGTACCTTTCGGCATTAACAGTTTCGCGTACTATCATAACACTGGCAACACATGTTCCGGTAATGCATTCCTATACCATTTTGTGCGAGGTCGTTGGTTGAATACATTCGTTGTTGTCCTGTTCGCCTTTTCTCCGCGCGAACTTTCAAGGCTCCACCTGAACCAGTCATATTAGACTTTTATTCGTCGCAGAAAACAGTTCGCTTCCAGTCTGTAGAGGTCCAATTTGGCCTCTTCTGGCAACAGCTAAAACGTGTCTGTAACATTTTCTTGTTGAGTAACCGCTTTTTTGTTGGAGTTCGACACTCTAGTTCCATCCCGGTCAACCTCTTTTGCACCATCTGAAGAACTGAGCGCCGCCTTGATAACGTAGAGTTAGTAAGAGTAATTGTGCCGCACTTAAGAATCCGTTCGATAAGACGGAGAACTTCAGATGACTGTTTCATCCCGCTACCTTCCTTCATCGGTACGGTTTCAGTTTGGTATATTTTCATAAAATGCTCCATATTGTCCAATTACTACAGCCAATAAAATATTTTCTTGTGCCCATGCTACATATGTCATATTTCTCAACACTTAATTGCTCGTATATAGCCATAAATTTTCACATGTCACTTGTTACTAATTTAATGCTAGCTACAGACCCATCCTTGTATACCTTATCTAGAGGTTGTCCAGGAAACTACTTAATGACATCATAAAAATAATTTTTGGATTTGACATTTAGGAGGGATTGAAAAGAATATGTGGCGCGAGGGTTTTTTTCTGCGCCGGGTGTATGTTAGTCTTTTTCATCATGTTAAACTTTGAAACTACCAAAATTTATGAAGCAAATTAAATTAAACTACTTTTAACTTCATTAAACCAATGACTATACTTTTCTCTTGTAAGTACCTCGAACTTACCGGGGAGTGGACATCACGAACCAGTGTATGGAGAAGCAACTGTTCATTTTTTAACATTTCTTAACCTGTATGTCTCTTTCTTGCATCTTCTTGGTAGCTCTTGAATTATCTTTAGGTCATTGAACGATTTTTTGGTCACTTTTAAGCTACCGGGCTTAAGAACCGTCCAATCTAGAAAAAACCAAATCTCCGTTTGAGTGCTTCCGTTTCTGTGACGTTTTTTTCGGGACAGGTGTCACAGTAAAACCACAGAATTCTTCTCAAATCTCTTTCATCTTTATGCCTAGTATTATACTCTTCGCGAAACGAATTCAATGGTCAAATCCCATACAAAAAGAGCTTTTCAATTCGTCAGTAAAGCTCTTTTGTATGGGATTTGACCGTTGAATTCGTTTCGCGAAGAGTATAGTACTAGGCATTAGCTGGGATGCAAGGGGACAGTTTTAAGTGGCTTCTGTATCTGTTCAAGAGAAAAGGGTTGGTTCGAGCGCCACTCGCTTTAACTCCAAAAACTGCTACACTTGGAAGCGATAAGAAAGCGACGAACTTATATTTCGTTGTAAAATGATGGGACAGTCTACAATTTTTCTGTTTTGAGAAGCTGTACAGTACAGAAAACACCCGAGTACCTGCACTTCTAAACTAATGAAATATTATTGAAATAGCAAAGGAAAAAAGATTTCTTAGTTACGTTTTGATAGTTTTTTATTAACAGATAATACATTGGAATATTAGAAGTAAAAAAATAGATATTTTGGTGCATAGTTTTTCTTTATTTTAACAATTCAAAATGGATTGATTTTCACTTACTTCCTATCACTTCTAGCACTCTATTTGGTACATTGAAAAAAAATCTACATGGCGCCCAGAGCTATGTAACATAGCGCATTATTTATGGCTCCATACGCTATGTAAATAGTACTCTGAGCTATGCAAAATGGCACCCAGCGCCATAATGTCAGAATCTATATAGCGCGTGGTCCTATGTAACATGGCGCAGCATTTATGGTCCCACACCCTATATACATAGTACCCTGAGCTATTCAGTATGGCTCCCAGTGCCATAATTACATGGCGCAGAAATTATGGCCCCACAATTAATGCTACGTGCGGCAGAATACATGTCAGTGAGGGCTATAGTGCATTGCTCTGAGAGCTATATTTTATCACAATTTCGAAATCGGCTATGTACATGGCGCCAGAAGTCTACAAATTATGGCGTCTGGCGCTATGTATTTTTTTTAGTGTAGAGTTTTAAAAAGATGTTTAATATATTGTTTATATGCTTTGATGTTTAATATATTGTATATATTAAACATCAAAGATGTTTAATATATTGTATATATAAAAGAGTTTATATGCCGTTTGAGTTTATATTCTGTGAGTAGTGATGGATTAGATGCTGAGATTCTGTGTGATCTCGTGTTGATGTCAAGCAAACTGTAAAGTGACAAACAGAAATATTACCCAGAAGTAATTACCTGCGAAAGAGATTAACAAGTTTGATCATTTATTTTGCAATTATATTTAGTCGATCCAAAAGTTTTTAAGCTAGACTATTTATGAAACCGATTTCGGTCACATTTAGGCAGAAGATGTTCTTACTAAAATATTTCTTCTCTGACCTTCAATCCTAAAATAACTATCTGGAAGTCATTTCGAAGTTCTATGTGTGGAACAATCATTTTCAAGGTCTACCATGTTTTGGACCTGTACAAATATATCTTGCTCAGGAAAAATATTGGATTTCTTTTCACAACTTTACTATATGAATTCGAGTTAGTAAAGCACCCATATTTTGTACACTCTAGAAGTGGTTAACACTAGAACATCAATGGCCGTAACGTCAGAAATTCGAAGAGCATTAATTATAGTTTGATTTGTTGCTTTACTATTGCTTCGAATTTTTGTTGATTCGGTGCATCTTTTGTCTTGAGGTGTTGACTAAAATTTTTGTATATTTTCGCTTTTCTACTATTATTCGTCATATTGACATTGGACGATATCAATACCCCAAATACTGATATTCAATTGATAGAGCTTTAATTTCAAATTTTTAACAAAGACTGTGTTTAACAGCGATTTGCACAATGGTAGGTAATAATGACAAAAGGTAATAATGCTTGATAAGCCCAAGTGTAGAAGAATTTGAAATTCTTTCCTGGAAGCTTTCTTGTGTTTAGATTTTTCTTAATATAAGTATACTAGTACTTCTTATATTAAGTATACTTAATATAAGAAATTGGAAATGAAAGCGTAAGGAAGTCAAAAAGAATGATTCACGCTAAAGCCTGATTAGGTAAATTTACCATGTCTTTCTTTTCCAACAAATTAAGGGAGTGTGCAGAGCTTTGTAAACTACTGTATAAGTTGGGAATGTGCGAATACCTTTCTTAATGTCAAATTAAATTCATGAAATCTTTTTAAGCGATTTTCGCATGAATCGACGTATCAAGTCTTTCCATCACTCAACGCAGCTCAGTAGGTCTAGACACAAAAACACCCTCTTATGTTCGAACAACAGTATCCACTTAGATGCTCGAGAAGCCTCAAGATACTATTTTCAGACAGTCTAACGAGAGACTCCACCTGCTTATCTCGAATTTCCGCTTGAAAAGCACTTAGTCATCGCAATGGCAATAATTGTCGAATAGCAACTAATCCATACTTCACTAATGTCAATAATTGCTATTGTGTCCTGGCAATCGGTTTTCCGATATAAACGCTCAAACAATGACTCTACACATCGATATCAAACACATCAAACGCTTGGGAGAGGCAAACAGTGCACTCGTGTTTGCTGCCTGCCTACAATTCGATAGTATTAATTCATAGAGAGAGGTGTATTCCGAACCCGCTTGATGACAAACTGTACGACGTATGGCCTGTACAACATTTTCCTTCTTGTGACGTTACCCGGCACCAAGATGTGCATATGTTGCCATTGAACCAGAAGAATAGATTCATCGTATGGGAGATGCCCGGAACTTGGCCTTACGCAGCCACATCTTCCGAATGCATAATGGTAATTATCTCGTGTTATTAGATCTGCCCTTGAATGGGTAGAGAGTGTCAATGGCAGGAAGAGTGGCGAGAGTTTGGTAGTCCTTGACCACCCCATCGATATCAGCATATGGTTACGTGAGAGCTGTTGGGCAAAGAGGTAGTTTTCATATTGGGGGCAAAGAGGTAGTTTTCATATTGGGGGCAAAGTAAAATCATTGTGGAGGGAGCTATTTTTAAAGAATACAAAATATATTTTTTGCCATTTACTGCATTCCAAAGATATTGCGAACTGATCCCTCTATCCTTAAAACAACCAACGGTAGGCCAATTTCGATATATTGATAAACGTCCAGTGCCTGCCAACAATAAAATTTTTTCTAAAAAAAAATATTCTAACTTCGCAAATGCACAGCCGCCTCTGAGTTTCTCCCTATCAGTAAACGACCAATATTCACCGACAATTCGCGAAATCCGTCTGTTCGTGATATGTCCCAGTACGAGTCCGTGGCAACGTTTCCCAGCGCTGTACGATTTTTCGAACGGTTCTCCTGAATTCAGGCATCCTTAAGCCATTAATCCTATTTGCGGGCAATGGTTTTTAAAATTTCGAAGGGTGCGTGTGTGCATATTTCCGCCATTCACGAGAACTGAAGGCTTTGCACGAGCTACAAAGTATGTGAGACGGTCGGTTCGACAGGGCATCACTCCCGGGTGGGAAGTTGATTCGTTGCAAAAACCACCTTCGATGAGCTGCGAACTGATCGAAGTTCATTATGACCGAGTCGGATTCGAGCCGAGAAGATAGGATTTTAATGGATTCCGGCCTGACGGATTAGCGACAGATATTGTACGTATAGAGTCAGTTGCTCGTATGCACTTCCGACCAACTATTGACTGATTGGTGAGGATCTGGTCGGCAACGGACATTAGGATTTTGGCGTAATTGCTTTTGCATGGTCAGATAAATTAGATGCAGAAATGATTAAGGGTTTATTTGAAGTTATTTTAACGTTTGGTGAATCCTGCTGGATACGCTTCTGAAGTAAGTTTTAATCGAGTTTGTAACTGGAAATGAGACTTATAGGTAAGTTCAATGAAAAAAAAATAAATGATTTGAAGTTTCCAAACCTTTTTATTGTTTTTCAGATGCAAATTAAAAAACTGTATCGCATAGGAACCACTAGAAAACTGACTTTTGGTGAAAAGCAGAGAAAATGTGTGAATTCTGTTTTATATTGAGGTTTACTAAATCCATTTCTTGTACCCAGGCATGGGTCATCTTACCAAATGTCAAGCATATATAGCAAGAGAAACAAACACATGTGGACAACTTTTTGGTGATGATGACTCTATCGGAATGACTTTATAGGCCTCGAAAAAATTGCACTACTTTTGCAATCAACTTACTCTGTGGATTTCGTTTTGACTTGATGACTCATTATAAAAATTTTTTTTTTTTTTATATATATAGTGCTTTATTTTCAAAACATGACAATAAATTACAGAATAAGAATTCAATTTTAATACACTACTCCTCCTTTTAAGGTAAGGAACCTTGTATTAGGAGTGAGGAGTTGTAGATAATTTTTCATTTCAAATTATACAATTACAAGAAAGAAGCGATTCAAGTTCATTATAAAATATATACATAAATAATATTTAAAGTTTGAATAAAAAAAAATTATTAAGAAAAAGAAAAAAGAAAATACATAGCCGAGTAAGACCGTCTACGTTATATTAGGCACAATAAAATAAAATTCGCACAGCCTTGTGTGAAATAATAAAATGAAAGCAATAATTTAATGTCTAGAACAATATAAAAATAAGAGAAAAGAAGCATATTAGTAAAAAACACACCTAGCTAAAGCATTATCTTAAGACCAACACATAAACCAAAAACAACGAAATAGTGTGTGTGCGAGAGAGAGATAAAGATAAAGAGAGCGAATTTATTGTTAACTCTCGTAATATAATTCTTTCAGTTTTTTTTTGAACATTTCTAAATTATGAGCTCTCTTGATGGACCTTGGCAAGTTATTAAAAAGTTTTATTCCTATATATGTGTAATGGCTCTGACCTAGTTGCGTCATACGGTTTGGAAGTAACAAAAACTCTTCGCTACCACCTCTCGTTCTATTTGTATTAGTTTGGAGTTTACCGGCAGCAAATTCTTTAAATATTTGTATCACTGTACATAATTGATTTACTTGCTCCACTGATAAAACATTGATTGAACTAAAGAGTTGTTCACTGCTAAATCGTCTAGGCTTGTGCAATAAGATTTTGAGTAAAGACTTCTGCATAACTTTCAGTGGGAGTAAAGCATTTTGTGATGCACAGCCCCATGCAACAATTCCATATTGAATATTAGAATGTATCAAAGCAAAGTAAAACATTCTTTTTGTGTGCTTGCTCAGAAAAGAACGAACCTCGAAGCATATCGGAATAATTTTTCTTAATTTATTTACAACATTTTCAATATGCTGATCCCACCTTAAATGTTGGTCTATGATTACGCCCAGATATTTAGTATTGGTAACTCTCTGCAAAGGAGGGCAAAGGCAGCCAAATGGAAGTTGGAAGTTGGATTGGAAGTTTTCGGCATGAAAACATTTTAAGTGCTGCCGCCCCAAAATTCACGGAGAGAAAAGTGTAATGAAATTATACAAAATTTGCAATTAATTTTATTTCAATAGTAGTAGTTTTTTACCCCATTACCTTTGTAATCAATTGCACTACACATTTTACTACTTTGTTGTGAATTATGTATACATGAATGTCTTTACTACAGCGCAATGAACATGTGTGAGTTGTAGTATGTAATGGAATTGACTATTATTTGCAGGAAAATAGTAAATTTTCATCAAATTTGTAATAACATTCATATTTTCATATGGAATTTTCGGAATAGTAAATTATATTATCCACTCTAGTAAAAATCACTGCCGAAATTTCTCTCCGTGTTCAATTACTGGTTTTAGAAAAAAATTTAAATTTTAAAAAATCGCACATTTTTAACTGACGTTCGTTCCAGTGTTATTACATCTTGAACATTTAGTGGTTGCGTCTCTTAAGTGCGAAAATGACCAAAATCATTGTGGCTATCAGCTCTTTCTTAATTTTGCATCCAAAAATCACTCAAATTTCGCTTACGTTAAGATCCACCAGCAATGTGAATTTTGTTTTAATTTGATGATCGCATCGGGAGTAATAAGGCAAAAACGTGCTTATTTTTTGATAGATAATATTTCAAGATGGCGAACAACTTCTTCCAGGGTTGCTTCTATTCGAAATCACAATTATTCGTGAATTTCATATTGATCTGATGGTCTTGCCGTCAGTTCTCGTTTCGAGTGCGCGAAAAATTGTGTCGAAAATTTAATTGACAAGGAGGACAAAGCGTTGAATTTATACATAGTTTGCTTTTTTTCTAAAAAGGGATACATATTCAGGAGATTTAATGATTTGAAGAATTTTGTTGTTTTTACAAATGCTTATGATGAAGTAGTGGTTAGTTCAACTAATGACTCAGAGAATATTTTTTGCACTGCAAGTTTATACCATACGGCACTCTAAGTTAAACTTTCCACCTCTGATTCTAATTGTCTAAAAACTTCCAATAACTAACTTGCAAATGACTTTCTGAATGCTGATTTTGAAATCAGAGTATACTTTCAACGTTAGATTTTACGGAATTCATTACTTCTCTTTTGAATATAATATTTGACGCCATTGAAGCATATGTTCCTAAGGTTTAAAACAGAAAATAATGTCGCTGTGAACTCGATAGCCCTTTAAATTAGGATTGCTGGCGAAAATAGAATTCACAATTTTAAAAAATTCTTTAACTTTGTTACGGTGTTTTTCCTTAATAATATAACATCTCCTTCTCCTAAAGAGATTTACGATTTATTCGCAAAATATTTCAGAGAGTTTTAATTTCACGACATCCATCAAAACAGTACCTTTCTCCGTTTGATTCAGCTTCAAAAGCTTTTGTCAATTAGATATAAAAATGACATGAAGAAATCCGAAATTTATTTAGGAATTTGATTGCATCAAAGGACTTGAACCTAATCTTCTCTTCAGACTCTCTTACGCAAGTGTGTAGAACAGCTAATAGCCCCTAGCATATAATCTTTGATAGGCCATTTTTGGACGCAGTTTTGCCATCTTTTTGGAAGTCTTCTTATTTCACATCCATTTTCGAAAAGGTCATAGACACACCGTTAGCAATTATAGCGACATC
This sequence comes from Nemotelus pantherinus, assembly GCA_963978885.1. Taxonomy (NCBI): domain Eukaryota; kingdom Metazoa; phylum Arthropoda; class Insecta; order Diptera; family Stratiomyidae; genus Nemotelus; species Nemotelus pantherinus. The sequence continues at coordinate 24,422,279 of OZ022264.1, read as the reverse complement.
GCCCATATATTTGCAATTCTGAAACTGTTTGAAAAGGTTGTCTGCGATAAATTTTTTCCATTTATCGATTCCCATCTGAAAAAACAACAGCATGGTTTTGGAAAAAGTCGTTCGACTACCACGAATTTGACAGTTCTAGTCTCAGACGTTCCACGTTAAATGGAGATATGCTACCAAATCAACGTAATCCACACTGACTTTTGCAAAGTTTTTGACAGAGTTGACCATTCTTCCTTCATGTTAAAGCTGCACTACTTATGACGTTCCAAATCCTCCCTTAGCTTCAACACAATTTGTAAAATTTCGAGGACTATTGTCAAAAAAAAATTCTTTGGGATCTCTAGTGTGCCGCAAGGTATGTATCTTGGTCCACTTCATTTTAACATAAGCATTGGGTGTTTAATCAACGAATGTGAATCCTCACCTACAGTATAGACTGTCAGTCCTTGCTACAATTTTTCAGTCTGAAGTATACGCGACACGCATAGTAGCTAACGGAACATCAACAATACCAACGTCGATTTGTGTCAACAGTAGTGCAGCCATTCTCGCTCTTGCGGCTTACAGATAATCTTTGAGAACTTATAACGCGTACAGAAACACTGTCAACAAAAATGCAATACATACTCCTATTTGGATTATGTGGGTGCCACAGTGGTGTCACAGGAAACGAAAAAGACGACGAACTGGCTCAGGAGGTAGAAACTATTTTGCTTGTGTTAGTGACCCCACACATATTGGCTAAACTTAAGTCCGAATGGATAAACAGGACGTATTGTTGGGTAGTCAGGACACTATGGCTATCACCCATTCACCCGATCTATGCAGGAACAGAAAACTGGTCAAGCTCAGCAGAAACTGCTTGTGAGTGACGGTTGGGCTTCTCACAGGACATTGCCTTACCGGATCTCATGTGAATCGAATGGGGCTGAAATCCAACAGTATATGTAGGAAATGCCAGATGGGAGAAGGTACAATGACTATCTGGCCCTTAATATTAAATGCCTCAAGATTCTAAGAGTTATCAATAGTGGTTAGCACCGCTTTGCTGAGTCAGCTAATTCAATTTAGCGGAGCGATCACTTGGCAGCTCTAATTAGCCAGCGGGTGATGACAAATGGGCCAAACTGGTGTCAGCAGTAAGCTTTTTATATAAACCTAGGTTAGGTTAGGTTAGGTTAGTGAAGAGTGCTGCCGGGAACGCGGCCAGCACTAGGCCACCAATTTGGGCCCATTTGCCACCCTCATGGACAATCACACACATTCACACTTACAGCCATGGCACTGGCAGGATTTGAACTCGCAGGCCCCGTAACACGCCGCTTTTCGGCCTGACGCCTTAGCGAGCAGAGCTACCGGGCCCTCTTATAATAATAGCGTTTAACTTAATAACTTAATAGCGTTTTTGACTTAGCTGTTATCTAGAGTGAGAAATTTTTTTTTGTGTTCTTGGAGTTGAATTCCATAAAGGCATCATAGGAGTTGAATTCCGAAAAATTAGGTGGTATCCACATCCCACGATATCTCACCATAGTTAATGAGCCGGTAAACAGATGATGCAGGATTTTCATAAGCGTCAGCATTCATTTTTCCAGCAATCTTTTTTCTTCAATATCAAACAATAAAAAGATAAAAGAAGAGTATAGCCATAGGTTTGAATAGTTTTTATTAGAGGCTAGATAAACATCCCCAAATATACACAAAAAATGTTTTCGTAATATTTAAATGTATTTTACTGTTTGGACAGGTCCTGTAGAAGCCTATTTGACACTGTATGTATATCTGCTCTGTGATTCGTCATGGGAAACGTTGAAAATTCAATAGTTTCATTAGCCTTGGAAACATGTTCTATGCTTGATTTGGCGGAAATGTATGAAAAATCCATATTTTTTATTTAACGCCATGGAAATCAAAGAGAAGAAAATATTTTTCCAAAAAAAAAACTCATCGCGGACAATCAACACGAAACTATGATAAGCTCACATCAATTTTCACGAGCAACTGAAAAACTCCATTCCATTCGAAACAATTCTATTGCAATGTGTATCACGACTTTTCAATAAATTTTCGAATATTTTTCGCCACTGAATGCAACGGCGGTATGGTATGCATCACGCTTCGCTGGCTCAGCAAGCTTTCTCGTATGTATAGCATGCATCGGATCTTTCACTTTTCGTTCAGCTGTTTCGTAGCCAACGACACGGGCTCTTTGATTTGAGGCATCTGAAATCGTTTATGTGTTTAGTTTCGCATGTGGAGAAATTTCAAAGCACCTTGTCCCTGCCGTTATGTGCCTTTTAAAATTCCACTAAAATAATTCGACTCTGGACAATGGCAGCATCGTCACCATCGCCACTACCGGTCCGACTAAAAGTGCAAACATATGACCAGAATAAATTAATTAGTCGAGTCATTAAGGAGAGAATATCTGCTAAGCAAGGATACACGTAGATGCTAAACGAGCACAATTCAGGTCTTCAGAAGGATCTTGCCGGACCATATGTCCAGACCCGATACACGTTAGGTACGTTCGCTCGGATGCTATTGAAAGGACGAATCGTTAGCATGGATTCACCATGGCCAACTGGCATACGGTGGCCCGTTATGGAGAGTAATTAAATTCAGCCACAGATTTTGTTTTTGCATCAAGATGAAAAATAAACATTATTTCGTAATTACGCAAATCTGTTGCCATCCGTTTCAGAAAAGGACACGAACCGAAACAGTACGAACAAATATCGTGAGCTTTTTGCAGATGATGCTACGCTTCCACAGTTCGTCTGGTGTGGCGGACTATTAGAGGATTTAGACGTTATCATGCGGAGTTTTTCAGTTTTTGTCAGCTAATGGCACAACAGGAATCATTAGGACGTGAAAGGTTCACATGCTAAATGGTAGTCATTTGCATAGGTTTTTGAGATGTCAGGAAAAGGATTGGTGAAGGATTATGATTTTTGATCGTTGTGATGGATACGCAAGTTTGAAATGAATGTAAATGTTGAAAATGACGATTTTTTTCAGGAAAAGGTGGTGCCTGTTGAGAATATACTAGCATATTTTGTCGATCTGGAAGGCGGGATAATGTATTTAACGTCTCGATGGGACTGCGAAAGTTTTAAGGTGATTTTCCCTAGGATTCAAATACCAAAAGGGAAAAAGAATTAGAAGCTGTGTGTTTCTGTGAAATACATAATTTGTTCGGATACGGTGTGGTACCTCCCAGGCTGTTTGACTAGGATAGTAAAATACTTCTAGAGTTTACCTTTACCTTGCTTCTAATGCAAGCTAGATCATATTTAAATTTCAATGGAATACCGCAACTTCAAGGCGATTTCCAGCAAAGAGCTTACTAGACTGCAGAAGAGACTAGAGGTGTGTTGAAGGCGTGATGCACAACGGTAGATCATATTTCCTTGCCAGCACCAGTCATCTGACTTTTGAGTCTTATTCAAACCGTGGGGCTACGTTTCTTTAATGAGAAAAGCATAACATAACTTGCTTCCTTTGGCGTATCCAGTTTAGTAGTTTTTTTCCGTTGAACTAGGTTATGTAATGTCCGTTTTCTTTAGAAATAGTTTACCCTGGATAAAATCAATGGAGAGAAAAATACTATTCAAGATAGTTAATGTGTAATCAATTTTCAATAGCTCACGGGAATTTTCCCATTAGCCTAATGAGGACTATTTGCATGGTACTAACTTGCATAAACATGGGCTGTGAGATATAGAGCTTGAACCGTATTATTGATTAAAGAATAGATATATGGTTCCATTCATAATGAATGCACATATGTATTTATTACTCAATATTTTGTCTACTATTATTTTCATTTTAATTCCTAGGAATATTGTTATGAATCAAAGTGATATAAATCCACTAGTATATAAAATGATAGAAGCTTTTGATGTCTTATCCAATGCATATTGTGTATATGTAAGAATATCGTATGCTCAACCAACGAAATTATCAAAAAAAGTCAAAACATTTGAATATTTTACCTGACTTGGTATCTAATGTGTAATTATTTTAACTGTCTGGCACTATTACTGGTCACTATCACCCTTGAAAAACCCAGCTCATCCTTTCATTCCCAGCCTTCAAACTTCATTTACCAAGCAAAAGGTGTGCCGCTAATCATTCTAACCTAACCGACATATTCAAACTAGACAGACTCACAAATTTGGTTCAATCAAGTTAAGAATTAAACAGAACGACCGCGGAACATGCAATCTTCATGATGGTCTCGAAATTAAGTTATTAAAAATACTAACTAGTTAATGGAGCCATCAAATTGAAACTCAGCCACCGTTGTGGCAGATTGCATTCGTCTCTATAATTTCCGAATGGCTGAAATGCGCTATTTTGTGTTTGGAGTGTTATCAAGATTGTTTTTACGTCAGACAGATAGGAGGGACTAATTCAGCGTCGAGGAGTAACGTGGTATATTTTTTTTTGCTTTTTAGTGTTTCGTAGGGTTACCATAATTTTAATTACTCGCTTTTGTGGACGCTTTGACGCCTTTGGCACTTTGAATGCGATACTCACAAAACGTTTTCAGTAGGGTGTTTGTGAATGTATTGTCTGTCTGAGTACAGTGAACGATACTTTTTTTTGTTTAGAAAATATGGAAAGTAATTAGCTACTTTCTTGAAATTTCAATTAATATTATCGACTTGAAATTTTACTTTCGAAAAACTATGCCATAAAATTACGAGAGTCCCACTCAACTTTATGATACCTGATAGCTTTTAAGTACCAGACAACAGAAAATTTAAAAAAAAATCATCAACTGAGCATCACTTTGGCTGTGCTTTGATAAACTACCTTGATAATGAGACATGGCTTTTTAGGTACATGGAGACATTCAGCTTAAAAGAACATGTAATTACACTCCAAATTTTATGGTTTATTTAAATAATATATATTAATATATGTTAATTTCTCTATTTACTTGCATATTATTTTAATTTTATAGTGTTTTATAGTTTATTTTCATGCACAGAAATATCTAAAGTGAAATTGTTATGTTCCAACATATCACACGAAAAAAGCCTGGAAAAACAGCCAAAGGATTGTATCCCTGCAGGTGGCTGTGAGACTGCGTCTGGGAATCTAATCCACCAGTGCTGGGATAACTCAGCATGTTCTGCAGGCTTTAACCTCATGCACGCCAGATATGGAGAGACCTGGTTGCAGTGACAGATTACAAGTCACCATAGTGGAGAAATTCATGGCCAGCAACTTTCCCAACTTTCTGATTGCATCTTTTATTCTGGCCGATTTCGGGAAAACGAAAGCAGCCTCAGCTGCAAGATCAAATACGCCCATTTCTGGGTATTCGAAAATCCTCACACAAGCACTGTTTGAAACGCAATGACTTCTGGAAGTTTGGAAAGAAGTAGTGCTCTGAATCTTATAAGCCTGTGAATGGGTTCAGTCGTAACCAACGTAAAAAGCTGCGGAATACGGAGAAGCGACTACGAAAAATGGAAAATGCAGCAAAACTATAAGAAAAATGTAACAAAACTGCAAATGAAACCAGGAAAACTGCAAGCGTTTCCCAGAAAACCGGATACTAGGTAGAGGAACTTCAATACCTACCTGGAAAAGTGAAAGAAAAGTTTTGGTAGAAAACCGGATACCAGGAAGGGGAACTTCAATACCTACCTGAAAAAGTGAAAGAAAAGTTTGGTTGGTGAAGTAAAAGCTCTCAGTTTGATACGGAAATGTTTCAGACAGATTATTGAATGAACAGTTAAGCTAAGTTAACTGGTTACTGGTAAAACTGGAAACTTTCCTTTGTTGCGCTAGTACATAAGCCGTGGGTTGAAGGTAGCAGAACTTGCAGAATCAGCTAAGTCAAAGGAACATCAACCTTATATGATGAAAGGTCAATGAGGCTGAGGACTTATGTTCTTGTTTCCAATCTGTTTGATGCTGCCATGCTCAGAAAGTTTTCAAAGCTGGACGCCTCAGCGATCAGGGAGCAGTGACAAGATAATTGTAGACTAAAACGCGTGATTGATGCTTCAGCCGACTTTCCTGTTGACTTTATACTTCCGCCGCTAAAACAGGTATTGAAATACTTGACCTAGTAAGCTGAATCGGAGAGACTGGACTGGAACACTAGTTGGAATAGCAACAAACAAACCAACAGAGAAGACAAACTGTTTGATTTTATAACTTTCGCGAGGGAAATGACTCCAAACATTGAAAATCCTAATAACTTTGTCTTTAACTTTGAAAAATAACTGGTTGGTGCTTATATATTGATATATCATTACTATATTGATGTGTCAGTTAGAAAATTAATTGGATGGTGCTCATCAGATAAGATTTCATTATCTGATCAACGCTACTTGGGGTTCTCTTCAGACGTGACGAGGTGAAGAAGCAAAAAAAAAAACACTAATTGGGCTAAGTTCAATTGACTTTTTGCAGATAGAGTGTATCCTGGTGGTAGGATAAAGTCACTGTAGCTGCTAAAACATTAGGTGAGCACTCTGAATAAAGCCATATTAGGTAGATATGATGAGGTTTGCTAAATGGGAAAAGCAAACGCAGCAAGACAGATCATTAGTGAAAACAGAAACTATAGAAGCTCAGGAAAGATACCAGAATGCTTCTCAGTCGAGCTTATCAATCTCACCTTTTAAAAGTTTGATGATGACCTCCAATAGAAGGATCATTCAAGATGCAAGAGAAACCTCAAGGATGTGCAAGGTCTTGAAAAACGATCAATGAGCTAAACTTGACTCTCTAAAGATTTTGTCAAATCGAAAAAGGAGTCTATTCAGACTTCGCTTGGGAATCATTTTTCGGGTGTTCTGATGCCTTCTTTGCCTCTGAAAAAAAACCTCTTATGTTTCGCGGTAGTTGGAAATATTGGTCTATTGGCCACCAGCAAAAAAGCTCAGAAATGCAATTATGCATTATGAGAATTTTAAGTCGACGGGCATAGATAACATATATCCAGTTATGCGAAGGGAAAGGAAGAATTTTAAGTCAACGGGTCTAGATACCATTTAACCAGCTATGCGAAGGGAAGGAATTGACCACGTGGAAAAAGACCTAAAGAGCATTTTTATACCTAACCTGGCCCTAGGTTGTTATATAAAAGTTATCTTAAAGGGAAACCAGATTGATGCGATTTATACTGATTTCAGCAAGGCCTTCGACAAAGTCGATCATCAAATTTTGACACACAAATTACTTGATTTTGGTATATCTGGCTGCTTTCGTAACTGGCTTAAATCTTATCTTTATGACAGAACTCAGATTGTCAAATTCCAAGGAAAATGTTCAAAAACAGTGTTTGTGCTGTAGAGGGTGCCGCAACGCAGTCATTTGGGCCCTCTTGTATTTAATATTTTCATTTCGGATCTATCTATGATTTTATTTGATACCCCACACCTCTTCTATGCAGATGACTTGAAATTGTGCCACACTATCAAAACGCAGTCCGACATTGTTTTTCTACAATCAAAACTTGTATCTCTCAAACAGTGGTGCCACCTGAATAAGTGATAAGTTTCTCCCGGAAAAATAATAGCCAACTCATACTATCTGAATAACAACGAACTTATTAGGATAGAAAATATCTTAGATCTAGGTGTAATCTTAGATACCAAAATGCGCTTTAACTTGCAGATCCATAAAGTCTTGTCGAAAGCGAGCAAACAATTACGTTTCATTAAGAGGCGCGCTAAAGAGTTCAAAAACATTTGGGTTACTAAGTCTCTGTATACATCACTAGTGCGCCTCTACTGGAATACGCCTGCATAGTCTGGTGCTCAGCTTTTCAAATACACAGCGACAGGCTCAAATCGATTCCGAAACAATTCTTCCTTTTCGCTTTGAGGTACCTCTATAATCCATACAACTTTATTCATCTTTCCTCTTATGAATACAGACTTGGTCTTTTAAACCTAATGACTCTTCCATCAAGAAGAACCATAATTAGCGCATGCCTAGCCTTTGACATCATTAATAGAACAGTTAGTATAGCAGCTCTCTCTAACCAAATTACATTAAACAATCATATAAGACGGACTAGGCATACAACCCTCCTTAAGGAATACCAGCACTTTACAGTTTATGGGTAAAATGAACCCATCAATAGGTGTTGTAGAATATTTAACAGTGGAAATCATCACTACTCTTCAGGTATCACCAAATCTATTTTCAAAAATAACTTGACAAAAAAATGAACGAAACGGTTGCAGTAGTGCTCTCTAGTCCGTTTGCTTAAGAAGTGACTGGAAGCAACCTATTGTTTGCTCGAGGGTATACTCCGAGATCCATTCAAACAAATTTATCAGATCAAGAGCTGGCGTCTACTAGCATATAGGTAAGGTTTTGCTTTTGGAGAGCATGTTTCTGTTTTGTGTTTTCCTTTCTATCTGGAAAGCTGCTTGATGAAACGAGTGGCTAAAAAGTGGAGTGAAAGCGGATCATTATTTGCTGCAACAATCAAGCTGCCTTGCTGGCGCTACGTACGCGCCTAATTACTTTGAAAATTGCGTAAAAATGCTGAGCACGATTGAACTTGGGTAGAATCGTCGAGCCATGGTAGGCATAGTAAGAGCAAACACCAAGAAGGTCATATGAACCGCGTGTTTGATCAGTACACGTTCTCTTTGGAGTATTTTATTTGCGAATGGCCAGCATATGAACGTATCAAATACCAATGATTCGTCTGCGATGCTGATTGTATGCAGACTCTTATCCCTATCAGTGGTCCAAGAAAGTACTTTTTGTGAACTTGCCTGACTTGGTTAAGCATAATCACATCTCATTTTCACATAATTATTAAGTACAGATCTGGCGAGAACCATCTAACAACTATTTTACCAGTTTTCTTATACTTTAATTTTTATTTTTGTCTTTCATTGGGAATAATTCTTTTTTGTTTTGTATTTTAATAGTGCTTCATAGTACTGCATCTTTAAAATAGCGTTTCAGATCGAACAACAATTTTCTTTGAATGAAATTTGATCTTCCACACTTTTTCTTGTTTTTTTATGAATCTAGAATATTTAATGCCTTTCGATATTAAATGGTTTTGTTTTAATTTTAAAAACTTAACTATTATATCAACCTTCTAATATTCGGACTATGTCGAAGATATATTTTATTAGCATTACAAAATTGGGAGCTTTATGGCATTTGAATAATCTAATTCCTTCATTCCTATCATTGTGCTGCATTTTTCATCAGAATTTACATATATTCCTTTCGCTTATTTCTTTATTTTTAGATTTTTTTCAACAAAAACCATATTATGATTCACATTGCTGGTGACACAACCCTGTTTAACTACCTATTTTTAAGAATCGAAAACAACAGTGATATTGGAATCGACTCAATCGTCTGACATATTTATTTCCAATCCTCTTCATGTTTCTTTCGATGGAACATTTATTTTATTTTACTTTACCATTTATTATACTTCAATCTTCGAGCTGCATGACCAAGACTCTCATATTTGAATGAACGATTTCTATTTGGTACGTCGGTTGTAGTGGAATTTTGATTTCCTACAACCTGATATATAACTTTCCTGAGATCATGTTTTGTTCCACACAGTTTCCTAAAAATTACACTTTTTGGAATATCCTTTTATGTGAGGAAAATCTGCAAGGCATACTTTCTGATGCTATTTTATACAGTGTGACTTTAATTTCTTCTCTTTTTAGACTTTGCCAAGCACAGATATTTATATAAATTTGCTTCCACAAGTTTTTGATCACTTGATTCAGTGCAATGATTACCACTTATTACTACTACTATTATCGTAGCAAATAAAATAACAATTTCAAATCTTCCGAAGAAATCCTAGGCTCCATTTCAATCTTTTAAACCAAAAGCGATTTCGATGCTAATGTATGTCTCTTGAGAAAACATTTTCAACTTTATAAATAACAGTTACAAGTAACTCCCTGCACACATTAAGTTCACCTCGACTGTACAAACTACAAACAAATTTGTGATAATTAAATGCATACTAAACTGAGAATACAACTTTGCTCCCCTTGTCACAAGGCCTGCTTTTCTGATTATAGCTGATAATTGCTCAAAACGGTTTCGAAGGTGTGGAATTAAATTTCAGTTCTCGTGGAAAATCGTAAAAACTACACATGTACAAATGTCATTGCTACCCTCGAGCCATATAGCAATCCAATTCCATTCCTCCACCCTACAGGACATTTTAATTAGGAAACATTTGCATTTCACGATAAAAACGCTGCAGCAGTAAATTTGTTCGGATAATCGTGATTATGACATGCACACGCTTTTGCTTCGTTTGGACGAGAACGAGGCAGAGAGTTTAGTTCTGTCGAAAGGGACGTAATTGAAGCGCCTAGATAAGGTAATTTATAAAACACGTCTAGTGTAATTTATGGTATGAATCCATTTGACAAACTACACGAGACAAAAGAATTCGTTTTTTTGAGTTCGTAATTTAGTTAAATGGTATTTTGGTTTAGGAATGACGTGACACAAGTGAATGACAAAAGCAACTGTGTTTTCAAGTGTAGAGAGGACATTAATTAGTTAAAATTTACTCACTTTAATATAGTTAAAGTAATTTTATGTATTTGACTAGGATAAAATACACCATTTACAAGAACTGTAAATACAACAATCAATTAAAATCTGAACAACAATCAAGTCCTTGCAAAATCAAGTAATCATACCCCAGTGAGGCTCTGTTCTACTCTGCTGATTACGATTCATTTCGATGCGTCCCAGTGTCTGTAATTTATGTACCCGTCCACGTGCGTGGACTTATTTTAAATACTAATTTCATTACCATGCATCTCATCAATCATCATTGCATATTCCGGATTTCCCTCTAGAGCAGCGCACCACTACTCGCGGCATTTCCCACGAGTCTCAATTGAATTTAAATCACAATAAGCCATAGATTGCACATTAGCAATTATTCCTCGGTTGCATCGCATTTCACCAGCGCAATTTCCAAGGTAAACTCACGCAAACACGACATGAACGAATGTCCTTGTCTACCACTGAGCCTCGGCATGTATTTTTACGGGTATTGCATCAGCAACGCATCAACGAAACAATGTCCTTTGCAATACAGCACGCAACAACTCTAATGTATGTCCATGTCACGGAATACAGATACATAAAAATGCAATTAATATTCAGGATTCTGTCGAGTGTCGGGCATTACGGATGCAAACATAGTGTCCCGCAGGATAAGGATGAACCTCGGGGTGATCTACCCAGGGTATGAATCGCAACGCGAATGCAGATACCAAGAGCTGGACACCTAGTGAACTTTTCGCAACCAAATGTTAATGCATGCTGCATTGTCGTTTGAATGGCAAAAAAAAAAGAGTTGGTGGTATTGGGCAATCATGGACGTATATCTGTACAGAGTGGTTGAAATATATTTATTTCTATTCATACAAATAAGTCACTGTAGATTACCATGAAGTACGCAACTTCCTGCAGAAAACGCTCCCAACATACATAGTTGAATTGTACAGTACCGGGCTCATTTCGAAACGGCAGCTCCGACCCAAGCTCTGAACGTCGAACATCGCGGAATCATACTGCAGTAGATATTGTCGTTTTGATATTAGTACAATGTTCAGTGCGACTCCTCTGCCACGTCCAAACACATTACAGAAGCACTGCAACTCATGGCTAAAGTCTATCGATAACAGGCAATTGTTGTTGCAGTCTGTCCCGGCAATAAATTATGCCAGCGAATTTCGCACCATAAAAGACTTCTCAGCAATGCCCAATGCAAATCACCCGGGTGAACCTCAGCTCGCCATCAAGCGGCGAAGCAAAAAACATAAGTAGCATCTACACCATCACCTTGGGACATTGTCCATTTGAGTGTAAGGATGCAGTCATTTTCAGTTCATTCGGCATTTATATATTTCACTTTTCCTGCTTGACTTTGTTCTGTTCTCGACAGGACCAATTGAATACACGCTCCGTTCACATCCCGCACGCCGTCCGTCTAGCCAACAGTAGTTTTGTAAATCTCCCGTGGCCGGCACGGAAATTTCTGGTCTCCGACTTTCGTTTGGCATTTCGTTTCGGGATTTATGACTCGTGAAATTCGATGGTATTTTCAATTCCCGTCTTATCCTTGGATTTCGCAGTCCTTCGTAAGGTGTTTTGCTTAACCAGTAACCCGCTCCAGAACGAAATGAAAACGCCAGTGGAGGATGAAAAATGCTTCCGCAGGAAAGTATTCGTATTTTTTCCCAGCTTTCCAGGATGTTAAACACTAAAGTTGTACCGTTGTCTTTGCTGAGCGGAATGCTGGAAGTTAAATGCCAGGAATGCATTCAGTTTTCAGTGCATTCTTTTTCGGGAGTTTGGTGGTGCTTTTAAAGGAATACTTTTTGTACTGCGTTAGTATGCCGATAGCTTGAGGAAATTGCGTTAAGTTTTTAAAGGTACACAGGATTAGTTTGCACAAAAGATGGATGCTTCAGAATACCGCATAAGGCCTCTAGAGCGAAAAACATTATTCCAATTATGAAACTAAACAAAGAAGTCAAGCTGTTATACATTTATGGAATTAAGTGAAATTTCAATAAAACTATTTCACAACAAAATTGTTTTCAGAAAACATATAAATCAAAATATTCAGTCCACAAGTATTTCACAGCGGGATTATATCACAAGCAAAGTATTCATCTATATTTTAGTCAAATATTTTCAATAAAATTCAAATAAAAAACCACTTTCGCTGTTATTCTCAACACCAACAAAAGTTCGCCTGCATTTAATTGACATGTCTAGTATGGTTTTCTATGAATTAGAAAGTACCGCCGGAAACCAAAAGCCAGAAAAACATGCATATTTCATTCGGAATGTAACATTGTTAAGGTGTTTCTTGCGTATCCGAAGGTATAATTGATGACTTCATCAAAAATATATATTTACCTGTTAACAGCATCAACCAGAAACGTGGTATGCTTGGATTGCCAGCTTATACTGGTCTACATTGAAACCGAAAACACTGGATTAACAAGAGACTAGTGACAAATAAGCACTTAATCGTAAGTTATTGACAAATTAGACGAATATGGAATAGGCGTTAAGAGCAAACATAGTCTGCATCCTCTGCCTCGTTTCCGCCTGGACGTCGCTGTGCAAGAAATGATCTCAAAGTTGCCAGCGAAAGTGAATAATAATTGAGACATCAGAATTTACGACTCGCCCGCAACTCTGACACCGAAGCAATAAATATTGAAATGTAGGTGTCGCGGCATAACTTATTTTAAATTACAAAATTTAGATGCACTGCAAGCACGGTTACATATTCATATATGAGTGCAACGAGATCACCTGGCGACTCAAATAAACGTTAGCCCTCTTGGCATGGTGTAAAACGCGAACAGTACTCAAAAGGCTAAGTTGAGGACTGGAAGAAGGATTGCCTCGAACGAAACAGGATCGACAAACAAGCAATGCTTCATGTACCGATCGAGTGGGAAACTACCAGCCAGCCGCAATGCTCGAATGACAAATTCGTCCACTAACCATATAATTAGCCATAAAACAGCCTCGCCGCCAATAAATCCAAACGCGAAGACGATCGATTTTCTATGCATAATTCATGTGCATTTGGATGATTACATTTGCGCGCAACTCGCGATCGTTCCCAGCGCATCGCCTCGCTTCGCCATCGCGTGCATTAATCACGGGCTGTAATTGCAGAATTCGTAGCCAAAGTGTGGTGCAAGGCAAGGATCAGACGAAGAATTAAATACACAATGTGTATGGAATTCTGACGGCTTGTTCCCGAGAAGGTGTAGGCGATGGGTAGTTGGTTCAAGGTGAAGGGAAAATCTTAAATTGCAATGTATTGCTTTATGTTACAGAGGATGATGCCTCTGATACATAGTTCAATTAGCACACTATAAATATCGTTATGACTTCGCAATGGAGATTGTTTGTCATGTCGACAACCATTTATTATCTGACAGATGCCGTTTAAAAGGCTTGTAAAGGATATTAATGCGATGTATAGCTTCGTTTACATTGTCATTGCTCGAATCAGCAAAAAACGCTCTTCATATTTTGCAGCATTTGTTATGATATTGGATAGCTGCAAAATATTCATTGAATTACATCAAAACAAATGAAGAGTGATTTTATAATACTGACATGCCAGTTTTAATGCTTTTAAGCTTTTGATCGGCCACCTACAGATTAGAAATTAGGTACGTTTTCTAATTACAGGCGTTGGAGTGTTAAATTTGACCATACACGCTAAAAAGTCATTGTTCTACCCTTAATATATATTGCAGCTAATATATTTATATTAAAAACATTTCTTGACGTTGAAACATTATATTGCCAGCACACAGCGTTCTTATAATTTTATATATTGACATGCGTGTGGTGAATTTTTCTGTTACAATATCATATTAGTAGGCCAATATTTAATATAAACATGGCAGTAAGTTATATTAACGTCTTGCAATACTATATTGGTATACCAACAATTCATATTAACCAGTGGCGTGGGGTTCATGGAACCACATTTGGCTGGTATATATTTTAAATTCATTTATTTAAAAATCGCGAAAAAAAACCGTGTTTAAGAATTTTCTAAATAAATTTTCCAAAAACGAATAGTGAACATCTCACGCGGCTAAGGTGGTAGCACCACCGAATGAAAATAATGAGCTTTAGTTTCACTCCATGTAGACTGCATTGTGACGTCATTCAAAAAAATGTGCTTGCACTAGCTATTAGGAAGCAATGAAGAAATTGCTTCTTAGCGGAAATTCTCGTCTCAAGAGAGAAACTGAGGGAGAAGCCGCGTACGTATGATTGCAGTGGAACTTATTGCCACGTTCCCCATACGCGTATCATTGCAATCATAGTAATTTGGTTGTGCGTATTTTTTTTTTTTTAATGAGAATGTTTGCTGTAGTACGTACACTAGTGATGGGCGATTGCGAGATATTTTAACAATCGAGATAATCGCAATCGGCGAGACAAAACAATCGAGATAATCGTAATCGAGAGAATCGCAATCGATGCGCCAAAACAATCGAGAGAATAATCGAGACAATCGAGATAATCGAGATGATCGAGACAATCGAGACAATCGAGGCAATCGGGGCAATCGAGACAATCGAGAGAATTGAATAAACATCTCGCAATCGATCATTCGGTCGGTCAAGTCATCGACAATCGGTTGACGGCAATTGAGTAAGCCATAAAGCACGTTTCGTTGGCGCAGCCAATAAAAAAGTGTTCAAATATTTCAGCAAAAATATTAAGTGTTATTATTTGATCAAACTGCAATTTTTTGGGAAATATTGATGTATAAAAGGATATGTTTATCTTAAGTTAAAATTAAGACATCTTTAACTCTTTGGTGGCGGTGAGCATGTTAGTGTATAAGCACACCAATATACACAGTACACTTGTAGAACCGCTTGTGAAGAATATATTTGAATGGATTGGATATACTATTTAGTAGTTTTTTTTTACGTGTGCATACATATGGAATGTAATGATCAGATATGCATGGAAATTTGTATGGCTAGCATTTATCATGTATAAATGGCTGGTAAACTATTAAGTCTGATCAAAGTGTATGATCAAATATTATATGAAGTTGAGTTTTGTCATGCTGTTAAGTATGTTAAAATAAAATCTGCTTTTAGATAGTGCAGTTTGATAGCATATCATGTATCGAGTATTTTCGTACTTGCGAGTATTTTATTCAAATATTCACAAAGTTTTTAGGCCAAAGTAGCTGAAATCGGCCAATTTTGGGTTAGAGTGGTTTCGGACATAACGGGCCAAGACCTATTGCTTTGATACAAACATTTCGGTTTTGTAGGGGAGTAAAGGGTTTTTTGGCCATAGTTTGGCAAAAACTGCCTTTACCGCGCTTTCAATGATTGAAAGTGGTCGGGGAGTACAATAGTGATATTTTAAGGATGAAAAAATTTTTTATGGGGAAAATTGGGCAAAAACGTCGAATTTTCCCAATTTTTTTTTTGCGTAGCTTAAATTCGGGGACTTTTCTGAGCTGTTTCAGGCGAAATGTCCATACAAGTCTGAGAAAAAGTGGCCTTTAACATCTTTATTGTTGAGGTTGTTTGGTCTGGATTTTCTTAGTTTTCAACGAAACTCTGATTTTGACACACTGGCACAGATACAGCAACAACGACTCACGCGGCACGCAAAAATTCAATTGAAACGAATTAACAACAGACGAGACTATTTCACAACTATGTTGAAGGCATTTTGAGCGTGAACTTTCAATGAGGTACTTCTGTGGAGAAAGAGAGAGAGAGAGAGAGAGAGAGAGAGAGAGAGAGAGAAAGAAGCACTGCGTTTGAACGCTTCAATTCTGTATTTGTTTTGGTCAACAACAATTTCACCACCCTTGGTTAATACATTTATGTTGGCATAGCTGCATATTTATGTTAAGATGTTAAAATGTTTGTGACATAAACATTTTACAGTGTTAATATAAACCGCAAATATAGTATTTCCTAACATAAAATATTGAGCTGTTAAAATGATGTATTAGTGACAATTATGTTACTTTAACAATATTAAGATATTAATATATTTATTCCGGCTATTTCTCAGCGTGTATGCGAAAGCTACCGCAGGCGTCAAAATATAAGCTGGTGGATGAAGAAATCTGGTAAGCTACTTTGACTGAGAAATTTGTAAGGTAGAGTTTAAAATTTACATTAGTCAATTGACTTAAATGGCAAAAATTACGTTAAGCAACTGCCTTATTCAATTTTTCAATTCAATTCTCTGTTCCAACATTATAAAATATTATCATAATGGTTTGCTGCGGTAACCAATTATTTCGTTAAAACTCTATAAGAAACAAATCGGAGCAAATAATGCAGAAAATATCTATGAATGAAAATATATAACGAAGATACCGAAGGATACATTCTATTTATTTATTTATTTCATCAAACAAGATATGAAATTACATATAAATGAAATAAAACTAAAAATTAAAAAAAAAATAAACAAATTAATAACAGGTATAAAATACAACTGAATACAATGCAAATTAATAAATAAACATTCAATAAATAAATAAATAACAGCAAAATTACATGTAGGGCAAAATATTGAACACGAAAGCTTATTAAAAACAAAATTAAATTAAATAATTAATTAGTCATAAAAAGGATACTAGGCCGATAGACTAAAGAGGGTAGGATCAGAGAGCTTTGGTGACTCTGTTTTTAAAGGACGTTTTAAACATCGTGGGGGAGAAGTTTTGGCTCATGCTGTTGAATATTTTGCAGCATCTGTTTACTGGCTCGTTATCCGCATATGCGGTGATATGCTTCTCATTATATATATAGTGACTCTCACGGGCTGATTAAGCACAAATCTTTCCTGTTTGTAGTCGACATTAGCAGCGTCTCTAATGACACCGAAACTGAAGCAAGCAGATAACATTCTTCTTCGGATGGAAGTGGTGACAAGTTTAGAAGTCTAAGGCGAGATTCATATGGCAGTAAATTGCTAAAATCGCAAGGATGGTAAAGATCTCTATGAGCAAATAGCAAGAATTGCTTTTGAACAGATTCAAATCTCTGGTTGTGAATTTCGAAAACCGGGTTCCAGATAATGCATGTATACTAAACAAGAGAGCAAACGAGCGCGGTGTATAGTGATTTTGAAACCCAAAGGTTCTAAAACTCCCAGGTTTGTCGCTTAAAGAAGCCAAGTCATTTACTTGTTTGCGAAATCATTTTGTCATAATGAACGCGGAGTCTAATAGTCTAATATATTGTCAGCTTTACTAAGTGCCGTATTGCTTACAAGGTACGTATAATGTACGAGCATACTTTTTCGAGAGAAGCTAATCACATGAGATTTTGCAAAATTGAGACGTAGGTTGTTCAAGCAGCACCAATGTTCTAGGGAATTTAGTTTTAATTGAAAAAAGTTGGCATCTGATGGCGAATTTAAAGTATAATAAATTTTCAGGTCGTCCACATAGAGTAGTTGAAATACATCAGATAAAACCTCCGACAGGTCTGACAGAAAACGTTAAAAACTCTAGCGCACCTGAACCGCTAGAAACACTAATGTTCGAAGAACAGTAGAAGAATCGTGCAGGTTTTGAGTGCATATTCCACCACATGTGCTGCTTATTACGACCAAACTGTTTCAAATGCCACGTTTTACTTTGGTCTCAAGAATGCATTATAACTCATATGGTGGAAGGTTTCAGATATTACCACTGCCATGAATTTCAACGTTTATGAGAGCAAAACACGGGTTAATTATATTCGTTATCAGTTGCTTATTTCACATAATTTTGAAAGCAGCATCTCATATAACATCAATGAAGAAAATGCTCAGTGCCTGCAGCACTGTAACTGAAGTTGGTGTTTGGGGCTGCGATCCGAAAAATTTGCAGAACTTTGCGAATTGCAACATTGATTATTTGTTTTAATTGTAAATATTTCCGGTATGAATACTAACTGTAAGCGTTTATTGATGCAAAAGTAGCACAACCGACTCGTGCTGGCAACCTTCTGCCAGTATCAAAGCCAAGAATATATCACATCTGCTTCACGTTGTTATATTACATTCGAAGTTAAAGGAGTATAAAGAAATTTAGAGTTACCTGCAGCGAGTTTTTTCAAATAATCGAAAGCTTAATATTTGCTGTTTATTGTCACTACAATATCATTACCATTTGAAAATTCTACGCTAAAACCGCTTAATAAAGATATTGCAATTAAACACAAAACCAACAATAGCTGGCAACCCTTTCGTGGCTTTTCAACCAAATTTGGCCTGAATAATGTTTATGACAGGTTTCATTAATTGTATGAAATTCGTATTGATTTCATGACTGCACTGGAAGTTATAGTGCAAAAAGTTTTATTTTCCTGAGCGAATTTTCAAAACCAAAGACACAAAAATTACCATAGCTGGTAGCACCAATCAAATTTTTCAACCATATTTCCACCAAACAGAGATTAGAGTTAGGTTTAGCTACTGTGCCAATTTCACGAAAATCTGGTAATTTATTCACATTTCATAGGGCAAAAAGCAGTTTTTTTTTCTTTGTAATTTTTCAAGATGGCACCACTGGCACAGACTTGCCCACAATTCAAAATCGCTTCTATCAAATCTGGTCTTACTTAAGTCCAATGCATTCTGTAAATTTTAGCTGTATCTGATTATTGGTTCGTGAGTTTCCGTGAACATAAGTTTTTGAAGCTAAAAATGTAGGTTAACTGGGAGAGGGTTACCGTTCTTGTCCGACATGAAATTTCCAAAGTTTTATTTTGAACGTGTAGATAAAACATAAGATTTATATACAGATTGGTTTTATTGTAAGAAACGGACATTTTTTTGAATATTCGATGGTTTGAATGTTTTCACTTCCAAATTTTTTTTTTCAAAATGAAGACACCATAATTATCATAGCTGGCAACTCCAACCGAATTTTTTGACCAAATTTCTACCAAACGTGGCTTAAAGTAAGGTTCAGCAATTGTGTGAATCAGAATTTATAGGGCTAAAAACAGTTATCTTTTTTAGTGGTTTTTCAAGATGGCACCACTGGCACAGAATCGCCTGCATTTCAAAATCACTTCTATCAGACCTGGTCCTATTTAAGACCAATACATTCTGCAAATTTCAATCAATTCTGCTCATCGGATCGTGAGTTTCCGTGAACAGAAGTTTTTGATGCTTAAAATATAGGTAAATTGGGCAAGGGTTACCAGGCGTGCCCGTTATACCATATCTTTTTTTTTTTTTGGTTATGTAAACAAAGCACAAGATTTACATATGAATGGCTTTTTTTTGAAGAAACGGCATTTTTTCAAGAGAGACGATGATTTGGAGGTTTTCACTTTCAGTGCCTGCCCGTGCTACAGGGTTGCCAGCACGCTCATTTAAAGCTACACAAATCTACAACTAAATAATATCAATATGTCCTGAAAATTTCGTAATGATTGAATAGCTCTGTCAAAAGTTATCGCAATTTAAAAATTTTCAAATTTTCCCGTCCTCTCTTTAGGCACCCAGCGCACACATAGGGTTAAAAAATTCCAAAGCATTATACGATTCATATGTAAAACACGTTCGAAATTTATTTCGTTGACTTTATTTTTGCGAAAATTATTTGTGCACGAAATAATAGGTATATTAAAAATATCACTTAAATGGCCGCCGGCACCAAAAGGTTAACAATAACTGACATTTAAAGAAACCTGGACCTATTCTGCATATACACCAATGTATCCTGAAAGTTTCAGCTCAATCGGATGGCGCGTTCCCGAGATTATCTCACTGAAATTTTTTGATGATATATATATATATATATATATATGGAAATATGAATTTTTGGCCGAATCGATTTTAATACTAATGTTCTTCGAACATTAGTAAAAAGCAGAGGACCAAGATTGCTACCTTGAGGTACACCTGAGTTGGCATGATTATTTAAGAAATAAGCCTTTGAAATTTCACATGTCGTGAGCGGTTGTGGAGGTTAGAGCTAAACCATTTTAGTAGAGATCCTGTGATTCCAAATTGCTCCAGCTTGGAAATCAAAAGGGAGTGGTTAACACTGTCAAATGTTCTACTGAAATCAGTGTCGGCTGCGTCAATTCGATCATCTTTCTCCATTTTGCATAGAACTTGGGAAACTAGCACCATCAGGTTGGTAGCGGTAGAACGATTTTTTCTAAAACCATGCTGCTGTTCGCATCGACCAGGGGGATAATTCATCGCAGATGAATTTTTCAAACAGTTTAGGAATAGTGCCTCTATAATTTTAAATTGATGTTCTGTCGCCATTTTTGAATATTGGTGCAACTTAGGAGGATTTCCAATATGATGGACAGTGCCCAAAATAAAGAGATGTATTCAATATTTAGAATATAGCCGAAAAAATACTTCGATCTCCCGAAAAAATAGGCACCCAATCAAAAACAAACGAACAAAACTGACATATCAAACAAAGTGAAAGGTCGGTAGCTCTGCTCATTAAGGCGCCAGTTCGAAGCAGCGAAGGCGTATGGGTTCGAATCCCGCCGTATGCTCATTGTTGTATTTGTTCGTCTGTTGTTATCTCAACTACCGGCGACAGGGCATAATACCAGCGCTCCATTAATTAAGTGTCATATCATAGCTGCAGTGGTGCTGTACCAAGTAGTGTAAAGTAAAGTACTTCAAGCGGAAGAAAAAGCATGCTCTATCAGCAATCCCTAGTTTCAGCGGTCTCAAATATGGCAAAGTAGAAAAGTCCGAAACTGTTGCAGACACATAAGAACGACAACTCAAATAATATTCCACAAACACAGCTAATTACAGTCAGGACAAAAAAAGTTAAGCAAATAGCTACCAATATTCTAGCTGCAACGATTCAACCAACATAAACCACCAGAACATGACACGATAACGAATACCTACCTCAGACTCTTACCCGACAATGAAATCCAAGATATAACAGGAATTACCAATGCGATTTAACGAATATAAAGTTTCTCAGTTCACTGGAAAAAAAAACCTGGTTTGGTTTGTAGTTTGAGGTTCCAAAATCAAACTAAGACCACAACTTTCTTAAAATTTGGGAGTCGAACAGCTTCCTACCCTCAATCAGAAAACTAGTCGAACGCATATTACTTTCACAAGTCGAGGAAACAGTCACTAGCATATCAAGAATCTCAGAAAACAGTTTGGCTTCAAGGCCCACCACTCCACCAAGCTGCAGCTACAGGATTCAATCAACAACAAAAACGTCGATGTTTGCAAGATTTATCATAAAAATGAATAATTTTCATATTTCCGAACCCCTCATATAACTGATTGGATCATTTTTTGAGGGCAGAAGTTTTTTTCCACGCCATGTATTTATGCCCCCAGCGCCATGTATTATGTACCTCAAAGCCATGCAATATGGCTGTGGGGAAAAGCAAAGTAAAAGCAAAATTGACAATTTCAGCGTTTAAACAATTCTAGGCTATAGAAATTTCTATTAAAAAAACTAACTAACCAACTCGTGACCCTATTCTACAAAAATGGCCGCTCTACTCACTAAGCGACACGAACTATTTCCTATTTAGTCTAATTTATCGATGTGTTTATATATTATGTTCATAGTAGTTGGAGCTATGTAACATAGGAGCTGTAACTATGCTGCAAATCAGAAAAGCCCGTAATGTATGGAGAATTTGGCTCTTGACTATATTTTATAGCTCAGGGTACTATCTGCATAGCGTATGGAAGCACAAATGCTACGTTATGTTACATAGAGCTACTAATTTTCTGATTTTATATAATTTCTTAATGATTTTTGAGTAGAACACAAATATTATTGTCTAAATTGGTTGAAAAAGGAACATCGCCACACATTTCTGTAATTAATGAGACGGCTTATGGTAACAGGCTTTCTGTACACTTCTTAAAGGTTATTTGGCAAGAATTAGCTAAGAAACTTTGGAACACATATTTGATAGATGTTATGATGAATACTGTTATATTTAGATATTATTATTTATTTTGTTTTCGTACTCTGTATAACCAAGTGGGAAGGGTACCTTTAACTGACGTATGTGATCTCTAAATCGAATCCAGTTGTAGTCAATCAACCTCAATCTGAGACTAAGCTATCAGCTAGCTTGGCTTAGAGCAGGTCAAGTACCGAAATCAAGCCATGGGTCAAGTAAATGAAACACCTGGTAAGCAACCTTGAAATCAAACAGTCCAATTTCACTGAAAGGAAGATTATGGCCAACTCACAGACATTTCAATATTTTAAACTAAATATTTACTTGCAGCGAATCAAAATAGATTTCAAAAAGTACCAAATTTCTCTATAACTAACTTAAGTGCGGCCTATATCGCTTGAAACATTCGAGCCACACCTTCCAAATTAATCCGAGAACTTAAAATGCAAAAGTATTTGATGATAATAACATCTAAATAAACATATATCTCTGAGAGTCCTCCCAGAATAACAACCAGAATATTTTAGTTTGGTAAGGAATATCTAACCCCAAATCCTATATTTAATTCATTCTTTGATCCCTCACCGTCCAGCGACATAATGCTTTCGTACTCTAAATGAATGGGATGAGAGCTTGCATAGTCTGTTCGTCCTTTCACCCGTGAGTTGACTTACAAATAATTGCATCGTTTTGAAATTCTAACGGGGATGCAATACGATCATATTAAAAACAACGAACACGTGCGCATTGTATAATAAGTGGTCTCCGTTATTGTGTAAATACGGGAAGTGATTAAATATGGCGAGGCGAAATTCAGTTCAGAACAGTAAAACGTGCTATGTCACTATGCTTGGCATTTATAGTACGGACATGAAAAGCGGGTGACAATGAAATGAAATTAGAACGGATTGTTTGTTAGGTTGATATCGTGGATTCGATGTGATGAATTAGAAAAGGTCAGCCACCGTTCAAGCTTGTTTTATATGTGATATGTTTAGTAACGAGTCATCAAAGTTATATTGAACTTTAGTATGTTGTGTACAGATTAAATTAATTTTATTGTGTAATAAAAAAAACGGTGCAAAAATATCCATTTGAACTGAATCATATTAGTTTCTCTGAATTCACCGATGATTTGTATTTGCTCTTATAACTTTATCATCTCTACTCTACTCAGGTACTCATATTATCCAATATTAATTTTTGGATTTTGAAAATAGTTTTTCTTACTCGAAAAGCCAATAAAGGAATAATTATTTGAGAAGCTAGTCTACAGATTAACATGCCATTTAACGCTGCAGCACAATACATATTAGTTTAGCTTTCTTTAATTCTATCATTTTACTTAGAATCTGCGTAACAAACGTACCTGCCATTGCATTAACACACTTTCTTCTTTTTTGTGCAATATTTCATCCACAAGTAAGTTGTTCTCTTTTGCATTGAACTCAACCTTTTTTTCGGTAAAAAATTTAATCAACACGGTCCGATCAAATACCAAACAACTTGAAATTCTATTGCATATCCCTTTACCAATTACAGACAGCTTCTAATTAGTTCACCTAGAGTGCAGTAATTCATTTATTCATCTTATCCCTCACACAACGTCAGTCTTGGCAAAAGTCCTGATTCACCCTTTTTAATTCATTCCGAAAAGATTAATGATAAAAAATTTAGAGTTGTTTACTCAACAGCCCTCAACTGAAGGCTGTTATGCCGGCGACGACAACCAGCATTCGGAGTCGTTCATTTAAAACGAGCAAACAGCAGTCAGGCAGCTTGGGTAATGTGATCCGGCTCACTTCTACCCCAGCTTACCAGCGACGACGGTTATATCCTGATTAAGGGTTGAAAAAGGTGGCGGTTACCATATAAACTAAATTCGGACCAGTAGAATTGTTTTCACGAGTGTTTATCCGTGCAATCAATCAACGCTTAACAGGTAACCCGGGATATGGTCATAATTAAATTCCTCAGCCTACAATCCACACAGCTCAAATGGTGTGAGGCGAATGGAATGCTTTCCATTGAACAGCAAAAAATGTGAGAGAAAAAGCAGTGTGAAATAAGTTTGGAATGTTTAATTTTCAATGAAGTTTTGTCCTATCAATTTGGTCAGTATAAGCTCACTCAACAGCATGGATGCAACTATAGAATTCAAAAGGCTTGAATTTAGAAGCAG
The DNA here is from genome assembly GCA_963978885.1 of Nemotelus pantherinus. Classification (NCBI taxonomy): domain Eukaryota; kingdom Metazoa; phylum Arthropoda; class Insecta; order Diptera; family Stratiomyidae; genus Nemotelus; species Nemotelus pantherinus. The sequence continues at coordinate 24,397,601 of OZ022264.1, read as the reverse complement.
CCACTCTTCTGCCTGATTTGAAATAAGTAAAGTCAACCATTTAGTCATCCTGCTGTATCTCACCATGAAGAAGAACTAACAAAACCATTCATGACGTTGACGAAGAGCCCTACTTTTCCAAGAGCTTTGCATTTACAAAACCTACATTACGCACTTTACAAAACCTAGATTACGGCCAAAGCTACTTTGTGTAGTATTCAAATGGGATTCTCGAAACCATTCGTGATAACCATGTTTCGCCAAATGAGTATGAAACAACTAGTCATGCATCGGAAAGTCTCATCGACCGATAAGTTCATCAAATTGACTCTGAAGTGGACTGCAAACAAGTGAAAGCTATTACGAAGCACTTTACACTCACTCCATCATACAACCCTTTCACTATAAATCACCTGCAGTGGAAAGCACTCCACCTTAATGCCACTCGTGAATTCTTTAGAATTCAGGACTATGTCAGAGAAGCCTCCTTCGCAACTGGTACTTCGTCTCTTTAACGTTACGTCTTCTATTCTGTCTAGTCTGACTTGACTTCCTTGCGACTGATTTTTGCTGGATGGAAAGCAATGGAACAAACCATTGTGAAAAAGATGCTCGGAAGGAGTCTCAAGATATTGACATAAGAAAAGAATACTACATGCTAAAAAACTAAGGCTGCCTTAGTTCCATTCTTTGAGTGGAAAGAAAACACATTTCAGACTATAAGCAATAGGCAGAAAAAATAAAATTTTGCATCTTCAATCAATTGAAGCGACATTATTTAAATCTGCCTGCACCTGTTGAATAAAGCACATTTCAAACATTTTTTGTGTACTCTATTTTCAGCCCCAACTGTACTGATACGATGACATTTCATGTTCGCATTCAAAACTTCAAATAGAGCGAGACTAAAATCACTGCCAGATTGTCTGCCATTGAATAGCAATCAGAGCGTGTTTTCGTCGCTGCGAGAAGAAGGATTCGACAAATAGGCAAGGAACATATTCTCACACAACTCACTGAAGGATTCAATTTCGGGTTAAATTTTAATTTGTTAACAACCATCGTCAAGTTGTTTATAATTGAAGGAAAAGGCTCTCGGAAAATTACTTTCACATAATAAGGATCAAGTGGAGTGTCTAAATCTTGTTGAAGAACTGTAAAGGCGCGTACACATACAACCAACGAACGGCAAATGACAGTTTGATCGAATGTTGGTCGTTGGCCTTGGCGTTGGTCCTGCCGTCTACACAGGAACAAATTGGCACCAATGGCTTGGAGCCAAGGCATTGGATGCGGTTCGGGCTGAGTGTCATTGTACACCTAGTGATTGACAGCGATTAAATTGGGGTTGTAAAGTACGACGCATTTAAGGTAGTAGAACGTATTTCGACACCGTACACTATATTTGACAACATAAAAAAAACATAGTCTAGCTCAACACACTACCCGGTATTAATGACAGCCAACACGACCAACCGTCCACACTACAACGGAGTCCCAAAGCCAATAACATCGCCAACGCTTTGAAGTTATCGCCAGCAGAGCGAACAGCAACCAAGGCCAAGGCCAAGGTTGGCTCTTCGTACACACTAAGCGATTCCAAGCCAACGAATGGCTTGGCCGTTGGTCTTGGCCCTATGTGTACGCGGCTTAAGATGTTTGAATTTGGAGAGTATGGTTGTTTGGTTAGCAATGCATGTTCTTATTTCTTTTTCAACAACAGTTCCTCACTGATTCAGAGCCGAACTATGTACTTAAAGTAATAACTATTTATAAGTTGTATTAAAACGCAACAGTTTTGGTTCAATTATTCTCACAAGCGACTACCTATGAAATTTACCACAAGAATTTACTATACGAAAGACATAACATGGCGATTGCAGTCACATTATCCTCCCTGGAGACTATTCGACTGAGTTAAGTTTCAACAAAGCACTCTAAATATTTGGAAAGCAATTGACGATCAACAAATACACGTTCGTGCTATGGCTGCAAGGCTACACTAAATTCCTATCAATATGGGCTGACAAGTGAAACGAAAAGACCACTTTCGAAACAAACTTCTCCGAAATCCAAGCATGGAAATTTCAATTAGACATCATTAAGACCTGACACAAAGAGGCTCTGAGTGCGTTCCGAAAAACAACCAGGCCCATACGTTATGGGTTTCTGCGCTTTTCCTCTGGAGCCGATTAGAGCGAAAATTCGAATAAAGTAGATTGCCGGATAGCACGCACCTAACGAACAAAAATACGATCAATATCCGTGCTTATAATGTTGGGCAATGTAACATTCAGTGGGGTATCCTTCCGAGTAAAGCTGATCAGGGAAGGGGAGATTTATAAGTGTATCGATTCTTCAGCACATCTAGAAGCTATGAGCTACAAATTTAAAAGGATTAAAATTTGGGAATTTATGTCAAGCCGACATGAAATAAATTCATTTTAATTGACTGGAAAAATTAGCCACAGCACGAAAATTGCCATAGTATTGTCCATAGATTTATCTATTTCGAACAAAGGGTCTCGACTTCAAAATGCGCTAAATTCCATCATTTATGAACAAAATAATGCATCTTCTACCCACGCTGGGCGCTACCTGTTTCTCAACATCTCCATGAAAATATTTGATCAGTAACTTATCACGCTTAGTCTATAAACATCACAAACTCTGAGCTGGTGAATAAAAAATAATCAAGGACGAACAAAAAGTTTAAAAAAAGATATTTCGATTCATTTGTGCAGTATTGCACTTTTAGCATTAGCGCCCTATCTACGGTAGATATTGATACATATATTGTCACTTTCAGTATCTCTCGCTGAGGCGGTCAGCTCAGTATTCTTCTGCGTTCGAAAAGGATTTCTTCTTCACTCGTAGCTTTCGCGTCGTAAGTTTTTGCAAGTGGCCAAGTCAACAGTTAAAAGGATGCGAAGTATATTTACTCTATTACCATTTGCCCAACCATCTATTATGGTGCGATGATTGAAAATCTTTTGAAAAATAAGGTCTTTTGAGTAAAAAGTCATCGGCCAATGTGCGGAAATATTTCGGCCTGTCTGTAGCACCTTGAATCGAAGGAGTCTTACAAATGATAGTTCACTACTCCCATAAAGCTTGTAAAAGACACCTCAACCATATGTTGTGAGTAACCCCCATCTTCTTCCAAGAAAATTTCACCACACAACACAGCAAGCTATATTCAGCTGGGCCCACAATGGAACACAATTGATGGAAAAAGAAGTATTAGGTAGGTTAGGTTAGTGAAGAGGGCTGCCGGGAACGCGGCCAGCATTAAGCCACCAGTTTGGGTCCATTTGCCACCCTCATAGACAATCACACGCATTCACACTTAAAGCCATGGCACTGGCGGGATTCGAACCCGCAGGCCCCGTAGCACGCCGCTTTTCGACCTGACGCCTTAGCAAGCAGAGCTACCGTCCCCCCAAGAATTAGGTAACTATAAGAATGTTTTTTTTTTGCTTTATTATATTCATAAATTATTTTTGCTGCATAAAGTGCTACAAACTACATATTTCTGTCCTCAGTATAATTTGTAGGCTTGATATATATTTTATCCCATTAATTGTGTTAATTGATTTCAAATACGACCATAGTCACACTCACACGTCGGACTGTGCATAGTGTCGAACCTGTTTGAATATTGAAGGACAGTAAAAGAGTATATGACTAGGGTCTAGTTTCGATACTTTCAGTTCAGAAAAGCTTGTAGAAAATGCGAAGCTTGTAATATGGTTGTAGAAAACAGCAAAAAAAACTAAGCATTTACAATAAGAGCCATTGAGGGTATAGGGTTTGATGTTTTTAAAATAATGTAGTGTCACAACAACTTTCGCTATTTTATGGTGTACGGAATTTATTCACAATAAATGCATACTACTAAGGAGTGAATAGTTGCATGATGTGGAGTGAATAGTTGCATGATGTGCTTTCCTCTTGATCTATTTTTTCAGCTAGGTAGTAACCTAGCTGAAAAAATAGATCAAGAGGAAAGCACATCATGCAACTAGGGTAGGTAGTAACCTAGCTGAAAAAATAGATCAAGAGGAAAGCACATCATGCAACTATTCACTCCTTAGTAGTATGCATTTATTGTGAATAAATTCCGTACACCATAAAATAGCGAAAGTTGTTGTGACACTACATTATTTTAAAAACATCAAACCCTATACCCTCAATGGCTCTTATTGTAAATGCTTAGTTTTTTTTGCTGTTTTCTACAACCATATTACAAGCTTCGCATTTTCTACAAGCTTTTCTGAACTGAAAGTATCGAAACTAGACCCTAGTCATATACTCTTTTACTGTCCTTCAATATTCAAACAGGTTCGACACTATGCACAGCTCAGCTCAACTGACACCAACTCGAGCCTTCCTCAATTCCCATAGGCATAGTTGGTTTCATTAGATGGGTCAGGACTGGACTATTTATCGCTCTCGAAATTACCGAAATATGCAGGCAAACTTATTACTACCGACAACTATCAATAGCACGCACTAACATTCAACCGGCCATATATTTTGCGCTCATGAAGAACCCGAAAACACAATATTGCTTACGTTAGGACTTTAGGACAAATCGAATACAGTATCCGAGGGAGTTCATTGCAAAATTTTCCGAATCGGCTAACAAAACGTTTTCTGTGTTTCGTTTACTGTACCGGTCGTAGCTGGGGATATCGCACTGAAGACTAAAAGGACGAGTAGTTTATGAAAAGCACGTGTCCATCGAGCTATGAAAAATTTATTAGCGAAGAATATACCAGTTTTATATCCAGGGGAGAATAAGAAATGAAGTAGCTGGACGAGCAAAACATTTTGACCATGAAAGTAAGCAGTTGCCTCAGAAATATATAAAGCGTTAATTAAGAGAAAGTTCGTTCCTGTCTTAGAGCTGAATTCTATACAAAGACATACAAAAAGAAATTTCAGCAGAAAAACAAACTCAAATTAATCCGCAGAACCAACAAGAAAACTCATGTTAATTCCGAAAGTATCACTCTCTTTGCATAATTTTGACACCTAAATCCGGTTCAACGTGAATCACATAAAAGAATGAGACAAATATTTGCATTACCTTTGGTGAAGTTCTTTTTATTTTGTACTTCAGGGTAGTAAATAAAATCACGTGTCGATTTCATCGCTCCTTTTTGACTGTGCTCTGCTGGCAGAGTTTAATTATTTACTGCCCCTAGGTGCCATTCTCTGGCAACTTGTGTAGCTATTGATACAGAAAAGTCAACGGAGAGCAGAGAAATCGAAGGGTCTAACTAACTGCAAACTCGAATTCAGAAATGCACTTAAACATTACAAAGAACATTATTGTCATACTGCGGAAAATTCAATTTCGAAGAACGATTTTAGCTTTCGTTTTGCTGAACCAAACAAGTCAAAGTAAAACTATCCGCTCGATTTCTCTTTAAGTATTCAAATTAAACGAAACTGTTTTCCACCCGAAACACGCTATCAACTTTTCATAACTTTAAACTTTATTATGAAGCTCTAACGAAACGACATCAAAAACTACACAATTTTCCAGCAACACAGTGTTCCGTGTGTCCTGTAGCTTGCTTACCTGGAAACCATTTACGTTAATTTTGCACTTGAAGCACAAGGATGCAAGCAACTCATTCAACTTTCATTGTAGCGCCATCTAGACCGGCATGGCCAATAAAGCAAGAAGCAACCACTCTGCTGTCTAACGAAGCACTGCGTTCTACAAACACATTTCCTTAATCTGTAAATCCTGCTTCTGGACTTCCATAATAAATTGTATCCTTAATAGCCGTCGTACGGGCGTACCAAAATAAACTTCAATTCACTTACAGTTAAAATTTCATACGACATTTCCATATGGTCATTCTGCAGATTACGGACACATGAGCTGATCGCTGAGCCAAGCCAAGCCAACGGTAGCCCGTATGCACCTACATAAACATACAAACGAACCGTGCGGGAGAGTTGCAAAAATATCACCCGGGAACATTCACAGAACATCCTCAACATTTTTCTCGTATATCCTGTAAACGGAGGAGTATTGCAAAGAATATATCCTTTATGCTTTTTAGATATTATCCCCGAAAATAAAAATCCATTTCCCTAATTCCATTTATTACACAGCAAAAGGGAGCTATGGCACAGAGCCCTGGCAAGTGAGTCAGTAGTATGGAAGTGTATTAAATTTTCGGACGGGCAGTGAAGTTCGTGGAAGTGGGCGAGAGAAAAGGATGAAGTAGAAGAGAAACTATTCGAAGCATCATTCTGTCCTGCATGAAAAACTAGATAGATTTTAGAACTTCATCCGGTAGTAATGCGTTTCTTGCTATTCTTCACGGGTCTGAGCCGAGAAAGCCTAATAAATCATAAGGACCATTTGTTTAGCATAAAACTTGTGCAAAAGGTAAAATCAGTCAGGCAAAGATGCTTTTTGTGAAGGAGGAAAACGGTGTTGGTGTTATAGTCGATATCTTTAGAGTTTTGATTAAAACAGTTCGAATACGTTCAAAAGCTACGCTATGTCGTTCATTATAATTTTAAATATTCTGCTCTACTAAGCATAAGCGTTCTATCTAGATTTTAGTGCTTTTGAGATATTCAATTGATTTGTACTGGAGATATATGGAGAGTGCATTTTTCAATATTGATTTTAACATACTTCCATAAAAGATACGTTTTTCAAATTTGCTAGAATGATGAAATAGAGCATGTAGTTTTTGAATCCGTTGTTAACTTAAAAATGGGGAAAACGCAGCTAGAACGTTTATGCTTAGTAGGGAAGTATTGTCCTCTGCATTAGTTATTCCCCTTTTGTTGGAGACGCAGCAAGAGCGACTTTATTCGCGTAGTGGTGATGGCATTGATCAGAACGCTCGGAGCCAAGAAATGCCTCATTGAACGATATCGGCTCGCGATAGAGGTTGGTGGCAAAATTTTTTGAAGGAAGCCAAGACCGGTCTCCGGTTTTCATCTTGAATTATTTATATTTTTTTACTTGATTCATTACCTTATTTTGAAAGTGGGTTTACTTCCAGGTCAGACACTCCAATAAAATTTCTTCCGTTGGCAACCCTACTTAAAAACTGGTAGATAAAAGTTCATTCCTACGAACTAGTATGTACTGACTGAAGACATCAAAATCTGAAAGCAGTTCCGTTCTATACAGACACATAGCTCTTCAGTCATTCCAAAAGAATTCACTTCTACATATGGTTGGTTGCGTTACGCCCGGCGTCTCTAAAATATCCGATTTACCACATCCACACACATATTCGGCTGTCCGTCTACTATCCTCGTTCATATAAATTTTGAGTTTTATGTCTCGGTCCGGTCGGGGTGAAACAATTTGCATATTATCTGAATTGTTATACATCATAGGAAACACCAAGTTTTCATAAGCGAAAGAAAGGGTCGTCATAACTTACGAGTTTTGCATAGAAGTACGTACAGGTTTTTTTTGTCGGTGGTCGGAATGGAAAACGGATGTGGAGCTAATTAACTCCCTGTATCTTTTTATGTGTTGCATATGGATGTTTGGGGAGTAATCGAATGGATAAAGGAATTTCTAGGGATTAGTAGATAAGTACGTGCAAAAACTTTATGAACATTTTGAATATATTTGATTTTTCATATCATGTGTGGTTTGATTCAATATGATTTGGACAAGATTCTGATTGAAAGTTCAGCTAAGTTTGCTCTGGAGCTTTGATTCAAAAACATACATACATGCTTGAACTCAAGAGCAGAAAAGACTAACACGCAAACCGCCGTATAAAAAGTAAAGTAATCCCACGAAAACCCCCGGCGGTTTTAACAGTCGAAGCTGCTAGAAGCATAAGCATATGAAGTTTAGTTTCCAAAGGTCTTTTCCCAAAGAAAAAGGCTAGACTGCTTAATGACAAGCTATCACTTCATTGATTTATGTTCGCCACCGTAAAATTGTGGCATCATTTAATAAAACAAACAAAACAAACAAATTATTGTACGAATTATTATACCGACACAAGTCTGTTAATTAACAGTGTTTGTTAGTTTCGATAATGCCACAACCCCAATTATTAGAAAACCTACCACCGTAAAATTCGTTCAAACACTTTTCCAAACAAATTTGTCAAATTCATCTGTGTCGAAAAGTTGGTTTTATGTTTACTAGCTCCCGATTTCATTTCCAGTGGATATTTTTAGAGTTGATTAGGTGTTTTTTAGCTTTCCTGCTGTTAACCTGCTTCATTTATCCGTTTATCAGTGTTTCAAAACGTTCTTACGACTATGTTCTTTCAATTAACAAGCGAGTCGGTTGTTATGTCGATACATTTTTACTTCTTAGTCTGTCAGAATATTTACTGAATTTTTTTCCTTAGCAATGCTGATCTTGGTGTGATTTTACTTTGTCTCAACTTTTGATCGAAAACTTCTGCAAACGTCTGCGCTGAGTTTTGTATTGAAACTGACTTCTACTAGATGAGAACAAGATAGCCCAACTAGCCTTTTTGGTACTATCGAAGTGTACTGCTACTAGAACATAGTCATCGATACGCTTTCTTCACTTATTACGCCACGACAATGTAAAAAGCGACTCAATGCACTCATTCACTTTATAGTTGTTTCATTTGTTTGTTTGCTTGGTTTTCGTTACTATGTTTAGCCACCATAAAGCGATCAAATTCATGGTTTTCGTTCTGGGGGCAGAAACGCTCTCAATATCCTTTGTTACACACAGTAAACTATGCAAATTTTTTGTCAAATACAGAAAAAGTGTGCAGATTTAACCATGGGTTTAGCTTAGCGCTAATCACTCATGAAAGAGCCTAAAAAGTTTTCGTTACTACAATAGAGAGTGGCGATTTTTACTAGAAAGTTTTAGAAACGTTCCAATCTTTCTGTAGTATCTTCTTGTTATCTCTTTGGTTACTCCCATTTAAATACATTAACACTCGTGACCTAAGTAAATACACACAACTGATTTTAACGTTAAAAACTTAAAAGTTTCAAACCAAACTTATTTAAACATTCAACAGCCTACTGAAGAAAAACGAAAGCCGCTCTCTAGACAAAAGAATCGAAGCTAATTGTATTTGCAATGAAATTGTTTCTCAAAATGAAGAACCACTATCTGTTTGGGAAAACAACATCGAAAAAATATATCTTTTACAGAAAATTTACGGAAATGGGCAATGGATTATCGGTTACCTCATTTATCACTGAACATACAATAACAAATAATAATAATTTTCTTAAGTAACGATGGGATTGACTTCAATTTTTGGGTGTCTTAAATATATAGTTGAAAGAATATATAATAAAGATGGAAGACATTTATAAAGATGGAAGACATTTTCCAGACATTTATAGCCCACAAAGAACTAGTACTTATAATACTTCATTCCAAAGACAAACACATAGTGAGCATTAAAAGGACATTACACCATTATACTGGTCTGCAAACGTTTCGCCGTGAGCCTCTGATCCTACTTGTGATCCTATTACCTTCTGCTTCTAGTTTTTGATTTGGATACTGTAGTATCCCCTCATCAAGTTGAGATCCCGGTTTTTCAGCAACATTGCCTTTAAGCGATATGTCTTCTTTCACCAAATATATTTCTTTTTAACGTCCCCAATGCTAACAAGAATAATAGGATTCCCAGTGTTGTCTCAAAAAAATCTTTACCTTTTTTTTTGGTTTTTGCCTAAGCACCTCCCTATTTTGTGATCCCCTTGCTTAAATGGTATCAACTTTGAACTGCTCGTCTTCAATAAAATCCGCTCTCTTTCTCCATTTCAGTTTTGAAAAAACTAATTACTTTGCTTTGATCGATGAAATAAATGATAACTGGTTTCATTTCCTTAGAGCGCTAAGCTGCTCTCCACGAATTCGACTTTTTTTTTGTCCAAATTAATTTCTAGGTAAACTTCTTCCAATTTTTGTAGAAGAAGTTCAAAATGTCGGTGGTTCACCCTTGTTGTCGTGTTTCCTCTTAGAGCCAAAGATGCAGCGCTTACAAAATACAAGAGAACTGGTTCACTTAATAACTTATTCACGTTTCAAAAACTACGTATTGCTGTCAAAAAGGAGCCAATGATGTGATGTAAGCTTACTTTTGCAAAAAACGAAGATTCCATAAAATAAAAACCATTCTGGCCCTGTATCAGCTCACTCAGTATTTCCTCAGACCTTCCTTCACCTTTGTATCTTTGTGACACGTCTGCCTCCTATTAACAATGAACCTGGGAATTTCCCGCTCAAATATTCTCTTTTTTCACTACCTGTCATCTTTTACGTTGTCATTTAATTTGCCCGTACAGATTCGTACCCTTGCTTCCTTTTACAGAGTTTTTTGGCAGTCAAATTATAGATGATCTCTCTAGATGTTGGTACTGGCTTTGGTACTGATGGTATTCCAAACATTTTTCCCAACGTACTTTTATCTTCCCTGAGTGTTATTCTGTCACTAATTTTTTAATATTATCATTTCATCGGTACTTTTCCATCAATTTGGCAATCTGCTAGCATTTTCCTCATTCACAAAGCGGGCAATATTTTTTGCATGTGTAACTATCGTCGTGTATTAAGTTTGTCGTGGTTTAATCAACTTTTCGAAACATTTGTTTAAGGGTTCATTCTACTTTCGAGAGAAGAAAAAATACAATTTTTAGAATATTTGTTTCTCAAAAACTACAATGGTTATTAACTTCATTCTTTTTTTTATACTAAAGATATTGTCTTTGGCATTTCAAAACAATACATATTTTCTATTAATTTATTTTTTTAGAGTTTTAAAAATTGTCGACAAAGGGAGGTATGTATTTCGATGGCGGGAGTGATTCGGCCCAAAGTATTTACCCGAAATGAAAAAAAGAACTGTTTTATTATTTAGCAGCCTTGTCGCTATCGTCGGTACTAAAACTAACTTGTTAAAGAAAAAATTAACTAAGTTATATTAGTTTGAAAATTAAAATGTGGAAAATACAACTTCTTTTTGCAATTTTTTGTTTTAAAAAATACTAAATTTTTACGATAGAACTATAATTGTAGTACCAACGATAGCCACTAATATCTTAAATAATGTATTAAAACTTCAGAGAAATTGGTTGATTAGTTTTTTCTAAATCTATCCCGCCGATTAGAAAAACTTGGTTTTAAGAAAATCGCGTTTAAAGTTTTATGAATAAAATGCCTATATTAAATGTATACTTACGCTTAATCAGCGATACCAGCTGCATACAAGATTCCCTCAGCTTACTCAAACTCTTCATTTTCAGCTACTCTTTGCATTCTTCAAGCCGTCCTGGCCTCTTTTGTCTCGTGAGAAGCAATGCGTTCAGCATAATTAATTCGCACTGCATCCTTTTTTCGCGCTAGTTCTTCAGCTTTTGGACCAATGGTGATCCCCACGTCCTCCATAATTTTTAAAAGAGGCTGAAATCCTTCGTTAAAGGTGCATGCGGCACATTAGGTGCAAATTTCGAGTACCTTTTTTCCACAAAATATATGTTTAGGAGCTAACTGCCATATACATTTATTGAAGCTTTCATTATTATTCTGTGTGTTTGCACCTAGGCATCTCTCAAGGAGATCATCGCGAGTTAAATCTTCATAAATGGGCTTCAAACAATCTTGAACATCTTTATCTAATGGAGGTGGATGCTGGTAATCTTGCCCAGTATCTTGAGCCTGCTGCCATTTACTCCACGACTCCGGACCTGGTGGACAATATTCGTGTTGCGGTTGTTCATTTGTAGATATTTTATGAAAAAATGTTGCCCAAATTGCTTTTTTCATGTCCTCCACTGAACTGGGGTTTCGACGTATTGTCAGTCCATAATAAATTGACAGATCAGCTATCAATTTATTTGTGAGTTGTACAAGTTTAACAGTTTTGCGCTTTTTTGCAGCCTGCGATGTTTCGGCGTCTTCACTTGGCCTCATTATTTTCCGTAGTTGCGTGAGCTGTCTTTTTGCTTCTGTAGCTCGTTTATATATTCGTTTTTTTACATGTAGCACACATTCTTTTTTTTCTTCCGTACATGTATACGCTTGTTTCATTTCCTTAGATCTCTCTGTTCTGAGTCTAAAATAAACGCAGCGACTATCTGCATTTCGACCTAAATATAATCTAAAATACCTGGAATTTCTCAACGAAAATTTAACACAGCATTCTTGAGAGTATACACTATCAGAAAATGCAATAAGAAAAAAAACGATTTTTATTAAGCTGCAAAGTAGAATGAACCCTTAAAACGGTATCTAATTAATTATCGTTCACGAATACTGTTGCTTCTAAAATCGGCCAGGAAAAGACTTTGCCAAAGCTTTCAATTCAATGAACCTTGATATGATATTCCTTTGTCTCTCTGGTGTACTTCTTTTTGGTTAATCCTCTTATTTTTGTAATTGTTTTTGTGTTCCTACTGCTAACTTTTGCTCTTCCGCACCCTTTTTTTTACCTGAGATTTAACAATCAAAGTAATAACATTTATTTTCTTACAAAAGACAAAACTCCATCGCTACTATGGATCAAATGGTTTTATTTTACAACAGTCCAACTACAGAGCTTCCAAGATAAATTTGCAGTGACGCAACGAAACATACAGTTTATTGAGATACTATATACTACACAGAACACTGAAGTGATCTTGCTTCAATGCTCAAACTCGTGGTTTTCGCATACATCTACTTAGACGCTTGATGCCCACAAATGATGCCCACAAAATTTGACAATCAATGTGCTCAAATAGCATCTCGGACGCTTGCTCAGCTCACAGCGTCTTGGTGGATAGAAAAATTCAAAAAAACCCTTACCCCAAAAACCCGCTGAACGACCCAAAAATCTTTGCTAATGAATGAACTTAATACGCTGCAAAAGGATCCGCGTCTCTGTTATGTTACTGTTTCCCCTCATGATTTATCTGTAGATTCTCTTCTGCTCCTCTTCTAACGAGCAGTTCCCCTTAGGAATTGAAGCATTTTCTGCTTTGTTCGCATGTACACATGTACATACAGTGCAAGCTATTGTGATGTTCATGTGGAGAATAGAATTGTTGGAGCTACATTTTTTCGTGTGCAATTTTCCCCAGATCGGTTTTTTGTGTCTGCTTTGAGTTTGTTTTGCCAAAAGACGTAGTTTTTCGGTTCTGGTGCTTTGGTGAAATGACCACTTGATTGCTTTGGACGCCTATGTTAACGCTGGAAAGTCATCCGCGTCTCTATTATGTTCATGACCTACGTTACAGAATTTGTAGATTCTCTTCTGCTCCTTTTCTTACGAGTTGATCCCCTTCTGATTTGATGCCGTTTATGCTTCGCATGGTGTATGTACGGTGCTAGTTATTGTGATATTGATATGAAGAATATGTAGGGGTTAAATTGTTTCGTGTGCAATTTTCTCTAGATCGCTTTTTTTTGTATCTGCTTAGGGTTTACTTTCGCAAAATGTGTTTCTCGGTTCAGGTGCTTTGAGTGATATGACCACTTGATTGCTTCCGCCTATGTTATTTCTATGTTAAAGTTCTGAAGTGCTTTCTTTAGCATTTATAGTTTACATTAGGTGCGTTTTTGTTATAGTTATTTTGACTTGAATTTTTTGTATTGTGAGTATTAATACGGTCGGTTAAAGATGGATAAAAGGATAATTTTTTAAGTAAATTATAACATAAAACTCGTTAAGCGTATTGAATAGATTCTGTTTCAAAAAGTTAATATTTACCCGTAGAGGATTTACAGCGGCAGTCTTTTTCATTGAGGATCTTATTGAGTCTTGGCAACCAAGATCACTAATTTCGCTGACTTTGCAAAAGGTAACTATATTAGGCACTTTTTTTGCAAATTACACATTTATTTTTATTGTGGTATTGGCTATCTTATTTAATTTGCTAATATCTTCAACTTTGAGCTATTAAAAAACTTTCGTCATTTATTTAGCCTGTAATATGTTTTCAACTTAAGAAATCAGTAATTTTTTTTGTTGCTTTCAAATGTTATACATAATTTGAACTTTTGTGATATTGTTGATCTGAGTGAGCAGGAATATCACTGAAATGAGCAGTTGACAATCAATCACTAACTTTGAATGCAAATATGGTCAGCATTGAAATACCTAATTGTTTTTTACACGATATTGAAAAAAATCCCATGTATAATTTACTACGCGCTTCATAAGTATGCTTATCTACTAGGTGGGGTGAAAAGTAAGCTCCTTGGGAATGAAAAAATGTTTTTTTTAAATTTTTTTTTAAATTTTATTCAACGTAGTCCCCTTTTAGGTCGATACACTTATTCCAGCGATTTTCCAACTTTTTGATCCCGTCCGAAAAGTAATTTTCCGGGAGGCCTGCAAAATACTCCTCCGCGGCGTCGATGATCTCCTCGCGCGAGCTGAATTTTTTATTGTTGAGCCATCTTTTGAGGTTTGGGAACAGATAATAGTCCGAGGGAGCCAAGTCAGGCGAATAAGGTGGATGGGGAAGCAATTCGAGCCCTAAATCGTTGATTTTAGCCATTGTTGCGATGCTCTTGTGTGACGGCGCGTTGTCTTGTAAAAGCAAAATTTTTTTTCGCTTCATGTGAGGCCGTTTCGCATTGATTTCAGCTTTCAATCGCTCCAATAATGCGCAGTAATACTCGCTGTTGATTGTTTTTCCTTTTTCGAGGTAGTCCACGAAGAGTATGCCATGACAATCCCAGAAAACCGACGCCATGACCTTTCCGACCCATTGAGCCTCCCTTGGCCGCTTCGGAGCACTCGTGCCGGCTTCAGTCCATAGCCGGGCACTCATTCTGTTCTCTGGCGTGAAATAGTGGATCCAGTCACCAATCGACGCCAAAAGTCCACCCGATTTCGCCTCAGCATGGCCAAACACGCTTCCGAAGTGCGCTCGCGTTCGTGTTTTTGGTCCGGAGTCAGCATGCGCGGCACCCAGCGGCAGGATAATTTTTTCATCTGCAGAATCTCGCCCAAAATATGGCGTGTGCGCTCAGTACTAATCCCTGTGGCATCTGCTAGCTCACGCACTTTCACTTTCCGGTCGGCCAACACCATTTCATGTATTTTTTTGGAATTTTCCTCTGTAACCGCTTCGGAGGGCCTGCCACTGCGGACTTCATCGGCAGTGGAGTTTCGGCCACCACGAAATTCTCGAAACCAATATTTCACGAAGTAGTCTGAAGGAGCACTAGCCCCATAATATTTGTTCAACTTTTCTTTTGTTTCCTTCGCCGTTTTGCCTCTCAAAAAATAATGTTTTATGAGAGAACGAAAATCACTTTTATCCATACTCAACATGATGCCAAACACGTCAACAAAAATCGGCTGTCAAAACAAAACAAATGACTGTGTCGCTCTGAAATTTGACATGTCCGCCTAAATATAAATGGACTATAAGGCACAATAATCTTTTTGGCGATTGCAGCGCATTCTGGTGGTCAAGGAGCTTACTTTTCACCCCACCTAGTATTTGCTTATATATTTTGCTTGTGCTTCCATAAGTCTCAAAACCACGAGTCACCACTGATAGTGATCTTGAATCAGCTCTAAATTGAGCAAAGAGAAACAGAAGAATTACTCTTTCCCAACCTATAGTGCTATATTTCTGATATTGAATGATATCTTTTCTGCCTGAATGTCTTTTCTAAGGAATAATTGGATAGTCAACAATTTTTCTTTTATATCAAACTGTCATAAAATTCCTTAAAATCATTAATATAATGCAAAAATAATTCATTTTGAATTCGGGCCAAATATATTTGCTTGTTTGAAACATGGATATCTAGCGTGTTGAGCCGCAAACGTGTAGTATCCAACTTTGACCACAAAACCGCTGTGCTAATAAGCTACGAAATTTGCAGAAAAATGCAAATATCACGCAATCTACACTTAAAATTTTACCTGAATCAGTTTAGTATTCATATTCGTAATATATTACTGAAGTAACCTAATCAAAGCTGAAATTTTATGTTATCAGTACAATAAACAGGCTGGAAAAATGTATAGAAATACACAAAATTTCAAATAGTCAATCTACAAGTTATCCTCGGTTAGAAGCTTTCAATTGAACCACACCTTTTCTTTCCACAGAAACGATTCTGAAAATTATGTTTTCGTGCAAAATGAAGCCTTAAAACTATCAAACTACTCCTCAGATTTTGATTTTATTGTCAGCGACCAATTTATTTTGTTAAGATTTCCGAAAAGTTGTTCTGTCTCAAGTGCGAAGTAAATTTGAAAAATGAGCCATTTTTCTGAAGTTTTATTTCAATTTTTAGGCCAGGACTGCCTACAATTCTAGAATTGTCCCCAAAAAGTATATTTTCCCCAAACAGTTCTATAGGTTTCGTGGCATCGACAAGGATTTCAATACCGTCTGCCTGACATGATGATCTCATTTATACACAATGGAGCTCTGCTTCTCAACGTTTATATGCAAAATAATGCACTATTCTCTAACTTTGTGTCAAAGCACAGTAGCTCTCTTTCAAATTATGAAATTATGATATTAACGCAAATGTGACACAATGATCTGCACTCAGTCCGACTTTTTACAATATTCGCATGTTGGATGTAACCCAACTCAATGATTGCAATGCACGCAGATGACATTCCACTTTTCTCTATCAATACTTACTTAAATCATATTCTGAATAACCTGAAACATCAAATACATCTTACAATAATGATTTTTGCGGAAAATGGGCGATCCAGATTAAACTCAAGCAATGTTTTGCAATTTTTGGGACGGATCTTTTGCTTCTACTGTTTTTCACTTTTTCAATAACCATACTTGAGATTCTATACGAGAAAACACAAGAAAAGCTTTTAATTTATAAATGCTACCCGTCAATAAATAACTGAGCCTTGACAAATTTCAAAAACGAAATCTTAAGCCGTGGTCCATCTGAGTAAACAACCTAGTCCGCTGTTGTGTAAGAAGTAAGTTTCTAAGAATTCAACAAAGATGAAAACCAAAGAATAAAAACGTACAAATCATTTCTCTAAACTCGGTTATAAGAAAGAATAATAATTTTCATGCAACTCCATGACTGGATGCACTTCGATTTTACTCCAAAACTATTATACAAAACGTCGAATTATGCTTTTCAATGCTTCAAACAATTAAAACATTCCTTAAATCACATCAATTACTAATACGAGTAGATCCGCATTAAATTATTATTCGCTTATCGCTTTCAATTTTCCCTTCCATCTACCTCCATACGCAAACTGAATAGCCTAATCAAGAATATCAGTTTCATAACAGTTCCGAAAGTGTATCGACTAGTTCAAACAGTAGCTTATCGGGATAAACCACTCACCTCCATTACATGCACTAGATATCATCTTTTCGCCTTAAGAGATCTTAGCATCAAACTTGCAATCTTGCTACTTGGCTTCCCCTAATCTTAAGATATGACATATGTATGTTCTAACTGTGTTGTCTTACGTCTAACCTCCACTCATACAAATACACACACTAGACGACACACACCTACTACACACATTAGACGACAAAACCACTTGCCGTCTATTAAGCACTTTGAAAATCACCCCCATTCGCAAAATACATATCATCCCCAATCGATTATTTGAGCACAGTGCCACCAAGGTAGGTAACCACTACGAGGAGCTGGTGTATGTACATTGAGTGCAAACTGAAACAGGATATTAAGTTTAATATAACTGCAAAGTAAACTCCTCTCTGTAGAATCGCTCCGTTAATGGGGGTTGTGGTTCGAATTAATGGTTTCGATATTACAAAAGGGGTTAACACCTCTTTTTGTGTTTTGCCCGTACCGTGAATGATCCAAATGAACCGGAGCGACCAGGTAGTAATGTGGCCACGAACAGCTTAAAGTAGTTACAAAACGGAATGATGCCCTCGTGTCCTATGCAATCTTTCGCTACCGTCGTTTATTGTGCCACAGTCGTAAAGCTTTAGCAGTTTTTCAGAGGACGATTTAATCGTATATTTTTTCAATGTTACTCAGAGCTTCAGTATTTTCATGAATTTTTCATGGCTTCGCACTTTCATTGGACATTTTGATAAGTCTTTGGGAATTCAATCCCATTATTTATTATTCAAATCAAAAATGCTTCATACTTACACGAACCCATCTGCATTCCATTAGTATCCATTATTCGAAACAATCACTGAACGTATCTTTCGATCAGGGTGAGAATGCAATCAAGTTCTTAATCTGCATCAGCTTGATGCTTTCGTTTCGATATTGATCTGAAACGGTATGCAAACAATATCCTAGCTGCAATCAAGTCCAGGCTAGCAGATGCTGATTTTTAAACAAAGTGAAGGATTAGTTCAATTATTTGCTCCTCAGCACGTACTTTATTTTCGACATCAGTCTCCAAGCTTCTCTAGCTCGACACGTTATTTGTTTTCACCGACGATGGGCTGGGCAGACGTCCTTGCATCGGCTTATCGCATCCCAGCGGGCGTTTTACTTCTGTAAGAGTATAAATCAAACGACATGATAAATTGAAATAAGTGAAGTTAAAAGCACGAAAAAATAGTCAACGTCGTCGAATAGAATTCACTTCATGTCTGTTGCGCGCATGAGCTTCCTATTTGATATGGCAATATCACGCTGAGTTTCATGGAGAAATGCGGTGATGTTACTTTGATTTGGAGCAGAATCTCGTTTTTTTTTTCAAAGAAAAAAAAAATATTCTGTGGATTGTTTCAGATGTTTGAAGTAAGTTTTGATTCTATACTCATTTTCACAAGCTTAAATTTCATATGAATGCATTGAACAAAACCCACATAAAATTAAGTATCCCCTGATTTCCGTTATGGTGAGCTGGAAACAAACCGAATAGCTAGTAACAATAAAATAAACTTATAAAAATTCATAAGTTCAGACTCTTCCCCTTAATGTAAATGAACCACTTAACAATACGCTGATATAAAATCATATACGAAGAAAACCATTTCTTTCTTTTTCTGCCCCTCGGGTTCCTTCCTCCAAATTATACACATTCCAAAACCACTTGATCCTGTGAAGACTCTTCATTCTAACTAGCATCCTTGCATCTTCCTCCCTTCTTTCAAGAACATTTTGTATGTGCTTATAATCCGAATGATAGCATAACGGATTCAGTGAGTGGTTTATGTGATGTCAAGTGTCCCTGGCTACAATATCTGAACACGCGTACGGCATTCGCATTCATCCGTCCCCAGATTTGACCCGGAGCCATACATTTCCATATTGAATCGTCGTTACGTACTCGTATCTAAATGGCAATGCCACAAGTCATAAGCGAAATTGACACGGAAAACGTGCCTTCCAAGTTTCGGATGGGTCCGAGTTTTTGCCAGTTCCTCGATGGCGTCAACACTGAAGAAGATGGCAGAGCGGAGATCCAAAAGGATCTTATTTGCATACATATGTCACAAAGTTAAGAGGAAGTTGCATTTTTATCCAGTCATACTATCATTGAGTGCCAAAGTTTGCCGGAAAGTTGTACGTGTCCTGTCGAAGGTCATCTATCGTCATTTTTGTCTTGAATGTCATGTCATGGATGGTTGAATAAGAAACGAGATGTATTATCCGAATACAAAGAAACGAGTCAAAGCAAAATTGAAAGTACGGATCAAATATAAAATGACTTTACAAAAAAAAGGTTTAAACGATGCTCTATTAGTTTACTAATTACTTAAATACACTTTCGTGCAATTTAATAAACTAATAAAGCATCATGAAAATCATTGTGAGTTTATTATGTTCGCGATTAAAAATGGGAACAAAGTATTTTTTTTCAATGCAACAATTTTTCAAGTTAACTTAAAGTGCTCTTCGATTTTCGTTAACATGTTCTAAATGATATATTGAGTTTAAAGAACTTATTTTATTTTCAATATGTGTCTGCTTAAACGACTGTGATAATTCTGGTGAAATTGACAAAACAGCGTGCTGAATAGATGAATTAAGAGATCTTTGGGGAGATATTTTTTATTGCTTGAATAAAATTACGATCATATTGAATTTACCTTTGAATTCCAAAAAACTGGCCTAGCATTGCATGTAAAAAACAGCAAGCCTAATGAAAAAATCCTCTTTATTTTACAGCAAGTCCAATGGAAAAATCCTCTGTGGAGATTGTGGTAATTATTTTAAAGAATCAGATATCTTCTCAAGTATATATAAATGATCTTTTTATGTAACATTTGGATGTCTTTTTGGTTTCTGTTAAGTGAATATTAAGTAGTATTAGGCGGTTGTTAGGATAAGCGATAATACACTGAAAAAAATCCACATAGCGCTCAGAGCCGTGTAACATAGCGCATTATTTATGGCGCCATACGCCATGTACATAGTACTCTGAGCCATGCAGTAATATAATATGGCTCCCAGCGCCATAATGTCAGAATTTACATAGCGCGTGGTGCCATGTTACATGGCGCAGCATTTATGGTGCCACACGCTATGTGCATAGTACCCTGAGCCATGCAGTATAGCTCCGAGCGCCATACTTACATGGCGCAGAAATTATGGCCCCACACGCCATATTGCATAGTGCTATGAGCCATGTAATATGGCTCATGGCACTACAATTATAACTCGCAGCCATGCTGTGTGAGGAGATGTATAAATATCAGCAAGCTTCTTGAATATAGGAGAGGATGTGATCATTGTGTTCATTAATCCCTCGGGAATTACTTTGATAAAATTCCATCACCTAACCTAACATCAAGTGCTCTACCGCCAGATTCTCCGGAGAAGGTTCGTGGCCTTTTGTTGGATGCTAATTGGATTATCTTCAGATGCACTGAAAAAACACATAGTGCCAGACGCCATAATTTAAAGACTTCTGGAGCCATGCACATAGTCGATTTCGGTCGATTTGTGATAAAATATAGCACCACACGCCATAGTACATAGGAGTAGACGCTATGCTTATAGCCCTCTACGCCATTTACTATAGTCCTCGACGCCATACAGTATAGTCCTCCACGCCATGCACTATAGTTCTCCACGCCATGTGCTATAGTCCTCCACGTCATGTGCTATAGTCCTCCACGCCATGTGCATGGCGTGTAGGCCAATGTACTTTTCGCCATGTATTATGGCGTGTGGCGCTATATTTTATCACAATCCCTAAATAGACTACGTACATGGCGCCAGAAGTCTATAAATTATGGCGTCTGGCGCCATGTGTTTTCTCAGTGTAAGGAAATAAAACTAGTAAGTTCTCAAATACTAAAACATTGTCAATATAATAATTTCATGCTTCTTTCCAACAATATGAAAAATATTATTAGATCACAAAACTCAATAATTTCATATAATTTTATCTGTGTGAGAATATAGAACTCTTTCTTATGTAGTAATATATTAATTGTTCCTTAAACAGAATTTTTATTTCATTAAAACTCTACTAACGTGCTTATCATCTGACATTTTTTTTCAATTTTGAGTTAACACCGAATTTGAAAAAAATACAAAATTTGAAAACCTATCTTCTGGAATAACAAAAGTATAGACTCACTTCGGACATGTTATTCAATTTCAAGTTTATCTAAATTTATCGCAGTCCCAAGTTTAAACAGTTCTTACGTATGTAATCTGCATTACGTTAATGTTATTTTCAAGAAAATTTCATGTGAATATGTTGGTCATAAGAAGGATATTTGAGGAAAGTGTCATAAAAGGTGTGAAATATATGAATCTATACAAAAGTATAGACTCACAAATGTTTGATTTGAAAAAAAATTGTAAATTTTGGAAAAATGAAAGTGAATCCTTTTTTATAATTGAGAAATGCTGATGAATTTCTTATTCTCCAGTACTTCAACGCAATCATTTTGTAGCTTTGTAAGAAGATATATGGAATAAGCACGTGAAAGGACCTTTGAGGGGAAAAAATTATGCTATCTTTTTTCAAAGAGGGATGTTCGCAACGCAAAATTGGAAATGAGCACGAAATCCTAAAAATATGGTTGGCCCAGTAAAGTTTATTGGATATGTTTCCAGTTAAGTTTACTGGAGATCCAGTATATTTAGCGTAGGCGAGTCAGGAATACTTACTCCATCTACCCAAATGGTTTTTATGGATATAAGACAGTATTGAGTTTTGGAAGCATTAAATGACACACGGTTCGTTTTACGCCCAGCGACTATTGTTGAAATGTCACTGTTTAAAGATTCAAACATAAGATCTCGATTGATGGCGATAGCGTTTCAGCGAGAGTCAGCCAACGAATCACAGGAGTACGAAAAATCAAGGGTACAGTCATCAGCAAATCTATGGATTGGATTGAAAGTTTTAGATAGCAGATCGTTAATAAGTAAAACAAACAGAGTTGGAGAAAGGACAGAGCTCTGAAGAATCCCGACATTAATGGTATGGATATTTGACACAGTTCCGCCAAGAACAACTTGAAGTGATCGCTATTTGAGAAAACTTTCAATCCATTTTAAGAGATTGGAGTCAAGACGGAGAGTATAGAGTTTGGCTAACAGGTCGGCATGCCAGACTCTATCCAAATACTTTGAAATATTTAGAGCAATGACTTTGGCTTCACCAAAATTATGAAGACATCAATTCCATTTCTCAGCGAGAAATGTCATCAAGTCCCAAAAGGAGCGAAAAAAACCAAAGCCGTACTATTTATCATTGATTAGCCAATGGGAATCTTGATAGCTCATGAATTGGAAATTAATAAATTTTTCAAAAACCTTCGACAGAATCGAAGTAAGAGGGATATTTAGAGGGATCACAAACCTCTCCTCTTTTCGGGATGGGCTGAACATGAGCAAGTTTCCATTTCAATGGATAAATTCTTTTGGAAAGGATAAGTGCAATAATTTGTGCAGAGGTTTAGCTAAGAATGAGGCGCAGCGCTTCAGAACCGCAGATTAGGATGCGTCAGGCTTTGCAAACACTTTGCGAACTTGCCTAGTGCGAAAATGTAAAAGCCCTCGATTTGAATTGCACTTAAGGGTCGAAGGTGAATTTTGCGTAGATGGAGGCAAAAAAGAGTTTGCAGCAAACAGGCTGAAACAGGCTGAAACTAAACAATGACTTGAGCTACCCAAAGGAGCTGCGACAGTAATTACATATTTTGCGGGATGAAATAAGAAAAAAAGTTCTAACAGATAGGCACTTTTGCCTGGTATATCCGGTATCGTTGTAGAACAATCCACTAATTCCTGCAAGCTATGAGACTCGCAAAAGAACTCAGCCTCTCTACCTGCTCGGCTAGTAGTAGAAGAGTATCTGAGCCACTGAACGCTGTGCACATTAATGTCGCCAGTAAAAACGATTTCGGAAGAGTGAAAAGTTTCTACAAGAGTACCAATGTTGGCAAAAAGTGTTCCCAAAGAATGGTCAGTATCGGCGTCAGATATATTGGGATTACGATATAGAAAACAAAAGAATATGATATGCTTATTGAAGTTTAATCTAATCCAATTATAATGAAATCCAGGGTAAGAAGAAGAATACTTGGAAGAGAGTAAAGAGAAAGTAACATCATTCCGAACATAGATAGCGATTTCTCTTTGAATTCGCGAAACAATAGGGTACCCGGTACCAACACTTGATTACGAACGATATACTGATATTTAAAGATCTTGTCGAAGAATTTAGAATCAGAATTGTAATTTGAAGTTCACGACATGAATATCATGACCAGTGCTTCTACAGTTGCTAGCTTTGTTTTGCGTTCTTCGTATACGTTTACCAACATTTCCACCCGTATTAATTTATTTGTCACCTTTGTAGGTTGTATTCGCGTGCTAAATCCGAGCACCCTCTATCAGTAGAATTTCTGATGCCATTGTACTAGTTCTATGTAGGCTCACTCGTTCGCTGTTTTTAAATTCATCATCCCTTAGCAGTCCTGTATGTGGACATACAGTCATACAAAAAAGTATTCGTACAGCGGATTTTTTTCTATAATTTTATATTCATTTCAAAATATAAGGAATAATTATCAAAATAAAAACTTTCACAATTAGAAAATATCACATAAAATATAATACAGTCTTAATTGTAGTTTTAAAAAATTTGGAATTCGTTGGTTATAGTTGAATGATAAGCATAATACCGAGAGTCGTCTGAAAAATGGATACAAAAAACGATTCGTACACCTGGCATATGGATATTTTTATTTGGTAAACTTTTTGTAAAATATCTGTATAATTACCGTAATTAGTACTTCGTCAGATTGTCTTTGGATTGTGAAATTGCATTTAAGCGTCTTGGCATGGATTCAACTAAATTTCTTGTCACATCTGCTGTGATTGAACGCCAAGCCTTCACAATCTCTTCTTTTAAAGTGGTTCGGTTAGTTATTTTAGCTAACTTAATTTTTTTCTCGACCAAATCCCACAAATGCTCGCTGGCATTCACATCAGGCGATTGAAGTGGAGTTTGAAGCCGTTTTGGCGTATTATATTGCAGCCGAAGTCTCGTTTTTAGAGCTGAATGCTTCGGGTCGTTATCATGGACAAATATAAAATCATTTTTGATTCCCATTTTTTCAGCACTTGTATGGCGATGTTGCTTGAGAATGTCTATATACACATCCTGGTTCACAATACCGTCGATAATGTGTATTTCACCAACTCCAAAAGCGCTCATACAAGCCCATACTAATATGGACCCACCTCCATGTTTAACAGTGGGACACAAATTTTGTACATCGAGTTCGGTATTTGGCTTCCTCCACACTCTACAAAAGCCATCTGATTGAAAAATGTTAAATTTACTTTCATCAGCAAATATAACTTTTTCCCAGAAGTCTATTCCATGATTTCGCATCGTTTTAGCGAATTCTAATCGATCCTTCCTATTTTTTTCGCTTTTGTAATATTTTCTTCTAGCTATTCGAGAGTTGTAACCAGCACGATGGACAACATTTCTGATTGTTTCTGCAGACATGTCTATTTTATTTGTTTCCTCTACCTCTGCTGCAATCGCTGAAGCTGTTATTTTCAGATTTTGTCTCACTTTTCTACATATACTGCGTTCATCTTTGGCCGTTAATAATGTTGGTCGTCCTGATCTTGGTTGATTCGTAAGACTTTTCGTGACGCAATATCTATTAATGATGCTTTGAACGGCTGAGCGTGGTCTCCCAAAGATAACGCTGATTTCACGCAATGATTTGCATTGATTGTGCAAGGAAAAAAAAATAAAGTTAGCTAAAATAACTAACCGAACCACTTTAAAAGAAGAGATTGTGAAGGCTTGCCGTTCAATCACAGCAGATGTGACAAGGAATTTAGTTGAATCCATGCCAAGACGCTTAAATGCAATTCTACAATCCAAAGGCAATCCGACGAAGTACTAATTACGGCAATTATACAGATATTTTATAAAAAGTTTACCAAATAAAAATATCCATATGCCAGGTGTACGAATAGTTTTTTTGTATCCATTTTCCAGACGACTCTCGGTATTATGCTTATCATCCAACTATAACCAACGAATTTCAAATTTTTTAAAACTACAATTAAGACTGTATTATATTTTATGTGATATTTTCTAATTGTGAAAGTTTTTATTTTGATAATTATTCCTTATATTTTGAAATGAATATAAAATTATAGAAAAAAATCCGCTGTACGAATACTTTTTTGTATGACTGTAATTCGTTTCAGCACATATTGAAATGCATTGTTTTGAGTTACTAGAGCTCTAACTATGCTAATAAGCTGTACATTTTCATTTCTTAAAGTTTCAAATTCATTTAATAATTCACTTTTCTTAATATCATAGGCATTGAATTGATGTCACATAAACTGTACTGATCGAAAACGTTGTTCGTTTTTAATCTTATTACTATCATATACATATGTAGCTTCATTATTAATGTTCATCGGCTCATCGGTGCTCATCGGTGTTCTGCTTTTCCAATTATTTCCACATTTCCACTACATTTCTGTAGTTCCGCCGTGTCTTTTTCATGCGAAATTTTTCAGCAGTTGGTGATGTAGATGTATCACACTTTAGTATCTAAACAACTTTTCACACTAACAGCATTTATCGCCCTTTCTTATGTACTTGATATAAAATTTGCACATAAATTCATGCCCACACTATCTGAATTGCCATACTCTTTAAGGGGGGAAATACATGTAAAATGGAAAAGAAATTGCTAATTTCAGATTGACTTAAAATATATATATTGTTTATTCAGAAAATTTTTAATATTAAATCCTCAAAGTACATATCTTATAGTAAATGAAAATATTTTTTTAATAACTTTTTAACACAAAATGGAGGCGATGCGAGCAAATGAAAAAAACACATCAAAAACAGCCTCGTACAACTTAACGCCTTTTCCGAGAAACTTGCAACGTTCAGAGAAAAAAAAATATGCTAATGAGATCTATAATTCATAGGTGAACAAATAAAATTTAGAAAAAAAAATCAAATTTTTACATTAATATTAGATTAAAAAAAAAATCGATTTTTTTTCAAAAAAATCACGTTTTAAACATTGGTAAACTAATTATTTTTCCGAAATTACAAGAAAATGTAGGTTCAACGATGAGATAATACTCTTTTGTACATGTGATATAAATTTGAGCCGAATAGGTTCAATATTTTTTGAGATATCTTGTACGGAAATTGAAAAAGTACTACTTTGAGAAAAACGCGTTTAAAGTTCTAAAGCTCCACCGACCTGGGGAACGCCGCGCTGTTTATAACTGGCTATAACTCGAGAACTAATACGAATATCGCTTCAAAACTTCTTTTGGTATATTTTAAGAGTATTTCGAACACTTTGATGCAATAAAAAAAATCGTTTTTGTTTTAGCAGTTACATGTATCTTCCCCCTTAAGTTTGAATAGTATTTTGAATACCTACTAATTTCTTGGTCCAATGATCAATATTTGGTTCGCTCGTGGATTTTTGGCCTTGCTTTGAAAGTATCTATTTCTCGATACTATCACTTAATTTTTGTGACCCTGCTTCAACCTTTTATTCCTTGAAACCTCAAAAAAATTTCACTTTGCAATCAAACACCGCTTGAAAGTATAAGTAAGTGAATGCGAAGTAATAAAGATTAATCTGAATTATTAGTTCAACATGAGGTCCTGATTTTATCAACCAATCCTGTGCATTATTTATCAGTTTATTGATCACCCAAAAGTATGAGTAGACATGTATGTGATTCGATAAGGAATCAGGACTCAAACTAATCCTGTTCGTCATATGTCCAGTTTGGTTTTTTAAAAAAAGTTTACAAAGGGCTAAGAGCGAAGCAGAGTGCCTAATATTTCGATTTTTACGTTAATACCAAAAGACTTTTGTTGAGCGAGCCACGATAAATTTTCCCATGGGGCTTTCAACCTTTAAGTTGCAAGTTGAATCAGTTTGAACGCAAGCTTGCAAATAAACTGGTTTGGGTTTGGTTTCATTAAAAATAACTTAAAAAATATAGAAATAATAATTTCATAGCAAAAAATAACTTTTTTCTTGAACGAGCGAAATAAATTAGCTCAGCAAACTAAGATTTTAAACAGCGACCTAACAAAACAAATAAGTGCAATCCAATCGAAGGTTTAATGCCGCTGACATTACTGCACTCAAAAAATCTCGATAGGTTAAATCACGATAAATGTGATTAAGAGCATAATATCGACAGGCAGCATCCTGAAATACTTGTGTTATTGACGTGTGCAGGGCGATGAAAAATGTACGCACATTTGTTAATCCGCTGTTAATGCACCCTCCGATAATTTCCTGATGGGAAGTTGTTTGTGAAAAGATTTCATTGTTGATTTCACACGTCGAGAATCGCTGTTGGCTGTTCGATAAGAAAAGCAATCGTTTGTGACTGCGAATTTTATTTACTCAGCAAATACGTAATTTCAGAGGGAAAATTCGAAGGGTATAGTATGTCACTAACTTTTAAATAAAATCGATTGCGATTCGTGATTTGAATGACGTTCATAGGTTTTGAAATGGTTTCGGATTTGAGGGAGTTTTTAATTAAATATCTAATAGTCAAGGTAAAATAATCTCAAATAATCATTCAGAATTAAATTTATATCGAAACGTATACAAAATTACGCACAAATGCAAATGTAAATGCATAGAATAATTTATTCGATGAAAGTCCACCAACTACATAAATAATTCGATCATCAGAATTCGATTTGAATTTATTGGAATTATAATCTCTGGAACAACACTTTCGGAAAAGCGAGAAATATATTAAATTCACAGGCTTACTCTGCCCGCAGACTGCATTGCTGGCAATAATCAAAAATTAAAAATATCATTTCAATTAAAATGTTCCTCTGAGCCAGACTGTCTTGTGGCAACCAACCAACCAACCAGTCAGCCTTGTCAATACCGCAGCCAATTTGAAACTTATTGAAATTAGTTTCGAAAACTAATTTCAGTTGTCGGAAGCAGGCATGCTATTGGCACGAGCGAGCACAAATCTAACGAGCAAGTTAACATGACGAATAAGTTTGGTAAATTCGCGTCTGGCGATAGTTTGAACTGAACAATTCTTCGATATCTTCGTCTCTAGCTCATCCTCAGCTTTATCTTTCCTGGACGGACCGAAGACGTTCAGATTGGGATAGAAAACTATTGAGTGAATCTTCTTTTGAAATGTTCCCACACCAACGTTTACTTGGCTCTGAGATTCCGAGCAGTTCCAATAGAATTTGTATTGCAATTTCACCAATCCACAGTGAATCGAAGCGAACTTCGCTGAACTGACGATGAAGTTCATTTGGTTTAAGTGAGGTGCAAGCGTTGACTCCATAATTAAGTCTTGTTCGTTGCAACTTGATACAATGTGTAAATTCGATTTCCTTTGCAAAGATTCACAGAAAACGGGGCGAATTTTGTTGCACTCAGTAGAATGCTTTTGTTTGCGAGTTTCACTAACAAATTAGCTTAATAGTAAAGCTATAACATTGTTTTTTAATATTGAAACTCTGTAGGAGAGCGAATTTGCTTCCTTAAACGTACTTAGAAAACGTTTTGTGATTTTACTCACTCCAAGCTCAAAATTTTTTGAGAGAATTGCTAAGCTCATTTTAAGCAATACGTGATGTTGACTGGTTCAAGCGCCCCAATGCCTTCCCTTTGTATTTTATTTTTTAGAAAACCAGATATTACTTCTATTTCTATTCAGCGATTCAAGTGAATTAGCTCCGACATTTTCATTGAATACGCAAATACCATAAGAGCTCCACATAATATTTCTTTCAATAATAGACAATCTACTCAGAATTGCCTATCCGACCCGGACCACTTCTACTCTATGATAAAGCGCCGTCATTTGTATTCATCATATTACACGGGCGCTGCAAGTCAAAAATCGCCCAAGGAATCATCCTTTTTCATTCAACAGCCACAGAAATATGAAATACGAGCCTGTTTCGAAGCGAACCCGATATTTACCTTTTCACGTCATGTCAAAATGACAAATCGAGTTACCTTTTCGTTTTTCTATTCATTCATTCATTCAGTCGCTCGTTCAGCGACTAGGCCACAATCGTCCGGCTCCGCTGAAGTCGAATCTTCCTCACCCAACTGCACCCAACGCCACTAAAAAATGTATGCCACCAAATTACCAAGAGTGTGGGTGGCTGTCTTATTTATAAACAAATCCACGCGAAAGAAAATACAGACGACAACCATATGAAATGAAATATTTGAGCTGTTGTTTTTAGTTCTTCATTTTGATCGTGACAAGGACGAAGGTAGGGGTGACGACGTGGGCAAGTCACAGTTTTAGGTGAGTCTGTATAGCGGGCTGGAGGCAGCTTGGATATGACTGGGGAAAGCTGTAGAATTAATGTGACATTTAACGTGGAATGACGCTGTCGCCTACACTGTACAATGCCGTTTTAAAAAGTCATACCTGACGCTGAAAGTGACAGCAGAACGAGGACAACAGAAAATGATAAATAACTTTCGAAGAAATCATCAACAAGCAAAATGTCATAATAAATACGGTTGTTGCTCTGTTTGAGAGGGAAAAAACAGAAGTCATGACTAGGATTCGAATAGTTATGCACGTGCATGTTGCATGCATATTTTGCGTATTTCACAAATTTCGGCCTTCAACCCGGAAAACACAAACAACCAAAAAAACTCTAGCGCACCTGAACCGCTAGAAACACTAATGTTCGAAGAACAGTAGAAGAACCGTGCATATTTCGAGTGCATTCTACCACACGAGGTGCTTATTACAGCCAAACTGTATCAAACGCCACGTTTTACTTTGGTCTCAAGAATGCATTATAGCTCATATGGTGGAAAGGTTTCAGATACTACCACTGGCATGAATTTCAAAGCTTATGAGAGCAAAACACTTGTTAATTATTTTCGCTATCAGTTGCTTATTTCACAAAAATTTTCAAAGCAGCTTCTCATACAACATCAATAAAGAAAATGCTCAGTGCCAGCAGCACTGTAACTGAAGTTTGTGTTTGGGGCTGCGATCCGAAAAATTTGCAGAACTTTGGGAATTGAAACATCGGTTATATATTTTCATTGTAAATATTTCTGGTATGAGTACTAACTGTAAGCATTTATTGATCCAAAAATGGCACTACCGACTCGTGCTGGCAACCTTTTGCCAGTAACAAAGCCAAAAATATAAAAACATCTGGTTCACGTTGTTATATTACATTCGAAGTTATAGGAGTATAAAGAAATTTAGGGTTACCTGCAGCGAGTTTTTTCAAATAATCCAAAACTTAATATTTGCTGTTTATTGTCACTACAATATCATTACCAATTGAAAATTCTACGATAAAACCGCTTAATAAAGATATTGCAAACAAACACAAAACCAACAATAGCTGGCAACCCTATCGTGGCTTTTCAACCAAATGTGGCCTGAATAATGTTTATAGTAGGTTCCATTGATTGTATGAAATTCGTATTGATTTCATGACTGCACTGGAAGTTATAGGGCAACAAGCTTTAAATTCCTGAGCGAATTTTCAAAACCGAAGACACAAAAATTACCATAGCTGGCAGCACCAATCGGATTTTTCAATCAAATTTCTATTAAACAGAGTTTAGAGTAAGGTTCAGCTTCTGTGTCAATTTCATGAAAATCTGGTACATGAATCAGAATTCATAGGGCAAAAAGCAGTTTTTTTTCTTTGTAATTTTTCAAGATGGCACCACTGGCACAGAGTTGCCCACAACTCAAAATCGCTTCTATCAGACCTGGTCCTACTTAAGTCTAATGCATTCTGTAAATTTCAATTATATCTGATTATTGATTTGTGAGTTCCCGTGAACAGAAATTTTTGATGCTAAAAATAAAGGTTAACTGGGAAAGGGTTACCGTTCTTGTCCGACATGAAATTTCCAAAGTTTTACTTTGAACGTGTAGATAAAGCATAAGATTTGTATACAGATTGGTTTTATTGTAAGAAACGGACATTTTTAGGATATTCAAAGGTTTGAATGTTTTCACTTCCAAATTTTTATTTTTTCAAATTTAAGACACCAAAATTATCATAGCTGGCAGCTCCAACCGAATTGTTCAACCAAATTTCTACCAAACGTGGTTTAAAGTAAGGTTCAGCTACTTTGTAAATTTCGTCAAAATCGAACGACTGAATAAGAATTTATAGGGCTAAAATCAGTTATCTTTTTTAGTGATTCTTCAAGATGGCACCACTGGCACAGAATCGCCTGCATTTCAAAATCACTTCTATCAGACTTGGTCCTATTTAAAACCAATACATTCTGCAAATTTCAATTAATTCTGCTCATCGGATCGTGCGTTTCCGTGAACAGAAGTTTTTGATGCTAAAAATATAGGTAAATTGGGCAAGGGCGTGCCCGTTGTACCACATCAATTTTTTTACTTTGGCTTTGTAAACAAAGCATAAGATTTACAAATGAAAGGCTTTTTTTTAAAATAGCGGCATTTTATAAGAGAGACCATGATTTGGAGGTTTTCACTTTCAGTGCCTGCCCTAGCTATAGGGTTGCCAACACGCTCATCAAAAGCTACACGAATTTACAAATAAATAATGTCAATATGTCCTGAAAATTTCGTAATGATTGAATAGCTCAGTCAAAGGTTATCGCAATTTAAACATTTTCAAATTTTCCCGTTCACTTTTAAGGCACCTAGCGCACACATGAGGTTAAAAAAATCCAAAACATTATCCGATTCGCATTTAAAACACGTTCGAAATTTATTTCGTCGACTTTATTTTTGCAAAAATTATTTGTGTACGGAATAATAGGTATATTAAAAATATCACTAAAATGGCCACCGGCGCCAAAGGGTTAAAAATAATTGACATGTAGTCTGACCTGGACCTTGTTCTTCAGTCTGTTCTTTAGTCTGACCTGGACCTTGTTTTTACTAATGTTCTTCGAACATTAGTAAAAATTCAGCAAACATATGCCTGTGGAAACTGACCCTTCTATACATTTCGATAATCTACACCATGTTGAAGATTTTCAGAATTGTGCTTCGGAAACACAATCGCCAGAACATCCACATCCAATTTATATCCGAATCAATTCTTACAGTGTGCCACTTAAGCTTGTTACCGATACAGGCGCAAGTATAAGCGTAATCAACCTAAATATTTACGGGTCTCATTTGAAGAAACCAACATCAAATTTTAGGATTAAAACGGTAAATTCAATAATTCGTTCTAATTATGTTTCTAGTATTAAGCCATTTAAAGAGTTCGGAGGTAGCAACAAAATAAAATTTGGTGAAAATCCTTTTCATAATCGTTTTCACGGCCTAATTGGCAACAATATTTAAAATAATTGCCAAACTATGAGTATTATTGATTATCATAATTGAAAGTTGGTAATTGATGGGAAAGACATTCCACTGTATTTGTCATCTGAATATGGGGAATACCAAGACAGTGTTGTATTTTTATTCAATGAAAAATCTGAAAGAAAGCCAAGCAAAGACATTCTCTCTCGACGTCGAATCAAACATCTGAATTTAGAAGAAATTGACAAGCTAGTGAATATTCTGAATAATGACAAATCTGCGTTCTATCAAAAACTTTAAAAGAACTTTCAAGTGAATGAAATTTTTCAACCTTATACCTTCCGGTGCAGATATTTAAAATAAATTCACAGGACAAGTATATTTATGTATTTAGTCCAAAAACCATTTACAGAGAAACAGTCCACCTTAAATAGGAAAGCTGAAAAAATAGAAGCGACATATAAAAAAAATAAAAGCTTAGTTAATCAGAAGCAAATACTGTGTTGCGAATATAACTTTTGAAGGTGGCTATAGAATGTGGAAGAGGACCGAGATGAAAGTTGTTATAGATGCAAAGCAGGACAATGAAAGTAAGTCAAAAACAACAGAAAATTTGATTTGCCTCTCACTTAGTCGTTCAATAATCAAAAATGCGACAGAAGGAGTTAGACAGGCGCGGCTGATTTTGAAGAGAGAACATTCGTCAAGGTAAATTCTACGCTTTGTTGGGAGAATAAGGAATGATAAACGTTCATTATAAGTCATAAAAGGAAGATTATATTTAAATAGTGGAGTGATTCACCAGTTGAACTGATTCACCAGCATCGGAAAGGTATGTGAGTCGAGGACTCCAGCCTTGACTTCAGTAAGAAATGTCTTAATAAATGTGACATTGGTAAAAAAAAAAAACTATGACAGGAACGAATAGCAAAGCCCGCAATCCAAAGGCACTTTTGATACTACTTCGAAAATTCGAAAAAGTTTTAGCTTTCAGATAGGTAAAAAATTCCACAGAGATAAGGATGATTTCACTAATATTTTGCACAAGTCAGGAGCTTCAGAAAAAAGGACGTAGCAAAACAAGCAGAAAGAGAAATCACATCTTCCTGAAAAGGCAGATGTTCAGCAGAATTTTCGATTGCCCTAAAAATAAAGTTTTAAATTATGCGTAGAGTAGACAAGATGAAAAAGGGGGGCCTAGTACGGCTACTTAGAGCACACCACACGAAGGGAAAACGGCGAGGACCACACGCTAAAGAGGAAGATAAAACAGGTGCGATTCGTTGAGGACGAGAAATTCAAGAGAGTAAAAGCTCACTGATATCATAGTGGTTTAATTTGCCGATTAGATGACAAGATTAACAACGTCATATGCTGACTCTCAGAAATCAAAGTCTACAGGTCTGATGTACTTTAAGCTGAAAAATAAAGATTGAGTTGCCAACACCGGTATTTTTTGCCATTTTCATAGTACCAAATGCGACCCTCAATTTTCATATAATAAAAACCTAAAAATGGCCACAAGCGATTTTTTTTGTGGTGTTGCTATAAAATTCAGACTAAAACAGTTTTTTTGATTAAGGTTTCAAGATTTGATGTTTTAAAGTTCACCGCATTTATAAATCACTTTTTAAATTAGACCTGCTCCGACCTGGAGCCAAAACGAGTATGTATTCCCTATTCCATTGAAAACGGCACAGCTTTCAGGTGCGCAAAAATTGACAATTTGATGAAAGGTCCCCTTCTTTAGAGCTGAGCAATTTTTAAAATTTTAAACTGCATCAGACACATAGTATCAGAAATCAAAAAAATATTGTTTACGTTTTTTCCAAAAACTGAAACTTTTATAGAAGACTCGTTAATTTGAAGGAGTTTTTTTGCGTGCCTAAAATTACACACATCTATTACTTATAAAGAGTAATAGGTCCGGTAAATTTCACGATGATCTGATGTTTCTGGCAGAAGATATCACAGTTTGAAATTTTTCAAATTTTGTAGTTTACTTTTAAGCACGCAGCAGCTGTTTTAGAAATCAAAAATTTTCATAGTCAAGTGTAAATCATTATATACTTGCTTTTTTTTAAACTTTCTTTATCCATAGAAATTTGGCGATATCCAAAAATACACTAAAATGTTCACCGCCATCAAAGTGTTCAATATTTGAACATAATACAAATTTACTTGTTATATACATCAAGATTCAAACAAAAAACTTTATTTTGATTGGGTCACGCACTCCTGAGATAATCTCAATGAAATTTGGCTCAACCGTGGCATGAATTCACATGATAGGAAAAATTTACAGCGATCCAAACCACAGCTATCAATGCCACAGCAAAAAATCACAACGAACGAAACTGCTATAAACAGAATCATAGTTTTCGTACTCTGTGACTTCGTTGTGGTCTCGTTGACTGCGTGATTTTGACCGCTGTGATTTCGATTACAGTTATTTCAATTGCTATTATTTCAATCGCTGTGTTGTTACGGTGCGATGATTTGCTGTGATATCGTTTTTTTTATTATCTTCGCTGAGATTTTGTGATGTATGATTTCGAACACAGTGATTATGAATATATAGCCACTACTGCTACCTGTGATTTTTCACTAGTAGCAGGCTTCCTAAAACAACAAAGTTGTCAGGATCAATCCTTTTTCAACACAGAAACAGTCATGCAAACTGCACTTAGAACTTGGAAGCTTTATAGCTTCCATAACAACACTCATAGCTTCAATAACATTTCCCTACCCCACGAATCACGAATCACATTAGCTAAAATTCGTCTTGGCGTAATTCGGATCATACTTTCTTCTAAACAAAGTATTTTGCAATCTGGGATCTATATAATCCAGCACCGGTATCACGTTTCACTGAAAGAAAACGAACACGATGCCGAATTGCATCAAAAACTTCATACAGTTCGTCGAAATTGCATTTTAAGTTAGTTATGATTCAAGCATAAGTTATTGTAGTTCATTAAACTTTCGTATGGAAAATGTTGAAAATCATGCAACGATTTAGAAGAAAGTGGGAAATATAAGTTATTTGACAGCAGTATGGAAATGCAGTATGGAAGTTTCAATTAATTGATTTAAGAGACAGCTTTCAATAAGCGAATTGCCTTACAATAAAATGAATATTTGCTTTATTTCTCTCAGGGGTGTTATCTTGCCGTCCCCTAAAAATACCATTTCAACTCTTCCACTGTATTCCGACTTCGTCCTGTCAAACTTAACCAGATACGAGTTTCGTGCATGAAATATATAGTTTTTACAACTTGCATCACTGCCAGCGAGCGTATTTTCACCTCGACGTACGTGTCGGGATACCTTTAACTGGGAAAACGAATTCGGAGCTTAATCAGAACATGAACGACGACATCGGGAAACTTGCTCCTTTATTAGATTCTCGATGTACTTACATGCATATGTACCTGAATGTATGTACCCACAGCACCAACAACTCACCATAGAAGGATTGGCGGCAAAGATGGTGGTTTGGCTGCTGCACGTCGTTTTTCGAAACCCTTAAAACGTTTCATAGTGACCGGAATTATTAATTTTGCATGTGGGTGCGGTTAGCTAAGATACTTTTCGGTTGCTCGGATAAAACTTTAATTCGGGCTGTAAAGTTTTCGCAAGCGAAACTTGTCTCTATTGGATAGTTAAGTTGCTACGTGTTTGAAAGATTCTTTAAATGATTTTCGAGAATAAGTATAAAGTTTGTTGGATCGGCACTTGTGTGAGAAGCGAACTCGTTTTAAATGATGGCTAATTAACGTATGTATGTACTTATGCGGGTTCTGAGTGATAGTTTGGGAAAGGCAGGTGTTTTGTAGATAGTCTTCTTCGAAAATACACTAAAACGCAAATTCGCACTCACGAAACTTTCACATTGCGCTGTATTATTACATTATCATTATACAAATCTTAAAATGTTTTTTGTAAATATTGTTTTCGACCACTATATCATGTAGAAGTGGGGCGGTGTAGAGTTTACTTTTGGCATCATTTATTATCAAAATGTAGAATAAGCTGTTTTTTTCTTTCTCAAGCAAAGTCAAACGTCACAATAACCAAACTTTTCAAAAAACAAAAACACGAAGGAAACAAATCGACTTTCTTACTTTCAAAGGTACATACTCGCAAAAAAGCTACCTAAATAAATTAAGACTTCTGAGTTTGTCATTAATACTTACTAGCGCAATTCACTTCTACCCTCTGTTTGGTCAATTCAAAACTTATTTTCTGAACTTTCACTTTCCCTTGACGTTTCCATCAATTTTTCATTGACGTTGGTTTTAATAGCCACTCGCTTGTTTGTTGCCTTCTGTCACCATCTCTATCCAACCATTCACACTGCCTGCCCTCCTTCATCCACCTTTCGCACCCAGCGCCTATCGAACTGGAACTTTTTCATTTTTGTTTCTTCGTAGCGCTACCAATGGGACTGTGGATTTCATCAGCTTCTTACAAAATGACGATATAATTTTTTTATTGGGAAAATTAAAAACTTTTGAATCCCCCGAGAAATAACCACGGTGGCATCGTCACTGTCGAATCGAGCCTGGAGAAAACTTTTTTAATGAGATAAGTTAAAATTTGTTTGTTTTTTTTTTAGCCCGGTGGTATAGAGCCATAGGTAAGTAGGTGCCTAATATGCTCTGGCGATGACTTGTTGTTGACAACAGTTGGATGGTGGAGTGTGTGTGAAATTATTTTTCGATATGATGATGGTGGGGATTGAATTCTAATAAGAGCTATAAATGATATCAGCTTTTCCCACAAAATGGCATACGTACATTTTTGGAAGCCGGTTTTTTTCGCCAATGTAGTAGCTAAAAATGTAAATTTCATATTCGCTAATGTTTTATTTATTTATTTGAAAAATTCATTTAATACAGACTGCTTCGACAAAAATTAATTATAAATTTGCAATAACAATTTTGAAATGCAATAGCGATAAATAGAGTCGAAATTTTCAAAAGTTTTATTAACAGCTCTTGTAATAGATAAGGTTGGTTCATTGTGGTCATAATTGGTTCGATGAAAAGGCGCGGGTAATAGACTCACGTGCAACAATCTGTGGTAATATGTATTTAAGTCAAGTTGACTTCATATAAATTCAGAAGAGATACTTCCGGCGAAAAGCTTAGCAGCAAAGAAGATCTTGTGGTTATGGCATCTAGTTTCAAGTGTGTTTGTAGCCATAAATGTGAGCCGATTAGTATATGGAGGTGATTGAAGATGATCAGATCACGAGAGTTCACGTTGTCAAAAACGCAAACATTTTCTTTGAGCTGATTTGATGCAATCAATTTGTAGCTGTTGATATGGGGCCCAAATCAAGCATGCGTACTCAAGGACTGGTCGAACTAAAGAATAGTGCAGATTATTTTTGAAGTAAATACCGTTAAACTTCATTGATCGCCTTGGTACGAAACCGAACGCAGAGTTGGATTTTATGACGATGTTATTTATTTGATCGTGAAAAATGAATGAGCTAGTCGAGAGTACTCCTAAATCCGGCATTTTTTCTGATTATATAAAGCTAAACTCTTCAAAGAGTCCTCAAATTTTGAAGAAGTTGATTTATGCGTGAATTAGACATGGGTAACGCAGCAAATTTTGAAGCGCTGATACACTGATACCGGCGCTGATACCATTGCGCTATGATACCATGATCTCATTCGCCTATGTGTGATACTCACTGCGTTTCTGGGACTCACATACGGCGCTGGCAGCATTGCGCTGATACCATGACGCTATGATACCACGATCGCATCGCTTTTCATATTGTTTACTTAGCGGTTCTTGCTTGAAGTAAACATGCAGCATGTAAAACTCAAGTGGCTTGAGTCGAACCGATCAGAAAAGAAAATATAAGCTGGAATGCTATTGATTTTCCGTTCGAGAAAAACTCTCATACAAAAATTTGAATGAATATGCTTTGGCAAGAATTTGACTCTGAGGTGAACTCATATCTTTGCGCCGCGCCGTAGCATAGTGCCAAGCCAAATGGTGTTGGCATTGCAAAGCGGCAGCGCCAACACCATTGATACCGAAGTGCGTTACTGTGGTACTAATACCGAAGTGTGCTACTGCGCTACTGATACCGACAATCGGTCTCAGCGCAGTGGTATCATGGCTAGCGCTTCAACGCAATTGCGCGGCGCAGCGTTGCGTTACCCATGTCTAGCGTGAATGATAAAACAGAACACTTGTCAATGTTGATTAGTAAGCCGATCGTGTTACATCAGTTAATAAGATTATTCATGTCAGCTTGTAGATCTAGAGAGTCGTGCGAATTGGATACTTTTTTGAAGATTTTGGCTTCATCAGCATACAATGATATAGATAAGTTCTTCAAAACAAATGATAATTGTTAATAATATAGAACCAAAAGACCCAGACCCATGTAGCACCCACTATACCCTTCTTGTGTACGGGTGTAACAATTGAGTATTTTCAGAATGAAGTGAAAATACCCATAGTCACAGACAGATTAAAGAAGTACGATATAACAGGTGACAGAGAAGAAGAACATGAATTTCAACATGAAATTTGGGATGTTGTCAGGCTGGGAACATGTGCTTATTTTGGAAATGCTTCAATAGTATCTTCCTTAATAACTATATATTTCATTTCTAAAGTGGCCCTAAGGACCATTGTTCTTTTCCGTGTCGTCCCAGGGTGCTGATTGGCACCTTGTGTGCTGATTGGCAAACACATTAAGAACAGCTTTATCATCAGATATAAATGTAGTGGGGTATCCATCGTCTTGACATCTTACAAAAATTACTTCTTAGTTCACTAATGTGATGGCTAGACACCAATTCAAATCCAAACTTTTTCAGTTACATCAAAGCTCTGAGAAAATCATAAAATCTGATTCAAATTTTCAAATACTTTTAACATTGAAAGTCAGGTGTGAACTATGGCAAACTTCTAGCTTGTCCAGAAAAGATAATCATTGTGCGAAACAGCTAAAGAGCAATAAATAAAAGTTAAATGCACCCAGATTCATTTCTAGTTCTGTTAATATCGGAGCTTGTCTTTCATAGCTCCAGACATCTATACAGTATCACTAATGTACCTGCAATAATTCACAAGCTTTCAGCGCAGACAGCTAATAGACATGAACAAGGTTTTCGCTAAGAGTTCCTTGACCAGAAGTTCACAACAGTGCTGCCAACTTTTCCCAGCATTTGTAGCTAGAATTTAGGAAAAACATAGCTAGAAATAGCTAAAATGCTCCCATAGTAGCTACAAAGTGTAGCTAACTTCAACAATTAAAAATCCAAGGTTGTAGAAAACAGTTCTATTAAGCTAGCCTTAACTATGAACTATGACTAATACTAAATTTATCCATTTGTTGTTGATCGCAACTCTTGCTTGCAATTGAAATATTTCATAATGGTGTCACAAAAAAATTTTTAAAGTATATTTATGTCAAATTTATAAAATCATCTTCATGCTCCACATAAGCTTCTAAAGTGCAGGCTTTCATCATTACTTCTTGAGAGACCTCAAAATCTTTGCATCGTTTTTGCTACCGTTTCAATCCATAATTGAGTGCAAAGTTTTTAAGTTCAAATTATTCTTATGTTTGGCTTTCACAACATAACGTTGACTAAAAATACGTTCACCTTTCGCATTGGGTCAAGGGATGACTAGTAACTTAAAGGCAGCCGTATAGAAATCGTTAAACGGGTTAATATTTGATGCGTCTCTATAATTAGAAACCTCCAGCTAAAATTTAATGTTATCAACTTGCTCTCTCTCCAGTCAACGATTTTAGTAAAATTTAGTAAATAAATTCTCTATAATTATGCCAGTATATTTTGAATATACTTTCATCAAGGGAAAACAACTTTATAATTTTCATAAAATTTTCATCATTAACTAAATTTATATTTTCCACAGAAAATTGAAAAATATTTCGCAAAATGTTGACATTGTCAGGTAATCGATATTGCAACATTTCTATTAACTTTTTAATAAATGTTATATAAGTCTGTCCTATGTTTTCCTCATCTGATCTTGAAATTATTACTGTTATTACTGCGAAGCTCAATTATTGTTTGTTCAGAATTATATCCAAAATATTCGTTAATATGAATGTAATCATTTAATTCCACATTTTATGACAAAACATTAATTTAAAAATCTGAATACAAAACTTTTTAGCCAAATCTTCAATAAATAAACAAAAATCGTAAAGGAGCTTAGTAGGTTCAACGGGATTGCTTTCAAATTGTTTATTCATGATAGTGGCATCGTTTAAAATGGGTTGAAGAAGTAGGTTTATATGAGGTTATTTAATTGTTATACCCCTTTTAAGTTATTTTTGCTATATAACATTCTTCTGATGCTTGGACTATATACTGAAGTGGGTTTTTAGCTCTTACCTCTGGCTAATGGGTTTTGCTTTAACCATTGACTGATCCCTCAAGTGACAACCACCTTGTTTTAGAAGTCCGTATTATTTTTAAAAGAATCTGATCATAATTTATAAGTGCAAATATCATTTTGTATTGTATTTGCCTCAAGCTGGATTTAGAGAACCAATAATAGGTTTCTGCAGCTCAAAACTCTTACAATTAGAGAAGAAATGATCCTACAGCTGCAGAAACTGAAAGCTCATCGAAATGAGAAGAATATCTTACTAATATTAAAAAAGAATTTTGGCGACCTAATTTTAGAAATAAACCGTTATTGACTTCGACCATAACACTTACGTTTTTCCTGTCCCTACCTCAACCATATTTCAAATATTTAGGTTGTAATTTTGTAAGCAAGTCTCTATGGTAGCATTAATACTTTCAGCAGTTCCCCTTTAAAGCTCAA
Organism: Nemotelus pantherinus; assembly: GCA_963978885.1. NCBI lineage: Eukaryota > Metazoa > Arthropoda > Insecta > Diptera > Stratiomyidae > Nemotelus > Nemotelus pantherinus. Next base: position 24,356,047 of record OZ022264.1, on the reverse strand, counting down.
TCAAAACCAACAATTGTAACAAATTTTTGCTGAATACCACTAACATATTATACTGTTATACTCAAATACTTTATGAGACAAATGTCCGTAAACACATCGATTAAAATACTATAACTAGAGCTACCAATATCTGCCTATAAATCCGATTTGTAATATGGAAAAGATGTTTTTCAGTATGGCGTTGCATTTTGATCGATGAATCTTACATTTGCTCCACCTTTTGGACTCGTTTATGTCCTTGGCGCGTCCGAAATCGCATCAAAAATGTTTGTTATTTATACGAAACCGAACAGAGATACAAAACAATGTTTTAAAAACGAAGTTATCGCACAGTCTCTTTGTTATTTTTTTCACCAAATTAGATTTTTATATTAATAAAAAACGCGTCGAAAATATCTTTTTGCCAGAAAACGAGTGATTTTACTACTGAGCGCTGAGAGCTTTTAATTTCTTCTGGGGCTTTGTACGAGCTCCTTGCCTACGTTTTATTGCTACTTTATGTCTATGAGTGAATTTGTTCGTTCTTGTCTTCAAATTTAAGCACATAATGTGTATTTCTAATATTAATCATATTTTGTTTTTCTTATCTACTTTAGTTTATTACTAATGAGCAGAAACTCTCGGTTTTTTTCGCACCGAACGGAAGAAATAATACTGTTCGTCTACTATTATTATTCTATGTCCAGAAAGACAGAGCATTGATGTCGAGAAAGATAACCATTTGCTATTGTATCTACCCAAAACATTACCGTTTACCTTAGAATTCGGGGAGATTATTTACAAGCACTGAGTATTTTAAATATTGATGAAATAAACAAATGAAAATTAATGCAATCAGAGCAAAAATTTAAATTATTTATAATCCATAATTTAGTAGCTAAATTTGTAGCCAATAGCTAAATGAACAATATTATAGCTTTATAGGTTCTTTTTGTAGCTAAATCTAGCTACAATGTAGCTAAATTGGCATCACTGGTTCACATTAAACCGCCTTTCGGCGGCTTTCCTTGATATTTCAGAATGTATGGACCCAAAGGTCTCCTGACACAAAGTTCTCAGCCCACATTCGTCGCACATTTTCCAATTTATACGAAAGAGCAACGAACCTATCCAAAGCTAACTCCACATGTCCTCACAAATATATCATAGTAAATTATCACCATATCTTTGCATGAATGATTAAAAACAAAAATGTACCGAAATACCTCCGCAATAAATTAACGTAGTCGACGACAAAAACAAGCAAACATTGCCAAAGAAATTCCTTCGTCTAATCATTGTCGAAAGGTAGAGCAGCTAACAATAGCGGTCGTTGTCGTTCCAAATCCACTAAATCAATTTCGTACTCTCCCAACGGGAAAAATAATGCTTACGGATATATTCGGTAAGCATTACGCGTAATGCGTGTAAGCATTACCGGACCATTACGCGTTGTTTCTTTTTAACATTGCATGTCCTAGGCTGGGAAGATTTATACAAGGGGAAACTCATGCTTTTAGCTCTATAGCTTTATGTATAAGAGCTTTTGGGAAAGTACGACATCGTATTCTCGCATTTATACGCCTCAATATGAATGAAAGCTTTGGCCGGCGGCCGATCGTATCTCTGCATGTGTGGTTTTTGCATGCTGACGCTTATTGGAAATTCCAATAGCGCATGCTCTTTGCTACTAGGAGGAATTGTCTTCATACATTTTACTTACCCGTGCGTGATGATTTGAAATGCTTCGAAATTTTCATCTTTCCGCTTTATATAGCAGACTACTCATAACCGATGTATGCTCGCAAGTTCTTTTCCCCTTGTTTCTGCGAGTGAATTTCATTGGCCAGTCTTGGACTTATAACATATGAGCTTTCTCCCTTGCAGCATTTTCCATGCTCCAAGTCATGTTTACGAGTATATCTTATAATTGCTGGAAAATAGCTTTGGAAGTCGGAAATGTACATTACCAGCATTGTTTGATTCATGCATTACGCCAGCATACATTACCGCGATTCCCGTTGGGCTTGAACTTAAACATGTAGGTACATATGTAGTGGTACTTGCAGATGACTACAACGTTCATCCCCTTTTGGCTTGCGGATGTGATAAACTTTGAAGAGTCCTCACCGGCTTATTAGACCGTTTTGGAATTTCTTAATAACGTGTTAACAAGATATTTGATACTATGAATGACTTCGAACACGATGACTACGTCAACGGCAATGACTTTAGGACACACGGAACTGTTAATTTATGAACAAGTCGAAGGAATTTCCAAGAGAATGTTCATTAGAGCCGAAATTGTTTGTTGCAAGAAGTACAGAATGCAGTCGATTTTCTTAATTGGAAAAGAAGCAAATACCAGCTAGTTGAGGTAAGAGATGAAGTGGCTTTGGATTTCAGGCAGTAGAACTTTAAAGTTCCAAATACTTTGGGTAAATGTGTAGGATCTTTATGTAAGAATCAAGAGACTTTACTCGTATTTTCAACTACGTCTTCAAAATGTAAAATATTTTCTTACAGTCTCATGACCACTTTAAATTAAATTCACAAATTGTTACTGCAAATATCATTTGAATAAAAAACATCAAATATCTTTTGTAAAAATCTGGTTTTATTAAAATTTTACTTAGAGCACAAATTCAAATTCCATTTTCCGCATCACCTTCTTCGGCAAATAAAGCAGAGAAATAATTCTTCATAACTAACTAGCCATGCTTAACACAATTTAACCTAACAGACAAAGGAGCTGCTCGACTCGGAAAACTACCCCTTAATCGTTTAAATCGAATAACACACATTTTCAAAATTCGAGCAAAATAAATAATTCTCTTTGATAACTTACGAGTACTCTACCTCGGCCGCCAAAAAAAATGTGCAACTGTTGGGCACACGAAAAATCTCAACATCCCCTTCAGCACCGGAATAACTGCCAGCACGTAGGTACTTCTCCTGCTTCCTACCATACCATAAATGGTGGAAACCATTTTCGGCTTTTAGGTGAACATACATACAAATGAATATACCAGTGTACGAATTTGTTCACTTCCGGGCTTTTTACTCCAAATGAGAATTTATTTAATTACAATCGTAAATAATTTTTAATTTTTTTCCAATTACATAAGCTCACGAGGTAATTACAGTTTGTGATTAAGTACGCGAGCGATTCGCGTCGAATGGTTCCCTCTCTCGTCCTGAAGCTATATTTATCGTATAACGATAAATTTTATTGGTACACATTGAAATGCTGAATATCGGGCACACGTCCAAATAGGAAGGTAATACTCGTACAACTGTTCCATTGAAGCGAAATGAGCAAGTTACAAATGTGGAAAATGTTTTCAAGAAATTAAAGAAAATTGCTTTTTACTGTTTTGGAAATTGTTTTCAATTGTAAATTCATTTAGTCGCAAATTAATGTGAACGAATGGAATCTGTAAGCTAATGGACGATTATTTTTGAACATCCGTTTGGGAGATATTTGGGGGGTTTTCAAGTAGGAGGTATTTGATTTTTTTTTATGGAGAGTGAGTTCTATTTTCTATCAGTTTTTTTTTTCAGAAAAATATGGAGTAGGATTTTGTTTAGTTAAACTTAAGATATCTTTAACCTTTCGGTGGCAGCTAGCATTTAAGTAAATTTTCAAGTACGTCTACTGTTTCTATAGAAAGAAGAATTCTGAAAAAATAAGTATGCCAAATGAAAACTGATAATGTTTTGTGCTTGGGCACAATACCACTTTGGAATTGTTGAAACCTATGTGGCAGATGAGTGTCAAAAACAAAAAAATTTCGCTGAGTGCCCAAAATTAGGCTAAAATTTAGCTGGATATACAGCAATTGATTTGCATTGTCAAGCTGGTCACATATGTTCATGGACTACATAAAAGCAATCCCACGACAACCTTTGAACGGGTCTAGGGGTTGAAGCTGGTAGAGAGCTTCATTACAATTTTTTTAATCATTGTGGATACGAGTGTGAAGTGATTAGTTCCACGACTCACTTTACCCCTGATTTAAATCAGGTACCTATTCAGAGCTAGGTGAATTCAAAGCTTGGTGAGCGGACCCTCGTCCGAACCTGGATTCGAACCAAGGACCCCACACGCAAGAAGCCAGTGCTCTACCCACTAGGCTACTCAAGCTTCTCATGGACTACATATGACAAATAATGCTGCCCATACAATCGTTTTGACGCCAAATTCTACAATTGAGACTAATTGGACGGTACCCCATTTGAGGTAGCAGTCGAAGAACTGACCAACCTACAGTGTAGTGGCTAATGCAACACTATCAGTTCCATTTGCAATAATAAAGAGAAGCTATGAAACCCGGGCTCAAAATACGGCTTGATGTTGGGAAAAATATACTGTGACATAAACGCTCCAACCCATTACCGAGTTCGGATCGAATACTGATCATAGCAAAAAAGAGAACTCAAAGGGAGGTTTTAAACAGCAACCGCCATGAACTTTCACTTGTAGGCCAAGTCAGTGCAGACAAGTGTGACAACACCAAAGTGAACTCACGGTCTTTTGTTGCTGCCGCTGATACCCCATTTGTATAACTCTCGAATTTAGTTTGCAGCCAAAAACTATGTTTGGATTGGATGGCATTGAAGTCTCAATTGCACTTTGATTTGACATACTTTAGGCAGCCGTTGCAATCGAGGACATGGTCCAGTGGTTTCTTATGGGCCTTGATCATTTACACTAAGAACACTAGGCGCTCACAGTTTTTTGTCCTGATGCCATGTGTAGTTTGGAGTTGAAGTTTAAAAAATACAACAGGCACGCCATTTTCAGATTTTGAACCCTTCCAGTGGCTTAAAGTCGAAGTTTATAAAGAAAATTGTGTTTCCAAAAGACAAAGATATCAATTTCCTTTCTGTTGTGATTACAATTGATTCATCTAATGTGCCTCTCTCTACAGATATAATTCTGCTTATTTGTTTATAGTCACATAGAAAAACGACACTTATTAATTTTCGGACATTGCGGAATGCCGTTTTTACTAATGTTCGAAGAAGAACATTAGTATTAAAATCACTTTGGCCAAAAATTCATATTTCTATATATATATATATATATATATATATATATATATATATATATATATATATATATATATATATATATATATATATATTTATCATCAAAAAATTTCAGTGAAAAAATCTCAGGAACGCGCCATCCGATTTAACTGAAATTGTCAGGACACATTGGTGTATATGCAGAATAGTGCCAGGTTTCAGAAAAAGTTAATAATCTTTAACCCTTTGGCGCCGGCGGCCATTTTAGTGATATTTTTAATATACCTATTATTCCGTACACAAATAAGTTTTGCAAAAATAAAGTTGACGAAATAAATGTTGAACGTGTTTTACATGTGAATCGGATAATGTTTTGGAATTTTTTAACCCCATGTGTGCGCTGGGTGCCTAAAAACAGAACGGGAAAACTTGAAAATTTTTAAATTGCGATAACTTTTGACAGAGTTATTTAATCATTACGAAATTTTTAAAACATATTGGTACTATTTAGTTGTAGATTTGTGTAGCTTTTGATGAGCGTGCTGGCAACCCTGTAGCTAGGGCAGACACTGAAAGTGAAAACCTTCAAATCATCGTCTCTCTTGAAAAACTGCCGCTTCTTCAAAAAAAAGCCACTCATATGTAAATCTTGTGCTTTGTTTACATAAACAAAAAAAAAATGTTATATGGTATAACGGGCACGCCTGGTAACCCTTGCCCAATTTACCTATATTTTTAGCATCAAAAACTTCTGTTCACGGAAACTCACGATCCAATGAGCAGAATTAATTGAAATTTGCAGAATGTATTGATCCTATATAGGACCAAGTCTGATGGAAGTGATTTTGAAATGTGGCTCGTTCTGTGCCAGTGGTGCCATCTTGAAAAATCACTAAAAAAAGATAACTGCTTTTAGCCCTATAAATTCTGATTGAATCGTTCGATTTTGACGAAATTCACACAGTAGCTGAACCTTATTTAAAACCACGTTTGATAGAAATTTGGTCGAAAAATTCGGTTGGAGCGGCCAGCTATGATAATTTTGGTGTCTTAAATTTGAAAAAATAAAACTTTGGAAGTGAAAACATTAAACCATCGAATTTCCAAAAACTGTCCGTTTCTTACAATACAACCAATCTGTATACAAATCTTATACTTTATCTCCACGTTCAAAGTAAAACTTTGGAAATTTCATGTCGGACAAGAACGGTAACCCTTTCCCAGTCAACCTATATTTTTAGCATCAAAACCTTCTGTTCACGGGAACTCACGAATCAATAATCAGATACCATTGAAATTTACAGAATGCATTGGACTTAAGTAGGACCAGGCTTGATAGAAGCGATTTTGAATTGTGGGCAACTCCGTGCCAGTGGTGCCATCTTGAAAAATTATAAAGAAAAAAAACTGCTTTTTGCCCTATGAAATTTGAATAAGTTACTAGATTTTCATGAAATTGACACAGTAGCTGAACCTTACTCTAAACTCTGTTTGATAGAAATTTGGTTGAAAAATTCGATTGGTGCTGCCAGCTATGGTAATTTTTATGTCTTTGGATTTGAAAATTCGCTCAGGAAAATAAAACTTTTTGCCCTATAACTTCCAGTGCAGTCATGAAATCAATACGAATTTCATACAGTTGATGAAACCTGTCGTAAACATTATTCAGGCCAAATTTGGTTGAAAAGCCACGGTAGGGTTGCCAGCTATTGTTGGTTTTGTGTTTGCTTGCAATATCTTTATTAAGCGGTTTTATCGTAGAATTTTCAATTGGTAATGATATTGTAGTGACAATAAACAGCAAATATTAAGCTTTCCATTATTTGAAAAAACTCGCTGCAGGTAATCCTAAATTTCTTTATACTCCTATAACTTCGCATGTAATGTAACAACGTGAAGCAGATGTGATATATTTTTGGCTTTGATACTGGCGAAAGGTTGCCAGCACGAGTCGGTTGTGCTACTTTTGTAGCAATAAATGCTTACAGTTAGTATTCATACCGGAAACATTTACAATAAAAATAAATAACCGATGTTTCAATTCCCAAAGTTCTGCAAATTTTTCGGATCGGAGCCCCAAACACCACCTTCAGTTACAGTGCTGCAGGCACTGAGCATTTTCTTCATTGATGTTATATGAGATGCTGCTTTCGAAATTTTGTGAAATAAGCAACTGATAACGAATATAATTAACCCGTGTTTGGCTCTCATAAACGTTGAAATTCATGCCAGTGGTAATATCTGAAACCTTCCACCATATGAGTTATAATGCATTCTTGAGACCAAAGTAGACCGTGGCGTTTGAAACAGTTTGGCCGTAATAAGCAGCTCATGTGGTGGAATATGCACTCAAAACCTGCACGATTCTTCTACTGCGCTAGAGTTTTTTCTTATATTAAAATTTCAAATCAACTAAACTGAAGACGGTCAAGATCAAACCAAAAAATTTTCAAAAATGTTCCCACCGCGATAAACTTGCTGCTAGTACTATTATAGCCCACACTACGGATTTTATATTTTCAAAAACTAATGAGTTTTCTTCCTTCTTCCTCGAAACAAGCCGGAATGATATGAAGGAATAAATATGTTTCAAGTTAAAAAAAAAAACACTAAATCTTACTTATGGCAGGAATTTCTCCTGACGATATTCCATGCCTTCACAAATCATCAAATTTTTAGCCTTTCATATATATATATTTTGAAGCCTCCGAGCAATAGCTACCCTTCACCTATGAATCAAAGAACAATAAGATTACGACACGCGCATGTGTTTCTCAGCTTCCTGCTTGTGCGTGACGTCACCGGGAGAGTTCGGTTCTTGAATAAATATTTTAAATTATGATGGAATACAAGCAAATGCGTGAAAAATTGTTTTTGGTTTTCTTTTGCAGCATTTTTTTCAAATTATAATCTATGAATGAGGTTATTTATCGTAGATTACTATGTATAATTACATGTCGAGTAATAACTTCATCAAATGTTGCAGGGGAAAATTCAGAAATTTTTAATAGTTGTTCTAATCTTGCTCTAATTTATTCTTGTTGCTCTAAAATTGCTCTAATTTATCCTTACTGGTTTGATTAGGTAGAATCACAAAATAAGGGACCGCGGAGTCATGCGGATTTACAATTGTCAGTGATTTAAGAAGAGGTTATCCCAGTTTTCAAACTCCAAATTAAGGCATTTCAAAAAATGACATGGGTATAAAAATGAATAGCTTTTCATAGAACAGACCAACATGTTTCGAACTCAACACGTGCTTCAAACCACAGCCAGCAAAACTTCGTCCAATATCCATAAACGCATGACCGAAAGTAACTTCAAGCGTCCTTTTCAATTACGTTTTCTAATATTATCTCAGCCCAGATCCTTACGCATCACCTCAGCAATTGTGTAGTTACGCGTTTCTGATTCACTACAAAAAGTCGATATGATTCAATAGTTCAAGATCTTGGCAATATGAAGAGTTTCCGCTTTGAATCTGTATCCGGCTTTTATTTTAAATATGATTGACAGTCTGGCAGCCAGTTGAAAATAAAAACACTTAATTCACATTTACTTGCCTTAACTACGCCGCCAAGAACAATGTTCACCCTAATTTGCTTGGCGTTCCGTGCTCAGTGGTAAGGAGGGCTACAAACTGAAACTGACATATTTGAAGAGCAATGATTCCGCAAAGACGCCAACAGTGCCCATAGATCAAATCGGGGTGGACTAGGTTTCATATATAATACGGAAACGTATGCCACAGTTCGTTATATAATCCTGAATTGGAGAAGGGCTTCGCGAAAATTTTAGCATTTTGCCCACCATTAGATTGTGCTTATTTTCTAACAACTGATGAAAGCAAAAAAAACACAATTGACAGAAAACCACATTTTATACTTTACTTCCAAACACCAAATAAAACCTCTTATAAAATTTCTTCAAAACTTTTATCTCCCCTATTATCTACTCGAACTTTGCTACAACTTTTGCACGCATGAATTGAAATCATGCAACAGCCATGCGAACCATACACAACAATAAGATATTGTCTGTTTGATTGACGTTAAAATACGAAAAGTATTTGTAAGTTTGAAGAATTTTCCCCGAAAGTGCAAGAATCATCTATCATCGCTACAAACAATACCGTTGATCGAAGGGAAGCAAATCAAATCGAGTCCATCGAAATCTGTACAAGGGTACTTAAAGTCCAATTCATAAGTACGAAATGGAATAATTTCGAAGCTGTCAAACTTGGTAATTGTCAGTGACAAATCCTTAATTTTTTGCACAAGAGGATTACAAATATTGCGGCGTATATGATGTTGTCAGTTTTTTGTTAGATGCTGGGGTGGTTGTGAAGTGTATCGCCGAATCTGAGCCTAATATAGACTTTTTCAAGTTTCTTTTTGAACCGTTGTTACAAAGAGTATGAAGGATCGAAATAATTTGGATTTATTTGGAGTACGTCGTCATTGCAGCTGAGTTGACTTGGATATGACAATGACAGGGTGAAATGGGTGTGAGCGACAGAGGCAAACTTTTGAGGCAAGCACGAATTGTTAACTATTCAACTTTTATGCCCTAGATGCCATGAGCGATTCTTTTTTTCTGAGCGAACAACGGTGGTTAAGGCTGCATTGATTGATTCGACTAGTCGTTTCCTGTATATTTAGCAAAATAATTTGCTCAAGCTGGTTACTCCAAAATTTGACTTTCATCCTCCTGGTAACCAAGTAAAAGAGTTGACAGCAGCCGCAATATTTAAGGCAGATTCCGCTAGGAAAAGGTGCCGACGTGAAATCATATAATTAGTTATGGGGCAGTTTGGACAGCAACAAAAGTGGTGAATCATTACATAAATTCATCCTGTTTAACAATCTTGCTATTGCCAACCTTGGCAATGAACCTACCTTCAGAACCTCCAACAGAAGTGAGGTTATAGATATAACACTCATAAGTAAGCACTCTGGAAACTTTCTAATAAGATGAAAAGTTTTGCCGGGGTGCTTACTGTCAGACCACCTTTACGTGGCATTTACATTAGAAGGATTGCTACATGGAGAAGCTTCGAAAGTCTGCAACTTAATTAGATCCCCAAGAAAAAAACTCCAAAAGGTAGAATAGTGAGAGGACGGCTCTTCGAATCAAATGCAGAAAAGAGTTTTATCTTGCCAAAAGACTCAACGATTGGTTAAATTGCAAAATTAAATTAAACCTATTCAAAAATGCCCTGAGCAGGGCGGAAAAAGTTTAATGGAAATCTTTGTGTGCTAATATTGAAGGAATTAATGAGGTCAGTGGCCTCCAAAAATTTTTAAACTAAAATCCTGTCGCTGTGGTTTGCACAAAATAGTCCGGTGGTAGTTAATTTCAAAGATGATGGACACTTACTTTCCTGTAAGTGAGAAAACATCTCCAAAATTATCGAAAGAATTATATAGGAATGTAAGTTTGATTCCTATTATTTCGAGCGCACGCATAAAATGCACCGTTTCTTCTTTTGGCCCATTCAAGTCACCAGACGATGCCTGCTTTAGACTTTCACATATTCCAATCAGTTGGCAGGAACAAAGACTTGTCTTTATCCCTAAAGCGGGGAAAGCGTTGCACACTAAACTAAACCGACTTGTCTCAGCTCTTTTCTATTGAAAATTTTAGAGAGAGTTGTATGGTCTGGGATTGCCAGTGCCTTAGAAATCACAGCAGCCTTATACGAGGGGTAAATCTGGCAGAACAGCGATACACACCCTAGTAAGGCATGCTGGAAAATCCCCTGCCTGCAAAAAGTACACGCTAGCTGCATTTTTAGTCATTTTGCTTTAAATACAGTGCGCTCTCACACAATTGGAAATGCTCTCCAAAGTATGAATGTTAATTCTCAGTTGGTAGCATTTATAAACCAGCTACTCAGAAATTAGGTAACATATTTGTCTTTACGGGCACCTTGTGGAAGTGTTCTGTCTCCTTTGCTTTGGAATTCAACAGCTAATGAGCTTCTACAACAAACAACAAACCTAGACAAGCTGGATGTAAAGTGATATTGTAAGCAGATGACATCGTTATTGCCATATTGGGGAAGGAATGCCTGTTCCAGTGAACATCGACTATAGAGCATCGACCTATTTGTCTCTGACTCAATTAGGAATAAATGCTGTGGAAATATATACCGCTGGCTCCAAACTGAGTCACAGAGCGCGGGGTGGTATAATTTCCGCTAACCTAAACTTAAAACTTTCCATCCACTTGCCAGACTACTGAGGAGTTGTTGATTCGTAAAACGGCCAACTGCCTCTCATGTAATCAGATATTCGAAGTGAACTTTTGCATTTTCACTAACAGCCAAGCGGCTATAAAGTGAGATTTACACTTTATGATATGGATTTTACACCTCCGCAAAGCTACTCCTTTAATGGGGTACGTATCTTAGTGATGTTTCGGAACATTCAATGATACAGCTGCTTTGGGCGCCAGGACATGGAGACATTAAGGCGAACTGTAAAGTGGACCAGCTTCCAAAGGCTGGTACGATTTTACGGAAATACTTTGCAGTGTCTCGATGCTTGTTCCGATGGCTTTAGTACAACTAGAAATAAGGCAAGAATATTTAAAGGATGCTATGAAGTCCTGTGTCGAAGAAAGCTCCTGTGCTATCACTAGACAATTGTGGAAAACGTTTGTGTTTGGCCGCACCAGAGTAGCTCATGATTTGAGATGGATGTTCCTTCGCAGAGTGGTGGTTATCTTAGCTGGACACTGTCTGTTTGGCAGGCATGCGGCACAGTTGAGTGTGCCTTACAACAACTTTTGCTGGAGCTATAGATGCAAGGAAGAAGAAGGATCAATTCTTCATTCCCTTGCTTCAAGAAGGGAAGGATGAAGTCTCTTGGTTTATGCTTCTTTACTTTCCTAACCAAATTAGCCTCGGTGGACCTGAAGGAGATCACCTAGTTTGTTCTCAAGGGCTATGCACCACGCCTTGTGTGGCTAAGTGAGTTTCCCAGAACCTAACTTATCTCACGTGAATTTCATATTTGAAGCTCTTATGCAGATTTTCGCTGTGAATAAATTTGGTGCAAATACAAAATTTACATGCAATCATTAATTGACGAGATATTCAACCCTTTCATTCCCAAAGTAATGATTTCAATATAGCAAAAACTAAAAACAAACAACAAATGTTCATCGATTTATTCAAATTGGTCCCCAGAATTAAAATCAAAAAAGGGAAATATTATATACATTTCGATTTTTTTCAAGGCAATAATGCATGATGTTGAGGGCTTTGATACAAAGCGCCAATGCCTATGAATTTTTGGAAATACAATATAGCGTCAGATGCCACATTTCATCACATACGTCACATGTAGATAGTGCCCGAAGTATATAATGGTGTCTGGTACTATGCTTTTTCTCAGTCAAGTTGTAATCTTTTATGATTTGCTGCACCACAAGCTTCTGTCCACTTTTCGTTATTTGCTGGACAAATTCAATTAAATACACAGTCTCAGTCTCATTAGAAGTATTTAGGTTGTATCAACAAGCTAGTCATAGTCTCTGCCTTTAGTTGTTTACAATAGTGAAACTGTTATTATAAGTGAAATTAATTAAAGTAAATTCAAAATTTGGCCACAAAAAAGTTAAAATAAAAAGTTAAAAAGTTGTACATTGTTAATTCAAATCTCTTTTTGTGATTTGTACTGCAAAATGATAATTACCGGGATGACTCCCCCTGTATACCAATATAAAACACTTAGCTGTGTTTGCTAGTCTTCGGTTGAAAAAACTGCCTTATTAAGAAATCTGCATTTTTTGAAAATTATTTTGCATAAGGTACATACATATGTATATTCAAGTTGTTCACATTTCTATTTCCATTCAAACATTTTCAACACATTGCTCGCATACCTTCCATCAACCAAAAATGAAATTCCAAATTCATTATGCAAACCTCACGCGAATCTTCAAACAAGCAATAAAATACGCCAAATACCATCAAACACACATAAGAAAAGACCTTTGAAAGATTGCCGCAAGGCAAGTATCTCGTATACTTATAGTAACGGCTTGTTTACGGCTGGAGTGCATAACGATTTCCAATAACAATGCAAATTAATCCCCATCCGGAATTCAGGGAGCTATTTGCGTGCGAATCGTATCTGTACGTGAGGAGTAATAATCTGAGTACACAGTTGACAAAGTTGCCTATCTGTGCCTATCTCGGCGTAAGTACGCAGTACCTTCCGCACCTGGCGCACGTTTGCCGTACATGCCCCGATTTGAAAGGACTCAGCACTTTACCTTGGAAGAAATGCCTAGAGGTATCCTGCAATAGTTCGAGCAACGGTTCTAAGCTATAAATCTACCTTTTATGATGATGGAACAACATGCATACCGATACATTAGGCTAAGTGTAAGCTGTGTACTCTACCGTATGAGAAATGGGGGGCATATGCGATTTATTAGTGGTCTCTGCCTGCATGTCTGGGGCAAGGCAGATTGTATGCGTCCGTTCAATTTCTAAACAGCAGACTGTCTCAAGCTCATGTCCAGGCCATTTATCTGACTTGTCCGGTGTCTTCCCCATAATTTCTAGACTAGACGCAAGGAATCCTTAAGACTGCTGTCATACCGCTTCATCGGACCATCATAAATCGATAAGCAGTGAACTAGTAGGTACAATCATATTTCAGTGCTATTGTTGCACTACTAATTTATGAATGTTCCATTTCTCGCGAAAACTTCGACTACGACTATTCGAAGGCATTACGACGTTTAAATTACTAACATCCTCAACCCACCACCCCGAATGCCATTCAGCTTCCGACCTTTATAAATTTCGAATGAATCACTTTATGACATAAGTGAGGCATCGAGTACATTTCAAATATGCATACATATCTTACCGCATATGTGTGTACCTTTAACAAACACACATACATACCTGAACATGATACCAAACCGCAATTTTGATAGCGTTGACGATAAAGGAAATTGGGTAGTTACATTAAATTTACGACAAGATTTTCTGGGCTAAGTGGGATTTGATAAAGATACTTCTACTTTCGTTACCATGGTGTAACAGTGGCAGCAGCAGCAGCAGCAGCTCTTAGATCAGGAATAGAAGCAAAAACGAGAAATCCGTCCTCTGGATAGAATTCCAATAAATTGACTTGCACGATATTCTAAAAACCATAATCTTTTCGAATGGCTCCGAGGACGGAATTTCGAGTGAATTTGCAGATAATCTTAATAACATTACGAAAATTCAGGTGAGCAATAGCAAAAAGGATAAATGGAATTTACGTTTTGATTTTGGCTTATGGGATGGATCTAAGACTTTGCTATGATAGATGATTGCTTCGAATGATCTGAGAGAAATTCTCGGAGAGCTGAATGAATTTCAATGGTGGAATGGAATTTTGCGAAGCCTTTGATGTATTCATTTTCGGTTGATGCGCCATGCGTGCGAGAATTGGTTTGTGAAGATTGCTGAGACATTCGAGACCTTATCTAAGATTAAGATACATTTTGAACATCAAGCTTTAGTTCCAAACATTTATAATTCAGGAAAACTGTGGAAAAATATTGAATTCAGTAATTTCCGCCTGTCACGAACTCATTTCGGTTTCGATTGATTGGCGGATAACAAACTTGTGCACTATACCAACCAATTCTATTTCCGCTCTTGGATTCCATCATCAGCGTCACATTATGCGAAACATGCCAGCTTTCCCACACCTGAGGCTTCGTGTTCTTCTAAGGCAAAACGAAGCAGAGATGAAAAGCACTCCAGCAATAGCCATTTGAATGTGTGGGTGCATGTAGAAATTGAATTGCACAAGTGTTTGCCAGCAATGTATTCTTAACATCTGCTTAGTCTGCCCTATTATTCATGGGGCAGTAAATAGATATTCTGCCAAGATGGATATCACTGCCAAAATAATACAATTTTGAACGCGCTTCATCAACTGACACCTGTCACACCGTCTAGGCGCCCTTGAGTGAGGCTGAAAGACATGTCCACAGATTATGTGCACATTTTCACTCTACTACATCTACTCACATTGAATGCAATAAGTAAACGCAAGCGTTCACACTTTATTTTCATTCACACCGCAATATGAAGCTGGGTAGGTACTTACTTGAGAATTAAACGTGTTTCTGACAAAGCACCGACTGAGGGAATTTCACGAAACATAAGAGACGAAGCCTTCATGCGTGAAAAATTAAGGCATTGAAGCAAACTCTGCATTAACGCCACTACTCACAGAACTCGGTGAATAGAAGTTCCTGTTCTTTGAAAAGCAAACACAGAACGATGGAAATACCAACGATTCACGCTTTTATATTCTTGCAAAAAGGAAAATATTCAAATCTTGCAAAATGCGTTTGCGGAAGTGAAAGAATTATGCATGAAAAAAGCTTTTTTCAATTTAAAAGCGTTAGCTTATTTACTAAAGGCCCTTAGCTGTTGAAAGGTGGCTTGAGAAATTACTTATTTAGTATAGTAAGTGATAAGAGGTGCTTAACTAATTTTACAGTATTAAAGATAAGTAAGAGGCTTACTATACCAAAATGCACATGTGTTTATTGTTCGCCCATTATGAAAACAATAAGCACCGCCGGCTAAATTGTCAGGATTTGTGTGCACATTTCTTGCCTACTGCTATACAGCTCTTGTCCTATCTGGCGCTATTCAAATTGTTGCCTAGAATTAATCCTCTTTATGAAGCCATAACAGCATTAAACACAAATCATAGGATTTGTCACTTTAAAGCCAACACAGTGCAGGCTTTGAAGTGCACGCCCACAATCTGCCCGAAACATATGCGGCAATTAATCAGGATTAGGCCAAGTTGTTTGCGAATACGTCCGTTTGTCGACAAAACAGTCTTTGAGACAAATTCATTACATGCCAAGAGAGAATGGAAAAGGTGGACGAGGGAGGAAGGCATTTGTGTCTTGGTGGATTGATGTCTCCTTGAGATTCAAAGAAGACAAAAGTTCTTCTAGTTATTTGACAGGAAAAAAAACGAATTGAAATCAACTACTTTTACTTAAACATTTTTAATACCAAATATAATTTTCAATATTGAAGCCCATACGTCTGTTCTTTTGTTGTGTCAAATATCAGAAAGGCCGGCAGACATTAAAGAAGAGAGCCGAATATCCACGAAATATCCATATTTGCAAACAAATTGAAATATATCTAGCTTCTAAAGGAAAAATTAGCCTCTAAATTAAAATGTTTTGTTAAAAAAGTAGTTAGCTCTAAGTTTTCTTCACTGTGTTTGAAAATTACGGATATATTACATATATTATAACACCTTCACCTTGACATATTGCGCGTGCCTTACGACCTTTGTCAGATATAGCATGGAAGAAACGCATATTTGATTGGCCTACTTGAAAGTCCTAAATATAGTCCTATTGAGAACCTATAGGGGATTCTCGCTAGGAAGATCCATGGAAATGGACGTCAGTATGGTAGCGTCAATGCTTTAAAAACAAAAATTCGCCCCTACTGGTACAGAATTGAACAGGATTGTCTTAAAAAACTAACAAATTCAATGCCCAACCAAATTTGTTGTGTCATATAAAGTAAAGGAGTCCACACTGTGTATTAAATCAAAAAAACGACAGAAAATATTAACTAAATAATATGTTTTACTTAAAAATAGCAAGCGCGTTCATACGAATTTGAGACATCAGTCAGTAAAATCAGTAAACAAGAACTACTTTTATTTTTCATTCCCTTTATAAAACATGATTTCTTAAATAAAATTGAAATGAAACGGCCACATCAGAGGCACTTATCTTGCCACCACACAACTTTAACTACTGACAATAGCGATGCATTTGTGACTCGCACAAAGATGCATGTCACATGCAAGCAAGAACAAAAGCCTCAAAATATACTCAACTCATAATTTAGTCAAAACTCCAGCGCAACACATACACAATAGACCAAGTAGATCGTGCAATTTTCAATAAAATAAGACTGGCCTCGATAATCGTGCGGTTGTCAGAGTAGTCTCCCCCAAAAAAGGAACGCAACATTTACAGCAAATGATCAAAATTTTCTCCAACGTCAAATTCAAATACCTACTCCTTACCGGAAGATGAGAGTTTGAACTTGGAAATTAGAGAAGTTCACCGCCACTCACCGCAAGAAGTGAATGACGACCTCGAAGGACAGGGTTTTTATCCTACATAAAACCAGAACAGATAGATTGAGACTGTTGATTGGGAGGTGTAGGCACGGAAACATAGGCATAAGACGCACAGAAAACACGCGAAGAATGTCGCAGCTGGTAAGTATTCGGACACCCGTCTAGTAATTGTTACGTTCAAAATCGATCTATGAAATGTGTCTACCATATTCAAGACTACAAGAAGTTTCCAGAAGCAAGGCCAAAATATATCAATTTCGGGAAGGAGCACCTTGCTAGCTATAAGAGCTCTCGCCAAAGTCCAAAGAATCTGAGAAAGTTGTTTGACCAAACGGCAAATGGAAGCGCTAGCACTAAATTCACTAACAAAGCAACACTGAACTCGACTGTTAGACAGAAACTCCTACTTTTGTTTGTACTAACACAAATTCTTCTCCGTCCTCGAACTAAGTGCACATTGGCAAGTTTTTGGTGAAAATGTAAGAACGGCCTCATGTAATGGTGGAAGATTTGACGGCCAGCGTTGTCAACGGCATATTCGAAGAGTAAACATCACAGACCCCCAACCGAAAATGGATCCCACTAGCCAAACTTCCATTCTCATTTGGAATGCGAATTTCACTTTCAACAAGCGAAGTCAACTGGTACAATTTTTGATTGACCTCAAACCTGGTAAATATCTTCAGATTTCCAACTACATCCTAAACAGGAATTGAAAGGAAAAGGAACGTCAACATCATAAAAGTGCATAATGATTTTCTTGAGTTCATTGCAGTTTTGGAATACAGACTTACTAATTCCCAAAACTTCACCCATCGCCTTCTTGCACTGTTTGATAGCAAAGAGGCATTTTCCATTGCAGATGCCTTCAACACCTACTAAAACCACCATTGAGGAGCTCTGAGCTGCAACTGAGCTGGAACAGAGCTGAAGACGTTCATCACAGGCGAAAGTTGCAACCTGTACATCGCCAATGGGTCAACGTATTTTGGAACTAGGAACAGTTACACAATAGATATAGGGCTTTCATACACGATACTCCATAATGTGCATATGAACGACATCCATTAACTATCTTCCGACCATAGCCCGATAGTCTTTCGCGTTGACAACATCTTTATGGATGACTCACCTAGCATCAAGTGAGAAAATTTCTGAGCTCCTCTGATTGGAGCAAGTAAACACAATCACAATCCTTATATAGAATTATCACAGTTCTTACGAACTTATAACTTAAAAACAAACAAAAATATCCGGAGAAGGAATCAAATCCAGCGAAGAGCTAAAGGTATAGGTGAATCTAGATTGAAACGTAAAACGATCCGTCCAGGGGACAAACTTCGTTCTCAGAAAAATTTAAGGGCGCCAAAATAAGCAGTGGAAGAATCTAATGCAGAGTATTGAATCTGGTGAAAATACACTATAGCAATTCTATAAGTTTTCCAGGTAAAGAAACAAACAAGCCCACTCATTCACTGCTCTAAAGGCCTGAAGTCCGTTCATTATGGCAAATCTGATACTCTTACCAATACTCTTAATCTGCAATCCCAGCAGAACATCGCATCTGAGACTGACTTGGACGAAGAAGAGGTAATCGAAAGTGCAACCAAAAGGGTCTTCGAATCTGACTTTATACAGGCGGAGACATAAGACCTAATGAATATTGAGTATTGGCGAATGAAGATTTTAGTCATCTTTGCCTGAGGTAGATAATATTAGCATAATTTCCCTAACACTCTTACCTGACAACACAGATAATAACAAGCATCGTAAATACTGTTTTGTCTTTGGGAGGTATCCAAAAGAATAGAAACCAGGCAAAACTTTCACTAATCCATAAAATTCAAAGCTAATTGGCGTACTTTCCTCTATCACCATGATTATCCTTACTACCATTATTGTATAACTTTTACTCAACAGGTTTCTTGTGATAGTCCACTGACAAAATACCCCTATTCGTAGATGACACTTGCATCTTTCAAACGGCCAGGCTCGTAGATGCCGTTACTTCAAACTTGTAGCATTTTATAGACACACTTCGGAAAATGGAAAATCAAGATAAATACTAACAAAACACAGCAATCTTTATCGCACATGAAAGACAACAATCACGACAATAACTGCCCAAGAAATAAATATAGCATTGAGACTGACTTTTCATAACAAACTAACCCAGCGTAGACTTCTTTGATAATAACATCCCGTTATAGAAGCAAACATCAGTCTATCAGTATCTGATAGACACTAAAGAAGCGGGCAGATTACACTCGAAGTGTCGATATCCATCTGGAAATTGAAATATAGCTAACTTATGTAGGATAAATTAGGATATTGTCAAAGCAATATATTTTTTATATTGAATCAAACCATTATTATTTATAAATTTCGTTCTTATTTTCAAAGTACTTTAGTTTTATTTTTCTTAAGTAGTCAAAATCGTTTTAGATAAACAATTCGTCGCAGATCAGTAGTAAAACAACCTTGTGTAGCAAATTCTATTAGACAATCCAGCATCATATGAAATGAACGGGAAGCGGATAATAACCCCCCCAATATTCAATTTCATCATCCACAGAGGCTACAATATATTTTATCTACATACTTTCTGGAACTATATTATAGATTGCGTCTAATATATGGTCTTGACATCTGGCCTTTTGTCACAATCAACGAACCCTGAAGTTGAAATTCTGATTACATACGTATAACATATTTTCGCATTTCCCCCAACGATTCACGAATACTCTACGCTCTTTCATCAAAAGCGTTAGCTGTGGCCATAGAGCATTGTAGTGAATCCCGAATGCATTAGCTTTTGATGGCGATTGACTTCCCTACCAAGATTAAATCTAGAGTGCTTAGGACTATTTTTTCAATGAACTGGGAAAGTTTCTAGACATGGATTTAAAGAATAGATTAATGCAGTCTTTAGTTGTTTCGAGTTTCATTTATTTTAAATTTCATTCCATTCCAGCAGATGAATGATACTTTATTCCTGCCTCTCCTGACATCGTTAGTTAAATGCCCAATGAAAATATTGTTGCTAAAAAGTAATTTATATTCTTCAAAGAACCACACAATAACTATAAACTAAGCCCGCCACATAAGTCATTAATTCAAAATGTTACATTCATATGTTTGCCAACATTGTGTAGGAAAGCAAAGATAACAAAATAGTTGACACTACTGAATCCATAAGCCATTTTACCGCACATCCCGTTAAAGCCGTCAAAATGAATTATATATCTATCTGGATTTACACCCTTTCACAATGAATTGAAGGGATGCAATTACCCCGTCCACAACTGCATCATTATTACTGCAAAGCCTAAGTGGCTTCACCCTTACGCGACCGTTTTTTTAGCGAGATGGGTATGCTGAATTGAGAGACTGTGTGCTGCCGAGTTTTTCGGTGCATGAAGCGTGACAGGCCTACACCAGTAAATGCGACCAAACAAGGACGAAGAACGTCTGTTCTAATCAAATTTTTGGGTTGCAGATTCCGTTTTGCTTCAATGATTTGATTAACCGTTAGGGTGTCTTTGCCAAATAGGGTTATTTGCAATTGTGAGAGATGAAGGAACCTGACTTGAATGCGTAATTTCGAAGGGACATAATCGAATTATCCGTGAAAATGATACATATGACAGAATTTTAAGAGATGTCAAGAATTTAAAATGGGAAATTCACGCATGTAGTAAGATGTTATTCCCGCAAGCTGTGAATGATATTTTCAATTTTTATTCTGTTGGTCATGGAATTCATAGTCTTTTTATCGAGACGGTTCAAAGCACATTCAAGGTTCCACTATAATTCCTTTTTTTGTGATGCTACACTTTATTGAGCCCAACAGCATTAAAATTGACGACATTGTACAAGCAAAAATTTCCACACGAACCGACGGAAATATCTAAAAATTCTCTTCAGTCTACAAAAAAAAATAAATTCCGAAAAAATGAACTTATCAGGCTGTTGAACATTATGAATAGACCAAAGCGCTCTTGTATTCTCACAGTTTAGTCAAGCGTTAAAATCTCTGCTCTCCGATGCGCTTATCGCTTATGGCTGGGGAGGCTCGCGATTCGCCGGAATATAAGGGAGGACTTTTCACCCAAACAGATTCGAATTAGTTCAGTCACCTGAAAACCAATTCAGAAATTTCTCACCACCATCGCTGAATGGTTGGAGATGCCTTTGACTACGAACGACTCTCCATCGCGGTGATCCCTGACAGTTATAATAAATCCTTCAAAAGCAGTAAAAACGTGTCTGCTGTGTGCAATTGGATACTCCAGTAACACGAACGACGCAGTGCTGTTGGTTATAGATGTTTTGGCGGTATTGGCTTCAGTCTGATACGATCGAGTTAATTTTTGAATCATTGTAGCCGAAATATAAATCATTTGCACTTTGTACTATTTTCGAGTAGGTTTATGCTGCCCAAAACGAGCCCTATGAGCGAATCCATTCATATCATATGCAGGCTTGAATGGAGATAGTATGTGTAGGCATATTTTGAAGATTCTTGTAGTTTCCATTTTGCAGTAACAAATACTGGATTATTTGAGCTTCAAGCCATTGGACAGGATATTGTAACATACATATCTGTATTTGTGTTTGTATAGAATGTATGATCAAATTCATCTGGTGGAATAAAAAGTACTTGAACAAAGCGTATAAATACGTTTGTCTCTCTTGACTGATGGACGTTTATTTCATGGAAATCTATTCTTAAACAAGAGTGTATGTGTATCATCTATCCAGAAATATTTTCGAAAAGCGGTACCTATGTAGCAGTGGTGGCTCGTGATGTTTTCGAATGGGTCGGCAATTAATAAAACAAGAATACGTTACCACAAAAATATGCATAAAATAGCATACTCAACAGCAATTTCTTGAATTTAGTAAACCAACAACAAAGTTCAACACAAAAAAGACATATTTCAAATATTGGTACATTGAGGGTATTTACCTTTTCACAAAACTTTAAGCCTAAGCTGAAAGTTTTTTAAAAAAAATTTGTCCAAGCAGAATTCTTGAGTGCGTGAATCAAAAATACTCACTATAAAAGTGCATATCTATTCAATCGACGAGGTGTGAAATGTAATAAATAGCATCACCGTAAATTGTTAGTTTTTATTTAATTTTTAAATAAGAACTTTTCCTATTAAAGTCAATGTAAGATTGAAATCTTAATAAATACAAGTTACATACGTCAGACCAAACAAATTTCTTCTAAAACAACGAAAATTTACAAATAATTAAAATCAAAATTATCTATAAGCAGCTGTATTACGCAAAAACATTTAAACCGCATACTAAAGCACTGCAAATTTGCTGAGAGAAATTATATATGATCTCAGGCACGGCACGGCGACCCACAAATTATCCTATGCATCGGCCCAAAGAAAACTCAACTTATAGTCCGGGGAAATCTTACATGGTGCTTCGGAAAAATTAGGGGAAAGCTAAATTTTGGTGTGAACCTTAGTACTGACGTGTTAAACAAAATGTCAAAAGTCCCCATCGATCCGAGCGCTGCGTCACTTTTTATACGGAGTCAAAGGTAACCTTTCCTAAATATCTCAGTAACGGTTACGTCTTCAGAAAAACAATGTATGACGAATTTGTAGCTTTAAAAATTTCCAACAAAAAAGATTTTGCAACTTTTTCCCGTAACCATAACCATTTTTGAGACCCGGAGGCACACTCGGAGGCGCCAACTGGTGAACCAAGAAGGATCTCAACCTTTTCCTCCTTGGCACTTTTAGTACTACTTTTAGTTTTTCCGCCGGATTTCATTTTGCCGTGTCTTCGAAACTGGGCCGCTTTTTCTCAACTTGTATGGAAACTTCGCTCGAAACTACTCAGAAAGGTCCCCGAATTCACGCTAGGAAAAAATTTTTTTTGGAAAAATTGGACGTTTTTGCCCAATTTTCCCTATAAAAAAAATATTTCCCCCTTAAAATATCACTTTTGTACTCCCCAACCCCTTTCAACCATCGAAAGCGCCGTAAAGTTAGTTTTTGCCAAACTATGGCCAAAAAACCCCTTACTCCCCTACAAAACCATCAATAGGTCTTGGCCCGTTATGTCCCAAACCACTCTAACCCAAAATTGGCCGATTTTGTCCAATTTCAGCTCCTATTGCCCTAAACACTTTTTGAATATTTGAATAAAATACTTGCAAGTACGAAAATACTGTTTTCCGCAGATAAACAGTTTTCCACTGCCAGACAGTTCGTTTTAAGAAACGAAAAACGGTTCATTTAAAAAAAAAACCGAAAAACGATTCGTTTAAAAAAATGAAAAACGATTCGTGTTAGAACAACAAAAAACGATTCGTTTTATAAAAACGATTCGTTTTATAAAAACGATTCGTTTTAAAAAAACAGCTCGTTTAAAAAAAACGATTCGTATGAGAAAAACGATTCGTATGAGAAAAATGATTCGTATGAGAAAAACGAAAAACGATTCGTTTTAAAAAAAACAGTTCGTTTTAAAAAAACGATTCGTTTTAAAAAAACGATTCGTTTTAGGAAAAGAAAAACGATTCGTTTTAGAAAAACTGTTGGTCAGTATTTGGAAAAACTGTTATTTCGTTTTTTGCAGCCAAACGTTTTTTTCAAACTGTTTGGCGTTTTTGAGCCCATCACTAGTAGGAATTCAATATTACAACAGAGTAGATAAACAGGCGCAATGTGTAATAATTGGCAAATGTTTGAAAAGTAATAAAGATAAAGCACACATAAGAATACGTTTTTTTTTTATAAATTATTAATGTAAAAAAGGAATATTTTATAAAATTAACGATTTCACTCTACATGCACTGGACAGGAGTTTTGGGTCAGCACTGCCGACCTTGCCGTCCTTGACGAGCCGCCAGTGCTATGTAGGTATATTTGAATGAGTTTCCCATTAAAATATCAAATATTTATTCATCCACTTTTTTCCCCGCCAGAAGATGACTATGTCAATTCAAGAAAATAACACAAATGCATTCACTGCCGCGAGAAGCAGCCATGCAATTCTGTACAACTTCACAACAATAAAACCGCCAGACAATAACAACTTGTCGTTTCACGTCTGTTTATTACTGGAAAAACTTCTTGCAATACGTATTCCCATCCGAAGGGAATATTTCTTTTCTCTTAAATTGCTGTCTCCGGTGTCAAAGTTTTCACACCTGCCACAGAATAAAAATTGTACAATATCCTCTTAACTACTTTCATCTTAAAAACTGAATTTTCTCCGGTTTCAGTTTTTGTGAGCTGTTGCCACCCTGTCTGCGAAACTAACAGATAGACGACGCTAGAGCAGACGACACTTACAAGTCAGTTGGTAAAATGTTTAGCTAGGCTTGTGGGGTTGAGTAGAAGCAATAGAAATATCATTTGTAATGTGGCGAAGGAGGGCAATTAAAAGTTTTTCGGTGAAAGTTTCCGTTGCAAAGACAGTCAAATTGCGAGCCGTCTCGTAATATCGGGGCAAATTAACGGTACCCTTAAGAAAAAAATTCAAGAATCGAAGACGATATCGTTCAATACCGCGTCCGAACTTCAATATCGTCTTAACACCTTGTTCAAGCCGCAGAGTGAATTCATAGCGGCCAAGCAATTTCATTTCTTTCAAGTTTGACAGAAAAGTATAACACGCTGGCTAGCAATAGAAATAAAAGAATCTCAATGCCATAGAAAAATCGTAATTTCACTTCTAAATTTAAAAAGTTTTCTGCCAAGGTGCTTTCGTGGTCTCGAATGGTTCTACAATATACCTTCGGCGGGTATTATTCTCCTGTGACAGAGGACACCAATCTGTGAAAAGTATATATTTCAAACTGACACTGTAGCAACTGTGTACTGTTGGACTTTGTATGCTCCGTTTCAAACGCAAAACTTTTACTTTTTGTGAAGAAAGTTTTCGCTGACAGTAACTAATAAGTTTCCTTCGCGAAACTATTTGGTGCGGATTAAGAATAAATAAGATGAAAGTTGGTCTTGGATAGATGAATTCGTTTTATCCTACTACTAATGCTGCTGATGGATGATTGGTATGGTTCTTCATTATTAAAAATGAATTACAGCTGAATGAACTTTGAATAAAAAAAAACCGGATGATAAAAAAATTGGGCTCAATGCAAGTGAGAGAAAATGCTTCACACCAAAAGAGAGGAAAAGCTTCAGACCAAAAACAATCCCTGACATCAAACGGTTAAAGAAAACCCAAGAGCAAGCGGAATAACCGCAGAACTAATTAAATACAGAAGCAACCATTTGTGCAACGCAGCCTATCAATTAGTAATGAAGGTATGGAACTGTAATCTGGGGTGTGTTCAATGTGCATGCTATAGCTGCTCCAAAAGCATAGCATAGCATCACTTTAGCAAGTGTCAAAATTTGCAGTAGCTAGGTGAAGCAGCTATGGATATTGGACAGCCAAGAGCTGCTACGAAGGTCAGCCTTTACACAGGAAATTCAAAAATAATTTTGTTTCAATTTTTTTATTGTAATTTTTGCATTTTCGTGGATCAGTTTAATACTTCCATTGCACTTTGGAAACTGTATGAAATTTAAGAGTTTTCAACATACAGCTGCACAATCCATTAAAATTTTCCTAACATATTTAAAATGTATCACTTATTTCCGGCTTTTGACGCCATATATGAGAAAAAGAGCAAAAAATAATCCTTGAAAATTTGATAATACACACTGAACGAAAAAGGTACATATAATTAATGAAAATTTTCATCGTTATAATGAAAATTTCATCATTTTCCAACCGATGGGAAGGTTCATTGGCGTAAAGAAAAGCCGTTCATCAATTTCATGATGCAAACCTAGCACTCACACACTGAAACAGTTGAAGAAATATAATCATTGCCGGGAAGAATACGTTCATTACTTACTTTCATAGCATCGATGAAAATATTCATTACTGCTATGAATGATTCATAATATTGATGAACGTGTTTTTAACGTTTACGAAAAAGTTCAAAATTTCGATGAACTGGTTCTTAATATTATAAAGGAGCTCATAGCACTGATGAATGCCTCTGTTAATATTATGAACGAATTTATAACTTTCATCAATGGGTTCATTTTATTGAAATCGTCAGTCACACCCTTCATAATGGACATATTGATTATATAAATAAAACACAGTTTTTTTTTATAACGAAATGTATTTTTTTAATAGTATGATTAACTAATTTTGACAACTATTATTTCCAAAAATAGAATACATACAAAAAAAACCCATAAATTCTAGAAAACTTACAGCTTTGAATTCTAGAAAACTTTCAGCGCTCAAAATCTATTTTTGGATCTGAAAATTTAAATAATTAATGTAAATTCTCCAATAACAACTTTTTAAACACTACTCATTGAAACTTATTTTCATTCTCGAGGTTTTCTCTTTTCCTGGTTTCGTTTTGGGTAATCCAACTTGTGATCTTTGCTCTGGCAACTTTTCAGCCCTTCACCAGTCCTTTCGCATGCAGGAGGATTCAAATTTCCTTTTTCCACTGTTCACATTTATATTTAAATAGGATATGTTGGCTTACGTTCAGTCACTAGTACTTCCTGTTTTTAAGCATACAACATTAATTAAAAACGCACTCTTGGAATACTTACAGCAATTACTCACTTCGGATCAAAATGTTATTTCTCGCACTGAACACTACTGTCATATTACACGGTTTTCACGTGATAAAATTCTGCATCAGTGCCGTATCAATACATACAAATTATTTATCAATCCCATATACTTGCCAATGAGTACTCATAGCTATGACGAGTTCATTCTTAGATTTAATGAACATTTGCATTGATAGTATGAACGTGTCCATCACGACCATGAAGATGTCTATGGCTTGTGGTGGTAATGAAATTTTGAATATGTGTTTATGCATTTATACAAGCTAAAACAGCATATTGATAGTTTAATGAAAATGGATTCATTGCACTAATGAACTGTACATCGCCTTCCAAAATTTCCTGAAGAAAATTTTCATCAGCGTTATGAAATGTTCATAGTATTAATGAATTTAAAGTTGATGATCTGGATTCATTATTATTATGAACAGTATTTTTTTCAGTGCAGGAATCAGTGCACCCGGCCTTTTACGCTTCATGATCGCCGTCTAAAAACTCAAGATGAGCTGCGCTGTGTACAAGCGTACAAGCCAACTTAAAACTCGAGTTGAGTTTAAGTGTTTAAAAGCCCGTATGTAATTTATGCTGTTACTATTTTCAAATTTATTCCTCATCTCCTGTGTCACAAAAGCGCAAAAACTTCTTTTAATTTCAATTTCCAATTGAAAATGACGTTTAAACTGCATGTCAGCTGTGTACGCACGGCCATTTTGCCTTAGCTACTTTCTAGCTATCCTCCAGACTACGAGCAGCAAATAGCTGCTACCTTAGCAGCTATTCCGGAATCTTGGACAGCCCGACTGTCAAATAGCAAGCATCAGAAAGTAGCTATTTCGTGACATTGGACAGCCAGAGCTGCTAAATTAGCAGCTAATAGCAGCTATAGCATGCACATTGAACACACCCCTGGTTGATGAGAAAATGGTGTATCAAGTACAAGTATCGTAAACAAAATGCATCCATTTGATAATGCTCTCGGAGGCGATCCGCGAAGATGATTCACCACAATACCGTATCAATAGCCTCCACTTAGAATTCAAGCTTTGGAGCAGATATGCACTGTCTATAAAACTGTAGGCATGCAGGGGGAAAAGCTAATCGATATTTTACAAAGACTTCTATAAGAAATTTGCTTTGGAGAAAGTTCACAGATGCAAAAAAACTGTTGGAAGTAAGTAATTAAGAATCAATAATCTCTGACCTTGGTCACATCCGCCAGATATGCCTTATAAGCTGATATCTGACGGGATAATGGTGCATATCTTTGAAAACACTACTTGGCAAAATTAAATTTTCAAATAGCATCGCAAATGAAACACGTCCATTTAATAAAACCTTGATTTTATGTGTGTGATCTGCATGAAAGTGAAATGTATTCTGCATATCTCTTTTGAGCAAAAAGTTGACGAAACTAATGGATGATTTACTGTTGTCCTCAAATGGCGTCAAAAAATTTGCATGTCTTCAAGCAATGAGAAGACTCACAAAAGAGACACCGAATGATTCAGCCTCTGGTCCAAATTTCAGCAGATCCAGCAGAAATAATAACGGAATTATCATCGCGGACGAAAAATTAATGCCAGAGTGACGAGCATTTGATTTCAATGGGCTCATCAGCTCGACTCGTAGCATCCAGGAGCAAGTGGCCCTTGTAAACGTAGCCGTTCAGGGTTGGAAGAAGTGAGCTGGTCATTAAAGCCTGAAAAACAATATAAGCGTCACGTATCGACGAAATTCCTGCGCAGCTCATTATACATTGAGACAAAAATAGGCACAAAATGGGCCAAAAAACAGGAATTAAAAATTGATACCATCAAAATGATGCAATATTTTTTTTTGTTTTTTTTTCTGCAATATGAAAACTACATATTTTACCGAAAATGGTGCGGAATCAGAGTGAGAGACTAGCTCATCATCCAAACAGTTTTGCTCTGAAACATGTCATCAGAAAATTATTTGTGTATACTAAAATAGCACTGTTTTATGAATCCAGCTAAATAGTATCATATTCATATGACGAAACAATCACAAAACAAATTTTCGTCATCCTCGATATGGCAGCAGAAGAAGTTGATCTGAGCAATAATGAAGATCAGATAAAAGTCATGACGCAAAAGACACACTATCGGATAAAACACGCAACTGACGAAGATAATTTAGAATATCCCAACGGGAAAAATAATGCTTACGGATATATTCGGTAAGCATTTCGCGTAATGCGTGTAAGCATTACCGGACCATTACATGTTGTTTCTTTTTAACACTGCATGTCCTAGGCTGAGAAGATTTATACATGGGGAAACTTGTGCTTTTAGCCTTATAGCTTTATGTATAAGAGCTTTTTGGAAAGTACGACATCGTATTCTTGCATTTCGTATTCTCGAATTAAAGCTTTGCCCGGCTGCCGATCGTATCTCAGCCAGTGCTGCCAATTTAGCTATTTTGTAGCTAGATTTAGCTACAAAAAGAACTTGTTTAGCTACATAATTTTTCATTTAGCTATTGGCTAAAAATTTAGCTACAAATTTATAGATTATAAATAATTTAAATTTTTGCTTTGATTGCAATAACTTAGACTAGTTTATTAATATTTAAAACACTCAGTGCTTAAAAATAATTTCCTCAAATTTTAAGATAATCGCCAATGCTTTGGGTAGTACAATAGTGCTACTACTATGTACTTTGTATCTACGAACAGTTTTATTTCTTTTGTTCGGTGCGAAGAAAAACCGTGAGTTTTAACTCACTAGGAATAAACTAAAATAGGTAAGACAACCGAAATATGTTTAATATAGAATACGCATTATCTGCCTAAATTTGAAGACAAGAACCGTAAAATTCAAGCGTAGACATAAAGTTGAAATAAAACGTAGACAAAGTGTTCGCACAAAACTCTAGAAGACATTAGAAATCGTGCTCAGTAGTAAAATCAAACGTTAGAATTACGCTAGCTATGTTTTTTTTTCATTTTGTAGAGTTTTTCAACACAGCGAAAATAAAGACTATAATTTCTGAGTTGGGGGCAGTTTGTTTCCATACTTCACATCGGATTTAAAGGCAGATTTTGATAACTGTATTTCCAGTATTTTAATTGACGAGTCTACGGACATTTTAGTGATATTTAGCAAAAATTTATTACAATTTACTTGAAAGAGCTAGAAAGGGGAGCTGCTGAAAGTATTGCTACTGCCATAAACACGTGCTTAGAAAACTACATCCTAAATATTACAAATATGACAGACAAAGCAAGTGTTATGGTCGGAGTCAATAACGGTGTATTTAAAAAATTAAGTCATCAAAATCCTTTTTTAATATTAATAAGATGAGCTTGTCATTCCGTTCAAGTTTCAGTTTCTGCAGCTTGAGAATCGTTTCTTCCCCAAACCTTAAAGTTTTTACCTGCAGAAATTTATAATGGATTCTCTAAATCCCTCTGAAGATGATACGGAGTTCGTAAACGAGGTGGTTGTCAATAACGGGATCAGTATCAAGGATTATTAACCAATAACTATGGCTAAAACTCCACTTCAGCATAGTCCAAACATCAGAAGAATGTTATTTAGCAAAAATGATTTACAAGGAGTATAATAATCAAAAACTTTTTATATCTCCTATTTCTTCAACCCATTTTAAAGGATGCTTCTATCATGAATAAAAAAATATAATATAATTCTGTTGAACTTAATAAGCTCTTCAGCAATTTTTATACTCTTTTATACTGTTAAATTAATAAACTACTCATAATACGATGTACATCCAATATTTTTCCATATCAATTATACACATAGCTTAATAAAACTGTTTTCCAGAACCTTGAGTTTTTTATTGTTGAATTTAGCTACACTTTTTAGCTACAAAGTGAACATTTTAGCTATTTTTAGCTATTTTTTCCCTCAAATCTAGCTACAACGGCTGGAAAAAAGTTGGCAACACCGATCTCAGCATGTGTGGTTTTTGCATACTGAGTGATTGTGACGCTCATTGAAAATTCCAATAGTGCATGCTCTTTGCTACTAGGGGGAATTGGTACTCTTGTTTTTCAAGCATTTTACTTACCTGCTCCGAAATGCTCCGAAATGCTCCGAAATTTTCATCTTTCCGCTTTATATAGCCATACCCATAACCGATGTATGCTCGCAAGTTCTTTTCCCCTTGTTTCTGCGAGTGATATTCAGTGGCCAGTCTTGGACTTATAACATATGAGCTTTATAACTTGCAGTATGCCCCATGCTCCAAGTCGTGTATACGAGTATATCTTATAATTGCTGGAAAATAGCTTTGGGAATAGGAAATTCGCATTACCAGCATTGTTTGATTGATGCATTACGCCAGCATACATTACCGCGATTCCCGTTGGGTATAGCGTCTTCATCACAAAGCAACATATCAAAGCTCTGAGCCATTCTCTCGATCATTTTAACGCGTTCCTCCACAGTCTTGATTCTAGGTTTTCGGACCATCATGAGTGACGGAAGCAACTCGCCTCTTTCTTCCGTTTTATGGAAATTTTCAATCAGCTCAGTGACTCTCTAAAGTCACTGTAAGCTCTGGAGACATGCAATCAACAAAGGCCTTTTCATTTGACTGAAACTACTCGTGTCAAATATCTACGTGGATTGAAGCTACACAAGACTATTTCCTCATCTTTTTTCTTTACTCATTCAAAATCAGGGTGCCTTTATACTGAACATGCGAGCTCATTTACAATATAAAGATTAAAATTTCCCTTGGTCCTTGATATTAAGACTCTGTTACCTTCGAGATTAAAACTAAAACTGGTTCATTATTAATGCAGGGGGATTCAAATCAATGAGCGCCAAAAGCACCAACAAAATACGAGATATGCTTTCGAGCTGTGGTTAATGAGTCCATTATCTGTCGCTAGATTGTAAAAGAAACTATTATTTCCAAGCAAGAAGCTGAATTTCATTGTGTGTTGAACTTGCCTCTAAAACTAGTTTAATCACTTTCATTCAGGAAGACCGATCACAAATCGTTTAGGTTACAGTATATTTTATTCTAGAAAAATGGAGAAATACATTTTTGTAGCAATTATTGTGCTACTAGCAACAATATCTTCCGGGTCCAAAGAAGAGGACTGTGAAGTTTGTATTAAGACTGTTCGCAAGTTGGCAGAATCATTAGATGAAAGTACAAAAAAGGATACTAAATTAATTGAAAGTGAATTTAGGAAGTATTGTAAAACTGCGAAAATTAAGGAGCATCGATTTTGCTACTATTTAGGCGGTGTAGAAGAATCGGCTACAGGAATTTTAGGGGAACTCTCAAAACCACTCAGTTGGTCGATGCTTAAACGGAAAGACGCACAGATCTGCGATCTACGTTTTGAGAAACAAATCGATATCCATGCCGTGGACTTGAAAAAATTGAAAGTTCGCGATCTAAAGAAAATTCTAAATGATTTGGATGAGACATGTGACGGCTGTATCGAAAAAACCGATTTTATACAAAGAATAGAGCAACTAAAGCCGAAATATTCTAAAACTGAACTGTAATTTAATTCGATCGAAGCGTTTTAATTTTAATGTTTAGGAGTTATAATTTAATTCATTTATTCCATGCGTATTTTATATACAATCGTCTCAATATATCACGAAATACGAAATATGTATGTACTAGCAAAATCGAAAAAAAACTAAAACATCAGTAAACGTTTGTTAAAACACAAATATATTAATAAAGATAAAGATTCAATAAGCTGTGGTCGGCTAAATGAATGAGAAACCATCAATTTGTAACTCATGAATAAGGAATAAATAAATAAAAAACTAGAAAAAAAAAATCCAGAGCTATCGGGCAATACCAAAGATTATGATGATAACCAGACTAATTAAAGAAATATTCAAACCTTGCAAAAATCATGTTGTACACTAATTACTGCGCACCCAAAAATAGATTGAGAATATCTTTCGAACTTCACCTATTTCTTAAAACTACACTGATATACCACCACAAAAACCACAACATAACCTTTTTTTTGATCTGTGTTCAACAAATCATTTTGTTAAGGCTCATGTCTTGACAAATGTAGCATTTAATGCTACACAATGGTCATGATACAACTCTGATTTTTTTTTCTTTTGGGCTAGAAGAGAACTCTTACTCTTTTAAAGCCGGGTCCACAAATCTGGATAAATGAATTATTGAGACGCAACAACATCTTTCCGTGGTGCCTGATATTTCGTTAAGGGAAAAGGATGCATTTGAAAGATTTTATTGACATATTGTAAGACTTCGATTTTAGATGTTCTCCATACTGGATACTGCTTTACCCTATTGAATATATTTTTGGCCAGTACTTTGACCAAAAAATGTAGTTATGATAGTGGATTTTAATTGAAATCATGTCGATACTACCCGATGGAAGTCAACTTCAATGAACATATTAGTGATATCAACTCTATCTTCCAAAAAACCATTCAAAGCCAGAAATCCTGATTCAATTCATATCAAAGCATGACCACATTTTCCAAATCGTTTCCGAACACCATAATCTGATTTCAATACGATTCCATTCGGAAATATTTTCATGACGACCAGGTCTTTCATGTTCCACAACAAACAACATTCGCACCATTATTTCCAATAAACTTTCATTGCGAAATTGGTTTGAATCATATTCACAACGCCACCGTCAACGTGCTTTCGTCCTTAGCCCGACACTTCTTCCACATCTGCTTCCACCACTATTCGCTGCCCTCACGTTGTCGTCCTGTTGCTGGTACTTGGCCTCCTCCACTATGATTTCATTACCCTACCAATGACGGCAACATCGACGCCGTCGACATTGACTACTACGATACTCTTGGTGGTCGTTGTCTTGTTTCAAGAGAAGCCTGTAAGGACACTTTATGTCGAAACGGACGATTTTATTAGTCGTCGTCGAGTTTTTATAATAAAATTTTCTTTTATGCTTATGGGTATCCGTTGTCATACCATTTGACAGATTGAAGGAAATTTGACAGAATCCGAAAACGTTTTATTCGTTCGACTTATTCTTCTCTTTTTCCTTTCGTTTCTGGGCGGTTTTTCTTGTATTGATGCTTTTTATTTTATGGCAAAGATTCTAGATGACAAGATGTTTGCGTCAGTGGAACATTTCTTCAAAAACGGATGGCAAACTAGAAGGTGCTTTGAAGGAGATTTGTATTGTGCATTATTTTTTATTGTAATAGGTTCTCGTTCAAAATCGATTCATTTTTGCTACAGCGGAACAGAAAAGTCGGCGTGAGATCTGATAATGGAGCCATAAAACGAACTGATTCGAAAATATTAAAGTGAAGTTATGTGCTTTTACAATTCAAGAAAAAAGGTGGAGAGACCGAGAGCTCAATGAGTTAGGGTTTGAAAAAACAGTGGACAGGACGGCAATAGGTCACAAATACGCCTTTGATACGTGACTTATTTATCTTTACGAGGGAAGATGAAATATTATAAGAAGTTCACGTAAATGGCTGCGACTCTTCCATTTTTCAGTTAGAGAAGCTCACATAAATGACTGCGACATTTTTCAGCTGTAGCTTCTAGTGGCTCAGGGATTTTAGATTTTATTTTTTAAGAAAACGCAATTTGGATTCATTTTTCAAAAACATTGCGTTGTCATCTCTATCTTGTCTTTCAAACCTATTTTTTAAGCTTACTTACAGAACTCGTCGATAATTAAAAGCTTCATAAAAAGATTGTTTATTCATTGAATGCTATTAATGTATCTAAGAATGGTAGCAATTGAGTTAAAGCTTAAATTTTCATGTTTAGAAAAAAAACACAATACATAGAAAACACCATACAAGCAAAACAGTTCTGAAATACATTATATTTGCAATAAATAAACCCACTTGTCAACTTGATCGATCCAGTAAAAATTAGCTTAAATTATTGAAAATCGTACAATTAACGGGTAGCATCATCAGTAGATAACAATATCGGTGCCTTCGTTAACTAAGCAAGGGCTTGTGGATACACTTACATTAATATACTCGTACATCTTTCCACAAACAATTCACTACTCTCCACAAACACTGTACTTTTCACCACACATCAAAACTATAAAACATAATAGGCTAAGAGAAAAAGGTTTATGGAAGTTAGAAAGAAAAAAAAGAAAAATGTGGATTTATGATTTTTGTTCAAGATGAGAGATAGTTGCTATAATTTCAGTCAGTTAATCAATTTCAATTATTAATTTCAATAAGTTCAATTTAAAATCGTAAATGGTCTGGGGGTTGGTGACCGAAGCGAGCAGGGGCGAAGCCCCCTAGTAAAAATAAAAACAATATTTTAATTTTAGATAATACCCTCAAGATACTAAAACTGGTGACTCCGACAAAGAAGACAAATGCACTTCGACCGACGGCAACATCCAATTGAAGTCAATTTATAAATAGGTGCTCCATCTTCGCGAGGCTACTCAAATCTTTTGTCAAGACCTTGTAGTCAAACAGCTTTCGACAACACCGTCACCAAGCCAACCATACCAACAGATTTATCCCGAACGGTGGAGGAACGGCAATATTTGGAGTCGCTGCTCAACCACCTTTCTCTATGATATGTCTGACTAAAACGGGCCAGCAGATCGTTCCGAGCTTCCAGCAGTGTGCACATCACGGTCAGCAATTTCAACCTATAATGCCACCCTAGATTCCGGGGCAGCAAGAAAGAATATTTATGTCATCGTCAAATCCAATCGCCGGAATACGAAATAACACCTCACAGACTTGGAAAATACTTTCCAATAATAAAAATATTTCCTTAGCTTTCGGAAAAAAAACGTTCTATCAACAATCAACAATCTTCAAAATCAACACATGCCCAGATACAAGCATCAACATCAAAGCAAGAACAACTAAGAAAATAAGATTTAAGTCCAAATTCCGACCTCACAAAAATATCCAGCAGATCCTGGCAGCTATTTTCTATACTAGCTACCCCACTAGAAGAAAACCAACTTCAAATGTTATCCCACAGGATATCTCTATCAGCTAATCTAGAATAAATAATTCAAGGCAAACGATATTTTAAGATAATTTAAAATATATATATATATATATATATATATATATATATATATATATATATATATATATATATATATATATATATATAATGAAGAATGAGGAAAATTCTGTTTCATTTACCTCGACGATATTTTGGTAGCTTCGACTTTCGAAAAAGAGCACCCTGTACTCTAACAACAAATTTTTAAATGATTGGCGGTTATAGTTAACTTGAAGAAATGCCGTTTCCTTAGACATTCAGTTAAATTCTTAGGTCATGAGGTTTCGTCGAAATGCATTAATCCCTCCCCCAAATCAGGTTGAGGCAATATCTTCAGTTTAACTTCCAAAGACGGTTAAAGACCTAGGAAGATTTTTGGGGATGGTCAATTTCTATCGTCGCCTTCTTCCTCATACAGCTGAGATGCAGCAGCACTCAACGCTTATCTTTGCGGCTCCAAAAAATATAGCGCTAAAGTAATCGAATGGTCAACACAAGCTAGCAAACAGAAACAAGCTTAAGAGAAGGCACTCTATTGTCCTTCCCGAACTCAAACGCCGAGCTTGATCTATTCGTAAATGGATCTAATACCACCATCGTGGCTGCTGTGCAGCAAAAATGTCAAGGCTCCTGGCAACTCCTTGGTTTTACTCGGCCAAACTAAGCGACACATAAAGAAAGTATAGTGGATTCGACCACGAACTCTTTGCGGCGTATCAGGGCATTCGTTATTTCCGATACTTTTTTAAGGCCTTTACTATACACCGACCACAAACCACTCTAAATTCGTTGGCCATCCCATTCTAAATCTTTTATGATCAACTAAAAAGCCTTTCATCAATTTCGTCAATCATTCAGAAGCCCATAACTCGGCAGCTAAAACTCATAGAAAAAAATTGTGTACCCACGTTCATATCCTCTCGAAGTACTTTTATGCACAATATTAATGAAATCCACAACCGACTTTTTTTCGTTCTCCGCTTCACGTGACATTTCCCATACCCTCTTCTCTTTCAAACCAACTACCACTATAGTTTTTTTACCCAAGGCCCAACATACTAGCATTTGACATACATTATGTACATTTTATTTTCGCCCCAATTGGCCTTTCTGACAACTCATGCGACCAATTTGGTCTTTGCTCAAATTTTCCGCATTCGCATATTCCTGCGAATTCGCATTCCCAGTAATTGGGCTTACTCGCTGCGTCTTGCATATGTTTTCTTTATAATCAAACCGTTCGCATTCGCGTTGGTTGAGTCTTGGCCTGAAGAAAGAAATTAAACTAGCGCATCAGAACCGCTAGAAAACTAATTTTCGAAGAAATTGTCTTTGAGTGACAGTGTGGAAAGACGTAATACACTTTTTTGTAGAGTCATATCAACCATTCCTTATTCAAAGCAACAAAACTCAACTATAACACAAATGGTGAAAATGTTCAGTGCTGGCAACACTTTCCCAACGAAGCAGCAATAAGTTAACCTTAACAAGCTCATACTTAAATCAACTTATCATTTGAATTTCGTTCTCATCGGAGGATTTCATCGAAAGTTTCAGCGGTCAAACGTTGTTTGAGGCTGCCATCCGAAACATGTTCAAAACTCGGAAAATTTAAAAATTGTTTTTTTTAGTTTGATTGCAAATGCTTTACATATGAGCATGCAATTTGAAGCATCCGTTGGTGCAATATTTACGAAAATGGCTAAAACTGGTTACCCTGTGTCAGCAGCAAAACAATATCTATACCAAATCTGTTTCACGTTAGGTTAAGCCCAACCAGTAAATTTCGTTTCGATTGAATCACTGCGCTGGAAGTTATACGGGTGAAAAAATTTTTAGGGTAACCACCCTCAAAACTTTTCAAATTTTTAAAGCGTTAATATTTGTTGTTAATTTTCTTTGCAGAATCATTCCCATTTGCAAATCTAACGACATAATCGCTCAGTAAAGAAATTCCAAAATATTACAAAAATGGTCATAGCTGGGGGCCCTTTCATGATTTTGTACTAACTTCCTACAACATTTGACTCACATCAAAGTCTATTTACTGCATGAATTGCATTTTGATTTCTCGACTGGACCGAAAGTTATAGGGAAAAAAGCTTTATTTTGCTGAGCAAATTTGCAAGATTTAGGAGACAAAAATCACCATAGCTGGCAACTCTATTCTAAATTTTCAGTGTTTTTTTTATAGTTTAGTGAGATAATTTCTCAACAAAAAACTTAAAATATACAAACAAAACTGTAAATGTATATATAAATTGTTTTGTAGCGAAATTTTCTCACAAAACTATAAAAAAAACACTTCTAACGCGTTTGTCTAATTAAGTAGTTGCTAAGCCACTGACTAAACTATCGCAAAAGTTTGAATACACAGCGTCATAGGTTTGTCTCTTTTAGATAATTGACGTATTTTAATTAAAATTAAATATTTAATAAAATTGCACTACAAAGAAATTTTTCAGCGCCATTTTAAACAATCAAACAGCGCCATTTTAAATCAATCTTCATAAATTTATATAAAACATAATGTATAAATGATTCATTATTATTTAATTGGTGTGTACAATTGAATTGAATATTATATCAAAATATAATTTACATCATTAAAGCTTTGCAAAATATGATCTAATATTCGGACTTTAGGCATTTTGTATGATTGAAAGTTTCTGTAATCTGGCGTTAGGGGGCGGTAGGTGCGAACTCGGCGCCGGCCGCTACGCTTCGAATCTGAAACTGGTCTAGCTTCTAAACGACTTCTACGCCCATTATGAAACTTGGCAAGGATTATCTATACACTATTAGCTATTTTAAAAAAAAAATTAAAAAAAAATTAAATGGCCGAACTTTGTGAAATTCAAGTTTCAAAAATTTAAATATATTTTTTCCCCCCAAATTTTTTTTTTTTAAATACCCAAAAATGCACTTAATAAGCCCATTATATGACGCATCAACTCGAGTGATTTATTTATTTTATTGCTACTTTTTTAAACTGGATAATTTGATTCGAAATAGCGTATACCTGCTGATTAGTCAAATTTTTAAAGCCCTCTAGCTCGCTAACCAGACTTATTACGGTAAAAATATTTTGCATCTGGATCGAGAACATATATAGGTATAACATAATCAAATATTACTAAAATCGGAAACCTCAAAATTTTTTACCTGTCCGCTTCACGTGGAATGCCCAAAATGTTATTTTCATATCATAATTTTCATCATTGAATGTAAAACAAAACATTTTGAGCTAAACAAGACCATTTTGATACAGCGTTATTGAAATGAAGGCAGATTATTTGAATTAAAAAGAAACATATATGACTCCAAATCATATTTGAAAATATTTGATTCATATCTATTTTATTTATTTATACAGCGATTTTTTTCTGAGTGCATGATAACATAAATC
Source organism: Nemotelus pantherinus (assembly GCA_963978885.1). NCBI lineage: Eukaryota > Metazoa > Arthropoda > Insecta > Diptera > Stratiomyidae > Nemotelus > Nemotelus pantherinus. Next base: position 24,316,796 of record OZ022264.1, on the reverse strand, counting down.
AGATTAAAAGCTTCAGTTAAAATGTCTTTATAAAAGTAAAAATAAAAACAGTGTTTTAATTTCAGGTAATACCATCAAAATACCAAAGACTCGTAAAATTGACTACAATTGACTTGAGATATGAGTAATTAGATATTGAGTAATATCTGAGCTATCTATTTAGGATGTTAATCAGGTTAATATAATGAACGAATCGTCAGAGACTATACCGTAGGACCTCATGTCATATTTTACAATGTAAATCTGCATATATTTGATACATTTGGCTACAAAACAGTTTCGATTTAGCTATTTTGCCGATTTTCCACGAATAAATCATCATTTTGATGAGCTTCTTCAAATATCTTAAGACTTATGTGTAGCGATATTTTAAGCAGTTTCGTTTTCAATTTTGCGAATCGCCGACAGCATAATGAAAGCTATCCAAAGAAGTAAAAGCCATTCAATTTTCGGAGTCATTGCGAATCCAGTACTCTTTGTTTCCCTTTAAAACATAAATGATTTATCTCATATGGCTGAGAACCAAAGCGACTTTCTTACTTCGCTATCAAAACTCTCAATAAAGGGTCGCTAGCTGTACCGTTCCAGGCACGCCCTTTCTTAATGAATTCAGTAAACTTAGTAATGTCTGTGTATATTGCGGGAAAGCCCTCTAAGCCACATTCATGGCCAAAAGATATGATTCCATATGTCTTCCCCTCGCAAACCAATGGTCCTCCAGAGTCACCCTACAATTAGCCAACGTGCAAATATCGAAAAAGACAGCCATCAAAGACACTCACTTGACAAGAATCTCGACCACCTTTGAGCTCCCCAGCACAAACTTGAGTATGGCGATCCAGGTCGCCCAGCTCGGGCTTGAAGCAGCGATCGAATTCATAGACCGTGACACGTGTTGCCATTAATAAAGGATTTCCTGCTGTATTTCCCTAGAAAAATTATACGTTAGCAAAATTTTTCTTGAGGTATGATATGCACTTACAGATTTCGTGACACCCCAACCAGCGATGGCGCATTGCGTGCCCGGCGCGGGACGCTTTGTTCCAATTTGAATGGGCTGCACATACTTTCCATATTTGACGCCGTTTTTAAGCTGAAACCCAAAATCAATCCAAAGAAAAGTCAAAACTTTGTTTTTAGATAACTGATACTTTAAAGTGCAAATGTACTTGCTAATATTCTACGAAATGTTAGGATATAATATGCTGAGCTTTTCCTTATTTTACCGGTGTGTAGAGAAAAATAAGTATAAATGTATATTAAAATAAAGTTGCATCCAACTCACCCGAACCATCGCGATGTCATTTCTTTTCAAATCGGCATCATACTTCGGATTAATAATAATCGCATGCACATCGAGAATTTGTGCACTCTTTTCAGGTTTTATTACATTAATTGCACCAACTATAACTCGGAGCTGTAGATCGATATAGTTAAACGTTATGTAGAAGAATTCTTCCGAATGTAAACCTCTTCAGGTGCCAGAGGATCATCTTCTGATTTTTGTGGGAAACAATGAGCTGCAGTAATGATATTAAGCTGATCAATAATGCATCCGCCGCAGAAATGCCAGCCATCCTTTTCACCTATAGACACCTGCAAATATTAAAGGTGCTTTTAATTACGGATGCTTACTAAATTGACACTAACTTCACCATATATGGAAACTTTCCAAGCCGAGCATGACGTCCACCAATGATACGATTTGAAGTAACACCTTTAAGCGCATAATTTTCATTCACGAACCAACTCAAAAAGCAAATAACTATGAAATTAGATGTAGAAGAAAGTGAAAATAGAAAGTGAAAAATTTTTACACAGAATTTTTGTAACATTGCGATTTTGATAGTAAACTGACTTCGCCTGATGTAATTCACTAAGGCTATTTGATTTTCGCAACTTAGAACGATTCATGGATGCAGAGAGTTGATCCTTTTAACTTGAATAATAGATCACTGAACAAAATCACATTTTCATCCAGCTGCAGTAATAAAAGTTGCATGTTTTCTATCTTTGAAACTTTTTTATCGCAAATAGTGATGGGCAAAATGACTCTTTGAAGTGAGCCAGCTCCGTAAAACTCACTCACTTTAAAGAGTCGCTCTTTAAGAGCCACTCAAAAGAGCCACTTCAAGCAACTTTTTTATGGTTGCAAAAGTATGAAGTAAATTGCTATTTTTTGTTGTTTTATTAATAATAATAAGCTTAAATCTAATATAACATAACATTACTTTAAAAATATAATATAGCATATAATATAAATTTAAAAATAAACCATAAAATAATATCTGAAAATCTTTCCATATAAGTGGCCACTCTACTCAATCGTTGATTCACTATCTCCAGATTCTGGGATGTAAATCTTTCTTTTCCTTCCACCAATTGAGAGGGTCAGCAGTTCTGGGTATATTCACATGTTGTAAATACTTATCCATTTCGTTAATGCCTGCAGCTACATAGCTTTGCTGGCTTCTTACACTGTTGACTTTGTCATCAAATTTTCGCCACAGCGAATTTTGCGTTCCTTGTGTTGTAGGTACCGAAACTAGATGTATGCAAGCAAGTTTGTACGTGGATTCATTTTGAAATGCTAATCTTTTAAATCGTGGATTTAAAACAACGCTCTCTAGGCAAAACATATTTTCTTTACATAATTTAAATCTGTTTGAAAGTTCTCATTGGATCACATTTAAAAAACTGCGTACATCAGCAGTTTTATTTTTGTTCAGACAGAGTTCTGAAATTTAGCTTCTAATCGTTGATGTAATAATATTTATTTTTTCGAAATCGATACCGTTTTCTCACTGCTTATTTCTAGAGTAGCCTCATTGAAGATGCTCAATATATCAGGGGCTGTTTTCATAATATTCCATTCATCAGAAGAAGGAGTTGGTAGATTTTAGTTCAGGACACCTAAGGTGTCTAATAGTGGCTCTGTTACTTCTTGAATGCGCACAAGCATAGATTACGTAGAGTTCCACCTGGTAACAGCATCAAGCTTTAATTTAAGCTCTACGTATTCCATTTGCCTCTGTTTTTGTTGTAATTTTGCCGTTATTTTGCTACCAAAATTTTTTCGGACGGTTTTCCGTCAGATTTCATTTTGCCGTATCTTCGAAACTAGTCCGCTTTTTCCCAAACTTGTATGGAAATTTCGCCCGAAACAACTCAAAAAGGTCCCCAAATTCATGCTAGTCAAAAAAAAATATTTTGGAAAAATGAACGTTTTTGCCCAATTTCCCCTATCAAAAATTTTGTTTGCCCTTTAAATATCACTATTGTACTCCCCGACCACTTTCAATCATCGAAAACGCCCTAAAGGCAGTTTTTGCCAAACTGTGGCCAAAAACCCCTTACTCCCCTACAAAACCGAAATTTTTATATCGCAGCAATAAGTCTTAGCCCGTTATGTCCCAAACCACCTTAACCCCAAATTGGCCGATTTTGTCCGATTTCAACTACTTTTGCCCTAAAAACTTTTTGAAGAACGAAAATATTCGATACGAACCTCTTCCATATACCTGTTCTAGTGTATACGCTTAGAAAATGAACGTTTTTGCCCATTTACCTCTCTCAAAAATTTTTTTGCCCTTAAAATATCAATATTGTACTCCCCGACCACTTCCAATCATCGAAAGCATCGTAAAGGCAGTTTTTGCCATACTATGGCGAAAAAAACCCCTTACTCCCCTACAAAACCGAAATTTTTCTATCGCAGCAATAGGTCTTGGCCCGTTTTGTCCCAAACCACCTTAACCTCAAATTGGCCGATTTTGCCCGATTTCAGCTACTTTTGCCCTAAAAGGATCTCAACCTTTCCCTACTTAGCACTTTTAGTGGTACTTTCAGTTTTTCCGGACGGTTTTTCGGCAGATTTCATATTGCCGTATTTTCAAAACTAGGCCGCTTTTTCCCAGACTTGTATGAAAATTTCGCCCGAAACAATTCAAAAAGGTTCCCAAATTCATGCTATTTTAAAAGAAAATATTTTGGAAAAATGAACGTTTTTGCCCAATTTCCCCTATCAAAAAATTTTTTTGCCCTTGAAAAATTACTATTGTACTCCCCGACCACTTCCAATCATCGAAAGCGTCATAAAGGCAGTATTTGCCAAACTATGGCCAAAAAACCCCTTACTCCCCTACAAAACCGAAATTTTTGTATCGTAGCAATAGGTCTTGGCCCGTTATGTCCCAAACCACCTTAACCCCAAATTGGCCGATTTTGTCCGATTTCAACTACTTTTGCCCTAAAAACTTTTTGAAGAACGAAAATATTCGATACAAACCTGTTCCATATACCTGTCCTAGTGTATACGCTTCATCTCTAAAATCTGCCTATGAAATGCACCGCCTAATAGCCAACATTTGGCTACTAAAATACTCGTGAACCAGAGCAAAATATATGCACGTAAACGCATACTGTGTCTTCACAAAATGTCGCCATCAATAACCGCACACGATCAGTATCCATCATTCGCACAGTTCTTCATTCAACGGAGTCGACTCTTTTATTCCTCACTCGCACAGTGTTCATTCAACGGAGTCGACTCTTTTATTCCTCACTCGCACAGTGTGCATTCAACGGAGTCGACTCTTTTATTCCTCACTCGCACAGTTTTCATTCAAAAGAGTCGACTCTTTTATTCCTCACTCGCACAGTGTTGGCTCCGTGGTTTCATTCATTCTTCATTCAACGGAGCGACTCTTTTCACTGTGCAATACGATAGTCGTATACATATGTTCGTGTTCCGACGTTAGAATAGCGTAGATTTCGCTTCAAGTACACACGGTAGTCTAATGAAGTATTGCCGTGTGTATATGCATAAGCTTTATTTGGTCGGGTGGTTGTTTGAGTGGCTCCGCAATATCGCTATTGCCACTAAAGTGAAGGTATGAAGTGTGCGGAGCTATTCTAAATGATGGCTCACATAGCTCTTTCAAAAGAGTCGAAGAGCTGAGTCGCTCAGAGTTGAAGAGTTGACTCACACAGCTCCTTCAAAAGAGTCGCTCTTTTTGATTGACTCGCTCATGAGCGACCCATCACTATTCGCAAAGGAATTGATATGAATGGAATAAGATGTTATTTTATTTTCGTCTGAACAAACGGAACTTAACTTTTTTTCCCTCCTTCCTTCGACTCTATCTATCACTCAATCAGTATGCACGGTCCGTGTGCATCAACGTATCATCAAACATAACGTCCTAGTACTCCCCACACAACTGTTATTAATTTTAATTACACTTCATACCCTAAGCTATATGTTTGTCCTCATTGACATGTGTCCAGAGCAAAGTCTGCAAAAAACTCTAATATCTTCTTCATTAAGGATTGGTGTTTTTGATGTGAGATTACCTTGAACTCTATTATGTTTTTGCTGATTTGACCGAGTTCGGTAAATTAAATTCTATTAACAATAAAAAATTTCAAATTAGCGGCTATATTATTTTGGCCAACTGGCTTTTTTCGTTTTCATTTGATTTTTTATGTATCTTTGGAATTTTTTTTAAATCTTACACCTTTATATCCAACCTTGTACAGTAGCTGGTATCATCTTGTACTCGTAAATAACACTTGTAATCTATGACCTAAGTCTAACTTGAAACTAATTGCAAATAACTTTGTCTAATTAAACCTACATCTTATCGTTGGTTTTAAATCTAGCCCCTACTGTTTGTTGGTAGGCCTACGTATTTAAATAGTGTATCAATGAGATGCCGGCGGTACGCTACCTGCGTGGGATGCATAAATTGTTTAGTGGAGCCACGTGTACACCCTACTGACTGAGTTAGTCTGTTCTTACGTCTTGTCATCTTGTCGGTCATTTTATAACCCAGACTTTAAGTGACTTCGGCCCCGACTCCTAGTACAGGAGAAGATTCTTCGGCCACCTCTAATCTGCCAGGCTGCTGCAATAATTTTGCGAGTAGTGACATAGCTTAAGAACTATATATAGCTCGGAAAGTACGTGAATTGCGATATAATTTGCGATATTTGATACAAGTTGAACAAAGACAGAAAGTACCCCGCCAAGATAAGACACGCCCCCTTCATATGATCAGATACGTATCTCATTTCCACTAGGCAATATACATGTGCTTTGCGAAAGAGACTATTTTAACGAATGGCAATTTATGCAATATTGATTTCCTGAAAATCTATTCTGAGTATAAAAATGGTAAGTTATAAGATAGTTCCATTTGGCGAGTAAAAGGAATATCTCCGACACTGTTATGCAATCCACTACCATGAATCATCCACTACAGAGAATTTCGTTTGTTGCTAGCGAATGTTCGCTGCGCTTACTGTTTCTTGATGGGATTATACGCATGCCAACACACTTTCACCTATCAGTTAGTATAATATAATAATTAATAAGTTAATATATATATAATATATACATACTCACCTGTCGTTTGAGAGTATGCTTCTCTCACTTTTGCATATGATAAAGTGAACTTATTTTGGTTTTGGTTCTTCTTAGGTACCAGCTGATGGTAAATCCTTCCCTCTCTTGCAATCACTTCCATCAGGCAAATATCGCACAATACTGTTCTTTGCATGCTATTTATTAGCTCTTATGCTATTGTAGTGACTTGTACAACGGCTATCCTTCCTATATCTACGAAAAATCCACTTTAAGATGCTGCGCAAAATGTGTTTCACGTTCAAATGTGTTTCAATTTCCGGCGGTAATGCATGATTCTTAAGTTTGTCAAGTATGACCAAGCGTATATTTTGGGCAATGATTTCAATTATGATTTCATTAACGAACTCTATTAGATTATCCATCTGACGATTTGCTAAGTTTTTCGAGACACAAATAGAAAGATCGCACCGAATTTTGCCCCAATCAGTGTTTTTGAAAAACCTGGTTGTCTTTGGAGCTCTTCTCACGGAACTGAAAAAGGAACGGTACTTATAGTTTCATGGCCATGTGATTTAACCTACCAGCATGTGCTCAGCAGTGTGGAGGATCAATGCTGCAGTGCAGGTCATCTGACAGGAGAAAAAATCTTCCGACGAGCTACTACTTAGCCTGGCTTGAGAACTCGGAGTAGCTACTTGCAAGAGACTGTATGGACTACAGTTGCAGCCATTCGAGCAACATCCTGCCAGTTCCATTCAAACGGAGTCTCGCATATGTGCGAAACACGAGTAAATTTAATTACTTCAACCAACTTACTTAAGAAGGGTAGCCAGCAGCTTCAGAGTGGCGACCAGCCTTTTAGCGTCAGTTCCCGCTACCAATACTTGGCTGATAAAGTCACTTACCAAACCAAAAATGACATAGGCTCGAGAGAAGGCTGGAGCTCTTTGAGCACTAGAACCAGAAGAAGTAGCACTTCCTTCTGCCTGCGCTTTTGAGATACCACAACGACTGTATCTCGACACGCTCTGCGACACAAATTTCTAACGTTCCTTGCAAGCCATTTCTTTATGTACCTGGCATCCACTATAGTTGGCTACATGACCTTCCAGATCACAGTTGACGCATGCAGGCTGTGCGTCTTCCATCGGTTTACCATCCGTAGACCTGTAATATCCTGCAACATGTCCATATTTTGGCAGTTGCTTTAATGTCCCTATACATGCTGCGAATGACCAGTCTGCAGCTACAGTGTTGCACGTTGTGCTTCGTCCAATGACTCTAATTAGTTCGAAGACCTTTTTGTAGTCTTCTAAGGAGGCACATAGGATGAGTGATATATCACTCGATATATGTTCAATATTAGCTCTAATGTTTAATATTAACTCTTTCCTTGAGCGTGAAGCCCTATGATGAGCTTTGGAATCTCTAGCTGTGCTATAAAAGAAGCCTTATGAGCTTTCTTGGGTGGGATGAGAGGGTATGACGTTCTTGGTTTCTAAATCCTGAAAACTATTATCCGTTTTTTTTTGTTGTTGCGCTGCTTTTCTTCTTTCGTTGTGCTACCAGACTGAATCAGTTGCATTTTTGAATTGAATTGAATTGAAAAATATTTTATTTCAAATTAATCGTACATTCTTAGCCTAACTTAAAGTTTAATTAACAAGAAAAACTTACAATCTAGTGGCTATACTATTTTAGCCTGCTGGCTCTGGTTGGTTTTTTATTTTTTTATTTCTTTTTTAATCACAATTTTTATTTCCTTACACTCTAATAATATTACCCAGCCTGTACAGCAGCTGGGATTGCCCTGACAATGCTTTTCTTAAAAACTACCTTACGCTAAAACTACGATCTAACTTATACCTAATTATAACTAACTTAGCCTAATTAGACCTAAATCTTAACCTAGGTCTTAAGTCTAACCCCTTCTGTTCGTCGGGTGGCCTGTGTAGGTGAACAGCGCATCCGTGAGCCGCCGCTGCACTGCTATCTTCGCGGGGCGCATAAATGGCTCATTAGAACCACCTGTACGCCCTAGTGACCGAATCAGTCCGTTCTATGTCCGTCTGTTTGTCTGTAAAACCGTGTCGTTAATTCCACAACACGGTCCCTCAGTGGCTTCAATCCTGACTCCTGATATAGGAGAAGGTTCTTCGGCCACTTTTTAGTTACCGGGTTGTAGAACCTGCCAGTGCAGAAGCGAAGGATTCTTCTTTCGAAGATCTCCGCCTCGGCCATGACAGTCTTTGAGCAGGTAATCCAGGATGGGTCGAATGAGGGTCTAATAGCAAATGGATTTAGCTTTGGTGGTCATGCTCATCTTTTTGGCGAAAAGAGGTCGGATGCGTTGAAATGCGGATTTGGCAGCTTTGATTTTTCGCCGCACAAAGGGATTAAACTTTAAGAATTCCTGGATATCCATTCCGAGGTACTTCAGAGATGAACTAGGAGTAAACTTAGATGTTCCGAACGAGACAGCGAGTTTTTTGGCCTTGTTGCGGATAGTTTGAGATCCCCGATACTTGGAAGGATTGCGAAATACACATAGCTGAGTCTTACTGCTGTTTGGTTTGATGCTGTTTGGTTTGACTTGGGGTTGGCCCACTGGAATAGGTAGGTCAGCGGTGAATATTGTATAAAGAACTGGTCCAGTGACAGAACCTTGTGGCACTCCTGATCTCACAGGCTCTATGAGAGAATCTGCTCCGTTAACGCTGACATAGTATTGTCTGTTGGTAAGAAAGCTTGCGGCGAGTCTTATTACCTCTTTTGGGAATCCAAACTAGATCAACTTAAATAGAAGGCCTTCGTGCCAAACATGAATCAAAGAACTATAAGATTACGACACGCGCATGTCTCTCTCGGCTCGCTGCTTGTGCGTGACGTCACCGGGAGAGTTCGGTTCATGAATGAATGCATTAAATTGTATTGGAATACAAATAAATGCATGAAAAATGGTTTATGGTTTTCTTTTGCAGCATTGTTATAATATTACAAACTATCAATGAGCTTATTTAGATCATAGTAGACTTTATTTACAGGAGTATATATGTGAAAAATGAAAAAATCCATTGTAATTTGTGTGTTATTGCTGTACTGAAAGTCAAAAGAAGAATATTGTGGCAGAAGAAAAAACTATTTTATATGTATCCAACATTATGTGTAAAAGGAGCGAAAAGGTATCGGAACTTGTCTATTGCATGATTGCTTTTGAAATATTTCCCGAAAGAATATTAAATTCAGGATTTGAGACATGAAATGCTTGATAGTCTTCTCTGGATATATTTGAAGGAAAGGTTAGTCAATGATGATCCTGAGCAGAGCTGTCGTTTTAGTGTTTCTTTGTGCAGTACTTAAAACTCCGAAGTTGCATCAGATTGCTCTAAATTGCAGTATATTGATTCTTCTATTGGTATATACATATGTGTACACATATAAGTCTTCAAAATACAACTTTTGCTATTTTAAATAGCAATAACAAACTATATTCAATAAAAGATGTATAATTTTTTTTAAAGATATCAGATTCGAGTTTAGTCGTTTGGTGAAAAATACATATTATTGTTAATATCAGTTTTTCCAAATTAAAGAAAATAAATTACAATATACAGTTATATCTCCAGGATTAAGAATTGGGGGAAATTTCTATTCATTCTTAGTTCAAAATGGCTAGCGGTTGCATATATAACTAAACAGAGCGAAACTAACTTACTAAATATGCTAGCTAGATTAAACAAGTAGCAAATTTCGTAAAATGTAATAGATGAAACGCAAATGCAATGTTGCAGTGAACTGCATCAAATTACAGCAGATATGCTGCAATTGCAGTAAAACGACAGCACTGATCCTGATTGTAAATCGCAGTCTAAAAATTCAAAGAAGGAAAATGCAATTCTCATCTTTCATTTAAAATTAGAAAAGATAATTCTATTGTAAAATGGAAACAAATTAGCTAGCGCAAATTAAGCCTATGAGTTGAAAAATTATGTGCTTATAGCTTTTCCAAATTCTTCAATAACAGCTCTTCAAGATGGTGCCAGAAAGCCCAAATACAATCAGGGTTTCTTATTACGGCGATAAAAATTATGTGGAGGTCTAAACTTAGCTGCGTTCTGATGGTATCTGTATTCTCATTCAATGAGATGAAAATTGACTCCATCAGAAAATTATGTGATTAAAGGCTTGCTCCAAACCTGCCAGCGACCAAAATATTATGCCTTTCTATGTAGAACCACAAAATAAGGGACTGCTAATTTAATAAGTGTTGTAAATTCATGTGGATTTTCAATCCATACAATTGTTATTGATTCAGGAGATGAAAATCCCACAATCCACAAGAAGTTAGAAGTATTCCAGTTTTTAAACTTAAAATTTACGCACTTCAAAAAAACCCCAGAGGTATAAAAATTAATTGCTATTTATAGACCGACCAACATTTTTAGAGCTATGTGAGCCACGTAAAGTACTCCAATCATAGTTTGGGTTATTCAATCCGTCATATTGGACTTCCTTCATTTCTCAGCTCAAATATTTCATATATACTTAGTAAGGTATTGCCCTAATTTCACCCTAGAGGAGTCTTAAACTAGCAATGGAATTTTTGTATTGAAAATAAAATTAATTAAAATGAGTAAAACCTATTTTTTGAAGTTGAAATCATCAAAAGCATCATTAAATTGTGTTATTTACAATAACATTGCTGCTTAGCCTCATCTCGAAGAGTGAACTTGGACTTTCTCAAATGTACAAACAATGCGTTTTGTTCCAAATCTACATCTTTTGAAATATACTTTAATCATATTTTGCATAAATTGTGCATACATTTTACATGTACTACTAAGCACATAATTTAACTGTACATATTATGATTCCTTAAGTGACGATTGTATGTACAAGAATGCATGCAAACATGTTTTAATTACGGATTGTTTAAATGAATTACGCCAGCGCCCATACATTTTACACCAATTCATGTGAACATGCCGCGCGACGAACTCTCCCGGTGACGTCATGCGCAGAGAGAGAATAAAATGGTCACTCTAGTGTCGCTATCTCTAGTGTTTCTTGTATCATGCGTGCCAAACGGAATCGAAAGCCTTCTCGATATCCAAAGCACACACTACTGTCGGAATGTTTCGCTCATTCAAGTGAGACACAATTTGATCATGCAAGTACGAGAGGGCGTGCTGAGTGCCGTGCCTGCGCCATGAATCAGTCGCAATCAATCTACTGCTTTAGATGGACTTGATGGCTGATTGAAAGCTGTTATCAATAGTGCTGCCGGAACAGAAAGCTGATAGCTTTTACAGAACAATAACATAATTAAATTTTCTTTACACTTTAACTGGCACTAAACAAAAATATTAATTGCCACAGCATTTTATTAGCCATTCACTAGCTTTGGAAAAAAAAATATTTTTTTATTAGAATACTTTGATGTTAAGTAAAACCAGAAGGCAGGCATTCCTGCATATTTTCTAGCCGCTTCACTTTCTTTGATTGATTTAATTCGATATGATATTCGAAATCAATGTATTTTTTTTTCTTACAAAATACAAAACTTCATTAGGTACCGACATACCCAAAGCCATATTATTTACTTAAAGTTAAAGTACAAAACTTGAAAGATAACTTTACCTTAAAGTAAGGAAAACTCATGTGTTTTAAACAATGAAATAATCTTCTTTCGAAATTACTTGGTTAGTTAAAACAATTTCCAATTTGAACCATCCCGCAAAAACTATTCCATGTTGATTCTGCTTTTGGAGGCTTATTCCGCAAAACGATCGAGCTTTCCGTGTCAATCATTCTCTGCTTTGATAAGCTTTAGAGATGATATACGTTGTCTATGCTAATTTATAGACAAGAAGGGAACCGTGATCACAAATAGAAGAGATAACCTTTATGAGTAAATAGTTTCGTTGAATATAGATCAAGAGTATCTATCGACAAAAGCCATACATGGTTGTCAATAATAATACTTGTGAATCAGAAGATGGTCTTATGAAACGAATAAAACGGCGGGCAACTATAATTATAATAATATTTCCAATATTTCTAACTTTGCTCGGTAATGTCGAGAAGTCAATCTTATCCATATTGAATATATTGGTGTTGTTGAAATAGTATAGTTCCTTTAACCGGTCCAAAATATCAAAACACTTATTTACATTTGGCTTACAGGAAGGTTTGACGCGATGAATGGATGTTTGTTCGAGTGTTATTAGTGACAATTCATGAATAGTTCAGTTCATTGATCATGAAATGGTAGTAGCACTTACGACCGGCTTTTTCAGTGGTATCCCAATCAGACAGATGCGGAAGAGACAGTTTTTTGGGTAACTGGTACACAAACACTTTCAATTCATTTATAATAAGAACGTAATAATGGTTGACGCATTTCATGATATAGTCAACCTGGACTTTTTATTGACGTATAAATAATAAATACTGTGAAGCAATGCACAGAAAAAATCACTAATCAAGGAGAAAAAATAAGGAAAGCAATCATATCATATTTTGTGGAATCTTTATTGTTGCTGGTTTGCATCGGATGGCTTTTCCGGCGTTGACAAGGTTAGAAATAGACAAAATAGTATAGTGATCATTGGTAGATCTAGGGGTTGAAGATGGTAGATAGTATCATTCACTATTATACAATCAATGTATACAAAAATATACAATGTACACGACTCACTTTATCCCTAATTTAAGACAGGTACCTATTCAGATCCTGGTGAACTCAATGCTCGGTGCGCTGTTCTTCGTTTGAACCTGGATTCGCACGAGGAACTCCACACACTAGAATTCAGTGCTCTAGACGCTAGACTACACGAGCTTATAAAAAGGCAGAACCAAATCAAAATAACAGTATAAACACTCTTGTTTGATATAAATGCCTGTTAGAAATAAATGGGGAAAAGGTTTGAAGATTCAACATTATTGATAATTCATTTAATTATTCATATGAAATTCGATTATCAAGCAAGCTCAACTGAAAAGAAAAACAAAAATTGGAAAATCATGTGCATAAAAAGCAGCAATTCATCATAAAGCAGAAGGAAAATTCTAAATTAATATAACACTTACCTTGCTCTCTTGAATCTCTTTTAATAGTACTTAGGAAAAATTCAGAACAATATTTTAAGTCCATTTTCACACCAGATGTTTGGAGCTACAACAAAGTATACAACTATTCACTTCGGTATTTTACTGAAAACTAGCTATTATCATTACAAAAATTTGAGGCTAGCTCAACCGATCATGTTAGTATTAAAATATGGTACCACTTCTCTATATAATGATTGTGCTCTTAAAGCTATTGAAAGTACCAGACCTGTTAGAGAGAGAACTTATTAAAATTTGGTGTAGTGTGGTGATTTTTTTCTACCAACAATACGTCTCCAGGAGATGGCAAAGCTTCGACAATCGTAAAGAAGCAAGATCTTCAATCTATTCTCCAATAATTTAAACCAATTAAATAAATATTAAAGTTCCCTATAATCTTAGCGTTTTTTTGTGATAATGGTCTCCAACAACCAGACTATGATTACATTTACATTTGTTTTACACGCTACCGGGTTAGATCCATATCCCTAGTGAATCAATATTCTATAAAAGATTCCAATCAAATTGACAAACCAATACTGACGCTCAACTATCTTGGAGAGACAACATCCTTATATACATTCGAATAGTCCAATCTATCCACGCACGATTGAATTTCATTTAATCCTCGTCCTATAAACCCAGCTGCAGGTAAATAATCCTTATCTTCAATTATTATCTTCCGATTGTCATCTGTTGATTGAAATTAGCCGCAACGATGATCTTCAATGTCATATGTCAAATCAAAAGGACCCCAAAAAAACGAAGTGATCTTCGCAAAGATGTACACAGTACATGCAAAGACCTTCGAGATCTCGATCTTGAACAAAGGTCAATAAAGCGTATCCGTTCGTCATACGGATGTCACATACAGGATTATAAGAGGCATTTCAAAAATTCGAAACCCTGAAAATCCGTCAATTGTCATCGTATTACAAGAAATTATTCATGCCAGAGTGATTTTTTTTTGGTAAGACTCTGCGATTCGTGGTATTTTCGCTGGATAGCGAATGGAATGTCCGGGCAGGCTTTAAGGACCATTCAAGAGGGAATTACAATTTGTCACCAGATTATCGGAGGAGATATTTTTGTTTGGTGTTTGCTGATAGCCAGCTGAAATAGGAGTCCTGTTCGAAAAGAACATTGAAAAGGTATTCTTGTTTTGCTGAAAACCATAAAGTAAATTGCAAATGTAATGAAGTGGATATTCCAGAAAAATAAAAGATGAAAAGATTTACGAAAAGTGAAAGCATAATCAGCTGATTTTAAACTCTGGTGAACCAAATTCTATTTTTAATTAAAAATTATAAACGATTTTAACGATTAATTATTTCAAATTAATAACCCTAATATATCATCTACTCAGCCAAACCCCATCCTTCGTACAGCTTACTGCACCCGCTACGTTAACTCGTAAACATCATCGTTATAAATTCCACTGGAATTCTTCTTCTGCTCAAAGATAAGATAGCGGAGATGAGAAAGAGAAAGAAGAGAGCAAAAAATAGTTCAATAAAATTTTCAACACGACATTTTAAGTGAATTTATCACTCAATAAAATTTTCCCGCCAGAAGGTTTTTCTTCGATAATCCGTGAATTTTCGTATTCTTCAAGTAAAACGAATAAAAAACTATTCGTACGTACTTCTGCATCGAATGGAAGATGTAAATGCCAACAGCGATAAAGCGTGTAATTTACAACTTGAAGATGAATTCACTGAAATGTTGGAAGGTAGCCGTTGGAAGTGGTTACTTGCATAGATACTAGCGAGAATCCTTTCATGGCGAATGAGAGCCCTAACACGGTTTAATGATCTCTTTGTTTTGGATAGCGAGGTGGTTTCAGTTTGGGTTTTAAAACCACATGTGGATTTTATTTAATTTCGAAGAGAATTAACTGAATGGTGATTTAAATTTAGCACCTAATTGGTTGCTAAGATTGAAATTGAGTGTGAAACGAAGGTTTATTTTAATGGAGTTTTGTGTAGTGTAGATTCCCGTTCCTATAAGAGTCACAATCTAAAAAAAATACTCTGATGTAGATGAATTGCTTCAAGAAATTGAAAGTGGATTGAAACAAAAAAGACTGCAGAAGGCATGATTGATCTTGATCTTTCTTTTTCCATAAACTGGCGATATTTTAACGTACTTCAAAACTTGAAGCAACACACAATCAATTATCAAAAGTAAAACATTGATAGAACTACATCCTGAAGGTTGGTAAGGCGTAGTTTCACATCAATCATATAAAAGTAGATGCGAAGTTTATTATCGCGTTGTAGCCATAAGAAAGAATTTGATTTCAGTCTACTGCCAATTATCCATGCGAAAACTGGCTGTTTCGGCACCAAGTGAAACTGAAGTCGTTTCTGATACTGATCTTAATCGGTATCACTTAACTGGCTATCAACTTGTGTTCGCTTCCCCAACAAAAGACATACTGTAATCTACGTACGAAGTACGGAGCCTTTTGTTACCTTTCCCCAATTTACTTCTTCTAAATCAAACTTTAATTATCACTTAGTTAAAAGCAAACTCTTGAAGCACATCATCTTCTTCGCTTCTTATACCGCAGCTATGACATTTTTGATGCAGATGCTGCTAATTAATTCGATGTAGAGGTGGGGAAAAGCTCTCAATCGGATGTGTTGACACAGTGTTACTCACTCGTTTGGATGAGACAATCAGTGTGAGTCAATCAATTTCAAATTGAATCATTATGAAACAGGATAGATTTGAGGTCTTTATTTGAAAAATTGAATACATTAAAATACTATTTTTACAGCGTCCAATGCCTTTATTGGCCGCCGGAGTAGTATGATGTCTCACCACACTACTTTTATTTCGAGTGATACACCCGCAACTATCGCCACATTAGAAATTTCGAGTGATACACCTGAAAGAAAATATTAATGAACACTACCAGAGTTAAGCTGGTCACCTAAATAGTACAAGCGTTTCGCCAGACTATTTACGTTTCGAGTTGTACACCCGAAAAACCTATTACCAGAGCCGAGTTTTGCACCCGAGCCAATTACTTGACTGATTACCTGAATATTATTATTGGTTAGTAAACAGTTCAACTGAACACTGCTGTTACTTAAACTGTTTGATACCTATTGATAGACTCACTCACCAAGACAACCATTTAATTTTCTATTCATGTCTTATATACTAAAAATATTGGTGTTCCTAAATATATTTTTGAAATATTATTTAAAATTTAGGTTCCTGGTCACCGAGCGCGGTATTGATATATGCGCGCAAAAAAATTTAAGTTCATCTAAACAGATACTAAAAGCAACAATTCATAAATATAAATACAAGTTTACTATACTGAAAAACGTACTAATTTTATTTCATACACATAAAATAGCACTTAAAAATATTATTTTTGATGCTCTCTGTGAACTAAGTTGCTGAGCCTGGACACAAGTATTCTCAACAATAGGCGTGTATTTTTTGCTCCCCCTGTCTATAACAGAACAATGCTGATGCATTGGGAACAACAACAACTCCCCCTTTCCATAACAGGAGTTGTTGTTGTTTCCAACGCGTCTGCACTGGTTAGCATTGTTCTGTTATGGATAAGGGAAGCGAAAAAACGCGCCTAATATCTTAGAGAGTCGAAGATATACTTGCTTCCACTCAGCACATCATATACTTTTTATAGGTACTCATAAATCTCACCTAAGATAAAATCATAATTGATTTTCATTTGGCCTACAAGTTTTTCGAAGTTGTTTCTTTTCATGTCAATACAAGGGTGCCTCCAAATTCACTAAAATTTCCAAAACCACTAAAGGGCTAAAAATATCCCTGTTAAAATCTTTTAAAATTTGTATCATAAATGAATCAATGACATCCGCAAATTTCAGCTTGATCAGACCACGCATTCCAGAGATAATCGCACTGACATTCAGTATTGATTGCAGACTGGCCCCATCAGTGCCAGAAATAAGGAGAAATATGGAGAAATACCGTCTCGAATTATCTCCATACATAGCATCTAATACATCTCATAGAACGGAAAAATCCTACACATCACAAGGTAAACGCTGATAAGAAACTTCTAAAAGCCAATATGCAAACAGGTTCCCATAGGGTGAGAGAATAGCCTATAAGCATGCAGTCACAATCGATAATTCTGAAAACGGCCGAGCAAAGTATAAATATTCCCGGTTTGAGCCTTTGGCAAGTCAGTTTTTAGAAAAAGCGAGTTGAGTGCGAGTTCTGACGGTTTAGCTTTAAAGCGAGCTAATTTAAATTAGATTGCAGAGATGCCAATTTTCTAAACAATTCTTCGACTATATCTCATTGTTTTGTTGTGAATTTTGATTACATAGATTGCTATGCAGTTTGCATCAAAATTTAACTCAACTTTATCTATTTTTTTTATGATAAAGCCAAAGCTCAGAAGTTTACCCTTTGAAGCGAATGCTTAGCTATAGCAGTGGGCAGACATATATGGGAAAAGTCGATTACATTTAATTCCACTATTCATTAAGTGCCACACTTTATTCTTGTAAAGTACTGGTGCTATGCTCAGTCACGACTAAAGCTATGATGTGGCACTTAATAAGTAGAGTGCTGGAATGATGTCCAGTCGCCAGCTATGAAAATAACACGAGACGATCAAATACAACCATGAGCATGCGGTGCGATTCAAACCCGCGGTTCGCAGATCGCTGTTTTGGGCTGGCGTCTTAGTGAGCAGAGCTTCCGACTCACAATAAATTAATTTACTAGATTATAATGAGAGACTCCGACACTGAACTCTTCGTGAAAATTATCACTCATGCACTCATCACTCATGCAAAATTATCACTCGTTCCTGTTCGTACATAAAAGTATCGATCATCATTTGATTGCCTCACATCCATTCCACTGTGCGTGCACAAACGTGTCGGCCACAGGAAACAAAATATAATCACAACATCTGAAGAAGTTCTTGTGAAGCAACTAGCTCAAAAAAGAGTGAGCTGACAAACGTGTTGGATGCTAGTGATTGACTCATTTTGATTGCTTCCCTCATTTGCTACCCATCTCTAGTTCAATGGCTCAGACACTCTTCTACTGCAAGCCCGAGGGGCAGCATGTTGATTTTTTTAACGGTTCATTAATTTCGGAACAGTTAAAGAAAGTTTGACAAGAATTTCGGACGTTCCTGGTTTAGGAACTATTTTTAAATATTCCAAATCTGTTTCTGAACTCCTTGGTATATTGGATCACAATTTTTCCGATCTCATGTTTTCTCTGATTAACAATGATCAAATTCCCAACAAATGACTAGTCTGGGGCAATCGCAAGGCCAACTGGACTGCGTTTATCAAATACATCGAAAAGTTTGATTGATTAGATTGGTATACAGCAAAGAATGTCAAATTTATAACTTCCACCAAAACCAACAAACAGAAGAGTAACAGTTATTCCAGTTTGACCACAACATTAAGTAGAAAATCCTTGCAAAGCAGAAAGGTTCTCTGGTTCTTCAGTGCTCCCCTTTTTCATTGTAATGGGGCTGAGGGAGGAGGGGCTGAGGGACGAGACATTGAGGTAAGAGGGCATGAATGAGGAGAGCTGAGGGAGGAGAGGTTGAGGAAAAAGGGGATGAGGAAGGAGGGGCTGAGGAAGAAGGGGCTGAGGGAGGAGGGGCTGAGGAAGGTGGGGCTGAGAGAGGAGACGCTGAGGGAGAAGGCGCTGAGGGAAGAGGGGCTTTGAGAGGAGGGGCTGAGGAAGGAGGGGCATTTGTGTGTGTATTTGCCACCTCCATTGCTGAATTCTCCTTGTGCTGCAGCTGCAGCTACACCTTAGCTAAGCCTCTAAACTATTTTATTTGCCGTATTCGCCTGGAATATTTACTTCCACAGGGAAACTTGCACTCATTTATCGTAAATATAAAAAGGAGAAGACGTCTGATCCAATTAAAGGCCTAAAAGGGAATTTGTTAATCAAATAATTACAATAAGCAAATTGACTTACCAGCTGCCGCCGAAAAATTGTCAAAGTGATTGATGCTCTCGAAAGCTCTTATTATCTCTTTCATACATGTTATTCAGCAATTGTGAAGTAGTTTTGTAGTATTATTTCGTAAAGTAAAATTTGAAACTTGAAGTTTGTTAAGATGTTAAAATTTTGGATCGAAACTTAAAGTTTGTTAAGATGCTAAAATGTTGGATCGTAATAGAGAAAAATGTTGCTAAAACCTGTAAGTTATTGAGAAACATCGTATAAATAGAGAAAATTTATGAAATATCGCTCTTTTTGTCGAAAATTCGTCGGAATAAGATAAGTCTCAATTTTGTTAACGATTTGTAAAATAAAAGCAAGAATTTGCTAGAAATTGGTGTTAAAAAATCGAATTTTGAGAAGTTGAATTAAAACAAATGTGATCCAATCTAACTATCAAGTAATTACACTCGTTTAGGTTCTGCCTAAGGTCTTCGAATCAATTGTGAATATAAAATAGATCAACTACTTTGAGTCTACTCATCTTATTAACGACTGCCAGTTTAGTTTCCACTTTGAGCGTTCCACAGGAACTTGCTTACATTTCTCACTGAGAGATGGAACCATTTTCTCCATAGCATTGGTAAAAAAATTGTCATTTATCTTGATTTTTCCAAAGCTTTTGACAGAGCTAGCCAAACTTCATGCATTCAGTCTTTATTCCATCCTTCTCAAGTTGATTGAAAGTTTCTTCGTAGATCGTTACTTTCAAGTTGTCGGGAATGGACTCAAATCGTTCGTCCACACACACACACACACTAAAGTATTGATCTCTTTCCAGCTCATTTTCTTCTATTCAAAAATTGCCTCCTTTCTTTCCGATTCATGGTTTCGTTGACGACAACACCCTTGACTTTGGATACTCTTTTGACACAGTAGCTGACTCGCACAGGAACGCTTCTTCTAGTACAACAGTTTGCAGATTTACCTCGATTTATCCTCCTTCCTGTTAATGGTGAAAGTGTTTCTGATTCACCATCGCTAAATCTATCAAATTTTAACACCTCCAGCAAACTTTGCTGAAACAATCATATTTTCCGAATCGCGGAATTCTTTCTGGATTTCTTTCGGAATGCCTTTCTTTTCTTTATCGCTATTATTATGCACGTTATTCTAAAACGTCAGATCTGATAGCTTATTGAGTACTTCAAACGCGCAAAACACGAGCATATCAACATTCTCACTCTTACGTACTTTCAAATAATGCCAGTCGTGCCGTTAAAATTCACAATTCTTATTTTTACGTCAATACAATTATGAAACAATCGACCACCTGCTGTCACACTCAACAGCTACTCCCCTATAAGCCACAGTTTTTTGAGCGAAACGTCACCACTATCTCCTGCAATGTGAACCCTTCCTCCGGCCCATGCCTTAAATTTCGTCCCACCAAGGCCAAACTGAGCCTTGGCATCATCACAGAAACAAATTATATTTGCTAATACTTTTCTGCATACCGATTCCTTTTTACCTGACAGGAAGTTATTCTTCATTTCCCAAAAGATGAATATCTTTCAGAATATCAAAATAATCAAAACTATTAGTTATAAGTCTTCATAAACACCCCCTAACTAGCTTCCTACCACATCGTAAATAAACTGCCAAGCTAGTTACCTTATCCGGGCTCATAAATTACTGAAACGCAAATGCATAAATTTCAAATCCACCCCTGACCTAATTTTTTACGAATCGGGGAATAACACAATGTAATTCCATACCGTAGCAGGAAATGTATGAAAAAATGTTTAGAAGCCTAAAATTTTACGAACACGAAGCATTATTAAAATTCAACTCACGTGCTTTAGTATTTTATCTACTATTCCTGGTCACTCATGCGACAAACATAATTTAATTAAGAGCAACGTCAAGGACCATGTAAAATGTTAATACTGAGTCGGAAAATGAAAAAAAATATATTCAGGAAAAGTAAACGGAAAACAAGATAAATGTAGGTTACCTGAGAATGAGCTGTTATGAATGAGATTGATTGTGATGTACATTATGTTTCTGATGGTTTTTTTTTATGCCTAGGCTTAGTACTAAGACTTCCAACTTCAGTTTGCTTTGATCCTTGAAGTGAAATTATCTAAATTTTCAAAACGTCAATCGAATCGTTACTCAGGTTTTATTTATGTTGCAATTAAATAATATAAATTGAGGTTACGTAGCTAAGATAGGTTTTAAAAAAAAAACTTTATGGGAAAACATAACAAGATTATGTGAAATTCGTACTCATTAAAAAACACCACCCACTGACCACGGGAGTCCAAGCCGGGACCGCTTTCACATTACTTCGACTCGGCACCTATCAGGTGTCCCACGACTATTTTCGTTCTGCCAGGAGGAGTCTTTGAGCTAGCCTTCTTCTCTTTTCAGTCGCAATATCGTCTCTACATATGCTGAAAGAAGTAGAAGTAGAAAGAAGTTGAATGCAGCATCGCTTCCACAGTTATCTCCGATTCTCTTTTGAGGAGGAGGCACTTAAAAAGATAGGTAATAGCTCAGACTGTTTAATCATAAGATTTCTTTTCAAATAGCTCACCTCAGGCTCAGAGTGACTCTTGTGGCGATTTACACTACACAAAGGAGCAGCCCTTGATTTTACTAATATGATATAAAAAAACTACCATTTCCTTATTGTTTCCAATACTTTCGTCAACACGTTTGATTTTGGCGAACTAAGGCAAAGGATTAAAATAAAATATACCTGAGTAAGCTCGTCGAGTTTTAACGTTCAATTACTACTTACACATGTGCCTGTTTGCCCATTGACATTTGTCTACAATAAAGTTGTCAATGCATTAAGCCATGCTAATGGATAATCATCCCACAGATAGGAGCAACTGATATTGCAAGAGGAATAAATTTCACGTTCTGATTGTCCCACGTAAAGAGGCTTGCCTGGGAACATGATAAACGATATAACAACATATTATGCATGCACATAAATAGTATCTACGGAATGAATGCTAAACATAAACAAAGTATGAATAACGTACGTTGCTAAGGACAATACATTTTCCATTCGAGGAATACTTACATGAATAAAAATAATTTTGAATTGAATTGAAAATTTTGAAAATAGGTGGACACTAATCGTATCGCGTCTGGAAATTGAGCAATCATTTCAGTCTTGCAACTGCCAAAAAATATACCTGAACTATAATTCATGAATTTACGATCCATGCTTTTGAATAAATGAAGCAAAAAAAAAGGATCCCATAAGTCTGCATCGCCTTCAAAACATCCTGGTCCGTTTTATACTCCTAAGTGAGCATCTACCCATCACGGAATGCACAAAAATAATTTTGCATCCACTTATTCAATGTCTCCGAGATTCCAATATGCAAGAACAGTCGGTTTTCATTTTCTCTCTCTTGTCAAATTCATTTTTTTCAGGCAACCTCTTCTGCCCACAGAAGCTTTGATTGAGTTATTGCATGTTGCAAATTGTTCTGCAGTTTTGTGGCTTGACTGCTTCTTTAGTTTAGCTTCACATACATATTACTCGTTTATAAAATGTATAGATTTACGCGTAGGTATACATATGTGTACGAGCAAATGTGACCAGGACCATGACGATGAAAAGTAATGGGAAGGTCCCACATTCTTCATAATTGCAAACGAAAATACGATTTCAAAAGTTGTTTGCGTTTCTTCAGATTCGATGTAATGGAAATTTCTGAGCTTGTCGATTGAAAAGCAAATTAAATGCCACATGCACGAGAAGTCGAGAGCAATAAAAATTCTGTTCGGTTTGCATTTAGTGACAGTTCGATCATTATAAGAGCATGTGGGCTGATGGCATATGATGCTGGAGTTGAAATTGCAAAATTTTAGCTGAATTGTTGATTTGTTCATATGCTTTTTTGATTTGTTTATTGTTATTTTATTCATCTTCAATAGTAATGAAAATTCGTTTTGGGTTTCCTTTCAAAAACTAGCATTATTGTATTTTGATTTATATGTGTGTGTTTGTTAATGTTACATACATTCCGAAGTCTTTATATGCTAAAACCTCCTTAATTTTTCATGAAATCAAGGGTCTTCAGTGACGAAGAAGAAGTACAAAGCATACGAAGAAAAAGATCATGTTCGATACGTGCGAATGATAAACATATGAAGAAACAGTAAGTTCAACCACAGGGAAGCTACTTATGATAAGTAAAATTTTCTTTAAGGAGTTCTATAGTAACATACTTCCTAAGTATCCCGAAACGTGCCAACCTTATGCTATCAGATAAAAAAAAAAATATTTTCTTGCAAGTGAGCAATCTTATAACCTTAAATAGAGCATTAAGTATTAGCAAACAAGTGACTAGCCAAACAGAAAAAAAAAGAATGTTAAGTGAGTTTCAGTCTGGCGCCGCGAAATAGAGACACTTGGATCTTTACACTGCAAAAAGCTTAATTCAGACTATCAGTTATATGTTTTATGACTACGAAGAGAACCAACCTTGTTTGTAAACAATAAAGAACCTAATTGTCAAGAAATTTTCTAGAAAAATGGCTGAATCGATTAAGTTGTTTAAAGGTTCTGCTCTGGCCAATGGCAATGTAAAGTCATACGCTAATCACGCTCCCTAGCTGAACATTTCTCTGTATCATAAGTCTTGGTAAATCCATCTTATTCATAATGGTAGGTACCTGGATAGCCGTCATCCTAGCCAGGAACGGCTCATCAACAGTGAGACTGATGTGCTAAAACATCTGCCGTTGCTGATACTGTAGTTGATGTCACCGACCTTATATCATCGGAATTAAACGTAATGAAGTACCAACTTGGTACTTGGTACAAAACGTACGTCACAACCTGTTGCCTACCAGAAGTTTCCGCTAAATGAAAAACGAACTTCTAAAAACGTTGCTGTGGAACGCACCAAACTAACTTCTAAAATAACTGATGCAGTAATAAGTGCATCAGTTATTTTAGAAGATAGAAAGTTCGAGAAAAATCTTGCACGGTTCAAAGACAATACGATTCCGAAATTTCCAGTCTTCGAAACTAACGAGCCTATAAGAAAACGTACTCAATTGCAGTAAATGCCAACTGCGATTCTAATCTTTTCAGAGGTGTCGCACAGCACAAAGCTAGTGTTGTATCCAGGCTTGCTCCTGATACCACCGCGGCTGATGCAAGGTAAAATCTTGAGTGAATCCTTCAGTACACAAAATTGTTTATCCTGTATATCAGTTATTAAGATAGATATTTAAATTATAGCTCCAAATCGTTGCTTTAATTCCATCGCTTTCACCAATCACTAGTCCTCGAACTCTAGTGTGCATGGAGTCCTCAACAAAAAGACAAATAAACCAAGTACTGCAATAAATAACGGTATAAACTCAACTTCATGCGGTCGAAACTTAGTATCTTATATGATCTCTCAAAATCTGAAACTTCTGATGCTATTGCTATCACCAAATAGTGGCTTTGTGCAAATTATTACAATGCTCAAAATTTCAACTCGGAATACACGATTTTCTACGGAGGATCCACTATTTTTTCCGGCAAGATCTTATGTTCTTGCCAGAGGTGGTGTTTTGCTGGCCTTCCACAGAACCTCAAAGTTTTTTTTAGCAGAGATTTCTCTGACAGCTCAGACAAAAGATGGTATTATTTGTGCTCGAGTGGTACCCACAACACAGAAGTTATTGTTGCTTCTCGACTGCACGTCACAATACTCGTCGTATGACGGTTACACTTCGCTAACAAATGCTACGCAACTCATACGCGATTTTGCTGCCAAAAACGACGATATTATCTTGGTGGGTGACTCCAACCTGCTTAGACTTAACCAGTGCCTCTCAGTGGATGGTACCTACGATTTACGAGCTTCCCAAATTTGCCTCAATTGGTAGATGGCACGGTATTAACTAAAATGAAATAATATTCCTTGGTTTATTTCATGCCAGTAACATTCGGAACTCAAATGGAAAGCACTGGGCATGATTTTTGCAACTGTGATGAAATCCTTCATATTATCTCTATTCGATGAAAATGCTCATCTTCGTGGATTCAGCTTCGTTTTCGATCTGAAGTCTAGTAATAACTTATTATCTAATACATTCAAACTGAAATTTATTTTTAAATGAACTTATGTCCATCAATTGCGTGACTTGTTTGTTTACTGTGACGGGTCTTCTGTATAGCAGGAATTAATCCAGATAAAGCAACATTTCACTTCTACACTAGATTGTTTAGCTGTTTTTTTACGGTGCATGCCAACTACCTTTAATAACACCAAGATTCGTCTTCCTTAGAGGCATCCACAGCTTTGCCATTTAGAAAACTCAAAACCAATGCTTAGAAGCAGTTTTGCTCGACATGTTCAGAGCCTATCTACCAACTTTTTTCTATATCTACATCAATTTGTCATAAAAAAAAACTTTAGAACCAAGTCTGTTGTTCCACAAAGAAGACGTCTGCCGCCTTTACTGCTCACCTTATTTGTTAATGATGTAGTTTCCACTTTGCTGTCATCCTCAGTTTTAAATTTTTGTTGATGACACTAACATTTTCTTTTTTTTTAGAAATCTTAACGGTCGCAGTGATATGCAGCGGTATCTAAACAGATTTGTCAGTTTGTGTTCTATAAACTACCTTCTTATTTCCAAAGATAATATAAATTTAACGCTAATGACAATCGTGTGAGACGGTTGAACTTTTTATCTTTCCCTCAAGATCGGACCAAGTATGGTTGCAATGAACCGTTCACTGCAATAAGGAGATGCTTTAATGAAACTTATAGCATACCAAGAGCCAGTACCGTATTTTGTGTTGTCATTTGAAAAATCAACAAAAGTCACTGAATTTTATAAACCTGTTGATCACTATATCTAAATTTTAAATGAAAAACTAGTCTTTAAATTAAAAAATTTAAGTTTATAAAATAGAACTTAGTGCCGACCTAAGTTTTTCTGTTCCGAGTCGCCACCGGCACTCATATATCACTGTCGATTTGTTTGTAAACATAAAATTCCTGAATGTTATTTACGGTCTAACCATCCGGTCCAACCAACTTGAGCTAAACACAATGGAACGAAAATTCACTCAATTCTATTGATTGGTTGATTTCCTTAAAATTGACTTTACGAATTTGAAAGTACTGTCGAAGTCAAATTTCGTTGTCTTATACATATGTAAATGCTCATTTTTAATTTCATGAAATAAATGCAGTTTCATGAATATATGCAATTTCATGAAATAAATGCTCGATGGCGAGATACACGTTTGTACTTTTTAACGGTTCGAACTAGAATTGGTTCGTACTAGGATTTTCACATACTAGGTATTCCTAGTACGAGTACTGAGAAATACCTGTTCCAAATTCCTGTTCCAATTGTACTAGCTATAGTATTTTTTGAAATATTTGTATATACACTTGCAATACATACGATTTGCAGCTGTGTATTGAAATGGTGTGATATTTTATTTTTGTATTTATTCTTCGCACTAATTGCATTGGACAGTAAATGTCACGTTTTGCACAAGTAACTTAGATTTGTTAAAATTTAACAAAATAATAATATGCACATCATTTTAGCAAGAAGCTGGTGAACTGACTGGAAAACGACAATTTCCCCTGTTAAAGCACTAAACGGGACCCAGAAAATATTCAACATATACCACAACAAATGAATTCTCAATCGCAGCTGGGCTACCTTCCGTTTGTGATCGTTGTCCATGGTAAATGAAATTGATAGCTTCTATTAATGATCCATGATTGCTTCTAAGCACATAAATAGCTACAAACAGGACCTTTATCATTAATTTCAAACGTAATGCTTATAAGCAATATGCAAAACATCCTCCTGCAGAATGCCATTAGCTAACACTCTTTTCATAAACCAAACAAATAGCTAGACAGATTTATTAGCATCCTAGATTGTAGAGTCCTACGATATTCTCCAAATCGATGTGCAATATTTCGTTCATACAATCATTTCCACGTATCTCTTCGAATATCTTCTCTTCGTGTATCAAAACCAACTGCATACGAAATACCATCTGATTCGAATGTATCATATGAACGAAATATGTGTCCTGAAATAAGTGCAACACAAGAATCGAATTGCTTGGTCTACACGAATTTCGACTCGATACAAAATATGTAAGTCCTATTGGTATTCCGAATTGACCATTTCATTCATTTTTCCCGCCATAAATTTCAATTGTTTGATTTTGGCTGGATATATTTTTTATTCGCTCGTATTTTTCAGCGATTCGCCACCTCGGTCCAAGTTCTATTTTTTCTCTTCATATTTTAATTTCACTCCTATTCTGTTTGTTCATCTTACCGGATTCTGTGTATGTTTCGGTCGAATTTCACTCATGTCCGAGTATATTTTTTAATTATAAGTTTGAAATCAATGACGGTCGGTGAATCGGAAGCAAACGAACGAGCCCGAAAAGATACAATTTCGGGGCAATATCGAGTACCGTACGAAATGGCAAATGCATAGAGAAAGTCCTATAAACTCTGCGTTCATACCGTGTAGGTAATAAGTGTATTTCATTCATCTAGTGGAAATAAAAGTGTTGTCAGAGTTGAAAACGGAAATTTAGATGGGTACGTTACGTACTACCCTTCCAACAAATAACAATAAATGGGCTGCGACTTTCGTTTATTCTGCGTTTTTAGAGCTGAGCTCACCACTTCCCTCTTAATTCGCTCTTCAGCTTTCTCCAGGCTCCAATCTTTTCCGTCGCCTTGTCTTTGGGCAGCGCCAATTTTCCCAGGCTTTGAATAAAAACAGTTATCATCCTCATCTCGACAGCCCCAATATCTCTTCAATTCCAGGAATAGTGCATAAAACACTATCGCTGACTATTTTCGAGCTTCAGACTGAGCTTTCAGGATTTTCAGGATTCTGAGATTTAAGCTACACACTCTATTTCCATTACCAATTTTGCAGGGCCACGTAGACGCGATACCAGCTAGCTATCCCCTTTCCCGATACCACACATCTACTGGCCATATTCCACGGGAAACAAATCAGAGCTTATGAACTGGCCAGATCAAATTTTTTAGTCGACAATCTGCTCTCTCCGATTTTTTCGTTCTGTCTGTCCGTGCCATTGCGTCGTGCTATTTGTTTGCGGCTGAAATGTTGTTTGGATATTTTCGCAATACCCTTGTGACAGGACTTGGTGCATATGGGATTTGTTACCGCTGTACTGCTGCACACAATAGCACAGAACGGTTTTTCATTTCGACTCGCTGCATCAATTTTGTCCGGGACGTGTCTATTATTAATTTATTGGGATTTTATTCGGCGAAACAAACCTTTCGAAATGAACTAACTAGTCGTACGGAAAATAACAAACTGAATGATGATGACGAATCGGCGAAGAGAATGTCCATGTATGCAGAAATAGATCAGAATTGATTTTTTTTCTTTTTTTGGTTATTCTGGATATTTTGAGGTTTGTGAAATGGGTTTGGTGAAATTTATTGGATTTGTTTTGGCTGACAAAGTGGCAGAAAATAGTTTTTACCACGATTTCTTGCCGCACTATTTGTTAGTGTCAATGATAATTTGAATTTTTTTAGCACGAATGCTTAGGTAACTGTCTAATAGAAGGACTTCATGGTAAAATGGGCCATGAATTTTGTTTTGATATAATATTTTTCGAAGCCATCAATATTTCGATTATAATATTTTTTTACTTACGCAGATGGTCTGGTTTTTAATAGATTTTTTTCGCCGTGAAAGATAACGTTTAAAAATAACACGCATCAGTTGTTATTTATTTCCTGAAGTTGCATTCGCAGCAAAAAACTATGGCTAAAAACTAGGAAAATTTCACACAATTATTTAAAGATGAAGGAACGCTCTCACCAACATTCAAATTGATCATTTCTAAACTAACAAAGGAGTTACCTGTTGAGAAGCCGAAAGGGCTAAGTAAAACAAAAGGTTCAGCTAATAAGGAAATTGGCTGAAAGATCACGAGAGAATACGATAGCATTCCCAACACCTTAGAGCCAAGTATGGTGACAAAAGTGGCAATTTTTAACTCGGCCGGTCAAGGGCACAGAAAAATTTCTTCATTTATTTCACCAAACAAGGTAACAAAACAATAACAAATTTAAAACTGTTTTCCTTAAGCTCAATTACAATTACATTTGTAAATGTCTGCAGACTTTTCTGTCTGGTTGTTAATTCAATATAGAAGCTATGAGAAAAGTAAATAAATTTGGTTTAAGAATTTAAATCAGTAAATAATTTTTTACGTGAATAATGACTTAGAGATAGATGAGGAATAGTAGTTTGAAAAATTGTTAAATACTTTGCAGCATCTATTCATCGGCTCCCTGCCTCCGTAGACAGTGTGATGTTGATGCTCATTGAGGAGATGGGTATACCTAGTTTGTCTCACAGGATTATTGAAAGTGATTTTATTACGAAGATATTTTCCGTTAACCGCAATCCTAATAGCATTAAAGACGAAGCTTGAGGATAATACCGCTCTCCTTGAGGAAAGGTTCGCCAGATTTGAGCGATTAACTCTGTAACTATAAGTTGGAAGACTTTCAAAATCAATCGGAATATGGAAATATATTTCTCAAGGCAAAAAGCACGAACTACTTTTGGACAGCTTCTAGTTTATAGGTCTGTTTCCGTACTTTCAGCAAACTGCAGCAGTAACAGAATTTGGCAGCTGGCTTCTTTTTGCTGCAAAATTTGGCTTGCATTTGGCTTGCAGCAAAAGTACGGAAACGACTTGCTGCGAATCTATTTTAATATATTATAATAGATTCAAGTACGGAAACAGACCTTATATCTATGAATATGCCAGACAATGCAAGCATATTCGAGTAACGGGCGAACTAAAAGCATAAACAAAGAACTTTTACACGCCTTTTAATGAATCCGAGCTGCTTGCTAGCTCTTCCAAGAACTCGGTCATACTGAAAATTAAAACGCAGCTTTTTATCCAGGACGACACCGAGATCTACTACACTATCAACATTTTCCAGTAGCTGATTATTCGGGTTCGTAATTATAAATCCTGCAAACCTCTAAATTAACCAGCTTTGATATTTGCAATTATTCTGTTTTCCTCACAATGGTCCAATTTCCCCACAAAAGGGAAATGAAGAGAACTCAACTTTGACAACCAAACTGAATTTGATTGAAGAGTAAAGCTTAGTATGTACTGTGTTCGATTTCATGTGAAATTTTCCTACAAAATTTCACGTGCAACTTGTTTCGACGAAAGTTTTGCTTGAAAATAAGCTAGAGTTGTACTCAGTTTTAGCGTGAAAAATTGCTTCTTTCTGTCAAAAGTGAAATGCAGATGGCATTGACACATGTCTCCAATCTTTTCACGCCAATTTAGTCTGTGCAGCTCATTCTTTCGAGCTAAAAAGTGGCATTTGGTGTTTGAATTTGAAAATTGAATTGTGCAAATGTCTTTCCAATAAGAAAATTGATCGAAAATTGAAATTCTTTTCATTTTATCCATCAGAAATGATTAGTGTCTCCGCTTTTCTCCATTGTAAAAAATTTCGCTCAAAAGAATGACCAGATAATGGAGTTGACATGTCTTCACGATTAACTCAGTACCAGCCTTTATAGATGACGAGACCTATTGCAAAGCCTATTTCAACAAACTATCTGGGCTCACATTTAATGAAACCAAAACAATAATTGAAGTCAAGAACGATCAAAGGACCAAAAAACCTAGAAGAATCATGAGCAGTATATAGTTTAGCTAGTGGTCTATGATCCTTGCGCAGTTTGTAGTTAATTCACGGATTTATATCGAAAATTGTTCAAAGGAGCGGTCAAACCTTTAGAGGTCCTGTATTTTTAAATATGCGGCCAGACCAGGTTCACCGCCTGAAGCATGTTGAAGTAGTACCATGAAGCAAAAGAAGGTAATGGAATTAATAGTAATGAATAAATGCATGCTAGTTTGTAGGTACAAAGCTCAAGTAGATAATTTTGCTTACTGTCTAAAACAACCATACTTAACCCTAGGTGGGTGCTAATAACTTAAAAGAAGCAAAGTAAGTTATTAAAATTTAGCATTGCGATAATTTTTGGGAGGATCATTATCTGTAGTTTTTGTGGGGGTAAAAGCTTTAAAGCTCCGAGCCTCCTTAGAACTTTTAACTTTAAAAAAAATATAAACAGTGTATATGTAATGCTATTTCCACACACAAATACTAAATTTGGGAATGATAGAAGTTTTATGGTGACGTTATGAAATAAACTCAACCAAAAGCAAGTTTCGGCCCTTATAACTTCCGATTCAGTCACATGGCATTCACACAATAAATTTATATTTTTGTCTATTTTCTTATGCTTACAAAAGTCGCGTAGGGTTATCAGCACCGACCATTTAGTCATTTTCACATTATCTTCATATTAACAATTTCTAAATTTCGAAAACTTTGCGGGCAGCAACTATCAAAATTTTTCCATCCCTTTAACTTCTGATGCAATTATTGAAGAATACATAAGTTGGTCTTAACGTGAAGCACGCACGTTTGACCCATTTTCGGTTGCGGTGTATCAAAGGTACCAAGAAATAGTACTAATAAATTTTTATATGAAAAACACAAATAAACAAGCGTAAGCTGCAATGCAAATTAGCAACATAGCCCTGAGACTTCAAGGAACGATGCATCTCATTCGCTCACCATACTTACTATAATTTCATTTAAGCATCTAAGCTAGATGTTGCATGCATACATATAGTTTTTTGCCAGAAAAATAGAAAGATGGTCAAAAAATATATTTTAAATTTGTCTGAATTTCGTGAAAAACAATAAAACATTACATTACAGCAATTACATCTCAAAAGTTGAAAAACAAATATTAATTAGCTAAACCCAAATGTGAAATATGGTCACTAAAAATCCTAACATTTCCCTTAATTATTCTAACCGCTGCAGTTTGTCTTTCAATTCAGTTCTCGAAATCAATATCAATATCAAGTCAAACTAACATACTATATACGTACTTACTACTACAAAACAAGTTTAGATACAGTTTACATACTATATGAACTGTTGAAGAGAGCTAAACCATTGCTATGTTTTTTGTGCGCTTCCCAAGATTGTGAATTTAGTTATTGATAGTGGACACAGAGCAGAAGTTTTATGGACCCATTTCGGATTTCGAAAATAAAAAACTAGATAAATCTCTCATTAAATCAATCTTGAGCTGCATGCCTGTAATATCGGGCTGACAGTTAATCAGATGCAGCAAACCCACCAGCCAGTTCAAATGCAAGAATTTTTCGTCACGATTCCAACTGCTGAACCGGACATACGACAGTTTTCGTGCCTGCAGCCACACCAAGCGTCTCCACAAACTATCACCGTTACTTTAATATTACATATTTACATATCTATGACTGCCCGAAAACAAAATACCTGAAAAACACTGATGATGTGGTGCCATGTTAATTGAGATGTTTCAAGACATCGTTTAATGACCAGAAAAAAAGTCATTCCAGAATCCAAGAAATGTTTTAATTTTAGTTTCATGTCGTTAATTACAGACGCCCCACGCACATCTTTAACCAGAATTTTTATGATGTTCCGGTGTGCTTTAACAACCGTTTGCTGCTCGGGAATATATTCGACACGTTGTTAGATTGTGGGCGTATGGGTGAGCGTAGCAGCAAATTAACATGTTTACGGGTCAATTATGACGGGACTATGACCAAAGCAATTTCAGACCCAGGAGACCGTTTTGCTGCTTGGAATTCATGGATTTTGTTGAGTGACGAAATATGTATGCTGGTATTTCACACCGTTGTTATTAAAGTAAAATAATTTGATTCCACTTATGAAAAACAGAAATAAGTTTGGAAATTATTTGAACGCTTTAAGGGTTTAGTGCTCGATTACAAGCTTTGCGAGCTAATGGAAGGTAATTGACTGCCGTTCTACTTTTTGAAATTAGAATGGTAACATCCTTCTGTTTTTAATTACTTCTGAATTTGTTTTAAATCACACAATCAGTAAGTCTCTGTAATTTTCTTTAAAATAATTTTCAAATTTCATGTGTTTCACAGTTCTTAGCATGGCAGTTCTAAGAATATTCGGCAAACGAAATTGCAAATACAAAAATACTGAAAAGCTATCGAAAATATGCTAGTGAAAATTTCCTTATTTTTTCACTTCATTTTCCTGAAAGCAATCCAAATGGAAAATTCAGTAGATGCTGAAATATAATGGTGTGAATATAAATGTACTTAAGCCACTTCACTTAACTTTAATTTACATTAATTTTTATTAGGCTCCCGACAACATTAAAATTTTCTTTGATCGAATTGAATGCACACTTAATATTCCCCATGACTCTCAATTTCATAAAACAGGCTTTACATTTCCTATCATTTACTGCCCAACATTGTAACATTATATTCATATATATTCCTGGAAAATAACGCTTAATCGTAATTGAAATTGTTTTCTGTGGACAAAAATGGTATCGTTAAATTAGCAATTATTAAGCTTTCATAAAATAATTAATTTTATATTGCGCAGCGTACTTGGATCGGCTGCACGAGCAATGTTAATTAACGATAATTACAAAGACTGTGGTCTATGCCTTGGGTAATTGATACGGTTTCGTTCCGTACATAGGAAAAAATGGAACTTTGGTTTGAACGTTTCGATAAACATAAATCAACTTTAAGGCTCAATTTTCTCGAGTAATTGAGCAAGGTGTGTAAAGTAGATTGGTCGCAAACGGAGCACAGAATGAAGAATACTGAGCCGATGCTTAAGAGATTGTACTTTGCCTGCTTGTGACGTCCTTATGACTTTGTTCCACAGAAACATTTAACAAGTTCGGCAAGCAAACGAACAAAAGCATAAAATATTCGGAGAATTTCGTAATAACAAAGCTTTGTTCAAAGAGTTTTGTTTGTCTTCGCTGATAAGTTTTTGGCTTTTTACCTCTATTTGCTTTTCTAAAAGGATACGCGTTTTTAATCTATGTCGAGTTTTCTTTTAGCTTGGTTTTTATATGCATTAAGGGTTCATTTTATTTTGCAGCTTAATAAAAATCGTTTTTTTTTCTTTTTGCATTTTCTGAAAGTGTATACTCTCAAGAGTGCTGAGTTAAATTTTCGATGAAAAATTCCAGGTATTTTGGATTATATTTAGGTTGAAATGCAAGTAGTCGCTGCGTTTATTTTAGCCCTTACCACTTACATGTGAAGCTGGTTTTAGCGTGTGTTGTATATTTGTAGAGAAATTTTGAGTCAAAGGCTGATGAATATACCTACTAGGATACCAACCTACTAAGATACCTACCTAACCTACTAGAGC
Source organism: Nemotelus pantherinus (assembly GCA_963978885.1). Taxonomy (NCBI): domain Eukaryota; kingdom Metazoa; phylum Arthropoda; class Insecta; order Diptera; family Stratiomyidae; genus Nemotelus; species Nemotelus pantherinus. The sequence continues at coordinate 24,282,002 of OZ022264.1, read as the reverse complement.
TAGCGTATGCGTTATTTTAATGGTTGGAGCTGTATAGTTTGTTTTCGTATATTGGTGAAATTAGATCGTGCGAAATGGATCGAAAATTCAGCAAAACAAACTTCAGACGACCAGGTCAATCTGGGAAAAAAAGGAAATTCCGCGGTAATCGGTTTACTTTGGAAAAAGCACCAGTGACAAGTCAGGCGAGTACGTCAGCGGCAAAGCTAAAAGATACCACCGGCTTTGAAGTGAGTGATGATCCGTCGTTAAATTATTGTATTTTAAATTTCGCCTTAATATTTGTCAAATTAACGGAACTATTGAAGTGTAAAGGTTGCGGTAGTGAAGTGAATTTTACGAAGCGTGGACAAAGTGGTTTAGGATTTAAACTTTTGGTAAAGTGTTCGTGTAAGGAAACTTGTATAAACTCATGCCCACTAATAGGTAGATCCTATGAAATAAATCGTCGATTTGACTTTGTAATGAGAATGCTTGGCGTTGGGATTCAGGGCATCCAAAATGTTTGTGGTTTAATGGATTTGTGTCAAGGTTTTACCAATTAGACATACTATGCGATTATAGAGCATGTAAGAACTGCAGCAAAAAACTTTGCCAAAACGGTCTTTAAAAAAGAATGAAGAGAAAAAACTGAATACACAAGCGGGAAACGAAGAAACTTATTTGACGGTGTCCGGTGATGGATCATGGGCAAAACGAGGTTATACTTCTCTTTTGGGTGTTGTAACGTTGATTGGAAAGTATAGTAATAAAATTGTTGACATAATTGTGAAGTGTAGTACATGTAAAGCGTGTGAAGGCTGGAAACATAACGAAGACACTGTTGAGTATAAGACATGGTACGAGAACCATAAAGATGAGTGTACCGCAAATCATACCGGCAGTGCTGGAAAAATGGAAGTTGACGGTGTGGTTGAAATGTTTCAACGGTCTGCCGAACTACACGGAGTAAAATATGCCAATTATATCGGTGATGGCGATTCAAAGACATTTAAGATTTTAACAGATATTAAACCATATGGTGATGATTTGTTTGATAAAAAAAAGATTGTGTGTTACATGTAAAAAAAAACGAATATATAAAAGAGCTACAGAAGCAAAAAGATAGCTCACGCAACTACGAAAAATAATGAGGCCAAGTGAAGACGCCGAAACATCGCAGGCTGCAAAAAAGGGCAAAACTGTTAAAATTGTACAACTCACAAATAAATTGATAGCTGATCTATCAATTTATTATGGACTGGCAATACGTCGAAACCCCAATCCAGTGAAAGACATGAAAAAAGCAATTTGGGCAACATTTTTTCATAAAATATCTACAAATGAACAACCGCAACACAAATATTGTCCACCAAGTCCGGAGTCGTGGTGTAAATGGCAGCAGACTCAAGATTTATGAAGATTTAACTCGCGATGACCTCCTTGAGAGATGCCTAGGTGCAAGCACACAGAATAATAATGAAAGCTTCAATAAGTGTATATGGCAGTTAGCTCCTAAACAAATATTTTGTGGAAAAAAAGTACTCGAAATTTGCACCTACTGTGCCGCATGCACTTTTAACGAAGGATTTCAGCCTCCATTGGTCCAAAAGCTGAGGAACTAGCGCGCAAAAAGGATGCAGTGCGAATTAATTATGCCGAACGCATTGCTTCTCATGAGACAAAAGAGGCCAGGACGGCTCGAAGAATGGAAAGAGTAGCTGAAAATGAAGAGTTTGAGGAAGCTGAGAGAATCCTGTATGCAGCTGGTAGCGCTGAGTAAGCGTAAGTATACATTTAATATAGACATTTTATTCATAAAACTTTAAATGCGTTTTTCTTAAAACCATGTTTTTCTAATCGGCGGGATTCATTTAGAAAAAACTAACCAACCAATTTCTCTGAAATTTCAATACATTATTTAAGATATTAGTGGCTATCGTTGGTACTACAATTATAATTTTATCGTAAAAACTTAGTATTTTTTGTAACAAAAAATTGCAAAAAGAAGTTGTAATTTCCACATTTTAATTTTCAAACTAATATAACTTAGTTAATTTTTTCTTTAACAGGTTAATTTTAGTACCTACGATAACGACAAGGCTGCTTAGTAATAAAACAGTTCTTTTTTTCATTTCAGGTAAATACTTGAGGCCGAATCAAACCCCCGCCAACGAAATACATACCCCACTTTGTCGACAATTTTTAAAACTCTAAAAAAATAAATAAATAGATAATATGTACTCTTTTGAAATGCCAAGGACAATATATTTAATATAAAAAAAAGTGAAGCTAATAACCATTGTAGTTTTTGAGAAACAAATATTCTAAAAATTGTATTTTTTCTTCTCTCGAAAGTAGAATGAATCCTTAATGATCCCATTCCACTATGTTACAGGGATTCAAACAAAAAGTTGCATGGGCTTAATAATGAGTAAAGTGTTGGCTGGAGTTATCCATTCCACGCTACAATCTACATTGATACTCTGTTGCGTAATTTCTGCATCAATTGGAAATGGCAGCTCGAGTTCAAAATACAATACAGTACACACAGCTTGGCGCATTCAATCCATATAGGACATGAAATTTAATCAAAGCCCAAACCACCTAAGGAGGATTTCACAATAGATCGGTGCTCACAATACAATGCCGTTGTGAGAACAAATAATTGCAAGGAATGGAAGTTGGTTAGTGAAAACTGTTGAAGAAATTGTTTTCAGGCGCAGAAACGTCTGATGAGAAACAACTTTTTGCGAGACTTCAAAGCATGTATTGATAATACCTGCAGTTTAGACAAAGAACGAACAACTATGTAGAAGAAACAAGCACTCTTGAGTGAGCTGACAAAGTGAATAAATGAATGAACTGAGTAGTCTGGTTGTGATGGCTCAACTCAGTAGATGACAGGATATAGTTAGCGACTGTGAGTCAAGGTACACAAGGCATATTGCCCTAGATACAAAGAAGTAGAGTAGATTTTGTGCAAGCTTCAAATTTAATAGGAATGAGCTGGGAGTGAGATTAATCAGAAATGATTTTAATTAGAACATTTTGATGATCCTGTTTAATGATTAAATCCCGAAAATAATTGATACTTACGTGACAGAAATAGCTTAGGTGAGACTGTTTAAACAAATTTTACGAATGATGAGAACTTGATTTGTTTACACACATGACGGTACGTAGTTAGCTGCCATCTTAACAGCTTAAGAAAGTAATTAGTACTAATTGAATTCCATGTTTGGTATGTGATGAAATATCTTTGTGGATGAAATATTGTCAATCAATGCTCCTAACCTTTCCGAGTACTAGATTCTAAAATTTAAATTGGCGGAAGTGCCCAATTTGGTTGGCCTCGCAAATAGGGCATATATTTTCAAGAGGGAAGTAAAAACCGGAAAATTTTAGAACTTTCAAAAATTTACCGAACCAAGAAAAACTGGAAGAAGGTATTCAATAATTAGGTTCGATATTGAATGAACATAATAACGTTGATTGAGTAAAAAGAAATTGGATTGATTGTTCCAATTAGCATTTATATAAAATTAATTCGATCGAGACTGTCGCCATCATTGTGGTTGCATGCCTTCAAAAAACCATCAGCCAGTTAGCGTCTGATGTATCCACGGAAGCAAATCAAGTCACATGCTGAATGAAACACTAAATGTATGAACAATAAGGAGCAAAAGTTCACATGCAAAGAATAGAAAAAAATTATTGGCTTGTGAGCAATGATAATATGTTTCTATTTTTCTAATCATGACGGGACTATGACCCAGGAGACCGCTTTGGTAGATTATTATAGTATGTATCTATTTTTAGGTGTAAAACCAAAGTTTCTCTATTTCATTGTTTTCGTCTAATTTTAAATGAAAACCAACTCAAACAACCATCCACACTTGAACGGTGTGCAATCTGTGGATTTGACTGCTGACAGAGTGCACACCAGCCAACATCAACGTTGGTTCACGATACACACTTAGCTTACCCGGGCCAAAGAAAAAATTTTATTTTCACTTGTAAAGGGTGTTTTTTAGAGGGTTTTGATTTCAAACTTAAGGAAAACTAAAAGTTTAATTACCTTAGTTTTTGCTATAAAATTTGGCTCTCTAGATTTACTTTTTGCAGATGATCTTGAGCAAATAACCGCCGCGGCTGCCTCTAAAGTAGCCAATTCCAGAGGTCCAATGACGCGAGTTATGTTTGCTTCCAAAGCGTTGATCGTCACTGGTTCGTTAGCATAGAAGTAATCCAAGAAGTAATCTAGAAGAAGTAATCCAACTGGCGAGTCCATTTCTAGAGATAATTCGTCTTCAATAAGTCGATGGTCAATCACCGTCTCTGTGTGGTACGTAGCGCCGCCTTGTTGAAACCACATCCATACAACGCAAAATTGGAAACAAAAACTGGTTCTGTTTCGGTCGCCATTACGGTAACGCGCTCGCCGTGTTCATCTTTGAAGAAGTATGGTCCTATGATGCCACCAGGATGCAGTGCGCGCTATACAGTGATTTTTGTGAACGCAATGGTTTCTCCGTAACTTAACGGGAATTTTTTCGTTACAGATGCTGAATTTTTCCTTATGAACGTAGCCACTGAGCCAGAAATCGCCTCGTCGCTGAACGAAATTGTCCCATAAAAAAGAGGGTCAATTTTTAGTTGATTTTTCATACGGTTTTAATTCTTGTGCCAATTGGATCTTTTTAGCTTTAGACCGAGATCTATGCGAAAAAATTTTCACAAAAGGTACGGCGCGCCTGCGAGTCGATAAATCTGGGTTGTCAGCAACAATGGCTTCCAAAGATGCTGTATTCAGTTCAATGTTTTCAATCTTGTCGTCGACCTACGGTCCAACAACATGAAATGGTTGCTAAAATTTGCAATGATATGGTGAATAGCACGTGCTGATGGACGATTATACGATCCATAAAACTTACAAAGCGATCTTTAAGTTTGTACAACTCAACACTGATTTCAGATATAAATTTCCATGATTTTTAGACGCTGCTGTGGTGTAAATCTTTCTTAAAAATCACAGTATTATTGACAGCTGTCATCAGCTCATTTGAAAGAAGTAAGTTAGAAATTTTATTTGAATCTATAGTCATATTGGTCTCGTATTTAGACATTCATATTTTTGCATCCTACCACTGTATTCAGCCAACCCAAATATTTTTCATATATTTCACACAAAACAAACATCCATATAATATCTCAAAATGTGAAAAATCAATAGAAATCATTCAAATCGAACTTTTATTTTCTAACAATCCATAATTCCATTCCCATTCAAACAGAAGCAGTAACTACTATATCCATGTTTGCAGGCAACAGATGTGGTTTACAAAGCATACAAAGCCCATTAGCATCCTTTCAGTAAAGTATTCATTTTTTGACTTGAACATTGGATTTATTGTTACCTACTTAACAACGACAGTGTCACACTATTCGACACACATATACATATCTCAACTCTCGGTTCGTTGGAATCACCGAAAATAAATTGCAAACTAAACTCGTGCTTACCGTTGTCCAAAGTAAACATGCAAATGCTGACACAGGACAGGTAGTTACCAAGATGGAGACAACGATGGGATTACCGTATTTTTTTTTAATCTACGAAACCATCCTTTTGGGAAGTCGTGTCATTCAAAACTGCTGGCAAATAACAGTAACAATGACGCTGCTGACGTTGTTTATTCCATTCGTGTGCTACACGCTCTTGTTAGTGTAGTGGTCGTTTTAAAGCAGAAATAATATACCCGATGGACAGCTTGGTTTTTGATTATGCAGGGTTTCATAGAATCAGAGCTCTGAATACAAATAGTCAAAATCATAGTAGTGGGCAAAAAGTACACGGACGTGGTTGGTAGCATTTACTGTGGTGAAAGTTGGAGAAACCTTTGCTTTTGTACTCTCGATATTTATTTATTTATTCCGCTTGTTGGATGTCAACTCAACAATGATTTGATGAGTAACATTGTAAACGAGATGTAAGCTGGATTAAGGGACATGTAAATTCAGTCAATATATGAATGTGTTGTAGTACTTGATTATGTGGCTTTATATGATGTACTTAAAACGTGAAGCGTTGTTACTATTTTGCCCATAGTTACTGTCATTAAATAGGTAATGATAACCTCACTGAAAATATGTACCTATGAACCTGTGAGTTTTATAACATCTATATTCAATAACAAGTTTCGAAAAGATTCTTAATAGCGCCCAATGTGGGCTATCGTTTGCATACATATTTTTATTTATCGAAAATATAACATGTTTCGTTCAAAAAATTAAAAGACCGTTTAGCACATTGGTAAATGATAAGCATCACATAAATTAAATTCAAATGAACACTCGAAAAACAGTCAATTTAATACTGCAATCGAATGACGTGACTTTCTTTTCAATTCCAAAGAAAATCAGAACATTTCTTCCATAGTAATTAAAAAATAATGAAAGAAATGAGGAAAATCTTAAAATCCAAGATAACCATAATGAAAATTTAAGTCTCACACAGAAATATAGATAAACTAGGGAGCAGATAAAAAGTGACAAAGGCTTCTTGGAAGTTTTTTGTCTTGTCGTCTTTTTTCCGACAGCCAAGACCGTTCGTTGCATTGTCCTAGTTCCGTCCTCTGACTTGCAGTCACGGCCTGTTTGCCTGCCTTCTTTTCATCTCGCCAAGCCTGAAATCCTTCTGAAGCAATTGAAGAAAGTAATTATCCTTATAATTGCAATGGCTTTGTAGCCTGTGCCCAGTGTCCAATGTCCAGTGCAGTAGTCATCGTCATTCGCTGTCGCTATTGCCGTTGCAATCATAAGGAAGTATCCGATTAAGAATTTCTTTTGCGTTCGCCTACGAATCGATCGTACTCGATACTTGGCAATTGTGTCTTTGAAATTTTATTCTGCTACTTCGATCTCTCGTCGAGATTGGTCACTGGCAATACTATTGGTTTTTTTTTATTAGTTTCTTTCATTTTATCGGGATTTATACATCGCTTTGATTTTTCTACTCCATTCAGGCTCTGCTATTTTCGAGCTCAATCGAAAGGATGCCAGAGAGAATGATTAAAAATGACTGGAATTCCAAGGTTGGAGGACAGGTCTTTTAGTGGTTCTTTTTATTGCGTCTATGCGAGCAGGGTTTCTTTTCTTTTTAGAATTTAATTGTTGGTCAAGTAAATGTTTCACAAAATGTTGAACCCAGATTGGGATTTTCGATTTCAAAGAAAGCTTTAAATTGAATTTTGTAAGGATTTGTTGGAGTATTCGTGACAATGCGAATCTGTTCGTATTGGTTTTTTTGACTGAAACTTTCGCAAAACATAGATGTATATAACAGGTAGGTCCATAATTTGTTAGAATTAAGATACCTTTAACTTTTTGTCGGCGCCGGGCATTTTAGTGAATTTTCAGGTACGCTTATATTACTATGCAGAGTCCATTTTCGCTTAAAATAAATATTGGAAATGAAAACTTATAATAATTTAAGTTTATTTATGATAAAAAAATGGAAATTTTGAGCCTTGTATGGGCGCTCAGTGCCTAAAAGTAGGCAAGGATTATTTTTTTTCAAATTTCGATTTGGCATAGCTTCTAACAAAAATAGTGGATCATCGTGAAATTTTCAGAGCGTATTGATGTGAACTAAAACTTAACACACATAGACTTTCAAGACTGTGTGGGCAACTCTGTAGCTACAGCAGGCTCCTGAAAAAAAATCCTTCAAATCATCGACCCTCCTGAAATATTTTTTATTTTTGAAAATAAATTGAAGTTATTGATAAATTTTTACCTTTGTCCACCACGCTAAATTAAAATTTTCAGAATTCCGCGGTGCACAAGAACGGTAACCCATGATCAAATTACCTCTATTTTCAGCACTCCAAATTTCTGTTCACAAGAACTGACGACCGGATAATGCGATCAATATGAAATTTACAGGACTTGTTGATATTAGCTAGGATCAGGTCCGATAGAAGTAATTTTGAAATAGGGGCAATACTATGGTAGCGGTGCCATTTTGAAAAATCACCGAGAAAAATTTGGTTTTTTACCTATAGCTTCCGATTTAGCCACCAGATTTTATTAAAATTCACGCAACAGGTGAACCTTACTCTAAAACAGATTGCATAGAAATTTGGTTGAAAAATTACTATAGGGTTGCCAGCTATGGCAATTTTTGTCTCCTAAATATTGTAAATTTGCTCAGAAAAATAAAGGTTTTTTCCCTATAACTTCCGATGCAGCAACGAAATCAAATCAAAACTCATGTCATAAGCGGACCTTGCTGCATCGCTAATTTTGTAGGAGTTTCGTTGAAAAATCATGAAAAGGCTGCCAGCTATGATGAATTTCGTAATTTATTGAATTTCTTTATCGGGTGATGTTGTCATTAAATTTCCAAATGGGAATGGTCCTGCAATGACAATTAGCAACAAATAATTAGGTTTCGAAAATTAAAAAAGTTTTAAGGGTAGTAACCCTAAAATTTTATTCATTCCTATAATTCAATCGACACAAAATGCACGGGGTAGGTTTTACACAACGTGAAGCAGCTATGGTGCTAACACATGATTACCAGTACCAGACAATTTCGTAAATATTGCACCAACAGATACTTCCATTTTGTATGCATAAGCAAAGCATTTACAATAAAATAAGCAAACGATGCTTAAATTTTGCGATTTATGTTACTACAAAGAAGTGTATTGCGTCTTCACACATTTTTAAGGCACTCAAAGATAATTTCTTTGAAAATCAGTTTTCTGGGGGTCTGATGCGCTAGACTTTTTTTTTCAAGAATACAAATAGTAAGAGAGAGAAAATATCAACATGTGAAACTATTCTCTGCATCAGATTATGACGCAACCTGTCGCCTTTGGCAACAAATATGACTTTGTATTATTGCTTACTGGTAATCTTGTTAAATACTAACCAAACGTATTGTTTCCATCAGGGCTGTGGAGTCGCGAAGAAAAACTTGCCCCTCCGACTCCACACTGAAAAAACACATAGCGCCAGACGCCATAGTTTATAGACTTCTGGCGCCTTGTACATAGTCGATTTGGGGATTGTGATAAAATATAGCGCCACACGCCATAATACATGGCGAAAAGTACATAGGAGCAGACGCTATGCTTAAAGCCCTCCACGCCATACACTATAGTCCTCCACGCCATGTACTATAGTCCTCCACGCCATGTACTATAGTCCTCCACGCCATGCACTATAGTCCTCCACGCCATGCAGATGGCGTGGAGGGCTATAGTACATGGCGTGGAGGGCTATAGTACATGGCGTGGAGGACTATAGTACATGGCATGGAGGACTATAGTATATGGCGTGGACAGCTATAAGCATAGCGTCTGCTCCTATGTACTATGGCGCGTGGCGCTATATTTTATCACAAATGGACCATGTACATGGCGCCAGAAGTCTATAAATTATGGCGTCTGGCGCTATGTGTTTTTTTAGTGCATCTGATGTGGAAAATACATGTTTGCCGAGCCCAGGCGAAAGCTGGCGAGCCCGAGTGTTAGGACGGTCCAGATAAGCGACTTTGACAGGTCTCGCCGGCGCTCGTGCGACTTCCGATCGGAGTGGGTTTTGAGCACGAGTCAACGCGATTTCGTGACGAGCTATCAAATGCCGTCGACATGTTAGCGGTCTCGTCTGATTTCGGCTCGCTGGGCTTCAGCCAATAATATGTATTTGCTACATGAATATGATCCAGCCAACAAAAAGCCACGAGCCTTCTACCTTCTGAACATCTGAAGGTAGAGCAGTTGATGATAGGTGATGGAACTCACGTTCACCTATCATCAACTGCATCAAAGACCATTTCCTCTCCTGTACTAAAGAAGCTTGCTGACATTTATACATCTCCTCACACAGTATGGCTGCGAGTTATAATTGGAGTGCCATGAGCCATATTACATGGCTCATGACACTATGTTATATAGCGTGTGGGGCCATAATTTTTGTGCCATTTAATTATGGCGCTGGGAGCCATGCTGCATAGCTCAGGGTACTATGTACATAGCGTGTGGGACCATAAATACTGCGCCATGTTACATAGGACCAGGGTTGCCAGGTCTTCTGGCTTGAATTACCGTACAAATGTTCAAAAATTACCTGATTTCCACATTTTTACCGTACACCATTACTTCGTATTTGTTAAACCTAAATACTTGAGTTTTTGATAGAACATTCATTTTCTCCATGAATATGATTCTTTTATTCGTTAATCATAATATAGTTTTATTAGGGGCCATGTTTGTCATTTTGCAACTTGTGAGCAAGAAGGAAATAGGACGCGGCTACAAAAATAGTCTAGCTTCTCGGTCGAAATACAAAAACAAAATAATGATTGAGAGAGAAAAGGTGGGTTTTCAGTCAAAAACTAGAATTTATTCTAGGAACTATTTTATAACTAACAAAATTTCTTAACATTTTTTTCTTATACGAAAAACATAAATTGATTCACGCACTTTTTTCCTTCCATGCAAGTACAATAAGCTGTGTGTACATAATAGGCAAGTACCTACCTATTTGTAAATGTCTTGATTACATTTTTTGTACATACTTTCTGGAGGGTTAATTTCATACAAGTGGATTCACTGAAACATTCTGACGTTAATATTGTTAATATTCATTTCATTCCTATTTTTAATTTTGATCAAATTAAGTTTCGGAAAAATCATTCCACAATCAGCGTTTGAATGAGGCAAACAAAGAAAATCTAACAGGACAGGACAGCAAATTCTTGTTTTCCAGCTTCATCTATAAATTTTACCTAAATTATAATAAAAGCGACAAATTTCATCGTCAATCGGCAATCGTGGAAAAATTGGAAGCTTTCTCCACTTATCATCTAAGTCTTGAATATCTATTCCTTTACATGTTCTGGGACAAAAACTGCATAAGGATTTTAAGGAGGGGTATTTGTCTGTTTTTGAAACGTCTACTGCCAGCTTCGGCTTTAAAATATGCATTCCAGCCAAGAGTGGGTTCCAAAAACCACATTGCTTTTTAATTTCTACGCAAGCAATCTTATCAAATTGGGTGCAATTCCGGATAAAACCTTGATTCTCCTGTTCGAAGTCGGCTACTAAATTTTGATATTTAATATGCCACAAATACTGTTTCACACAAGAAGGAAAATAAATTTTGGCTAAGTGGAGAAATTTTTCGTTCATAGAATGATCTATATCTTCAACTTTGACGGAGTTAGTAAAAGTTGAAAATAATCAGCACTATATCTTTGTAAATCAGCACTATATCTCTGTTGAAACCCGTGAAGATCATATACAATTTTTCGGAGAATAAGCTGACGGAATGTTTCCGTTACAGCTGTTAGCAAAGTTAGGCACGATTATTGAATGTGATCATGGTTCCCTTCTTGTCTATAAATCAGCATAGACAACGTATATCATCTCTAAAGCTTATCAAAGCAGAGCATATTGAAACGGGAAACTCGATCGTTTTGCGGAATCAGCCTCCGAAAGCAGAATCAAATTGGAATTGTTTTTGCGGGATGATTAAAATTGAACAACTTTTTATTTACATTAAAAATTTTAATCTACATTGTAAATTCTATTGTGACAAAGTGGTTTCGAAAGTATGCACGATTTTTGGCAAATTCTAAAATGCTAAGGGTGCATCTGCACGAAGTTTACGAAACTGCAAGTGCATAAAATTTTCGAAATAAATTTATGGAGTTGTTGAAAAATTATTTGGATGAATTTTAAAGAAGATCAGGTAACAGAAGTTGACACAAACATACATAAAATCAGCCATTTATTGAAAAAGTCAAAATTACCGTACGGTAATAGTTCATTACCTTTAACCGTACGGTGCTTGAAATTACTGTACAAATACGGTAATTACCGTACACCTGGCAACCCTGCATAGGACCACGCGCTATGTAGATTGTGACATTATGGCGCGGGGCGCCATATTGAATAGCTCAGAGTACTATGTACATAGCGTATGCGGCCATAAATAATGCGCTATGTTACATGGCTCTGGGCACCATGTGAATTTTTTTCAGTGCAGTAATAAGCACTCTAGCATTTGCAGCTCCAACTCCCGAATAACGACTCCGACTCCAAACTGACGACTCCGACTCCGTATTTCTACTATAAACATTCGTAGCTCTAATATATCGTTACAGCAAGAAGGTTAAAATCGTTTTTGTCTTACAATTAGATCACATTTTCCTACTAGTTTGTTTTCTTTAGTAACATTAAATTATAAACTCTACGCTATATTGTCAAAGATATCTCTCTATTAATAAAAAAAGTTTTGGAAATTTGGTCGGATTATATTTTTATTTTAGAATGTCGTACGGAAGAGAAAATTATAAAGAACATCGTTTTTGAGGAAGCGTTATGAGAAGGAAAGGAAAATGAGGCCCGCAGAACATGATCATCCATTTTTTTGTTAAACGACGTTGAAATATTTGTCGAGGTTTGGATGAAACGTTTTCTACAGATCCAAGTAAACAAAAAAATTGATCTCTGCGACTGTGAAATTTTATTGATTTTCGCACGGCTTTAGTACATACGTCCAGTAAAATGTACAATTTAAAATCGTAAATGGTCTGGGGGTTGGTGAGCGAAGCGAGCAGGGGGCGAAACCCCCTAGTTTATTTTAAAATAGAAAATATTTCTATTACATTTCACACTAATATAAAAACACAGAAACCACTTAATTCGAGTTAGTTCTTAAAAATAATATTGCTTCAATCAGATCTCACTTCATCGCTCCTCTTAAATCCGATTTCATATTCTAAGGGCAAAAGACAAGCGTTCCATAGATACTTGAGTCGGGAGCAATACCGTAACGAGCAACGCTGCATTTTGGACGATTTAGGGATACTTCGTTATGGTATCTTCTACTTCTAAAGCTGAACTTTGGTCAAACTTCTCAACATCATTCAGTGCTCTATAAAAATCCAATCTGAAAGCTTCTAGTTGCGATGAATTTCCTTCTTCGCTACTTTTTCCAAACTTAAGCGCTCGTTCTTGTTCGTCAAGATATTTTTCGAATTCATCTGCACCATCAACTTCAGTACTTGGTGGAAGTGATGACTGAATGGTTCCCTGCTGTGGTCTAGCCATGGCTTCACTTTCCGTATGCAATCCTTTCATGTGAATAGCTAATTCGCATAACGTAATTTTACCTAGCGCTTGTTGATCTTCTGTCAGGGTAACTGGACTGAAGGATCTACATATATAGTAGCTAAAAAGACTTCATTATCTAAGACACAAATTTTTCTACGAAGAAGTGAATTTTTGAATGCATCGACCAAGTTTCCATTCATTTTTGAAAGGCCGAAGATAAGACTTTTCTATTTTTTTTTAAAAAAGGTGTAAGGTCATCTGTTTGAAATTCTTTCGTCATTATATGAGGTTGATATAGCAACTCTAGAAGTTTTTTTTAGCTTCTTCCCAATCCAGTTGAAAATTGAAAAATCTTCCACAAATTTTTTTGGCTTGGTGATGAATTTCAGAGTCGGAGTCGGCTGATGAAAATTAGCTTTTTTTAAAAACTCCAACTCTACTTAAAATTGTGCGACTCGTCGACTCCGACTCCACAGCCCTGGTTTCCATCGACATCTTCTTACCTCAGGCTGATTGATTCACACAGTCTTTTTTATCATACCCAGCAACATACCAAATAGTTTCACTTCGTGTGTGCATATTTTGTCAGCTCTTCAACTTTATTTACCTTCACTTTGCAATCGTCCTCCTCAATCTCGTTTCGTTTTTCACTTTTTTTTCATTTCACCTATTGCCAGGACACGCAACAGATGTGGTAAATATTTTCCGTTTCGATGGTTTTCGAGTTTTGCTTTTCGTTAATCTCACCACATCTATGGCATTTCTTCTTGCCATCACAAGTCTTCCAAGCTATACAGGATTCACAAAAGACACGGGCCGTCTTTGTGGAAACTAAGCCTAGAAAATTACAAAATCTTGTACGAAGTCTCGTCTCTGTCGTCGTCAAAAGGATATCAGTATAGAGAAGAAACGGAAATCTTTTATTCACCTGTTAGTCTATGAGCCGTCTAATAGGATAATTTAAAGCTTAGACCATAATAGACTTTCTATTAGTCCCTGGTATTGGTTGGATTTAGGCATATAATTTGCCATAAGGAATGGTTTACCGTTTGAAGGATATCGAGCTGGGATGAAAGAATCATCGGAAACGTCGAATGCACGGATCATTACTTCTAATTAGGTTTTATATGTACTTTTCGCGTTGTCTGCTAATAGCTTAGTTGAAATGGCACAGAAAATTTTACGACAAACAGTTTGGCGAGCTTGTTTATGGGTTACAGGTGGGCAGAGACGTCCAACGAATACAAGCTTCAATTATATAGCAAGACGTCGCTGAGAATTTAATCATTGGCCAATTGAATTATTTGAACTGTGCGATTTATTCGAAGAAGAGTTGATGGAGCATAGTCTTGAAAAGGTATTTACCTTTATTACCAAGAATAGAACCTGAACTAGAACTGCATTGATTGAGATAACTTTTGGAGTAGTAGTATTTGCAGAAAATAAATGATAGTGATTGAAAGTATTGATGCTTCCTTAGTGACTGAAAGTATTCATTATTCAATCTATCAAGAACTTGGCATAATCCAATTCGGAACACTAGTTGCAAAATGTAGGTAAGTAACTGTATTTTATTTGTTGATAATTATTTTTTTGCGTTTAAGTTTCTATTAGCTTACCAACGCAGCAATTTACCCACCTCTCTCAGCTCTCCAAAATCTGCACATCGAAATTTCAGTTGCTCTCAATCAGCCCTGTAACAAAAGCAGCGACAAGTAATCTTCAACACCATTAAAGTGACTTATGATCGAAATTTTCATAGTCATCGCCCTGGTAAAGTATTTACTGCTATTTCGAAACAATAGTGGCCGTGGAAACCAGACAGAAGCTTATTCGCCAACATTGTGTCACGGTCCTTTTAAATAAGTATTTCTATACAAGATTTCATTCTATGCTTTTCAGTTCGACTTTCAAGCGATTCGATTGTTTTCCAGTAACGTAACGACTGGTACGAAAATCATTTCACATTCAGGTTTTTTTTTATTGTTAGCCATTCCATTTTTCACCTTTTATGATGCAGCTTTACGAGAGATGACATTTATTGTGGGCGAAAAGGATTTAATTGTGGCTGGTGAAAACGAAGAAATGAAATTCGAGTAAAACAGAGCAGCAGATGCCAGATATTTATCGTAATAGGTATTAAATTCTTGCTACTATCGAGTGAATAGCATTGATTGTTTTGAAAGAGAACTATTAAAGGGAACATTCTGGGAAAATATGAGGGAAAGCAAATTTTTCTAATAGATTATTGCTTCGATTTTTTAAAACACCTGTGAAAAGTGGAAAATGGTTACGGTAAGAACGCTTCAATTTGGTGAAGTTTTCGATGAGTGTCGCATAGAAAAAAGAGAGATTTGATAGCATATTTGAAAATAACAAAAAATTATTTTGCAAATGCTTGAATTGTTTCAAACGTTCATGAATCCTGTTGAGCCTGGGCCACCTTCATTCAAAGCAACGCTTACTATCGTAACTTACACACTTCATGCCAAATTTTTTTTCATTTTCTCTTGTTATGTTCCGATTGACAAGAGATAATTGGTCTTGTGGTTTGATCAAATAGATAATTGTTGTATCACAGATAACATTTTTATGGTTTTATCCATCCTTCTCAAGCATTTAATAAACGGATCGTTTTTTGTTTTTTCTTCTCCTCAAAATAAGCCGAGATATGGAGCAACGTGTTAATTTCAAGCTTTATGGGAAATTTGATAAAAATACTAAGCTAATTTTCGATTAACTAAGGCTTGAATGTCTCATAAAACATTTTTAAGTGGTGCAAGGGAGGCAGAGAAGTGATTTAAAACAGTGGGTACCACAGTCGTTTCGCCCGCAACACCAAAAAATTATGCTTACATTACAAAAGTGGATGACTTTAGCCGTCAAAATCGTCACTTACTTGAGCACTCGAGTAAATGCTAATGCGGCACCTAGACGGTCAATATTATTGCACAATATGTAGTATTGCACAATAATATTGATCGTCTATGGATCATATTGAAAGATTGTGCAATATATTGGGTGAATCAAGAAGGTTTTGAATTTTACTGTGCAATGTGGAATATATTGCATCGTCTGTGGTCAGTATTGCACAATATTAACTCAGTTATTTATCATCGTTCGTGGTCGTTGATACATGTTAGCTCTGAAAAATCAAACGACAACTAAATATTGCCCAAAAATATTGATCGTCTGGGGAACTCAACAATAATATTATGCAATATATTTTCAAAATAATATTGACACTATAGCTTGAGCCGTTATTTACTCTTTCCCCATTTTTAAGCTATTTGAGAAGACCTTCTTACACTTCCTGTCCTATCACCATGGTCAAAAAAGAATTTTCTGGCACTGTTTGGAAGGTGCTTGTGATTTGGAGCGCTCCCCTAAGCGAAACGCCTGCCATTTTCGCTCGGTACTCTTCAAATATCAAGTTGCTTAAACGCATATTCCTGCACCATTCAATAGCATTAAATAAATCACCAGCATAAGGAATTTGCGTTCACTTGCGCGAGGACCGCTTACGGTACTCAAAGAGACCACAGTTCTTAACGCCCCTTCACATGCTCTTCCGATAAGTCAGCTTCGAATCATTACTCCAAGTTACTTAACCGGTTTTCTAATCTCGACTACTTTGAAACTGTATCAGCTCTTACTTAAGCTGGCACAACATAGGCGAAAATATTTGGTGTATAAAGTAGGCTAATCTTTGCAAAACAAAGTTTTTCAGCTAATAACAACAAATAAACAATTACTATTTAACTCAAAAGTAATCAAATTGTTTTACTGATTACAGTTATTTTTGGATATTCAGTAGATTCCTCTAGCACCAACCGCCGTGGATAAAACAACTGGTTTCTCCCTTTTTGCCAGCATGGCCTCACAATTTCGGACTCCGTTTCCTCTAGCACGACAATCTCTTTCTCTCAGTTTGACAATGTCTGGAGACCATGATTTGATATCGACCCTTCAACACTCTTCCTGACCTGATTAAGTTTGAGTTGACCAAGATGCGGGTTTCGGAGCAGGTACTGTGTAATAAGCATAATCTGCCAAGAAAAACCTCTTTATTACCCTTCACTCATCGTTGATGTTGATCTTAAGTTTCAGTTACGTAAAAAACACTCTTCCATCCCACCATACAATTAGGGCATTAGTCCCGAGATTGAAATGGATGTCCCGAAAATTCGGGATTAGAATTGCCGGGATCCCGAGATAGTCCCGAGATTTCGGGATTTTAAAAAATAACTATATTTAGAGAATTTAAACAGATATATTGGCTTATTTGTACTCAATCAAAACTTTGTTTCAAATATATATGCATAAAACCGAAAGTTAAGTTCATTATAATGTAAAATTTTCGAACATATGTACATGGGTGCTAGCAAGTAAAACGTTAATCTATAATTGCATCTAATTTAATCTTATGGTCTAATTTCTTTTTATCTTCTTGTCCAATAATTTTTCCTTAGTTGGTCTGATGGTTAATTATAAAATTAGTTAAAAACGAATTGAAATTTAACCAGCATATTTCCATATCATTTAAATATCAATTACAAAATAATATGGTTTTTCAATGAAACAAGTGATGAGTAATAATATCGATTTGTTCAAACTGCTGATTCGTTTTGAAAGTATGCTCTTCATAAACATAATTCGTCAAGAGTTTCAAAATTTAAACTAGACTGATTTTGCTGCACATATATCCAGCTGCTAAAAATATATTTCGGGCTCTACACTTTTTGGTGGGATATTAAGCATGTAATCATAAGCTAGTTGTAATAATGAGCCCTTAGTGCCTCCGTTTTCATAAAACGATATTTCTTGTGGTATTAAGTTCTGGGTTGTTTGCTCATTTCGTACTGATGAAACTTTTCTAATTCTCAAAATGTGTTCATAAATAAAACTCCGTTTTCTTTTACTTCACTATATTAAATCAATTTAAATCATAAAATTAAATACACCTTCAAAATCCTCCAAATGATCCCGTGACAATCCTCAATCTAGTCTACATCGCACCGCGTTCGATCTTGATCTGCCTGGTCTTCTTTGTTTCTTCTCGCGTCGGTACTAAGTTGGCCGCATGTCCGAACAGGCCGCATTAAAAGTTGCTTCAGCTACTTTTTACCTAGCTGTCGCGTTGGGACTACTTGAATTGCTGTCTTCTGCCAAAGAGTAAATATTCCCCAACAAAATGGGTTGAATTTTATCAATCCCGAAATCTCGGGAGTCCCGATAAAATATTCGGAATCCCGAAAATGTCCAATGGGTCGGGATCCCGAAATGTCGGGTATGCATGCTCTACTTACAATACATGTTTTTCGAACATTAATAAAAAGACTAAGATACGGATCTTTAAATATTTTGTGCATTACAATCTAAAGCTAAAGAAGTAATCAGGCAAACAAAGTAGGATTACTATTTAAGCATCGAAACTTCAATCTGCTCTAATCAACAAAAACCCTTTGGATCCTACACCCGTTGCTTGAAATATAGTTCCTCTATTTCTGATTTCAAGCATCCTGATGATACAGCTGCGGCAACTCCAGAGGCTATTTGCAACCTTTTTCTCCTGCTCTTTTAAAAATACATCAACAATTGTGCATCCTCAACATTTTTCTCTTACTTCACCTACCCTGTCTCTGATTAGTACAAATCCATTGGAAGTTGAATATGTAATGCGGGACCTAGTTTCAAATGATAATTTTGGCCCTGACGTTATCCCAATACTGTACTGAAATCACTTTCTTCTTCCCCCTGTGTTTCGTTACCTATAATTTTCAATACAATTTCCTCCCTATAATTTTAATTTTTTCATCGTGGAAAGCTGCCCATATTTTTCCTGTTAGTCCCTGTGTTTCCCTGTTTCCAACTATCGTCTTATTTCGCTTCTTTGCTGTTTCACCAAACTTTTCGAATGTCTCATCTTTAACAGAATGTATCTTTTCTCTAACTTTTTCTTGTCTACGAGCAGCATGGTTTTATTAACGGCCGCTCCGCAACAACTAACCGTATGGTGTTTTCAAATCATGACGTATCAGCCTTAGATTTCCAGCTTCAAGTTGATGGAATATATATACGGACTTTTCGAAGGCTTTAGACTCCGTGAACAACACATTGTTTCTCAGAAAACTTGAAGGTTTCAGAATTTTCAATTACCTTCTCACCTGGTATTCTTCCTATGTTTGTAGCTGTCCCTTTAAAGTCACTGTTAACGGCTCTTTTTCTTCTCCTTTCATTTCGGCTTCTCAAGTTCCTCAAAGTTGTATTCTCGGTCCCTTACTTTTTATTCTATCATCAATTAGTTTCTGGAGTTGGAGTACGTTTTGAAGCACGTTGTATTCATTATTTTTTAGCATTAACGTCTAATTACTTTTTTTGTTTTTTTTAAATTTGTTTGTTTTTTTCTTATTCTTATTCATCGTAATGTTAAATTCTTTTATTTGCTGAAATCTTAAATGTTTTTGTAGCAAAATGAATGAAATATCAAAATAAATAAATAAATAGGCACATTTTTTTGCATCACAAGGTACAAGAAGCCATTGTATGCAACATTTGGTATCTTGTGTTACTCCAGCTTGAATATTTTTGGGGCACAGTGTCCTTTATTTTTCAAATAATCTCGGACCAAGGCTAACAAATAATCTTCGAACCTTAAGAGCTCGCATACAAAGAGAGCGTTAGCTCTCATGGGTTGATTGGGGCCCATGCTACTAGGCCTACTGGATCGTAGTTTTTTTTCAGCAGATAAAATCCAATTACAGGAATGGTAGTAAAAATATGAAGAAAAAAACAACTCTAGTGCTTAAAAACATTTTGATTTAATGTGCGGAACTTGCTCCATATTAAAACCAACTTGTATTGAAGGTCATGTACCAAGAATTTTAAAATTTAGGAAAATAAAGCATCCGTTTCCTATTTTTATAACAGGATGATTGGAGATTCGACGGCAACACAAACTGATGCAGCTAGTAGAAAAATAACGAGAATGATCTGTACTGGCAACACTTTACAAGCACTGCAACCAAAATTTGTCACAACTGCTTCAATTGAAGGTCAACACACTCTTTGAATTTTGAATAGCAGATCTTCTTGTTAACTGAACAACAAATCCTCTTTTTTGAACGCTTATCCTTTTCTTTTTTTATATAATCCATTGATTTGACAGTTCTGACTTCAAAAATTCATGCTTTACAATATTTTTTTTGATTTGTGACGCATACGCTCTGATCTAAATACCGCTCTGATCTAAATACCATATAGCAGTACCTTAAAGCTACAGTTTTCGTAGCTGATCTCATTTTGGAATTGCATCCCCAAAAATACTGGTGACCAATAGAATAAATCCACATTTAAAATCAGTGGGGAAAATCATTTCTCGTTGAAATTGTTTAACAATGGAATAGTATTGAAAATTATAATAATATTGAAAAAACCAATGCAGGGGCGAATAGCAAATAAATGAATGAATTAACAACTAAAGGGAGAAACAGCTAACGAACAAAAAATTACTCGCATTTAAAAGTACAGAAAAACCATAATTTTCAATATATATATAATAAATTTTATGGTAACATGTAAAATATTTTATAAAAACAGTGGCAGACCTATACAGACTTTTAATAATTTTTTGCAGGTTTATTCGAAAATAGTTGGGTACTAGAGCCTTCTCCTAAATGCAGATCTATTTTTTGATTCGTCGCACTTTCCAACAATATTTATTGATACGCTTCTATAGCAAGCTAGGCATAAATCAAAATGCCTTCAAGTCAAATCTAAGACCCCTCACATCAACAACAAACGTTTTAAAATATCTGTTTGACTTTGAGTTTATACTTGTGTCAATAACACCTACATGACCTAGAAACTAGTGTGTTCATACAACGTAACCAATTTGCAACGGTGGAAACGATTCCTTCAGAAAAGTCTTCTTCTTTTTACATATCACTGACAACCCTTCAAAGAAAAAAATCCTGATGCAGCCTGTAATTGTTACCTTTTCAACCTTCTCAGATCCTTTCAGATCCAAAACGATAGGTCTTTTTGCGGATTAGGTTTCATTCAATCGCTTGCCTACGTATTTGAGTTGCTCGTCTCATCTTGCCACGGCACAAAGTCTCTAGGTGTGTCACACTTAATTTGTGTAACGACCTTTCGAGCCCAAAACTTGTACACATTTCTGGTATTCGTATCATGCGTGACTAAATTAGGTGCGAGTTGTTGTCACTTTCGAATCCGTTTATGCATGACGAGCGTGAAAATTTCACACCTGGATAGCTAAATGGTATTCTTTTTCGAAATCGATCGACTTGGATGTGGTGAATGGCTTTGTGGAATCAATATCAGGGATGCTGTGCAAAAAAAAATTTTGTCCCAAAGGAAAATTGCATAAGTTTCAGAGGGATCTGATAATTGGTGAGATTGGAAAATTTACAGCGTTGTTGATTTGAAAAAGTTTAAGATCTAACTGTGAGAGGATGTCCTGCTTTCTCTCATAAACAGATAATCCCTAATAGAACGCGTATTTAAGCTCAACACGAATTCAAAACAGCAGTCAAACATCCCCACGAAATACACATCTATCTTGAAAAGTTTAACAGCTGCGAACTTACAATGACCCTCTGATTGTATTATAATTCGGTAATAAGTCCTAGTATCCATCAAGAGCATATTTATTTGACAACTACCCTACAACCCACCTAAAATCGTAATATGGCAGGCTAACATTTACGTACTATAACCCCAAGGAGAAATCCAAACTCGCAAAAAATCATTTTCATTTCGGTATTTATGCCTGGTGCAAAAGATGCCGAAGAGGTCTAAAAAACGGATACAGAGTTGTCCGAGAAGAATAGAAAAACATAATTTAAGTACAATTTCTTGTATTATTATTTGGAGTACTGTTTTCGGGGTGTGCGAAAACGAAAAGATTTTATGACTTAGATATTGCGAAGTTAGTGTTGCCGGTTAGTACGAGGGAGCGAAATGATGTAAAAAGTCAAGTACATTCAGCTCATCGTACTCAAAAGATTAGCATTCTTGTAGTCGAGAAAGTTGGAGGAATATCAACTGAATTTCGAAAGCGTGCTAACCTTCGAAGGAATAACATTCAGATGATTTCTCTTTAAGATTTACATTGCAAGCCAAGTTATGCTGATTAAATTAAAAAAAAAACTCTAGCGCACCTGAACCGCTAGAAACACTAATGTTTGAAGAACAGTAGAAGAATCGTGCAGATTTTGAGTGCATATTCTACCACGCTAGCTGCTTATTACAGCCAAACTAATTCAAACGCCAGGTTTTACTTTGGTCTTATAACTCATATGGTGGAAAGGTTTCAGATATTACCAGTGGCATGAATTTCAAAGTTTATGAGAGCAACACTTGTTAATTATATTCGCTCTCAGTTGCTTATTTCACAAACATTTTCAAAGCAGCATCTCATATAACATCAATGAAGAAGCACTGTAACTGAAGTTGGTGTTTGGGGCTGCGATCCGAAAAATTTGCAGAACTTTGGGAATTGAAACATTGGTTATTTATTTTCATTGTAAATGTTCCCGGTATGAATACTAACTGTAAGCATTTATTGATACATAAGTAGCACAACCGACTCGTGTTGGCAACCTTTTGCCAGTATCAAAGCCAATAATATATTACATCTGCTCCCCCTGGTATATTACATTCGAAGTTATAGGAGTATAAAGAATTTTAGGGTTACCTGCAGCAAGTTTTTTCAAATAATCGAAAACTTAATATTTCCTGTTTATTGTCACTACAATATCATTACCATTTGAAAATTCTACGATAAAACCGCTTAGTAAAGATATTGCAATTAAACACAAAACCAACAATAGCTGGCAACCCTATCGTGGCTTTTCAACAATATTTGGCCTGAATAATGTCTATAATAGGTTCCATTAATAGTATGAAATTCGTATTGATTTCATGACTGCACTGGAAGTTATAGGGCAAAAAGTTTTATTTTCCTGAGTGAATTTTCAAAACCAAAAACACAACAATTACCATAGCTGGCAGCACCAACCGAATTTTTCAACCAAATTCATATCAAACAAAGTTTAGAGTAAGGTTCAGCTATTGTGTCAATTTCATGAAAATCGGGTTACTTATTCACATTTCATAGGGCAAAAAGCAGTTTTTTTTCTATGTAATTTTTCAAGATGGCACCACTGGCACAGAGTTGCCCACAATTCAAAATCGCTTCTATCAGACCTGGTTCTACTTAAGTCCAATGCATTTCAGTTGTACCTGATTATTGGTTCGTGAGTTCCCGTGAACAGCAGTTTTTGATGCTAAAAATATAGGTTAACTGGGAAAGGGTTACCGTTCTTGTCCGACATGAAATTTCCAATGTTTTACTTTGAAAGTGTAGATTAAGCATAAGATTTGTATACAGATTGGTTTTATTGTAAGAAACGAAAATTTTTGAGGATATTCGATGGTTTGAATGTTTTCACTTCCAAATTTTCATTTTTTCAAATTTAAGACACCAAAATTATCATAGCTGGCAGCTCCAACCGAATTTTTCAACAAAATTTCTACCGAACATGGTTTGAAGTAAGGTCCAGCTATTGTGTGAATTTTGTCAAAATCGAACGATTCAATCAGAATTTATAGGGCTAAAAGCAATTATCTTTTTTAGTGATTTTTCAAGATGGCACCACTGGCACAGAATCGCCCACATATCAAAATCACTTCTATCAGACCTGGTCCTATTAAAGACCAATACATTCTGTAAATTTCAATTAATTCCGCTCATTGGATCGTGAGTTTCCGTGAACAGAAGTTTTTGATGCTAAAAATATAGGTAAATTGGGCAAGGGTTACCTGGCGTGCCCGTAATACCATATCTTTTTTTTGGTTATGTTAACAAAGCACACGATTTACATATGAATGGCTTTTTTTTTGAAGAAACGGCATTTTTTCAAGAGAAACGATGATTTGGAGGTGTTCACTTTCAGTGCCTGTCCTAGCTACAGGGTTGCCAGCACGCTCATTAAAAGCTACACAAATCTACAACTAAATAATACCAATATGTTCCAAAAATTTCGTAATGATTGAATAGCTCTGTCAAAAGTTATCGCAATTTAAAAATTTTCAAATTTTCCCGTTCTCTTTTTAGGCACCCAGCGCACACATAGTGTTAAAAAATTCCAAAGCATTATCTGATTCACATGTAAAACACGTTCGAACTTTATTTCGTTAACTTTATTCATGCGAAAATTATTTGTGTACGAAATAATAGGTATATTAAAAATATCACTAAAATGGCCGCCGGCGCCAAAGGGTTAACAATAATTGACATTTAGTGAGACGTGGACCTATTCTGCATATACACCAATGTATCCTGAAAGTTTCAGCTCAATCGGATGGCGCGTTCCCGAGATTATCTCACTGAAATTTTTTGATGATATATATGTATATATATATGGAAATATGAATTTTTGGCCGAATCGATTTTAATACTAATGTTCTTCGAACATTAGTAATAACTTGGCATTTCAACGGCAAAACCAAATATCTAGTTACCTCGAACACGTTCTAGATCGTATTTTCTTTTCTTTCGAGTTGGTAGCACTCTAATTTACAGTGCTATCATAATTCATCCGGAAATTCTTAGATTACTGCTCATAGGCATTATGGACAATATTATTACTTCGAGCATTCATTACGGCAATCTTAAGAAGAAAAGAGCGATACTTCAGATAATATGAGCATTGAATACGGAAGAAAGCCTGGGATAAAAGAGAAATGAAAAGTGAAATTATTACGAAAAGATAATATCCCGGTTTCTGAAAAACGATGATTTGGTCGAAAAATACAACGTACACAGTTCTAAACACAGTACACAAAGCAGCCCGACGTCTATGAGTGCGTTTATGCCGTAGCTAAATTAGTGAGCTCTGCTTATTTAGCAGCGGTATAAACCACTTTTAAATTAGCAGAGCTTGCTATTTTGGCTACGCTACTTTAGCGCTGCTAAAATTTAGCGCGGTTATAAGTGTGAAGTATAAACACTAGAACAGTCATAAATAGGATTTTTAATTTCGAGTAACATTCGCAATCTGGAAGCCTTGGTGCAAGGGTGTTTTTGTTCTTATATTGAGTTCCTTTCAGATATTACGCCATTTTTGCTTTGGTTAATAAGCTGTACGGTGTAAACGCTACTACTATAGCAGCGCCAGTTTGGCAGCGCTATTTTAGCTACGGCATAACCAGGGCCTATGTAGGTTACAGCGACCGCAACGATGTGGCAACAATTTAATAACATCTTTCCACTTTGTTCTTGTTTCAATCTGCTGAAGAATCGACCGGGGTCGCGACGGGGGTGTTTCCTTAAGCCTCCTCTCGACCGCAGTAACTAGACCTTTGTCATGTATCATTGCATCTTGAAGACCTCATCACATTGTGTTAGAAACAACGCGTGGTCGGCTTATGCTATTGAAGTTAACCGACCTGTAAACTAATTCTGTGCACCCTCAGACAGTTGAATCTTCTTCTGGTATTGTTTCCGACAGAAATATCTTCATTACTTCTAGCCATAATCACGAGCACCTTTTCCAAACGATCCGATGACTAAATCGTCGTTTATCTTTCCTGATTTGAAAGCAGAAGAACGGATAATGAGCAGTAATCAGATTTATATGGTTTTTATGAGATTTTATGCGTTTTGAATAATTTTTAGGGCATTCAATCTAAAAATTTAATTTACATCAAGATATAAGAGGCACGAAGAAATTTTAAGTTTCAAGCAGATGTTGCTTGAATAAATACATTAATTGTCTCCCAGTATTGTGTCAGTAAATCGTTTGTAATTAAAGCTGTATAAAAATCGCACCATCTGGCATATGCCTTCAATAATGCAAGTCTTCAGTAGCTCCATCCCATTAAATAAACATTTTAACTACCAAAGTCCGTCTTTTTATCTGCATTAATAAAATTCGAAAAAAAAAGTTTCAACCGTATAATGACTTTATAGCACGTTTTACTTCCTGATTTCACTTCTTTGCAACAACCGTAAAAACTTAGAAGCCGCAGCAACATCCACGAATCTTTGATTAATTTGTCTGGAAAGTTTTTTTGTTTTACAACCACGATGCTTGCGTTCATCCGAACTGTACTTATCGAGAGCAAATAATTTCTCAATAAGGACGCCAAAGCTGTTCCCAATAAAACTCCTGTTCACATTGACCTAAATCTGAACGGATACCCAAACGAAAGCATGTTAGCATGCATGGTCCTGATTCCCGAAACAGCACTTAAAGGACTATAGCCAAGTTTCTTTGCAACCCGGCCCCACACACACGATCGTACTACATACTTGTTCATCGATGAGCATGCTGTACGTGCATCCTCCCCGAAATTAAAGCGGCGGAAAAGTCCGGGAAAAGTTTCATCGTTGGTTTAATCAAGCCCGCAAATCTACATCGAAAGCGATAAAACTTTTACAGCCCTAATCGTTGAGGATAAAAGTTTCCGATGTGGTCGAAGGGGGTAAGTGCACCCGAAGCTACGGTTTAGGGTTAGGCGAACGAAGCGACAACATGTCATTGGGGTGCTGCTGAGGCTAAGGATCATCGGACATATTCGTAGACGCAGCGAACGTGAAACCGGAACGTCGACAACGATAACGGCGATACCGTAAACGAAGCCTGTGAGAATTTTTAAGCTGAAATTAGAAAAGGAATAATCATTCAATTAAAACCCAATCAAGTTGGGAGCCGTTCAACTTTCGGATGAAATTGAAATAAAATGCCAAATGACGACGACAGCGCGGTACTTTTAACCGGAAGTGCAGAGCCCATGAAGGCTCCATTAAACTGGAAGTGTTACTGGCAGCTGAGTGTGCTGCTGGTGGTCCGACGATGTCCTGGATTTGGTTAGGTTTTTTTCGTAATAGTGCTAAGATACGGTCGGCTGCTTGAGCTTGGTCACGTTTTTCGTATTCAAGTGAATCGCTTTGCACAAGATCCGAGGCTAGTCTTTGGAGCCTTGTAGAAATTCAAGTTTAATTGGGACACTTAATGAAAATTGCAAATCGAACCTGTGAATGATTTTGGGTCAATCGATTTTTCAGGATTGTGAAATGAACGGTTTGAATTGCAAAAGGTCTTGGATGAAAATGACCTAGTGATTATGTTGGATGAAAATGTATAATAGGTTAATAATTACGAGTAGTTTATCAAAATTAATTTTGTTAATGCTGATGATCACCAAAAATGTATTGACATTTGAAAGGCAATAAGCCTATGCTCAATATAATGATAAATGAGCTATAATATTGGCTCTATTTGTCATCGCTGTCTGAAACTGAATACTTTAACACTTTTCGTAATAGGGCAGATGAAGAGCCCAGTAATTAATTGGTTATATTTGAATTGATTATATCTGTTTTGCGGACATGTTTTGTGGTGTACAATGTAAAATAACATAGAAAATTAACCAGACATTAAACTATGAAGTTAGCCAAAGCAGCTATTCGAATGAAATATAGTCACGTTTTTTTTGCGTCTCCATCAAGAGCTGGTTAGGATAGCAGCATTGAAAACAACAACAACTGAGACAGGATTATTTCTCACTCAGCTATTCGCTTAGTAATTATTTATTTATTTATTTATTCACCAAGCAAGGTGTACATGTATAGAAGAATAAATAAAATAGTACATGGATAAAATAACGAAACAAAATAAAATAAAATAATATACGAAACAAAATAAAAAACAAAACTATATATGAATACAAGACTAATATATAACGCATAAATAAATTAGTTACAAATAGATAACAAATAAAGTAATAAATAAATGACAAATAACTAAATGAATAACAAATGACAAATAACTAAGTGAATTTAAATTTAAAATAAATATACAATATATATTAGTATGGTAGGGGAAAGGGGGAGACTATGAATTTTAAAAGTTGCTTTAGATATCGTAGGGGAAAAGTTCTCGCTCATGCTATTGAATAGCCTGCAGCACCTATTTATTGGCTCGTTTGCTGCATATGTTGTGTTGTGTTGGTATTCAATAAGCAATCGTCGGGATCTAGTGACTCTCAAGGGCTGATTCAGCACAAACTTTTCTTTCAAGTAGACGACATTAACCACGTCTCTGATGAAATCGAAGCAGAAGCAGGCAGATAACATTAATCTTATCGAAGCAAGCGGCAACCTAATACATTTAAGGCGATATTCGTATGGTGGTAGATTAATGAAATCATAAGGGTTGAAAAGATCTCTCAGAGCGAACAGTAAAAACTGCTTCTGAACAGACTCAAATCTTTGGCTGTGAATTTCGAAAGCCGGGTCCCAGATGGTGCACGCAAATTCAAGAAGAGTATGAACGAGTGAGATATATAAGGATTTAGTAACCCAAAAGTTTCTTAAACTTTTTGGCTCGTCGCTTAATGAAACCAAGTTGTTTAGTTGCTCGGGAAAGCACTCTATCGTAATGTAGATTGAAGCGGAGCTTTTCATCCAGGATGACACCGAGATCTAATATGTTGTCAACCCTGCTGAGTGCCGTGTTGTTGAGGCGGTACGTATAATGAACGCGTGCAGTTTTGCGAGAGAAGCTAATTGCGCGGCATTTGACAATGTTAAGAGGGAGCTTGTTCGCAAAGCACTAATGGTCTAGAGAGCTCAGTTTAGACTGAAAAAAAGGTCGCGTCCGATGCCATGGTAGATTTTGAGGTCGTCCGCATATAGTAAATGAGGAATATCAGATAAAACCTCCGATATGTCAGACATAAAAATATTAAACAGAAAAGGTCCAAGATAACTTCCTTGAGGTACACCGGATTTAACGTCGACTTTCTTAGAAATAAGACCTTGGAATTTCACGAATTGCAAGCGGTCGTGGAGGTAGGACCCAAGCCGCTTTAGTAAAGATCCTGCAATTCCGATTTGTTTCAACTTGGGGATCAAAATGGAGTGATCAACTCGGTCGAATGCTTTGCTAAAGTCTGTATAGACTACGTCAATTTGACCACCTTTCTCCATTCTGCACAAAACATGAGAGCGTCGACCAGAGGAGAAATTTTGCAGTAGATGATTTTTTCAAATAGTTTGGGAATAGCAGATAGAATGGCGATGCTTCTATAATTTTGAATAAAACGTCTATCGCCACTTATATAAATTGGTGTAATATAAGAAGATTTCCAATACGAAGGAAATAGCCCAGAGGAGAGGGAATTATTGAATATAGTATGAAGGGGCGAGATCAGTTGTTTTACACACTTGATCAGAAAATTAGGAGGGAGGAGGTCAGGTCCAGGGCCCTTGTTACTCCATAATGGCAGTAAATATTTCATTCCTCGATTCGAAGAGTCTTTAGTGAGTGTCCAAAGACAATTTCATTGCATTCTACTAATGTCGTATATAAAATAGCATGAACCATTGGTTTTTAACGCAATCGGGACTTCTACAATGAGAGCCCTGCAAGCTGCTTAATAATGAGCACTGATTAAACTTGTGATGAAATCCATAAGCTTTGAAATGCTTAATTTTCGTTTTCAGTAGTGTGAAATCAAGTAAAAGCTTGAGTAGCCCAGTGGGTAGCAGTGGCAAAGCGTCAAAGAAATGAATTCTACTGTGCTAAGAAAAATCATAAGCGCAAGAATGCAATTTTTGGACAAATTTTTTGACGTAGTAAAGCGCATTAAACTCCGTCTTTGTTTCTGAAGCATGTTTATAAACAAATCGCTAAACATTGTTGTCAAATCTCCAAAATGTTGCACTTTTACTTAGTTAAAAAGTCTTAGCTCCATATTTTCTGCGCCAAAAAGGAGAATCTCATGCTTGCAGAACTGTAAATCAACTAATTTTAAACATGATCATGCAAAGTTCGTTAATATCATATTGGCATGTAGTGATTAAAAGATTAACTCCCAGTGTGCCAAATTCGGCATTTCGTTGAGAATTCTTTCGGAAAATTGAAGCGAATTCAGAAAAAAGTTTCGGATTCTCAAACTTATTCGTTACGAATTCTTTAAGACCGGTATATGGAAAACGTTACAAAAACGCCGAAAGAGCTCAAACTTTCCCCTCTTTAGCTCCTGAAAAGCTTTCGTACAATGGTTCATTTTTTTCAAGATTCATTGCGAATTCTTTCGGAATTCGTTCTGAATTTTTTGTGAATTCTTTGCGAATTTTTTACGAATTCTTTACGAATTCTTTGCGAATTCTTTACGAATTCCTTACGAATTTATTTCGAATTCTTTACGAATTCTTTGTGAATTTTTTGAAGATTTTTGTGCAGGTTTCAAATAGTTCTTTGAGAATGCTTCCAATACTTTTTGGATACATTTTAATAACATTTACTGAATAAAATACTTATAATTTTTAATTCCAATAGAAATTTTTTTTTATTTGTTGTTATATTTCATATTATAAATTTTAAATAACAATTTTTTTCGCCCGTTTGCTAAGTTTGTCTTTGCTGCTATAAAAAAACCTTTTTTAAAAAAACCTTCGATCTGGTCCCGTCTTCTTGAAGGAAATTTCCGCACAGCAGCTTCTGCATACAAAATGGAGAAGTTACAAGAGTATAACAAATTTTAATAGCATTACGAACCTTTAAAATAGACACTGTTAATACCTCAAACAACACAACTTCAAAAAAACTTTGTAGGCACTTGCACTTATGCATGAAAAACAGTTGTATGACTAAAGTACTGTTTTAATACTAACTTTACTAGATGAAACATTAACGGCATTAGGTTCGGAATTTGTTGCAAATTCCTATGTATTTCGTAACAAACTCTTATCAAATATCCCTATCACAGATTCGTTCGCACTTTGTTAGGAATTTTTTCGAACTCAGTGAAATTTTCGCAACGAATTCCGATTGATTTTAAATTTGTTTCTTCCCAACTTCAGAAGAGATTCTTAAAAAATATTCAAATGTTTCTCATAAAATAATGAACAGTAATACCCCAGTCAAAAGTTGTATTCATTTCAAGAGCTTTTTATATTTCTATCTCTTTCGCTCACTTTCGGAATAGTGGTAACCAATTCCGAATTCCGAATTTGGCACGCTGGGCTGTTATGAACTAGAATCTCAGTTTTTCCGAGAGTTTGTCATAAGAAAGTTTAAGTAAAGGAAAAAAGTGACTGGAACAATTCATACTGAGAGTGATTTAAGTGTTAGTCAATTTCACGCCGCTATGACTTGATATGTCCCTTTAAACCACTGACACTAAATGTCATGCGGAGGTCAGGCTAAAAATCTGCTTTAGTGGCAGCTGCACACAGCTATTGCCCAAGAACTTTCAATTTCAAAGTTAGCATCGTCTTGCGGTAGGCTCTCTAATTATTTTCTGTGATTAATTTTGATTTACTGAAGCCATTATATTGAAGTGTTGCTTACGAATGTTGATTTTTTTTATATTTGACGGCTGCAATCTTCCAACTCATACAAGTATGCAATATCAGATACATTTATTCAATCTCTGCCTAATTGAAAGACAAAAGGCGCGATTCAATCCTATTTCAATCATAATATTTTTCTTAATGCTGTGTTTTCGCTATCAAAAACAAGCTAATTTATTCATTTTCAATCTTGGTGATGCTAAAAAAAAGCATAAATTACAGGTATTTTATGATTGAAGCTTATTATGAATAAATGCAAAAAAATGTATCAATAAAAAAAGGTTTTGATTCAATATATAAAGATCCACATACAGCGGAAGCGTTCATTTTCACAAGTATCAAATGAAATATTTTTTTGAAATATAGAAAAGAGTGATTTGGTGATGATAAATTTACACGTAAAAGCATCATAACAAAAAATGATCTTTAAAAGATTAACGCGCCCAGTGTGGGTCCAATGCTAAATTCAATCATAATTTTTTTAGGTTCATTGTAAAATGATCATTCTCGTTCATACGGCAATGATAATATGACTTTATCATATGATAATATGACTTTACCATAAGCCTCAAGGAAACCAATAGAAGATTGGGAACGGTTTATTAGTATTGAAAACATTGAAATTCTCAAAAAAAAATTCTCGAGAAAATATTAATGTTCTCTATTTTAACTCGAATATAAGAAGAATAAAAATAAACATAGTATATAATAAATCATAAAGGAGTATGACATGTTAGAAAGGAGTATGATGTAAGATTAAAGTTGAAAGGAAGGAGTAAAATTTGTATAGAACAGCATCAGCCTTCTGAAGAAATGATATTAGATTTCCTTTAAATTAAACCGGAGAATGAAACGGGTTTGAACCTTAGTATGATGACACATGGTTAATTCCGTAGGTTGGTAAAAATCGGGATGCTCATACGGAGAAAAGGAGGTAGTCAGACAAGTGAAGAATATGGAAAGATTAGTCGGGATTTTGAAGTCACCACAAAAAAGTACGGATGCGCGTAGAGATTCCGCGTAGAGACATTCGTAGACCAGTAACGGTCAAGGTATATAAATTGACGAGACAAGCAACGCTGGCGATAGGGGATGAGAACAAAATATGAACAAATATGAACAAACATACATTCAAGAGGAGAAGAGGGAACGAAGTCATCGTACAGTGTTCCATTTAGAGGCTTATTGGCCATTGGATTCTAGCCGAGTTTTGCCCAAACATAAATCGAAACTTGGTCTGTAGTCGTTTTGTAAGAGAACCATCGGTAAGCATGAAACTTGTGAACTAAAACATGATTTAAAAATCTCGAAACCACCTAAAAGATTAAACTCATCTTTATAAGCATCATAACATATTACACATCCATTACTTTGAAAAATTTCACATTTTCAACTCGAGCAAACTTAAGCTCATTTGCCTCCTCCTAACTCAAGGACTTTCATCTCATTATGCTCATATGCATTTATAGCGCGTCATCAGACCGAAAACAAAACACAACAATGAAAAAATCAACCTAATGTCCTCCAAGTGCAGAATTCTTTCAGTCTCGACTGGGACAAACAAAATGAAACAAAATAAAAACAAGTTCGGCCCTCTCGTATGTGCTTGTTTTGGCCACTGTGACTTTCAACAGTCCTCTACTCATACTGAACAAGTGTAGAAAGCGCTACGTTTGCATGTTTTTAGGACGCTGTTGCCACTGTTTTCTCCTGTACCTCCTCTTTCTATTGTTGATCCTGGTTGACATTAAAACGCTGAAAAGGATACTAGCGTCGAGAAAAATTATTTGAGTCTTCACTATTGTTTGCGGAATTTTGTTTGGTTGTTTTTTTATTTTTTATTCGTGGAGGACACTGGGTCCTGGCTGCATGCATTGAAGCTTTGCAAAGCTTAGTGTATGGGTTGGCCAGGCGTCTGTGAAGAACAAGGTTAACCGAAATATGGTGCTTGAAACGATTATACAAATGAAGGACCCATTTGAGAATGTATTTTTATTTTGTTTTTAGACATTGTGAAAAATGCCATGTCCTAGAAAATGTGGTTGTGGTTTGTTTGCATTTTTGTTGAGGATTTTGTGATTTTGCTGCGGTGTTGCTGCAGGCGATCAACATTATGGAGTGAAAGTAGTGAAATGCATGCATATTTACGGGAAGATATTTCGTATGCGGATGAACGCAGCAATGCATACGCATATGCATGTATATAGTAGGAAAAATTGGTTTCGAAATCTGGTTTAGATTTTCCAGAAAATAGAAAAACTTTGCTCAAACTGAACTAAAGAAGAGAATGAGATCAGTAGGACCTTAAGGCAGATGGCATTGATTTGTTTTTGATTTTCCATAGGATGTTGATGTTTTTTTAGTCATCCAACAATAAAAGATTTTCTAGCAAACGTTACAAACGATTTTTTAGTAAATTACAAACCAATTTTTTTCCAATAGAAAAAACAGGTACTACCAAAAATCGAATGCTGATTCTGAAGCTCATTAGCTCCCATTTTGAATAGTGTTGGGCTAAAATACCACTTACAAACTACAAATCATTTTTCAATCACATTAAAATACCCAAACCCAGACACTTGGCCTTTTCAAGTTTTTCACTTGCGTTCGATGGAAAAGGATCAGATCCGTGACGATGCATTTGATTTGTTTCCGCACTTATGATAAGAGCCTCTTCATTGCCTACATTCGTTTGCACATACTATAAGCAGTTGTGCAGATGTACACGCATCCCTATTGAAAACATTAAAAATAAATTGTATTTATTTCATTCGTATAGATCGTTAATCTGCCTCTGGCATCTATTATGGCAGTATAAAATCAAAAACTCAACTATCACTGGCTACGGCTGCTCAAAAATATCAAATACGACTCTAATTCGACCCCTAATTGACATTGTAATCGATGTAATTTATTGCAGCGATTTGATATGGTGGAATTCAAAATATCCGATTCGCAGGGTA
Source organism: Nemotelus pantherinus (assembly GCA_963978885.1). Taxonomy (NCBI): domain Eukaryota; kingdom Metazoa; phylum Arthropoda; class Insecta; order Diptera; family Stratiomyidae; genus Nemotelus; species Nemotelus pantherinus. The sequence continues at coordinate 24,247,530 of OZ022264.1, read as the reverse complement.
CTATGAAATTAAATAGGATGAATTTGTTAAAAGTGTTAATTTGGTAAATTTGTTAATTTGCATTTGTTGAAAATGAAAAGTTTGGTGGTGCTGAATTTATTTGTTTTTACTTTGAAATTAGTTATGTTGAATTGGTTTAAATAACAAGACTCAGATTTAGTTTTCAATTTTTAGTCACAAATCAGCGAATCCAGATAGCTCCAGGACACAATCTAAGGTTATAATACACCGTCTATTGTATTATGTTGCACCGTTTGGACAATACATACACATCCAGCTTCAGAAAATTTAGCCTTATGGTAAATGAATTCAATTTTTTCCTGTTATCGATCACTTGACAGCGTTGAATGAGTTTTGTAGTTATGTGTCTCAGGTCTTATAAAACTGCAAATACTACTTGATCTGCGATAATGCCTTGACATGATGATGATTTGACATAATGACAACTGGCTGATTGTTTATTAGATGGAAAGATCATCTTGATTTTAGTTAAATTTCATCGAACGCTTTGGAAGAGGAGAACGAATTTCCATAATGTTTTTTCAACGATTTTACAGAGCTATTGGGCTAAAGGTTCCAGGAATGAGTCCCAAATTATGGAAATATAAACACTATTATCATTTCAAGTATTATTGAATCTAATTCCCCAGATTTGATTTTGGATAATTTAACAACACGACAAAACTTTCAAAAATATTGCCACCGCAATCCGCGAAAACGTGGTCTCCGACTAGAACTAAAGGAGGGTTCTTCCGGGTGGCCTTCACTCAAGAGGAACGCGGTGGGTTGGGCGCCACTCGTTTCGTCATCAGAATCTACCACGTCATCGTCACCCCTGGCGGCGGGCTCACCAAATTGAGAAACTCTTATTAACCTGTTCACCGGATGTAAATTACAAAATGGTCCACTTTATTATTCATGCTTATTCTAACCCAAAGTTTCGACCATTCATGGTAGAATCACTTATTCTATGTATCTCCCACAGATCTTCAAAATAAACTTAGCCTAAGGCTAACACTAGCTAACCTGGTTTTCATCGCTACACAATCAATCTAACGCTGGAGCCCTTCTTGTGAGAATTCACTCGAGTACTACTCCTTTTGGTGTTCCTGGCAAGGATTATACGCTCGAGATAAGGGGAGCAAAAAAACGCGCTTACTATTGTTCTCCCGAAAACCGAAAGCTGACACTTTTGGTTGTCAATTTTCAGGAAATGCAATGAGAGAGTTTTCGTACTTTTCATGAATTTCCCTCACCACATGATTCAGGAAAATTCAGTGACTGAAAGTACGCGAACAGACCTATTATTAATAGTTGCGCAACAATCGATGCTTAGGTCGGGTGTGTTTATAGTGATATAGTCCACGACCGATTTTAGGTCAGGTGCTTGAAATCGTGGACAGACCGCTTGGGTCGGGTACTGCGTGTTTGGTACTTCTAGAGGATATGAACGTGGATACGCAATTTTTTCTATGAGGTTTAGTTGCCGAGTAATACGCGTACTAGTAGCCCGTTCACACTGAAGCTAAATCAGGCGATTTCGATCAGCTGATCGCTTTAGAGCTAAATCGACCACAAATCTACATTTGTCTCGGCTGTTGACAGCCGAAAGCTAATTTAGAATTAATCCAGTATAAGGGGCATTTCACGTGAAGCGGACAACGTTCAAATTGTGCACAATGGTACTTCTAGAGGATACGAACGTGGATGTGCAATTTTTTTTTTTCTATGAGGTTTAGTTGCCGAGACCCCTCAACGGTCCGACCTTGCCACGGTGAGGGGGCTCAGGGCAGTGGCTCATCAGCCAGATGAGTTGCTGCCTTGCTAAAGTGACCTTAGGGGAAGCAGACCCCGAACAGAAAACCAAATATGGACGAAGACAAAGGAGAAAAACTTACGGTGCAGGGAGTCGGATACCCAGTACCGGTGGCCGTCAGGGGTAAGCGAGCAGGCCCCGGGTCGTCGTTATCCATCGACTGCAATGCTATGGAAGTTGACCACTTGGCCACAGTAGCAGATCTAATTACAAGTGGTTCCACACAACACGCAGAGGTGGTGGAATCGGTGGCGGACCCTTTTAGGAGGAGCTCTAAGCTACAACGATCCCCACCTCGAACAACAACCAAATCGGAAGCTAGCACCTCCGCTGACTGCCATTCAACTCGCACGAAGCTAATGCGCTCGGGTGCCAGAGTACTCGCAAACTCAGACTCGGAGAGCATGGTTTCGACCGAAGCGGAGGAAGAGCTGCTCAAATCGCCTGAGTGAGGCAAAGGTTCTGGTCCCCACAAGAGGAACAGGCCCAAGCCGAGCAAAGAGGTCAAGAAAGCACTGGCGGATTACAAGTGGGCACTGTGCATCGTTGACAGGCTCAGCGACAAACCAACCCTCTCCGCGGAGGAGAAGGATGGGCTAAGTTGGGCTCGGATGACGTTACCAAAAGGCCGGGAGCACTTCGCTGGGAAGGAAAAGCTGGTTCTCAAGGACTCTGTTTTCCACAACAAAGTGGAGCAGAGCTTGTCTAAGAGGCTGGCAGATAAAAGGCAGAGGTCGACCGAAGACAAAAAACCGGCGTCCAAGAGGCCAAAGAATGCGACCAGTCGACAAGGGGTCCAACAACCCTCCAGCTCGAACCCGAAGAAGGCCATGGAGGCCAGCGATGTTGCAAAACAGCACCTCATCGTTGCTCTTATCGATCGCAGCAATCCCTTGGTTCAATTGTCACTTGAGAAGTGGAAGACCGTAGAGTCAGGCCTGCTCAATGCGATGATTGACCGCATGGAAAAGCACCCTGAGCTGGCTATGCCTTCGTCTGACGGGGCAGGCTGGTTCAGAGGTGTCAAGATCATTAAGTGCAACGACGAGCTCACGTTGTACTCGTGCACAGCTGTAGTCCCGGAGCTAACAGGTCTATGGGAAGGAGCTCGACTGGAAATTGTGGACAGAGGGAGCATCCCAACTCTACCTAGAGCGAAGGTGACAATACCGCGGGTAGTGGAACCGGAGGTGGCTCTAAAACTTCTCCAAAGGCAGAATCCGGACGTTCCAACTCAAGATTGGAAGATCCTGGACATCAAAAAACCAGTAGAACAAGACGGGGGGCAGGTGTACATCCTCCAAATTAACAAGGGGGCTGACGACCTGCTCTATCCGCGCTTTGGGAAAATGGCTTGGGGCGTAGGCAGTGTCTACCTGCGCCTGAAGAAACGTCACCCTAAGGATGGTAACATCAATACCCTGGAGGTCGGCGAGATCGAGAGAGACCTTGGCACTATTGACCTGCAGGGTACAAAGGCCGATCCCAAATTGGACGAGGCGCAGGCTAAGGAGGATGCCGAGGCCAAGACTCAGACTGCTGCAAATCAACTTGCGAATCAACACTGCAAATCAAGTTGCTGCTAACGCTCGAAGAAGGTAAGTTTGACGTGGCGCTGGTCCAGGAACCGTGGATCTCTGCAGAGAGCCGGGTTGCGGGACTAAGGTCACAGCTTTTCAATCTTTTCTTCCAGTCCACAGTAGCAAGAACAAAAACGGCTATTATGGTGAGGAAGAATATCCATGCTTATCTTCTATCTAATTTCAGCACGGATGACGTGACAGTGGTGGCATGCGAGGGGGACGAAGAGGAGCATGTACTCCTTGTATCCGCCTACATGGCTCACGACAGAGCTGCTCCGCCGGAGGAGGTCGTAAAACTCACCGCGGAGACACTGAAAAGAAACGAACGGCTGCTCGTGGGAGCGAATGCGAACGCGCACCACACACTATGGGGCAGCAAGGATATTAACGACAGAGGTGAGTCTCTATTCAGCTTTATAATCAATTATAATCTAGTCGTAGCAAACTGAGGTAATACTCCAACCTATAGAGGACTAGGGGACCTCGCAGTGAAAACGTGCTTTATATAATTCTGCACAATGACTCAAACGAGCAGTTGATAGAGAACTGGAGGGTTCTTCAAGGCCCATCGTTTTCTGACCACTGCTACATCAGTTACTACTTAAAATTCAATGTAGCTTGCAAGTACCGACCGTTTTGCAATCCCAGGAATAGCTGTATTTTAAATGCATGTAAGAAGACATACGTGAGCACATATGTATCTGCCTATAGAAAAATCAATCTATTGTAATTTAGAGCAATCTGCTGCAACTTCGGAGTTTTATTAGGTCTGTTCCCGTACTTTAATCTATAGGATATGCATTTGTGTAGACATACAAGTCTTCTTAGATGCATGTAAAATACAACTATTGTTTGAAAAATATAACAAAGCATATTCAACAAAAAATATATAATTTTTTTTAAAGATATCAGATTCGAGTTTAGTCGTTTGGTGAAAAATACATACTATTGTTAATTTCAGTTTTTCCATATTAAAGAAAATAAATTGCAATATACAGTTATATCTCGAGGATTAAGAATTGGGGAAATTATGTTATAAACGTCTCTAAGGTATTTTTTTGTTGAATTAAATTCCGTCATTTTCAACCCAGTTAAATTCAACTCAAACGGCATATATGTACTTAAAATGAAAGCTTACTGACACGGTTGTACAATTATTTATTTAAATTTAATTACATATTAACAAGATTAGCAACAAATATTAATACAAGAAGGAATCTTGTTGTTAACCCAATATTATTTTTGTGTGCTTTTGTTTTGGTTTCCTAACTCTTTTTTCACCTAAAATCATCGCATTTTTTCGTTAGGCTTCGAATCGTGGGAGCCTTCACACCCACACACATACACGAACACATACATTAGTTTCTATAATTCAATAATCTGAATTAAATATAACTATAAATAATAATTTAAAATTGAAAAAAAAAATGTTCTTCGATTCCTCCATTCTCGCCATTTTCGCACACAATCTATAAAAAAAAATATATAATTTATAATTAAATTAAACACAACATTGATGAAAAGCCGTGAGAGGTTTCTGCCTGCGTCGCCACACGACGAATCTTCTTTGGTACTCGCAAGGCTATCGAATCTGATATCTTTAAAAAAAATTATATATTTTTTGTTGAATATGCTTTGTTATATTTTTCAATAGAAACACAATATGAAAGTAGCTTTTTGAAAGCTACAATCCTACAATTCACCTTTCGATAACCGAACCAATGCCACCTTAGACACCGATTTATCAATTCACAATTGTCAAATGAAAAGTAGAATATTCACACTAAGGGATAAGGCTGTGTAAACGACGTGGAAATCGTAAAAATGACGCGAAAATTCATTGAGAAGATGATGAGAAGTGGAGCCTGACTTCGATATTGCAATAAACGTATTTTGGTTTCGGTATGCAATAAAAGCACAATCTTGGGACTGGGTAATCTTGTGATTTCGTAGTGGAGTGTGAATAGCTAAGCTAGATTCAAAGTAGCTTTTTGAAAGCTTGAAAGCTTCCAAATCTAATTCAAACACAATTTAACAAACACCCTGACATTTTTTGCATCTGTAGGTTCATTTGAATCATTTCATTCACTTTTTTATATTATATTCTAGTGAATTTATCATGTTTAACGAGTGTATCCATAGCTCCTTTGTATGATACATAGAGAGAGTGAAAATGTATGATACATTGAGAAAACATTACAGTGCACGTGGAACAAGTGTCCAGATGTATTTCGCCGGTAGCTGACATTTATCCAAGCCGTTTGACATTTTTCCACATGACACAAGCCTCGCATGCGAGATATGCAGTAAAATACAATCGCAGGTGCAATGATACAATCGTCTCACTGAAAACACCGGCACTGCTACGGGGCAAGACACACCCACTTTCTTGACCGCTGCGGATCAACAAAAAAGCCCCCTCTATTCAGCTCAACGGTGAAATTGCTTTCGTCAATCATATGACGCTAGCAAGATACACTAGTCGCACGAGACTTTCACCTCACATCTCGCAGAGCTTACAACACAGATTCCATTCCAACTCCCATACCGCATCACCAGCACCGCATCGATGTCAACTCGCTCGAATACCGTTCGACAGCGCGACATTCGTGTGTTGACTCGACTCTCGCCCGGATCGTTGGTTCTCTCGTTGGAATCTGTGTGTTATCATTTGCAAGTGGAAGAATATTCGGACGGCGCTAGTTCCGTGACTGTTCTGTGTGTCGTTTGATTTCGCTGATAAAACATCGACTAGCGGGTTAAGTACAATCAAAAGTGCAGTGCGGTAGCGGCTGTGTATTGTTTTCGGACTAGTTTCCGTATCCAGGGGCCAGGCAGGCGGCAAGGTCAAGTCCACAGATCGACCGAAGTTTCATCACCCAGTGAAGTTTTCAACGTGAGATTCTAAAGGTTAGTCGTTGACCTCTATTTGACTTCTAAATGTTTTTGGCGGCGCTGGTAATTCGAAGCCGCATTCGTGGAGCTTCCGCCGGAACCAAAGTGAACCTAGTGCTTGTGGCTGTAAATCTTATTGCGGTTGTGAAATTCAGGGAAATTCTGAGACCAGTCAGTCGCCCAATTAGGAAAGTTAAAACTATTAAAATGCATATGACGGAAGAGAATAGGTTCTAATTGGGTTAGACTATCTTATTAGAAGCAAATGAAGACAATGTGGTATCTCTTCAAATCTCAAGAGAGTTTCGATCAACTAGTACACGGAAACACCTTGATTTTACATTCAATTGCCTCAACTGTCACTCTGTCCCCACATCATTGCCAGCGCCAAGACCTTGACGTAAGGACAGCGTAGCGCAGCATCCGACCGCGAACCGTGGCAGTGACATTTGATAAACAGCTGCATGTTTGTACCTCGAGATGTTGCAAATTTCGATCTGATTTCAATGCCTAAGCTTGATAAAAGTGCACAGATTCGTTAAATTGTCGCGTGGACAGAACAACCGGTTCTCGAAAGAGCCGTGCGTTGTAAAAAGCTCCCGAAATGAATTTATTTAGCTTACATGTCTAAAAATAGCATTGTTTTGGTAATTGACAAATTAAATTTCTCTCGTGTGCGGCTCTGCTGGTAAGCTATATCGTCTTCCGTCGTTTCGGCCGGTTGACGATGGTGTCTTATCATCACATCGAGTTTTGGCGTTCGGTTACTGAAACATACGGTAAGACAAGTGTCGTGCAGTGTCACGTTCGATTTAGTATCCAAGGATAAACCGGTCTCAAGTTGTCCCTCCACTTCCCGCATCTTTGCATTCCTCCCCGGGGGCATAAGCCGAGCCCTGAACTAGTTCTTCGAAAGACAAGAACCAGGGGTGCAAGTGAATGAACTCTCGAACGTATGTATAGGTCGAGTGGGTGTCATGTCTCGTCGAGATGAATGTAGCGGAGGAATTTCGAGGGAAGCCGAATTGAAGAACTGAATGCATCAATTGATTCTGTTATGCATATATTGGGCCGGCATAGGCCACTCGAATTTCTCATTGAGATTTGTATTTTTCTATCCGGAAAAACTTAATTGGATGATTTTAATTTTAAAACTCACTTGCTATTTTTATCAAGGACTTTTACTTTTTGTCCATCAAGACATTGTGTTTTAAAGAGAAAATTGAAGAGTCGATTATTTCACCGATTATCATGGGAGGAAGCTGAGCTGTGCAAGAAACTGCTGTACAAGACCATTGTCTTCCCAATACTCACGTTTGGATCCGAGACTTGGGTGATCAGCAAATGGCACTCTGACCTCTTAGCCGTGATCATAAGGATTGTCTTGTGAAGAATCGTTTGCCTCATTTCCGAAGAACGGATACTCCTGCGATACTAAAATCATGGGTTGTGCGTTATTCGCCTAGAAACATATATAATTAAATAATTATAGCTCGGTAGACTCCGATGGACTAGACACTTAGCTTATATTAGGAAGAGGAAACTGCTCGGAAAGCCCATTGCAGCAGATTTTACGGCAGACTCCAGAGGGAGTGACCTTTTCTGCACTGGACGGATTGCGTTGACCAAAACTTACGGATCTTAGGAATGCCCAGTTCGATAACATCAGTTCGCGATCGAGGACCTCAATTGTAGTCCCGAAAATGATGATGAAAACGTTGATTTATATATACATACGCGACAAAACACTCAAAATATTTAACAGACTAAATGAGCACCCTAATAGTGCCTTGAAACACCGAAGAGTAATAACGCATCCTAATGAAAGATACTAAAGTCTCCGTCAGCTAACGGTATAGTGCGGTATAATATATGCATTCAGTGATAAGACACGGATAAGAAGGAAGAGTTGGGTGGAAGACATCGCCCACTCAAAGAATGCACTAGCTCCAGTAAAGCGCAGTTCTTAGAGACTTAGGGAGGTCTGAAAATGTGGCGACATTTTATACTGCTGGAGGTAAACCTGATAGAGATCGATGCCGAAATAGATACAACAGCGAGTTGTATCAAATATTTGACGAATCGGAGGTTACCAAATTAATTATTGCATATGCAATTAGCTGGTCACATATTTTACATTGACGAAAGTCGAATACCTAAAAGAGTATTTGAAGGGAAGATTGAAAGACGAAGACTAGTTGGACACCTGAAGCGGATAACGATTGATATACTTAATAGACGAAGGCACCACAGCGCTGCTGGACATCAGATCCTGATGACAGTCGATGCGACCTGGATAAGGTTTCAGTGACGATCAGACCAGGGATTGGAACCTCTACTTTTCCTGTAATAAAGGTCACCTGCTTGGTCGTACCATGGTCGCCCGCAATAAAGGATATATACCTGTGATCAGAGAACTAGCACACCTGGATGTACTTCTAAACATCCAGAACATGCGTGTAGCACCTAGTGACTAAGGTAACGTCTAACACCTCCTTCTGATAGGAGGTGAGGAAGATCGATCATGGTAAGATCTGATAAGAGGTGACGATGTTCGATCATTCTTGCAGGATTGTGCTCTTGTGCTTCAAGCTCTGCAAAGTGGCTCCAGAAACTGTCAATACAGAACCTTGTCACATCTGTACAATCTTCGGGTAAATTTCTTAACTCAGTATTTGATATCTTTGCGGGCCTCTAAGAGCGATACTACCTCCTCATTTACTAAGCCTTCCGCCAACTTTTAACAGGTTCATCTACTTTGGTGACCTTCCAATCATCCATGTGAAGATCAGGGTTAAAGAGTTTGCCTGTATGCAGAATTTCCTCCGGATAAGAATGAAATTAGGGAACCCATGCCCAATCTCCACTTCAACTAAAGATATCATCCTTCGACACTACCTTTAAATTAGCACCAAGCCAGAGCTCCTTCAGTTTAGATATCGCTTGCTTATTGACGTTGGCCGAGCGTTGCTATCAGCCTTACTCTTTTAGACCGGCATGCATTATCCGCTTTAGGTAAAGGGAACGTGTCAGCTTTCTGCAGCTTCGAAAATATGCACGTTGAAAATGTTGCCAAGGTATTGGACTGGAGTACACAGAGTACAGAAAAGAGGAATTTTGGTATGCTGTGCCAGCCAGTACCAGTCCTTAAATCGAGCAATGCATCAAATATAAAAGTTTTGAAAGAGAAAGTAGCATTTCGAGGAATGAACGTACTTTTTTCGTAATGAAAATGAAGAGGAAAACGAGCACTGAGCTCTCAAATCTTTTAATGGATTTTTGTATGGTAACAAATAAATAGAGTAATTTGGAATGATTGGACCTAATAGAAGTCTCAACGTAAAAAGTCTCAACATCGCAACTTAATCTATTATTTTTAATTTATATTTACTGTTTTTACTATTATTTTTAACTATTTTTAACTTTTTGTGCTATGATTAGTGAGACAGAAACTTTAATCTTTGGGCACTCAAGCCAGCGTACTAATTGTACCAAATATTCCTCCGAACAACCTTTGTTGGACCTAATAATGAAGAAACGACCTTCAATAGAACTCTGAAGTTTTCCGGGCATCTGGCGTTCAACCGCACCAATATGCTTACATTTGTTACGTGCTATTCCTGGACTTGAAGAAAATAGTCCGTAAAGCGAATGATTTAAACGATACATCCAGTTCAGAATGCTGAATTTTACTTTCCTTAATCCTTTTTTAAAACCAGAACCAATCGTATAGGTCATTTAGCGGTAAATTATAACTTGCAACATACTGAGCTATAAGCTTTCGTTCGTTTAAGAGTTTCATCATGAAAAAGTTCACACACAAATTCCAAGTCCATGATGTTCTGCAGTACGGATCATAATGTTAAAGATTTACTTTGGTAGGTAGTTTGATTTCCTTTGGATTAAATCTATACTGCCGTTAATTTCCGAATCAAAATGATCAGTTTTATTATTTTAGAAATTCAATATTGGATGATTCTCTGAAAAGTACAAAAAGAAAATATAGTAATACTTGGAGTGGTCCTTAGCAGAAAATACTGTGAATTCTTATCCGCGTTTGAGCGGATGATCCTCCGAAAGATATTTGCAACGAAATATATTGGTCAAGTTTAGGCACTTAGTCCGTACGAATGAGGAAGATCCGAAACAAAAAGTCTACGAAGCAAGATTCCCGAGAAGAGAAACTAAGGCGAGTTTTGTCTTCAGTGAAGCACTGGCGTACGGTAGGCCACCAAACAATTGCCGGCAGGACAGGCCAGGACAGCCTAACATAATATTCTAAAAGAAAGAATTTCTAAAATATATTTGATTCGAAAATCGGAGCATCGCCACTGATTAAAGATTATATTGCAAGTAAAGTCACAGTATACCTTCCATTCAAGCCCAAGCAGATGAGCACGCGTCGTACATTATCTTAATAGACAATTACGTCTATCTATATAAAATTACGATTCAGCATTAACAAACTAATTCCAATTGATTTTATCGCTCATAAAACCCTAACGCCACTCTGCAAACTGATAAGCGCCTTATGTTTATCAACGAGCCCCACACAAACTTTTCTAAATCAATTGAGCTTTCCCACTAGAAAATCAATAGCATATTAAATTCCAATCCAAAATAATTTTCGCCAGCATAAATCGATTCACCCAATTCTTACTCGCCATAATATTTCACAGGAAAGTTTGCTTTGCCCAAGTGGACGCATTGGGCGTGTATTGGCTCGACATTGAAATTTCAGTATCTCACTACCATTGTGGCAATAATGCAACGAAAGTGAAAGGTCTCAGATTAAAGCCATGTGTTTTCTTGGTGACAAATCAGAATTAGTGCTAATTGATAGCATTCAGAATGCAGTTAAACACGTTTCTCGCTTGTCGCTCTCGCAATTCGTTATCAGTTAACAAAATATTTTCGCATATACCAAGCTATCATACTATTTCACACTCCGAGATACAGTAAATATATAAGAAGGATCCACGATATGAAGTCATGTTTGTGGTGTCAATCGCTAATATCTGATTCTGAAAGCGAATCACTCGGTGGGAAGATGATAGGATTTGCTATGATCTGATTTTTGGGAATATTAGACTGATTTGGTACGTTTAGTAAAAATTTTAACTATAGTATTTCGTAGTTTGTTAATATTCTACAGATTTCTCGAAACTATCAGCAGCCAAAAAAAATATAGTTTTCAAGTGCAATAACCACTGAATGAAAGAATTTTCGTATTTTATTAAATTACGCCAATTGAGTATTATTTTAAGTCATTCGACTTGTTTCTCAAGTAATTAGCTATAGTTATAAACTTGTGACTCAAACCATCTATTAAAACTCGATTTAGATCCACTTGCACACCCTTTTCACTAGACCTAGCATTAATTCAATTTAATTGTCAATATTGCACCTGATAAAGGTTTACTCCATTTTCTATTGTGTTGAAAGCCTTACAAATCTGCAATTCCGCAAATCCCCAAAAACAAAAAAACAAATTCTTCTTCGTCCTCCGAGCCACAGTTCCGACAAAAATCGTTGAATCCTGTGTCCCACTGTTGCGCGTGTCGTCCTTGACCTCATAGGTCCGTCAAAACGCACAACGCAGAGCACTACGGGTTAAAACTAGTAGCTGCCTGGTGCGATGTGCGTCCATGAATACCTAGGACTGTCTTGATAGGATGCACAAGATAATCCATCGGCCCAGGACTTCCTAGCGTCCTCGCTGTATTTTTTCCTGATAGCCGATTTGAACAATGACATCAGTATTCCTATGGAGAAGGAGCATGAGATCTCTGACATCGAGATACCAAGCCTCGTCAGTTCATCAACAGTTACCCTGTTCTATGTTCAGTTCAGGATCTGTTATCCTATTCTATGTTCAGTTATCAAAATAAATTGCAGTGCCGAATGCTTCGATATCTTAAGAGATGCACGGCATTCGGTGACAATTCTGGAAACTACAAGGACCAATATGGGAATTCATTGCCGATTGATTATCCGTGATAATACATATATTAGCTGCAAATATTTGATTAAACAGAAACCAGTAGAAAAATAGCTATCACTCCTGCCTGAAAGACGCTGCAATGGTCTGCAAGACGAAAAGGCAGCCTTAGATTCAGCTCATCCGACTACTTAGCACTACCGACTTTATTGTTCAGTCTCGATCCATCGGTGTACACATAAATGTGTCCACACTTTAGAGCGACAACATCATTCCACTCGTCACTGGCAGGAAAGCATGTTGAAACCTCCAGCAGAGTGCAGAGTGTCCGGAGCGGTGTAGTCAAAATCCGCCGCAATCGAAACTTCCTCAGATTAAATCAGCAAAGTGCACCAAATGCTTTCTGCATCCTTTTTGTGACGTTTTCTTTCCACAATAACTTTAGGTATAGAATCAAGCCTAGATATTTGACACTTTGACACTCAGTTCAAACCGAACTGAATTCAATATCAGTAAAGCCAAACTGAGGAACTTTTCACTTTCTTGTAAATAGTATTAGCTCCGCTTTATTTGGATTCACGTTCAGGCCTCACTCCCGATTCCAACGTGAAAATGTATTAAGAAAATGATTTAATGTTTCCGAAAGTTTAGATAAATACTTTCTTGACACCGCTATTACTATGTCGTCTGCATAAGCAACCACTTTGCAGCTGGCACGGTCTTGCTTCCTCAGAAGAGTATTTGCCGTAATGTTCCACAGCAGGGGAGAAAGAACTCCATCTTAAGGTGTACCCGTGTTGAGCATTTCTCGGTTGTACCCGTCGCTAATGAGCATTCCACAACGAAGAGATCCCTATTTTGCTCCTCAGAAGCTGCTAGATAAAGACTTTCAACCGCATGTCATGTCAACAAGCACTGCAAGTATATGCAAGATTGTTTGAGGCTTAATGTTCTTAAAGGTATCCTCGATATCCAGGAACGCAACAAGCGTATATTCCTTTAGAGCGAAGGATTTTTCAATTTAAGAGGCAGCATTGAGCTGCGTATATTAGGAGACTAATGTACGCAGCTTGCCAAGCAAAGTATCAGTACTCGAGTTAATCCAGATATCACCAGGGTTCTAGATTCAACCCCTAAATATTCAGTGATGACCTTAAAATCGTACATAGACGATTTGACATATTCCACGTATTTCTTTTCGCCTTGCGTACGACATACTTTAAAGCCTTCCGTTTCGTTTTATATATTGACCAAGTATCAGATCTTTTTGCGCTGATAAACTCATTCCACCACTCTCTTCGTAAGGCGGTGATTTCCATATTTAACTAAAGAGGCTTTGGTTTCCCTTTGACTCTGGGTGGGCTGCAGGCAGTCCTAGCTGCAAAGTTGGAAGCACTGGTTAGGGTGTTAGGAATCGGTGCTCTACTTAGAGAAGATCTGGCCAGGGACTAGAATTTCATCCAAAACACGTGAATTTAATAAAATCATTCAAATACAGCTATATATTGCTGTCGTTAATATTTTCATAGCGTGCGTGCCAATAAATACAAATCTTTTCAAACGGGCAGCCACTTGTATTCCTATTCATTTTCTCGTCTCCTACAGGTATGTAGATCAAACTATGTACTAGAAATAGACATACTTAAATTCTATGAACAGCAACCACAATTTACACATTTCTCACAAAAGAGACTAATGAACAATTTCTAGTACTCATTCAGTACGAACTTGTGTTGCATAAATAGACTTTCACAAGGTCAATGTTGCAAATATCGCAGTGCCCCATGGTGATATTTTTCTGTTATCCCGAACGCATATCACTCAATCGCGTTCATCTACAAATATCATACAATAGTAAAAATCGAAAGTCTCCAGATAAGTGTTATCTGCAAAGATTAGGGATATCACACGAAATTCGAAGTTTATAAAACGTGTACTTGGTCTAAAGAAAAATATTTGATGTGCCTGGCTCATAGCCAAATTATTAAAGTGAATTGATCCAAAGATCGTAAAATTGATTTTGTGTGACCTATTTCAAGATCAAATTTTTCCAAGATGTCCGAAGTGGACGCGGTTACTGAAAAAATAGAAAAAGTGGAAATCATTCAAAAGAAGAAATCCCACAACTCTTCGCATCATGGGAAATACGTTGATAAAGAAGTGCTAAACTTAATTTGTCGTCGATAGAATTATATTGAATAACCGATCTTTTTTCTTGGAATTTTTCAGATGATGCGAAGAATTTCCCGAGTCGAATCCGGTGCGGATTTGCTGGATTTCTTCGATCGCGGCTATCAGGCTACACGCGAAAACAGATGGACCTTTGAAGTGGCATGGGAAGTTGCCAACAAGGTTGGTGGAATTTACACGGTCATCCGGTCGAAGGCCTATGTTTCTACAGAGGAGATGGGCGAGCAGTTTTGCTTATTGGGACCGTACAAGGAATACTGTGCCCGAACTGAAGTAGAAGAGTGTGACTTTCCGCGCGGTAGTCCACTGCAGGACGCCGTGAATAGTATTCGAACCCGCGGATATAAGGTGAGTGGAATGATTGAAATTCGTTGGCGAAAAATGACTGTTAATTCAACTAAAATGCAGCTTCATACAGGTCGATGGCTGGTCGACGGAAGTCCACAGGTTATTCTGTTCGACATAGGCTCGGGTGCTTGGAAACTAGATCAATTCAAGAGTGAATTATGGGATAAAGGATCGATCGGTGTTCCGCATTTGGATGTAGAGACTAATGATGCAATAATTTTGGGCTATATGATTGCAGAGTTTATCGAAGAGGTAAGAATTAAATATCAATTTTTTTCTGCGTTTAACTTTTGCTTCCTTTATATTTCCAGTTCAAGCGCTGTGCAAATGAATACTCACACGATCACGAAATTCGAGTGCCAAGGATTGTGGCACACTTTCACGAATGGCAAGCTGGTGTTGGATTGATTGCGATCAGGACACGACTCTTGGACGTAGCTACCGTTTTCACAACGCATGCAACCCTATTGGGGCGTTATTTGTGTGCCGGAAACACAGACTTTTACAACAACTTAAGTAAATTCAATGTAGACGAAGAGGCAGGAAAACGACAAATTTACCACAGGTATTGCTTGGAACGGGCAGCTACTCACCTCGCACATGTGTTCACAACAGTATCAGAAATCACAGGTATGTGAATGACTCCAGGCTTGTGAAAACACGAAACTATGAAAACGTAAATTATCTTTACAGGCTATGAGGCAGAACATTTACTCAAAAGGAAAGCAGATATTATCACACCAAACGGACTGAATGTAAAGAAGTTCTCAGCTATTCACGAATTTCAAAATCTGCATGCAATGGCCAAGGATAAGATTCATGAATTTGTGCGGGGGCATTTTTACGGGTGAGTATTTAATCCTGTAAAGTATTCCCACGACAACCAATGTCGGATTTAAGGGTTGAGGCTGGTAAAGAGCACCACTCACAATATAAATGCGAGTGTAGAGGGAGTAGTTCCACGCCTCACTTTATTCCTGACTTAACCTATTCAGAGCTAAGTGAACTCAAAGCTCAGTGCGTGATCCCTCTTCCGAACCTGGATTCCAACCAGCAATCCCACACACTAGGAGCCAGTACTCTACCCGCTAGACTCGACGAGCTGTCCCCTGGCCATGGTTAAAGTGTGGAGGTTAGAGATGGGCCGTTTCCAGGATAATCGGATCCCTCGGATGCCAGAAAATCATGCCCGATGCAGTGAGGGACTCTGTGCCAAAAGGTTATTATGAAATCTTGTGCGCAAAAATGCTATTCAAGACCAAATTTCGAAAAACGGTTTTTCTGAAATATATCATTATCTTTTATTAGTTTTACGTAAATGATCATTTACTGTAAAATCATCCTTTATTTAAAATTGCTAATAATGCACTAGTAGATTTACCAGCTCCTGTAAACATTTCAGCTTGGTGAAACTATGGATCGCTGCTGATCCATCAATATATAATTCGGGAGGTTGTTATTTGAAATAATGATTTTCTGGATTTACAATGCAAAAAAATGTTCCGTGAAACAGAAAATCTTCCAGAGAAACGTTTCAACTTTTGAATTAAGCTTATAGAGATGATAAAATTAAAAAATGACCATCCCTAGTATAGATCATCTTTCAGTTCACTTATACCTTTGAAGGCATTTGAATTGAAATCGGAGAAATAATGAATCCCAATTGTTCAAGTTCTTAAAAATATATTATTGAATGAGCTATCTATCAGCTTTGTATCGGCAGCCCAGAAAATCACTTCAACCTCTAAATACTATACATTTAAAATTTCAAAAAATTGGTTTAATTCGCAAACAGCAAATAAATCTGTTCAACATTTCCAGACATATAGATTTCGACTTGGAGAAAACATTGTACTTTTTTATCGCTGGACGATATGAGTTTGGAAACAAAGGTGCAGATATTTTCATTGAATCGCTTGCCCGTCTAAATGCTCTCCTCAAAGTAAGCACCAATATCCTGTAACTGCAAAGAAATACTTCAAATTTCATTTACCATTTATCTTTCAGCATGAAAACTCCGCAACCACAGTTGTAGCTTTCATGATATTTCCAACTAAAACAAATAATTTCAATGTGGAATCATTGCGTGGACATGCCGTTATAAAACAGCTTCGCGATACGATTAATCATATACAACAACAAGTCGGTCAGAGGATGTATGACACGTGTGTGCGGTAATTTGAAAAATATTTCAATTTTGGAATTTTCGTGACGATGAAAACGCTCCTGAATTTTTCAGTGGACATTTGCCAGACAATCATGATTTACTTACAAAGGATGATGTAGTCAAAATTAAACGTTGTTTGTATTCTATGCAGAGAGACTCACTGCCACCAGTTACTACACATAATATCGTAAGTTGGATGCTATTTTTAATTTAAAATTTATATGCTTGTTGGTTTGAGCTATGTAAGTTAGCTTCAGATTCACATCGGCGAAAG
This sequence comes from Nemotelus pantherinus, assembly GCA_963978885.1. Lineage (NCBI taxonomy): Eukaryota > Metazoa > Arthropoda > Insecta > Diptera > Stratiomyidae > Nemotelus > Nemotelus pantherinus. The sequence continues at coordinate 24,230,316 of OZ022264.1, read as the reverse complement.
AATGGGTTTATTGAATAAAAGGGATCGTGGAAAAAAATGCGATTCTAATTATTTATAAATTACGTCGAAAAAAAGTAATCACTTTTGAGTTCTCAAAAGTTGAATGTTTGCAATTGTGCTCCTTATTCCACAACTTTGAACAATCAGCTCATTTTACCTCATAGGACCTTGCATACGGATTAGACACGCATAGAGTTATTGGTGGATGTCAATTTTTTCCATACAAAATTTGCTGTTTGTTGTGTTACCTATTACGATTCAGCCCAAAAATTCAACTTTACTCAATTTCTTGAGCTTTTTAATGTTTATTCTGTTAGTGTCATACTAAAAGCTATTTGCCGAAAGCTGGAAGCTATTTGCCGATTACATTTCGGCTGAATTATTTTAGTAGGGACGATCCTAAAGAAATTGCCAAGAGGTTTCCAGAACATTTCTCTTCTGTCTATCCTACAAATTTAAACACAGCTTTATGTCATGAGAGATATTCTATATCCCTCTCTAATTTTATGTTCTTCTGAATCTACAAAAACACTAAATTAAAACTAATTGATGCTTCCAAGCCAGCAATTATAAACGGCTCACCTCTTATTTTCCTTAAACCTTGTGTTGATGGCCTGATGTCGCCTCTTTTTATAATATGAATACGACCTCGAGCCAATGTCATCCAATTAGGCACCCTCAAGCGCCGTCTTTTTTCGTCAGTGACGGAGAGTGACACAGGGGCTATTGAATTGTTTCTAAGACTCTCGGCTCTTGATGCTTCCTACAGGTGTCGCAGTTTTGTGGCACGTGCTGCTACAAGACAGTGGCTAGTAATCATGCCTACCAGCCGTTTACAGTGAGTCCGCGTTAATTTATGTAGGTATTTAGTTTCTGGGAGATTATATGATCCCCATATGATTTTATTACTCTGCAGGTCTAAGTACATACCGCAACCTGCATCATATTGGAGTCGATCAAGTACTGGACAGTTTGTGATTAGGAAGTGATTAGAAAGTCTGAAAGTCTTTTATACTACAGTCTGCTTAGTATACTGCAGCTGTTTTGGATCTTTCGGTGTAAATGCTAAGGGTTGCCCATCCTATAAAGTCGTTTAATATCGTTGCTTGAAGCAAAGTTTAGGGAAAAATTGGCAGTATTTCTCTTGTAGCCCTGGCTAATACTGCGGTGGCCAAATGATCTTGACTCGTAGCATCCCGTTCCCATTTTTTATCCAACGTCCTCTTGCTGGCGTAAATCGCGTTGCTTGTCCTCTTTGTTCTTTCCTCTAGATTCATCTTCCAGGTGAGCTGGCTGCCCAGAATAAGACACAAATACTTAAAATGCGACTTGACGCCCAACCTGATTGAGTCTGGCGGCACCCAACCTGATTGAGTCTATTTGATCGGTTTTATCAGAGTTGATACGAAGGCCCAGGGCGTTTGACCAAACATTAACCACCCTCAGAGCATGCTCAATGAGCTGGCCACTATGATCACAATATTATTAGTATTGGCCACAACCATGAGTCCCTCGTTATCCAAGCTTTTTAAAATTGTATTTACTACCAGGTTCCACAAGACAGGAAATGAAACTCCCTCTTGGGGTGTACCTCTGTGAGCCATTCTTATGATTTGCACATGCACCCATTCAGCTAATATAAGCCTATGTTTAAGCATGCTGCTTACGCAATTGCATAAAGCAAGGTGGGTATTGGTGGCGCGGAGGCTTTCTAAAATGGCTGTTGTATGTACATTATTGAAGGTGCCTTCAATGTCAAAAAGGGCCCCCGAAGCGTACTCCTTATAATCGAGTGCCTTTTCTATTTCCAAAACTACTCTATGGAGAGTAGCCTCCACAACTTTTTGAAGGTTTTGTGTTATTTCCTCGTAATTCTATTGACGCTGTGAACATCACACTTATATGAAGTTGCAACTTTTTTCATCGATTTCGTTTTACCGAGTTTGAGTATCGCTAATTTGTGTTGGAATTTTAGTCCGTTAATTTCCTATCTTGGGCAGGCATTGTGTCTTAAAAATACTTGGATCCAAATTAACAGAGCACAGCTATTTCCAATACAAAGTTTAAATTCAAAGTAACAGTGGTCGAAATCGTCAATTACAATCAGGCTGACAGATTAAAGTTTGTCTGAAAATACAATACGTGTTGACTCCCGTTTTGCCTCCAGACAAAATAAACGAAAATCTTCTTTAGACCTAAATATTGATGCGATTTCTTCGTATGTATGTTTGCACACAAATATCATTAATACTTTGACCTGCCGATGTATCATATCGTAATCTTTTATCAGATCCAATTTACCGTAAATAGTTTTTTTTTTTTTGTTTCTTTTGTCAGCCAGCGAAAATCTTAAAATTAGTTAGGTATAACAGCGTTTGTTGAGTATTATAGAGGTTTTTTTTGCAAAATATCCTTGATCCACGACAAAAACCATAATCGAAAACCATCACTAGAAAATAGTTAGGATTTATTTACATTCTTTAGTTGAGGTAAAATATTCATGATAAAATATCCATACAAATGGCACTAATCTGACCAAAAGTTTTAAGTATGATTCCCGTTAAGGATTTCAAACGTTTCAGTGGAAACGTAAAAATAACAGCGTGGCTAAATTTGTCGAGTCGAAATGCATATAAAACGAACTAAATATAAAGTGCAATTAATAATAAATTTATTTCTTTTAGGTTGATGATTGGAACGACCCAACCTTAAGTGCAATTCGACGCTGTCAGCTTTTCAACACAGTCCACGACCGGGTGAAAATGGTATTCCATCCAGAGTTCCTGTCATCTACAAACCCACTGTTCGGTATCGACTATGAAGAATTCGTTCGTGGCTGCCACTTGGGTGTGTTTCCGTCGTACTACGAGCCATGGGGCTATACACCAGCCGAGTGTACAGTCATGGGCATTCCTAGTATAACAACGAACTTGTCCGGTTTCGGATGCTTCATGCAGGAACACATTGCTGATCCTAAATCGTATGGTATCTATATCGTAGATCGACGCTTTATCGGACTTGAGCAGAGTGTGCAACAGTTGTCACGTTTCATGTACGAATTCACGAAATTGAATCGACGACAACGTGTAATCCAAAGGAATCGTACCGAGCGATTGAGTGATCTTCTAGACTGGAAAATGCTGGGAATTGTAAGTGGTTGGTCATTACGTTATACTGGGCATACTAACGAAGATAATCTGTTTCTAGTACTATCGGCAAGCTCGTGTCAAAGCTTTACAAAAAGTCTATCCCGATTATATCGACGAAGGACCAGCTTATATTGACCAAAGTCGCAGCTTCAACTACCCACGACCACTAAGCGCACCTTCTAGTCCTAGCTCTTCAAGTGAGTATTTTTGTATTGTCTGCAAAATACCAGCCCATGACGCATTCCTTTTATAAAACAAACTTGTACACACTGTTCATCAATTTTTAGCCCAATTTTTAAGTTTTCTTTGAATGTCACGATATTGCTTGAATTCTTTAACGGATCTGGCAATGTATTGTAGAAAGCTATAGCCTGTTGTATTGGATCCATTTTCAATCGATCCGTTCTTGGTTTACAAACCAAAAGGTTGCTAACTGATCTTGTTGCCCTGCTAGTTAACTCTCCAACAGTCCGATTTATATGACAAATTCATTATGATATAGTTGAGAAAACCCAATTGTCAAGCCTGGATGCTTTTCTAATTCACATATTACTCTCTTTTTAGGACACACAACTCCAGCCGTGTCGCGACATGGTTCCGATGAAGAAGATTCCGTTGACGAGGAAGGCGAATTGCACGAACTAGGACTGAAACAAAATAGCCAATAAACATCTGAAACGCATCGCACAAACAGTTAACACTCCACAACCGCCAACACAACACCTATCAGTGCAATAAAACTAGCTGCTGTTTTAAACATGTAAGATTGTATCGAGAAGGTGGAACTAAAATCGAAATGCAATATACACGTTAGGAGAATTGTCTGTAATCACGTCGTAGCTACTTAGGAACTAATTTTCAACTTTTCGTGAATAAAAATTTTCAAATTGTATCTAAAATAATGAAAAAAAAATAAGCCATGAAACCTGTTTAGGTCGAATATATGATATAGCTCATAGTACAACTATTATTGTTGAAAATTTAAAATTATATATGAAGCGGAATGTCAACCAGAACTGATGAAACTTGAAATTATATAAATGTTTTCCTGATCTATCGAAAAAAATATTGTGTTCCTGTTTCCATTTTGGAAATTAAATTTAGAGAAAGAGGGAGAAAAAAAAGGAAAATAAAATGTTTTAAACAATATATAGTTTGGAAGTAAATTTTCATTTTTTTGTAGATATAGAAATAGGGAAGTTAAGACAACTGTAAAGAAAATATACGACTCTTGTGATAATGGAGCTGCAACTCTGGCTAGAAACTGAGTAGATGTGTATAAATAATTTTAAAATTTAATTTCAGCTATTAATTTCAGCGATATATAAGCAGCTGAATGGAATCGGGGATGTATGTGTTTTTCATTCGGATTTTATAGTTGGTATGTGGAAGAATCGCTGCATAGAGAGATCTCACTTTACGGAAATTAGGGAGTCCTTACCAATAACGACTGGAAACGAATACTGGGGCTGAAAAATTTTAAATATGCTCCATTTCGATGTTGATAAATGAACACTCAAAAATCCACAATCAAGCACAGTAAAAACAATATGCTATGATTCGTAAAAAGTGCCGGGTAGTTCATTATGATTTACTTTCTTATTGAAGAAAATGAAAAAGTAACTGTTTCCGCCCGGGATCGAACCGGGGGCCTTCCGCGTGTTAGGCGGATGTGATAACCACTACACCACGGAAACTGATGTACAAATGGTGGCTTGGAAAATTCCCAGAATTAAAATATCTTTTATATTACATAGGTCTGTTCGCGTACTTTCAGTCACTGAATTTTCCTGAATCATATGGTAGGGTAAATTCAGGAAAAGTACGAAAACGCTCTCATTGCACTTCCTGAAAATTGACAAACAAAAGTGTCAGTCGTTGGTTTTTGGAAGAACAATAGTGATTATAATGTCATCCTAAGCGGCGATAAACTATCGCCACAAAAATATTCGTCCTTCATAATAGCATTACGCCAAAAACCGTTTGACAGTTTTCAGTATTTTTCAGTAGCTCAGACCCTACTGAAATTTACTGAAAGAGCGGAAATTTTCAGTTTTCAGTCAAACGGAGTACAAAAACGGCTTCATTGCAATTAATTGCAATTAATCGTAGTACGCGAACAGACCTCATATTTAAAAATATTTTAGATTTCAGTTATTAATGTTTAAGTCTTCCACAAAGCAAGTGCGATTACGCGAAAGCATTCGTTCATTGAAACTAAACTGAAGACGCAAATTTTTTTTGGGGGTGTCGATAGAATTTTGCTTTGAAATACAAAGATGACCAAATTCGATATTTTTAGAGAAACCAATAGAACCTCTGGTAGCAGAAATATTTATTTTTTATTCAGAATTAGATATGCATAGTTCAATTTTTAGGAGATTCCAATGTTTCCAAAATTATTTTACCTGTTTCACTGTTCGCAAACCGATACGTACAGATCAAGAGGGCAGACTTCTGTCTATTATACTTCTTAAAAAATTAAAATTTTAGGTGATATAATCGCTGACGACTGACAGGCATACATTTCTGTAATTCATGCAGTATCATGTTAAATATTAGGTATGTTTCCGTACTTCAGCAAACTGCAGCAGTAACAGAATTTGGCAGCTGGCTTCTTTTTGCTGCAAAATTTGGCTTGCATTTGGCTTGCAGCAAAAGTACGGAAACGACTTGCTGCGAATCTATTTTAATATATTATAATAGATTCAAGTACGGAAACAGACCTATTATCTGTAAGACGCAAAGAAGAGTTATAGGCCTATTTAAAATAAAAATTCATTAAATGTTCACTTGAATTCAAATTATAACATAGCTGAATAATAATTTATCTCAAAAGCTAAATGTGGTTTTGCTACTCGGTAAAAATAATGGGAATTGGTTTGAGTCTTTAATAATGATTCATAGATTTGTTTCGTACAATATAAGTCGGAGTTCTACAATAATTTTAAATTAACTTAAGAACTATAATCTTTCCCTTACATTTGTTCTTGCTTCGGCAGAACATATACTAAAATTGGAACGATACAGAGAAGATTAGCATGGCCCCTGCGCAAGGATGACACGCAAAATCGTGAAGCGTTCCACATTTTTTGCGGCATTCAGCTCCATTTAACGCATCTACATACCTGAGCTCGATTTTCTCTTGTCTCATTCGGTGAAGAAGAAGTTTTATTGGCCATTGTATCGACAAATATTTCAATTAACATTCTATTTTGCAATTGTAAAAAAAAAATGAGTCGTATTCAGTAAAGCTTCAAAGTTACTGGATTAATCAAGTTAAGTTCCTGCAATGAGGCCGAATGAGGAAACGAGAATGGTGGGAGTAGATTTCGTACTTTTTATCAAAAAACAGACGTGCCAGTTTGAATTGTATTTTCCGCGGACGATTAGGATGATCCGTGTTATGAAATAATGGCTTAGTCGTGACCACGGTGAAATAAATTTCTCTCTGTGTCAATTTCTATCAGATCGCAGGAAATACCTTTACAGAATGGAGGAAGGCATGACAGAGTACAGTAAATACTGCACTAAAGAAATTAATGTCACTTTGTATCCTAACTTTCTTAAAGATTGATCGGCCGACAACGGTTTCGTTCGCTGGGGGTAGGCTTAGAGCTGAGATTTTCAAAATACTCTAGCCTAAAGCGCATATTTGTTGAAATGAGGCAGGGTTACATCATGTTTTTAAATGTTAGGTCTGTTCGCGTACTCTTTCCATTGACATGAAGTCGTTTTTGTACGCTGTTTGACTGAACACTGATATCTTTTATGAAAGAGCATGAGATTTCAGTTGAATCTGAGCTAGTACTAGATCTTGAAAAGTGTCAAACGGTGTGGCGCGAATAAATATTTTCAAAATGCGCCGCAAGGAAAATATGTTTCGCGCAATGTTATTATGAAAGTTGAATATTTTTGTGGAGATACTTTATTACTGCTTAAGATGACTCTATTATCACTATTATTATTTCAAAATCAGGCAACTGTCACTTCTGGTTGTCACTTCTAAAGAAATGCCATGAGAGCGTCTTTGTACTTTTCATGAATTTTCCCCTCCACCTGATTCAGGAAGTTTCAATCCATGACTGAAAGCACACTGTGATGATGATGGGCCAGATGGGAAATAGATGAGTGCCAGATTATTCCAAAATCTAAATTTGAATGCTAAAAATAATGCTAGATGCTAGCTCCGAATTTCTAATGCCGTTTTGGAAAAAATAATGCCAGATGTAGCACTCAAAATGCTGAAATGGCAGCACTGAGGGCGGCGGCTTCTAAAAAGAACGAGGAAAGCTCTTCTCTGCAATCGGCCTTGCGACACCAGAGACGCTAGTAAAGGCCATGCTCAGGGATGCCATTTTTAATGGGAGATAAAGCTATGAAAATTTTGAATAAAAAGCTTAAATTGTATGGAAGAGTGCTAAATGTAGTTAAAAAAATTGTTATTTTAAAAACATCAAATTGTGTTTGAATAATCAAAAATAATTAAAAAATACAAGTACCTCTGCGTGTGAATGCCAACGCGTTTTCAAAAAAATAAAATTTTATGAAGTTTTGCATTAAAAGCCAAGATAAAATAAATTCCGGTAGGTATCTACAACGATTTTAATTTGATTACACGTTTGATTTCGCCACTCATCATCGAAGAAATATCGTTGTTCCCAAGATGTTTAATAGTAGCTTCATCAACATACATATATGTATGTACTAGGGCATTAATCCCGAGATTGAAATGGAGGTTCCGAAAACTCGGGATTAGAATTTTCGGGATCCCGAGATAGTCCCGAGATTTCGGGATTTTATAAAAGAATTATATTATGGGAATTTAAGCAGATATATTGGTTTATTCGTACTCAATTAAAACTTTGTTTCAAATATACACAAACATACATATATACATAAAACCGGAAGTTAAGTTCATTATAATGTTAAATTTATGCTCATATACACATGGGTGCTAGCAAGTAAAACATTAATCTATAATTGTATCTAATTTAATCTTATGATATAATTTCCACTTATCTTCTTGTCCTCCTTATTTGGTCATGATAGATAATTATAAAATTAGTTAAAAACGAATTGATTAAATCATCATAACAGATGTAACGATAATATAGTAAAAATACATTATTATTTTTAGATGTTTGCATATCAATTACAAAATAATATTGCTGTTCAAAGAAACAAGTGATAAGTAATAATATCGATTGGTTCAAACTGGTGATTCGTTTTGAAAGTGTGCTGTTAATAAAAGTAATTCGTCAAAAGTTTCTAAATTTAAACTAGACCTGGTTTTGCTGCACATATATCCAGCTGCTAAAAAAGATATTTCAAGTTCTAGACTTGTTGGTGGGATTGTAAGCATGTAATCATACGCAGGGCCGGGGCGAATGATTTCTGCGCCCGGTGCAAAAGCCAGATCTTGCGCCTATGCAATACATTCAATGAATCCTAAAAGATTATACCTCATGGTCAATCAACCAATACCCGTTAGCTCTTCCAACAAATCCTCTTGTATGGCTGTTGTTGGTAAGTCCACTAATCTTTCTTGAGACATAGTTGACCTCATGTAATTTTTGATCAGCTTTAACTTAGAAAAACTACGCTCACCAGGTGCGGCTTTAATAGGAAGGGTCAAAAATATTCTCAACTCTATAGCTGTATTCCGACACATTGTTTCCAAATGTCTATCAAAAATAATAGACAACACAAATAGTTAGGAAGCATAACTAGAGAAAACATTTCTATTTCCTCAAAAACCTCAGATCTACTTATATCAGATTAACAATTTAAAATCAATGTTTCCTCCAAACAAAGACAGTCTTGGGAAATAATATCTGGGGTGCATTGAATTTTGCTAATATTATATAAGCAACTTAGTATTTAATTGTGTACAATTATTTGGTCGAACCTTTCAGAAAATGGTTGTATAACCTAGTCCAGTATCTTAAAATAAAAATCAATTTTGAATTTTCCCTGAGGATCCAAAACCGCTACATCTCTACCTTTGTAATTAAAGAGAGGTATTTTTATATATCCAAGTCACACGCAATTTATTTTGCATTACCTAAAAACTTTACAAATTCATTCTCTGAACGTAACTACTTTAAAAACATCTTTATAGAGCTTAATATTTCATCCGCTGCCTCCAAGCAAATTTCAGGACTCTGCAAACATTTACTTGTAATATTTATTTTGTTTAAAATGTCTACCAGATCAAAATGCAACACAAAAATTGGAATTCTATAATTTTATTACCTAAGCATTCAGCGGTGTGATTGAATTTTGCATCATCGCCTCGCGAAAGTTTGACAAAAGCCTCGTATACTTTGCCTAAATTAAAAGCCAAAAGTCTAAGAGCATTTATTCTACTTTCCCATCTCGTTTCACACAACGGTTGAAAGGCCAGCGACACTATATACTGTTTCAAAACCTGCCATAGTGCTGTAGTCTTTAAAAAAGACGTGAAGATGTTCAACCGTAACAAAAAAACGAAACTGCAATTGTAGTGCAGTGTGCAGCATCTGAAACTACCGAATTCATAGAGTGTGATGAACAAGGAACAAAAAATGCTCTGGGTTCTAATAATTTAATTTTTGTTTTGCATTCCTCAGTGCTTGCCTTTTATATGGGTCTATTGTAATATACTTGGCCTCTGCAATCAAACAAAGATATATCTAATTTTTCTAGGTCATTTAAAATTAATTCTGTCAACCTAATTCCACTGGACTTTTCAGTGTTGCTGCGTTCGAAAGAAGCTTGATTAGCTCATTTTGAATATCTTTGCTGAGATATTAACTTCGAGTTTCATTATTATGACTTCGCCGCAAATGCTCTGCGCGTACTAAGTCAATCTTCCCAATCGATTCTACAAGCTGCTAAAAGTTTGCATTATCTTTGCTATATAAACTGTCAGACTCTCCTCTTAGAGCCAAAGATTGGGAAGCTACAAATTTAATAAAAACTATGAGACGTTTGAGCACATTTCGCCAATGTTCCACTTCTTTTTATGTATGTTTTTGCAATTTTCTATCTACAGTAGTACATAAGAATTTTTTCAATATCTCTCCACTTTTTAAAATGTTGCATAAGCAGGAGACTAATTTCATGGTCTTTGACCAATCTGTTCAAATGACCCCAATCTTGAAATCTGGAGCTTGTCGAAGTATTAGAAAAATTGTTCGTCGAAACATGCAGCAAAAACAAAAAAACAGGCTCCGCTTACTTCGAATATACAAGCTATTGACGAGACACAGATTTCCCGTTTTTTGAAGATCTTTTGGTGAAATTGTACGGCCAACTTCCGTTTGTTAGTTGAGGGAAAATTATAACTTTTAATTGAATGGAACCTTTTTCAACTATAATTTGTACAACTTTATCGTCTAGTTCTAGTTACTTACAAGGATCTTCAAAGTCAAGGTGTGATGCATTCAGCCCTCTGTGACTTATATCAGGGGCACTGCTAGCATTTTTGTTTGAGGTAGAAACTGCCCCGATTTCAACGTTGATGAAATTGATCAGCAGATGCACTTACCGATTCGTCAGCTCGAATCAACTTACGGATTGATCCTATATCCTGCACTATCGTTTGCTCTAAGAGCCGGTTTCGTTTCCTATTTGCACTACCCGACAATTTTCTGCTAACAATTGCTGACATTCTAATAGATAATCAATATTTCATAAATATAAAATACAACAGCAAAACAATAATTTACCAATAAATGTTGTTCAGAAAAATCAGCTAATGCAAGCACTACTCTTAACATTGTACTAATAACACTATACTCTTGGCATTGCAAAATACCGTTACTGAGCATCAGGAAAATGAAAAGCAAATTTATTACACAATTGTTGCCAGCACATACAGAAAAATTTTATAAATTTACTCCCGTTTTCATAGATACTCCCCACATAGATATTTTATTTTGATCTTAATCATTGAAAAACATGCATCAATATTCAACCCCAAAATTCATTACTAAACTTACAAATTAATATGCATTTCTAAAATTTTCATTAACATTTAGCGAACCAACTCTTCATCACAAAATAGTTTCTGAAATCGCCTGAATGGCATACCATAGTAAATGGAGCAATATTGGGATCTTGCGCCATGCCCACGTATATGATCTTCATGATAGTTTCTCACCATGTAGAAAACTTCATATAAAAAAAAACTTCTGTGGCGCAGACTTCGTCCAGTGCACCATTCGCTGCTGATCGATCGATCGGTACATTTTTTTGTAGGCGTAGTGCTTGTATGGAAAATGTATGGAGCAAAATGCTCTGGTGCTACTTTAAAATAGTGCACCATTGCGTACGGGTATTAATGATTAAGTCAAATCCCAACGAGAAAAGTAATGTCCAAGAATATTTTATGTAAATTTTCAATTTAGGATGGAAATATTGCAGCAATATTATTAGTTTAATTCTTTTTTATCGAGGGATGTCATCGGCTGGTAAGGGAAATTATTTTTGTGGGAAAATTAATAGTGTTTTCTTGCACTGCCTGTAATGTGTAGGCAGTTCTTATTCTTGCATGTGAAGGCAGTGTTTGCTGCAAGTAATTTACATACATATGTATATCATAAACTTTAAGCAAAACAGCTTTCAACCATTATACTCGTACGACTGCATTGCAGGTAATGACTGTATCATGTATGGTGATTTCATAAATTGCTTTGCTTCCTGATTGGATTGTCAGGTAGAAGAAACTATTTTTTGAGAAGAGCTGATTTTTTTAAATAGAAATAGAAATTCGAACATATTTTCTTTAAAACGGAAAAAGTTAATAAGCATGACTTAAGTGACTGGTAACTTAAGATTAAATTTTTGAAGGTGAGAGGGTAAATCTTTACGTTTGATTAGTTGCGCCCCCTTTTCGCCAGCGCCCGGTGCGACTGCTCCATACGCGCCTATGGAAGCCCCGGCCCTCCCGCATAACACATCGGTACTGCTACGGAATAAAATCGGAATTCCGAATGTATTGAGCAGTACTGATGCATGCAGAACTCTAGCGGAACATTTCGTATACTGAATAAGTGAATTGAAACTGTACTTATACAGTATTGAATAAGGAACTAAATAGATACTGCTCCAATACAGGCACAGTACCGAATGTCGTAGTTGAACTATGATTTAATTCAGTTTGAAGATACTGATACAGTATTCATTCACCAAATAATTAATACAAAAAATTGAGTGAAAGTTCTTTATTTTTTGCTAATTTGATGTGTTTTTGAGATCTATCCGGTTTTCTTCTGTTTACATGTTTCTTTAACTATGCAAATCTGTGTAAATTTCATGGGATATATGACTAATTTATATTACCTTCTAATGCAATTCAGCTGGATTTGAACTCAGGGCTTCTGGATCTGTATCGTTTGGGTATGAGCACGCATCGATCTGAGCTATTGTGGTTGATTGCTAACCTAGAAAAATGTTCGGCTCCTATCATCACAAAAGTGACAAACGGTTTTTGGTAAAACTACCTTTTAGTTTTTTTAAATGACTAGAAAAATTAAATTTGGCAGTAAAGTGATGGTGAACCCAAGCGAGAGTTGTTTTGATCACTCTTATTGAAAAAATTTGACCACGAATTCAGAAGAAAGCGTTCCCCATGGTAAATTGATGACGTTTTGATGGATACTGATATACGTATATTATTCTAAAGTATTAAAATATAGCCAAAAATGTGAACATATATGACTTGTAAAGTATTAATCACGTAGAGCAAATGTCGAATGCCGAAGTAGTGCCAATTGTACGGAATTCTATCTCATTTGCAGAAAAGATCAGTTGTTAATAAGTTGTTACAGATACTATCAGAAGAATGTAATTTTCCTCATCAAGACGTAAGATCTTTACTTCAAACAACAAAAAACACTGAACAGCATTATATTGAAAACATAGATATAGGTCAATATATTCACTTTGCAATAAAGGATTCGTTAATTGCATACATTCAAGCCAACAGGCAAACATTTACAAAAAATAATATCACCCGTTTTGATATATCTTTCAACATTGATGGGATACCTTCTTCAAAAAGTGGTGGACATAGTTTTTGGATAATTGCGGGGTGTAAATATAATCTAGAGAACTTCGTTTTTCCAATAGGAATATTTAAGGCCTCTGGTAAACCTGAGAGCTTTAACGTGGTAATGAAGCGATTCGTTGATCATGTGTTGCAGCTCGTTACTGGGTCTCGACTTTAAATCATTACTTTTGCTGCCAAAAATGTTTCACGAAAGGTCAACGATTCATGACAGCTAGAAGAGCAAGCAAAATAGTATACCCAAAAGTAACAGCACCATTGAGAGATGATGAAAGTTTCAGAAGGAGGTCAACTTATGACGGCAATACCGATGCAAATCATCATAAAGATTCTGGTTCCATTTTAGAAACACAACCAATTGATATGATCAAACAATTTTCAATCGACAAAATGCATTTACTTGATGGGGGTGTATGTAAAAAGATTGTCTCTATACTACCAGGAAAATCGCATGAGCAAAAATTAGTAAGTTATCAAGTTTTAAAAGTGAACAAGCAGTTAGAAATCTTCAAAAAGTACTCTTGTTCAGAGTTTCAAAGGAAAATAAGAACCTTGAAATATGTACCACATTTCAAAGCATCCGAATTTAGAATTTTCTTATATTATTCTTATATTCAGGACCTATAGTCTTGAGAGGACGCGTAAACTCTGATACATGCACTTCTTACGCCTTAGCCTTGCAATTCGAATTTTAACATCCAAAGTTTATTATTATGAATTCAATGAATATGCCAATAATTTACTTTTATACTTCGTACCTCAATTTTCAGAAGTGTATGGATTGGAACATATGACGTACAACGTTCACAATTTGGTTCATATAGCGCAGGACGCATACAATCTAGGACCCTTAGATGAGAATTCATGTTATCAATTTGAAACATTCATTAAAGCTGTCAAAAGACACGGTCATTTACCAAACAGGCAACTAGAGCAAATAGTGAATAGAATAATGGAAGTGCGACGATCAACAGTATAATGGTATTTTCAGCTATTTTCAGTACCGCTTGAGTTCTGGTTAAGTCACGAGTTTCAGTGTTGCTTACTAGTTAAATGTAGTTTGAATTTCAGTACCGTTTAAATTCTGATTGAGTAATGAAATTTAGTATTACTTTTTTTCGAGTTTTCAGTACCGCTTAAATTCCAGTATACTAATAAATTTCAGTACTGTATTGAGTTTCTGAATCAGAACTTATAATGAACTCGCAGTTCATAATAAATTCCGATTTCCAGTACTGCACTTACAATACTTAAAAATGCTATACGGGCTGTCATACGCCAGTTGTAATAATGAGTCCTTAGCGTCTCCGTTTTCATAAAACGATATTTCTTTTAGTATTAAGTTGCTCATGTTGTAATGAAAAACTTTTCTAATTCTCAAAATGGGTTGAATTTTATCAATCCCGAAATCTCAGGAGTCCCAATGAAAAATTCGGGATCCCGAAAATGTCCAAAATGTGTCGAGATCCCGAAATTTCGGGATTGCATGCCCTAGTATGCACTTTCTGCATCATTCAGAAAAAGATTCCATGGCTTTGTTAAATTTTTCTTGGCAACCAGAGCCACACATTTCTTGGAGGTATGGTTTACACTGTCATTTATGGTCAGTGAAAATTCGTTTTGCTTTAATGTAAAATAAAACATTGAAGTTGATTTTGTTGAAAAGGTCATCGATTTTCAAGCAATAGTTCTAAAGTGCTAGCTCATTTCTTTTTACATAAAATAATGCTAGATTTTGACTTTAGTCGTAAACTGGCAGCTCTGGTCATGCTGTATTCAGAGGACGTATGTGAATGAACATAGAACTGGATATGTAGAGGCAAAACCGCGGCTGAAAAGAGAAAAGGGTTGCCTTACAGACTTCTCCTGATCGTAAGCAAATAGTCATTGACGCACCTGGTAGGTACTAGTGGCACGGGCAAGTCGAAGTAATGCGAAAACGAGTGATATATTTTAGTGAGTAAGATTTCTCACATAATACTGCATCGTTCGCAAGAAATTTTTTAAAAGATTTTCGACACCCGCTCTAAAAACAACTTTTCTTTAAACGTTCCTTATGTTATTATCTTCGATAATGATAGGGTTGAGATATCAATACAAACTCTCAACACAAAAATTATGCAACCTTTTTCTCTGTTTTTCTTGAAATATATCGTCGAAGCGAAATTAGGATACATTTTTACTTGGAAATATGATAATTAAGGTGTAAAGTGCCAATCGAATAATCAAAAGATTGAAGTTAATTCAATCACTTTCATATTTCTATTGAATTAAATCATGAAAAACATTATATTAATAGTAATGAATAACGTAAGTTCTTCCAAGCCTTCTCGTTCCTTCATGCAACAAAGTAGTATATGAGGATTATTCTTAATTCCTAGAAGTTAAGTATCTGTTCAAGCTAATTCTGTTGTAAACACACGTATTAAAAGAAAATTTAATTGCAAGTAAAAACATATAAAATGCTCCAGTAATGAATAGCGAATATATTGGTTTTATAGTCATTGATAGTTCTGTATATCAGTTATGAACACAAAATTAATTTCAGCAGATGTGATTATATGTATACTTAATCAATATTCATTATATTTATTTATCACCACCTACGAATAAAATAATGGGTAGATCGACGTCCTTACTCCAGCGGCGGCTCTACGTATGGGGCTAGTGGGGCTTAGCCCCACCATCTTGTTTCATTCCAGAATCAAAAGAAACCTATCTGTATTTCGATTATTACAAACAACTAGAAAATTTGACTTTAGCGAATCAAATTGTCAAAATACTTCGTTAACCTTCTGTTTTTAAAATCAATTAAAATATTTTTGTCTCGTTTCTTCATAATTTGTGTTTCATTACACAAATTCGTATATATAATTCAACTTAAGAGAACTTACTTCGCTGATGCAATATGCTCTTTTCATTTTATCTCTCTATATTCTGTTCCACATGTTGAACTAGTCCCAAAAAAGAGAGGAAATGAATGAAAAAATTCAATGAGCGCAAAGTGTGTGCATACCATACGCAATGACTAAAAGAGTAATCAACGGACTAAGTCCCAAATTTAAGCTTCTAGTGGTGTATCGCTTTCTTGTCGTTCGCTTACTGAATGAAGTATGTGTAGTATCAGGGGGTTAAATTGAGCTCTTTAGTTTTTGCAATTGAAGAGTAAATGATGGTTTTGCATTTACAGTGCTTGTTGATATTATGGTTCAGGTAACAATTATGATAGAAAATTGTGTGCTTACGTATGATATTTTAAGCAAAATCTTGATTGCATTCAAAATTTGTGAGAAAATTCTATATATAATTGATTGCAATATACTTGTTTGCAATATAATTGATCTTTGAAGATACTTTTAAAAAGTTTTCTTACATCAAATGCGAGACGTGACAATTTTCAATTTTCGTGTTCTTCAAAGCATAAATATTTATTGGTCAACATTTACCAAGGTCATAGAAGTACTCCAAGATCGATGGTTCTTTGCTCGAATGTTCAATCCTCGAATGGTACAATCTATTTTTGAAAGCCTGTGGCATCTATCAAGTAGTTTCATACCAAATGTCGGATTTTGAAGGGTTAAGAAAAACTCGATTATTTTCAAATGAAATGGTTTTATTCCTCAAAATATTCACCGTTGGAGTCTATAGTTTGTTGCCAACGTGTTGGCAAATGAAAAATTCCTTTTTTGAAAAATGAATATTTTTTTGCCCCAAAAACTCTTCAAAGGACGCAATTACATCGTTTTGGTTGGAGTAGCGCTTTTCTTGTAAATAGTTTCCCAGGCTCCGGAAAAGATGATAGTCTGTTGGTGACAGGTCTGGAGAATATGGAGGGTGAGCTTAAACTTCGTACTGCAACTCCAAACGGGATACATGCGGTCGTGCGTTATCGTGTAACAGAATTGGTCCATGCCTATTCACCAGAGAAGGCTGTTTTAAACGCAATTTTGCGTGCATTTCGTCCAATTGTGCACAGTAGGTCTCTGCAGTTATCGTTTCACCAGGATTCAAGAACGAATAGTGAACGACGCCTTCTGAAGTCCACCAAACAGTAACCATGACCTTCTTAGGGTGCAGTCCCGCTATTGCTTGGTGGCTAGGTGCTTCTCCGCGATCCAACCATTGTCCTGAACGCTTCCTATTATCATAGAGAATCCATTTTTCATCGCAAGTCACAATCCTCTTCAAAAATGGTCCTTTTTTATGTCGCATCGGCAGTGAAGAGGCTACTTCAACTCTCAGCATTTTGTTCCTTTCAGACAATTCGTGTGGGACCCATTGATTGAGTTTTTTCACTTTTCCAATATTTTTGAGACAGCGACTAATGGTTGATTTCGATACATTGAAGGTATCAGCAAGGCACTGTAAAGTTGTCGATGTATTCCTCTCAACTTCTGCTCTCAGTTCGTCATCATTAACACTGCTACCTTGTTGACCACGTGGTTGGTTGTCCAAGCCAAAATTTCCTTCTCGGAAATTGGCAAACCATCGTTGCACTGTGCGTTTGTTGCAGGTATCTGGTCCTAACACCTTATTAATTTCTTTCGTCGCTGCAGCTGCATTTTGTCCTTTTTTAAACATAAACAGGTAAAGGACCCGAATATCTCTTACTGTAAACATGTCTATAAGAGCGAAAAGGACAGATATAGGAAACCACACGGGTAATAAATTAGGCACTAAAAGAAAGGTATTTACCTCTATTTTCAAACACAAAACTTATTTTGAATTTTACCAAACAACTCTGTTCACCATGGGATCATTTTTAAGACTGTCAGGAAATCAGACATTTGGTATGAAACTACCTGATAATTTATTGCTTTGATTTAATTCAATGGAATTCGTGAGACGTTTTTACAATAAGAGAAGCAACCAAACTAATAAATTATATGAATGATGACGATTTTTATTTTGTCTAGTGACTTTCTAATAAAATATTATTCAGGCGAATATTTTTTATAATGTTTTAAATATGGTAACCTAGGATTTGATTTATTAATTCAATTAGAAATTTTTGAAATTAGGACAGCCTAATCATAAGAAAAAGAAATTTCATATATGATTCTCATGTTATAGGATAATTTGAGATATAATGATAATCCAGTTTAAACTAGCCAAAATTAGTATATAATGGTAAAGTGTTCTAAAATATGTCATCTGCTACTGAATTGCATAGCTTAACTTTTAGTTTAACTGTCTAATTTCTAATATAAGTAAGGTCTTTGCAGGTTAGCCCCACTCACATTGACTGCCACGAGCCGCCACTGCCTTACTCATTATCCATGTGTAGAAAATATTAGGGCCATATTCAAAAAACGTTTCAGCAGCAATCCATCCACTTTCGGAAATTCCAAGTCAACATTTTAGTGGAGTACCATGAAATGAAATGTATCTAGGGATACGCATATAATCAGAGCCGTCTTAGATCAATTTGGGGCCCTGGGCACTTTAAGATAAATGTGGCCCCTAAGACAGAGGGTTGTTAGCAACCGGCAATAGAAAAGAACAGGAGTAGGTAGGCAAAATTCTATATATATTTATTTGTTATTTTTATATACTCGAGGTCACATTACTTATAATCCGGAAAACTTAAAGTTAGGCAATTATAATCCGGAAAAGTTACTTTTCAACCACTATACGTAGGCTATTAATTAAAAAGTCTATGTTGAATGAAGGAGTAATTTTCTAGATTTTAGACAAGGAAAATCATTAATCACTACTTCAAAGTCTATCTCTTTAAGCACATCTCACATTCTATGAGCATCAGCGACAAACTGGTCAATCTTTCTTGAAGCATTGTACTTTTTAATTCATTTTTAATTCTTTTCAATTTTAAAAAGAAGCATTTTAAAAAGTTGCTTAAAAAGATTCTCAATGCAATTTCTACATTTGGAAACATGTCAACGATTTTCTCTTCTTTCAAAAGATGATATATTCCTGAAATACTCTTAGTTTCTTCATTTTCACTAGTCTGAACACTTTTCAAGTGTCCTGTTAAATGCAGTCATTCCATTTCTAATTCTTCCTCGCTAACGTCCTTATGATAGATTTTAGTGAATTCTTTGCATCTTTTTCTTAACTCCTCTGGACTGAAAGTTTTCAAGAGAGATAAAAAACCAAACCGATGACTTATTTCCTAATTCAATTGCTGTTTTAGATGAATGATCACGATACCAATTATGGGAACAAACGTTTCTACTTTGAATTTCTCTTTCCCATTTAATTGGACTGATGGCGCAGAGTCACCAAATAATATCTGACGTGAGCTTCAATCTCTTATTCTATGAGATAGGTTATTGTAGTCACATTTCGAATTTTTCTTTTAGGCGCAAGATTCGAAGTCATCAAATTTATCCTTTAATAATAAAATCATCAAATGAAGTTAACAAATTAGTTGCAACGTCCATTGTTATAGTTTTTTCCGAAAATAAATAAGTACTTGTTTTATCTATTCTTTCCAATATGGTATTCCAAATTTCTGCCAGTAAAATAAATGCCAGGTTTTCCATTTTTTTAACAAACTAAGAGTTTCGTGCTTTATTTCGACAAAATGGAATTGCCTGAAATTTATGGCGATTTTCGCGAAACTCTTAAAAATATGTATTTGATACATTTGTATGAAAATGAAAATTGCCATCTGGTTTGGTCTCGCTTCTATCAACTTCAAAATTGTTTAATATAAAAGCGCTTTATCTACGCTTTAAATCAATGCGCTTTAAAAATTTTCGCTGGGTAGTTTCTTGTCGCTACTCTGCATCCTCCGCGATAGACGTAAAGGCTTCTATAATTTGTTTACGGCTTTAATCTAAGAGGCTTATTGCATCAGCACGCGCAGACCATCTGGTTTTGAAAAGACTTTTAAGAATTTCTTTGAACCTAAATATTCAGTCGACGTATTCCATCGGTGGGTAGCAGGCATAAAAAAAACGAAATTAGAGATGTCATTAAGTACCTCTGTTCGAAAAAAATTGTCTAACAGAGCCATACACGGCGACATGGTGGAAACATTAGGGGACTCTGCTCTTCCATATTCCACCGTTGCACGCTGAGCCAAAGAGTTTAAGCTGGGAAGAACATCCAATGAAGGCGAACACCGCGAAAGACGTAGAATCACGTTCCTCACTGAAGACAATGTGAAAAAAATCAAAGGTCCCATTTTGGTAGATCAAAGAGTGACACTCAGACAAGTAGATGAGGTCACAGGGATCTCGAATGGCACTGTTCAAAGAATCGTTGCCCACAAATTACATATGAAAAAGGTCTCTGCGTGTTGGGGACCGTGAATGTTAACCGACTGGCAAAAGAAGAAACGAGTCAACATTTCGAGAGTTAATCTCGAAGAGTTCCAGGCAGATCAGGAGAATTTTTTGTGACTTTTCGTGATCATGGATGAGATTTGAATCTATCATTTTGAACCAAAAACCAAACAGCAATCAATGACGTGGAAGCAACGCTCTTCACCAATGCCAAAGGAATTCAAAGTGTCGAGCTTGGCGGGGAAGGCTATGAACGAATTTTTTGGAACGCTGAAGAAATTATCATAGTGGAATATTTGGAAAAGGAAGCCACTATATTAGGCTCTTTTTATGCAGACCAAATAAGAAGATTGCGGGAGGCTATTGAGGAAAAAAGATGCGGCAAACTTCGAGCCGTTGTGCTGTTTCATCAGGATAACGCACAGGTTAACAACGCTGCAGTTCCGATGGCTGGAATTCAAAAAACAGGATTTGAACTTTTACATATTTCCTCGGAAAACTTTTGTTACATCATCTAGTGACTTTTACATGTTTCCTGTGCTCAAGGAACACCTTCGGGGTAGGAAATTTGAAAATGATAGCGAAGTGATGGCCGCTGTTGAGGCATTTTGGGAGAGCCAAGATAAATAATTTTTTTCTAAGAGTATCCTGGGTTTGGAAAGAAGATAGACTAAATGTATTAGCTTGTTAGGAGACTATGTTGAAAAATAAATATATGTTTTAAGTTTAATCACCTTGGTTTAGATTCATTATCAGTACTTATAGATTAACCCTCGTATTAAAATTAACTTATTCTAAATTTTGGCAAATAATGAGAAAACTTTGAAAACTCTTAAGGTCTTACAATTCTTTGTAGCTTTTGATGGTGAATACTTTGCTTCATTGGTAAAGTAAAGTAATGCCACAACAAGCCTTTTCGGGTCTAGATGCTGAATATGCTAGAGAGCTTCATTCACAAACTTGCAATAATAGTGTCTGCGAGTATGGAGTAATTAGTTCCACGATTCAACTTGACTCAGATACCTAGTCACAACTAAATTGATTCAAAGTCCGATGATTGTTCAGGCTTAGATTGAAACCATAGGCAGCCAGTGCGCTTGGACATTCAAACTTCGATTCTTGAAAATAACACAAGCTTAGTGCCATAAATAATATATCTATTCGTCTAAGATTTAGTGGTAACATAAGCCTTGCTTACATAGTCAATGTTCACTAGACATTTATGAGAAATTATAACATTTATGCTTCAAACAACGTCAACTTTAAAGTACATTCAAATCACCCCTTATGCCTAGCAGTTTTCTTAAAAATTCGAACATACGCTTTGTTATACCCATAAGCTAAAATTGCAGTAAAAGGGAAATAATAGCTTAAATATCTAGATCCTACAGCTACCATATTAAACAAAAATTTTATCAAACCAATTTGAAATCCATATTCGTGCAGATGTACATATAGTGAAATTTTAAATCTTTGATGCCTGGTCAACTCATAATACTTTCCCTTCCCTTGATTCTTCGGGTCACAATCTGCGATTTCATTTTGAAAATATTCATATCCTGGACATCCGGTCAAACGCTTTCCCAGATAAAGCATTACATCGTACTCGATATTCCACTGGTAATGTTGCAACCCTTCTGATAGGGCTCGCACCATTGGCTCAAACTCAGACGGAGGGTTCTCCAATCTAGGTCGAATGACTTTCTCCATTAAAACATTTACGCAAGTTATCGTTTCAGATAACGACTCTCGACACAAATTCAATTCATCTTTTATTCCCAATAAATGCCCGATAACGCGCCAAAAGTAAACTAGATCTCCAAAATCTTCCTTGTTTTTCACATGAATTCCAATCATTCTAGGCTGTGATATGGCATAGCCCATAAATCCGAACTGGGTTATGACCATGTCACGTAAGGTTACGGCCAAGTTGCGAGTTTTTTCGCAAGCTTTTCTCGCATTCAAATGCTTCTTTCGAACGATTTCAATGCTGTTCCAGAGTTTGGAGCCTGGTTTCAGATCACCTTCGTACCATATCAAGACGTGATACAGTGTCGCTACATATCTTCGATAAGCGTCCATAGCTACTCCCGATTTTCCCGTAAAGACTAAAACGTCTAGGATCGTAGTCACAGCCAATATAGCTATAAGGCCCATAAACATTGCAGAGTGCATCGAAGCAAGATGATCACGTAGAAATTGTTGACCTCTGAAATTAGGTGTTGAGAGCATTAACAACATAAAATTACCGAGCACCTGTAATGCAAATAAAAAACTCAGAATTCAAATATACATTTGTCAACAAATTCTATTGGTGTTTACTAACGATTTCCTATTGTTAAAATGAATTTATGTCTTCATGCACGTGCTTGTCATACTAATAGCAGTTTTAAGATTTTAAGGTAATTCATAAATACGAAATGCTTACCAGCCACACACGACCCGTAGTAGATTATTATGAGCCTTTGTGGGCATTTCGCTGGCTAAGTTAAAACCGATTAAAATAGTTTATGTCTTAATTTTTCTAGGCACGTATGGCTCATTAAAGACGGATTTGGACAAAACATGTGCTAAGCTTGGTAAACAGTGCATAAAAGTGTTTCAAGTAAAATGACTGATTTGGCCTTGAGCTTTAAAAAAATAGATTCAAACATTTTATCTAATGACAATCACACATATGCATAAAAAAGCTTCATAAAAATTACGGAAAGGCCTTATTTTACTAATTGTACGAAGTTCATTTCAAGCGTGCATGTTCCAACAAAAGTAATAGCATCAATGATCCAACTGATTTAGATTATGCAATGTATACGGATTTGCATACAAATGCTCATACATGTGTATGTAATTCCTATGAAGCAATGGTAGCAACTTTTTTATTAGCTAGTAAACAGTTTCAGTTAACACTTAACTACTAATAAGCTCTCATTATAGACATGCAAACTATCAGTATGATTGACAATTTTTTTCAATGTCTATCACTGTCTTTGCATGAATTTCAAAATTTTGGGAACTAAAATACTTGTTACTTATATCTGTTATCGGATACTTGTCTTATTAATCTTACAAAGTAGCATATCTTTAAACGTAAATTATGAAAATGCTCAGTGCTTGCAATACTTTACCAGCACTATAAATGCTTCACATCAAAATTTCGTTTTTATTCGATGACTTCATCAAAAATTACAGGAAATGAAAAATGTTTGGGGCTGCCATCCGAACAATTTCCAATGCTTGGAAAATTAAAACATTGGTTATTTATTTTCATAGCAGATGTTTGCCACGTGAATATTTCATGGTACAATCTGGTGGTACGGAAATAACAAAAATGATTGATGCTGGCAACCCTTAACTAACACCAAAATCAAAAGTTTAACAAATCCGTTTCACGTTGAAGCCAACCCACCCTCTGAATTTCGTTTCAATCCGATGACTACTGCTACAAGGAACATATGCAGAGAGGCTTTAGATCAATATTTAGCAGGAAAAGATGGATGAAAATTACTATCAATTACAATTATGAACATTTACGATGTACTCAAAATATCTGATGTGTGGCAAGAATTTCACTGCTGTTGATATCGTCTGAAAACCAAGTTCCCGTGAAGCAGATAATGTCATATAGAGAAAGGGAGGAGTTATAAGATACAGCCACGGTCACGGTCATTTTTGTAAGCCACGGTCATTTTTGTTAACATAAACAAGTTTTAAAATTTTTAGAATTTAACTTAAAACAGGTGCCATTCTTATTCGTTGAAAATTCACACTTTTAGTCACTAAGACTTGTAGAGTAGAAGTACCAGCAATTAATATTGGTGCAGAATGTATCTAATGATGCGTTTGATGATGCATCATGGAGTTGGCATCACGCAGAGATATTAAACTAGATTTCAAACTCAATTATGTTAGTCCCATTATCAAATAGGATTAGATAATTTAAAAACTACAAAAAAATATATTGATGAGAATAAGGGGGAGTAAGAAGTGAAAAAGGGGTATGAGAAGAATGTATAATGGAAAAGTAGCTGAAAAGAAATCTGCTAAATGTTCGTGAAGATTCCGCGGAGTCGATCTGTGTAACTAATGAAAGTCCCATGGTTTCAAAACAAGGTATTTGCCCTTATTTAAGGAATGCAGAGCCAAAAAGATTCAGGATTCCTAAAAGAAAATGGTGACAGTAATCTAGAAAAGCAGTAGTGTATTACACCTTTGGTTTCTTTTTTTAAGAATCCTAAAGACTGAAATTTAGCTACATCAGAAATAAATGTTGGAGTAAAACCTTTTTCGAAATGATTTTTGTTTCAACTTGTTTTGTAAGCTAAGGATGATCTTAAGAAACAGTTACAAAAAGTATGAATATATTAGGCTATGGAAGTAGGAACTAAATTTAGATGGAGTATGTTTCATAACATTTTACTAATTTAACAATTAACTCAATTATATTTGTGGGTCTCTTTGACATTTTGATGCATACAGATAAACTCTATTCAAGAAGAAATCACTATTCTAGAAGAATTAAAATGTGAATCATTTTAATTTTATACTTACTGAATATCAAAGAGAAATGATATTGTTTTTTTTTATCCCGAATAACCTGTCATTTAGATTTTTGAAGAGTTGAATTTTTTGCCTCTATTCCATTTATAATATTTATTGGTTAAATAGTTCAATACGGACTAATATTAGATTACTGGTGTCCTTTTTTATTTCAAATGATAGCATTGATTTTTCACTGATGACGAACATATATTTCACAAATCATTACTAATAACAGCGATATTTTATACACATATGTATGTAATTAGAACTGGCACGAAGACGGCGTCATTTGATCTTGCACTAGGAATTTACTAGTAATGGGAAGATTTATTGAAATGATTTGGTTTGAAACCTAATCGAATCCGCATTTGAGTTAACATACATTGATACTATCCCATATAACTGAACCTTACGTTGAACAATTTTTATTTCGCAGTAAGCGAACACATGCACTTCATATAATTAGCATAGCCAGTGACTTGTAACGCTATGATTAACAAATAGCTTACAGAAAATCATTACGGTTGCGCTTGTAAATAGTAATGTAAAATTGCGATGGTAACAACGACACTATTCATGATCTACACATATTTACTTTCTTTGTTCATTTTCTGTTCAAATTTATCGCTCCCGTAGAAGCTACACTAATCCTTGCCACTAACTCACCTTCGAAAACGTTTCTGATCAAACTAGTGATGGGCGTTTCTGTTGTTTTCAAAAAACGAAAACGAACTGTTTTTTTTTCAAAAACAACTGTTTTTTAAAACTGTTTGAAAAAAACAGTTTGAATTAAAGAGAGGAAAAAATTTTATGCTGTACGACAATTAGAGTTTGGTCGTACTAGGATTTTCACATATACTAGGTATAACTAGTACGAGTACGAAAAAATACCTGTTCCAAATACCTATTTGAAGTATGTACATGTATAAATACAATGCATACGATTTGCAGTAATGTAATGAAATGGACTAATATGCCCTCCTCCACCCTCGAGACACAACGTTCCCAAGCTAGAATGGTGATGGTGCAAGATTACCTTCAAAGAATACCGAGTCATTAGTCTGTGCAGCTTGTGCAACCTCCCGCGGTTTCGTAAATTTTACAACCCCGGTAGGGTTGGAGACACCCTCGTGGCGACCTCCAGTCACGAGGAGGGCCACAGCACACCCAGAGACGCCAACTGGTGATCCGAATAGGATCTCAACCTTATCCTCCTTGGCACTTTTAGTGCTACTTTTAGTTTTTCCGGATTTCATTTTGCCGTATCTTCGAAACCAGGCCATTTTTTCCCAGACTTGTATGGAATATTTGCCCGAAACAACTCAGAATGGTCCCTGAATTCATGCTAGACCAAAACAAAAAAAATTGACGTTTTTGCCCAAATTCCCCTATAAAAAAAATTGTTTGCCCTTAAAATATCACTATTGTACTCCCCGAACACTTTCAATCATCGAAAGCGCCGTAAAGTTAGTTTTTGCCAAACTATGGCTAAAAAACCCCTTACCCCCCTACAAAACCGAAATTTTTTTATCACAGCAATAGGTATTGGCCCGTTATGTCCCAAACCACTCTAACCCAAAATTGTCCGATTTTGTCCGATTTCAGCTCCTTTTGCCCTAAAAACCTTTTTAAATATTAAATAAAATACTTGCAAGTACGAAAATGCTCGCAAATACGAAAATATTGTTTTCCGCAGCTAAACAGTTTTCCACTGCCAAGCAGTTCGTTTTCATTTTAACAAGCGCAAAACGGTTCGTTTAAAAAAAACGAAAAACCATGAAAAACGATTCGTTTAAAAAAACGAAAAACCATTGGTTTAAAAAAAAACAGTTCGTTTTTAAAAAACGAAAAACGATTCGTTCTAAAAAAAACAGTTCGTTTGAAAAAAACGATTCGTTTGAAAAAAACGAAAAACGTTTCGTTTGAAAAAACAGTTCGTTTTAAAAAAACCATTCGTTTGAAAAAAACGGAAAACGTTTCGTTTGAAAAAAACAGTTCGTTTGAAAAAAACAGTTCGTTTGAAAAAAACGATTCATTGGAGAAAAACGAAAAACGATTCGTTTGAAAAAAACAATTCGTTTTAAAAAAACGAATCGTTTTAGAAAAACGATTGGCTTTAGAAATACTATTCGTTGTAGAATAGTTGGAATAATTGGTTTTAGAAATACTATTTGTTGTAGAAAATGGTTCGTTTTAGAAATGCTGTTCGTTTTAGAAAACATATTTCGTTTTAGAAAAACTGTTTGTCGCTATTTGGAAAAACTGTTCGTTCGTTTTTTGCTGCCAAACGTTTTTTTCAAACTGTTTGGCGTTTTTGAGCCCATCACTAGATCAAACCAGGTTGGTAGCTCAACAGTGACAGTGTCCAAACCAGCATCAACTAGCTTCTTTCCATCATCTCCTAGAAGACGTTCGAAATAGTCGCGAACAGCTAGAAAAAGGATCGATTCCTGTAATCATTCACAATAAAATAATGTTTCTTGCCTTCATCATGATCGGTGGTAGCCATAGTATGCAGTCACCACGTACGAAAAATAGATGCCTGCAGTTAACTCAACACTCACATCCGTACTTTAAAATTGGTGTTTAACGACCGACAGTAACTCTTTAACTGATTCTAGTAAGTCGAGATTTTTCCAGGTAAGAATCTAAAGCAGACAGTACGTACTGATCTTTCATTAACAGTCAACAGTTCAAAATACGTAATGGGCATTTCTGGCAGTCTAAGGTCAATCAAGAAAAATGATTCAAGTTACGTAAATTGTTTTGCATCCAGACGTTTTAGCGTAGAAATGGCTAAGAAAATAACCATACGGGAAAATTTGTCTTGTTGCCACCGAAAATTTCAAATTGGGAGAGATGAATTATAAAAATAGATAAAAAATAGGCGTGAAAAAAGATGCAGAAAGTAAATGAGTTAGATCTATATAAAAAAAAACTCTAGCGCACCTGAACCGCTAGAAAACTAATTTTCGAAGAAATTGTCTTTGAGTGACAAAAAAATGTGGAAAGACGTAATACACTTTTTTTGTAGAATCATATCAACCATTCCTTATCCCAAGCAACAAAACTCAACTATAACACAAATGATGAAAATGTTCAGTGCTGGCAACACTTTCCCAACCAAGCAGCAATAAGTTTACCATAACAAGCTCATACTTAAATCAACTTATCCTTTGAATTTCGTTCTCATCGAAAGTTTCAGCGGTTAAACGTTGTTTGAGGCTGCCATCCGAAAAATGTTCAAAACTCGGAAAATTTAAAAATTTGCTTCTTATTTTTATCGCAAATGCTTTGCATATGAGTACGTAATTTGAAGCATCTATTGGTGCAATATTTACGAAAATGGCTAATGCTGGTTACCCTGTGTCAGCAGCAAAACAAAAAATATACCAAATCTGCTTCACGTTAAGTTAAACTCAACCAGTAAAATTACAAAAATGGTAATAGCTGGCAGCCCTTTCACGATTTTTGCACGAAATTCCTACGACATTTACTTCACATTAAGGTCCATTTACTGCATGAACTTCGTTTTGATTTCTACACTGGACCGGAAGTTATAGGGAAAAAAGCTTTATTTTGCTGAGCAAATTTGCAAGATTTATGAGACAAAAATCACCACAGCTGCCAGCCCTATACTAATTTTTCAACCAAATTTTCACCAAATATTAAATAGAGTATCATCCAAGTACTGTGTGAATTTTGTTAAAATTTGATGGCTGAATCGGAAGTTATAGGCCAAAAACCGGTTTTTTTTCTCAGTGATTTTTCAAGTACCACTGCCACAGGATTGCCCACATTTAAAAATCACTTCTATCAGACCTGGTTCTATCTAATACCAACATGTCCTGTAAATTTCATTATGATCGGATAATCCGGTCGTCAGTTCTCGTGAACAGAACTTTCGAGTGCTGAAAATAGAGGTAATTTGGTGATGGGTTGCCGTTCTTGTGCAAATCGGAATTTTGAAAATTTTATCTTGACATGAAGGACAAAAGATAAAATTTATCAAAAATTTGAAATTTTTGTCAAAAATCAAAATTTTTTCAGGAAGGTCAATGATTTGAAGGATTTTTTTTCAGCAGCCTGCCACAGCTACAGGGTTACCCGCACTAACTTGGAAATCCATGTATGTTAGATTTTGGTCAACATCAATACGCTCTGTAATTTTAACGATGATCCATTGTTTTTCTTACAAGTAATGACAAATCAAAATTTGAAAAAAAATCCTTGCCTAGTTTTAGGCACCCTGCCCCCACACACGGCTCAAAATTTCCAATTCTTTATCATTGACAAGCTTAAAACATAATTAATTCTCATTCCCAATACTTTTCTTTAACAAAAATTTACACTGCTTGGAAATATAGGAGTACCTCAAAATTCACTAAAACGCTCGCCGCCGCCAAAAGGTTTAGGGTATCTGAATTTGAGAAAATCTTGGACCTACCTACTATATACATCTACGTTCTCCGAAAGTTTCAGCTTAATCGGATCGGCCACTCCAGAGATTATCTCCCTTAATCATTTTGCTGATATATATATATATATATATATATATATATATATATATATATATATATATATATATATATATATATATATATATATATATATATATATATATATATATATATATATATATATAAAGAAATATGAATTTTCGGCGAAACGAGTTTAATACTAATGTTCTTCGAACATTAGTAAAAACGAAATATTTTAACTTAAAGATAAATTTTCCCTTAGAAGGTGAATATGTTCTAAGATTACCCTCCAAATAACAATATTTGGAGGGTAACCTTATCTCTTCTACAGTATCTATCGGTAATCGTAATGTAACCTAAACATCTATTTATACTGCTTAGTTTAGTATTTTTAACATTTAAGCATTTTTAGCCAAAGTTTGAAATTTTTAAGTTTCGTAATTGTATCCTTTTGACCTTTCCTTGCCACATTCAACCAACCAGGATTGCTTCAGCTATTGAAATGTCTCTCAAGTAGTTCCAAACTCTTTCTGTAAAACTAGTTATTGGGTAGCTCAGGAATGATTCAATCTAAAAGAGCACTAATTTGCCTGAATTACATCAGCCAGCATATTTCAATCAATGGTAAGTAGTTACTGATCCCTTTCAGTCACCAATCAGTACTTAGCCATCACCAAGAAACATCAAATACAGTGTAATTCCTAAACATATATACATCAGCGCATCATACGAAACTATCGTTGATATTTTAATCGATGCCTAATCAGAGCATCGATCCTGTGATTCCTTGCTTGACTGAAATTTTTATTCCAAACTGGCATTTTCACATTGATGAATGAGTGCAGAGTTTGTAAATGATCGGGTGATACTATACTACTACTACTAATACTACTTTGTCAGCTCATAGCTCTGTTTGGTGAGCTGTGAGCGGTAAGCTGTTTTGCCAGCTCATAGCTTTGTCCGATGAGCTACGAAAAATCATGTGTAGTGATTGATGTCATGGCTTTCCACTGCCATGTAATTCTATAGATCAAAATTTCTCTGCAAATCTGCTCAAATTGTAATGTGGGAAATGTCGGAAAAATATTGGCAACAGAGGTTTTCGACTAGTCAAAAGTAGATAAATGCGCAGGTGTGCTTGAGTAGTGTAGTGTGCGTTTTTATTCTTCAATTTTTCGCACAAATCATATAGGGAAATTGGATGGGTTTGGGGTAAAATATTTCTGCTTAGTGTTAACGGGGTAAATTAGATAGTTAAAATTAAGTATATTATATTAATCAGGAAAAGACTATGTTCATAAAAGTCTGCAAAAAAATTTGTGTTAAGAGTACCATTTTTTCTCAAACCGTAAAAACCTTTCTACCCTACAACTTCCGATGCAGCTATCGAAACAAAACCGTACTTTACCTAAAAATTAAATAAAAAATAAGATGGGTAGGATGGCTAAGATAAGAGGACTCTGTTGAGGTAATTTTTGACAGTATGGGCTTATGGTGTTGAATGTTTTACAACATCTAGTTATTGGTTTATTCACAGCATATGCGGTGCTTTGTTGTTATTCAATAAGCGATTGTCCAAATCTAATGACTGTCACAGTCTGAATAAGCGCAAATTTTTTCCTTAAGTAGTCGTGACTAAGGCTAGCAACATGTAGAAAAAACTCTTTTCCAAAGTAACAATCTTACTAAAAAGTTTTGTTGCCAAAATTTCACTTATAACATCCCGGAGATATTTTACAATTTGGGACATTTCCAAATAGCTTCCTACGCAGCAGTTTGTCGTCACACAAATCTGTGACCATGTGTTTGTAACTCTTCTAGGTTTTAAAGAAAATGAAAGTTGAATGGTTAACAAAGGACATCAACAAGAAAGGAGCAAATTTTTTAGTTCCATTAATTTGGAAAAGCTGAAAATCTGCTTCTTTTGAGCACTCTGCTAACCATACCAAACACTTTCGCTCAAAACACACTTTCATTGCAACGTGTATTTGTTCCTTGATGAGTATCCGGATAAATCTTGAATATTGTAGCGTAGGTGATTTTTCCATAGTACCTTGTTGCGGAAAAAACTCATTTTTGAAAAATTCGTCACTTTTGGCCATTTTTAAATTCGTTCTTCGCCTTAATAGCGTCTCTAACGACATCGAAGCTGAAACAAGCAGATAACAGGTATGTTCCTTTACTTCTCCGGTAAATACTTTTTAGGAATAAACTGTTCCTGTAGTGTGAGAAATTTCGCCAAAAACTAGAAAAGTAAAGGAACAGATTTCGGATAAAAAAATAAATATCTCCGCATCTTTCACTCTCAAACGAAAAACGTTAAATCAATCAGCAGTGGGTCTATTTGACAGTCAGAACTATTTTGACAGAAATTGCCGGCAGAAAAATTTCGGGTAAATTCTTGCAAGAGGGCAAACGCTGACGTCAACGAAACTGACGGTATTTTACGGTTAAGGCTGGTACTGACTTAATTGCTAAGCTAATTTTGGACAAGTCTCCATTATCTAATCACTCTTTGGAGTAAAATTTCTGACAATGGAAAAAAGCGGAGACCTTGCTGATTTTTGATAGATAAAACGTTAAAAATTTCAATTTCCGATCGGTTTTGTTATTGAAAAGATATTTGCTCAATTCAATTTCCGAATTCAAATACCAAACGTCACTTTTTAGTTCGAAGGAATGAACTGCACATATTAAACTGGAGTTAAATGATTGAAGACAATGTCATCTGCCTTTCGATCACCAAAGAACGTTTCACGCAAAGAAGTGAATACCACTCTTGCTCAGGGGCGGATTTGACCATTTCGTCGCCCTAGGCCTCAGAAATATTTGCCGCCCTTTTCGTGAATTATATGCACTGAAAGAAAAATCTTTGGTAAAATCAACAATTTTCCTTAGTTGTTTTTGCGTCAACTACGGGATATAGTTAAAACAACCATAAAAAAATAGTTGATTACTTTTATGCACCATGACGCGTGGTTGATAAACAACGTCCGTGGTGCAAAAAAAGTAAGCAACCACAAACAATGGTATTCCATCAATATACATTGTACGATATAGTAAATGACTATAGTATGTAGTGTGGAATTATGTTTGTTGAATTTAACTATTGTAGAATGGTTCGCTTACTATGAAAATTGTTGATTAAATGAATGAATGAAAAAAAAAATGAATTTGGTTGGTGCCTTGGTTGCATTGACAGCGACATTGTCGCTGCATTGAAATTTATCAAATTCGCGGCATTCACGCCTCCCCCTGTGGCGCCGCTGCCGCAATGCCGCTGTTATGTGTTTACAGCATCAACTGCATAAGAAGCGTCATCCAACTAGGGCATGCAATCCCGAGATTTCGGGATCTCGGGATCTCGGGATCCCGACACATTTTGGACATTTTCGGGATCCCGAATTTTTTATCGGGATTCCCGAGATTTCGGGATTGATGAAATTCAACCCATTTTGGGAATTAGAAAGCAGAACTTAATACTAAAAGAAATATTGCTTTATGAAAACGGAGGCGGAAGCCAGTTGTAATAATGAATTACAACTGGCGTATGATTACATACTTAATATCCCACCAAAAAGTGTATCCGAAATATCTTTTTCAGCAGCTGGATATATGTGCAGCAAAATCAGGTCTAGTTTAAATTTTGAAACTCTAGACGAATTATATTTGTTAAGAGCATACTTTCAAAATGAATCAGCAGTTTGAACCAATCGATATTATTACATATCACTTGTTTCATTGAAAAGCAATATTATTTTGTAATTGATATGTAAACAACTAAAAAGAATAATGTATTTTTTTTTATTATACTATCGTAACATCCGTTATGCTGATTAAATTTCAATTCGTTTTTAATTAATTTTATAACTAACTATCATGACCAAATAAAGAGCTTTATTGGACAAAAAGATAAAAAGAAATTAGATCATAAGATTAATTTAGATGCAATTATAGATTAACGTCTTACTTGCTAGTACCCATGTACATATGTGCATAAATTTAACATTATAATGAACTTAGCTTACGGTTTTATGTGTATATAATTGAAATAAAGTTTTAATTGAGTACGAATAAGCCAATATATCTGTTCAAATTCCCCTAATATAGTTTTTTTTATAAAATCCCGAAATCTCGGGATTATCTCGGGATCCCGAAAATTCTAATCCCGAATTTCGGGATCGCCATTTCAATCTCGGGATTAATGCCCTACATCCAACGTAATATAAAGGCTTCACAGCATAACATGAATGTGAATTATATCGAACAGCAAACCGAACACAATTTTACCATGTAGCATATGAAACTTCTATGATAGAATAGGAGTATGAGTATGAGGAGTATGGAAAATCAACAGTTTCCTTAGTTGTTTTTGCATCAACTAGGGCTATAGTTAAAACAACCATAAAAAAATGGTTGATTACTTTTATGCACCATGACGCGTGGTTGATAAACAAAAAAAAATTTCATTCGGAGCATGAAAAACGTCCAAATGTTGAAACCATTCTACTTTGCGTAGAATATTCCCAAAGACGTTGCTCACTGAATTACGTTTGTTGAAATCAACTATTGCAAAGTAGTTTAAGTACCATAAAAACTGTTGATAATTCGAAACGTTGAAGTTTTGAGTGAATTGATAAATATTTTTCTGTTGATCAACTATTTTTCGTGGTTATGAAACAATTAAAACAGCTGATTTCATGAACGTTGCGATATTTTTTGTATAACCAGAGCCAACTACTTTTATATCGTTAAATTAACTATATTACCATAGTAAAAATAACTATTATCCTTAGTTCGTTTAACGATTTTGAATGAATCGTTGCAATACTATTAAAAATAGTTGAACCAACCAAGAGTTTTTCTTTCAGTGTGTAACAATGCGCGATTTTTTTTCGATTCCCTAGAATACTTCGCTGTTTTTCGTTGCGCCCGAGCTGACGAAAAAGGAATATCAGAGCGGTTCGTTCGTAAAAATTCCCTTTTATTGCGCCCTTGCCACACAAATAATTATTAAAATACACACAAAAATTCAAAGATACCAAGTTCAAAACCGTATACACCTTTACATCGCATATAATTCCAACGTCTTCTCTCATATTTTTATAAGTAAGTTTAGTATTCCGTTCACAGTTTGCTTCCGCACTTGACTGGAGATCAACTATAAACTTGACTACTGTAAATTAATGTTTGATATGTTATTATATAATTTTTTTTATAGAAATTAATTTCAGTAATGAAGTACAATTTAAAAAACACGTCAAAAATAAAGATATTCGCATGTAGTTGACATACCCTGTACTATAATAATAAACAAAAAATTTTCTGAAAAATCAATGCACGCAAATATTTACCTGTTATAAGCTTTTCCTAAATCGAAGAGGTATTATTTTGGTTCTTTTTAGGATCTTTTTAGGCTCTTTTTAGGCATTTTCAGATAGTTTCTAGGTACTTTTTAGGTATTTTTGAGTTTGTTTGGTCCTTTACCGAGATCGCATTTCGATATTTATTATAAGTCAAACGTTTTAATGTCCGAAAAAAACATCAGGTGTAAATTTTTACGTGCATTGATTTTTAGAGAATTTGGTTGGCTTGAGGTGCTAGGCTCATTCAACTCAGATATCTGTACATATACAACAGAAAAAAAACTGCCGCCAAAAAAAATCGAAAAGTGGTCACCCCAAAAAAAATCGAAAATTTGCCGCCCCCGAAATTTGCCGCCCTACCGGGCCTAGTGGCAAATCCGCCCCTGCTCTTGCTTAATCTCAAGCTAAATTTTTGCCGAAACAAATTTCACGTGAAATTTTGTATGAAAATTTCACGTGAAATCGAACACAATACCAACCTTTAGAGGAAACTAATTTTGGGTGAATTCATTATCTATTTAAGGTAGGTTTAGAATGATTCATAGAAATAAGTACTTTCTTCTTGACAAAAAATGACGTGGTTTTTCCCCTTTTGCAAGAATTTATCCAACAATTTTTCGGCTAGCGATTTCTGGCTAAGTGGTTCTCCGGCTGTCAATTAGTTACATTGCTGATTAGTTTGACGTTTCTTGAGTGAGAACGAATGAAACTGAGATGTGAAAGGCAATGTCACCTTTGGCTCTGCTCCTTACTTTGTCAGCTTTTAGACAAAATCTGTCCCTTTACTTTTCTCGGCTTCGGAAAATTTCCTTCTACTACTAAAGTAAGTTTTTACCCATGTGCCAAACTTATCCAAAAACTATAAAATGTTTGCTTCTCAAAGGATGAGTCGTTTATTCGCTTAGGGAAGCAATGTACCATAATGCAAATTGAAGCCATGTTTTACATCTCAAACGACACTCAGTGACATTTAGCGAGACACATGACATTTAGTGAGACTAAGAGATAGGCAGAGAGATAGACAGAGCACCAATGGTCCAAGGAGTTTAGTTTCATCTAAAAATGTAACGTATCATCAGACAAAATACCCGGTAGGTCTCATCCAGAAATGTTAACAAGAAAGGAATCAATGTGGCCACCTTGAGGTACAAGAGAGCTATCATGATTTTCATTGATATGAAATCTTGAAATTGCACATATTGTGACTGAATCACTCTATGATTTGCTCTATTTGACATGTGGCCACCGTCTTTTTTACTTTGAATATATTTAAAGATCATCAAATGTATATGTGTAATGTCTTGTCTAACGTTTTCCTGCTCTCTGCATAGGCCATCTCTTAGATTTCTGAGACTTTTAAAAGCTTTGGTTTGTTTTTTGACTCAACACTGTAATAAACTGTATTTCAGAAGCCACACTATTTTAAGGCAGTATTGCCCTTGTTATAAAATAGCCTCGAAACAACTGACACATTTCATTCTCGGCGGATTTTTGTTTTCGTTTTCTTTAACTTATTTCAAAATCGTGCAATGGATTATTTTTTTTTCATCATATTTAAAACCTAACCATTTCTCTCTATTCAATATAAATGTTGTCTAAATTCATTTTCTAAATTCATGAAAAATTGACAAAAATTATTTAAAGGAAGTTGGATAAAGTTTAAAGTTTTATTACATTTCAGTTCTGAAAGTCAAATAAACATTATGTAACATAATGTCCCGATGCTGCCCATTGAGCAGTATGTAGTTCCAGACATCACACCTTACTCCATTTAAAAATATTCCGTTCAACCCCAAAGAATTCCTTAAAATTAAAGAAATCTTCATATTGCTTAGGATTCAAAATCAAAGTTTTAATAAATGTCCTGTAGTAACATCTCTGCTGCTAAACTAATTTTTTATGCTGAATAATTAATTTAGGGATTTCAGTTACGTTTTTACACCAGAAATTACTCATTAAAAGTCTGGCGCGTTATCTGTCCCAAGATACCGGCTTACAAAAATGACTTGCTCAAGAAAAGTAGTAGATATAATTTACTACGTAGTCAAATAGTGCATTCTGTAAAAAGTAGCAGATCTCCTACAAACATAATAATTGCCTATCACTAGTATGATTCCGAAACTCGGGTGTTCAACAAAAAGCACTCTGACCTCTAAGCCGGGGTCGAAAACAAAGTCTTGCAAAGAAATTGTAGCCCCATATGTGAAGAAGGGCAATTTCGGAGACGGTCATAATAAAATCATTAAAATGAAGCTCGGTAGACATGGGTGGGTTGGGCTTCTGACTCTTATGAGTAAAAAGCCTACTAGGAAAACCTGTCGTAGCAGATTTTATGGCAGCCGACGTAGGAGACCGTGTTTGTGCTGGAGCGACGGCATTGACCAGGACGCTCGGAGCCAAAAAGTACCTAATTAAATGACACCGGCTCGTGATCGGAGCTGGTATACTAACGGATTGAAGACGACCAGGACTGGACCCCGGTTGAAGTACCGATGATCATTATAGAACGTCACATTACCATTAACATAATCTAATATAATGTAAAATTTTAGTGCATTATCACATTCTGTACCTCATAGCTTAACCAAAGAATATATACGAGTTAAAAGAAGAAAAGTATCTGCGAGGCAATGATGTCATGGAATAAGGTGTAAACTGTAAACTAAGTACTCAATGGATCCTTCCATTTTGACGGTTGAAAATTGTAAAAAAAGAAAACTAACAAAACTGATTAAGTATTAGATTTTTTATTGGATCATGCTTGTTTGTAGAAAGGGCTTAGCCTTGATGCATGGCCACTATTCTAATCAAATAATGACATCTGAAAGTTTCTTGACTCTTATCAGCTTCGGTTTTTGGAAGTTTTGACCGCATACGAAGTAACCTCATGGTTTAGAGCTCCTTACAGTGATGTTTAACTGTAACCTAAGATATGATGTGATGACGGGGCATAATATAATTGGCACACTATGTCTTCTTACATTTACATAGATGATGACGAAATAAATTATGTTTTAATTGATGAAAAAAATAATTTTTCAAATGCTTGCGCAATTAAAAAATCTAATAAAATCGACATACATTAATCAATGTTTGAATACATATTCTTTAGTTTCCTAATAGATTATGTCATTTATCTAAACAAGAAGATCATCAAATAAATGCCAGCAAACTACCCGTTAACAATTAACAACACTTTTATATCTTCTGAAAATTTTCCCAACATTAAATACTTTAATGGCTTATTAAAATCACATATTGCTGTACTTAAAATTAATTCACTCATATTATCATTTACCATCTAGCTATTCGACATGGATAATTTTACTCTTGGCCTTTGACTTGAAAATCCGAACGTAGGCTTTCTTTACGCCAAACGTGACTATTGCAGTTATGGGTAGATAGAAGCTTACCCAGATTGTAATCAGTGCTTCCATTTTCAGGTACCATCGGAAGAATTTCAACTGTAGTTCATATTCATGAACGAGTATGGCAAATGCGACAACCAACTTTTCATAAAACGATAGTTTGTAATACACCATCTCCTGACGTTCCTTCTCTGTGGGCTTCGTTTGAAAATCTCTGTCGAAATACTCGTAACCCTTACAGCCAGCGAGTCGTTTCACTAAATATATGGTTGCATTCACATCCAGATAGTGCGTAAAATGCCAAAGTCCATTCACTAAGGCTGTCGTCATCGGTTTGAAGTCAGGAATTGGATTCTCCAATGCTGGACGTATCACATGCTCCAAGATCATTCGTGCCCGGTACTGGGTCTCAGTCAATGATTCTGTGCAAACATTGAACTCGTCTTTAATACCCATTAAATACCCGAGAACTCGCCAGAAATAGATTGCTTCTTCCATCTCCTTCGCGTCATCGACATGTATTCCGATTATTTTTGGACGTAAGACCATATATCCCATGAAACCGAATTGGGTGATAGCCATGTCCCGTTGGGTTATTGTTAGCTCTTTGGCCTTTTCGCAAAACTTCCTTGCGTTGAAGTGTTTCTTCCTAACGATTTCGATGCTCTGCCAGGCTTTTGTACCTGGGCGGAAGCCACTATAAAACCATATAGCGACGTGATAAATAGTTTTAACATATCGTCGATATGCGGTCATGGCATTACTCGATTTTCCGGTACACATTAAAACACCTAGGATTGTCGGTATAGCAAGAATTGATACGAGTCCAGCAAGCATACCACCAAAGGCACCAGTGAAGTATTTCTGTTGGAATTTTTGACTCCTGCGAATGGAAAGGATGATTTTATTAATATTATTATACAGGGTGGAATGTGGATGCTACTAACATAAATGAGGCAGGATAGAATGAAGATGCTATTATTATTTGAATGCAATAGTAAATATATGTATTTTTTCCATTTTGTACATTAGAATCTGTTCATGATTAGAAGTTTTTTAGCTCCAGCCAGGCCAGACATTTGCTTTGAAATGAATTATGTTCTAACGCATTAGCTACCCTCATAAAATGCTACTTTAGAGTGCACACACATTTTATAGTTGAGGTTTAATGCCCCTATTCTACGAATATTTTTCATTACCAAAGAATTTCAGACAAAAAGTATTTGCGAGGTAATGATGTCATGGAATAAGCTCGTATCTTTACTCAAGAAATTGAGCTTTCAATGCATCCACATTAATTTTATGACAGAGTTATAGATTCTGGTAGACGTAACTGGCAAATCGTAAGAACCAAACAGCTAATTTACGCCGTGTTTATTTATTTGTTTAAATTCCCCATTTGATATCTACCTTTATGCATTATGCACTGGGAATCCCAAAATGATCGTTTATTTCGTTGATGGGTTCAAAAAATTGTTAGCACATTGGTGCTAACAAATATTACAAATTCAACAATGTGTTCGACCTTGCTTGCAGATATACCATGACGAGCAAAAAATTTGAGCTGGACACAAAACTCATTTAGATTAGCTGATATGAGTATGAATGTTGATTTGGGATGGAATAAAATAAATAAGATAAGAAAATATGTACTATTATTATAAATGGACACGAAACGGTGAAGTAAAATATTACAGCGTGCTATAATTGTATTATCACCTTCATCACCGCTGGACAGCACTAACGTTTAGTCTTACTGAGCTTATTAGGTGCACGAAGAACATGCATATTGACTGATTGACAATGTGTATTGGACGGAGAGTAATTAAAATTTTCTCATTCGCCATAAATGAACCATCTCAGTTCAAGTCAATCAGACAAATTGCAGATACAAGTAGGCCGAGTGTCACAGAGTTTCGTTCAGAAATCATGTTCAACTAATACATACTGGCCAAGTGAATTTATTTTAATTGCACTTATAAACTGATGATGATTGCATGCTGTTTCGCGATAAAAAATAAAATCCATGACACGATTGCATTATTGGCTTATTATATAGGAACGATTTTGCTGTAGGAAATCATGATAAGAAAATAAGTTTAAAATTTAAAATAAACTTGAACCAAATCGAAATCAAATCATAAGTTAGAACTTTCACTCGTTTCGCTTGAACAATCTACTCTATATAAATAGCTATGAACATAATAACTTTCAAGCAATGCATAACTGCAACCGATAGCCGGCACTTAGTAATATACTATATGTGTACATACCGTCGAAAGCGTTCTGCGTCGAACCATGACGGCAACTCGATTTGTACTACGTCCGTGTCAGCATCAACAGGTTCCTGATAGTGATGGGTTGCTAAATAGCAGACTGCTAGTTTTCAACTGCTATTTTCAAACAGCAATAGCAGCCTGCTGCTGTTTAGTCTGATAGCATGCTATTTATCTGGCATGCTATTGGAATAGCAATATAGCAAAGCAGACCACAGCATCGACGAACAACGACAAACAGCAACAGCAATGTCAACAGCATTAAGCATAATGAAATAGATATTAAGGTATGTTGCTATACGTTAGCAATGGGCTATACGTTAGCAATGGGCATATTTCATATGATGTTAGCTTGCTATGCTATTGCTGTTTAATATGTAAGGTTTTCGTGATGTTAGTTTTTTACCATTCGTTGGTGTGCTGTAGCGAGTCTTTCGCTACCTGTACGCAGATTGTTTTTCGTGCATTGTCCGGCTAACTGGGTGCTACGAATTTATTGAATACGAAGATTATTTCGCATGCTATGTAATTAATTTATTATGCGTTTTCAGTTGAGGATTTTTGTTGAATGGATGGATTTTTGTCGAATGGATGGATTTTTGTTGAATGGAAGTTTTGTTAGTTTTTGATTTTGATACCTGTTTGCTTTTTGTATAAGTATTGCTATAGTTAGTAGATATGAAGCGTATATACTGGAACAGGTGTTTTTTTGTAACAGCCAGTACCTAGTACGAAATTCCAAAATACTAGGTACGAGTATTTTCAAATATTCAAAAAGTTTTTAAGACAAAATTAGTCGAAATGGGGCAAAATCGGCCAATTTTGGGTTAGAGTGGTTTGGGTCATAACGGGCCAAGACCTATTGCTGTGATACAAAAATTTGGGTTTTGTAGGGGAGTAAGGGGTTTTTTGGCAATAGTTTGGCAAAAACTGCCTTTACGGCGCTTTCGATGATTGAAAGTGGTCGGGAGTACAATAGTGATATTTTAAGGACGAAAAATTTTTTGATAGGGATCATTGGGCAAAAACGCCCAATTTTCCCAAATTTTTTTTTTTTTGGTCTATCATGAATTCGGGAACTTTTCTGATTTGTTTCGGGCGAAATTTTCATACAAGTCTAGGAAAAAGCACCTTAGTTTCGAAGATACGGCAAAAGTAGCTGAAATCGGCCAATTTTAGGTTAGAGTGGTTTCGGTCGTAACGGGCCAAGACCTATTGCTGTGATACAAAAATTTGGGTTTTGTAGGGGAGTAAGGGGTTTTTTGGCAATAGTTTGGCAAAAACTGCCTTTACGACGCTTTCGATGATTGAAAGTCGTCGGGGAGTACAATCGTGATATTTTAAGGACGAAAAATTTTTTGAAGGGATCATTGGGCAAAAACGCCCAATTTTCCCAAATTTTTTTTTTTTTTTGGTCTAGCATGAATTCGGGAACCTTTCTGATTTGTTTCGGGCGAAATTTTCATACAAGTCTAGGAAAAAGCGCCTTAGTTTCGAAGATACGGCAAAAGTAGCTGAAATCGGCCAATTTTGGGTTAGAGTGGTTTCGGTCGTAACAGGCCAAGACCTATTGCTGTGATACAAAAATTTGGGTTTTGTAGGGGAGTAAGGGGTTTTTTGGCAATAGTTTGGCAAAATCTGCCTTTACAGCGCTTTCGATGATTGAAAGTGGTCGGTGAGTACAATACTGTTATTTTAAGGGCGAAAAAAATGTTTGATAGGGGAAATTGGGCAAAAATGTCCCTATATTACAAAAAATTTTTTTTGTCTAGCTTGCACTCGGGGACCATTTTGAGTTGTTTCGGGCAAAATTTCAATACTAGCCCGGGTCAAAGCGGCCTAGTTTCGAAGATACGGCAAAATGAAATCCGCCGGAAAACCGTCCGGAAAACCTGTCCGGAAATTTACGAGACCGCAGGAAATAAGGTGCTCCTGGACTCCTGTCCAGCCTTTCCAAAGAGGTTGGTCCCCTAGTAGATGCATGTTTAAAAGCGAAACATTTTTTTTATCATTTCTTAATAAAATTTTCGAAAAATTTCATGCTTCAGTGAGGCCAATTGGAAAACCGACTGTTTTAGATTAACTATGAAAAGTTTAGTATCAGAGATCGACCGATGAAAAGTCATATAGAAGGCAATAGGGTTAACTGGGCCTATCTTAATATATTTGTCGACATTGGTAATTTGAACGAATACAGGAGGTGTTTTGTGCATGTAATAAAATGAAAGTCAAATTAAACTGATTAAATTTGATTGTTTGCCCTTAAATGGCTCCTAGATTGGAGAAAGACTTGACAAATAAGTGACCGACCATTGGAAAGTTACGGACAAGCTGCACGGACTAATGACATCTTGCACCATCACCATTCTAGTCTGGGAACTTTGTGTCTGGTGGGTGGGAGAGGGCATGTCATACCGTTTCATTACTGCAAAGCGCATGTACTTGTCTGTATATATGTACACAAAAATACTAGCTAGTATTTTTGAAACAGGTATTTTTTTGTACTCGTACTAGGAATACCTAATGTGAAAATCCTAGAACGATCCAACTGTATTCGCTACCTTAATTACGTATAATTCACCCACCTCATGGCCCTGTTAGCCGGATAAATTCTCCCTATTTCTTCCGACACAAATTTCAATACCATATTACTTTACATTCGCACGCTTGTACATATGTACATCTAACATATGAGAGAAATGTATGAAATCTTCGCGCATTTTCGAAACCGCAATAGAAACATCGTGTAAAACAGGGAACCCAACAAACTGCAATTTGTATAGTACGTGAACCCGAGCCGGCGAGAAATCACATATGAAATAATATGTTGCACCCACTGAGATGTCGCACCGACATAACTAATAGCAGACTGCTGTTTTTTAGCTGCTATTTGAAGCTGCTATTTAGCAATAGCATAAGCAGTTGCTTTTGCTATTTGAAAACAGCAGTTTTGCCCATCACTAGTTCCTGACCATTTTCTCCCAGCAGATTAAAAAGATACTTTTCATCTGACTCGAAAAGAAAGAAAATTCATGTTACGTCACAGCGAAAATTTGTCAAATTCTTTCACTTGCAAATTTGAAGGCATTCTGTACTCAATTAGCACTCACTCTTATCTAAAATGTTCGTAGCGGCACTCATACTGCACAAAATATATGAAAATGAAATCAAAGTATACGATTGTTTACTGCAAATCTTCTGGTATCTAAAATGTCAATAAAACACTGCTGCCTATGCTATCGCACTAAACTAGAGTTTCATGTTGCTTGAGATAT
Source organism: Nemotelus pantherinus (assembly GCA_963978885.1). NCBI lineage: Eukaryota > Metazoa > Arthropoda > Insecta > Diptera > Stratiomyidae > Nemotelus > Nemotelus pantherinus. The sequence continues at coordinate 24,186,552 of OZ022264.1, read as the reverse complement.
TTTTAACTGCGCTTGCTCACTGAGTATCCATGGAAGCAAGAAGGCCAAAGCAATCGAAAGTTCTGTAACGAAAGCTAGCAAGCTGTGATTGTCGCATATAGATTTTTGCTGTTCAATGCTGGAATTTTTCAATTAAAAGATAAACCGTGCTCTATCTTAAATGTGTACGCCATTCAAGTTCACATAATTGTTTTCGGACTAATAACCATAAATAATGAAATATTAGCTGAACGAAATTTTTGAGACACTCATCCGGGTTATAAAACAGATAAAAGCTTTCTGGTATAAAAATTAGGTTTAAATGTTGCGAACGAACGCTACATTCAACTTTTTAGCTTAATATAACATAAGCAAAACAGTAACGAATCCAACGGACTTTTTTGATGCATCAACACGTGCAGTGCAGAGACAAACATGAACAATTTGCTCTAGTCTATTCAACGCTAGATACCTCTGTGGTAAGCAAAAAGCTTTTATTTAGGTATTCTACTTTAAGATAGTTTTACAAAGGCGCCATGAAATAAGACCTATATAAGACCTGAACAAGAATGCAGATTACCCTCTAAATATCGATATCTGTCAAGAAATTAAAATATATCTAACTTCTAAAAAAAAATTGATCTTTAAATTAAAATATCTTTTCATTCACCGTCCGCGAGATACATTATTAAGTGAAAATATATTTATTTTCTGTTTATTAATTATTTACCCAGTATATCGATTTGTAGGGCAGAACTTAAGTTGTTAAAATCGGGCAACGATGTTACAGCTACTTTGAGGGCGGAAAATTTTATTAGCATTCGAACAGTTACGAGACCTTCTGTGAAATTCTGTTTCAATATCCAGAATTCTAAAAAATTATAGATTCATATCGAAGGGATTTCAGAGCCATGATTTTTCATGACTTTCGACAAGGTTTCATAGAAAAATTGTGTAGCGAAAGAGTGAAGTAGACTTTGATAACGAAGCACTATCTACGGGTAACGATTTACAACTGTTTTAAAGAATTTCACCTCAGCTAAAGAGTCTCAGTGACGACGGTTGGGGAGGTCAACCAAAAAATACTGGGCCTCTCCTAAACATTAATGCTGTGAGAAAACTAATTGCTTCAGGTCATCATGTGGCATGTGATGAAATAGAGGCACTTTTGAATATTCCAGGGACTCATGAACAGTCCATTTTACATGTTCATTTAAAAGTAAAAAAGGTGTGTTTCCTATAGATGCCCCCACAATTTACCTCAAGCCATAAAGGAAAATCGTATGCAATGGTTTCAGGTTTAGTCAAAAAAAAAGAAAAATACGTGTGCGACATTGTTACGAAATCTAGATTTCAAAACAAAATAACAATCAACTGTTTGAGTGTTTCCAGATGACTCTCGGCCGCCAAAAGTTGTTCGTGCAAGGAGTGATTTCAAAAAAATGATTTCTGCGTTTTTCGGTAAAAGCATGTTCCAATTGTTCTTTTGGAGGATCGTAGAACTGTTAATGCTCTTCGATATACCACAGCCGGTAGTAAATGCCAAGCTAAGAAAAAAAAAATCAAAAAATCATCACGCTTGTCTGTTAGGCTGTGGTTACGAATCAAGCGAGTAGACGGTTGTGGCGAGTGAGAGTGTACAAGAGGTTTTTTAAATGTACGCGAAGTAATGATAGTGGCTACGAACCACAAATTTCAAAAATTTCAACGTGGAAAGAAGTAAAAGGTCGGTGTTTCTTTCGTGTGCAGTTGCAAGTGCAGAAACTTTGGATTTTCTTCGCGATGTCTGCGAGTCAGCTCTTTTGGAAGCGAATATACCTTCTATCAAAAATATTGGCCTTTTCAATGCTATAGAAGGCAGCACAAACTCAACAAACGTGCTTTCATCACTAGAGGCTGAATAGTCTGAGAACAACAACAATTTCGAACGGTATCTTCCAAAGTAGTATTTTTGTAGTCCGTGTAGTTCTACAAGGACTACAAAAAAAAACCAAGAGCAATGCAGAGGCAAGTGAAATTCTTTAACTTAGGAGTAAAAAATGATACTGACTATAATTTCCTCGTGAACTTACTTCCCCATTTGAAAAGCCTTTCACAAATGAGCAATTTAAAATTTAAGATGCAAACATCAGCTTTATTGCTTGAATTAAAACAAAGTGAAGAAAATGTGACGAAGCATCTCCACTCAACAGGTTCAAGATCAATAACACCAACACCATCAATATCTTCGGGAAGTTTTGATCAAAACATTAGAGTAAATGAAATGCCATCAACAATGCTGAATTTTCACAGGTTGTGCAGACTCCTGTTGAATTTACACATTCTTTTGATCAATATTAATACTTAATACGCTTTTGTTACATATATGAAGAAAATAATAATTCTTGATTATTTTTTTCTTACCTTAAACTTATTAAGAATCTTTCAGCTGGACAAATTCTTTGAAGAGTCAGTTGCAGCACTCTCACACACCACACTCATCTACTTGCTTGGTTCGTAACTACAGCCTTACTTCTCGGACTGATGGTATTCCTACAAATGATGACATTTCATTGTGAATCATATCACCACCACTGCAAATTTCTGTATCCAGATTTGCCAAAAAAATAGCTTCGAGTGCCATAGAGCGTTTTATCTCAAAGAAATTGGTCTAGAGACATCATATTTTTGCTTGTGTGAAATTAATGAAGGACAATTTACCAAGGAGATACGTGGCTTCTTTCAAATTAACTGTGCCAACTTATCTAAATATCGTTGCTGACCCGGAATTTCGAGCGAATAGGATTTTGCTAAACCCTGGAAATTTTCGTTCTAGCCTCGGCAGGAGAAAACGCATTTAATTGTTTCTCTTAGTTTATATTATCAAAATGTTCGTGGTTTGAGGACCAAGCTTGATGAAATTAAAACTGCTTCTTTTATCAAAAAGGATAATTTAATATGCTTTTTTGAAACCTGACCTACTGAAAGAAAAATTTGTCCTTATTATAATGTCTACCGTAGCGACCGAAAGAGAATAGTTTCTGGTATAGTCGACGGTGTTGGTTTTCAGTGCAAATTCAGTGCAAAGTAAGCTCTGTACCGATTTTTCTCCACCTCCTGCCATTGAATATGTTGTTATTTGTGTCTCCTTCTCTGAAAAAAAACAGTCTGTTTTTGTCGCTTTACTGTATGTTGTTTTTCTTAATGTAAAGTACTCTTTCGCTTCAATTGTCATCTGTGGTGATTTCAACTTGCCTTCTATTCAGTGGAACTTCACTTCTCACTGCGTGGAGCCTTGTAACAATATATCAATTTCCTTGTCATCTTTTCTTTCCCCATGCTCTCTTACCCAATTCAACCTTTTTCGTAACAGTAACGGTAAAACTCTTGATCTTGTCCTTAATTCATCCTCTTTTATACTGGCTTCTGTCTCTTCCTATTATGTGAATTCTGATAGCTCTACTGTTGGCAAGTACACGCCTCAAGAGCTGTATTCTACGCAAGTTGTGAGGGCTTGATATTACAATTTCTAAAAAACTGACTTTGAGAGTGTCTGAACTTCATGCCGACCACACTGCTTTCTATTTTTACCATAAGTTATGGGGCCGTAGGTGGCCCGTGCGAACCGATTTATTGGGCCGTAGATGAGCCGCGGGTTATAGCTCAAAGCAACTGAGTTATTCAAAGAAAATAAGCCAAAGCGAGTGAAAAACTACGATCTGAAGTGTCTCAACGATTGTCATAGACTGACTTTTATTTGAATACAAGGACCTACAGGTCCTCAAACATTTACAACATATACAAAATGATGAATTGTCAACATGTGGTTGAAATCCTTAGACTCTTAAACCTAATTATCTGTTTCGCTCGAACAATAAGCTGCATCAACTAATCCATGCTAACACTCCCATGTGTCTGCAAATACATCTCAAGATGCTCCGTGGCTCATCGTAAAAGTCATGCGACCTTTAAATGTTAAAAACGATGCTCGCCTGAACTATTTGCAGTCCAGGTCTGGCGTATTCTCCTTTGCGATCTGCTGCCATAAAAGAAATAAAAATTGCTGTGCGCAATCCATTAGCTCAAATGATCCCAAGAGGGTCTGGCCATATGTCCGTAGTTTAAAATCTTCTTCCTCAATACCTGATTCTTTTTTTAATAGTTCTTGTGCATCTACTCTGCAAAAAAATATTTAATCCTTTAAAAGTGCAATCTATTATATCAACGTTTGATTCCAACTTTTCTCTAGGTCCTAGTGGGATTCCTAACTTTTTCGTGAAACAACTTGCTACTTTCCTTTGTGTTCCCCTGCTCATTATTTTTAGCATAAGTCTCTATAGTGCTTCTTGGAAAGGGTCATAGATTTTTCATATCCACAAGTTTGGTGATCTAAACCTAGTCACTAACTATCTTCCTATTTCAATACTTCTCTGGTTTTCTAAACTTCCTGAACGTCTGGTTTTTTATCGCATCTATGATACTCTTCGCTACGTTTTTGGTATTCAACTGCACGGTTTCGTAATAGGCGCGGAGTACTACCACTAACCTAGTTGAGTTTTCCCGTTTTGTTGCTTTTGCTTTAGATAGACATGATCAAGTAGACGTTATGTACACTGACTTTTCCAAGACCTTTGACTCAGTCAGTCATGAGCTCCTCCTTCTTAAATTAGAGCAGTATGGCGTATCTGAGTCCCTTTTCTCGTGAATATCATCATTTGTATTTAATCGTGCTTATTATCTTTCTTGCTGTCTCCCTCCGTGGTTCCTCACTTTTTTTCTCTCTCCGGTGTACAACAGGGATCTATTCTCGGACCTTTGCTATTTGATCTCTTCATCATTACTTCTCTTTCTAATGTGTGATTGCTTCTCCTTATCTAATATACGCTGATGACCTGAAGATTTTTTGCGTTATCAACGCTCCTTCCAATCATCTTGCTCTCCAAAACGATTTGGATCGTTTTGTTCCTTGGTTTGACTGTAATTACTTGTCCTTATTTACATTTAAAGATGTTTTCCTATGTCTTTACACCATTTGCGACATCACACTTTTATATGTGGATCATTTTACTGACATGACATTTACTGATTTCGATATTACCTTTGATCGAAAACTTAAGTTTGATAGTCATATTCGTACTATCACTCCTAAGGCTTTCCAGATCGCTGGTTTTGTTACACGTGTTTGCCATAATTTGCTTGACATTTCCACTTGTGTGCGTCTTTTTCTCTTCCTTGTTCGTTATATCCTTGAATATTACTCCATAGTGTGTGGGGGGATGAGTTATTTGTTTGAGGTGGTTGAATCTGTTCAGAGAAGGTTCACCTGCTGCCTTATTTTCAAGTATAGCCTATCATATTATTTAATTGGGCACCTAGTGGTTATTGCCGCAATCGCAGCAAAGTCGTGGAAACTTTAGGCAGTTGCTGGTGAGTCTACACTAGTTCTTGGGGTGATCTTTTGGCAGGTACAAGTCGAAGGTACAAGTATAGCATTATATTTCAGCATCAATTTCTAGTAGCAGAGATAACCGACAAGTGCATACTTGGAATGGGCTTCCTGGGCCTTCACGGTTTCAGCCTGGATTTCGGAGAGCAGAAAATCAAATGAAGAAGCAATGAAGCACCATTAGCACGTCATTCATAATGGAGACATTGTCATAGAACAGAAGCAGAAGGACACCACATATTCATGCCCGCGAGACGAGTAGCCACTTTATCAGAACAAGGAGAAATAGAATTAGAGGCATTGGATGGAAAACTCTCCCAGCGTGACATGACGTACAAAGAAACAAGGGAGAAGTTTGTCTCCGGATCTGAGGGGAAAACGTATTAATTACAATGTCTCGAAGAAAGTATATTACACCGGAATCTACGATACCATTAGAAGACCCCACAATAAGCAGTGAGGAAATACAAGTCGAGGGCAAATTCAGCTCGATTTCCGAAAAATGATTTGGTGTGGATCTACACATGAACATGCAACACCAATTGTATTTCTCTCTTTCAGTGCTGGAAATATCGTCTCGAGCTAGCTACATGCAAAACATCTAATATATCCCATAGAACAGAACATTCCATGAAAAACACTATGTAAAATACCGAAAGACCCCTTGTAACCAAGAAACACGTAACGATAAACCAAATCCCATAAGACGAGAGAAGACCAGAATAGCCCATAAGCATGCAATTGACGATTTTGGAAAATGCCGAGGGGATTTATAAAACGCTGGTGTCAGCCTTGGACATTAAGCTAGAGACCTTCAGCGGGAGAACTTCTGTAAGAGATTTCCAGTGAGTGCCCAGTCCTAAATTTATAATCTCTTTCAAGCTGAATTTGTGTAGATGAACTTATTTTTAATTTAGATTTATAAGCTAAAGTAGCAAAATTTGATCATACAATCAAAAAAATTATTTTTCCAATTTTTCTCTTATCGAATTCAAATTTGTCTTATTAAATTGTATTTACCATTCTCAATAACAATTTATGGTTTGTAAAAACCGATATTTTGGCTCACTAGCCAGATGAAAACGGCTCATCTAACGCGAATACTTAAAATATTAGTTGAAAAAAGTATTTGAATTTTAAATTCAAACTGACACGATTGTTTACTTCTTAAAAAAAGATTTATTATGCCCCGCAAATATCATTTGTCCAGCTCCTGTGCAATTCTTTATATATTCTTGGTGCACCACGACTTGTTATTGGCACTGTAATTTTTAAAAGTAATTGAAAAACTGAAAACTACGGTCACATCAAATGCATATATTGGGAAAAGCAGCAATACGTACATATTTATAAGTACAAAAATTTCTAACATTAACTTGTACATATCTATTAACTTTTAACAGTAACAATTGTGTCTACAAAGCAAAAAACCAACTTATACTATTGTTTTGCAATTAAACCAAAGGCTTTGAACTAATTTGAACGTAAAATCCTTGACAATCTATTCAATATGCTTATTTGGTTCAGTGCTCTTGCCCCGAAATATTCGTACGTAAGCCCTTCTAACACCAAAGTGATATATAGCTAGAACAGGTAGATAATAATTGATCGTCACTCTAATATACATCCAAACGTTTTGAAATACACGGATTACAGTATATTGATACAAATATTCATAAAAATAAGTATTATAAGCGAGTAAAAATCGCTCCCACGTGGTGTATTTTTTGTATTCCAAGTTTTCTAGCTGCTCCTGTGTAGGTGGCTTTTTGAAATCTTTTAGGAAATATTCATATCCCTTGCACCCAGCAGCACGTTTTGTAAAGAAAATGATCGGTTTCAAGCTAAGAAGTACATCGGTGTTCCATAGTCCATCGATCAGGGCATTTGTCATGTAATCGAAGTCTTCGCCGGTATTTTCTAAGGCAGGCCTACAGGTGATATTTAGAACATATGTTAGAAAGTATTATAATCATAATTTCAATGTTTGTGAAGGCTTTTAATACCTATAAACTTTATCAATAATCAAATTCATCCGCTCGTAAGTTTCATCAACTGAATCTGCACAGCAATTGAACTCGTCTTTGATTCCAACCAAATGGCCTAAAACTCGCCAGAAATGAATTAAGGGTTCCATTTCTTCAAGCGTATTGGCAACACCAAACATATGCGGTCTCATAATCACGAATCCAATAAATGCGAACTGAGTCAAGGCCATGTCACGTTGTGATATGGTGATACTTTCAGCTCGTTCGGCGCCTTTTCGAGCTGCAAAATGTGTTTTGCGTACCATTGTCAGGCTTTGCCAGCCTTTAGTACCAGGTTTCGGTTCAAATTCATGCCAAGATACAGCGTGATACAGAGTCCGCGTATATCGTCGATAGGCATCCATAGGTGTTCCAGATTTTCGTGACCAAATCAGAACTCGTAAGATGGACGGGATGGCCAGGACAGCTATTAGGCCAATCAACATGCCTGCTAGGATAGAATTTGCATATTTGTAGAATACTTTTTGGCCTCTGAAAATAGAAAAAAAAACGATGCTGAAAATAGCAAGTCTGCAGAATCAAAAAGTCATAGTAATTGTTGTAAGTAATATTGATTACTAAAGAACACCAAATGATAGAAACCAGTTTTTAGCCATAAATATCCTATTTTAGATCTGTGAAACGCCATGAAACTTGAAACGCCATGAAACCCAAAACGCTTCAACATTCATTTTCTCGTTATTATTTCAATAGCTTGAACACTTCAAATATTCAGTCATCACCACATATTAGATATCTTTCGTAGTTCAAGTTGGCAGTTATTACTACTAGAAAGAGGAGATTTGGTAGACACATGGCAGTAAATTTAAAAAAAAAATAATTTATTTACTGGATGACAAAATGTATAATTTGGCCTTAATTCAGTGAGTTGCTGTATCATTGTATCAAAAATATAGGTTTCAATTAAAAATGTATCAAAATGATACAAATGTATCAAAAGTGGGAACCCTGCTTCTGATAAAAACATTCGATCATGGCATAGCGTATTGATGTTCACTAAAACTACACACACACATGGACTTTCAAGTTTGTGCCGGAAATCTTGTAGCACGCGAATAAAAAAACCTTCAAATCATCGATACTCCTGAAAATATTTTACTGTTTGAAAAGAAATTCAAATCATTGAAAAATTTTAACTTTTTCCCACCATGCAAAATTGAAATTTTTAAAATTCCGCGTTGCACAAGAACGGCAGCCCATCATCAAATTACCTATATTTTCAGCACTCAAAATTTCTGTTCACGAGAACTCACGACTGGGAGCTCCGATCCATATGAAATTTATTGAGTAAGTTGGTATTAACCAGGACCAAGTCTGATAGAAGTGATTTTGAAATGCGGGCAACACTGGTGTTGGCAACATTGGTGTTGGCAGCACTGGTGTTGGCAACACTTGTGTTGGCAACACTGGTGTCATCTTGAAAAATTACTGAGAAAAAAACCTGCTTTTTGGCCCATAACTTCCGCGTCAGTAAACATATATTAACGAAATTCATATAGTAGTTGGTCCTTACTTTAAGCAAATTTGATAGAAATTTGGTTGAAAAATTAGGATACGACTACCGGCTACGGCAATTTTTGTCTCCTTAACCGTGTAAATTTGCTCAGCAAAATAAAGCTTTTTTCCCTATACCTTTCGATGTAGTCATGAAGCCAAAAATAAATTCACGTATTAAATGGACCTTATTGTAATCCAAACTCCATAGGATTTGTTTGAAAAATCATCAAAGGGCTGCCAGTTATCGTAATTTTTGTAAATTTTTGAAAATTCTTTACTAAGCGATGCTGTCATTAAATTTTCAAATAAGAATGATCCTGCAATGACAATTAGGAACAAATATTTAGGTTTTTCATATTTTTTTGCGGGTGGTAGCTTTAAAGTCTTTTTTGCTCCTATAACTTCCAGTGCAGTCATTCAATCGAAACGAAATTCACTGGCTGAATTTAACTTAACGTGAATTTAACTTAACAGAGGGTTGCCAGTACCGGACATTTTTGTAATTATTGCACCAACAGATATTTCCATTTATGTATTATTCAAATGCAAAGCATTGACTGTAAAAATAAGCGACCAATGTTTAAGTTTGGGAAATTTTTCGAATGGCAACCCCAAACATCGTTTTATCGCTGAAACTTTTGATGAAATCTTGGGATGAAAACGAAATTCAAACGAAAGGTTGATTTCAGCATGAGCCTAACGTTCCAGATTCAAGCAAATTGCTTCAATTCTCACTGCTGTTTTCATTCCCTTATATCTCTCTATTCTGAGGCCTATATACTAATTATATGTCTCGCCGTAAATGACACATCGCGGAAGTGATTAGTGTTAGTGCAAGTACCCTAGGCTTAAAACTTTTCAGCCGCCCCTCGTATTATTAGAAAGGATGCGAAAAAGAATGAATGTAGGAGGGAGTTACATAATTTAGTCATTTAGCTATTTATTTAACTTTTGCGGTACTGTTTACAGTAGATCGCAATCGATCAAGTTTACTTTCAAGTTACTTTTGAGCTTTATCTTTTATTTTCAGTACCAGTGCAACTCCATCATTACACTTATTAGAGTGATAAGTAGGTCTACATTGCGAGATGATATCAAAGACCAATGCCTGAAATTAATGAACGTCTAATCCCCAGAAGAAGAAAAACTAGTTGACTGAGCTTAATTCGGCAGTCATTCTTCGAAGAAGTCCTAAATTCTTTTCTAAAGAATTTTTTCGAGCGAGATTTTAATCGAGATTGGTGGATGATGAAGATGAAGTGTCATATTTGGTAATTTTGAAAAACTAAAGGATGCATGTGAGAAAGGGGATTTCAACTAACAAGATAATATATTTTATTTTTTGTCTTGGGACGAACAAGTTTAGGTGTACGTTTTTTAGTGATTTTCATAGTTTGTTGCCAAGAAAGGAATGAGTAGAATTCACTCGAGCTTTGAGAATATTTTAAGCTTATATTTAAGCGAATATGGAACATACAGTATCGGCCAAAACAAATGCAACTCAAATTAGTTCCATGATGTTGGGCAGCGAAACCCCACGTTTTAGAAGCAAAGTGTTTTATATTTATTTCATTAGTATTGTACCAGTCATTTAAAAAAAACACATAATCATTTTACAAAAAATCGGTAATTAAAAACTAAATTCAGGAAAATTTACGAAAACTTCTTGTTTTTATCGGACAAAACAAATGCAACTCTGGCAGCTCGGTTTGATAACAGTTTTTCTCGAAATCACTTTGCAATTTTTGCCATGTAACTGATTATTATAGATAAAAGTATTAATTATAAAGGACTTTAAGAGTGGTGTATCTCAAAAGATTATTTCCGAGAAATATAATATAGAAAAATCGGTTGTTTCCAGAATAATAGCTCGATATCTTCGCACCGGGAGTGTTGAAACTGTACATAAAGGGGGGAGACCAAGGAAAACAACTGAACGAGAGGACAATCTGATTTCCAAGAAAATTAAAATTAATCCGTTTGTCTCATCCACAACACTACTAAAAGATTTCGATTTAAATGTATCGCAAAGAACCGTTAGAAGACGCGCAGAGGAGCTCGGATTGCTTTGTTATCGGCCGGCAAAGAAACCTTTTATTTCAATTAAAAATAGAAAGCGAAGGTTAGCTTTTGCACGTTCTCACATTAACTGGACAGTTCAAAAATGGAGGACCATTGTTTTTAGCGATGAATGCAAGTTCAATTTGCAAGGATCGGACGGAATTTGTCGTGTAAGGCGTCCTAAAGGAAAGCGCTTGGATCCAAAATTTTGCAAAGGCACCATTAAACACGGCGGAGGGTGTGTAATGGTCTGGGGGTCCATGTCAGGGCAGGGTGTAGGGCCAGTTCACAAAATAGATGGTATAATGGACCGTTTTCAATACAAATCCATACTGCAGGAGGTTATGTTACCGTATGCGGAGTGGAATATGCCCTTGAAATGGACATTCCAACATGACAACGACCCGAAGCACACGTCGAAAACTGTGAAAGAATGGCTTAACGATAGTGGAATTCAGGTACTACAATGGCCAGCCCAGTCACCCGATCTGAACCCTATAGAAAATCTATGGGAAATTGCTAAAAAGAAAATACAGCGTGAAAATATTAGTAACAAAAGTGAATTGTTTAAAGAAATTAAAAGAGTATAGAATGAGATCCCACAAAGAATAATTGATAATTTAATTGACTCTATGCCTCGCAGGTGCCGAGTTGTCATTAAAAATAATGGATTCGCCACAAAATATTAATTAATTTATTAATAATTAAAAAAAAACCACGAAGTTGCATTTGTTTCGTCCCATCAAAAAATTAGTTTTCGTAAATTTAATTGAATTTTGTACGTAAAATTGAAAGATTGCGTGAAGATTGTGTTTGATTTTCTTTTAAAAGGTTTGTAAAGCAATAGTGAAATAAAAATAATTTACTTTCCATTAAAATTTTGGACTTTTGCTGGTTAATCTCGTGAGAGTGATTTGAGTTGCATTTGTTTTGGCCGATACTGTATATTCAAGCCACCACTCATCGAAAACTGCCATAAGACTATTGATTGTGTATATTCTGGAGCCCATAGTTTCGATCTGAAATCAATACGATTTAAATGTTATTTCCGAACCATGATTTCTTCTATATGAACCTAATTTTGACAAAAACAATTGAAAGATTTTTTAAACTTTTCGTAGTAAAAAATATACTATAAATAATGATATCGCCCCAAACTTAGATAGAAAAGAAAAGAAACTTTCACTTTTTTGAAAATTATAGGTTGAATACTAAGCTAGAGTGTAAAGAAATTAAAAATAGGTGAGTCGAGAAAAACAGGCTCCGGCATTTGAACGGGGGATGCTCTTGTAACCACTTATAGGATCAGAACGAATTGCAATTTTTGTACTGAATTTTGAACACGTATTTCCGAATAACTTCTGCAGCAAATTATGGAATAAAAAAAAATCGATTCTGTGAGTCATCTTAACCATTTTCCCTTGTAGACAGTGTTCCTTTGGAGACAAAGTTAGAAATGACAGGATGACTTGCAAAGTTTTGTTCCTTAAAAAAAATAGATAAAAAAGAAGAATCCTGCTCTAAATTACAAACATTGAATTCGTTCCTAATAATACAGGGGAGGCTGGAAAGCGACTGTGTAGGTAGTTTGAAAGTTCCGCAAAGAAACATTCAATGTTTCTTGCCTTTTATTTTTTCAGTTGTAAACAAAAATACAAGTAAATATATCCTCTTTGATGAATACCGTAAGAGATACATAATTTGAAGAACGTCCATAAAATGGCGGCACCGATTTTTATAATAGACTTACTATTGATTCATTTCATTTTTATTGATGAAAACTAAGAAGAAAACGTTCAACGGGCCAGCTAGCATTCCGTGTTAAATTAGCAAGACAATTAATTCATGGTTTTACCACGTAAGAAAGGAGGATATTTGTGATATTTTTTTAACAAAAATATGGTACATATATCAGGGCTGGAGCATATTATTTTTGTAACAAAAACATTGCGACTTTTCATCGCAATATTTTTTTGGAAAAAAATTATGATTGGCCAAAAAACTCCCCGCAAAATTATGCCCACGAGGAAGCTAATAATTTATCATTTAATGATCGAAAATCTAAAATAATGAAATGTGCGAAAGTCTTTAATAGCACACTATTTGAAGCACACCATCTTCAATATGAAAAAAAACTCTTGTTTCAGGCTAATTGTTTCTCAATATAAGACACATTTCCATAAAAATGACCTCCGTGGATAATAAAATGCTCAGAAAAACAAGAGAAAATGGTATGTTCATTAATTTTTAGTATTTTCACAAGACCATGCGATAAGAAACATAAAGTACTTAATGAGCAAATAAAATGCGAGAAAATTCAACGTTGTTGTGACACTTTTGAGGGCGCCTTAGTAATTACTAACAAATACCGCAGTGAAACTATTATTATCATAGCCGTGATTTTATTTTCAATTAGATTTTTTTTACTCCGAACATGATTCAATCGTATATGTATACTCAGATATATTTAAAATTTATCTATTTTCATGACCTTCAACAGGGCTTGTTTTAGGCAAATATGTTGCGATGATATCACCAAGTTATGTAAAAATATTTATGTAGGTTTCGTTGGTTATGGGCAAATAATATGTTATTACCAAATTCAGGGAAATATCAATGTGAACAAAAGATCGAAAATCAAAATCTACAATCAGATACGAAATTGATTGTCTAAATCAAGTTAAAATGAATAATCAGTAGTGGAAATGACGAAAGCTGATTGCGTATCAAGTAAAAAATAAACAATATGAAGGCCCTTCTGAGACATTTGAAATTATTGTTTGCTTTTCGAGTTTCAGGCGCCGAATCGTCGTAAGTAATTATGACTTAGCATATCTGTAACTTGGAATTTGGTGGCCCTAAAATTTGTAATTGTACTATAAGTCTAGCATATTTTCGTTTCTATGTGGTCATTTAAAGATAATAGCCCGTACGATTGTTCGGTAAAACGTTTATAAGAAAAATTTTCAAAGATAATTAGTTGCACCAAAATTAAAAAGACATTAAATAGACCATGAATGACGCTGCTGAAATTAGTTGTAAATACTAGACATAATTTTGAGGCGTGGTGTATTGTAGAAAATAGGTAAACCGGTGATGATTGTACCTATGTATGTATTTTTAATGGTTCTGAAAAAATATGGTTGCACAACGATTGCAGTTGATAAAATACTGATTGTATCTCTGCTCATTGTCAATAAAAAATAAATTTTGTTTATTTATAGCATATAAATTTAACAAGACAAGGAGCTGGTGCGATTTAGTGTGGCTTTAACAAAATTAGACAAGCTAGTTTTCATTCAATTTCGTGCAAAGAAAGTCGACAAATTTTGAAAAAAAAATTTAGTATTGGCTTCTGTTGACATTGCAAGGAAATAAATAGCGTCAATTAATTTTATTGTGACAATATCAAGTCTTTATCTAGATGAGCGATTGTCACATAGGCCCTTCTTACGTGATTGATAAGAAGACCTACGAATTTGTGTTGAAATTGAGCTTTTAGACTGGTCAACTTTTTCAAATATTTCTGCAACATAAACGATTTTGTGAAATGAGGAAATCTAATTTTACAATTTAGTATGAACAGGTCATAATTATTATCTATATACGATCAAGTATTGTTTAGTAATATTTCAAATAACTCACTTGATCTATTCGAAATGCCATCGGAGAATGTATTCAGTCACAATGACTAAGCTTTGAAAAATTAGTGTCATGCAATTACAAAGAAAAATTTCGAAGAGAGCATAAATTAATATGTTACTGGAGGCAATTTGTTTACTATTTACTAGTTAACTGTGAACGCTTGTTTCGACAAAGTTTATAAGTCGAAACATTATCTGGTTGTTGATTCGGATTATGCTATTGAAAATCATACTTATGGACAATTTCGGTCTTGGTTATAAATTCGAATTATACACAATTTTCGAGGGATTCAATTGCTACCTAATTTCGAAACCACAGCGACGCGCTAAACAACGATCTTACTGCAACTGCAGATGATGTAAGATGTCAATATTAAATTGATCAAGCTTTTTTCTCATTCAGAAAAGTTAATACTACTCGATTGTCTAGCGTTGTGTTTCACTAAACAGGTTTCAAGGGTAGAATATATATTCCCGTATATTATAGTACAGGTATATTTCAGTAGAGGTACAATTTCTAAATTATGACAGTCATCCAGCAGTTGGTTGTATGTTGAATAGCTTACTTTATTTTCATCTACATTGAATTGTGTAGCTGATTTTGGGTGTACTTCCGAAAAGCATTTACCTCCGTCCGATTGGTGTGAAAATTTGTGTACTTACATACATATGTATTTTGACGTACTGATTACAAATATAACCATGAAAATTACCGCAAATCGGTTTTGATATAGGATTTTCCATGTTTTTGCCATTTTCCCCCCTATTTTTCAATAAGCGTAAATTCTATGGCTGTGATCGATATGAAAATTGGTGTACTTTTGTATGTTGAACTGCTGATTAAGAATATGGCCATGAAAAGTGCCGCAAATCGTTTTTTTTATTTGTTTTTTAGTTTAAACATGACAAAACACCTTACTTTCGGATCCATTGAAAAACGGTACAAGAAAAAAAGGTACAGAAAAAAGGTAGAGGGAAAAAAGTACGAGAAAAAAAGTTCCAAAAGTTCAAAAATAAAAACAGTGGCTAATGGTCGTATTCGTTATCAGCAGGTCAACATATGTAAGTACACCAATTTTCAGATTGATCAGAGCCATAGAATTCACACTGATATTGCTGATGGGAAAATAGGGGGGAAATGGAAAAAAACATGGAAAATACTATAAGAAAAACTATTTGCGGTAATATCCATGGCTGTATTCGTTATCACCACGCTAAGATGCATATGTAAGTACACCAGTTTTCAAATCGATTGACAAATAGGGGAAAAATGAAAAAAACATGGAAAATTCTATATAAAAACCAATTTGCGGTGATTTTCATGATTATCTTCGTAGTCAGCACGTCAAAATACATAAGTACACAAATTTTCAGACCAATCGGAGGTAAATGCTTTCCGGAAGCTCATCCCTGATTTTAAATAAGACTCAAGATTTTCAATCAATTGTTAGTACCACGGTATTTTACGTATATACGAGAATGATAATAACTACCGTTCTTCAACCGAAATAATGGTAAATGAGTAACCAAAAATGTCATGATATTATCGTTACTCTGCTTAGTAGAACTGCAGTAATATATATAATATTCCTTTTTTTTTAGTAAATGCTATGCATAATTTTTTTTAGTGCCTAGAAGTTGATCTAATTGGAAACATTTCATTCAGAAATATGCAAATTAAAAATATTCGAGCTTCAATTCACAAACAAAAACAAATCTTCCACTTCTGTGACTGCACTAAATATTTCATCTACAATATCAAGTCCATCATGAATACAAATTTACAATGAGTGAATTAATCGAAAGATAATACTATTTACATGCGCTTGCACACATGCACACACATGCACTTTCAGCAAATGCACTTGTGCGGATACAAAAAATCTTGATTGCCTGCAACATAGTTGCCTTTGAACTTGAACCGTCTGTTTGCGTGGCGTAATAGTTAATTTTGTGCTAGCACGAACATAGAAGCAAAAATAAACAATTCAGCTTTAAGTGTATTAGGGTAATCTTTTGAACTATTATTTCATGCATTCGAATAATATCACAAGCATAAATTGCTTTGATTATAAAATAATGTTCACTTTTTCATTAACAGTTTCACAAAACAAAAATTTAAAAATAACAAAGAATCTATTCACATACCTCTTAAACAATTCGGCATCATAATATTCTGGTAATTTGATTTCAACCTTTTCCGCATCTTTATCGATTGGCTCGAGACCATCATCGCTCATCAAATGCTTTAGGTATTCCGCACCTGTTGAAGAAAATCAAATGGAGTTTAATTTGCGATGAAAAAATGCCAAGCAAACAACTACCGTTTAAATGTACCGTCTCCATGACTAGTTGATTCAACCGGGTCTCGACAGTAATCGAGGTTCAAGATAGCACGGCTGACAATATACTAAGCCATGCAATGAGACTCCAATAGTTGGGAAGCTTCTGGCGCAGAAGCATATCGTTACTTTGCTGCCAGGTTAAAGCTGTAGTAGTTCGTACTGGCATGGTACTGGCCAGTAACTTTATGGCACTGGCTCCAGAATAACGGCACATGTAAATTATTTGCTTGTGCATCAGTACGTTCCTATGGTGCACCAAAGTATTGGAAGCTTTTATCTTTCGAAAGTCGTTCTCTGATTTCGATTATGCATCGACAACATCTGTATGATGTTTGAGAACCATATTCATTGAAATTTTGAAGCCAAGGTTAAACTTTATGAAAGGTATCCCAAAAAATAAATTTTATTGTAAATTTGTTATATGTAATTGTATTTATATTTTTAATAAAAAAAATAATTGTGTAATAACCTCTAATAGAAGGATAGCTGTGTGAACATGAACGTACTAGATGATACGTTCGAGTTTTTATTTGTGTTATGTTCACACCATGCTTAAAGAAAACCAGAAGAATTACATTTTGATAGCCTAAAAGAAAATGACGAGAACTACCTACGCAAGATACGTGAATGATGAAAATACATCATGTGTGAGATTGAGTTTTGTATAATGAATAAGAAGTGGTATTTTCATAAAAAATTATGTATCTTCCAGCTTATATAAAGGCCTAGCAATGAGGCACTGATAAATTAAATAGACTATTATTTAAAGCCACCTGTTCGTAATTATAGTTTACTACACTGAAATATCTATTTGGTTTCAGAGCATAGATTAGCTTATTGGAATATTTCCGAATAACATAGCATTTTATTTATGGCAACAGCAGACCAGTTACATTCCATGACTCAGCTTTTTGGTTTGATAGGCATTTTAATTCGACGCTGTTTCGATTCCCATTGGGGTCATTATACATGACACATTTCAGCTGGAGGGAAAGTATATATTATATATCGGAGCAACAAATCAGCGGATTAGAAGACGGCACACCAGTTATAGAAGCCTGCCGACCTATTTAGCCGATTCTATCATTCTCCTACATTATGGGAAGCACCGCGTAAAACGTGGAAATTGCGACCCTGCCGAGAATCAGTGAATCCGTAGACAACGAAACTAGGTTGAGAAGTGGCGCAAAGTCAAGACAACCGAATCGCTCGTCTAAAGACGAGATAAAAAATAGGTTATTGTTCGTTACATTAAGAAAATTGTGAAAAACACTACAGACCTAACGAAGTATGCCAAACAAACCTTAATTCTTAAATAGAGAAAATCTAAAGGCACCCTTTCACGAACATTCCATCAGTCCAAATGGCCTGAGGCCAGGCCAAAATCTCACCGTGTGTAGGAGAACTCGGAAGGACTCATGGACTCAAGAAATCAAACTGGATTTCCAATCAATCCAAAGCTCATGCACTCAGGCCATCGGGCCATTTTTTGGCTCTACCATGTGTGGGAAAATAGTAAGGCAAATTGCCTGAGTCCAAACAACGTGGCAGTCTTGCTTCACCCGCTGACCTGTGACAAGCTCATTGACTGTTTCTGTGATTATTTTATTTAATCGAAAAATTCAGCATAATGGATAGTGGTGGCAATGATTTTGTTTTGGAAGTTATCGAATAATATAGGTCACATGAATGTATATTATATTATTTGACCCAAAGCCTGCAACCGCTTGCTAAGTACCGGTCAATCTTTTGTGAGGAGTGATAGTTTGCCTCATATTTGTATCCTTTCGTTTGATAAATAGGGTGGCCAACTATAAAAACGTGGTATATGTCGTATCACCATTCTTCAATAATTTTGCCAATCAGAAGGCTCAAGTGTGAGTTCTTATACCAAATTTACAATTTTTGCCACTTCCTTTTTGGCTATCGTTGCTTTAATGCAAGTTGCAATTGCAAAAAAAACTCCTCCATATGCTTCTGATCCAAAAACAAAAAAAAAATTCTTCGAGTTTATCTATATTTTTTTGCTAAATTAATGACAGAAAATGAAATGGACTGACTGGATCGAGGCTCTATCGTGAGTGGCGAGCTAAATTGGACTTAAACCAAACGGACTCAAGCCAAATGGACTCAGGCCATTTGGACTGTTCGTGAATGGGGGCCTTAAACCGTATATAGAAAGCTAATACTAAATTCGGAAAATCAAACCTGAACAAAACCCAAAACAGTACAACAAATACATAAAAAACGCTTTGAATATTCAGCATTTTTTTTCTTCATCCTAACAAAAATTTTTAATTTTTATTTCTGCCATTTCCAGTTGCTTATCCTTTCAATATTATGGGAATTACCTGGTTCCTTTCGATTTTTCTTTCAGCTTTTAAAATTTCGATGATTTTCTTTCGAATTTTGGTTGAATTTCAACTATCAATATTCAGGTGCTGCCATTCAAACACCAATTCGTAGTCACCTCACCCAGAGACACTTCACGTGAATCTCAGAATACCGGTTCGTAGGTAACATGGCTTTGCAAGTGACGAGAAATTTCACATGAGGTGACTCTCAGAATAGGGCCCGTAATATTTGCTGACGTCAGTAGTACCTCTCTCGTAAGCATGTAACCAAACCTTTTCTGCTGGCAATTTTTGGCTAAGTGGTCCCAGCTGTTAAGCAGTTCCACAATTGATAAATTTTTCGTTGTTTTTTTGCGGGAAAGATTGAAACGCAGATTTGAACGAAAATGTCACTTTTTACTCTTCATCTTGTTTTGTTACTTTTTGTCCCAAATCTATTTCTTTAATTTTCTAGTTTTCGGGAATTTTTCCCCCTTCACAGTAGAAAGTTTTCACTCATATGGTTTTTACCCGGTAAGGTACGAAACATACGTTATAGTTTCAAATTTCAATGTGGCTTAAATTTACATTTCTTTAGTTGCTGCCAATATAACCGAACTTTTATTACCAGGCCTTGGTAAAAATGGTATGGCCATAAAAATTTTGACAGGTTTAAACAAAAAGTTCAATGTGGAGAAAAAAACTGTGAGTATATACCATTCGAGAAGATAAAGTGGATTACTGAAAAAGATCATTTCGCACTTGCTATTTGGGGCTTCATTAAAAAAGAGACAAAAGAGGAGATAAAAGAGACAAAATACCAACATTTAAATAACCAACTGAATCGAATAGTACGTAAGGGAAGAGAACAAGAAATTTTATGCTAAGATATTTGAAGCATCAGGCGGAAATAGTGCTAAATACTGGAGAATAATAAATGAACTGGTAAAAACATGAAAACATACAGCTTAAAACGTATCATCCATCAAAGAGTTGCCGATAGGTGGATAATTGATTTCCTCTAGTGAGGCAATTGCGGAGCATTTAAATATATATTTTGCAGCGATTGGATCAGATATCACATTTTCATCAAATATTTCAACCGCATCATTATTCAATGGCAAGTCGCATGTCTAGTATACATTTAAGATCCAGAAAACCTAGTGAAGCGGCTGAAATAATCGAAAATTTAAAAAACGTGGATTATCCGAGAATGTACAATATAACATCAGGAGACATCAAAATGGTCAAGGAAAAAATATCTAAGTCTCTACCGAAAGTCATAAACAACCACTTAAAAGCCTGTAAGTTCCCAGTATGCCTCAAGTTGTCGAGATTAACACCAGTTTTTGACCCTTTGAATTCGTCAAATTATCGTGCAATAGCCGTCACCAGTGTTATAAGTAAAGTGTTCGAAAGTGTCACACTGAAAGAAAAACTCTTGGTTGGTTCAACCATTTTTAATAGTATTGCAACGATTCATTCAAAATCGTTAAACGAACTACGGAAAATAGTTATTTTTACTATGTTAATATAGTTAATTTAACGATATAAAAGTAGTTGGTTCTGGTTATACAAAAAATATCACAACGTTCATGAAATCAACTGTTTTAATTGTTTCATAACCACGAAGAACAGTTGATAAATAGAAAAATATTCATCAATTCACTCAAAACTTCAACGTTTCAAATTATCAACAGTTTTTATGGTACTTAAACTACTTCGCAATAGTTGATTTCAGCAAACGTAATTTCGAATTATTCTACGCAAAGTAGAATGGTTTCAACATTTGGACGTTTTTCATGCTCCGAATGAAATTGTTTATCAACCACGCGTCATGGTGCATAAAAGTAATCAACGATTTTCTTATGGTTGTTTTAACTATAGCCCTAGTTGATGCAAAAACAACTAAGGCAAACTATTGATTTTTCATACTCCTCATACTCATGCTCCTATTCTATCATAGAAGTTTCATATGATACATAGCAAAATTGTGTTCGGTTTGCTGTTCGATATAATTCATATGCATGTTATGCAGTGAAGCCTTTATATTACCTTGTACGACGCTATTTTGTTCACAATACAGCGTTTTCCGCTGTGGCTTAGCATTGGGCTGCGGCAAAGCGCAGTCAAAAAATTAGAATGCACTGTTTTGTATGGTAACGCGCACAATAGCTGCGGCCGAATTTGCGGCAGCGGCAGAATTTGCCAAATATCTAATTTTGCCGCACCGCTAGCGGTGATACCTACCATAGGTTGGCATCACCTTTAGGTTGAATTAAATCTGTTTGAATTAGGTTGAATGGTCTGGTGGAATAGACAAGCGATGGCTGATGTGTATTTTGATAAGCCAACCTAATCCTCGCACAACAGCATTTAGCAATACAAAAGAAAAAAAAATGAATTTAGTTGGTGCCTTGGTTGCATTGACAGCGGCATTGTCGGTGCATTGTGATTCACCAAATTCAACTGCGGCATTCACGCCTCCCCTGCCTATATTTCGTAATATGTATGAAAAAAAGTAAGCAACCACAAACAATGGTTGGAATACCATTGTTTGTGGTTGCTTACTTTTTTTGCACCACGGACGTTGTTTATCAACCACGCGTCATGGTGCATAAAAGTAATCAACTATTTTTTTATGGTTGTTTTAACTATAGCCCGTAGTTGACGCAAAAACAACTAAGGAAAATTGTTGGTTTTACCAAGATTTTTCTTTCAGTGCATATATGCTCGAATAATTAATTATTTCAAAGAAACATTAGCTTTCGTTCCAATGCAATATGGATTTCAGGAGGACAGTAGTTGCGGTTACCCTTGACGTGGTTCATTTTATAAATCATTCATTGGATAAAGGTAATTATGTGGCAGCAATTTTGATCGATCGGAAACAAGCTTTTGATACCATTGACCTTGAAATTTCGCTCCAGCTTTAAGCCGGTTATTAAAAACTACTTGTTAAATAGAAAAATAATGGCAAAACAAAGAAACTACATCAGTTGAGAATGCTCTGTTAATAAAGGTATCCCTCAGGGGTCGATTCTAGGGCCTATGCTTTTCCTCATCTACATGTACAGCATTCGGCCTTCTGGAAAATAGTCAAATTTGCTGATGATACACTCCTATTGTATACTGAAAAAGATGAGTTAACCGTTGAAAATACAGTAAAAATGAATTTGGATAAATACTTGAGATGGCTACTACAGAGCAAAATCATTTTAATTGTCTACAGCACCAAATAAATTGTGTTGCAACAAAAATATAAATGCCTCTTTGCCATTTGTAGTTGAGTTTACGTATCGTCTTTGTCCAGTATTGTTTGCGATTTGGCAATGTGGCCGCAATTACTTCCATTTTTCTTTGGATTGAACAATAAACGCAATACGTGTCGCAAATATTCTTTATTGGTTTACCACAAAAAAATATGTTTGAACATCACCGGTGTTTGGAATGGTATGGTCATAGTGGCAAAATTACATGGCATTGCACTGTGAATTCACCATTGCCTCCAGCGCCATCCAAAACGAAAATTAAAAACTGTTAAACAACACCTGTGGTAAAAATAAAATAATCTGGGATATTGGCTGAAGAGGAATCAAATTGAAAGGGGTTTCTTTTAAAATAATTACTACGGAAATTGAATTTCTATTACAGTACAATAGTGGCGTGCACAGACGGTAACAAAGGGGGCCAATCGCCCCACTATTGCTAGGTTACTCTTGAATATTTTTTGTTACACTCTTCTCCGTACTATACGTTTGCAGTGCCTTCACAGTAACCCATTGGAAATCAAGGAAAATCTGTGCCAAACAGCGGGATGTGCGCATTCTATTTCAAAGTCATGTGCACGCTTATGGAGTACAAAATCCTCTTTTTGAAAATGTTGTAAAGCAATAAGCTATAACTCAGGTGCGAACAAGAACATTACCTTGTTTACATTATTCGAACACCACGATACACGATGTTTGTCATTTTTCGGAATAGATTTTGTTTAGAATATTTTATTTGGAACACCAATTTTTCTCAGTTATATATCCAGATTTTTTTTCATTATTACATTATTAAAATTTACATTATTAAAATTTACTCAAAACTAATAGCAATGTTCAACATTTTCTGGGCATTACTACTCTATTCTTGTAGCAAAGTCTATTCTTGTAGCAACATTTAATGTAAGTTCTCTGATTCAGTTTTTTTTCAAAGTAAAATAACATAAATCGTACCAAAACACATGTAGCCTTTTTGACAGCTGACAGCCATTTGTCCCATTTTTATTTAATGGCCTTTTTGACCTGGCTAACACATTTGAGCACGAAAAATATAAAGTTTTAAGGCGGCTTTAGATATGCGGTGTTTGTCAAATACCGAGCACCTAGTTTGGCAAACTTCGCATGTGTGGTTGGGTTGCTCGCCTAGTGCTTGCCCTAGGCAATGCCTTCTAGATGTACGGGCCGTAATGCAGAATGATGACGTCAGAGCATCGGGACAAATGTCGCGAAAAACACACGTAGTCTTAAGGGACGTCCGCGGGAAAATGTTAATTGTATGGGTTGTGTTGAAGTGAGTGAAATGAAAACAAAGTGGTATATGCGGAACAGTGCTAGTGAACCGCTAAAACACAAATTAATGCGGTGCGTGTGGTATAATGTGGAAAATTCGCTACGAAATGTTTATCGGTTGGTGTTAGGCTATGTGATGGTTCGTGTCGATTTACTGTCGCGATACAATTAATTGGTACAAAGTGTACGTTATGACTAAATATTATTATTATAACGCGTCCACGCACAAAAAACTAACGTTTTATTCATATTTTAACCAAAAAACCGCAAGTGAAATCTCCGTGTACATCGGCACTGCCTCGTGGAAATGTCAAATTTCCTAAACCCATTACGTCACGGCGAGAACGATTACGTAGCCTGACGGCCCGTACTTCTAGAAGGCATTGCCCTAGGCCAAGCACAAACATTCGGGTGCTCGTTATTCCCGTAGTTTGTCGAACTTTCAACTCACATCAAAGTAGACGAGCACTGTGTCGGATCCCCGCAGCTCGTTCATCTTCCAGTTTTGGCGAACATTCGGCAATGCCCTTAGAAGAGAGAGATATAAGGAAATGAAAATGGCAGTGAGAAGTGAAGCAATTTGCCTAAGCTGAGCGTTAGTAGTAGTAAGCGAATTTGACATTCACTAACTATGCCGAACAGAAAGATAGAGTGAGATAGATAGAGAAAAATAGTTGGCCATGTGCACGCGAATTTGACAATTACTATTTCAGCAACAACAAAAGCTCAGGTATCGGGGAAACCAAGGGGAATATCTGAGGTAGCAATTCTCTCGATTTGTTCTATTTATAGATTTTACCTTTGTAGTAAAATTACTTCACTAAATTTCGTATATGTATACGCTTGTTTCATTTCCTTAGATCTCTATGTTCTGAGGCAATGCCCGAATGTTAATTCACTGTGCTTGTCATTCCGCAAGCACCAAGCCAAATTACTTGACTAGGTGTTCGGTATTTGGCGAATAGGAGGTGTTTGACAAACACCGCATATCTAAAGCCGCATTTACACTGTTTTTTAAGAGCTTAACAGCATTCATTCCGATTTGGGACAACCCACGAGCTCACAATGAAATCTGTATAAAACTGGCAGAATATCTTATCTTTCTACTTCAAGGATTTATGACGAGATAGGAATACATGATTTTGAAAAGGTTGAAAGTTTAAAACGAATCGGCTTAATTTTGCATGAATGGTCTTCTTAGCTCCTACCTTCCATGTATGTAGAAAACCAGATTACTTACCGAAATCCGGAGCAAATTTTGGCACCTTTGACTAAGCTTTCTTTCCTATTCTCTCGATTCGCTGACAAATTCTATTGGTTCTTGTAGTAAACCAATAGATTATCAAGAGAAAATAATAATTAATCAGTCTAAGCGCCTATTATCGATGTTGACCCACCATGCCCATTTAAAAATGGCAGCAGTCTTTGTTGCAGGCATTCTGTCACGTACAACTCGGCATTGGTTGTCCTCTCTGTAAAAAACGGCTGAGTTTTCTTTCCACATTGACATTTAGCATGCCAAATTAACACCTTGGGCCCGAATTTTTCCACAGAGGGTGACCATCCGTCCGTATTTATACGGACATGTCCGTATTTTTAGCTCCGTGTCCGTATGTCCGTATTTTTCAATCAATGTCCGTATTTTTTCCAATTTTGCACAAAAAAAAATTTTTTTTTTAGTTTTCAAGGCCCGAGGGCGCCTAGAGTACCCAAAAGTTGTACGCGGTTGCGTGTATCGACAGTGACGCGTGTGCATACGAACGAAATGTGTATAAGTGTATAGTTGTGTGAGTGGCGTTGAACCCGTTGAACGTGTTTTGACATTTCCATTCATTTTATTTTATAAAATTGTAAGTTGATTGCAATCAGTGAATCAGTGTTCCATTGCTCAATAATCCCCGTGTAAGTATAAAATTATACATTATTTTCGACCATGATTCGTAGCGTTCTAAATATTTCGTGTTTATTTATTGCAGATTTTGCAGAAGCAAAAAATAATAGCTTTTCGAAATCTCCAAACATGTCAAAGCCACCGAAAAGAAAAGGCAGCAGCAATAGCAGTGAAAGTACAGCAAATAAACGCAAATGTACATTTACAGATGATTTGCGCAGGGAATTTGCAAGTAGTTTTTGCAATGGCAAAAGTGAATGTTTTGCTCATTGCATAGTTTGCGATAAAGAAGTTTCAGTAGCAAATAGTGGTTTGTATTGTTTTTTGCTGGTGGAATCTTTTTTTTTGTTTATTGTTTCTGTATTTGATAAGGGTGTTTGTGTTTGGAATATGTAAAAAAAGGGTGTAGGGTACAGGGTACTGGCTTTTACACTTTCGATTCTTTACCTAAGAATACCTATTGCATCACAATTCTTTTTTCATTTAATATTATAATACATTTGAAAAAAAAGCTCATTTTTATTGCTGCAGGGAGACGTGATTTGGAGGTACATTTGAAAACTACCAAGCACGAGAACAATGTGCAGACAGCATCAACTACGATTTCTATGAAAAAATTCACCTACAACAAGTCAACACCAGAAGCGCTAGCAGTGTGGGCCGCTGAAGGAATTATGGCATTTCATACTGTCAGGCATCATCAAAGCTATAGATCCATGGACTGCACAAGTCAACTAATGCGCAAACTTTTCAGCGATTCAAAAGTAGGAAAAAACATTTCTTGCGCTCGCACAAAAGTGGAAGCGATCGTTAATGGAGTTTTGTCCGGTCATTCTATCGAAACAATCCTTCAAGATTTGAAGAACATCCCTTTTTTTAGCATTGGGACTGATTCGAGTAATCATGGTAGTCTAAAAATGTTCCCTTTGATTGTGCAATTCTTTGATCCTGATAAAGGAGGCATAGTTGTTAGATTGTTAAATGTCAAGGAAACAAAAAATGAAACATCTGAAACAATTGCTACCATGATCACAGAGGAATTGGATAAACATGATGGACAGAATTTGAGAAAAAAGCTAATCGCTTTGGGGGGCGATAATATCAATACAAACTTTGGTGGGCTGAAACGAAAAGAAGGAAACAATGTTTTTACTCATCTGAGAAAAGAAGTTAATGAACATCTTGTTGGAATTGGATGTCCCGGTCATATATTGCATAATTCTGTCCATCACGGCTTAGACCGATTCGGTTCTTTTGACATAGAGTCGATTGTTGGGAAAATCTTAAAGCATTTTTCTATTTACACCGTCAGAACTAATGAATTGAAGGGCTTTTGTGATTTTGTTGAAATCGAGTACCGAGTTTTGTTATCGCACGTCATAACTCGATGGCTCAGTCTCGCTCCATGCATTGACAGAATTTTGCAATTATTTCCAGCCCTGCAATCGTACTTTAAGTCAATTGACCAACCACCTGTAGTTTTAGAAAGATTTTTCAACGACGATTTTGCAGAACTTCAATTGTTGTTCATTAGTTCATTCATGACTATTTTTCACGATAATATCAAAAAAGTTGAAAGGGAAGAGAATTCTGTTTTGGAAGTGCTGAATGTTATTGATGAAATTTCGGAGATTTTAAGTAACAGATTTGATTCGAAATTCATTCCATTCATAGTGAAACAGAAATTGAAAACGCTTGAAAATGAAGGTAAAGAAACTGAATGCAATAAATTCATCGAATCCATGCTTTCTGTGTATCAACAATCCAACCAATATTTACTCAAATGGAGTGAGTCATTGCGAATTTTAAAAAATTTTGAATGGTTGGATTTTAAGCCCGGGAAAAAGTTAAACTATGAATCAATG
Organism: Nemotelus pantherinus; assembly: GCA_963978885.1. Taxonomy (NCBI): domain Eukaryota; kingdom Metazoa; phylum Arthropoda; class Insecta; order Diptera; family Stratiomyidae; genus Nemotelus; species Nemotelus pantherinus. The sequence continues at coordinate 24,158,905 of OZ022264.1, read as the reverse complement.
GAAAGAACTGTCGAATTTCTCGCATCGAAAAATATTGTCATCGATGATTCGAAATTATTCAATCAATTTGTGAATTTGAAAAACTTTCTGGCTTCGAAGGATTCAAAAGATGAATTTTTCAACAAATGCAGCAGTGCAAAAATGTGTGATTTTCTCAATCAAAATAATTGTCTGGAAACTTGTTCGGAGATTGTCAAAATTGCGCAATATTTTTTTGCCATTCCCAGTCACAATGCTAATTGTGAACGTGTTTTCTCGTTTGTCAACATTCAATGGACCGACGAAAGAAGCAAATTTCTTTTCGAAAATTTGAAAAATCTCATTCTTGTTCAATATAATTTTAGGAAATTCGATTGTCTGCAATTTCACTCTTATTTGGAAAAAAATCCTGCGTTATTGAGAAAAATTGGAAGCGGTGAGAAATACTAAAATTTTGTACGTTGTAAAAACAAAAATGTTAACATTTTTAACATTTTTTGATTAATAAACTCTTGTTTTACTTGGAAATAGTGTTGATTCTTATTTTACATTCAAATTTTCCTATATGCATTTGAAATTTCAGCTACCGCCATCTAGGAAAATGAGATACAGAGTTGATGACCTTTTTTTTTTTTAGCTCTTTCGCCAAAAAAAATAGAGGTGTCCGTATTTTGTACTCAGGTCAGATGGTCACCCTATATCCACAGCAATTGTTTTCTCCGAATCACTGACATTCTCTTTATTTGCTATTGAGTCATACTCTGGTCCAGGTAACGTTGAAAAGTTATAAATAATATACGACCTATCATCGATCCTTATACAGCATTCACTTTTGGCCAAAATGTTCTTGTACAATATCGTTGCCCAAGAAATTCTAACGTTGTATTGATTATTAGTTTTGGTATCTTTCTTTGTTCCAGGTAACAATATTATTTTTTCCGTGATTCTTTACACAAAGATCTTTGACGTGCCCAGTTTTTTAACAATATCTCAAACGGAAGCACTTTTATTCCTCAGCATTTTTTTTTCAATCGCTCCAGATTTCTTCTCTTACCTAATCTTGACTTACTTCTCAATTCTTCACCTTCTAATACTCTTTTTATTGCCCTTTATACCATTCATTTTGAGATACTTGCTAGCTTCCTTGTTTTATGTCCAAATATGTAAAAAAATTTCACAAACTTCTTCTATTGATGACGACATTTTTACAACTGAAAGAATTTTTCAAACTATCCCATTTTATATGTTTTTGAAACCGATAGGAGATATATGTATACCTGTTCATAAAAAAAAATGAATTTTCTTAATGATGCACTTAATGGTGCAGTATTTTCTGGGACAGTCCTTACGTTTTCTTTTTTCTGCTTCTGTTTTATCTGTGACAAAACTTTAAAACAGTTCGGTATGGATTTGAACCAGAATATTAACGTGCTTGTCAAAAATGATTCACTTTACGGAATCAGTAAAGTATTGTCTATTAATTTAAATAAATGCTTCAACACGTTTAAAGGTTAAAGTGGTTAAATCAGTGATAGAAACAAATGAAATAATGCAGACAGGTTTCACTATCATTCTAACAGCTATGTATATAATCAAAGAAATAGAATTACAAATAACTACCATTATAGAAGAATGCAAACTCGCTCTAATTAAACATTTACATTAACTGAGACATTAATTTCCAATACATACTAGAGCAAAACGTATGGCTAATATCGAGCTTAAGTCACTGACTTACAGCTAAGATTGTCAAAAAAGAATAGCTGTCTTATTGTAGTGAATGTTTCCCAGCTTTGAGAATCTATTTCAACTCAATTCAATTTTGTCTATTAGTTCTTTGGGTATATAATGATATTAAGAATAGTAGCATATATAATATAGTATACTGTAAGCATTTTTGTTTATTTGTGTTGAGCGTTCGGAGTTGTGATGCGTTCGCTCCGCAGCTCCGGAGTGCTTAAATATCTAATTTGGTAGATTTCGTGTGAGTTTTATTATTATATTAAGTTTGCAGGACAAATTTTCAAAAACCTACAAAAAAAAAACTTGCTTAGTGCCTAACTACTTAAACTAGCTTAACCTAAAAAAAGATAGCATGGCTACAAGCTAGTATGTACAAACATATACATGAGTAGTATATAGCATATTACATATGCTTTTCTATACAGGTATTTTGTTCTCAAGTTTAGGACATATTTCCTGTTGATTAGAGGATAAAGCATTTTATTAGATTTTGACAATTTTTTTTTGTAATGTAATATTTTATTTTGAATATGGTGCTTACAGGTTAATGTTTTGTCGAATGTCATTCCCAAGTAATTCAATGATGTGTATCAATGAATTTCTTGGTTACTAAGCTTAATGTTTCGCTGTGGTAATTTTTTAGGTGCGCGTTTTCTGGTAAAAAAAAAAGTGCACTGTGTTTTTGCGTGGTTAACTTTTATTTTCCATCCTGTAAAGTACTAAAACAGTTGAAAATGTAGTTTTCGGTAGAAAGAATAAGTTCAGTAGCGCTCATATCCGCAGTATTAATAAGTGATGTTTGGGAATATCACTCGTAAAAACTAGATATAATATGGGCCCAAGTACAGAATCTTGTGGAACCCCGGCAGGAATGGTATTAATTTTGATTCCGTATGACCCAATTGAAGCTTTGAGAATCATAATTCTTCAATTTTTATTAGTACGGCTACGATACGCACACTCATTTTATAATATCATCGAAATTTTGCTTTTTGAATTAAACATTTGACATTTCATAGAATGATATGATCATTAATTCCTGCTCTGGTTCAATTTTATCTAGTACTTGAATTTTCTCATTAGTATCAGTGAGATGCGTTGTAATATAAAATAACATTAACTTATTGTTGTTTACTGATCATTCGTCGCTAACAATTACAGCTTTTTTAGATGCAGTTCGTAAATTTTTATAGTGGGCAGACGATGAAACAAGCGAGATGCGAAATATTATTTTACTACTTATTACTGAATACAGTCAAATAGCTTTGTCAATTCATTCTCGGTTGTAAACTGCTTTGTTATGGGAACTATTATGTGTGTAAACTATAATTGAAATATTACATAAACAGGTTGAATTGCAGGTCATTTGTTGACGCACCCTCGCAGATAATGTATGCATTTCGATAATTATGCAATAACTTCTACTGGCAAATTAATCTGTGTGAAATGTTTAGTACAATAAGAATTGGGTGAAAATGTGAAAAACTGCTCGGACAACTGAAAAAGAACGAAAATACTTGAAAGATCAAATATTAGAACTTAATTTAAATGAATAATGCATACAGAAAAGCAGTTCAGAGTTTTGTGTTATGTAAAAGATTTATATGTATATTTAAATCCCTTCAACCACATTCACAACTTCCCCGAAGTCATGGCAAAAATCATCCTAACTTAAATATTTTTGAAACTTTCAACTTTTGAATCTCCAAAGCTTTCATCTTAAACAATATCTGAAAGCCGTCTATTCCATTCAAATTTCTCTATTTCGTTCGCTAGCCATTTACTGCATCACTTATTCATCTCGTTGTAACTTTATCCTTATTTCAAATGTTTGAAAGTGCATTCGAGCGCAGCATCTGTTGTACATTGGTGGAATGTTGAATTTATACACATCTGTGCCGGGTCATTGATTTACGGTCGACTCTTTCAAGTTCTTCCAACCAGTCCGTTTGAAATGAACGCAATGTTCTCGCATAGAATGCTGAATTTCGAGTTACAGCCGTGCATCCAGAAGATTGCATCGACTTGTTTTTCGTTCGGTTGGGTATTAAATACTCGACTTCTACAATAGACGTAAAACTATAACTGAATTGTTCAAGAGGTATTCAATTTTGCATAGGATTGGCAATTGAATATGACTGCATGGACTTATAGAATTAAGTAATACAAATAATTTATGTACCTATACTGCCCTACTAAGCATAAAGGTTCTATCTGCATTTTTCTCATTTTTTAAGTTAACACCGGATTCGAAAACTATATACTCTATTGCATAATTCTACAAAATTTGAAAAGCCTATCTTTTGTGAAAGTATGTTAAAATCAATATTGAAAAATACTCTCGAGAATATACCTCCAGTACAAATCAAAATACAAATCAGTGAATATCTTGAGAGAACTAAAATGTGGATAGAACCTTTATGCTTAGTAGAACTAAAGTGTGGATAGAACCTTTATGCGAATTTCTCCCCGGAAGAATCTTGTCGCCACCGAAATGAAAAAAAAAATCTAGCGCATCAGAACCGCTAGAGACACTAATGTTCGAAGAACAGTAGAGGATTTGTACAGATTTTGAGTGTGTATTCTACCAATACTTACTTTTCTTACTCAAAACTAATACACCCTAAGTAATAATAGAATCTAAGCTTATTTTAATTTCGGTGACTTCATCGAAAGTTACTGCGGTAGAAAGGTGTTTGGGGTTGCCATCCGAAAATTTCCAGAGCTTAGAAAATTTAAACAATGTTTACTTATTTTCATTGCAAATGTTTGCGATGAAAATACTTAATGCAAGCATTTATTGGAACGAAAATAACAAAAAGGCCTAGTGCTAGCAGCCCTTAACTAGCACCGAGGCCAAAAATACGTCGCATCTGCCTTACGTTGAAGTCAACCTGCTCTGCGAATTTCGTATTGATGACTGTGTTGGAAGTTATAGGGATGCAAAGAAATTTAGGGTTACCATTCGCAAAAGTTTTCAAATTTTCTAGATCTTAGTATTTTGGGTTTTTATTTTCACTATAAGATCACTACGATTTGAAAATTCTATGCTAAAACCGCTTACTAAAGGTATGCTAAAAAAAATACATAAACAACCATAGCTGGCAACCCTATAATCGTATTGAATATTGCCTACAATAAGGTTAATTTGCCATATGAATTTCGTTATGATACCATGACTGTACTGGAAGCTATAGGGCAAAGAGCTTTATTTTCCTTAACGAATTTTCAAAATTTAAGGCACAAAAATTATCATAGCTGGCAGCTCCAACCGAATTTTGCGACCAAATTTCTGCCAAACGTGGTTAAGAGTAAGGTTCAGCTACTCTGTGAATTTCGTTAAAATAGAACGACTGAATAAGAATTTATAGGGCTAAAAGCAGTTATCTTTTTTAGTGATTTTTCAAGATGGCACCACTGGCACAGAATCGCCCGCATTTCAAAATCACTTCTCTCAGGCTTGGTCTGTAAATTTCAATTAATTCTGCTTATCGGATTGTGAGTTTTCGTGAACAGAAGTTTTTGATGCTAAAAACATAGGTAAATTGGGCAAGGGTTACCAGGCGTGCCCGTTGTACCATATAAAATTTTTTACTTTGGCTATATAAACAAAGCATAAGATTTCCATATGAGTGGCTTTTTTTTTGGAGAAGTGGCATTTTTTCAAGAGAGACGATGATTAGGAGGTTTTCACTTTCAGTGCCGGCCCTAACTACAGGGTTGCCAACACGCTCATTTAAAGCAACACAAATTTACAACTAAATAATACCAACATGTCCTGTAAATTTCGTAATGATTGAATGGCTCTGTCAAAAGTTATCGCAATTTAAAAATTTTCAAATTTTCCCGTTCTCTTTTTAGGCACCTAGCGCACACATGGGGTTAAAAAAATTCCAAAACACTATCGGATTCGCATTTAAAACACGTTCGAAATTAATTTCGTCAACTTTATTTTTGCAAAAATTATTTGTGTACGGAATAATAGGTATATTAAAAATATCACTAAAATGGCCGCCGGCGCCAAAGGGTTAAAAATAATTGACATTTAGTGAGACCTGGACCTATTCTGCTTATACACCAATGTGTCCTGAAAGTTTCAGCTCAATCGGATGGCGCGTTTCCGAGAAATAGTCACTGAATTTTTTTGATGATATATATATATATATATATATATATATATATATATATATATATATATATATATATATATATATATATACATATACGGAAATATGAATTTTTGGCCGGATCGATTTTAATACTAATGTTATGTTAGCAATAATACCTTCATGAGATTTGTCTGTCAGGCAAAGGCAAAACAAATTGTTCTTCTTCTTAATAGAGATAAAATAGATGAAGCGTATTAGACAGAGCAGCCTGAGGTTGGGAAACTTTATAATTAATTTTTTTTTGTGAGCAAAATGCTTTTCTAAGTAAATAGCAATTTCACAAATAAACATAATAGCATATAATAGCCCTATATAAGATCTTGATTTCAAGTAAAGGTCAGTTGGCCAAAAATCAGTAGAAATCGGCGAATTATTTCCTCGATCGGTGATTTATTTCCTCGAAAAATCGGTAGAAATCCAACAAATCGGTAGAAATGGCAACATTGAATGCATCCAGCGACCACCAGCAATATTGTCAACATGTATACGTGTGTTTGTCATCCACAAACTAAAAATCGTTATAATTTACTTGAAAAGACTCTATTGCGGAGTCTTATGCATTCCTGTAGTAACGAACTCTTATGCCCACTGATTCAGCATGTTTAGCGAAGCTGAAAATGTTTCATTTAGTTGATTCTATTCATTTTAAGCAAGATTCGTTTTATGACTGCATACTTCTAGGATTAACATTAAAATAATAATGCAGCTCAAAATGAATAAAAAAAAATGGATTCGAAGTTGAGTTGGTTAAAAATATTGGTAGTTGAAGAAAATAACTTATTTTTCAATGATCCAGTAGTTTGGCATTGTTTACTGGAAATACCATACATAACTCTAACTGAGTATTATTCGAGTACGATCTTTACTGATCATTCCACTGATAGTTTCGAATTACTTATTTACCACATACTCGGTGTAACTGGCTTTAACTCCTGAGTTAATTACGTTCGTTAAAATTTCCAAGAACAAAACAAAATTCTTTTAAATTGTTTTCATTATTTTAATATCATTTATTTTTTAAATATGTATTTTTTTCATAGTTTTACTCTTATGATTCATTTGATTAAATAAAACAATCTGTATTTAGTTAGCGTTAAGTATTTACATAAGTTTATAATTTATTTTATCATAGTATTTAATTTGAATTTCATTTCTAAATATCATTTCAGAATGTTTAGATATATTGCAATGCAATCTTATTCGATTTTGTGCAGTTAGTTTGGTTTTTGTATTTGAATAGTTCATTTGTTAATTAACATGAAAGCAATTTTGTCTTCTTCGATTTCAATTATTGCTCACAATATGTTCTGGGCAACGAAAATATGAAGCCTTCTCAGATGTTACTACCTAAGAAGCAGCAAAAATCATATTTAGCATATTTTTTCAATCTTTAGAATGTGATGCAAATGATATTTGGCATCGTTTCATGTTCTTTTGTTTTCAAGTTTTTGACTAGAATGGAAGAAATATTATAGTTAGTCACTATGTTCTTAAGTTTAGATAGGCTAAAATATGACTTTCGTTGCAAATGATGTTGATGTTAATTGAATTTAAAGCATATTCGAGTGTGTTTTTATGAATTTTTAACAGTCTAGAGTTTACTTAGAGCGAAACATATGCATGGTGTATAATTAACACCTGCATTGGTGATAATATATACTAGAAAAAATTTTCATTCATGAAACGGAATGAAGAAAAGAAGAAATATTCTGTACGTTTCTGAGCGATACGATTCAAAGTTTATTGTTTCTAATTCGTTGTCTTAACATTGAAAAGTTTTTATTTTAATTAAACTAAATGCTTACTTGAAAAACTAGTTATCAATTTCGGAACGGAACCTAATTGTACTTTATACGAGCTTAATGTTTGTGGCTTATTGAAAAGTGAAAATAATATGAATAAAATTAATGAAGCAAATTTATGGTAAATCAAGATTTTTGGATTGTGTCCAATGTAGCTTCGAATTGATACGATTCAAATATGACGTATGCGCTTAGTTGTACGTGATATTACTGGCATTTTAAAACTGTTAGCAAATTACTGTTTGTCAATTCAAATAAATCAAACAAAGTCGAATAACTCAATGCACCTCGAATTCATACTTATGTTCCATCGATGTTCTGTTAAGTCTAAAATAATTTAACAAATAAATTTCAATACTTTTTCACATAAAAACAATTTAAGCTAAAATACAATTAAACTATATAAAAAATAGCTGAATGCACCTAAATGCCGAACACGTGTTGTAATCTAATTTCATGCTTCCCAATTTATGACTTATCAATTTTCCTATTTCCTTACTTTAAGGATATTTATTCTTCTTACACACTATGATACAATTTCTTTCATGGTACAACTTATTTATTGAGTTTCAATTATATTATTTAGTTCGTCGTCTCAATTCGATTGCATTTCAATGACTACGAACTAAGAATGGTTCTACTTATGTGAGGGGATGTGTGCTTGAATAGTTAATTCGTTCATCATTTCAAGTAGCTTTCAGTTGTAGAGGTCCTGCTCTGTCCAGACCGGCCGGCGATTATTTTGTCCGACGCCACCGCTTCCGTTTCGATTTCGCTTCGGCGATTCGTTGTTGTTTTGATGATTGTGATGGTACCGTTGTTGTTGTTGTTGGTGTTGCTGCTGCTGCTGATGATGCCAAGCCTTTCGTTTTGCATTCGTGTTCCATCTGATAAATGGATGAATTTCATTATTAATTTATGCTGACATATTCAGGAAGAAAACATCAAAGTGATTGCATGATTATTTAGTAAAATGATATTTTAATATAGGAAGAAGAAAAATATGACGTGTTTGAAGTGAAGATGTAAGAACTTAATGAAATTTAAAAACTTAATAAATAAATGAGCGCTTTTGTGGTTACCAGAAAGATCGTAGTAAATTTCTGAATTATTTCAGGCAATTGATGCTATTAATTTATAGTAATATATTTCCTATTTACATAATGTATTTAATTTTGCATGTAATTTTACTGATACTTTCATTAGCGTTAGAATACAAATTATGTAACAAGAAAACCTTACTGTAAGAATAGGAGATATTTGGATATTTATCAGCTGCAATTTCGATGATATATAAAATATGAAAGCAAATATGATTCAGTTTTCGACCGCATTACCAGAAATTACAGCAGTACTCAAGCCAAAAACTAGAGAAAGCAAATTCGTGAAAGTTGACTTTGGTATCTATTGAAAGAACTAAATAGCAGCGAAACTCCTTGCAGATGCAAAATAGATAGATGAATTTCTTTACAGAAAATAAAAAAATATCTTGTAGCAATGATTGAGGATACGATGATGATACGACCCACATCGAACCTTCACCTTTCGGATACATTTTCACACTTCCAAAACACAGGACTGTTCTACGTTTCACGACGATAGTGTCTTTTCTTCGTTATCAAACTAACTTTTTTGGCCAAGTTACTTGGTCTGTGCCTCTTAGCAGTTGTTTTTGTACTTTACGATGATGTATGCATTCGATATAGCCAGATCTTTGTGGTCTGCGGAACTCAAAGGCAATATTGGTGGGTCGTCAAAGACCTAGTACAACTCAGGGTCATTTGCGGTTTGCTACGCATCAGCTTCTTTCGTCGATGACCATGGTTCCCGCAAAACTTTTCACTCCAATGTTGTTCTATGAAATGTCTTTTCAGAAATTGCGTAAGTATCCTCATTTCGCATTCGCACAGCAGCATAATACGAAGCATTTTTTGATAGACGCGCAATTTATTGTTTCTATGCACCTTTCTCACTGTACTGTTGGCAGTCGTGATACTTCGATGGGTTTCGTGACATTAGCTATCATCCTTTCTGCATCATTTTGTATCGCTCCTTCAGCATTGAAAGAGCACTAGGTTTAGTCAGGATTTGGAAAATTGGTTAATTAGATTTTTTGAAAAGTGACATCCAACACACAATTTTGACAGAAATCTAAATAAACACTTGGTGCACATTGGTTTTGGGATTTCTCCAGCACTTTTTCATCCAAGTACAACTGGCACGTTGTCGATTGTCTAGCCACCTTGGGCTTCCTCGATAATAATTGGCTACATATGCAATGTGATTTGAAAGTGGATTAAAATCCATCACTCCGTGTTATATACCTGCACCGGATTGATTTGGATTAGTTGATCCGTTCAGGAAATTTTTTCGAATCGAATTGACTTTCCAACATCGTCACTATTGTAGAACTGGCTGAATTAGATTAGGAGAGAGATTAAGAGATAGGATAGATAGAATAGAATCATATCTGAGTTTATGGCTCCACACCAAATCTACCAACAAATGGCAGGGATCTTGCAACAGCTGAAGGAGACGCAGAAGGAATTGTCGAAACCCGTAAATCACAGCACCGAGTAGTTCAGACAGCATCAGGAGCTGATGAACTCCCTGTTAGGAGTGAGTAGCACTCCTCCACCGGCAGTTCCGGCGAAGCGCAAACGGGTAGAAGAGCCTACCCTTATCACATCAATTGCAAACGGCAATATGAAAAAGAGTAGTCAACGTTTTATTTTCCTAAACAAGAAACGGATATTTTTAAAATTAAGGCAGTATATGCCGACTTATTTGCAAAATGGAAGCGCAAAAACCACCAGTGCACGTTCTCAATGCCGGAATTGCCAACAATTTGGTCATGAAGCCAACAATTGCCAAACATAAAAAATATGGGAAAATAATTGGCGCAGGTCGCTAAGAAGCGAACACCTGCTACTATCTTTGAAGATAAGCCAGCAAAAAATCTTAGTAGCGCAAAAACCAACCCCGTCTAAACGACACTCTAATAAGATCTCAAATGCAGAATTCTTGAGACATATTTTACGATTACGTCATATACCGTTTCATATTCCCATGGTATGGACTGACTAAGCCTAGAGATCATGTTTCAGGCTGCTATTTTTGTCTTACGCCAGTAAAAGGCATAAATCCGAAGGCAAAACACACAGTTTGATACTCTAATTTATCCTCAGCAATAAGACCTGTTCCTCACATTGACAATTTACCTATACCAGTTCCATCTACATCGTTTAAGATTGACGATTCACAACACTCCACATCAAGCCAATTGAATAAGTGATGCTAAAGTCAAAAAGGGCATTTTCGTAGTCCCCAAATCAGGGAATTAACAAATGATCCGAAATTCGAAGGAAAATTGAACGTTTTAGAAAAATCAGCTTGGCATTGCTTTAAGAACGTGGCTGCAAATTTGTTTGGTAACCATAAGAGTGAGAACTATAGAGAATTGATTAACGAGCTTCTATTGACAGACTTCTATTAACAGACTCACATCTGGATTTTTCCCCTGAGAATTTAGGGGCTGTAAATGATGAGCATGAACAAAGGTTCCATTAGGACATTTCAAAGATGGAAAAGCGTTATCAGGGTAGATGGAGTCCAAAGATGTTGCCTGAATACTGCTGGACGATCAAAAAGGACCAAACGGAATCCAAATTTTCCAGAAAATCGAAGACCTTTAATTTGCAAACCACGTTTTTCTCATGTTTCTGGAGAAATATTTAATTTTTTTGTTTATAATTTATGTTTTTTAACCAAATAAAATGCATACGTGATATAAAAAAAAGTAACTGCGTATTTTGATTCACAACACCTAAAGCCCGGTCCAGACGCTAGGTTTTGTACAACGTTTTATCTGCGCAGTCTAAAACGTTGCAGACAAAAAGTTGCGTGTGGATAGGAAAACTGTGCAATTTTGAGAACGGTACAGTTGCAGCGATAATTGAGTTGATAGGGCATAGTTATCCGCAACGTTTTGACTGTGCAAATAAAACGTTGTGCAAAACCTAGCGTCTGGACCGGCCATAACACATAGAAAAAACACTAAAAAAAGTTCGTGTGGCACGACGAAGATTAAATGTTGTTAACCAGTGTAAAGAGTGAAAATTATTACCAACACAAGTTTTTCAAAGTTATATTGATGTAGGATTTGTATTTTGAGGTACTGGGTGCTTTGCTGCTTATGGCAGTGCCCGTAGTATTCCCCTGTGGTTTTCCTGTCCTCATTGATAAATCTGTATAGCTATACACAGGTTACGCACTTGACATATGTTTTCTTGTCGTCAATATGTCAACGAGGTCCTTAACCTTAGCCCTTTGTCGCTTAAATGTCAAAGTTTAAGGTACGACGTATCAAGCTAGCTTAAACTAAAGCAACTAACTATGTACTAGCTTAGATAACTGATTGTTTGTAGCGTTTTTTTTGGTTTCACGACTAGTTTTCGTTCTATATTTTCATTTCGACTACATTCCTCTCTCTGCAAATCTATTGAGCTTCGAAAATTTGATGTCCATTTTTACGATTTGCAGTGATTTGGTAAATATTTACAAGTGCATTTTAATAGCATTGCCAACAGGCATTTTTGCTTCAGTTTCAGACCATGCAAATGTGAAAATAAAATTCATTACTTTGTTTAGTAGGAGGCAGAATTAGAAAAACCAAAAACCAAAGAAGAGCCCAAAAGTTCATATAAAAATTTACTTTTGTTGTAACTGGAAATTGGAGGATACGATTACGACATACGATTTCTTGACTGTGAGAGTATGTTTAGTACAGATAAACTAATTGAGTATGTTACGCTATTTGGTTAAAGCTTTTAGTGGCTAAAGTTAGTTGAATGTATAAGATACTATCCGCATATTTACAAGTTAATAAATTTTAAATACTCTTTTTTCAAATGTTAGGTTTGGTTGATCACAAAAGCATCCAAAAATTGTAAAGTATTAAATATTTGTTTTACAAACAAACAGTTATACAAACCAAACCGAATAAAATTAACAAAGGAAACATCTCCAATTAAAAGAAAGTACTCAAAATAGAGTGAAAAAATAGAAGAGTGCTATTTTGGTAAAGATTCGTAAATAGTGCTTTTTACTATTGAAATACATAGAAAAGACTCTCACTTTGAAAACTTCCTCCGTTTTGCTTGCGGACCATCAGATTCAGGATACAAGTAAGTCCCAGCTGAAGACCACAATACATCACAATACACAATATTATTGATTACCAGTTGTTTTCGGAAGAAATATATATGGCAGATATTCCATGTTTTAGTCACAGTGAAGAGTAAAAAAGAATTCAAATACGAAATAATTCACAAAATTGTTTTTGTTCTCAGCTATTCAAGATGGTTTACAAGTTTTTTTTCTTCAAGTCTTACCGTTTGAGTTGTATTTTCGTTTTGGCGGTCGTATGCCAGCGTTGTGATGATTACCGTTATTTTGACCTTGTGTATGGTGGCGGGCAAGGGTGCAGCTACGTCCGCGACATCCTTTCAAGTGTTCGAGAGTATCGTGGAGATAGGATCTTTCTTCGCTCGTGAGGATGGATGCTCGATTGATTGTTTCGAATGGGTCTGAAATATAATGAATAAGGTTTTGAATAAGTCTGAGTTGAGACTTAATAGTATTGCTTGAGGTGACAAATGTTAGTGCCACACTTGTATTTGAACATGTATTTATTTGAATTTAATACTGTGAAAAACAGGAGACAGGTCGAATAATAACAGCCTCTTGAAACTTGAATCAAATTTTACAAAATTATTTAATTTGACTTCGTTCTGTAAACGAGGCCATTTCTCAAAAGTTATTTTTCAATTCAAGCCATAATAGCAGTCAATTGATGTGAATGAAATACAAGCAACTTTTTTATTCACATGAAACTCCAATAAAGAAATGATTCTGAAAATCTGACAAGTTCATCCAATGTGCCACCACACTAAATAAGGCCGGATTCTTCAAAACCCTTACAGACCAACCGAATATATGCTTCAACCTTTCATTTACCTATTCGCAAATCGTAGAATGTAATTAGTCCGGTTGTAAATTCACAGTATAGGAAATTATGAGTGGCGTTAATAGTCCTAACACACGAATATGTGTTATTGTGAGCATTCATGCAGAAGCAAAATGGATCGTCGTTCCATAGTGGAGCCGTTCGCCAATGGCTGCTGTCATGACTGAAGCAATTCATTCGTTCCGACAGACACTCCTTCTCCATTCGAGCCTTTTTATTGCGTTTACGCTCCTTTTTACGTTGCCGTTCTTCCTTCAGTTTACGACGTGCCTCGCGTTCCAACTCTTTTTCATCAATCAACGGACTGGAAAACAGAAATGAAAATCGTATAATTTCAGTTCGAAGGAGATTTGATTCGAAACTGCTCGTCTATGAATCGAACTCTCATTACAATTCAGTTAACGGATGTGAATTGAATCTTCGAAAAAGAATCCTTAATACGCTGAATAAATCATTGAGCTGAAAGAAGCTGCATGAAATATGCGAGTGGGTATTTGGTTGCAGCGTGATGCAATCGTTTTAACCCATTTCAAGCAAATGTTACTGCTTTTGAGCGAATAATCGCGAATTTTAAATTTCATATCAAATATACTGTACATTATAATATAAAAAATCACAATGTACTTCAAATAACAATTCATCACGGAGCATAGAATTTCTTAAAGCAAAAAAAGCACGCCATTAATAAATATGTCAATACCATACAAAAATTTATTCAACGAAATCCTTCGCCCGTTCTCCCAATGACAACTACGAAATCACATTTTTCTTACCTTTCAATATCCGGCTCGCAATAGCATTCAGCTGGTGCCGAGAAAGGATATTTTTGTTGTTGGAAAGGGTCGTTTGTATTGTACGGCTTCGAACCGTGTCCTGAAAGCAAGGAAAAAATTAGATCACATATGAAACGTTTTTCATTTCAAATCCAATAGCAAAATCAGTCGCTTACCCTTGAAGACGTTCGTAATGTCATTTGCAGTGGTCGTTGTCCTTTGTCCAGATGAAGTCGTTGGGGTTGAAGTTGGTTCTGGAGTCATGGAAGATTGTTCCGATGGCGGGCCAGCTGTCATTGATTCTATCCATTGTCCTTCCGTACTTGAAATTCGTTGTTGTAGTCTTAAAAAGAATGTATGAGTGAGTTGGGTTAGCTTTTAAATCGTCTAAAAAACTAAATATCGATTCGAAAAGGAATGTCTAGGCTTTGATATTACAAGGCATTGCTATCTCAGTCATAGCCTCAGCAAAAAAACCTCAGTCTTTGTACAGGCTGAAGTTCGAGTAGAAGTATTCAGAAAGAAAAGGTGAAAAAATTAAAAACCATAACATCCAATACGTAAAAATATAATAGCTAGGATAAAATCGTACGTTAAAAATATAATTTAAATATGTGTATTCACTTATTCCTCATTTATTCTTCACAAACACATCGTGGTTTATTTTTTTTTTTAATTTACGAATATGAATAATACTTATACTCTAATTTCATTACCAATAACTGCGGTTTTTTTTTCAAACTTTGCATATCTTAAAGCAGAAAATAGATAATTTTAATTATTTCGGACATTTTTTGTTCACTCTAATCTCGTGATAAAATTCATACACGAACAGTCGCACAAAATTCCATCTTTTTTGCTTTCACTCATATCTCACATGAATTCTCACCTGTAATTACTTTCCACTCTACTATTTCCATGCTCATGGCTTTCAGTCGTAATATCTATAGTGGGAGGCTGGGACGGACCGTACATACTGGAGTCAATTTTCCCTGAATTATTCTCATTTCGGTCACCACTGCCATCACCACCATTAGCAGTCTTCGAAGGACCCGACGTCGCCGAAGGACTCATAGTCGTCGACGATGAGGAATGAACCAGAATATCCAGCTCCGAACCCATCGTCGAATAGAATGGGAGCTCTGTTGTCACATTAAACATGAAATGTTGCTGACGATGATGATGATGATGATTCACGTGGTGATGGTATTTATTGTGTTCGCTATGCGGTCGCCTACCAGTCCCGGCATTATCTTGGACCCTATGACTTTTCCTCGGTTTGCCATTGTTACCGACAGGAGACCCATTTGTACTCGACTGGGTGCTAGATTCATCACTATTCACTACTGAGTGCTCTCGCATTGTCTCGGGGATGTCGTTGCGATCCGTCGAAAAGAGCTTCGATTCAATAAAAGACTTTTCGTTACTGTCCATCACTTCTGATTGCGTTAAATTGTTACGATTCTTTTTGTGGCGATGTGAATGCGAGTCCAGTGTCGGTTTGATTTGCGGTGGGTTTTTACGACCTTTCGATCGACGTCCGCCGATTGATTCGGTATCAATAGAGCTGTTTTCTATAGTAGCTCCACCACTTTGCGCGGAAACGCTGTCGTTGTCGATTTCATCTCGAGTCAAAAACGTTGATAGTCGGTTATCTCGCAAGGCTTTTTTGAGATCTTTCAAATAATTGATTTTATTCTTCAGGACTTTTATGAGCAAATCGATTTGTTGACGGGACTCTTTCAAGGCTCGATGGTCGTCGACAATGATATCGGAACAATTCACCTTGAAATCGGCCTCAATATAGCATTTCTCGGCAACCTTATCGCCGCTGATTTTCCGCGTACGATTGCTGTGCAGGACACGTTCTTCTCGGAATTCCTCCTCGAGGTTGTCCAGCGTTTCTTGAATATCCTGGATGACATTTGAAATTCGATCAACGGTGTCACGTTTATGGCGTGTGTGCTCATTCCCCACAAGCATCTGGTCCTCAACGACTGAAATGAGTTGAGAAACTTGCAGGAGACGTGTCATTCTTGCTGATGGATGGTTGTCGTAGATTTCGACGGTTATGGGAAGTGCTTGGGGCTGTTCAATGTCACGTTTGTGGCGACGAACAAAAAGTCCGTGATGGCCTCTAGAATTTCAAAAATTTATTTATTTATTTCAAGTTGTCAGAATTACAAACCGTTTACGAATCCTTGGGCCAAGATAGTCACGATCTGTTTTCAGTTTTGTGTACACGACTCCTTCAGGCGTAAAACATGCACAATTTCGTTTGTTCCGTGGTGTGAATTTGCTCATTTCTGCCAGATGATTTTGGAGCTGTAACTAACGATAGTAGAAAATTATTGGTTCTATGATAAACAAGATACTTTGGAAGTAGTTTAAGTTAAGTTTTGTTTAGTTCCGTAACTCTGCCGGTACTGTTTCAGCAGCAATGTTTCATATTTATAAACATTAAATATAAATAACAGCGCTAGAGACAATTATTTAAATACTTCTGGCGATGTATACATAACTGATTTCAAGACTGCGATAAAGTTAGAGTCTGGCACCATAGCGGATTTGGAAAAACTCATAGCTATGCATATAGCTTGCAAAGCCATGTATTATAGCTCTATTATATAGCTCAATTTCGGTTAATCAATGTTGTGAATTGTACGAAGTGAAATTTAATTTATTTTTATTTTAATAATTTAATTTTATTATTAAATTTAATTTATCAAAAATAAATCTCCTACTGAAATCGAAATTTGAACGCGTAACCCTATTCTTTCGGCCTACAAAACTACACGAGCTTTTTGGAAAGCTATTGTGATTTAGCTTACTTTAGTTATATGTGCCGAGATATGTGATATGTGCCGAAAAAAATATAACTGTAAAATATTGCTAAACCAGGGCAGGTAGCCAGGAATAAACCCTGATCAACTGGCTAAAGATGATGTCAAGGAAAAGAGTGGACAAAGATCAAAAGCTTAAAAAAAGAAAAAGCTGCAGCCGAGACTTCACTGAGAGGCAATGCTTTTCAATGCTAAGAAGGGCATAACATATGCAGACCTCCTGCGAAAACTTAAGACACCCTTACCTTAAATGGATTAAGTGACAACGGAACTCACATTATACGGGAAGAGACGAGCTGTTTGCTGTTTGAACTTATATCTAACGGAACCGAGCTTAATGAATTGTACAGAAAACTGGACGCCTCTCTTGGCGAACTGGCGAACAAACGAACGTACGTAATTACCTGTGAAAACCAACTGAATGTCACGATCTAGACGAAGTCACTAAGAAAGAGGATATCCGCAGTGCTCTTAAGGACCAACTGAGGCTGCCAAACGTTGCGGAATCAAAAATCGCAGGACATGAAAAGTCTTTTAGGGGTACTTTAGCAGCTACTTTACAACTTGCTGTCGACCAGGTTCGTAAGGTTTTAGCAGTAGGCAAAGTCTGAATCGGGTGGGTAATTTGTAAGCATTGTGAGCAAATTTATATGAAGAGTTACTTTAAGTACCTGAAATTTGGACATAGAGCGAACAAAAACTTGCAGAGCTGATTGCAAAATTGTCAAAGATGTGGTGAAGAAGGTCATGTAGCTAAAAATTGGACTAAGGACCCAAATTGTCTCTTTTTTTTCAGTGAAACCGAACGTTGCGATTACAAGTACATAGCGGGCAAGAGCAGGTGCCCAGTTTTCAAGAAGGCAATGACTGTAGAGTTGAGCAGAATTTGCTTTCACAGTCAGTTTACGAGTCCACAGCTGACGTCGCCATAATTTGCGAACAATTTCCAAATCTGCATAGTGGCGACAATTGAACAATGGATATGTATGAACTAAAATTGATCGCATCTACATATACAGTTGTTACGGAGTACCAAGTCTTACATTGGCGGACAATGAACGAATGTTGGACTTTCATATTCAACAACTTCAACACTTGGGCTGAGGAATGGGGAAGCAGGAAAACGCTAGGGGGCGGGTGTTATGGTTAACGAAGTACGCAACAAATACAAGTGCGAGTATCTAGAACGAAAGCATGATTGGCTGATCATCAATAATGGTAGACGAAGACACGTTCTGGCAAATGGTTGAAAGCGGAAATCCAGGAGTTATGGAAAAAATGTCTCAAAGCTAGCCAGGGTTGCAAAAATAGGCAAAAGTACGAAGACTTCTAGAGCCAGTATAAAAATACCCGGAAACTTGCAATCCCTAAGAAAAAGCTATATTAAGAAGCCGATTCCATTATAAGTTGGAGCGTAAAAAACTTTCATAACCACAACTAAGCTAAAAAGTTATCTTCAGATCAAGTGCCCGAAGATGTTTCAGCTAATATTCACAGCGCTATTCCCAAAACATTTGGTCGAAAACCTGCCTGTAGGACAAGTAGATCCTCAAAACAATACGGAGGAAAGAGGAGAAGAAGTGTTATGAAGTGAATACCAAAAGCTTTTGCCGATGTATTGACAGCGTATCTCAGCGGACGCTTATTTCACAAGCAGCGAAAGCAACAAAAACGGGCTTTCTGCCCAAGCAGAATAAACATCTTGAGCAGCCATAATCTTATGAGCCAACATACGAGTGACCGCTGTCTGAAATCGAAAGCAAAATGGGACTATCGTACTGACAATTTGGTTTTCGAAAAGGGGCAATCAACTGTAGACACTGTCAGAATGGTATCAGACTTAGCAATGAGCGCCAAAGAAAACTACGCTGTGGTAACACTACACGTGAGGAACTAATTCAAATTCACAAGGTGGATCCGTATTGTACGTGCGTTGGTCGATAACGGAGTGTCATGCTATTTAACACGTATAATCGTTGAATACTTCAGAGAAAGAATCTTATGTTACGACTGAGCGAAGGACAAACAGTTTATCTGGTAACGGCGGGAGTACCACAAAGATTTGCCCTTGGCCCTTGCTTTGAAACAAAATGTACGGTGGGACACTAAAGCTGCGTGTACACAGAAACGTGGTTGTAGTTGAATTCACCGGCGACATTGGCATCGTGATTCAAGCTTGTCATCCCGAGAGAGTCAAAACATAAGCAAACGAAGAAATTTGGACAATTAAATCATAGCTTGGTTGGACCGAGTCTGAACTCGCCGGTCATAAGACAGAAATGGTACTGATCACGAAGCGAAGGAAACTAACAGTAGTACGGAATAAGTTTGACAACAGCATTATTATAAGCCTGCTTTAAAATAACTATCGACGGTAGGCTGAGCTTCAAATCTCGTCTGGAGAAAAAATTCAAGAAGGAGCTAGTTGTTATTTCAAAACTCGGTAGAATGCTACTCAATATTGGCGGCCGAAAAATTTGTGCCGAGATTATGCTCATAGTAACTGGCGCCATGTTACTCGTACATAGAAGTTGAGAAAATGTTCATAGCAAAAAAAAGCCCACAATTTATGAGAAATGGCCGTTTTGAGCTATATTTTATAGCTCAGATGTCTATGTTAATGCTGCGCGATGTTACATAGGACTACGAGCTGTGTGGATTTTTTTTAGTGATAATGTCAAATGACAGCCGTGAGATGGGTAATGATAGTCACTAAAAACTAACATTTTTCGATACCAAATATATAAAAAAATTGTTGAAAGTACTGAGTAAATCATAAAATTTAAAAAAAAAAAACTTAATTAAAATTCAAAACCAAAGCCTACATATTTGTTCCATTTTCCATGAATCAACTTGACACATCCTCAAACTCCTTTGATGGTGATGTCCTCATAGCTGTCAAAAACTCAAATTCTTCTGACCTATCAACCTCTACTGAACAGCTCTGTAGTGACTTCTTCAAACAACCCAACTGACTGTGCCATTGTTCGGGTCAGTACCGATCTTAGCTCGCTTATTGTTTCATGCGTTTAATTCGCATGTGCAAGTAGCTTGAATGATTCTAAGGGTACGGACAAGACGGAGCGACGAGAGCGTCGCGAGCGTCGAGTCAAGCAACGCGCCGAAATCGGTCCTATACTTTCAAATGGAAGTGGCCATGTCGAAGCAGCGACCAAAGAGTGAAAATTTTATAGTAGCGACGACATCGATTCGAACCGATTTCGTTGCTCGACTGCTCGCAGCGGTAATGTATGTTGTTGTTGCAAAATGTGTTTTGATAGCATACAGTAAGTAGGCAAATTGCGTTAATTAGTTTTTCGTGGGTAATTCGAAATTTTGGGTACATTTTTTATGATTGAAAGGTGCGGAATCGCACACAGTCAATTAGATTTCTACCAGTGATTAGGCAAATCTATTGATTTATATATATCAGCGGTCTATTGATTTCGATTTGGTGTATTGTGGTGAGAAAAACTCTTCATCCGACACTGAAGAACTCATTATTTCGACTGCCACTGTAAAATTTCGTTTACAATTTTGCGTCTCGTCGCGTCTACTTGAACACAATTCAATGAGCTGTTCCATGCTTGACTCGACGCTATGCTCGACTCGACGCTCTCGTCGCTCCGTCTTGTCCGTACCCTAATGAATACTAAGAGTCTTTTGAAGACATGATCAATTTCATTCATGCTTTTTTTGAAATAGCTTTAATTTAATTTGAAATTCGTTAGGTTAGCTAAATATCATCAAATTATTCAAAACGTTAATTTATTTTAAGAAAGCCTTAGTATCATCTAATAAAAAGTTAATTTGACTTGAAAATGCTACATGTCAAAGGTAGGATAATTAATCGCTGACCACGGCTCCCTCACTTTCTACTACGAAAAGAATAGTGGATATATGAATAATTCCAATGGTTAGATCTTGAGACAAGCTGACGCGATTTGAAATGCAAGCTAAACTTTTCTATCAACATCCATCTAACCTCACATTTGCATTTTTTATTTCAATATTTTTTTGCGTATAAGTTCCCATCTGAAAATTGAATACCGTTTGAATGTACTCGCTTCAAAACTACACAAATATTAATGAACTGTGAATCTTTATTATCTGTCAATGATGTGTAAGTGAATCCTGGATCGACTATCATTTTGCAACACTTTGCCTTAGCCGGTTAAAAAAATCTAGCTTTTACGATCACACTCGATTCTTAAAGATTAATGATTTATTTAAATCAGTTGGTGAATATTCTTACTAATGGGTATAGTTTTCGATCAGTATACAATAGTACAAAGCGACTTAGTCAATAAATTTAAAGATTTTATTAATCAGCTCTTAAATATAGCATGTTTTCCGAACATTTATCTTTATTAGCAGATTCTGAAGAATAAAACCACTACGATTAGGTTCATAAACAAATACCGTTGAGATCGTTTTGTCTTTGTCATAGTGAATTTTGTTAGTTTTTTCTTTTGTCTCATACTTGAAAGAAGCCTTAGCTTCATATAAGGAATGCTTGCATTCGAAAAACTTGATCGGATATTACAAAAAAAACATCAATAAGTCTAAAAAATTAACCACTCACATGGAATTTACATTTATGTTTCCTCCACCGGCCGTTATCATTCACACATTTCCATTTTTGCCCAGCTACGCAATCGGCCAACATTTCGGGATCTGAACATTCCGTGCTAAGCCTTGCCATCTTCGACTGGTATGGAGCTATAGGAAGATTATTATCCAATTGATCTGGTTGCACTAATTACAACATTCATCGTTACTCGGAAACCTCAAACAATTGCCGTCACAGCCATTGCATACTCACCATTGTCTTCGCCATCGATTAGAGTCGGAGCCT
This sequence comes from Nemotelus pantherinus, assembly GCA_963978885.1. Taxonomy (NCBI): domain Eukaryota; kingdom Metazoa; phylum Arthropoda; class Insecta; order Diptera; family Stratiomyidae; genus Nemotelus; species Nemotelus pantherinus. The sequence continues at coordinate 24,136,710 of OZ022264.1, read as the reverse complement.
CGGAATTGGTGGCCTCCATGTTCTCTGTAGTCGAATGCGGATCGATCTCGGCGTGCTGGTCGTTGTTTTGGCCATTGTGTTTCTCGATTTGCTCATTCTCCGCCTCTAATTCGTCCAGTTTTTCTTCGAGAGCTTAATCAATCGTAACGATCATGTAACAAGAAGAGTAACAATAGTTAAGACTACTGCATGGTTAATTTGGCAGCAGTTTTAGTGGTAACAATGCGAAGAGATAGGAATATAGGTTTATAGCATCTACATTAGAAAATGAGTTAATATTCAAAACATAATCCGATCTACGAATGACATCGTTTGTCTCGGTATTTGGGTATCGAATTAATCGAACCTGCGAAAGTGCTTTTAGATTTTTAGAATTCCCTGCGTCATTAGACCTTTTCGATACAAATTTTACCATCCACTTCAAAGCGCCATTCAAATACCATCACATTTTCGAAACGTCCAATCCCCTTACCTTCAATATCATCCAGATCGTGTTCTTGCGAATCGAATTCGATTAGATCCAGATTAGTGCTAGTCACGTTCTGAAATTCCGATTCAACATCGGATCGTGTCCCATTTGTCATTTCCCTGGCAGACCGCAAGGCAGCCTGTCTTGCCCTAGCTTCGGCCAATTGTTCTGGTGTCTCACGCCTTCCGGAGCTTTCAATTAAGAACGTGTCCGGCCACTGGACACGATTCATCCGACGCCGATTCAAGATCAGCGGCAAGAAGCTACGGCCGTCCATGTGCGGTGGCGTCGATACACCGCCAATATCGAGAAACGTTGGAGCCAGATCAATGTTCAGAACAACTTCGTCGACCCTGCAAAAAATGGTTGAGAGGAGAGAAGAATAAGTATAGAGGACTGGAGCAATTGTTCCCGCAACGTGTAATTTAATTTTTTGGGTAATTTTCTAAAGGTGTTTTTGTCCGAAAGTAAATTCAGTTTTACATGTGGTTTTTTTACGTTACGCAAATTAGTAGTTCTGCCATATAGGACCTAGAAGTCCAATGAACAATAAATGGTATAAAGATAATTTTACTTACACCGATGCAGGTTGGATTCCCGGACCTCGCATCAAGAACGGCACTCGTACATCGAATTCGAATGGGAAACTTTTTCCTTTGATCAGACCAAACTGCCCCAAATGATATCCATGGTCCGAAGTGAAAATGATGTAGGTGTTGTCCAGTTCACCGAGACTTTTCAGTTCATTGTAAACACGCTCCACAGCAATGTCAACGCTTTGCAGAGTTTGCAGTCGTTTTGTCATCAGGATGTCGGTGAAACGTTTGTGCACTGGCTCCATTGGTTGTGTCACTCGAAGGATCCATTGTTTATCTGGATTCGGAGCATGATCGTATGCAGGTGTGCTGAAGAGCAGAAGAAGAAATATATAATGACTTTTAAAATTTTGTTAGAAATTAAAGAAATTTCATAAAAGGATGCGGATAAACTAATGATGTTGTTTTTATTGTAATTAGTGTTGAGTTCCGAATGCAAGTTAATTGGAATTGAAGATTATCGTTAGTTTATTTACTTTTAAAATGTATATTTTCCTTCAGCTAATTGATTATCCGGTTTTAGATCAACAAACGGTTCTGTGCTGAAGGATTTTCGGCAACTTTCAAGTAGCAGTTGAGAAAAGGATGCTTAGTACTTGTATCCTTAAATTGTTTGATAACTGTAGACTTAAATCGCCTCGAGAAATTATGAGGAACACAATGAAAAGTATCACTAACACTTTATAGGAGGAAAAAAAATTCACCTAAACACACGGGCCTGCATTGAGTTGGGTTACGCCATATAAATTCAAATTTTGAAAATTCGTATTAGAATGACTTTATTTAACAATATCTCTCATCGCACACGAGCGATAACCCTTCACCAAGTTACATATTTGTGAGCACTCGAAAGTTCTGTTCACGAGAACTCACGACTGGATAACCAAAAAGAACCGAAGAATGTATTGACATAGAGTAGGAGCATGTGTGATGTAAACTATTTGAAAGTGTGTTAAACCCTGTGGCAGTGAAACCATCTTGAAATATCACTTCGAAAACAAATTTTTAATGTCCTATAACTGCCAATGCAGGCAACAGATTTTAACGACGCTTGCACAGAAGGTAGACCTTATTGTAAGCCAGATTTGGTAGATATTTGGTTGAAAAATTAGGTTAGGGCTGTCAATTATAGTAATTTTATAATATAAATTTTATAATTTTAATTTTATAATTTTAAAATATGCTGCCGTTAAGTTTAAAAATTATAAATACGAGGGTCCATCAAATATAAACGAGAATTTGTTTATAAAAATTTATTGCATACAGATAAAAAAGTGATGTGTTTACATTACTTTTCTACGTAGTCCCCCCCTTTCGAAACTCATTTTTCCCAACGCGAAACAAGTTTTTTGATCCCTTGATCGTAAAATGAACGAGAGCGTGTCATCAGCCAGTTGCGCACGAACGATTCCAGGCTATCGTTGTCGTCGAAACGCTGCTTGCCAAGTGCGCCTTTCATAGGCCCAAACAAATGAAAGTCGCAGGGACTCAAGTCCGGGCTGTAAGGCGGGTGTTTCAGAGTTTTCCATGAGATTTCGTCCAATTTTTCGATCGTTCGCTTTGCCGTATGGGGTCTCGCGTTGTCTTGCAGAAGGATGACGTTCCTGATCGGTTTTCCTCGTCTTTTCGATCGGTATGAGGCCTTGACCTGATCAAGCAGTCCACAGTAATATTCTGCATTGATCGTACGTCGATCATGAAGAAAGTCGATAAGCAAAATGCCGTTAGCGTCCCAAAAAACAGTGATCATCACTTTACCAGCAGATGGTTGGCTTTTGGCTTTGATTGGAGCACCCTCCTCTGGTCGGCGCCACTGCATACTCGATCGTTTACTTTCTGGGGTGAAGTGATGTACCCAAGCCTCATCGCAGGTCACAATGGAACTCAAAAAAGTGTCTCCACTTACTTGGTAGCGCTCCAGATGTTGCTTGCAGATGGCTTCACGATTTCTTTTCTGTTCTTCTGTAAGAAGGCGCGGGACCCATCTAGCGGATACTTTTCGAAATCCAAGTGTATCCCTGATGATTTTTTGTACACTGCCGTAACTAATATTGAGTTCTGCAACGATTTCACCGATTTTGATGCGACGATCGGACTTTAACATTTTCTCAACAGCGCGAACGTTTGCATCCGTCAAACTTGTCCGGGGGCGTCGAGGATGGGCCGCATTTTCCACGTTTTTCCTTCCCGTGGAGAATGTTTTATGCCAATAAAATACTCTGGGTTGCGATAAAGTATTTTCCCCGAACTGTTGTCGCAATCTCTCCAAAATTTCAGATGGCCGAACACCTTCTACTGCCAGAAATCGAATGATGATGCGTTGCGCAACGGACGGGTGAACCCGTTTCTCGCTCATCTTGCTTCGGACTGCTGTATTCACTGGATAATGCCATGAAGTTATAGTACTACTAACACCACCTACAAATATTAGCGCGAAATTCAAACTCTAGTAGGCATGGTAATAAAATTCTCGTTTATATTTGATGGACCCTCGTAATACATTTTTCGATATCGAAAATTTTCAAAATTTCCGCAGCAGGTATTCGTTAAATTTATTTTCACCCTTCAACTTAAACGAAATCCACAATTCATCATAGTAGTAGCTGAGCCTTACTTCAACACCACTGTGCTAAAGAACAACAATGTTCGAAGGCACTACTCACGAAGGAGATGTACAAGCATGCACACGAGAAAATATCAGCAAAAGGTTTGGACGCTCGAAGAATGAAACGCGAGGCAATGGATGTGATACACAAGATGAGGACATCAAATTTTAGTTTAGTGTCAAACACAACATGAAACTATCAATAGAACTGGGAGAAGAACCAAGGATGGAATAGGAAAACGTGATACATGAAAATTTGCATTTAAAAGGTATCTGGAAGCATTTAGCAACATTAGGTTAGGTTAGGTTTAACTGGCTGGCACAGTGCCACACATAGACCCATTGGTCCGTAGCGAAACCAGAGAAATGTACGCGGAGAAGGAAAGTTCAGTCCAAACGACCATCCAAGGCCCCGGACTTTTTTGCGAACTGAAGTATGTCCTTCAGCCTCTGCTCTGCTACATGTGAGAGGGCTCACCGAAGCAGCGCTGCCTGGTTCTCCCAAGTGCCGGGCAGTGGCACAGAAGATGTTGCATTGTTTCTGAGACTCCCGGCTCTTGACACTTTCTACAGGTGTCGCTGGTTCGGAGTCCAATTTTCATGGCATGAGCTGCTACAAGACAGTGGCCAGTAATGATGCCAACCAGCCGCTTGCAGTCAGTCCGCGTTAATTCAAGCAGGTACTTAGTCACTACTACCCCCACAGCTTGCAGGTCTGAGTTGCACGCCATCTGCACATCGCACCTTACATCATATTGGAGTAGATTGAGTATTTGATTGTTTGCATTGGAGTAGGAATGTCAATCGATCCTGACAGGGGAAGGCTAGCCCCGTGCTTGGCTAACGCGTCCGCCCTCTCGTTTCCTTCAATGCCCTTGTGACCAGAAATCCAGAAAATTCTGACCCTTCTGTTGTGGCCCAGTCTATTCAGGGCATGAATGCAGTCAAGTACACACTTCGATTGGTATGTGTAAGACATCGCAAAAACCTCCGCCTGAAAAATACTACAGTGATTAGGAAGCCTGAAAGCTGCTTCCATAGTTGCATCTGCAGAAAATGTTGGAGCACCCACTCCGGCAGCCGTATTAGAGCCGTCAGTGTAGATGCTAAGAGTTGCTGTGCCCATTTGCCCCCATTCCACTTGTGCCCATCCCCCACAGTCGCCTAATATCCCCGCTGGGGACTAAGTAGTCGGTGCTACCTGCGTACCCCCGGTCAATTCTGCTGTGGCCGAAAGATCGTGGCTCGTAGTGTCCCGATTTCCTACGCCTGACAGCAGCTTTTGCGGCAGTGCCCCTAACGAAGAGGTCAAGCGGAGGGAGATGAAGCAGGACATTCAGAGCAGACGAAGGAGTCGAGGCTAAGGCACCTGTGACACATTAAGGTACATTAAGGTTAATAAAATTGACAGAGCACCAGTTGCGCAGTGCAGACAAGCAATTCTGCAGCTGGGAGCAGTCATCCACTGACTAAATAAACCTGAACATTTTCAGATCATCAGCGAACAAAAGACACGGCGAGTAAAAGAGGGAAGGAAGATAATTTATAAACAGGAAGAAAAGCAGAGGATCGAGCCTTGTCTAATCGAGCTTTGTGGACACTAGAAGTGGGATAGAAAGGAGAAGAAGAAGAGATAACCATTCCTAATAAGCACGATCACGATGGTATGAGGAAAACTGTCAACCGAGTTGACCCGAAATATTGAAACCATCGAGCTTTGAGAGGAGGAGTTCATTGAGTCAAAAACCTTGTCAAAGTATGTAAATGATACATATACTTACTTTTGCTGGTGGATGGCAGGCTGAACCAATGTAAGTTGGAAACTGTTGAATTACCTTTGACGAAACCATTTTGCTCAGAAGCGAGAAGAGATTCAATTATCGGGTATACTCTATTGTAAACAACCTTATCGAGAAGCTTACAGAAGCAAGATAGAAGGGATCTGAAGCGATAATTGGAGACACAGAACAAATCTCCAATTTTAAGGATGTGAAAAATATTTCCGGATTTCTAGGAAGAACAAAACGTACAAGGAGAAAAACTTTGGTTGAAGAAGACATATAAAAGAGCACACGAGGGTGATGAAAGTGACTTTGCAGATATATTAGGCTAGCCCTCAAGACCACAGCTGGCGCTACTGTTCGTCAAAAACAAACATAAAAACTATTAATATCTGAGGAGGAAATATTGGCAGAGAAAGATGAACTAAGTTGAGAGATAGCAGTAAAAAATAAATCTGCAAACAGCACACATATTTCTCAAATCATTCAGACGGAGATTTCTTAAGGGAACGGATATAGGACCAGAAGGGTTTCTGATGACAGGATGATATAGAGGCTTCAATGTGACCATGGTAAGCACTCATCGTATCTTTAATCATATTTTTAGCACACGAGCATAGATTTTTGTATCTTAGAAGATTAAGCTCTCAGCCGGAGCTTTGAAATCAATAAAAAATCAATAATTTATACAATGTTGGAGGCTATTACTATCAAATTTTTAGTAATTGAACGCATTTTGGCAAACCACGCTTGCATTGGATACTGAAGGATGCAAAAATGTTTACACAGAGAATAAAAGAACAAAAACAAAAGAAAACACGAATGCATAATTTAATGAAATGTCAAGAAAGAAAATTAAAAAATTCCCTCTTTTGACTTCCAACTCCACCCCCTTCTCTATATGTTTGTCTCCGCGAGACTTTGAAAGGAAAGCGTTCTTTTCGTATATAGTATTTTGACCTGCTGGCTCTTGTTTTTTTTTATTTTATTTTTTTAGAAATTCCGTTACTTTTAATCTTTCACAAAAAGGCTGTAACCTACACTCAGAAAAACCGCCGGGTTCATGGCTGACTTTGTTCGTCTTCAGTTGTCCTAACTCCATTGATTAAGTGTCACATTATAGCTTAAATTGGCGACTAGGCATAAATAATACTAGCGCTTCAGAAAATAAGAAAAAAATGTGGCACTTTAAAAAAAGGAAAAAATTGAATTTTTTTTTCAGAGTTTTTGCGTGCCAACAACATGCGATGTTTTCAAAGCGGTCCCCCATCTAAGTAGTAACCGCGCCCAGCACTGCTTAACTTCGGTGATCATACGTGAACCGATTTATGCCAGATGCCAGATGCCAGATATTCTTGAAACTATGTCAAATTTTACTCAGGGCAAGTGCAATATCAGTGCTTGAAATGAATAAATTCCTTTCTGTCGATTGAGTAAATATTTCTTTGAAACTATACCAAGTTTTACTCAGGGCAAGTACAATATTTGTTCTTTGATATGAAGAAATTTCTTTCTTTGGATTGAGTAAATATTTCTTTGGCGCAGAATCATTACCAATTTTCTTTGATAATGTGTTCATTTTTCTTCAAAAAATAGAAGTATTTTTCTCAGTGTAGTTTGTAGAAAGCTGGTATCGTCTTGGCAATATATTATCTTATCTAATTATAATTATAATATCTCTTAAAACTGTGATTATATCTAACATATATTTTTTCTATCGTTAGTAATTAAATAGAGTAGTTTCTAACTATTTTATGCTAATCGTCGAGTGGCTTACATTTTCGAAAAGCTCTTACTAACATGTAGCCAGAACCTACTGCTATAGCCAGATTTGCATCTGTTAAGTGCTTCAAAGATCTAATTCGTCTGTTCTCATGTCGATCTGTCTGTCCGTAGAATTATTTAGACAATTCTACAACCCGCTCCCTAAGTGGTTTCAAATCACTCTTGCGATACCGGAGAGAGTTTCTCGGCCAATTTTTAGTTATTGGGTTACTTTAGTTACTGAAAAACTGAATTGTGAAAAACCTTGAATTTAGTGAGTTTATCAAAAGTCTGGGCTTAGATCAAGAATAAAACTGGGTAATAGGACTCGGGGTTTAATTGATTTTTGAGGTGCTTTACTGGAAGTTCTTCTGGGATATGAATAGAGACCAGCCTTTGTGGTACACTCATATTACTACACAAACTGGGAATTTGGGAATCGACTTTTGAAAGTTGAGACATGTTGCAACTTTCTTGCAACTTTGTTTTGAGACATGTTGCAACTTTCTTTTGAAAACAATATAAGTAAAAGCCATAGCGATTAAAATATATTTTGTGTAAAATACGCAATTAATCCTTTAATTTAAGTCAAATATTTTTTTTATATGCCAAAATTATTTTGTCACTCTTGGATACATAAATAAATTATTTCTGTCCTAAATGATCCAGAAAATATTTTACGTCCATTTTACTTTTCAGCATACCTATTTTTTTATAAACACCTCAATATTTTCCTATATAACTAATTCATTTTTCATATCTGAAAGAAATGCATAGTTAGCTGCCCATGACTCCACATTTGCAGAAAAGGATCTCGATTACAAGTAGATAACGTATATCTTTACCAGCTTTCATTTAACGGATGCTGTTGGCATGGCAAATTGTCTCAAAACTAAACCAATTAGTTCTTCCTGTTCCGTGCATTTATGCAAATTGCCAAGTTACTATGTCATCATTTATCTTCGGAAATGTTTTGGTTTAACACCACAGAGTCTAAGGCTCTAAAACCACTGTGCTAAAGAACAAGAACATCCGAAACCTTTAACACGAGCCTGTCACATTTTCCGCGGGCTTCATTAATTAGTAACACTACAGCATCGGAGTATTTTACACGAATTGTAGGTCTGCGTGTCCTTGGTACGTGGCAAGCAGTTGTAACCGCTCGTACTTTGTTTCGTGTAGCTGTCTGGTTGCGGATATCAGTACTGAGATGATATCCTTGGCTTAGAAGCTTGAAATGTATACCACCCAGCTTCAAATACACGATGAATGTGCAGGGAATGTTGAAACAATCGCAGAGCTAAGAAATTGACCTAATTGATAATATAAAAGCAAGTTTCACGAATAAGGTGTCAGAAGACAAAGTCGGAAGAGGAACAGTTTAGTTATAGAATACCGCAGAGTTCAATTCTTCCGCAGACCAATTACTAATGGACTAACATCTTCAGCAAACAGGGAGGGCAGTGCACCATGTTTCAGGACCTTGTAGGATTAGTCCTATGCTCCGAATCTCTTTGTGAATTCTACTGAGCCACCTTCACCGAGGTTAAAGTAGTAATTATCTAAATGAATTTCTAAATTAAAATAACTTAATCCTGACAGTGTGCGGTCGCCTGTTCTGTGTGTTTGGCAATTTGGCATGAAAGCACACACCCGCGTCTAATTTGTCTGCTCTTTGATTCTCTTTTTGACATCGTTCCTATTAATATTAATGGCTTTCGACTCAGCATTGCAAATGTGCAGTTTGCTCTTTCTGCAGGTAGTAAGATGTATATCTTTAGACGCAGACACGTTCCCTGAATGACGTTCGGGTTTTTGCTTTGCGGATGCAAATTAGTTGACCGCCCTTGCACTAGTAGTTCGCCTCCTGCATTATTTGTCGCGAAGGCAATCATCTATCTGCTGGTAGCAACGACATCCGTACAGGCGTATCCACAGAACGCCGAACTGTGAGAAGTCAGACCTTTGTTAACGGAATCATGTCGAGAAGCTCTTCATATTCACCTCTCGGTGACATTGCTATGCTGTGGTTTCAAATTCAATTAACTATCGATTCTTCCTGCTCTTCGTGCTTGAATGCGTTTCAATAATGATAAGTTTGCCAGTACAAGGCCAGGAGTTCAGGTCGACATGAAAAGCACATTTGAATTGATAATTTCCCGCTTGAATCTTTTTGCATTGGATTGGTTTCGCTTTTATTTGCAGCTTTCTTTTTATTTTGGAGTGGTAGATCGGGTCGATGATGTGCATACGTGTGTCAATAGACTGGCAGTGCAGAGGTCATGTCTATGACGTTGGGTTTACGAGCAGCATTCATATTAGATGAGTATATAGTGTGCGATGGAAGTGAACAAGAGTTAAATTGGATAATGGACAATGGCTTTGACAGGTTCATTAGCTTTTTGCAACTAGGCTCTTGTCCAATGTGTGGCCAAAAATTATTTACGTATCCCCCAATCCTATTTTCTTGACAGTTTTGCCTTGATTTATTTCTCCATTGCTGTACAAGGCAAATAAAGAAGACTTGAAAAAGTAGGGTAAGAGTAAATTAAATTAGGCTGCAATCGAACTACAAAGATTCATCATGGAAAAATATATGAGTCTGTATTTCCCCAACGAGCGTACACAGTTTGGTAGAATTCATAGTCATGTCCTAGACATAAGACTTTCGCACAATTTCCACCAAAATATGAACTCTCAACCGACCACAGGCCAGCAATCTTCATCATAGAAGATATAAGCATCGACAAGCCCCTTCAACCCAAGAAGAAAACAAACTCAAAAGCTTTTCGTGACACAATGGTAGAAACCACCAGCGACATAAACAGAGCAAGAGAAACTCTGACAGCTGAAACCAAGCCGGCGACAGAAGGCAACACGATTCAAACTCTGATATAGGGGCAGAACCGTTACAAACTCCCTAGAGGTATAAAACATATCATAAAGAGAATGCGGAGAAAAACTAATTTTTGATTCTCAAATAAGAATGGAAACAAACCGGCTTACGATCGTCATCAGCTGTCGGATCGCACAGCTCCTCAAAGAGAAGCGAGGTATATAATCGAGTCTGTTGATGACAACTATTGGCGCATGACAAAATACTTCCGGCTCAAAAGCGAAATTTTTATGCCACCAAGACATGAACCTAATGGGTTGAAGACCGATAACCCAGTCAATGCTGAAACCTTCGCCAACGGGCTAGAACTGCGATTCCAGAAAATCTACTCTTAGGAGGACAACGATATCAAAGAAAAAGATATATCTGACTCTGTAGACCAAACCATAGCATCCGCACAAACAGGAAACTCTTGAATCAGACCATGAAACATCAAAGTGGTCAAAAATTTAATAGGAAGCAAGCGAAGCAAGCAAATAAAAACTACTAGACATAATCTGTAATGTGTGGCTAAATTTCCAAGCTGACAATATGCTTTAATAAACGCCACCTTTGATACGAAAAGCTTCTCGGAATTTCTGGAATTCAGTGACTGCAACAGTATTAACCTAACCAGGTACTAGATACCTATCAGTCTCCATTCCTCCGTAGGGAAAATCGCTGAGCGCCTTCTTTTTGATCGGCTGATATCTTTTAGTTGTGAAAAAATCAATTATCCCGGCGGATCAGTTCGGTTTCAAGTCCCTACACTCCACAGAATTTCAGCTCGCAAGAGTGGCATAGCGCATACGTACAGGGTACAATAAGGAGAAATGAATAGACACGGTCATGTTTTTGACGTGGCCAAAGCGATTGATAAACTCTGGCGTGTAGAACTGATGTTCAAACTGCATGCATTCCAATCACTACTACCACTCGCGCAACTCATTGGATCTTTTCTCAAGGGCAGAGCTTTCTGTATTAGAATTAACAACAACCTCTCTTAAATGCGAACAATAGAAACTGGAGTCCTATAAGACTCATCATTCTCCTCAAAACTGTATGGACACAGCAGACACCTCAAAAATGTACAATAAAAAATTAGCTCTGTATTCTACTACTCTAGGCAGGCAGATGTCTCAAAGTGAGATCTTTTAATAATGGGTTAGTGGAATACTTTCTAAAATGGAAGATTCGAATAAACGCCGAGAAGACGCAAGCCATCTTCATAGCAAGACGATACAGACAACAACCACCATGGCTTACTGTAAATGACAAGACAAGAGAATAGCAGCATACAGTTAAATATTTAAGACTAATATTTTACAATAGACTTAAAAAAACGAAAGACAAACAATTAACGGAGTACTGCACATGGACTCAAATTACTACATGACCAAACAAACTGAATATGACGAACAAAACGATACTGGATAAACAGATATTTCGGTCAATCTTGACATACGATAGTAATGCCTTCTACCAGACATGCAAAACGAATAAACAGAGGGTGAGAGTTGGCCATCGCGTACTTCGCGATACATCGCGCACCCAGATGAGGAGAGTCAAAGTGGAGAGTCAAACTCCAGGACAGCACAGTTCTTAGGGGGTTAATGCTGAACTGATTTAACTGTATCAGATGACTACTCCAAACGAGAACTACGGATTCCAATATTTAAGTCTAGAGCGACCAAGAGATGGAGACGCAAATGGAAGTACTTAAAAAAAGTAATATGGTAGGATACCATACCAACGCCAGCTTTTTTCGAAGCTCTTTCGCGATTGTTTGGAAATTGATTTCAGTTGTCTATCAAAGCTGACCCAAGGATCAATGAAATATTCGGCATAGATAAGAATGCTTCCAGAAACAATATATCAAAAGTTATATTTGGAAGCATTTAGGACTAAAGAATTATAGTTCCATAAGGGGAAAAAAGTTTTAAACCTCCCTGAAGAACCAAACAGTCAGCAAATTACTTGAAAGACATATAAATTATCAGATGACGTGAAAATACTAGGAAGTCTTTTGATAAACAGGTTGACTGAATGTGGCTCAAGAATGGTTCAAAGTACGATTTGGTCGAGAAAAAAAAACATTTTTCAACAATTATTTATCCGAAAATTTAATACCAACAGAGTTTCACAAACACATACATAATCAAACTTCCGAATCCTTATGCATATTTTCGAAATTCTTTAAACAACTCAATATCCACGGCTGACGATACTGTTCAGGCCGCCATGTACACTCACACGGTGGAATGCAAATGCAAGGTTTTTCCCCTTTTTTGATTTCTTGTTTCTTCTTCAAAAGTGGCCTCAAGTCTGTATATAAATTATATCTTGGCACAAGTCCAAACAAAATTTCGTCACAATTACCACTCTTGGATTTCAACCGGCATTCCAGCACATCCCAATGGTTTTGATTTTGCTGTGGCTCTGAAATAAGCTTAATTTCTCTGAAATATTGTGAAATTCGCTTCGAATCATGAATAGGTCCTGTCAACGCGGAATACATTTTCTGGTGTGTTAATGGATAACGTGGTGGCAACGCCTTGTTTCTATGATAACGAGCGAAATCAAGCTCGTAAAGATCACGGATCTCCTTAGAAATGTGCATGATGTCATCAAAGTTTTGAATACCCATTTTCACCAGCGCCGAAGCATCGGCAAACAGAAATGTTCGCCCGTCAATCATGTTTTCGGCAAAAGCTTGTGAATACTGCGGATAACCCAAACGGGCTATGAAATTCTTGACACAGTATGCGCTCCAATAGATGGGTTGACATTTCTTCAGTTTGTCTACTTCGAAGGCGGTAAGATTCAAAAGTGCATCGGCAGTTGCTAGAAATCGTAGTGGCGGATGGTGTTTATCGCATGATTCGATATTTCCGCTTTGAGTTTCACCGACGAAAAGATGCTCATTTAGACTTTGTCGTACTGCAGTTGGTTTGGATAGTCTGTCCATTTGATTGATTCCCTATGATTGTGAATGTATGCTGGAAATTAAAAATGGAAAATCTGGGAATATCACTAACAAACAAGATGTTGTTGACAGTACTGTCAATAGACAGAAGCAAAATTTATGTTGGTGTCTAGTTTTCAATTGAAATTCCCGAAAACTTCAAAAAATGTATTTGCATTTTATTAACAAGTGAATGAATGAATTTCATTTTAAGAAATTACAGCGAGAATCTGTCTTGAGACAAATAAGCTTTGTGCCCCTCCAAAATTCAAATTATGGAATCTCTTCAAAATAAATTTTGATAATATTGAAAAACAAGGCTTCCGAGCTTAGCCTCAACACAAAGGAGGGCTGGGTCGCATACGGAATCTCTTAAAGAACTTCGGGAAATTAGGTGAGAGTCTCCAACAGAAAACAACTCAACCGTTCTGTGAGAGACTAGAACTAGAAGACCAATCAGCTAAGCTGGGCTCTATTAAACACTCATATAATGAGCTTAACAAGTCCAAAAAGGAGTATCTACAGACTTTGCTAGAAAATCACTTTCCAGAGCGCCCGGAAACTGATACATACAAGGCTTTTGTGCCTCTGACAAAACTATTCTCATTAGTAGTCAATGCTGGTACACAGCTAGAGCTGTGGTCAAATCCTGGTTGACATTTATTCGGCTATGCTAATGGAGAGAATTGGCCACCTGAAAACAGAAATGAAAGAAAACCTAGCCCTGGAGTTTGTTTCGTTACCTTGGCGACAGATTAAGATAGCCTTTATACAAAAACTTGGGAGACATAATTGTTCAGATCTAATGAGCTTTGGACCGACCAGCTTTACATCATTTGTCATGAAATGCTTGGAGAGACTTGGAGAGAGACAACACATACGCACTAGGAAGCTTAAATCTAAATCCTTAAATCCTGTAAACCAGGCAGCAAAATTATGGGAGTCAGCCCTTTATTCTCCGAAGCTGATGGAGCATTGTCTAACGGTGACTTTGCGACAGAAGTATTTATGGACACTGAAGGCGCCTTTGACTGCGCGCCCTTTAAGGAACTATATAAGGCTGCACAAGCTTATGGCGTGAACGATGGCCTAGTCAAATGAATACGCTCCATGTTTAACGAGCATAAGCGCTGACCCGAATGGTCCTGTTCAGTTTCCTAAATGGTTCTTCTCCGCTCCACACTTTGAATTTACGTTTATTTATCGTTCTAATACTTATAACCGGTAGTGTAGTTATGAGCGACCAATTGTCATGTACGCACCCGTGGTTTAGTGAACTTTTTTGAAGCTCTGCAAGACACTACAAAGGATTGTGTGCCCAGGTATCTGCTATGCTGATAAGTTTGACAATCTGCCTCTACTCCACATTTATATTCGAAGTGCGGCGATGAGCTTTGCTCTATTAGGGGTTCGATGGTACAGTTCGATTACAGGTTTGGCATAAGATCTTCCCGACGCCTTCGGTTTTCGGAAAATTTATGAAGTAATCTTTTTGAGCAGAAGAGACTGGGAGCACCGATATATCTGCCCGAAGGGATACTTCGAAATCTTCTTCACGGATGAGTTGATGCTGGATTCTATCTTTTTCGCTCGAATAGCATGTTCCTGTTTTAAAGCAAAAATATTCGTTGTCATAAGATCTACTTGCTGGGTAAGTGAAGAACTGTGGAGTGGAAAGCGTATCGCTATTTGCTGGCAAAGCCTAGCTGCACAACTGGCGTTACGTTGACCTCTGAATATGCCAAAATAGCCCAAGAATGCAGACCACGAAAGAATTCTGTCGCTAGGTTCAATAATGAACATCTGCTCAGGATAATGGGACACTGCAATGCTGAAGGAAATAAAGTCACTGATTCTGTTGCTGCAGTAGTCCACAAAAAAGATTCTCGGATACGACTTGAATCTACTCTATCTATATATACACTTCAAAGTCACCTATGATAGCGGAGCCACGGTAAAATTATATGCGGTCGTAAAAGAGTTCGATATTCCTATCAAAATAATACAATAAGACAGGCAATGCTGGTCATGATGAATGTGCAAAGCCAGACCAAAAATGCTTATAACGTTATTTTTTTTGCATCAGCGACGGTCTGCGATAAAGAAGCACCTCTTTTTTGCGATCTCTTCAGCTTGGTAGTGGAATAAGTGAACCAGGATGCTGACGTGAGTATGAGTGATACCATCCATGTTGACCCGATTATTGGTTTCAAACTAGCGAGGCATTGAATATATAAAGACTATTTCAGTCTCTCAAATTTATACAAACTAGTCTGCGCTGATCAGGACAACTCTTTGAACAATTGCAGTGTTTGAAATTCGAAGCTAGGAAGATCTAGGAATTTCACGTTAATATTTCTACCTGAGGATCATGTGACATTTCGCCCAAGCAGTATTATCAAAACAATCTCACATTAGTATCAGTATTATCAATGAGCAGCTCTAGGTTGAGCTAGGTTGAGACATGTCAGCAAAATTTGTTTCTTGAGAAATTCGGCTGCTCTTACTTACAGGTTGGACTGCAGGGTGACCAGGACATTATGGCCATCACCTCATCTAAGCAAAAGCAGGAAACTGCTCAAGCTCAGCAGAAACTGCTTGAGAGCCACGGTCGGCTTGCTCACAGGGCACTGCCTTACCGCATCTCATGCGAACAGAGTGGGACTGACATCCAGCAATTTATGCCAGAGGTGCGAGATGGAAGAGGACACCATCGAGCATACTCTCTGTGATTGTCCGGCCCTAAATAATAAACGCCTCAAGATTTTTGGTTCTTACTACTTTCAAGCGTTTGGCAGAGGTGGCCAGTACCGTCACGCTGAATCAGCTGATCCAGTTTGGCGAAGCGGTCACTTGGCAGCTCTAAAAAGCCAGCCGAGGGTGGCAAACGGGCCCAAACTGGAGGCCTAATGCAAGCCGCGTTCCTGGCAGCCCTCTTTATTAACCTAACCTAACCTACTTGCCTGAAGTTGCTCTGATTTGTGTTTCATGACCTGGCTCTAAGTTGAGCTAGAGCAATTTAGAGCACGATTTCTGCTCTACCTTTTTTGGTGGAGCAAGTTCGGGCAAGCAGCCAGCTGTTTGTTAACCGCCAAAATTGTGGTAGTGAATTGTCTGACAAGCGACAAACTTTGAGAATTGCCTCTCAATTGGTCTAACTTACTCGCTCAGAGCTTACTCGACTTTTTTGACAACTGCTTTATTTTAACTTGCTTTCAGGAGTCATTAAATACAGCTATTAATTAACTCAACGATCCTGAAAAAGTAGAAGCCGGTATGCTCCTAATTTTTATTTGTAGCAAATGATATGCTTGATTTTTTTATCGAACTAAAACCCTCAGAAGAATGATAACACATATTAAATTGAACTCTTTTCACTTTGAGAAGATTCGGTTGGAGTAGAAACGAGCAACTTTCTATTACGACTATTGTCATCACCAAAACGTTTTAACGAATCTATTTAAGCGACGTACACGTTTTATGAGGGTATTGAGTATGTGATTTATGGCAAATCCTTTGACCACAACGAAAAATATTTTGAATGAAGACAAACAACGTGTAAATTAATACTTCTCTACATAATTAAATTTCAAACCCTATAAGTCCACACTAATCACACACCAGACTCCTCTTCAAACTGCTGGAGCGAAGCCAAAACAGTAGCTCCATAAAAAACCACAGCATAACAAACGCACAGGATAATACTATATATTCACCAAGAGCACTTTGCTAGCTAATACGACCGGTACACGAGTATACTCATAATTGCCTGTCCTTCGTCTAAAAATATGTACAATGTAACTTTCTCACGGACCGTTTACAACTCGTTGCATCTGATTTAAATGGCATGGTGGTGGCGAGTCTATAACTCACTATAAAAAAGCTGGAGTCACTATAAAAAAGCTGGAATGATGCGAAAGAATGTTCAAACATATATACTTACTGATGTGTTGTTACGTTGAAGAAAAGATGACTGTACTGCGGTGCCGAGTCCTCAGGACCATGTGGCGCCGGGAAGCTCATTGTCAACATAACTGGTTTCCGTTGGTTTTGTTGCTTCGATTGGCGCAGGAAAGCTATCGAGTCGTTGGCTATTAAGTCCGGATAGTAGTCCTGTAAATAAAACGGAAGTGAATTGGTTCACTGCAGAAAGCACATCTAATAGTATGTAACGGTGGAGGAAGTTTGGCAGACTTGATGCGGATCGAAAGTCAGAGTTCATTCATGTCATAATCTGGACAGTTTGGAAGAATTATTGGAACAAACGGACTGCTTCTGTTTTTTTTAAAGTGAATTGTTTATTTAGCTACTTCAAAGTCGTAGAATTAAAGCGACTAATTATGCGTCATTGCTTTGCATGTTAGAATAAAATGTCCGTCACTCGGTTCGCAAAAGCTGGAAACGCAAATGGCTACCAATTTATGTTTCCCCCACCTGGAATTAATGTACTGCTTACTGCTACAATTACAGATTTATCGCCTACGTCTATACTCACTTTGGCATAATCGAATCCGTGCTTAATCTTTTGGCCGTTCATGTTTATGCTGTAATTGTAGTACTTAGAATTCATAATCAGTCCACCCCATTCGCGCCACCCGGGCGGTATGTAGGAGCCATTGTACTTGTTCAGGTATTTGCCAAAGTATCCTGTTCGGTAGCCGGCATTCGACAGGTATGTTGCAAATGAGCGCGTTTCGTGCGTAGCTTGCCAGGTAGGACTCGAACAGTTGTCGTTATTCGTAAAGACCATGTGGTTATGCACGTACATGCCCGTGAGGAGCGACGAACGAGCAGGGCAGCACATGGGTGTTGTGGTGTAAGCATGTCGAAATTCGGCGCCACCGTCTCGTAATAGTCGCAACGTCCTCGGCATGAAATTTAACGATCCTGCAAGGAATATACAGAAAACAAGTTGTGAGCAATGTGCACGACAGGAAGGTGTAAATTGTTAATGAATCCAAGCAATACGATGTTTTAGTCTGAGTAAATAGTTTGATGCCCACATTTAGGGTAGATAAAGACATTTTCGCGTATTACAGTCACCGAGGAGAGAAATGCGAAGCAAATAGACTAACAAGTAAAATTGAAGTATTTTTGTATAAAAACAAACGAATCGACCCTTGCCTGGAAATTTAAAGCTGAACTAGGAAGGTATTAAGTGAGCTAAAACTGTCTGAAATAAATGTTTAAATGCACAGAAAACATATGGCACAGCCATATACATACGTTTCGGTCTGTTTTGCCAAGTTTTGTGCATTCCAGGTCACTTAAGTGAGCTTCAAATGGCATTGAACAACAACAAAGTTAGATTTGGTATCGTCTTTAAGATCGTTCGAGAGGCCAAAAAGTTTGAAACAGACGCTAAAACTTAAAGGAGAAAATCAGTTTAGTCGTAGTGAAGATGGAACTGAGAGTGCTTTAGACGAGAATCCAAGTTTTGGGCATTGCGGTGACTGATACATTGAGGAGAGGTAAAAAACATAATGATTGATGTCAGAAGTGGAATTCTTTTGCGCTTGCAAATCAATAAGTTATTTCGAACCGATTGTTGAACTGTGAATTTGAATTTCATGCAAAAACGTAAGATAAAAAGTTAAAAAATTTGTGAAACAGCATAGACTTGGCAAAAAATCAACAAGTCCGAAGTAAGTAAGCGATTTAACGTTAGCAGAGTTGGAAGTGGAGTGCCGGAAGCACGATTTGTTGACAACCGGAAATGAACCAGTTTTACTTTCACGACTAAGGGAGGCTTTAATAGCGGTAGATAGCATTACACTAACGATTTAATTTCCAGATTATGAAAAAGACCGAGAACTCGCTCCAAAAAACAAAGTAGCACAGAGGCGAATCCGACGATTGGTTTCCTGCTCAAAATGGCTTCAGATGTGAGACTACAAGCTCACAAACTAGATCAAACAGCTGCAGACATCAAGAAACGGTTGGAGCAGCAAGCTAGAATAAATGAGCTGGAGTTGACGAAAATCAAGCAAAAGTTGCAGGAGCAGCTCGGTACTCAGGCTGCAGCCTGAAAACCGCAGCTAGACACTCAAGCTGTACAAGTAAAGTAGTAGTTCATGACAATTAAGGAAGAAATCGATCTGCTGAAATGACACATGGAAAGGATCAAAACTACGGGAACTATTTCAATTGTTTCAATTGACGGTAGAGGAATCAAAGCGTCAATTTGCCATGAACAGACTCCTTGGGTCTGAAAGAAGCAGTTTGAGGTTATTGCAGAGTACAATCATTTATTTTATTTGTTTATTAACTTCCTTTTCTATTTTAACAGGTTCAAACCCAATAAAAATATAAGAAAAGCGAATACGTAATTAATAAAATTTTAAATTTAGATACTTCAAAATCAAAAAAAAAAGTGAAATAACATAGCAATGCAACAATAATAAGGCATCATATAATGAAAATTAAAGACTGAAAATCTAAATGATATACAATAACGTATAGCAGCTTAATGAAAAGTAATACAAATCAAAAATCATGTGACACTTCGAGAATTAATTTCGTTTGAATTGAATTCGTTTTACTCTATAAATCAAAAGAAGGTTAGCGGCAAAGGATCAAACTGTAGTCCATTGTGTCTCCTGGCGATACGCAATAACGGCGAGTGAAAATAAATGTCTGCTCGCGCCAATATCAAGAACACTTAAAAAAACCTATCCGTTCTTTAGTTTGGAATCTAGATCAGACACCAAAAAACAGTGGAGGAGTCTGAAAAGGACAAACGACCACTATAATCACAAGAAGATACAAGCAATATAAATAATAATGAGCATGTAAGTAATAATAATGAGCACGTAAATATACGCTGAATGCACTTTACAGCATCATATAAATAGTTAAGATGGTGAGACCAGACTTAACAACAATATTCAATGATACTACAGGCAAGTGGAAAGGACAGATAAAGCGAAATAGTGATGTCAGTAAAATGAGCCGAAGACATGAGGACAAAACCGGGCAAACGAGATGTCTGCAATGTGTTTATCAAATTTAAGTATTGAGTCAAAAAGCACACCAAGGCCTTTAAGATTGTTGACAATCGTAAGAAACGGTCCAGATAAGGAATAGGCAAGTATTGGACGAAACATTTTAGACATGTATGACATTTAGATATATTCAGAGTAAGAAGTTCATTGAGCAATATTCACTGGGCAAATTTCATATTGTAACTGATGAAAATCATCAAACGATTCAATTACTCCAGAAAGAAGGCAGTAGGAGGAAGAGGTACAAGAATTGACAGATACAAACAAAGGATGAGAAACAGGATTTAGATACCCCATTTTAGATACCCCATAAGATTAAGGCTTTACAAGAACAGAGTCTAAAAACTTCAATACTACACCAACTTGCTTCCCTTTGTGTAAGTGTTAGTGAAGGCTAAGAAGTTAGAAGCGGAAAATGTGCTTTTTATAAGCTCATGCGGCTCAGAAGCAATTAATGAATGAAAGATGAGAAGCAGCATACAGTAAGTAACTCTGTCGAAAACTTTACAAAATCAAGAGAGGCGTGAAATGGGTCGATAATTGGATATGCAATTTATAGGAGGTTGATATGAATAAAAGAGAGCGATAACGGAGGAGAATGAGGGAGCTCATAAGACTTGATCGGATGTTGATCGGAGCTTTGAGAATTCGGAGTAGTTAATACACAGATATGAAAGGATATGGATACGGAATGGCTATCCGTGTACCCATAGGTGAGTGTGCCTTTTTTAATACACGCACAACATTGCTCTCTCACAAAAATTCCGATCAGGGCGCCCCTTTCTACCGCACTCACAACCGAAAAGTCTTAATGCTGTGTCTTATTTACGAAAAAATGTGTGGAACACCAGATCGGTGTAAAAGCTTGCAACGGGCAACACGTAAAGAAACGTCAATGTCAGTTTGATTTGTGTCGGGGACTGAAAACATTGACTTTCAGTCAAAATTTGTCAAATAAAATTTGAAAATCTTTCGGCGTGTTCGGTGGAAACGTACATCTACGTTTGTGCGTAATAATTTGTGTCGGTTTCGCGAATAAATTAGCGTTCATAAATTATGAAATTTTGCGATAATGAAGTGCCGCTTTCCAGGCTGCAAAAGTAGCTACCGAAGTGCTTCACAGGAGATATCGTATTTCGGGTAAGTAAAATTAACTTTTGGCATCAATTTCGTTTTGTTTTTGTGTGAAATCATAATTAATTTCATTCACAAAAAGCGCTTTAAACTCCACTTGTCGGTTCGGGGAAGGAAATGTCAAACAACGTTCAAAATGGCGATCTCTTAAGATTTTTATATGAGCGTTACCATATGAACTGTGTAGGGCACACACCAGTAAGCAAAAAATCGAAAATTAACACATTTCTCTCGGTAGATTTCTAATCCATTCTCTCTTATATCTGTGAGTTAATATGATAGCCACGATCGATCACGCTAATAATGTCACTTGCAACAGCCACGATGGAAA
Source organism: Nemotelus pantherinus (assembly GCA_963978885.1). Classification (NCBI taxonomy): domain Eukaryota; kingdom Metazoa; phylum Arthropoda; class Insecta; order Diptera; family Stratiomyidae; genus Nemotelus; species Nemotelus pantherinus. The sequence continues at coordinate 24,115,186 of OZ022264.1, read as the reverse complement.
TACTTCAAACCATTTCAGTGGACAGCTACTTCAGCTGCGCAAGTTTAATAAATGCTTTAGACATGCGGTACTGTGCGGTGAGATGCACCTAACACAATAACATCACTTACAGCTAAAAACGTAAACTCAGAAGCCAGGAGAAGTGTTACAAAAGATGGTTCTAGATCTAGGCTAGATCTACTACTTACGTCAGACCTACAGCACCAAGATGAACATCGAAGGACGCATTAATCCAGACAGTTTGATAGGAAGAAATTCAGCAGGTACCTCGGCTAGTGTAGTGGGCAATCAAAGATGCTTTTGCGAATGCATTGACCTAAGAATCGGTAAAGTGGGCATCTCATAACAATGTTCCGGCTAGTGAATGCAAATACTGAAAAGCGAAAATCTCCAGAAAACTAATGACAAGTGGACCTCTGCAATGCTAGGATTGTGGAGAAAAAGGACACTTAAGGCGTGATTGTCGTAAGAAATGAAAGGCAAAATGTTGACGAAAGTGTGAACGCCAAAGGACCGAAAAATTACTAGGCAGTGGAGTCTTGCGATGTTGGAAGTGAGGAGTGAAACACCGCCTTAGACATTACGGTCTAAGTACATGATGTATGAACCTAAGTACCACCAAGGATGCGTATCAAGATGCACGCAAATTATCTAGGCTAGATGACTAAGAGTAACCACTTTTACTAGGAGAACTACAGAAAAGCTAGTAAGACCTAAGTTCGAAGATCATAGATTGAACAATATAGCTGATAGCCTAAAAACCATCACCGTGTTTAGGCTTTATTTCCATGAGAGTGGTCTGAGTCTGCAAGAGGCAGTAAACAAGAAAGTTTATAACGCAGCCATTGAAAATCATTGAGAACCAGTTTATCCTGAGGAATAATTTTGTGGACTTGGAGACTTAACAACGTTAGGCGATGTGTGCTTTAGATGGCTGCCCCCAAACTCAAACCAGCTCATAGTGAAATTGAACAGATACAGCACGGAGATTTGGTGTTTCAGTATACGAGTTCTTTGTAGTGAGTATAACCGATGAGCGCATCTCGAGATGGATCTCTTAGCCCATCATGGTTTTGACTTTTTTAAAGCAAAAAAAACCAAATGAAGAAACATGGAAGTACAGTTAGCACACCATTGCCATCGAGCCATATACAAACACGTGAAAGGGCCGAATTGTGTGTTCAAGCGGTTCAATGAAATTATTAGCCGGACACAGCAGCATAGCAAGCATCGATCAAAAATGAATGTTCTCCAATTAGATCGACTGGAGTCATGGCATTGAGATACCATTTTTGTTAATGACAACAAATCTGTTTATGACAAACAGGTCTAACAAGGGAGTGGTGTTGTATGCACACACACATCAAAGTCACATTTGTGTTTGTCAGAAAAATCCAGAGCTATAACCTAACAAAATTATTACTCTTGACCTCCTTAGGTATCTTATCAGATTAAGATTCCAGTTTCGCTTTTCTAAATTAAGATTTCAGATGGGCTTTTGTAACACACAATGTTGGAAGATCTAGGTTTTTTCTCTTGACTCAGGTGTCCCTCACGGTTCGATCCTTAGGCCCATTCTTTTTAATATATTGACTTCTGATATTCCCAGCGTAAATAATCCTTGTGATGTAAAGGTAAGTCTGTACTTTGATCAACCTCCTGGCGTGATTTGATGGCCAAGATCTAAGGATGGCAGCAATATATGTAACTCTAGCGATACGTTGCAGCTCGCTGCCGGTATTACGCTAAATGGGGAATCAAAATCAATGCAAAAAAATGCGAGCTTATTGTTTTTAAGCACCTACGACAACCGCCAGTAAGAACGTGTTAGTTCAGTAAGAGCTTTAGGTCAGTAGAACGTCTTTGATTCCAGTTGCCAGCCTTGCTTAGTTTTGAAAACGTAGAGAATCAGAAAGTTTCAGAAAAAAACACAACAATATTGATTGTTGAATATCCAAAACTTAAAAAAATTTACTAGCTTTGATAGTATAGATCATATATTATTCTTTAGTTTTGCATCTTATACATCAAAAATACAATCCACATTGCTCTTACCTAACTCAACATCCTGATCATCCGTCAATATCAATATGATATTCGGTTTCCGTTCTCTATCCCGATTTCCAATCATCGACAGCATGGCACTAAGTGGTGCTCCATCATTCCCTATCGCGAGTCCTCCTCCTCCTCCACCGCCAACAACACCATCACTTGGAGCACTAGCAGCCGCTGAAACTGTTCCGCCAACATAGCTATGCTTTTTCACGCGCGATCCTCCACCATTATTCACAGTAGCTGTTCGCGTCCTTCGATTCTGTTGATTTCTATTCGAGGAATGCAAATGATCTGCACACAGCAGATTAACACAAAATAAAGCAATTAAGATCACAAATACTGAAGTTCGTTGGAAATTTTCCATTTTGGCAGATCAGTTCGTGCCAAATTTTTCTGGGATTTATCACAGATCAATGATGCAAGTTGATGTGTCGCGTTTTATGCCAAAGTCACTTAAAGTGAACTATGGACTGATTTTCGGGCTCTTTTTCCTCAAAGTCCTTTCATTTTGAATGGTTGAGTGAGTGTTGCTGTATATTATTCGATTGGTGTTTTCATTGCGAATTAATCTAGAAAAGAAGAAAAAAATAGTTAAATCCGATGAGAAGGTTAAAATTTTAGTGCGATTAAAATTGGGCTTAATTTTAGCCTATTGTTGCTATTATTATTAGTCTTGCTTTCGAGATATAACATAACTATTCCCCAAATGTGTTTGATGCTTATTCAGCCAAATTCAGATTCAACAAAATCATATTTTTAGCTGAATCTTCAAGTAATACACAATTCAACAACAGATACTAATAATTTCATTTCCAGCTTGTGCAATTCTAAATAATTAACGAAGTATGTCATTAAATAAAAACTGCTCGACCACAGGTTGCCAGAGTGCAACGTTTCATACAAATTCCAATCGGAAATGGAAAGTGCATCCACATCAAAATGCAACTCACAATAAAAACTCCAATCTTGCACGCTAGTTCCCTTACGATGATCAGCAAATACGTAGCTAAACGTACATTCGTATTTATATACATATGTACATAAGTATCCAAACATAAGCAACCGTAAGTACCTGCATGTAGGAATTTCCATAAATCAAGAAAAACCGCCGAAGGTGCTCCAGTGCAATAAATTTGCATTTGATATCTGGACCGTAGCGAAACACGTTAAAACTTAATTGACTGTTCGTGATGTTCACGAGCAACAAGTTATCATTACGTAAATGCTCAATTTATTGTGATCATTTTCCCGAGAGATTTATTTCTTTGCACGACAGCTAGTTGTCTTAAGGGAGAGTGCATCCAATCGGATATGTAAAACTATTTTTCTAAGCGAGTAAAATGACTTTAACATTAATTGATTTACTTTTTGCTAATTTATTATTCGAATAAAACTCAGAATTGCAGCGTGGACAATATTTTAAGCTAATTTAAAAATAACTGTGTTATTTATATTCGTTAGTTTTCTCCAAAATATACATATATTCAATGCAATCAGCTTCCTAACATCGACTTCCGGACTATGACGTCGACGACGTCACCTTTTCATTCAGAAGCGCAACCCAAACCAATCGCCAAGACTTATCATATTCGAATATGTAAATACATACTCGAAACAAGAATAAATTGAAAATGTCATACACTCGCATGCTATGCTAGTCTAGTCGTTTGGAAGGTCTTCTACGGAGACAGTTCGTTGCCGTTGTCAGATTTATTGGCAGCTTTTCGCGTGTGTTTTTGATTGCATTACTAAATAAATGCCTTTACTAGCCACCGACGAGGAGCGCCATTGATATTTGTCATTCTTACCCTATTCTGCTATGTTTACAACCGAACTCAAACTCCTGTCTAAGCTGATCGAAATTATTCGCATAAAATTTGTCAATCGACAAGAAAATGATTTATTGGAGCTGGACTATTATAATTAGCATATTGTGCTCGATTTGAATTAATTTGCGAAATTTTACGGTGGTGCCACCAGAGTGACGTGACTTTTGAGAAAGCAACATAGTGTGATTTAATCGCGGATTAGCAACTGGTCGATATTAGGATTATAGAAGTAGAAATTATTAGCGCTAGAAATCGAGTCACATGCTTCGGTGTGGACTTGAATATCGTACGAAATTTATGGGACACGTGACTACTTTAGAAATCCAATGCATAAAATTAAATTGATTAACACAGTGGCTATATGCTAGAAAAACTTTTTGCGAGCCTATAAAAATCAGTGAGTTGCTTTGCCCGGGCACGCTAAAGGAAATCAATTTGTTTTCTGACAAATACAAAAGCCAGGAGATGGCGGGAATGATTGACAATTACACTGATCGTCAAGTAGAGTTGTTTGCATCGGAGTACTAAACCCAGCTGCACGCTGTATTGCTCACTGTACAGCTCCTTATAGCCAAATGGTAAGGAAGGAAGTCAACCGCTTCTTCAATAGACACCAAGAGCGTATGCGCTGGGAAAGCAAAACAAAGGAATATATCCAATCATTTTATTTTCTCTATTTACTTTTATACTAAAAATGCTAACGCGCGTTATACTATTGAGATGTGCAATCGCCACCATTTCCCAGTAATACATCACACCGTTTGTGCATATTTTCGTCCAGATTTTCAGCCAATTTAGCATGTACATTTTTCCAGATAATACGCAGATCATAATATATCTGCTTTAAATTTACTACACGCTTGTGATGAAGCTTAAGCTTCATGGCAGCTCAGACAATTTCGATAGGGTTCATGTTTGGTGCCTATGCAGGTCAACTCGTCGTGAAACCATTTTCCTGTTTCCATTCGGTGCATAGTCAGGTGCGGTGTTTCGGATCGTTATCCTCTTGAAGAATCTATGCGCTCGGATCGGGGCCAAACCATTTACGGGCAGACTTCAGCAAACACTTTTGGTAGATCTCTTTCATTCTTTCTGAGTTCAGAATTCCAGTAAACAGAAAAAGGGTACTAAATTCTTATTTACTGAAGTACTTTCAAACGTGAGCATTGGCAGGATGTTTAACGGTGCGTTGGATATGTAGTTTTCCTCGAATCGACCATGCTTGCTTGTAAGTACTCCATGCCCAAAAAGAAGATTCGTCCGTGAAAATGACATTTGAAAAAGCGCTTTCGGTATTCTCTGTGGCCCACTCACCAGCATTATTTCGCCATCTGTAGTCGTCTGTTTATTGTCCCTTTCGCAACAACTTGTGCTCGACACAACGTTGTAGTGGAATTTTGCTCGAATATCCCAACAATGGCAATGTGTTCGGCTTCCGCAGTGGACCTTCTTAAGCTTCTACTAGGTAAATTGTCCACCGTTTTGGTCTCATGATACCAGTCAATCCAATTGTACACGAATTGGTTATATTTACAGCAGTTCTTAACATTTATGGCCTTTTAGAGTGCAAACACAAAAATACAGCTTCAAATCTCTTTGAGTAGGCAGCACTCTTTTTAAATATTCCGATTTCTCTGAAAATCATAATGCAATTGAACTGTAATCTGGAACGCGCATAGAAAACCCTTAGCCAATCAAATGGCATCAACACTTTCCAAGTAGTGAAAACCGGTTTTTGTTCACAGCGCACAAGCTCTTATGATATTAGCTGTACATCCGAGAAGCCTTCGGGTAATCTGGTAGGTGCAGATTTCACTTTGTTGATAGTCGATACTTGATGTAATTGCTACAAGTTATAAAAAGCAAGAAGTTTTGTGGGCAAGATGGAATATCTTATTTCATTATTAAACATCTACCACTCTTTATCCTCAGAATTAGATTAAAGAGGCTAGTGGATTCCGTCTTATCTCTTTGCTTTCTAATTTGGGGAAAATTTTTGAAAGAATTTGAATGAAAATGACGAAAAACCATTGTGAGCTTGCTTAATTGAAAATGCTATTGATCGTCAAGCAGCATCAACGATTCTTGAACACCAGTTTGGCTTTAGGCGCAAGCATAAAACGCAGCCCACCATCTTGTAGTTATATTTGCGTCAAGCTAAGACCCATTTAAAGCAGTGAAGATTGGTAAAAATTTTTTTGAACGAATGGCGAATCAAAACAAATAGCAATAAAGCAACAATCTGTGTGTTTCGCAATACTTTCAAACATCGGAAATCTCAAATTATTCATAAAAAGGTCAAAAAGCTTGCTCTCTCGTTTGGAACTTCTAAGGCTACTCCTAGTCAATCTCTAAAGTAATCCGGGATCTGATCGGGGCTGATTTCCATGAATTTCTGAAGTTTAATCCTTATATGGGAAGCTAATTCAAAGCAACCAAATCCGCATTTCATTGCATCAGATACCTTTTTGCTAAAAAGATAGGCATGGCCAAAAAGCTAAGTTCATTTGCTGTCAGGCCCTTATTCAACCTGCCCTGACTTATATCCACCCATTCTGCCATAGCCAAAACGGAGGTATTTGAAGAGGGAATTTTGCGCCTCTGCACTGGTAGATTCTACAATCCGGCAACTAAGAGGTGGTCAAAGAACCTTCTCCTGTACTAGAAGTCGGGACTGAAGACAGTTAGGGTAAAATTGTAGAATTGACAACAAGATTCTATGGATTGGCAGACGGACATGAGAACAGACTAATTCGACTACTTGGGAGTACATTAGCGAGTGAGACTGAAATAATTCTAAGGGAATATATACCATAGTGCATAGAAACAGCTTGAAACACTAATGTTCAAAGAAAAGGAGAGTTATTTTGGTGTGCATATTCTACCGCAAGTATTTCTTATTCTAGCCAACCTGTTTCGAAGTCCTTGTATCACTTTAATCTCAAGAATTCATTGCAACTCATAAAGGTTTTCAGAGTTACCACTTGCATGAATTTCAAAATTATACACTTGTTTCTTATATTCATTATCGGGTACTTAGCTTACAAAAATTTGAAAGCAGCATCACCTTTAACATAAATGATGAAAATGCTCAGTGCTTGCAACACTTTACCAGCATTGCAATTAAAAATCTACCGCAACTAATTCACGTCCAAATCAACTAACCCTATAAATTTCGTTTTCATCCGATAACTTCATCAAAACTTATAGGGATGGAAAGATCTTTGTGAATTTCAACTGAATCTAACTATCGGGTCGTCAATTCGCACGAGTACAAATTTCAGTTGCTTAAAATAGAGGTACTTTGGTGAAGCGTTGCCGTTCTTGTGTAAAGAGGAATTTTAAAAATTTTAAATTGACTCTGTAGACAAAGCATGAACTTCACCAAAAATTAGCATTTTTTTCCTAATAAGCAAACATTTTTCTGAAAGGTAGTTGATTTGAAGGTTTTCTGTTTAAGTACCTGTCGTAAACACAGGGTTACCCGTTCATTCATTACAAATCATTCGTGCGTAATATGCCCATAATTTGCATCCTGCAAATTTCGCAAGTTATCGCATTTGAAATTTCGCAAATTTCCATAGCGTACTTTTCGGCACTTAGCGTCCACATAGGGTTTAGCATTTTCAAAACAATATCATCTTCAAGCTAAAAACATTATTAAAATTCAATTTCTGTAGGAATTTTTTGTTTCCATAGAAATATAGCGGACACTAAAAATTCACTCAAACACCCGCTGCCGCCAAAGGGTTAAAGAGATTTGACTGTAAATCAAAAACGCCTTACAACTCATATACACCAACAACTACTGAAAATTCTTACATGATCGGATGACGCGATGCGGAGAAAATGTGGATGAAAATTGAGTTGTTATATATATATATATATATATATATATATATATATATATATATATATATATATATATATATATATATATATATATATATATATATATATATATATATATATATATATATATATATATATATTTGCACTTTTTGGTCAAAGTGATTTATAATGATAATACTAATATTTTTGACAATATTTGAATACACATACTAAAGTTCTTCGAATATAAACAAAAATAAAATGAAATGTTTCCCATTTTCAATTTTTGTGGGCTGCTTTTTAGTAGAGATAATAATGGAATTCATTTTAACTGGCTAGCTGATAGAACACTTGATGCGATGTCTGAATGAAGCCAAAGTTTATAAAAAATTAAAATCGTGTTTTGCTCCATTTTATTCGGGCTATTCGTGCTGACTTTTTTTAATCAACTTGTATTTTGCTCATTATTACGAATCACGTGAGCAATAGGATTGCAAGAGGAGTTCAATGGCAATCATTTAAATCCTCCTTGAAAACAGCTCTCATAGCATCATTCAATTTTGGTAAATAATGCAGTCAACTTCGTACAATTTATGCCCCAAGGGATATGTAATGGAATACATAACTTCGAAAAATTTACATCCATTAGTCACGGAAACTCCATGCCACCTGTGCTAAACATTCCCAACCCCCAAGCACAGGTAATCTCGAAACTATCAATAGCTTTCGTGTCTTCGAAAACTCGTTATTACGGAATACCTATTTTCTGTTGACACAAATGCAAACTAAGATACCCAAATTGCATTGAAATATATTTTTCCCAGTCAAATAGGACATAGCATGCAAAAACATAATTTGGTGCTTAAAGCCATTCGTGTCGGTACCTATCGAAAGAACTAACCACTGCGATGAGCTATCCGCCAAGGACTTTACGTACTCTTATATGCAAACTATTTGGTCCTCATATATGCAAACTGAAATATTATGCTCAAACTATTCGTTCGGCCCTGTTGGCAAGGCATAGTGCAATGGAATTCCCATCGCTGGACTTATGATACAAGTGTGCAAACATTGCACATCATGCAATTATGAATGACCGTGTAGGGGAGCTGGCATACTTGATGTTCTTGTGTGCTATGCATATTACGTACACATATGTATAGTTTGCAGCACTCAATTATTTGCCAACATCATAAGCTCTAGCCGAAAAGGGGAGAACGGATTATTTCAGGTCACATCATTTTTAGGACACGTTTTCATCTTTCGACATGATGCATGCGTTGCAAAAGCTTTGTAAACAAGTCTCCATTAACTTATGTGCTTACGTCCTGCCCGGGCTTGAAAAATCCGATCGAAATGTAGCTTTTAGGCAACTGGAAAGGATGCTGCTGATGTTGAAGGAGCTGTTACCGATCAGAAAAATGCTGAAGCAGATTAAATGGAATTTTGGTTTTCGTGGACATTGAAAGCATCGAATTGAAATAAATGTGTTTTACAGTAATTGATGGATTTGTAAATAAATGCGAGAATAATGGAAAACCATTCAAATGATTTTATGAAGTGATTCGGTGAAGGCTATTACGGAAATAAATGTGAGATTGTGCCAAGGACATTATTTGTTATGATGCAAATATGGAAGCGAATGTTTGTAATTGGATGAGAAGTGGTATGATTTTCAGTAAAATTGGTTTGAATGAGTTATCACATTGCAACTTTTCTCATACATTATGACTTGCAAGGCCAGCAGCAAAAGTTTTTGCTTGAATAGTCTCTGCCGTTTTATTCGGTGCTTAATACGTTTGCAATTAATTTAGACTATTCAATTCCAATTTGAAAGCCATTAGGATCTTAAAAAAAATAATATCTTTTATGGTTTTTAGGAACAGTTTTCTCGGCGAGATCTTTATTTTCGTATTCGTTGTTTAAACAATGTAGAGATGCAAATAAATTGGAGCTTTATAGTTTTTAGTGATATGCACATTTTACCCAATTTGTTGAATTTGCGCTAAATATCGTATCACGATAGTTTTGTGTATGTCAAAGGAGGTTTTCAATATGGCGGCTTCTGACGATGGCTGTTCACTTCATACGAACTTTGTTGCACCCGACCCAGCTCCGCCGAGCCGTCGTCAGTGCAGCATAATTTAAATTGAGGAATCGAGGAAAAACATCCCCTGCGTGCCTTGCTCCGCCGACTAGCCCAGTCTGGTCGTGTGCATTTGGGGTCCACGATCCTTCATGCTACGCACGCAAACGAAAAAACACAGCTATACACATTCTAAGGGGAGGGACAGTGGAGATTTCACGCCAGAATCATTATCAATCAGCTTCCAATTTACTCTGTCATAATAATACTAGTTGTTAATATTTCCGAAATTATATTTTTCATTCCAAATAGGTAAGTAATAACAACAAATCTTGTAGAAAATAACCAAACACAGCATAAATTGCTTCAAGAAGAAATGGAAATATGATAAGCTATAGCTATTTCTTCGGGTGAGCTTTAATTTCACCCCATTGCGGCTGGAATCGGTTTACAACCATCATAACATTCTCACTAATATTATGAAATAATTCCAAAAATCATATGAACAATAATTCAGATAAATAACAAAATAATAATTCAAATAGCCGCAACAATAAAAAAAGAAATTTAATTACATGCAACACCCACACCAAAGATTTATTATTAGCAACTATCAAGATTATCGTTCATAAAATTGCTGTTAGTTTTTTTTTCTCTATATCTCTCTATCTTTTGTATTTGCTATCAATACTTTGATCATTATATTTGATTTTTAAATTCAAATTTAATTACTGTTCGGTAAAACTAAACGGACTTATAATTCATTTTATATTGCCTATTTATGTCGTTAAAAGTACCGTTTTTATTTTATCTTCTCTCTTTAACTTAACGTGAATTATGACCATGGACTCTTGTATTTTTTTCTTTTATACTAATGAATTATTTGCAAGCTGGAACATTTTTTTATATCAAAATGTAGTACTTATCTTGCTCATTCAAAATCTATTTCCAGTACACCATTCATTCTTTACTCCGTCATCGATTCAGCAATCTTTCCGTCTTTACTTCCTCGTTCTATGTCTTTCTTCCAACATGCCTTGTACATTATACTCCTGGTACACATTTACGGGTTCAGATACAGTCAGGAACGCCACCATCAAGTTTTTTTATTTTTTTTTCTTGGTATGTCATTTATCTGTTTTTTCCTTCCACTGCCCTTCATCAATTTAGTTGTTTTGTTCTTGTATTTGTTCAGTTCACACAAAATCTTCTCTGCTTCGCAACTAGTTTAGTTTTTGTTCTTGAATTTATTCAGTTCACACAAAATCTTCTCTGCTTCGCAACTAATTTAGATTTTGTTCTTGAATTTATCTTTTCAAAAATTTTTCACTACTTTCTGTACACTGAGAAAACACATGGCGCCAGACGCCATAATTTATAGAGTTCTGGCGCCATGTACATGGTCGATTTAGGGATTGTGATAAAATATGGCGCCACACGCCATAATACATGGCGAAAAGTACATAGGCCTCCACGCCATGTACATGGCGTGGCAGACTATATTACATGGCGTGGAGGACTATACTGTATGGCGTGGAGGACTATACTGTATGGCGTGGAGGACTATACTGTATGGCGTGGAGGACTATACTGTATGGCGTGCAGGACTATACTGTATGGCGTGGAGGACTATAGTACATGGCGTGGAGGACTATAGTACATGGCGTGGAGGACTATAGTACATGGCGTGGAGGACTATAGTACATGGCGTGGAGGACTATAGTACATGGCGTGGAGGGCTATAAGCATAGCGTCTGCTCCTATGCACTATGGCGTGTGAAACTATGTGAAATCGATTATGTACATGGCGCCAGAAGTCTATAAATTATGACTTCGGGCGCTATGTGTTTTTTCAGTGCATCTGAAGATGATCCAGTTCACATCCAACAAAACGCCACGAGTCTTCTCAGTTCGATGCTCCTAACTGAAAATTCCCGAGGAATAAATAACTTCAAGAAGCTTGCTGACATTTATACATCTCCTCACACAGCATGACTGCGAGTTATAATTGTACTGCCATGAGCCATATTACATGGTTCATGGCACCATGTAATATGGCGTGTGGGGCCATAATTTCTGCGCCATGTAATTATGGCGCTGGGAGCTATACTGCATGGCTCAGGGTACTATGTACATAGCGTGTGGCACCATAAATGCTGCGCCATGTAACATGACACCACGCGCTATGTAGATTCTGACATTATGGCGCTGGGAGCCATATTGCATGGCTCAGAGTACTATGTACATGGCGTATGGGGCCATAAATAATGCGCTATGTTACATGGCTCTGGGCGCTATGTGGATTTTTTTCAGTGTACGCTCTCTTTTCTAAAAACCTCCGAACTTTTCAACGTTCCAACAAAGAAGAATCCTCTTTTCTTTCTGTCGATAATTTTTTTCATTTCACCGCAAGAGCGGTTCACTTCCAAACCCCCTAGCGTGATTGCTATCTATTCCATACCTTAGGGCATGCCCAAATTTCAGGTACAGTCCCGAACACAATTTCTAACCGATGGGACATTTTTCTTTTAGTACTATGACGGAACATTTCACCTGTCACAATGTTGACGGTTTTCAGAGAGCCACTAATTACATGACCATTAGTGTTATTATAATGATTCGTCGCGATGTTTGTCATATCATGTCCAACAGTAGCTGAACGTAGCGGCTTCAAAAAAACTATTTTTATTGTCAACGTCGGTTGTAAGACCGCCAGCTTTCATATTTAACGCTGCAATTCGTTTTGCGCCAAATTCTTCCTGGACCCACGGTTCTTGCGTTTAGGCGCTTCTAGTGGCCGAAATAGTATACCAAAAATGATGCAATTTAGTACGATGGCGGATATGATCATTAGAGCACCATGCCATCCATAGTTCGAGATCAGGCATTTCGTTAATGGTGCAATGATGAAAGTTCCGAGACCAGATCCACAAACAGCGATACCAGTCGCCAGCGATCGGTATTTTTCAAAATACATTGTCACGCTCACTATGGCTGGTAAGTAGATGACGCCTAGTCCCATTCTGAATTTTCGTAATTCATGAAGTACATCTTGAACAGATATGTGATTTTCTTCCCCCTTTTCAATAAGCACCAAGCAACAGTCGACTAAGCAAAATGTGCCGGATCTGCCAATGCCAGCACTACAATGTATTACAGCTGGACCAACGTCTGGTGAAAGTGCTCCAGATTCCCGTATTTGTTTGAGAAATTAAAAAAAAATGCGTTAGGCGAACTCGGTATTCCAAAATCTGGCCATGTAGTATAGAGGAACTGAATGATCTCTCGTGAGAAATTTGCATCCAAGTCGATAAGCCTGAATGTCCGCTTCGAATAATTGGTATAGTCTTCGCAATTGAAAAATTCTACATTTAAACCGACATTCATCAGCTGTAGGCTATGATTACTGCCAATTTGATCAGGCCAATACATGTGGCATTTTACTTGTTTTTTCTCCAATAACTTATTGAACATTATAATCGCCTTCGAATTTTATTCCCATATCATTAGCCAGAAGTGACTAACAGTTTCTTTAAGAGGATATATTTTAGATATATTTTAGATATAGAGATATATTTTTATAGAGATATATTTTCGGCCAGCTCGCTCCAATTTGACAAGATTCGCATTTATGTAGTCACTTTATCGCGAGATATAACTATTCCTGAGTGATCGTACGGGTTGACATCTCTGTATCGATTTAGTAAACGATTTTCACCTTTTGTGAAGACACACAATTTGCTTTCGTTTCCTTGTCACATCTGTCTTTTATTTCCTGGAAAACAGACTGTCAACCGTTATTCTGATTTATTTTTCGAATTCCTTTTGGACAGTAGCGTCGATCATATTCATCGCTTTCTGGTGGTTTTCATACACTTGAATGGGAACTTTGATACTACTGGAATATAGCTGCACACTTCTATATTGTTCACAACATTTTGGATATCAAAGCAATATAATCAAAGTCAAAAATTTTATGGAGAATAGTTCGGTACATAGCGCTGGTCTCACTAGACCGTTTCAGCGAACTTAAACTAGTTTTAATCCAAACCTACGTATTCTGAAGCAAGTATCTACACCAAAATGGTCGAGACTCCGAAATGGACCATTATTTCAGCCGGCTTGTAATGAATATGGCTGGACTGTAAATTTGTCACAACGTTTGTAGATGCAAGGACAACAGTGATTGTCAGAAGCCGCCATATTGAAAACAAATCCCGTTCTATGGCAAATCCCAATCTACGTATACGTGGATTAAGATCGATCGATCCCTGTTGTATACCCGAACCGCATTGATTTGGATTAGTCGATCCAATCAGGAAATTTTTCCGGATCGGATTGACTATTGCATTATAAGACCCGGATCGAAGGATTGAAACTTCTGTTCCTGTATGAGACTTTCCAATGCGGCAAACTTTTCCAGTGTAGAACTGGCTGAATTGTATTCGTTGGATGCAGTCACAACGAAAGCCTCTTTGACTTCTCAGGGATTTCAAATTCAATACAAATCAGTCCAATTCGATCCGGTTTGTATGCTATACTGATGTGTGTGTAAGCCAGACTGCCAAACAAATTTGTATAGTTACACGAAATTTGGATTTCAAACCGGTTTAAATTCGAATTTTGAGTAGCCATACAATTTTATCCAACGGCCACACATACAAACACTTAGTAAAAACCCGGTATTTGGAAATCAAGTTTATGAGTAAATTCCGTGCATGTACACAGTCTGCGCATATATACATAGAAATTGGCACAAGCTCGCAAAATTTGGTTTAATCTAAATCCTTATTGGGGATCTCGTGTAAAAAGGCTCATAAAAGCTATTAAATTTGTCCGTTTATATTTTTTATTATATAATATGTGCTCTACGAGAAAGTAGACAAAGTGAATACTGAAGAGTATATTACCATAGAAGAGGTTTGTCCTGGCGCATTGAAAAAACCGGTTAATTTTTTTTGGCAGTTCTAGGTCTTTTTACGCGCTTACAAATCGATTCAGAACTTGCTGGGGTTTCTTGCTGGCTTTCATACTTTCAAATGCTGCTTACCTTTTACTTTTGATTGCGTCGAATATTTTCGCAGATACTTATTTGAGAATACTTTAATTTACGTCTAATTGTTGGCTTTTGGTTCTGACCATTTGCATCCCTGTGCAAGCAACTTACTTTTAGTATTACCAGGATTGAATGAAACATTCTGATTGAATGCAACAGAGTGGTTTCCATAATGATGAAATCGGAAAGCAAATTTTTCGGACACACCCGAAAATTACATTTGTGATTTTTGCACTCTGTAAAATTAAGTCTAAGTAATTTTGCACTTCATTCATACAAAATAAAAATGTAACTTCTTATGTTAGCTTTCCGTCAATTTGTTACGAATTTGTATAGAACAAGTTTATAACTGTGTGTTGAATTTGGGATATTTTATTTTTTCTTCTTCATCTATGTATATTTGATTTAACTAGAATCACTACCCCGAGATCATGGCGGCATTACCCCGGTTCCCAGCTTAGTCTGGGATACAACGTTTACTGAAATTTTATCGAGGAGCAATATCTCTTTAGCTACATCCTCCTTTTTCTGTCTTTGGTCTTTTTCACAGTTGAATAATGTTCCTAATGTTAATGACAGAATACTTGATTTTGTTCTTACTAACTCTCCTTTGTCTTCTGTTCGTTTATGTGCTGCTCCGTCACCTTATGTCAGTCCTGATCCTCACCATCCACCTCTTGCTATAGAACTTTCCTTCACCTCATTCCCTAAGAATAAAAATACCTCTGCGCTACGTTATAACTTTGCTAAAGCTGACTTCACTTCCATGTCCAATGTTATTAATGCTGTTAACTGGTTTGCGTTTTCCAGAGGTCTAAATATCCTTCATGTGTTCTATGATTTCTTGTCTATTATTGTTTTCTGTCACACTCCCACTTTTCGTGTCCGACGAAGTATTGATCCGCCTTGGCTAACTGTTGACGTGATACGTGCTCTTAAAGCCAAAGGCGTGGCGCGTCGTAGATTTCGAAGCTCCGGCTTATAGGCTGATTTACTTAGATACAAAAATTTACGCTCATATGCTAAAAAGATGGTTAAAGATGCGATGAGTGCTTATCATGCCCACATTGAAGCCTCCATATCATCCTGTCAGCAGAAACCCTTCTGGTCCTACATCCGTTCCCTTAAAAAGTCTCGCTCTATCGCTTCTCTGATGCACCTAAACGATTTGTCTGCTTCCTCGTCTAAAGAAATATGTGAGCTGTTTGTTCATTTCTTTTTTTCTGCCACCTCTCAACCTAATCCATCTTTCTCCGCTAATATTCCGTTCTCTGATGTTAATAGTTTTTATTTGTCTTTAACGAACCCGTTGGAGGTCGAATGTTTGCTTGCTAACCTAGATAGTAGCGCCAGCTACGGACCTGACGGCTTACCTAACATATTTGCAAAGTCACTGTCATCATCTTTGTGTGTTCTTTTATTTGTCCTCTTTAACCTAAGTATTTCTTCCTGCCCGTTTCCTTCTTCCTGGAAGCCCGCAAATATTTTTCCCATCCTTAAAAGCGGGAATTCATCCTACGTCTCCAATTATCGTCCCATAATCCTTCTATCTTGCTTCAGTAAGCTTCTTGAAAGAGTTGTTTACAATAGGATTTATCCTCTAATTGAACCTCTTCTCGCTTCTGAGCAACATGGTTTCGTCAATAGTAGGTCAACAGTTTCCAACTTACTTTCGTTCACGAATACTGTTGCCTCCGCCATCGACCAGCGAAAGCAAGTGGATGTAGTATATACAGACTTTGCTAAGGCTTTTGACTTCGTGAACCACGAAATCCTCGTCTCAAAGCTCGATGGTTTCAATATTTCGGGTCAGCTGCGTTGCTGGTTTTCCTCATACCTTCGTGATAGTGCTTGTTTTGTAACGTTTCACTCTTGTTCCTCTTCCTCCTTTCATCCTACTTGTGGTGTTCCGCAAGGGTCGATTTTTGGTCCTCTCCTTTTTCTCCTCTTCATAAATGATCTTCCCCTCTTAAACTCCCCATGTCTCTTGTACGCTGATGATCTGAAAATTTTTAGGGTTATTGAGTCAGTCGATGACTGCTCCCAGCTGCAGGATGACCTGTCTGCTCTGAGTAACTGGTGCTCTGCCAATTGTATTACCCCTAATGTTGCGAAATGTTTCCGGATGTCATTCACTTGTATATTATCCCACATTACGTTTTCCTATTCTATCCTTGGCTCCTTCTTCAATCCAGTTGATCATTTGATGGACCTTGGTGTTGTGTTTGACACTAAATTAAAATTTGATGTCCACATTTTGCGTGTCACATCCAAGGCCTCGCGCTTGTGTGGCTTCAGACTAAGAGCGTCCAGACCTTTTACTGATATTTCCTCGTTTGTACGTCTGTACATCTCCTTCGTGCGTAGTGTCCTCGAATATTGTTGTCAAATTTGGTGTCCTCATTACCGTTTCTTAATTGATGCTGTTGAGTCGGTACAACGTAGATTAACTAGCTCACTATTCCTCAAGTTCCGTATTCCATACTGTGAGTATAGCATGCGTCTTGCCATCTTTGAGATTCCTACCCTCTTTTCACGCAAAGTGTATTTCAATGAATGTCTCCTTGTCAAAATGATTACTGGTTCTATTACATATATCCCCAGAGCGCTGTTTTCTGTTCGTGACCCAGTACGTCTTAACAGGTCTTCATTTACCCTCAACGTACCTTTTGCTCGCACTAATGTATATTTTTAATCTCCATTTCTACGGTTGCCTAGGCAGCATAATTGTTTGAATTTTGGTGTTCTTCCGGCTTCGTTTCGCACTTTTAAAAACAAGGTTATCTTATGAAATGAACTAATTTTCTGAAAATTTGATTTTTTATCTGTGTTGAATTTTCATTAGAGATCACCGCCTTTTTATATTTTGTTTAGTTTCAATTTATAGTCTCTTTTCTTTTACTTTTTTTTACACACATAAGTTTGCTCCTTGTCTAGTCTTTAATTGGATCTGTATCTGTTGATTTTAGACAGTAAATAAATAAATAAATAGCCCCGCCATAGTTTAGATGTTGATATTAATTTTTTTATGACGATTTTCTTTACAGTTGCAGTGACAAAAATTTATATAAAGATTTTTAAAAGTGTGCATAAAAGTATAAATTATTTACCTAGCTAATAAGCATGTTTTTGATTAATGAACAAAATAGAGTTCCTTAAGATAGTGGCATTCCCCCGGTCTACCCTACGTATCAAAAGACAAAACTTTCTCTAGCACAAAATCAAATTGGACTTCATCATTTTTCAATTAATTTCTCGAGCAACCATAATGATCTGGAGCAATATCAATTAATAATGTTAAGGTTTCCTTATCTTTTTTTCAAATTTTTGCACTTTTTCTGGATATAATAATCTTCAAAAGGCTTTGTTGAGGTTAAATCTTATGAACCGATTTCCGACGCTAATGAATTTTGATCAAATAAAAGCTAATAATAAAATACTAGTAAATATTCTTTCATCTTGCACCGCCATTGTGAGTGAAACAATTCAGCCGCGATGCACAACCAAAATAAACTTGCCAAGCAGATGTTTCTAGTCGCGATTGACATCAATCGCAATTTGGGCAGAAATATATGTTCGAGCTAATTCCATTAAAAAAGCTGTGGTTCTAGTTAATAACTTTATGTTTCACATCAAAACTTGATTTACCATAAATTAGTTATTTAGAAACTGTTATTTTTTAAATAGCACATATTCATCAGATATCATAAGCATACTCAGTTCATTGAACCCGAAATATATCCAGACCTTTATCATTTTCACTTATATTGCAAAGACAGGTACATCGAACAGCTGTGTCAGCCTTCCATTTTTGGATATTTCTGTTTTCGTATATTTAAGCTGCAAAGTGAGACCAGCGATTTTCATCAGTGCAATCTGCGCTAATAAATTTTGCATGTGGTACATATTTCAAAGGCGTAGCTGTGTAGCTGATTGAATTTACGATGGTATTCGCTCACGAAGGATGCAATGAAAATGAAACTTACGAGACAGTATTTATAAATACTCGTACTGATGCATGGGTACAAAATTTGCATTATTTTTAGAAACGCCCGATCAATGGCACGCGCTGTTTGAAATTATTTTAATATTCTTATTTTCATATGATTTATGTTAAATGCACTTTGCATGCCAAGCACTTGTGACGAAAAAAATCGCGTTGAGTTGGAGCGACGGTTGCATTAATTTTAACATGTTTTGACATTATTATTTGAAAATTGTCAGGGAGGAAATTGGATAAAGCGTGATTTACTAATTTGACAGTTAATGGTTTTAATAAGCGAAAATTTATGTTTCTTGCTTTGAAATCAACTAAAACTCGGTGGACGTGTTATTGTGTGAATACATACATATATTCTCAGACGGATTCTTTTTTGGACATTAGATTTCTAAACTATAAGTTCATAAATTTTAGAAATTATTGAACTGATATGCATTCTAAGATCTACTTGTAAACGTACCAAACAGTATACTATACGAAACTTAAATCCTGAAAATTCCGTGCCTTTTCTCGTCAAAAATCACTGTACGTGCAATAACAGCTACCATAATCGTCACCATTTCCATTAACTTTTAGATAACGCCATCGTAATTTAAACACTTTGCAATTTACACCTAATTACAACCAATTTATCTGCGCCGGCAAAATTTAAAATCATTTTCTTTTCTATCGTCCTCTCCGTTAGCTTTCGTTCTGGAGAATCCAGAATATCATTCTTCTCGAAATCCTTCTCTTCGTACCAACTAATTAATCAAAGCCACTAATTTCCGACATTAACAATGACGCTGTACTCCAGCATTGCCCCGTTCTTATCGCCCAGCATCATTATTGTCGTTAGAAGCGTACCAACTGAGCGACTGAGCGAAATGAGAGTGTCTTTATTCGAAAAGCTGATTATCAACATTGTGAGTGATATCTAGATGTTACAAGAGAAAACCATTAAATGTGATAATTACCGGAGCTGGGATGGGTTTTACCAGAATAGTTGCATTACAATGCTATTAGACAGCGTTTTTGTGGAAATTCTACGAAGCTGACTCTTGAATCTATTAATCTTAGTTTTGTACTGATTGAAAGGACAGTTTTTGCTGTAAGATCAATTACGAATGTGTTGAAATGAAAAAGTTTTTTTTATTCTGGTGATAAAAAGTGAAGATTTCAAGGTTTGTGGTTCACAAATAAGGCAGGTAAATATTGCTAAAAGCTTGAATAGCCTAGTGGGTAGAGCACTGGCTTTTTGCGTGTGGGGTCCCTGGTTCGAATCCAGGTTCGGACGAGGGTCCGCGCACCAAGCTTTGAGTTCACCTAGCTCTGATTAGGTACCTGATTTAAATCAGGGGTAAAGTGAGTCGTGGAACTAATCACTCCACACTCGTATCCACAATGATTAAAAAAAATGTAATGAAGCTCGCTACCAGCTTCAACCCCTAGACTCGTACAAGGGTTGTCGTGGGATTGCTTTACTTTTAAATATTGATTGGAAAGCAGAGTACAGTATCCTGCCATTGAATTATGACTGATCAGCAAACTTTAGAAAATTTAGCTTTTCCTTAAATAAAGCAGAAGAAATTCAATTGTTTTTATTTTGCAATAACATTTATTTATTGGTACATGGTTGCTTTAATAATAAAAAAAATAAATTTTGATTGAATTTTAATATTTTGTGCTTGCTCTTTTGGCCTGCATTGATGCTTGTATTCTACTAAGAATGCTTTCTACACATTTGCTTATCATTTGTCCCATTCCATTGTCGTTTTCCACACTTCTTCGATATTTTGCTTCAATGCAGCGATTGTGTTGTTTCTCCGGCTATACACTTTTGATTTTAAATAGGTCCAGCAATTCTCAATGGGATTGAAATCAGGTGAATTACCAGGCCAAGGTAAAACTTCCAATTCTAGGGAACTGAAACAATTCATGCTAGCTCTCGATGTATGGAATGGAGCACCGTCTTGCATGAAGATGATTCCTCCTTGGGATGTCCTAAGGTATCCAAACATGGCAGAAGAAAATCCCTCAGCACGTCTATATACTGATTAGAGCGCATTGTTCCCTCAACGTAATAGATTGGGCACGGACCTTCAGCTGTAATGCAACTCCAAATCATCACTGCGGGCGGATGTTTAACTGTCCGAACCACACAATCTTCTGAATATCTCTCGTGGGGCCTCCTTCGAACGAATTTTTTACTTTCCGTAACCGCTTCCAACCTGCATTCGTCACTAAAGATAACCTAGGAGAAAATTAGTTTTAGGAAAGTTAAATGATTCGTGAGGCTGTCTCTTCTTATGACATATGAAATGAGATAAAATAAACAAAGGAATTTACCTTAGTCCAGTATTCACTCCCGTAGCTGCTGTATATTTTCGCCCAATATAGTCTTCGTTTGCCCATAACTTTGGTTAATTTTGTTTTTTTTGCGGGCCGCCTACTTGAAAGGTTGTTTTCCTTGAATTGCCGTTCCAAAGTTCTCAGCCAGCTTCGTTCAGATCCCTCAAAATAGCCCTAGCTGGTGCGTTGCGCTCCAGCAAAGCATTCTGCATGATTGTTCTATCCGTTCTTGGTGTTGTTCTTCTTTGTCCGCGGCAATTTCCTCGTTTGTTCGCAGGGATCGTTGTTGAATCGGTTAGGCTACACACAGTTTTGGCAATAATGACCATGGAGGATTTCAAAATTCCCACAATTTCAGCAACTTTGGCACAGCTTGACTTCTGTTCATTCAATAAAGCTACAACTTGCGCTTTTTTTTCTGACGAAATATCAACCTTTTTATCCATTTTGTCTAAATTATACCACTGACTTAGTAATAATAGTAACTTCACTTCACTTCTCAATTTTTCTAAACTTCCAATGTCATTTACTTGAATTCCACTCACTCTCAGATTTCTACTTGTTTTTTTTCACTTTGAATATTTATCACTTTGATAACTGTCTCGAACACGCTTTAAACTTAAAATGATAAGGAATGCACTTTTGCACTTATTTATAATTGCTGTTCGTTTGAACATCTGGGAATTTCGGATTACCCATTTTGTAACTTACAGGTATAGGGAATACCCAACATATACATAACTACCCCTTTACCGAGAAAAAAATAGCAAAAATAACATTCAGTGTTCATAAAATTATCAAAATTCTTCAGAAATGCAATCGGTCATAATTCAATGGCGGGGTACTGTAAATTACAGATTTGGCAATTAGCTCTTTTCCCGCTAAATAAAACGGGTAAAAGCTTTTCTCATGTTTTTCATTTCTTCCAACAACCAAATATAATTGCCTATTGTATCAAATTCTTCGTAAAATGTTACACATACTTTTGAATCAACGCTCCCTAAAAGGCAAAACCTCCCGTGTCATCAAATTCTGCCGAAATATTGTACTTTCATTCGCAGCCATACCCTGCTCAATTCGCCCTTTTAATATAAACGCTGGCATAAGCTTGAACACATATGCATGCAAATAAATATATGTTATTATACGTATCTATACAAATATGTACGGATAAAAAAATTTGGAACTATATTATGGTATGTGATGGTATCGCGCGGAGCACCCTATGGATTTACGACCTCAAGTGAGTCATAAAGTGGTTTCAGGAAATATCGTTAAATTTTCGTCTTTAAGAAGTTATTATATTTTGTATGACGTGATTTTCTCTGGGAATTCAAATATGTATACAAGCAGCAGAACTAATAAAATGAGTTAGCTAGCCTTTATTTAATTTCGTTTATTCACTAAATTTCAGAGTAATTCAATGCTATGGTCATGTTATTTAATAGGCACATGCATATTAAGACTATTTTGTATAGTACGTATGTATGTAATCTTAATTTCCAAGAATGTAGGTAGCGCTAGTTTAAATCAGTTATCCAAAATAAACTTGGATATTGCTAATCATATACATATGTATGTATAAATATTCCCAATGAAAATTACTCATTTCTTCTTCCTGAAAACCTTTAAAATTCCAAAGACTACAGTCATGCGAGTATGTTTTATGACAACAAACTCAGGGCTAAATGGGGCATGAAACTTTCGAATTTTGGTTATGAAAATGAAGTCCCCACCACCTCGAACCTGTGTTGCCAGAAAATTTTCGTTCATGGACCCATATTTGCCTTTTCAAATAGCCCAAAGGAGCCCAACACTGCCACATTTTCATTTTATTTTCATTTTCTGATGTAGTAAACGTGTAAATTGAAGAATCCATTATTTGTATCGTATCTGGTGGTATTTTATAGTTGTTGCTCAAGAGAATTAGAAATCGCATCGCAGAAATCGCAAATTCAAGAGAATTAGAAATCGCATCAAAGATGCAAAAAAATTTAGTTTTTATGTGATTTATCATACAAAACATGTATTCGATGCAGGAAGATATAATAATAAAAAAGCGAGCTCGCATATTTCTTTGAAAATTTATTATCCAGCAGCATATTTTACTTCATCGGCTTTTGGGCAAAATTTTTCCGAAATTTTCCAAAATTTTAACCATTTGCACGTACTTATGAGTTTTACAAGCATATATTTAAATTTGAATCTTATTGTGGACCACCTTAGATAGACGGTCAAATACTAGACTCGAGATAAAGTTTAGGTTCAACCGGAATTTAAAACATGAAGTTAACATTTTAAACAAGAAGCGAATATTTAAAACGTAAAGTGAAGATATTTCCGTTCAAGATTGAGGAAATCAATTGTGAATTCAACTTTAAATATTTTTTGCAGTTGAAACCTGGGCTGGTCAGTGGAGCCCAAAAGGTCGCCAGAAGCCCAAAATGTAACTTCGTCACCAAATGCAACGGAACGATAGCCCTATTGGCGAGAAATGGCAACAGTGCTTCGAACTAAAAAGACTATAAATGATGGACAACCTTGCTACCCACATATCGAGTTTTAAGTCTCTAGCTGCCACAAAAATTAAGATTTAGCGATTTGCGTTTTCCAGCAATTTTAATCATTTTTCTCGGAAGACCTACATACCGAGTTTCAACCTTCTAGCCAAACATGTTTTGAAAAAAGGGGAACTAAGGCAGGAACTATTAGCTTAGTGAGTAGAAGACTGGCTTCTTATGTGCTGGATCCTTGGTTTGAATCAAAGTACGGATAAGGGTCTGTTTATTCAGCTTTGTATTAGCTTAACTCTGATTAGGTACCTGTGTTAGATCAGGAGCAAAGTGAGGCTCCAAAGCTACAAAGCATTAGGGCAGCTTTTGGCTACCTTTCTTCCTAATTTGATTACTTTCACAACGATAATTACGAAACATTAGACCGAATTCTTTCCAGTGTTTTTTAGACTCCTCCTACTTCTCGAACTTCTTTTCCTTACATGCAACCTGATCCTCATCACTCTCTACTCCTCGTTGATGTTGATTTTAAGCTCTGGATTAGTAATAAACACGACTTTATCTATCGATACAACTTCCCTCAACCTTATTTTCAAGCTATGTCTACCGAAATCAATCTCATCAGCTGTTTTTTAGAGGTTTGAATGTGAACTGTATATTTTCTAAGTCTTATGTCTGTTGGTTTAATGTCATCTTTCACTTTACTCCTATCCACCGTCCTCTTAAATCTTTTGCTTCTCCTTGGCTCACATTGAAAGTTCCAAATGCTCTTAAATCCAAAGGAAAAGCTCGCACATAATTGAAGGGGTGCGGAGTAGGTTAGGTTAAACTGGCTGGCACAAGGCCACACATAGACCTGTTTGATAAATAGTGATACCAGATAATTGGAGAAAAAAAGAAAGAGGAGAAGAAAGAAAGTTCAGTCCAAGCGGCCGTCAAAGACCCTGGACTTACTGGCAAACTGAGGGATGTCCTTCAGCCTCTGCTCTACCAAGTGCGAGAGATCCATCAGCCAGGGCTCACAAAAGCAGCAATTTCTGGATTTCCCCATGGGCGGGGAGTTACACAGAAGATGCTGAATTGTTTCTGAACCTCCCGGCTCTGGACACTTACTGCAGGTGTCGCTGGTTAGCTAGGAGTCCCATTTTCAAGGTATGTGCTTCTATAAAACAGTGGTCAGTAATGATGCCGACCCGTCGTTTCAATCAGTTTGAGTTAATTGATGCAGGTATTTAGTCGCTGCAAGATTGTTTAGCTCCTACATGATTTTGGTTACGCTGCAGGTCTGAGTTGAACGCCATTTGCGTGTCGCACCTTGCATCATTTTGAAATCAATCGCGTACTTGATCGTTTGGATAGGAGTTGGGATGTCTCCCGACCATCCGCCCTCTCATTTCCATCAATGCTCTTGTGACCGGGAACCCAGCAAATTCTGAGTCTTCTGTTGTTGCCCAGTCTATTCAGGGTCTGAATGCAGTCGAGTACACACTTCGATTTGTATGTGTGAGATATCAGTGCTTTTACCACCGCTTGATTGTCTGTAAAGATGTTGATCTCTCCACTTGTAGTATTTCTGGCAAATATTAGATCTGCGGCCTTAAGTAAAGAAAGAGCTCAAGCAGAGGGAGATGAAGCAGGACGTTCAGAGCAGACGAAGGAGTTGAGGTTAAGGCACCTGTAGTGCAGAGAGCCACCAGCTACTGAACTTTGTTCACCATGCCAGCAAAGGTAGTTTTATTCACTACTGGCCACCAGACTAAACCTGCGTAAATAAGGATCGTTTAACTCTCTCCTCTAAATTCACCTTCCATGTGAGCTTGCTATCCAGAATAAGACCCAAGTACTTAGTTTATAACTTGAGACTTAGTCTGGCAAGACCCAACCCGCCCTAAAGGAGTGACAAGGCAGACAATGTGAAATTACTTTTTGAGCATCGAAACTTCAATTCATTCTAATCAACAAAAGCCTTTTTAGTTCTACATCCGTTCCTTGAAATTTAGTACTTTAAAAGTAGAATTACTAATGCGGGATCTAGATTCCAATACTAGTTCCAGTCCTGCCGTTATTCCCAATATGCTTGTAAAATCATTTTCATCTTTTCTCGGTGTTCGATTATCTATTATTTTCAACATTAGGCTTGCCTCTGGTGAAATTTCTTCTTCACAGTTATCTGTCAGTATTTGCCTATTTTTAAATCTTGAAACGCCTTATCTATAACAGAGTATATCCTTCTCTCGAATCTTTTCTCGTCCCCAAGCAGCATGATTTTACTGAGGGCTGCTCCACAACAACTTAACACAACAACTGATTTAATTTAATTGATTTGATAAATTTTTTTTAAAAGCCACTATGAAGAACCTACCCCAATTTTAAATTACTTGCTATCTGGTGCCAATCTCAAGCTGAGTCAGCAGTGAGCATGAAAATATTTGCATACTTCAAGCAATTAACGTCGAATTTGCATAAGGATACGAAAGATGACGAAATAAAAGAATACCATCAAAATAGAATATTAAACTGTGCTTGTGCTAGCACAACTGTGCCCCGTATGTGCTTGAGCCACAATTCTGATTTACGGCCAGCAGAGGATGAAAATTATCTGTTGTATTTATACTCTTTCAGTATCACCAGATGCGTTCCGTACCCAGGACAAAAATATAAGGAGCACTATTGTTTCGGTCGGTTGCTTTCCACAGCTATCGCCGAATTTTTGTTTTCATTCTATCCTTCGCGAAACGAGATCAGAGAGCAAATAGATTGCACTTTAAAAATTCTGTTTGCTTGAAAAATTGAGTGCTTTCGTCAGCATCGCAGAGTGGCAGAAGTATTTGGATATAACTTTAAAATTGCTAAGTGAAGCGACCGACTCAACGATGGTCTTGACAAAAAGTCTTTCGTTGAATTTGGCCACCACGGAAAACCTGGTTTTGTGGGCTTAGTAAATTACGGTATTGAATTTGTATCAAATCAGTTTTTGTAGGAGCTTGATGAGTTTGATGTTTCTTTTGAACTGTAGACAATTTAAAATGTAAGTTATATCAAACAAAATGACAGGAACTCGATAGATTTCTTTGTAATTCTCTCTTTAATGCCATTGCCAACAAGTGAAATCAGCATTATTTATAACGATAGTATGTTCCATATAACAGCCCTGTTGACGACCACTGCCAGACAACAAAACGTTTGTCGGCACGATTCACCAGACGATTCAAATCCCAATCATATCATTTGCACTCAAGCCTTTTACTTGAGAAATAATTTATTTTCAACAGAACACTCGATTTAACCACGCAATCTATTATGATCAATCAACCATGCCAAAAACATTGCCAGTTCAATGAAGGGTTAAAGTCTCATAACCCTAAGCTTACCTCCGTTTATCAAGTCAACTACATCTAAAGATTGAATAATGACACCACAAAATGGAATATTACAGCGATGAGTATCATGTCAAGGGCCCATTTATTCCATGAAAGGATATTATTGCTAGACGATGGATGACACATCAGAACAATAAAAACACCAGCCAGACTAACAACTTACAGCCAAAAGACCAACATCGAATTTATTCACCTCGGCTTCCAGCGTCGAAGACAAAGAATCAGGCATGTGACATTCAGTCAAGACTAATGCAAGTCTCAATCATCATGCTTGCCATAATATGTTGAATGACTGCCTCCATTAAGCTCATATTTAAACTAATGGGATTTCTGTGTCGGTTCTCCGTCCTCATCCGCTCAGGTTGCGGCATGGTGTTTCAGCTCGTCGCCATCCTACCTGGCTACCTTTCTGTAGAGACGGTAAAGTGATTGTTGTGAAAAGGATAAATTTTCTTCGCAGCATATTACTATTCAGGATCGACTGACAGAAGGATTGCGTCTTCCGCCTGAGCTTTTGCACTGCTGCCATTCTATTTCCTTAGATGAGAGTTTAAATTGGCTTTTGCACTTTATGTTCGTGTGTTTCATCAATGTAACAGAATTGTCCCTTGGCATTGCGTAATATCTCGAAAAATACAAGATCAACGTCTATTAAATCAAAGAAAGACGTATTTTCAATTTACTATGTCTTACAACCCACGCTGGGCGTTAAATAAACCTATCATTCAAAAATTTTAAACTTCCCTAATAATATCAGGACTAATCAAAAATATCCCTCAAAATGTATTTCGAAACGGTAAATATTGTCCGATTCTTATAAAAATCCAATTTTTCCGGCACTCACTGTAAATCCGCAAAAGAAATATATTTTCTTCCTACAAAGTATCGTCATCCTTCTCGTTGCTTCCTAATTGGATACCAGCGAAATTATTGCAAACTCAAAATCCACAACTGAATCCAATTCGTTTTCAGTCAGCTTAGCTTTGCAATTACGAGTAATTTCGTGGAAGTTCCAACTTCATTTCGGCGCAACCATTGTTTTCAATTGTGTGTGAAGGTATGTGAGAAAGAGAGTTAATGGAAAAACTTTGTTGATCCATTCAGCACTTCGGTCGGCCGGCCAAGCCAAGCGAATTCGTCTATTTCAACATTTTGAAAGTCGAATGCTGCTATGCTGACAAAGCTGTTATAGCCAATTAAATAGCATTCAGTAGATGTGGAACATGGGCCAGAGTTTTCTTCAATGGAGAGAAAAGCGAGAATGTGTAAGCAGGATCTGATTAAGATTTTATTTCAAGATAAATGTTTTTGTGAGAGTGCATTATGTGCTGGAGTTCAGGGCGAATTTAGTGAGCATGTTTGTTATGAGTATAATCTTTCGAATGACAAGCCGATAAAAGTGAAAATATTCTGTGAGACAATAAAGGGACTCGCTGGCACTGTGGCCAAATTGGGCTATTTCCCGCCCATTGGGCTATCTAAAATTTGAATTCGCGGAACGTTTTTTTCATTTCGCGGGTTTGCGGTTTTTGGGCTATCTATTTTTATGAAAAACTATATTTGGGCTATACCATAAAACCTACTAATCGGGACACTGTATGATCGAACCACCTGAACAATTGAACTATAAAATTACCGCACAAACTATTTCTTGCGGAAAATTCACTCTGTAATCGGGCAACTTCTAGAATTGGACTGTGAACCAGATTAGCTGCACACAAATGCTAATCGGACCAAAAACGGTTTTAAAATGAGTTTTCCAGAAAAATATTATCTGTTCAGGGTCAAGAAAATTTTTCGTATAATATCTGTACAGCTTTCTGCTGAAAAATTATTTAATGTGTAGAATTCGGTACGTCATAGATAGCTTGAATTTCATTGGCATTCTGATAATAATAAAATATTGATTTATTTTAGCATAGTTGTATGTTTTCACTTATTTAGCAAGTATGAATGCAATTCATTTGATAATTATTATGTAAATATTTGAACGTTTGTTCAGGTAACGTCAAAACAACTGGAAAAATCGACTATGAGTGCAAAATACAACGCTAAGTGTTCGCAATAGGTTAGAAGTAATACAGTCATCCAACAAACAATTGCTTGCTCAAAGAAAAACTGCCGATAGCTTTGAAATTAGTAAGAGTCAGATGCATCGTATTTAAAAAACAAAAACCAACTAAAACGGAAATTAAATAACGTTGGAAAATATTGAAGACACTGGGAGAAAGCGGTTAAAATTAAATTTACCATACTACCAGATAGATAAATAGTTGTATTAAGACACGCTGCAAAAATTTGCCAACATCCGGCCAGATACTTCACAGTAACTCGTCAAATCACTACAAAATTAAAACCTTGTGATTTCAAGGCATCAAACAGAAAGCTAAAATCCGTTAAAAGGACTACAATATTCACTACGGCACGCTTTGTGGGGAAGAAACTGATGTTGATTGATTTAAACATAGTTCAGGAATTTTAGTCAGAGCTAAGAATGTTATGTGATAGCTATGATGTTTCAAATATCTATAATCCTGATTGGACAGGAATATATTTTAGAGCAATACCTCAAAAATCACTACGTCTCAAATTCAAAAAATGTACATATGGAAAACCTTGAAAGAAACGCGTGACAGTTGCAATGGAAGCTGCATAGGAAAAACCGAAAGACCAAGATCGTTGGGAAGAATTGACATTAAGCGAAGTTTGGGCACAACTTGGCAAGCTGAAACAAAATCTTAGATGACGGATGCTAATGGTGCTTAGATGGCGGGTGCTAAAGAATGGAAGCACACTTGATATTGAAATGCAAACACAAAGCCGACACATCGCCACCTTAACAGATAAAGGTAGATATGATAGCATTGATAATCTGGAAGACATCAAGCTACAATTTTTTCCACCTATTTGCACTTCTTATTTACAGCCCTTAGATCAGAGAATTATACCAAACATAAAACTAAATTACTGCACTTATATGATGAGCCTCATATTATGAGCTTTGAAAAATACTGAGCTCTTTAGACCCAACAAAATTAGTTTCTATATTTCAAGCTCTCTGGTAATTACGATCTGCTTGGAATAAAGTGTCTCCACTTAAATTTATAAAAGTGTTTTTGGAAATGTGAGTTCCCTCGAAATCTGAGGGTCGAAAGCGGAATCTTGATGAGAGTTCAAATTTAAAGTGATGAGAATTCAAATATTCCAACAGACATTCAAAATTTGGCAGGATACGATTATATTAAGACCACAAACGAATCTCTCCCGGAAAATTGAGTAGATGTCTTTTTTAAAGGATGATGATGAATTTTAAACCGAAGAAGCCATAGCAGCTTTTGTTAATTCCTATAGTGAATTCAAATCGCAGTCATTCAAAATTCAATGTTTAAAAATTATTCATTTTATTGCAAAGCACACTTCATTTTGTTCGCGAAACGTCGCTTGGAGACACAAAAGTAAAATTGTTTGACGTATATCTCCTTTTGAAAGTGTTTAAACGTCTAAACATAATGTTAACAGCTGATCGTCTAATCGAAAAAATAATTTATTTGAAAACTTGCGTTCATAGTTTTGAAAATATTTACATTTTAAATAAAATATTCAACCTTTCTAGCCATTAAGACTGTTTTTTCTACTAATTGAATTTTTGTGCCACACAAACTTGCAAGTTGTTTTCGCAAGCTTTTATTTTGTGTGTGAACATTCTAAGAAAGTTCTTGAAAAAATAAGTACCCTTCTACACTTATTTTTTCAAGGACTTTTCTAAAATTTCCACACAGTTTCTGTAATTTATTCACATTTTTTCATTTGCAAATACGTTGTGAATAAAATTCTATCTGTATATGGTATCGAAAAATTTTTCTGTTTCAAACAACTTCTGTGCTACAATCAGAGCATTTATGTTACTTCGTATGAATTTTACGGACACAAATATAGTTTAATCAGCTTAAATGAATTTTTGGGCTATACATAAAAAATCTTCGCTATTTTGGGCTATGAAAATTTGAAATTGGGTTATATTTTCTCGCAAATATCTGGCAACACTGCTTGCTGGCATAACAACAACATGAACAGGCGGAACAGAGACTATGAAAATTTTTAGGTTTTTGTCTTTTTCAAAGCTTTATGGGCTGTTTTGTAGCGACATCGCATGGGATAAAAAGGTGAATGGTTGACTAGTATACTCAACCACTGATGCGAACTGAAGGAAAACCAAGATTTACATTGAAATATCAGCATATTTGAAGAATTGAGTCTATGAAAATTATATAATTAAACATAACTTCCAAGGACAAAAACACAAACCAGGTGCTTCTAAAGTTAAATTAAAAACGAGACTCAGAATGTTTACTAATGTTTATTTATGTAGAGAGTGTTCAATCAAACAAGCATATAAGTCACTAACTCTTTCGTTTTTTACCTTACGTTTGGCTCACATTTTTAGCTTTAGTTTGTTTGCGCATTTGCGTTTTACGATATAAGTAAAACGGCTCAGCAAGTTTTGTAATTATAGCATACTTATAACAGCAGATTAGGACAATTGTCACCAGTTTATTATACTGGTGACAATAGTCCTAATTCGCTTTACCTACAAGGAATCCGAAAAAAGTCATTAATGCTCAAAGAAACGAAAACTTTAGCTCCAGTGCAGTATGGCTTCAAGAGCACAGTAGCACAATAGTGTATACTTTGAATGTAGTGAGCATCATTAGCCATAACGGTAACTATGTTATGTAGCAGCAACTTTTCTTGATCATGCGATTCGGTTTCAACGACTTGAAAAGCATGAAGTTTAAGTCCATTATTAAAAACTGCTTGCTAGATAGGAAAATAGTGACGAAACAAGCATATTGTATCAATCAGAGATTTTATATCAACAATGATATCCCGCAAGGTTCAATCATTGGACCTATGCTTCTCCTCACATATGTCAATAGCTTTTTGGTAAGCTAGTCTTATTTGCTGATGGAAAACTCCTGTTATATACCGACAAAAGTGAATCATTCCTGGATAGGACAACAAACGTAGCTTTGGAGAAATATTTTAAATGGCTGCAGCAAAGCAAACTGAATATAAATGTAGATAAAACCAAGTGCTTTTGCTTTGCTGCAACAAACTAAGTGCCCTATCAATCCATGCAATCAGATTGTCGGAGTTTGTCTCGAAAAGGTCAATTCGATCAAATACCTAGGATTGATTTTGGATGCAAAAATGTTTTGGAAACACCATATCAACCACATTACAAGTAAAATCACACCAATTATTGCAACATTGAAGAAATACGATAGAAAGTCTCATTAAACGCCTAGGCTACTAGTCTTAAATGCTTACATTTTGTCAACAATCAAACATGGAGCAGTAATATGGAATCAAAGAGCTAAATATAAGGTTAGCATTAAAAGTCATACTTAGGATGCATATTTTAACAACGAAATTTGATCTTTTTACCCACTTTTTAGACTTTTTATCCAAAACATATTTAATGTTGAAAGGGGGAAATAATATATAATCAAGCCCCTAATCACATCAAAAACGAAACATGAGTATAATAACGTTCTCTTTGAAGAAAATATTGTCATATTGAAAAGACAGTCTGTAACTATAGGATAGAAGGCGCTCAAAATTACGTGGATGGTATAGGTTTCTCAGGGCAAAAAGAACAAATTGCTTTTGGATAGATTCCAGTCTATCGCTATGACGATGCACCCATATTCCACTAGTGGACGAACTAAAGATTTGTACAGAGTTTTTGTGACCCAAACGTTCTTGAATTTTTTTGCGCGCCTCTTAATAAATTCCAGCTGCTTGCTGGCTCTTGCAAGTACTTTGTCGTATTAAAGATTAAAATGAAGCTTCTTATCTAGAACGACACCGAGATCCATAGCACTATCTACATACTTCAGCAGCTGATTATTCAGACGGTAGTCAAAATTTACAGTAGAGGTCTTACGGTCTTGTTAAGAAGAAGTTGATTTCGAGCACACCATCACTCAAGCGATAAGAGCTTTAACTGAAGGAATTTTTAATCAAATTCCGACTGAATAGTGTGGTACTTCCTAATGTTGTCATAAAAAAGGTGTGGAGTGTGCGATAACACCTCCGATAGAAAATATTGAACAAGAGCGGCCCCAGAGGAGACCTTTTTTTTGGGAGAAAACCTCGGAATTTCACTTGCTCGATTGTACGATTTCTTAAGTAACAATCCAGTGAATTTAACAAGTTTCTTGAAATTCCAAATTTTCGCAGCTTGAATTTCCAAACATTGAGGTCGACATCGTCAAAAGCTTTGCTAAAGTCAGTGTATATAATATCAACCTGACGTCTTTTTACCATATTGCAAAGCGCATTCGAGATCGTTATTATAAGGTTGGTGGTAGTGGACCTACCTTTTCGGAACCCATATTATTGCTCGTTTAAAAACAGCTTTGGTATAGCTGAGAAAATGGCGATGCCTCTATAATTCTCAATCGATCGTTTGTCGCTTAAGAATGTGCGTAAGATGGGAAGATTTGTTGCAAATTATGTGCAGGGGTGAAATAATAGTTTTTGCAGTTT
Source organism: Nemotelus pantherinus (assembly GCA_963978885.1). Taxonomy (NCBI): domain Eukaryota; kingdom Metazoa; phylum Arthropoda; class Insecta; order Diptera; family Stratiomyidae; genus Nemotelus; species Nemotelus pantherinus. The sequence goes on along the minus strand of OZ022264.1, from coordinate 24,081,550 downwards.
TTGTTCAGTTTTATAGCATATAGTATAATAGTTTATGTTTAGTTATGAAGCTTGGAGGAAGTACGCCTGGTCCAGGGCCTTTTTCGATTTCAAGCTCTCTTATAGCTTTTGTAATGTCATCTCTAGTTAAATTCCTCAAAATGGTGGGCAACCAAGTCAAATATATTTTATAGCTCAGAAGAAACTGAGTTGGTTTTTTTTTGCATCAATTGGGGATAACCAGAAGCTTCTCGTTTGATTTTCACACAGTCGAAAAAAGTTTTAGGATCGTGAATTATGTTTTCGCTAATTATATTGAGCAGTATTCATTTGCTTCGCGAGAGTTTCTTAAAAATTCTTGAGCTAGGTCATTATATATTTTCTTGATATCATCGCTACCACTGATATTGGTTTTTATTATGCTATGGTGTTTGCTTTCCTGATTTGGTTAGCACTTCAGAGTTTTTTTCCAGACATGGCTCAGATATTTTTTTTTCTTTATCTTCGGAACCAAAAAAATGTAAAAAAAAATATTTGTAAGCAAAACGCTATCATAACATTTTATTTACAATTATAACGTGTAACGATTTTTACTTGTTTGACTCTAATCTTTGATTGAATGTGTGAAAAATATAACTAAAAACAGTTTGAAAATTGACTTTGCATCAAAGTCTGTCTAAATAGTCGACCTGGAAAAGACAGGAGTTCCCTGGAAAACGTCTTAAAACCTTTCTTGATGCTAGTGTATTAATGAAAAACCGTTTTAAAGATTAAAAATTTACCAAAGAGTAAATGTTTAGATAAAGAATTTATTTCAGTGTTACAATGTCAGTTTCTTCCCGATTAGACAAAATCCATGAGTGCACATACATATGAGTGAGTGCAAATCACGTTGAACAATTTAGAATGAAGCAAACAAAAAATTGGCTTCTCCAGGCATATTCGAAGACTTGCAAAATGGATTCAAATCTACTTTGGTTTTTAGTTGCTTTCCTGATTACATATTGTGATGATTTAGCAAAAAAAGAGAGAGGAAGATGTTATCTGGCGTCTGGTTTAGTTCAAAACTTTATGTTCGCAGGCTATCCAGTACAGTCTAGTAGTTTGGTTTGAAGGAAGTGTCAAAAAAGTTTTTTTTTTTCATTGATTTCCATAACTACAGCACTGTTCTATTAAAAATTTGAAAATTTAAGTCCTTAATGTCTTTGTTGCAGAATACATTCTGAGCTTGGTGAATATGGCTGTCATTATTTTTCCACAAAAGCGATCGCTAAATTGTGTTGAACTTTGTTGACATTTGCCTTTTGCATTGACAGTGTAGATCTTTTGTTGAGTAAAGAACTATCGCAATGAAAAAGTCACATTGTCGATGTAAAAGGCAGATTTTAATGATCAACGTTCATCGGATTTTCGTCATCAAATAGTGCTCCATGACGTGAAGTCATATCTATCTTGTATTGATTTCCTTACGCTAAATAGCAATAATACCCCACGAGGCTGCCACTGCGTATAAGCTCTTATATGTACATGTTGGAATTTCCTTAATGATTTTGCAGGATTATAAATAGTTAAATAATACCCCCAACATGCCTCTACGAAGTATTGTTCGACTTCTATGATATGTTTTAATTATACTAGTGAAATCATCTTGTTAATTTAGTCCCCAGACCGCCTAGCCAGCCGTACGAATTCTGTATGAATTTTGCATATGTTTTACATAAATAAAGTCAGACTGCCTGATAGAATCCATCTCCATTTATTAGCGCATATTTTCGCTAATATTTTCGATTCAGTTTTCTTGTTCATCAAAGATCATTAATGACTCTAGTTACGAGCTGATCGATAACGCTCAAAATCAATGAACGGTACACAAAAACGAATAAGCTTAGCGTCCGATTTTTACGATCTCATACACATAAATTTATCAATTGGATAATCTATTCACTCCGACGAAATTTCTAGTAAATTGGCATGCAGTGTTATCATTAAGAACTTTCGTATACAAATTTGCATAGATTTAGAAGTTTATGAGCTGATACTACACTAAATTAACTGCGAACACGTTTCGGATCCATGTGAACTTTCGTATTTTTTCAATCACTTTGTAGGTGCATTTTTTATTTTTGGCACTTCTGACAGGAATATAATGGTTATTTAATTAAAACTAAGATTAAGAAGTGGATAAAGTATGTGGAAATGGAAGTATAACGGTGTAGAGCGCTTTAAGTTTCAATGAATGACGAAATGGGGCCAGCGTCCTGGTATGTAGAGAGCACGTGTCGTGATATCGACTAGAATGCAGATTAGTTAAAGTTTTGATATTAAGGAATGATTTTTGTTTATTTTTAGACTATGAAGAAGTTTTTGCAGGTTCGACTTAAACATTCCTCAGAGCATAATATGTTTAGAATACTTATCGGAAAATTTTAGTATTCTGTTTTTTGCCTGAAAACACCACGTTTGCATTTCCGTTTCCGAAAAGCATAAAAATTAGTGATAAGAAATACTCAAATGCATAAATGCATCTCAGCGACATCATCATTATTGGCGCTATAGTCGGGGCCCGGTCCTGGCCTCACCGGTTCGGATCGCGAATCGATGTCGTCCAATTAGGCATCCTTAAGCTCCGAGCATCCTGATTAACGCTATCGCTCCAATGTAAGCAAGGTCTCTCCCGCTGCCACTCATACGAGCTAAGTACCTTGTCCAATAGATTCTAGTGAGCTCTATGTAGACAGCGTACAACTCATGGTTGTAGCGTCTTCGCAATCGTGCTTCTTCATATATGGGACCAAAGATTCTCCACAACACATTCCTTTCGAACGCGGCTTAAGTCATCGTGCCTTTTACTGAGCACCCAAGTCTCCAATTCATACGTGAGTACTTGCGTAATCCCTTGATCTTGTACAACAGAAACTTTGATATTGAGGTGAGGTTTCGGTATTTGAAGAGCCTTGAAAAACTGTAGTAGGCTTTGTACGATTTGAGCAGCCGCCCACGTATTTCTTCTTATACCTATATATTGTTATCAGCTGCTCCATTTGACCCAAAGTAGTCGAAGGATTGTACTACTTTACATTCATGACTAGCCCTAATGGTTTAACCAACTCTAGGTGTTCTTCCTGTAGATGCTACCACTATGTACTTCGTCTTTGCTTCTTTTTTGTGCAGCCCCAGTTTTCATGCCGTCCCTTTGTCGGTACCCGTTAAAGATGTTGAACGGCCTGGATAGCAATTTGGTTATTTTTATTTGGCTTGTTACATTAGTTATGATCAACCCAAACAATAATGTCAGTTTTTTTGGAATACTGAATTCTCTCTTTCTTGGCTTCATGTATTCTCTTATTTAGAAGTTCCATAGTCGTGGAAGATCAATTATTATTATGTATCGAGCTTTTCGCAAATCTGACTTTAAATGGATACTTGATTCAAATCAGGAGCAAGGTAAATCCTGCAACTAGTCAATCAACCACTTGTTCACGCTGAAAATGAAATGAGTCACAGGATAATAGCTTTATGAGTATCAAAACACTACCTTAATCTGAAAAGTCCGGATCTTCTAAAGCTCTATATTGCAGCAGGTTCAAAGCGGACTACCAGTAGCCGAACCGATTATTAAAGCTCCATTCTTGTATCAAAACCGACATCAGCAGTAAATCTCAAAAGCTGTTCTTTCTTCAAAACTCTGAGTTACAAAATTTCTCCTTAATTTTATTTAAATCTTACTGAATAGCTAACACAACATAATAGAATATTACATTTACAGTTCATGGTGGTAAGCAATAGCTTCTGATACATTGATTCAACTAACTTTAGATTTTCTAACGTTCCTGCTTTGGTCTTCCATCTCCAGGGAAGTCCTCTACCTTCACTTCTCGTTTCACTACACTTAGTTCATTTCATAGTTATCGTAAAATACGGGATCGACTTCCGGCTCTTCTTCTGGCTGCTGTTCTTCCTGCTGCTCTGGCTCAGTATAAGTGGTCGGTTTAGGCCAATTCGGTGGCTTGGACCAACCCGGAGGCTTCGACCAGCGTGGAGGCTGCGGTGGCTTAGGCCAGTGCGGGGGTTTGGGCTGGCGATATGTGGGTGGCCGAAGAGGCCATGAAGGTGGATATGGGTAAACTGGATGTAGATACACTGGATACGGATATGCTGGAAGCTGTTATGATCCACATACACAATTGCAGCCACAACATCCACAAGCGGAAGATCTATAAATCCGATTATTCTTGCTTATCTGACCATCAGTCTCTAGGTTTTCTACATGATTTTCGTCCTGATATGTGGCATGAATTTCCGAATCAATATCGTCAAATTCAGAGCGAGCGTGATAATCCTTATAGTCATATTCATTAAAAAACATATCTGGCTCTGCAAGTGGTGTTCTAGCTGATGATACTGGGCCTGTGGTGCTTGGTGCTGGAGTTGCTGCAGTTGCGCTAACTAACTTGGTGACCGTGATTCCGTTGTTGTTGATGATGTTGATGTCGATTCAGTTGATGTTGTTGTTGATGGTATTAGTTCTGCTTGTTGTTCTGCTGATGTCGACTGTTCTGTTGTTGCATTTGATGGTTTCCTTGGTTTTGGCCATGGATATTTCGGTGGCTGCGATGGATACTTGGTTGGGTACGGATATGGTGGCACCGGATGTGGAGGATATGGAAACGGCGGGTGTGGTCGTACAGGAGGATATAGGTATGATGGTTGGGGTTGAACTGGAAGATATGGGTATGATGGGGGGGCCGAGCTGGAGGGTATGGGTATGATGGTGGTTGAACTGGAGGATACGAGATAGATGGGCAAGAAGAAGCACAGCTATGGCAACAGGCACATCCACAGCTTTTTCTCTTATCATCTCGTCCTCCATTGCCTAAACCAGCACACACCACCTCATCCACCAGCAGCTCTACTTCCTCCACCAGCACCTCCACCTTCTTCACCAGCACCACCACCGCCGGATCCACCAGGACTACTTGGACCACCTGGGCCGCCTGGACCACCTGGATCTCCTGGACCACCTGGCCCACCAGGCCAACCTGGATCGCCAGGACCACCTGGGGCGCCAGGTTCACCTGGGCCACCAGGTCCCCCAGATCCACCTGGATCACCAGGACCTCCAGGACCTCAAGGTCCACCTGGTCCTCCAGGGCCTCCTGAACCTCCAGGTAATCCTGGTCCTGGTAGATGACAAAATGATTTACCTGGTGCACCTGGATATCCTCGAGAGCCTCGCCGACCTGGCGTTCCCGGATGTCCTGGAGGACCGCTTGAGCCTACGGATCCTTGTAAACCAGGCTTTTCATCTGTAACAGGCAAACCATTGATCCCTAGTTTTCCTGGGCCCCCGTCCTTGCCTGGTATTCCGGGTCGACCTGAAGAACCATCTTTTCCTTTCGACCTAGGCGAACCGGGATATCCTTGTGGACCTGGGGGGCCCACTACACCTGGCGAGCTTGGATTTCCTTTCTCACCATTGCTGCCACGCTCTTCTGGCCTTCCATTCTGACCAGGTTTACCTCGATCTCCTCTCGGGCCAGGCAGCCCAACTGGACCTGGATCACATTTGCAGTCGCTATGCAACAAATTCATTCGCCATTCTCTCAATCCTTCCTTAAAAACACCAGATATTGAAATTAAACACCACAATATTATATCCATAAATATCAAGGAGTAACTTACAAGCGAAGTGGAGGATTAGATCGACTCGCATTCTGAAAGCAATGTGAGCTGTCCGATCTATCTGCACATCGATTTATACCAGAAGATCAGTTCGGCTTTGTATTTGCCAGGGGAAGCTGTGACTACTTCTCTCACTAGCGAGTTCGATGCTCTGCTACGTGCGACATCCAGATCAAAGCATAAGCGAAAAATCATTACACTGCATCGCAATCCAAACCAAATTCATTTGCATAGCAAATAAGGGAGATTAATATAAGCATATTCTTATTCACGAAATGTACTGTTTTCAGCGAATATAAGAAAAAGATGAATAACTTTATCATTGAATTGCATTTATTGGTGATACAATTTTCACATTCATTACTAAATAGTTTTAATTTCTTAAGAATAGTCTTATGATTAGTACATATATAATATGTATAAATATAATAGAATCAAATCAATATTAACTGTCTTCAGCGTTGAACCTTTTGCTCACTTACAAGGCATTATCAACAGACTGCTGTGGGTACTCAGTAGTAAAAGCTTCAATTTTTTTACTTTGAAGTTGGAGCCTTTTTTGTTTCTAGTTGCGTGTACAAATTTTACTGGGCGCTCTACAGTTGAAATTTCTTCAAGAGGCAAATTCAATGGTGGTCAATAAGGAATAGAGTTCTCTAAGGTTGATTTATCAATTACGCCTGGTTTGAGATTAGGTTTAACCAAAGCAAATTATTGAAATATTGGTTTTCGAGTTGTTGTCAATGTGGTCGTTTTAGGTGTAATATTTGGCAGACCCAAACTAATAGAGCCGAAGTTTTGATATGTTTGTGAGGTTGGTTTGTGAGGCTGGTTGTGCCCGCAGTGGAGGTTTTGTGGGGTAATTTGATGGTCCAGGAACAAATGCCAATTGCAGAGGAATCCAAGTTTCTTTTGTTGGTGTTGCCTGCAAAGTTGACGTTTCTGGTTTAACTTCTTCAGCTCGTGGTGAAATAGTTGTCTGAAGAGATGAAGTTATTTGAGTGTCCAGCTTTAAAATAGTTAACGATGTTGGTTTGCTAGATGAACTCTGTGGAGTCGATTCTACCGCGTCTGTAGCTGAAACCGTTCCTGGTTTAGGATTATTCGTCATTGGTATAGCAGATTCTCCGGTGACACTTGTTGGGATCATGATCGCGTCCGTGGTAGTAATTATTAAAGGTTTTTGAGTCGTAGCTTCTAAATGGACTGAAGGTGTCGACGAAGTCGAGACAGTCAAACCCGTTAATGTTGTTGTTGATGATACTGGTTCTGCTTGTTTTTCTGCTGTTGTCCGCTGTTCTGTTGTTACATTTGATGGTTTCGTTGGTTTTGGCCATGGATATTTCGCTGGCTGCGACGTATACTTGGTTGGGTACGGATATGGAAACGGTGGGTGTGGTCGTACAGGGGGATATTGGTATGATGGAGGATATGGGTATGATGGTGGCTGAACTGAAGGGTACGGGATAGATGGGCAAGAAGAAGCACAGCTATTGTAACAGGTACATCCACAGCTTTTTCTCTTATCATCTTTGTCTCCACAAGCACCTCCACCTCCTCCACCAGCACCACCACCGCCAGATCCACCAGGACCGCCTGGACCGCCTGGACCGCCTGGACCACCTGGGCCACCTGGGCCGCCTGGACCACCTGGACCTCCTGGACCACCTGGACCACCTGGCCCACCTGGACCACCAGGAACACCAGGCCCACCTGGACCGGCAGGACCACCTGGTGCGCCAGGTCCACCTGTGCCACCAGGTCCCCCAGGTCCACCTGGACCACCGGGACCTCCAGGACCTCCAGGCCCACCTGGTCCTCCAGGGCCTCCTGGACCTCCAGGTGATCCTGGTCCTGGTAAATCACAAAATGATTTACCTGGTGCACCTGGATGTCCTCGAGTGCCTCGCCGACCTCGCTTTCCCGGATGTCCTGGAGGACCGCTTGAACCTACGGATCCTTGTAAACCAGGCTTTCCATCAGTACCAGGCAAACCATTGATCCCTGGTTTTCCTGGGCCCCCGTCCTTGCCTGGTATTCCAGGTCGACCTGAAGAACCATCTTTTCCTTTCGACCCAGGCGAACCGAGATATCCTTGTGGACCTGGAGGGCCCACTACACCTGGCGAGCCTCGACTTCCTTTCTCACCGTTGCTGCCACGCTCTCCTGGCCTTCCATCCTGACCAGGTTTACCTCGATCTCCTCTCGGCCCAGGCAGCCCAACTGGACCTGGATCACATTTGCAGTCGCTATGCAACAAATTCATTCGCCATTTGTTCAATTCTTCCTTTTTGCTTCGACCTTTACCACCAACCGAAGCTATGTGGGTGCAAATTAATCCGAAACCTAAAAAACACCAGATATTGAAATTAAACACCACAATATTATTTTCGTAAATATCAAGGAGTAACTTACAAGCGAAGTGGAGGATCAGATCGACTCGCATGCTGAAAGCAATGTGAGCTGTCTGATCTATCTGCACATCGATTTATACCAGAAGGTCAGTTTGGCTTTTATTTGCCAGGAAAAGCTGTGACTAGTTCTCTCACTAGCGAGTTCGATGCTCTGCTACGTGCGACATCCAGATCAAAGCATAAGCGAAAAATCAGAACACTGCATCGAAATCCAAACCAAATTCATTTGCATAGCAAATTAGGGAAAATAATATGTAAAAGCATATTCTTATTCACGAAATGTACTGTTTTCAGTGAATGTAAGAAAAAGATGAATAACTTTATCATTAAATTGCATTTATTGGTGATAAAATTTTCACATTCATTAATAACTAGTTTTAATCTCTTAAGAATAGTCTTATGAATAATACATATATAATATGTATATATATAATTGAATCAATTCAATATTTACTGTCTTTAGCATTGAACCTTCTGCTCACTTACTAGGCATTATCAACAGACTGCTGTGACAATTTTTCACTATACTTCAACTGAATCGAGACCATTTTAATCAAACAACGGAAATAATCTCTCCGACACCTAATTCATCCTCATCTGCATCTGGGTACTCAGGTGTAAAAGTTCCAATTTTCTTTACTTTGAAGTTGGAGCCTTTTTTGCTTTTAGTTGCGTGTACAAATTTTACTGGGCGCTTTACAGTTGAAATCCCGAATGGTGATGATAACAGAATTTTTTTAGGAGGTAAATTCAATGTTGGCCAATAAGAAATAAAGTTTTCTAAGGTTGATTTATCAATTACGTCTGGTTTGGGGTTAGGTTTAATCAAAGCAACTTGTTGAAATATTGGTTTGCGAGCTGTTGTCAATGTGGTCGTTTCAGGTTTAACTATTGGCAGACCCAAGCTTAGAGAGCCGAAGTTTTGATGCATGGTTTCTGAGGTTGGTTGTACCGGCAGTGGAGGTTTTGTGGGGTGATTTGATAGTTCGGGAACAAATGCCGATTGCAGAGGAATCCAAGTTTCTTTTGTTGGTGTTGCCTGCAAAGTTGATGTATCTGGTTTAACTTCTTCAGCAGGTGGTGAAATAGTTGTCTGAAGAGATGAAGTCATTTGAGTGGTTGGTTTTAAAATAGTTGACGATGGTGGTTTGCTAGATGAACTCTGTGGAGTCGATTCTACCGCGTCTGTAGCTGAAACCGTTCCTGGTTTAGGATTATTCGTCATTGGTACAGCAGATTCTTCGGTGACAATTGTTGGGATCATGATCGCTTCCGTTGTAGTAATTGTTAAAGGTTTTTGAGTGGTAGTTTCTGAATAGACTGAAGATGTTAACGAAGACGCGTCAGTCAAACCCACCGCTACGGCTGCTACTTCCGATGCTGTTGATGTCATCAGACTCGAATTCGTTGTTGGTTTTACCAACAGGTAAAACCACCAGGGCCTTTCCGAAGTCGTTGTTGGTTTTTGTGACGGCATTATTAAAGTAGGCTTTTGAGTTGAAGCTGCTGTAGATTGACTTGAAGTTGCAGTAGATACTCCATTTGCTGTTATTGGGATTGTCATCGCTGCTGTTGTCGAAGTGGTCGATTCTAGTAAGGTAGTAGTTGTTACAGGCTTCTTAGTAGAAGTCGTTGGCTTCACTGTTATCGAAGATGAGCTAACAATATCGGCTCCTACAGCTACTGTTTCTGATGTTGTCGATGTCGCCGGATTTAAACTCATTGATTCCGATGTAGTTATAATGAGTATTGGTCCTTTAGTTGAAGCTGATGAGATGACTGGTGGATTTCCCGATGGCGTGATTATAAGAGTTGGCCTCTTAGTTGAAGTTGATAGACTAGTTAGTGGATTTTTCGATGATGTGCTATCTGCTGGTGATGTTGACATTGTTGTCCAACTCAAAGTTGATGTCAAAGCGGATGTAGCCGTTGTGTTTGGTATTTTGGTAGTAGATTCGCTGGTAGGTGTCGATTCTGTTATTGGGTATTGCATAGATACATTTTCCGGCACCAGCTCCATGAGATTCATTGTTGGTACTATTGGGGACGTCAAAATTGTCACTTTTGTTGTTTCGGATGTATTTATGTCCGATTGTGGAACATTGTTTTCAGGAGGCAGTGCTGTTGACTCGGAAATCGATATTTGTGGAGCAGTAGATGGCATTGAACTTAGAGTAGGCTTAGTGGCTAATTGATCGAATGTCGGTTTCTCTCTGTTTCTCTCTGTTGTAGATATTTCATGTTTATCAGAAGATGTAATCGTTGAAGTTTGAGCGACGTCTTCAGGTATTGTGTATACGGCAGTTAAAAATTCGTTGTTTACTTGTACTTTAATAGGCTTCACTGGCTTGTTTGGTCTAATAAATGTGGCAGGCATAGCAGGCCACGGCTCATGAGAGGATGGAACGTTTTGATGTTGAAACGTATGATGTGGATACGGATGGACATAACCTTGAGATGGACAGCTCCAGCAGCACTGGCAGGTATTTTTACACTCACCCTCAACGTTGCGGAAATCTGATAGCTTTTTTACAATTCTTACACGTTTGAAGTCTTTCAACGAATGCTCTTGGTCTCTGAAATCATCATCATATGATTTACCGAGCCAATTGAATGCCTTTTCCCCACTAGGACTGTCTACTTCTATCTTTAGCCCGCCTGGTCCACCTGGACCTCCTGGACCACCAGGGCCTCCAGGACCACCAGGGCCTCCTGGACCTCCTGGTCCCGCAGGGCCTCCTGGCCCACCAGGATATCCAGGTCTATCAGGAGATATGTGGAAAACATATCCATTTGGTTTATTCAAAATTCTTCGTCTTTGTTTTCCATCTGACCTGGGTAATAGTGAATCTCGTTGATTTTGATCAAAAGCTGGTAGACGTTTGCTTAAATTTTCTCCTTCACCATTAGTCTTATCTTTATTTTCATCACCGCGCTGTACAGCTTTGCCTTCATTTACACCTAACTGGCTGGATAAAACCTTCGAGCCACTTGTGCTTCCTGGTCTTTCTGGTCTCTTTAGTCCTCCAAAGTTACCTTGTCGTCCAGCGTTAACTGGTTCTCCAGGGTTACTTCGCCCTCCAGGGCTACTTGGCTCTCCAGAGTTGTCTTGTTCTGCAGAATCTGGACCTCCTGGTCCTCCTGGACCACCTGGACCTCCTGGACCACCTGGCCCTCCTGGACCTCCTGGTCCTCCTGGACCTCCAGGTCCTCCTGGACCTCCAGGTCCTCCTGGACCTCCTGGTCCTGCTGGACCTCCTGGTCCTCCTAGTCCTCCTGGACCACCTGGGCCTCCTGGTCCTCCTGGCTGTCCCGGTGGTCCACCAAAATGATCACAATATAAATATGTTTCACCAGGCTTACCTGGAAGCCCTCTTTTACCGGGGCTACCGGGTATTCCTGGTGGTCCTGCTGGTCCAATAGGTCCAACTTCACCTATATCGCCCGGTTTTCCTTCGACTCCAGCTCGTCCTTCAATTCCAGGAACTCCTCGAGGGCCAATCACACCTGGTGGTCCTTGCGGTCCAGGTTGCCCTCTTTCTCCTCGAGGACCAGGTGGACCTTGCGGGCCTCTTTCTCCCGATGTTCCTGGCACTCCTTCGGGTCCAGGTTTTCCTGGAAAGCCTCGGACTCCATTTTGACCCGGTATTCCGTCATGCCCTGCAGGTCCTTCAGGCCCCTGAATTCCTGGCCAACCTGGCTCACAGCCGCAAGGCCTTTGTTGATTGGAGAAAAGACGATTATGCAAGTCATCTGATTGCTTTCTGTGTTTCCGCCTGCCATTAACTCCGTTTGTAATCAGATATATAAAAGCGCTATCTGAAAAGAATAGAAAAAGTAATCAGAAAAATTGTCGTATTTGAAAATTTACTTACAAATGAGCAGCCGTGTCAACTTATACATCTCAACGATGAAATGACTTCGTTCGTAGAAGCACTAATCGTTTTATACTAAATTCGATAACATCTTAACGGTATCTAACTACAACCAGGAAGACCAGAACTGATGTGAATTGAGAAAAGGAATGTGAAATCGGTAAAATTTAGAATATTTTGAAAATATATAGGAATCGACTTATGCTCTCATCGAAACCCTAGAAAATTTTGCAAAATGATTTCTAAATAGAAATAAATAAACCAGAGTGGATTTTATGACAAGTGAGAAAAAGTCTTAAACCGTCCACAATTAATGGCATTTTTGGTTAAATATTGAAATTTAAATTTAGGGCTTAGCTTTCAGGTTCCCTTTGCACAAAAAATTTTGATCACCGTTTCAATCAAAAATTTTGCATAAATTAATGCAGGAAATAGATACATATTTCATGCTTAATGTTTTTATTCGCAAAACGCTTGACAATCGACAAATTTTGAATAGATTATCATTAAATCATAAAACTTTCGGAAGTCACGCCCTAATAGACTTTGGAAAACGTTGTGAAAAACTCGAACAACTCGAAGAATCTGGTGAGATTTCATGACAGATATTTGAAAACTGTAAATGTTCAGCTATAACATATTAATTCATTTTGCGGTGATTTGATTTAGTTATTGGCTTTGGCCATTTATTGGGGTAGGTTTTTTGGAGGGGCACTCATAAAAACATTCGCTGCTGGCTTTCGATGTCACATATGATATAGCGATTAGTGACGTGAGCAGTAATTTATTAATCGGATTATGGAGAAGAACATGATGAAAGAATGTATCTCGGGTTTGATAGTGGGATTTCGACAGATATTTGCAGCTGTAAAAGTTAGTTTTGTAGAATTTGTTGAATAGTTTGTTATTTGCTTTGAAATCATAACATTGTTGGTGCTGTCGGTACAAAACATTAATACCATTTTTTCTAGTTGAATTAACTTAAACTTTTATAAACAGTGCAGGTTTAAGTGAAAACTAATAATTTAGACGTTTAAATGCTGAAAAAAAGAAAAATTAATTATGAATCTAGAACCGGCTCTTTTATATTTACGCCAAAATCGTTGTTCAATTAGATGCTGGTTTGTGGACGGAATTAAATTTCGAACGAGCGAGCGGGATTGATTCATCGGTGGCTATATGTCGGTATCCTAGGAATTATATTTGCATAAAGCAGATGAGAAGCTAACGGAACTATTTCGAAGGACTAATTTTGCGGTACTGTAAACATTGTAACTCACAGATCCGAAACCTTATTCTAACCTAAGAAGGACTATCATTTTTTTAGTGCCATAGATCTTGAGTAGTGTCAAGCAGGACTTATCACCAGAAAACTTACTGTTGGAGGAGGCGATAGAACTCGACTTGATGCACCACACAGCCATTACATGAATTTTGCCGATAGATGTCAGGCTAATATGTTTGTGTTTTTGTGGCTGTTTGTTTGCTTTTGGGGGTGTTTTTGTTTTTTTTGTTTGTTTGTTTTAGTTGTGTTATTTTCTCGAGTATTTTTTGTATAATTTTGTGTGTTTTTCTTCAATTTTCGACCCCTGGTACCACCTATTCGCCCTCTGGTGGTAGAGTTTTCCGGCTGTGGTGCATCAAGTCGAGTTTACCCGATTAGGCTAACTTGATTAGGAAAAAATGCAATGATAAACACTCAACCTGGCGACAGTCGTATCAACTTCTCACAACAGTACGCGTAAGTGACATCTATTATCAAAATGCACAGTTCCACCGGCAAAATTAATTCAAAAAGCTTCTCCCGAAACAAAAAAGAATTCACAATATTCGTTGCATAATTACCACTCGTCCTATATATGAGATGCAACAAACTTCATCAGAGAAAGTTCTAAATAGTCGGCTTTGAACATTTTTTTATTGTTTACGACATAGCCACATTAGCATATGTTCGAATGTAGTGTGTCTACACAATCGTAATGAGCTAGGCAAAAGCGAATTCAAAAGAACAAATAAACCAGCTAAGCCAAAACAAAACCAAACAGAATTCATTAATCTCGAGATCAATTAATTAGCATTTCCCAATTCTAATCAATATCAATTTGGTGGCGGGCTATTAGCAATGTAAATGAATGGGTTAGTCGTGCAATGATCCGAAAAATTTACATAATCAACTACGAGAGGAGAATTAGTTATAGATTGTGGATGGCGATTGAGCGAACATGCTGTGCGCTATGGAGTTTGGAAGCAGAAATATTTTAACAGGATTTAAAGTGCATTGAGAACAAAGCTCCATTTCTGGTGTTTTGTAAAAGATTAGGTTGCAATGAGACCCTTGAATTAATACTTGCCGGCGATATATGTATTTACTCCTCTCTGTTCTACGGAAAGTTTTCGCAATAAATATAAAAGGTGTCTGAAGAATTGCTTTTGCTGATAAACGGGTTCTAAAATTGAGTTGAAATTATTTTTAGTTGGATAATATCACTCGTAATTAATATTTTTGCACGAAATCAATGAAAATATCCTAAATAAAAAAAATGCGAATGAGCGTTCACAATAATAAGAACTGAAAAATAAAATCGCGACCAAATTTTGTCTATTGTATGGACTTTCAGTTCAAAAGAGGACCGCATTATCAAAAGGAGTTTCAAATTTGAAATGAGCCAGATGCAAAAAGCAATGTTGTCCCAGTAGAAACTATTTGAGGTTTTTGGGAGTGAAGGTAGTAAAGACTCCATTTTCATAATCCAAATTATTATAGTATTAAAAATATTATAGTATTAAATGAATATTTCACGCCTTAGTTTGTCCATGATTGGGCCCACATATCAATCACTGATATTTTTCACAGTGAATGAAAAATCACTGATAGTAGCAGAAACTAAATATTCAAAGTCACAGTGAATGATATAATAGCATGCTAGCGTTCGGAATTTCAGTGAAAGAAATCATCAAGAACGAAATCACAAAAAAAAACACCTTGAAAAATCACAGTTATTGAAAGCACAGGGAGGAAGCTACAGAGCCCATGAAATCACAAAAAAAAACGAAGCCACATACTACGAAAACTGTAATCGCTGTTATTTTTTGTGTAATGTGATTTGTGACTTTTTACACTAACATTATGCCGGGTTTCCACCAAAGAGACAAAACAAAAAACACGGACAAAACATGTTTTTCTGAACAAAAACACGAATGTTTTGTAAAAACTGAACAGTTTCGCGAGCATTTTTGTCTCTGAAAACTGTTTTAGTAAACAAAACACCTTTTTTGTCCGTGTTTCTTGTTTTGTCTCTTTGGTGGAAACCCGGCATTATGTTTGATATGGTTTTGATCGCTATGATTTGTTCTCCCATGTGTGAATTTGCAAATTGTGTTCGAGTTGAATTTGGTGAGTGAAATGATCTCAGAAGTGTGTGATCCTATCAAATTGAAATTTTCAGGAAATATTGATGTATATAAGGAGTAGAATTTTTTGGAATAAAGTTATGTTCAGCCTTCTAATGGAAGCGGACATTTTAGATATTTCTATAGAAAAAGGAATATTGCAAAAAGAAACAAATATGCGTCTCTCTCAAGCAAGTAAACGACTAGGCTTCATTAAGCGGCGAGCCAGGGAGTTTCAGAACCTTTGGGTTACAAAATCGCTATACACCGCACTCGTTCGCCCTCTTCTTGAGTATGCTTGCATTATCTGGAACCCGGTTTTCGAAATTCACAGCCACAGATTCAAATCTGTTCAAAAGCAATTCTTGCTATTCGCTCTTAGAGGTCTTTACCATCCCTGTGATTTTAGCGATTTACCGCCACATGAATCTCGCCTTAGACTTCTAAATTTGTCACCACTTGCATCCAGAAGATTAATGTTATCTGCCTGCTTCAGTTTTGATGTCATTAGAGACGCTGTTAATGTCGACTTCATTCAGGAAAGATTTGCGCTTAACCAGCCGGTAAGAGTCACTAGATCCCGACAAATACTAGTTGAATATAGGCATAGCACCGCATATGCTGATAATGAGCCAATAAATAGATGCTGCAAGATATTCAACAGCGTGAGCCAACACTATTCCCCACAATTTCGAAAGCGTCCTTTAAAAACAGAGTAACCAAGGCTTTCTTATCCTACCCTCTCTAGTCTACCGGCCTAGTACCCTTATCATGACTAACAAAATATTTAACTTAATTTCCTTTTTGCATTTAATAATTTTGTGCCCTACATGTAATATTGCTGTCATATTTTTTAATAGAATGTTAATTTATTTATTTGTATTGCTTTCAGTGTATTTTTACCTGTTATTAATCTGTTTTGTTTAGTTTTGTTATTTTGAATTGTAATGTCAATTTATATTTTTATTTTTATCTTATTTATAAGTAATTGTATACCTATAAATAAATAAATAAATAAAATAAACCGATAACATTTTATGCTTCGCTGTGATGACGCTTTGGAAATTTTTTATCCAAGGCGAGCACTAAGTGCTTAAAAGTAACCAATAATAAATGCAAAATTTCAAGTGGTGATAAATAACTTCTGCCAAAAAAGTCAAATTATTCCGAAAGTTACACGACATATTACTGCTAACAAAGAAAAAGTACGTGTGATTTTTGATGAAACTCCGGTCAACCCTATTGGTACGGCAGATATGAGAAAAAAACGGTTTAAATTATCGAAGTCACAGAAAGTTTTTCGTTTCATGGAGAAAACTACAAACGGTTAATAAATCTGATGCACTGTCTACACAGTCGGCTTAAAATTTTCCAAATTCCCCAGCCCAAAAGAACCGCAACCATTCACCAAATTATCCATTTTGAGCACACAAAATTTGTGCTTGCGAGTATGAAATTAACAGGATTATTGGTCTTGAGTAGGAGCAGGCAATACCATTCTAAAACTTTTATCATAAAATATGTATACTTTAAGCTTTGTTTTAATATAAAAATAAACAAAATATACCTGGTCCAAATTATTCAAATAACGAGTTGAAGTGTTTACTTCCGGTTATAATAAGGAAAAAAAATTGTTTTTCAAATCTAATTTCAAAATTGAAAAGAACAGTTAATTTTCTATACCATTTAGTATGTTTAATGTTTTTTAGGTTTTTTTTTTGGAATCGCAGAATCGGCTTCCAAAAAAACCTTTCATAAATTTCGTCAATTATTCAGAAGCTCATAGCTTGGCAACTACACCTCATAGAAAAAACAAATTGCGTATCCACGTTCATATCCTCTAGAAGTACCATTATTCACAATATGAACGAAATCCAGAGCCTAGACTTTTATTCATTGTCCGCTTCAAGTGAAACGCCCCATAAGTAATATTTCCAAAGCTGATTTTTGTAAATCAATTTCAAATGTCTCATTTAACATAAAATAGGATACTTAACGCAATAATCTAAGTAATGAAAACGATGTACCACTTTTCCACGCCAGTTTACTTTTACAACCGTATCGCTCACAATAAAGTACAACATGCTAATCATCAATTTTGAAAGTGTCACCGAAAAATTAATACCCCAACACATATTACCAATTTACATTCAAATCCCACAACACCCATTACTGCTGAATTATGACACATCCACTAAATAATGCGCGGATAGACCAATCTAATATTTTTCAGATACTTCCTGATCTCGAATTTCCCGGCCCCTGTCTTGAACCATTCATCCTGCTGTCCGTTGTGATCTAAGTGAGTTACTCAAATCTGTGATTTATCTGGTCATATATTCTCGAAGCTCGTAAAGTCTAAGACGTTCTAAGTAGTAGCTTACAAGAAGAACGAAACTCCAAATGACAAAATCTACATAAATTCATCGCAAGCCAGGCGCCTCTAATAAATATTCCGACTAAGTTTCGACGTTTCATCACACATACATTTCACAAGTTTTTCTAAGATTCTTTGACTCTCGGTTTCAGTTGATTCCCAGCTGCATTGTTTGACGCGATCTCTTGAGATCACGCGTCAGAATGAGACGAAGAAGAAGAAAGTCGAAGATGTCGTTTTCTATGTGATAATCTGTCGCCGCCTGTCATACCAGCATCCAGTTCGACCAGCTAGATCGGTTACTTTGGCGATATGAATACATTTACCATACATTCGGAGAACATCTTTAGAAGTTTGCCGACCTTCGATTTTACCCCATTAATTAGCAGCTGTGTAATCTCTGTGGAAGCTGCACGCATCAAGATGAAACATTATCGCGGCCAAGAAGGACAATAACTTGACTTTACGATTTGTTTATAGAATTTGAATGGCGATACTTATCTGCGTATTGAATTCATAATAGATTTTGCGATTCGAAGAGATTTGCATGATTTTATTTTCGACGTGAAAGATTATTGGTCAGGGCTGGCCAGAGAACTAGAAGGATCGGGAAATTTTATTTAGCAATGGAAATCTTAATCAAACAAACACTGAGTGGCACATTTATGACCATACTGATCGATTCTAAATTACAGCATATCTAGGAACAAGCTAACGGACTCTATCTACACTAATAGAATTAAAAAAGATCTCTATTTAAGCCAGTTTTCGCCGTACATTAAAACAAAGGGTAAATGATTCGGACACAACAGAGCTATTATTTGAGTGTTACATAATTATTGAAGTGGTATGATAGGAGGAATGAACTTCTTAAAAGGTAGCAGATGACAGTTTAACCTGGTTATATCAAACTAAGATCTATCGGGCCGTCGTCAGTGTATCATAATTTATTTAAGGGACCATCCTCAAAGCCAGCCTCGCGTGCCTTTTCCTAGCCCACTAGCTTAATCTGGCATGGGTTTTTGAGTAAATGGTAACCTTGGTGATACGGCACGCTAACAAAATAATACTTAAACACAGCACATAGAGGAAAAACGAAAAATCTGCGTAGGGATCATTAATGAGGACATACATCGATGTTTGGATTTTACCAAGCAGTGGTCCGAGTAACAATTCATTGCTCCAAATATTCGCTGTAAGTACGCATTTATTGTTATATTCTATTATTATATGTTATATTCTACAAATAAAGCATAATGTCGGATTCGGGAACCTCGCGAGAAAGCTTAACTTAGACACCGCCTAAAAAGAAAAAAGTTAAATACCATACAAGCTTTGATGGAATCTGGTTGAACGATCCTCTGTTTAGTGCTTGGCTTAAAAAACGAGATGATTTCACCGCTGAGTGTTAGTTGTGCAGAACCAATATTTTGGTAAAATACGAAGACAAAAGAGCTCTAGTTGTGCATTCGGAAAGCAAGAAACATAAGCTACTTCTCAGAAACAAGTCTTCTATGACATCAGTGTCTAGTTTTTTTTTGTGAAAAAAAATCAAGAAACGAAGATCTAATAACTGCCGCAGAAATTACATCTGTATATCATAGAGTTAAACATCATCACAGTTACTCAAGCCAAGATTGTAACATTAAGTTGTTCCCTACGTTGTTTCCTGATTCTGAAGTTGCGATCGAACCAAAGCTAAAACTATTTGTGAAAATGTCATAGCCCCTCTATCGCAAGAAATCCTTCTATCGAATCTGCAGGAGTCTACTTATGTCTCTCTCGGAACCGATTCGTCCAACAAGGGGAATTTAAAAATGTTTCCAGTATAGAGGGTGCAATGGTTTTCACTTAAGGATGGTTTGAAACAAGGTTTACTTGACTTTTCTCAAGACCCTGCTGAAACTAGTGAAGCTATTAAAACACAGCTCTGTAACGTTTTACAGGAAAACGGCTTATTCTGGTCATCAGTATCTGCACTATCCGCAGATAATGCTTCCGTCAATTATGGGATTCATAATTCAGTTTTTCAAAAACTTAAAATTGAAAACCCAAATGTTTTGAAGGCGAATTGTAAGTGCCATATTTTACACAATTGTAATAAATATGCATTAAAAGCTTTACAGTTTGATGTGGAATCGTTGGTATTGAAAGTTTACAGCGAATTTTCCACATTTGCCAAGCGAACTGCAAAGCTCAAAGAATTCTTCGATTTCACTCATTTAGAGTACAAGTCTGTTCTTCGCCATGTGCCTACACGATGGCTTTCTTTGCTTCCAGTTTTAGATAGACTTCTTTTGAATTGGCCGGTTTTAAGAGAATATTTCCTTAATAAAGGGGAAGACGACTGTGCAGAAATAATTTGGAAAGCCCTTAAAGATGAGAACTGTCTTGCATTATGCTACTGCTATTTTATTCACAATATAATGCAAATTTTTGACATTTCTATTAAAAAACTGGAAAGTGACTATATTACATGTGCGAAACTACACACAGTCATGACCGAATTGCGATCTAAAATTACAAACCGAAAAAATGACAAGTTTTACGGACAATCGGCGATTCAGTGTTTGAGGAAGTTGATGATCAGTGATCAAAAAACTTTCAAAGAAGATGCAGACAAATATTTGAACCGTTGTTTAAGCTATATAAATAAGTGGTACGAATTTGACAATTTCATCTATAAGAAAACGAACATTTTGACAATGGACAACGAAATTGGCTTCAATGAACTCCAAGATCTGAGTGCTTCTCTAAACGTGTCAATAAATTAGGATAAATTGTACGACGATTACTGTTTGCTGCTAGAAGTGCATGACCTTGTGGCAAGTGAAACAAAGCGGGTTGACTTGCGTTGGGTTAATATTTTTGAAAAATGTAAAGAAGAATCGAGCAAAGAAATAAAAAAACTTTTTACATTCGCTCTATCGATCCCTATCGCAAATGTTGCCGCTGAACGTGTTTTCAGCGTAGTAAACGAACTGTGGTCAAAAAATCGTAGTCGGCTTAATGAAACACATGTAAAATCAGAAATACAGGTGTGCACGAATTTTAATTACACATGGAAAGAATTCTATAACTTTATCCTTGCAAATCAAAAGGCGCTACAAGCAACACGAACTGTAAAGAAAATTTTGTTTAAATAAATAAAATTGATTTGTACTCATTTTTTATTTTCCTCCCGGATTTCCGATCCACTGAGTTGGCAGCCCTACGATCTGCCTATCTGCTTAATTTTATCGCTAACTCTACAGTAAGTATCCCGGCTGCAAAGCTAAGGATCTTCGGCCAATATTTGCAGGGCTGTAAAACCTGCATATAATTTTACCTCTGCCATTTCAGTTTTAGTCAATCCCCAATTCTTAGAACAATCCCCAATGCTTGGAAGAATTACGACATACATCAAGCAGTGTATTGGTTTGACGGTTTGATTCTTATGTAGTTCGACGACCCTTTCATAAAAAAAGACTGTTCTACTAATTAGTAATACTGGCTTTTCACTGCTTTGAGTGAGTCTTCGTTCGACGCCATATATTGGAGCATTTTCACTAGTATTCATCCAGTGATAGAACTTTGAGGAACTACTGATGTCATAGTTTCTTTAAGCAAAAGTATCTTTGCATAATTAATATCATATTATTTAGGACCTTTTCGAATTCGCCTTCGTCTTTAGCTGGTTATAACAGGTTGTGACGTCAGCGCAAGCTAAGCTTTGTCTGATTTCTCTGATCCTGTCTTGGCTTTGGCCTCCTGTAAAATAGTTGGTCACCACTTTTATCTGAACACGAAGACAAGTTGTGAATTAGATTCGTCCAATCTTTGCTAGTAAGGACTGTACCAGTAAAATTTAACTCTCTTACTAAATAATATAAAAGGAAACCTTTTGAGTTTAGGAAAATGGGGTTATTTGTTTTTTTTTATAGCTTACCTCCTGAAAACATACAAAGTTAACATTTGTAAACGTTAGTATCACTTAGAGAGAAAATTTTGAATTTTTCGATTGAGGCCCGGCATTAAGTTTATCACAAAGGCTTCAAATTGTTTTATATGCTTTTTCCATTTTTTTAAGTTTGATAGACTAGGTACTAGCTTTTCAATTGCTTTCCTTCTATACTTATTTCATTTGAACCCAGTATCGTTCTATTGGTCTAAGATTAGGACAATTTGATGCATTGGCCTCCTTGAGGACAAGGAAATTTGATTTCGAAATTTCCCACACATTTGAAAATAATTTGCAGTCGTAATTTTCTTGTTTTAACTCTATTTTGCCAATTAAAGAGCTTCTGGAAATATATTGTGGAAATAAATGAAATAATAAAGTTTTCTGCCTTTTATATAGAAAGTCGCCATATGACCTAAAGCTCTGGAGCAGGTATACACACGGAAATATTCACAAAGATAAAAGGGTCAAATTTTACTGGAGCAGCCCTTATTTGTAGGTTGTGTAGCTAGCAAAGCGAACGAACCTGGCTGCATTGTCATTACTTTCTTCGAAATACTATAAAAGCTTAGTTAGTTCGCTAACGTCACAATCAGTTACATGAAGCTGGAGACGAGTTTATGAATTTGAAACCGCTCTTGGTATACTTGCAAATCTAACTTGTACATAAACGTCAATATTGTATCATAAGTTTTTTCTTAACTAAATAAAAAAACATAAATGAATGCTTCTAAAATACTAACTTAGTACATATGTAAATATAAAAATAAAGCAGACAGCATAAAGTTGCTTACCTCGAATTTGCATTTAATGATTAACTTTTATAGCTGTGTTGAGGCAAGTTAAAATAGAGCAGCTGTCAAAAAAAAGTCGAGCGAGCTAGAGCAATTGAGAGGCAAAAAATGTCGAGAAAGTTAGAGCAATTGAGAGGCAATTCTAAAAATTTATTACTTTTCAGAAGTTGAACCTGTCAATTCACTAATAAAAAAAAACTGTATTTCAGTCACCATTTTTTGTTGAAAGTCGGTTTCATGACAGTTGGCAAACAGCGAACCAGAAAAGTAAAGCAAAAATCGTGTTTTAAATTACTCTAGTTCAACTTAGAGCAGGCTCATGAAACACAAATCAGAGCAACTTCGGGTAAGTTAGAGCAACCGAATGGCACATTGAACACATTTTGTTGAGATATCTCCACCTAGCTCAACCTACAGCGGCTTGTTAAACACAGCTCATAGCACAGCTCATAGCCTCATACCTAGCTGAACTGTCATATCTTGCAGATCTGTCACCTATAGCTGAACTCGAAATATAAACACATTGGCTAAGTTTTTGCATTTCTATTAAAAGTGAAAGCTGAGATTTTAGAAAATATTTGCCACATCAAATATTTTGTGTAATGGGCTTGGACGTGTTAAAAATGTTAAGCGCATGCATGTTGAATCCACAGCATTTTCCCTACAATTGTTTAAATATGAAAATTTGTCAGTGAAAGTTTGTCAAACTTCCATAGTATTAAGCAGAGGATAACATGTTTGATAACTTAATTTTACTTTCTAAAATGCTGGACAGCATGTACACTATTGGAGAGCCTGTGGTCAAGATGTGATGAGGCACCTTGTGTTTAAAGGGTTGTGAGAACCCTGTGTTGACCGTGATGGCTTTGTACTTTGGCCATGTATCCGTGGATCAGAGGATTGCTCAAACACAACACTAAGTTTTGGAAGTTTGTACGAAGTGTACGTACCTTCCGATGAAAGCGAATCGACCGGTTGTGAAAATCAATGAGGTAACTCTGTAGTCATTGCACTGCAGACATGGATACTGCACATTCCACATTTACAAAGCTCTCTATTTCGTAATGTTTTTACGGATTGATGGATGGCATTGCTTGCCATCCTGTCGTCTTGCTTATCTAACCAGCCGTTTAGTCTGCGTCATTGTGTGGCATGTGCATAAAATAATCAGACAATAGACGTACTTTCGGCTTTCATATAATATGCAGGTATTCCTCTTTTGGCGAATTTCTCGTAAAATGCATCGTCTTTAAATAAGTATGTATATGAGGTAGCCGGATTTTAATGGCTGTCATTCAAAGCATGCACTTATTTTGCAGAGCACATCACACCACACATACATACTGCATATATGCAGCATTTTATTTTCTGAACAAAACAGCAGCCTAGCACTGGAACGACTCGAAACAATTGAAGTGTTGACTACTCAAAAAGGAATCTTATCTCGTCACCATCAGCCATTTTACGAACGCATAAAGTTCATGCTTTTGTCCATCTTTTTGTGCTGTCACTCATGGCGATGGCACAGCAAAAGCTATAAATGCAGCATGCATTCGAATTTCATATCTTTCATTGTTCGGCATGACTTGACTGCAAACAGCAAGAAATCTGTCCAGTGGAGAGCAATCACTTGTCTCCGGTATTTTATGAAGATCTCAGAATTAAATGGATCTTATGATGCTGTATTGACCAAATGAAATAAGATTCAGAAATGAAATGAAAAAATCACATAAAGTACTAAATAATGTTCGCTATGAATGTCGTGGTTGCAAGGAATTTCTTAGACGTGACGACCTTTTAAGGTCGTCGCAGTCAACCGCAAAGGAATCGCTGGCCGAAAGACGACGGTGTAGATTGTGTGAACATGATGGAAAGCAAGCACTCGACGATACCCACGAGCCCCATTTGAGGAGGTCTTTGAAGTGTTAGTTATTGTCGCGAACAGATTGAGGTAGATAAATATAAAGAATGTTGAGATGGTTCAGATAAGGCGTTGAAATTTATTTCATGATCTCTATGATCATTTCGCTGACAGCGAAGTCGAATTATTTGTTCATGGGTAGGTATCCGCTCGCGTATATTTTTTGGTGTGCTTTATTATCAAGAAGCAAAATATGAAACAAAAATCGTGTCCGTTTTCAATTTCACTGTCTTAGTAATAGTCATAAATAAACATAAACATACTACTCCACTACATGAACTAAGATTCACGCAAATCGTAAGTAAGCAAACTATTGCTTAGAGCCAATAAAAATGTCAAATAAAAAAATGCTAAATAAAATGTCGTAGCGAATCTGACTCAGATTCATACCTCTCGTGAGAACAGTATATCTTTTCCAAATACATACTTGTAAAAACTTTTAAAAAACAAAATCGAAAAATTAATTATAAACACGTGTACCTACAGTGGCTCACAGCTTATTTGATACAGTGACTATTTAAAAATGCAAATCACTGTAACTTTGAAATTGAGAACCCTATCCAAAAAATTTAAACGTATTTGACTAGATGCATGTTCAACGAATACAATGCAAACAAAAAATGTTCCAGCAATATTCCTCGGCGTCCGGTAAAAGAGAAATACCACTGGCGCAGAAAAATTGCAGCTCACAGCTTATTTGATACAGACACTTCAATGCGAATAAACTTCTATTTGTCGCGCCGTTAATCTGTCTTGTTTTTGTTTCTTGAATTTTTGATTGTGTTAGATTTTGGCTTAGGTAATTTTTAGCAAGATCTTGTAAGCTGAAGTGCCAAAATGAGCCAAAATTGTAAAATGGGTCATCGCACCACAATTGAACAGCGCGAATTGGTATTAAACCACTTTAAAAAAGGACAAAGTGTTGGAAAAATTGCTGAAAGTGTGAATTTGAGTGTTTCTACAGTGCAACACATAATTGAGCGCTTCGTACACGAAAATCGGGTAGAAAATAAGAGGAGAAATGCGCCAAACAATATTTTCACCGTATCTGACGAACGATACATTGTACGGAAAGTGAAAGCAAATACAAAGATTTCCGCTCCAAAATTGGTTACTGAGGTTCATCGTGAGTTAAGGAAGGCATGTAGTGCTGAATCCGTCCGACGAGTGTTACGCGACCATGATTTCTGGGCCCGAGTAGCTCGTAGGAAGCCTTTCATTTCCAAAAAAAATACAATAAGCCGATTTGCCTTTGCCAAAGAGCATGTGGGAAAGCCACCCGCGTCCTGGAATACGGTTATTTTTGCAGACGAGTTCAAGTTTAACATTTTTGGCTCCGACGGAATGTCATATGTCTGGCGCAAGGCAAACACTGAGGTAAACAAGGAGAACCTCAAAGCTACTGTGAAGCATGGTGGGGGTAATGTGATAGTTTGGGCCTGCATGTCCGCAGCCGGAGTCAGAAATTTAAAGAGTATTGAGGAAACAATCAACCAAACAAAGTACCTTGATGTACTCAAAAACAATTTGCTGCAAAGTGCTAAAAAAACTGGGTGTTCGCGACCAATTTCGGTTGTACCAAGACAACGATCCAAACCACAAGTCGGGAATTGTGCAGTCCTGGCCAATTTGGGATTGCCCTCATTTGATGCCTCCGCCGGCACAGTCACCAGATATGAACGTCATTGAGAATCTGTGGACTTTGTTGGATAACAACATGAGAAAACACAAGATTTCTAATAAACAAGACCTGAAGAAAGCACTGCTAGAGGTATGGCAAAAAATTACTCCTGACATCACAAAA
This sequence comes from Nemotelus pantherinus, assembly GCA_963978885.1. Lineage (NCBI taxonomy): Eukaryota > Metazoa > Arthropoda > Insecta > Diptera > Stratiomyidae > Nemotelus > Nemotelus pantherinus. The sequence goes on along the minus strand of OZ022264.1, from coordinate 24,055,374 downwards.
AAACTCGTTGATTCAATGCCGAATAGGCTCCAGGCTCTCCTTAAGTCTAAGGACTATCATACAAAGTATTGAAATCAACTGGAAACCTCATAATTCACAACAATTTTAATGTTTAATCAAACTGTATCAAATAAGCTGTGACATGAAATTTGTTATTATTTTTAGTTTTTTTGTTTTTTAAGATGTAAAACAGCAACTTTGTAACAAATATAAACTTGTTTAATAAACAACAAACAATTGCCTTCAAAATGGTGTTCAAATTTTTTTGATATTGTTATTATGTTTTGAGTTATTGCAACTTAATTTTTTAAAGAAGCACTGTATCAAATAAGCTGTGAGCCACTGTATGTATATCATCCCCTATTTCACTGTCAGCACAATAAAATACAACATTTCCCGTCTGGAGCTCGAAATCGTATTTTTGTCTACCTAATCTCGAAATAATCTACGGTATTTTTTACTACGAGTATTTCTCTGCCAAACACCCATCACAATCAGCACCGATCGCATTAAATACCATACTTTATACTTATGTTACGCTTGTCATGGCAACGGAACGACCTAGTTTTTATCAAATGCAAATAGATTATTCAAGATTCGCATAAATCTGGTGGAATGTGCTTGAATCTGTTCACCACCGGTAGATTCAATAATAAACACATACTGGCGGTAGAGATGCCGGTGTTTTTAACACGAAGAAGAATACAAGTTGGAGGGTTTTGGATTAGGAAAAGGTACTTAAGCGAAGTGTCATCGCCCTGCGACTATATTTTGAACTTGAAAATATCCTTCAATAAAGTTTTGGGATAATCCCTGAGTCGAATCTGTAACTAAGCGTGTGATTTTGTTGAAGTAAAGAAGAAATGGAGAAACATAAGTGTCACGTAAATGAGCTACTCGGATCACAAAAACAAAATACAATTGGGGGGATTTAATTTTAAGCCTGTCATATGGTGGTGAATATTTTATGTGCGATTTAACACATGCGGTTTGGTATTTATAGTACCATAACAAACCGTTTTTTTTTTGTAGTTCAGCCTCAACCTGTCAAGAAATTGTCATATTTAGATAAAACATGAATATAGATGTGAAAATAATTGGCACGAAGTGTTGAAGCGATAGATCTTCAGTTTCAATTAACTTTCAACCGACGGATTCTGGATTGATGAAATTAGATAAAATATAAGAAAATATAAGTTGATAAAATTAGAATATAGCTTTTTATTCACGGTATATAATTTATTGGCATTCAATATATTAGAGCATTTTAGAGTCAGCCATACATTTCAAGCAATGATTAAGCCACCTATCAAAGAATTAGAAGGTAATTTGAGTAGATGCCCGTCCTAATTTTCAAAATATTTTGAACACTTCAATTAATCTTATTGGATTTTATTCGAAAATCCATTATAAAATACTGAGGAAAATATCAATTCTTTACGAAAATATTCCCACTCGATCTCAGCACATCATAAATATCATCGATCACAACAGATTTCCTGAAACAACACTCAGCCACGGCGATCTTGGCTAGTACTAGCACTAATCCCGAATCAATGCCTCCCGCCTATCTATACTTCCTCATAATTCCGCCACGGAAACCGATCATGCATTGTGCACTCGCGAGTTTAAACATCAGCGTCAGCAGAAGATTTACGTAGCGTACTGGCGAAACAACGACGAATAAACAATATTTATCGGATAGTAAATCATGGTGAGATTTCACAGCAAATCGACTTTGTTAAAACATATAAGTTTTATGGATTCCGCAGTAAAATTTGCGCTGATCGCGGTCACAACAATCATTCGCAAGCTACGCTATCCATTCACGATTCGAATCGAGCGCCTACGTACGTTCATACGTCTTCGAAAATGGAGTTCGTGACCCGGGAAGATGCTAGGAAATATTAATGTTCCAAGCAAGCGAGGAGAGTGTTGTTTACATGCCGGCAAACTTGTATAAATCATGAGACGTTCTTTTTCAAAAATAAAATATAAACAAGAAGGTATCCGCGGCATAGTTTGAATTTTATAAACACTATGTTATATGAATATGAACACATGGTTGTGTGTATGACTAGTCTAGAAAGTTGTAGAATATTTGGGCAAGGTGTTTCTTTGCGAAGAAAATTAAAGGGGAAGTAGGTGCTCATTTGGCGACCAGTAGGCATTTGAAATTTTAAAAATAAAGGCAAGAGTAATATGAGCCACGTATAGAATACAAGCCCCATTAGCGCATATATAGTGTAAACGATTTTAGCTACTAGTTTAGTACTCAGACAGTCTAGCTGCAATAAAAATGCTCCAATATAAAAATTGTAGTGCGTACTCGACTTCATTCAACCCCTGAATAGGATAGGCAAAAACACTAGATTCAGAGTCCTCAGTATTCCCGGTCAAAAGGGCATTGATGGGAATGAGAAAGCGGAGTGCCTTAGCCAAGCACGAGGCCAGTCTCCCTCTAGTCGGCTCGGCAGACATCCCGATTCCTATCCAAACTGTCGAGTGCTTGATCGACTCCAATATTATGGAGCTTGCGGTATGCAGATGGCGAACAACTCGGACCTGCAGAGTAACCGAAATCATGTGAGGGTCATACAATCTCGCAGCTACCAAATTCCCACTTGAATTAGCCCGGACAGACTGCAAGTGGTGACTCCTAACCAGTGACACCTGTAGGAGGTGTCAGGAGCCGGCAGTCTGACAGACAATTCAGCATTTTCTGTGTCACCGTCTGCGACTGGAAAAAACCAGATAGCGCTGCTTCGATGAGCTCTGGCTGGTGGACATAGACATATGGCAATTCACAAAAAGGTCTGAGGCCTTCGACGGCCACTAGGACTAAGCCTTTAAACTCCAGGTCTGCTTATTCGGTACCAATAGGTATATACGCGACCTTGTGTCCGCCAGGAAATACTAAACTACTAGTTTTGTAACTCCATTTCTTACTAGGGCTCTTAAGAACAGTTGCGAATGTCACTTTGTATATTTATTTATTTAATTTTTCTGAAAATTCGTTTAAGGCCGGCAATACATGTAAACGCCTGAATTTAGACCGTTTTTCATAGGCTTATTTAAAATAGAAGGAATGAATGAATCGTTTTGAAAGTGATCATGTTTATTCATTACATAATGAAATACAAGAATCTTATTTTATTTAAATTTTTTTTTCAAAATGGCCGCCGTAGTAACTAATCTCCTGAGACCCTCGCGGCGAAAGGCATCAATCGGTGGGATTTTTAGCATCAGTTACAGCAATTTGAAATAAAAAAATGGGTTGGAGTGTGTTTATTAAACATATATCTTCTAGTTGAACCAAGAAAAGAAAAACCCTGGGACGCTCGGTCCCAGGACGGATTCAATAACGCTCGAGCGTCGAGTTGAGGCAGAGCACTTAAATGAGTTTTTAGTCGATAAATAATGCGAATTTCATTCTAAAACTTTACAAACATATTTTTTAGATGTTAATTTAACTATTTATGCAAACAAAAAGAAACTCGAATTTTTGAAAATTTTACATGTATCACCCCCCTTAATATATACATACACTACTACTTAACATATTTTTTAACAAAATACCTAATACCACGGGACAAAGGGAGCAGTTACCAACTGATTGGTGAAAGAGTATAATATATCCTATACACAAAGAGAGAGAAAATTTGAGGTCTGAAAATTATAGAACCATCACTATGTTGCGCACAACTTATAAATATACTTTAGTAATATTTTACGGTAGGGCTTTAGTTTTCTTTCTATGATTTCCTCTCCAAAATCATAGGAAGAAAACTAAAACCCTACTATGAAAGTATTATTAGGGTGCAGAGGTCTAAAAGTGACCAAATATTCTCAGTAAAATAAGTGCTCGAAAAGTGCTGGGAGTACAACATCCATGTGCATCAACTATTTGTAGACTTTAAGAAAGCAAATGACAGCGTCGAAATTAATGCCCTGTAGAAAATAATGCTTGACTTTGGCATCCCAACAAAACTTGTCCGCATGGTCAAGGTCAGAATGCTGAACACGGAGCTCCAGAATACAATGATTTAATGGACGGCTCCAAAATGGAAACAGGTTTAAATCAAGGGGATGGACTTGCCCCAATGCTCTTCAATATTGCTCTGGAGCACATTATCAGGTGACACACAGGTACGATCATGTTCAAATCCACACAACTGGTAGTATTACCGAAACGATAGTATAACAAAATGTAATGGAACATTATGGAACGATCAATATCATATGCCATAGAAGTATTTTTGAGCTTAGAGTCCGAAGCAAACAAAATAGGTCTACGAGTCAATGAAACTTAAACTAAATTCAGGGCTCAAACTAGGAGGAACACTACAGTCCGACAATACTTCAACAACTACAACCGTAGACATGTAGATAACTTCATATACTACGATGAGGTAAAACGAGACATAAGCACCGCAAACAAAGCCTATTTCTCCGTACTCCCCATTCTAAGATCCAGAATAAAATAAGCTTTGCATTTACAAGTCACTCATTAAACCAGTTTTGCGATATGGAAACGAAGTCCGGACCCTAACGAACGATTCCAAAAATTCCATGTGTTCCATAAATTCCATTGAACTCAAAGTTATGAGAAGACTCTATACGGCCCAGATAAACAAGACTTCGTTACCATCTTTCTCCGTATGCGACAAGTTACGCAAGCTGCAAGGGGCTGCAAAGAATACAACACTAGGATAGCATCCAATAGGAAAACTGGGAAGACTCGACAGAAGCTGATAGCAGACGCTTGCTGGGACTGGCAAACTGGGGGACGAGGTCACAGAATCGTGATGATTGAAGAAATCGAATCCTGGAGGCCAGCTTGGACTGTCACGCCATAGATGATGATGACCATTGAGCACGATATTCTTCAATGAATACATCAACAAATCAAAGGTTGTTTTTTTAACACAAATGGATTTTTTATTTATTTATATATAATCCAATTACAGTGTCAATGAAAATGAAACACTATAAAAGAAAAGGAAATTTAATATAATTTAAAACTAATGACAAGTGTGTTCTGCCGTGTGTAAGCCCGATTAGGTTTTTAATGCGATTGATTGTCAGATGCAAAAAGGACAATCATTAGTATAAATACGTTAGCAGTTTTTGACTATTCATTGCAAGAAAGTATTAATTTCAAAAAGAACAGCTGGTGTATTTTTAGTTCAGATAAAATATGTAACTTTTTGGATTATTTATGCGGTTGGATAAGAAAAGTGTCTTTTGTAAGAGAAGATGGCCTAAATAGAAACCTACAAAGAAGAAAGCTATTATGGGAAAATCAGAAATGACTTACTTCTCGTGCTACTACAGCGACTGAGAGAAGAAGAATTGAACAGATCGCTTCTAATTTGGACAATCGGTGACTAAAATTGCTGCACAAGTTGGTACATCGGTCACCATTTCATCTGTACGGATAAGTTTGAGGGTTTTGTCCAATCTTAAAAGAATGAAAATGGAGCAGAAGTTTCTTCTAACACAATATCACAAGGCTACCCACCTGGATTTCACTAGACGTCGGATGGATAAAGCAGTCAAATACAAACACGTGGCATTTACAATGAAAAAAGACACCACGAAACAACAAGAACCTTTATGTTGGGGAGTGCAATATCTCTGTATGGGAAATAAGCGCTAGTAGAACCTATATGTTCTACTGGTACATCCTACCTGGCAGATAAAAAATGCATGAGTTAAGGAATATTTGTATATATGTATATTACAATTAACACTTATAGTAGCAAATATTATCGTGCGAGAAGTATTCCTGCTTTTCTTTTAGAATTGCAACGAATATCAAAGAGGTGGCATCTCACACATTCCGCGGCTGCTGTAAGGGTGCTCTGGTCTAGAAATTTGATCAAATCGATTTTTTTTTCTTTGCATATTTTCAAAATTTAGACCTTTAAGAATAAGCTTTTAAAAAGATTTTTGATAATTCGAATTATTTTTGGAGTTACAGCAATTTTTGTGACACGCCAACTAAACCAACAAACGTGATCAACAACGAATTAACCGCTCCGAGCTACGAGCTTCTCAAGGTTCTAAAGAAGTTCGAACTGCTCGTATGGCTGAAAGAGCTCTCGAAAATCTCGCTTTTGTAGTTAAAGAAGGAACATTACATGAAACGGGGATCTCTGATTAAAAAATCTAAGTATAACTACCATTAAACGACTCAAACTGCTCGAAACAAGACTCCAAATTTTAAAACCGTTTTTCTCGCAATTACTTTTTTTGGATACGGTTGACATGATATCTCTAGTTGTAATGGACCGATTTCCGTGTAATTTTGCACAAACCTTCTTATTACTATTAGTTTTTGTCTGACGTAGGGATTTTTGAAAAAAAAATTTCTACTATTTATAAAAAAATTTCCAAAGTTGAAAAAATGAGGCAAAAAAACGACTTTTTTTACATGGACGCCATTTTGTGAAAAAAAAAAAAGTTTTTTCAAATCGCCTACGTCAGACGAATTTTAAATTTTTCTTTTTATAGAATTCACCAAAAATTTATGTTTCAAACCACCAGGAAGGTTGAAATCATGTCAACCATGAGACAAGTTTTCTTTTTGAGCCTTCACTTCGCCGGCCTGTATCTACATCAATTTTTATTTTTTATATTTTTTGAATACATTTTTGTACTTTCAAAATGTTAATAAAAAACTGATAAAAAAAATATATACCAAAAACACTTGCGGTTTTTTTATTTTGTCCGTAAAATCACCTCAAAATCGAGCCTCTAGACCAAAATACTGCATTAAGGGAGCTCAAAACTCTCTTCGCCGTTTCCATTGATCATGGGTAGTCCTGTTAGGAACCTGTGGCCGAACTCTTAATATGGACTCTATGAGCCTAGTCGTTGAATTTAGCAAAAGAGCACGAAATGTATGAAAAGTTTCGTGTAACGGAAAATATATGTAAAGGTTGGTTATTGATTGAAGCTGAAGCTTTTTGCATATAAAAGTCAGTAGACGAGAGAAGACGAGAGAAAACGGCACGAAATTTGATTATACTATAGTAAAATCCGAAACGTTGAACACACGGTGATCCCATGAGACATTAAGTATTCTTAGTACGATTGAACCAGTAGGTTAAATCAAGTAATGTCTGGAAGAGATTGTTGATAACTGCACGGAACCCGATGCACTTAGAGTAGTATCTGGAAGGAAGAAGGTGGCAATAAATAGTCAGAGAAAGTAAATTTGGCCAAATACCGGGTGTTTGGTCACCACCTTGGTTTTGACATGTTGATAAAAGTAGCAACATGCATAATATTTGAAGCTGTAAGAAACTAAGTAGGACATAGAAGGTTCCGATGTTACTGAAAGCGACGAAGTGAATAGATGAAGTGTTAGGGGTGGTGCTACGGGAGAATGACAGGTAACGCTACTCATGGCCATTTTATTTGGATTCAGCCCCTTGGCGCAACCGTGAAAAGGTGTCATTGAGCACTTTCATATGAATTATATGCATTCATGCCTTCATATTGGAAGATAAGCTTCATCCGAAAGATGGTGTTAAGGGATCCACAATGACGGACCTACCCGGTGAGTATCGGTACGGCGGTGGTAGGTATAGCCCGCATTTTTCAAAGAGAAAATGTCACCTTTCATTTCAGTGGTTTATAGGAAATAGTTCCCGGATCTGGCGCTTGTCGAGAAGTAATGTGAGTGGAGCACATTCTCCGCCTGTAGCCGGGTAAATAGCCGGGATTTATGTCTCCATAGCATACTAGGGTGAAGATGGGCCTTGCATCTTACTATTGTTGAAATTTGATTTCAAGGGTCAAACTACAAATGGTAGTATTGACGTAAGTTGATACGCTCCCGCCCGTGCAGCTATCACGGGCGCTGTCCTAATAGTGGACCCTCTAATAAAGATTTATTTCAGGTGTAGAGGTAAAACTTGCATGACAAACTGTACTTAGATACTATTTCGAGAAGGTCCTACTTTCAAAACTGTTTTCAAAGAAAACTTCCGAAAGAAAAATGATGAAACTTTTTACTGAAAATGAGAGTTAATATTTCCTTCTCAAACCCTAATAGATACTGAAAACTTACTATAGTATCAGCCAAAGACCAACGAAAACAAGTAAAATTCCAGGCTAAACAAACACAATTAGATATCATTCCATGGCTAACCATGAGAGCCAAATAATTTCAAAAAACACCATCCTTCATCGCTTCTTGTGCCAATTTTCTGCAATATCATTGTTGATAAATATTATGATAAATGTCTTCAGATATATCTCCATGTTTCATCTACTGCAATACGTATGTACATCTGACCCATATTCTTTGGCCTGCATTTCTTAACTTACACCCGACAATTTCTCAGCATTCACTCTTGCCAAATACATGAATTTCCCTTGATTTCTTGACTTAATTCCAAATTATTTAGCTGGTGGACTGCATTTTCTCACTGCCATCGCCCGACAGCATCAAAAGAACCCAAAAGTAAATCTGCGACCACTTAGAGTGGCGCTTCTCGCCAGAGAAATAAATAAATTCACTTATTTTGCCGTCAATCGCTTTCGCATTCTCGGAATGCTTTCTTTCGCATGCGTATCGATTTTCGTTGTATTATTCATTCAATGAAACCAAAAATGTATAGAAATAGATTCGTTACCGAAATACGGTTACAAGAAACAGTGGAAGCAATGCCAAGAAAAGTGAAATTAGGAAGGATGTGATTTTGTTGTTTGATAATTATTTTCTCTATGTTTTCTTATAGTTTTGGGCTTAGTGCTTACATACATAGTCTTGGTTTTATACGATATGAGCAATAGCTGCCACCGATCAGCTTACGGGACTCTGTAGGTTTATTTATTTGGAACATCATCTAATTGGAACAAATGCTGCATTCGCTTCAGGCAGCTTGCTTAAGAATTTAGTTTAGGATAGTATTTGGAATTTATGAGGTCAGCTTTCTTCGAGGTTCTATTCTAATTATAGTATGAATGCAATTTTTTACGATTGATGTCTTGGACATACGATTCAATTATGACTTATGGTCTTCCATGTGGAAGAATTTACACAACGCTGAAAAATTGATATTTTGAAATTATCTCTAAATCATAGGCATCTTTCTTATGTATGAAGCTCTTGAGCCTGCTGTCAGGTAGGGCATGGTATTTTTTTAGTTTAGTTCTTTATACATTACAAATACAAAAATAATTTGAACGCAAATGAATATTTCTAAATGAAACGAATATTTGCCAGCCTATTTAACAAACATAAAAATCGATATGAGCATCATACAAGCATTGTTAACACTTACATACGTATAGACAACTCTCAACAAAAGTGACAACTTTTAGTATTTTAGTTTGAAACACGTAGGCCAGAAGACCGTGTTTCGTGATTGACAGCAAAATTTTTTACGATACGCGTTATTTATCTCTCCACAAAAGTAAAAAATAAACAAAATGTAGTAATAAATTTTTTGCTTGAAGAAGCCATGATAACAGCATTCAAATCATCCTAAAATTGATGAATCATTTTAAAAATGGCACTTACGCTTATTATTTCATTGAGTGAAACACTGCAGATTTCGTTAACTGGAAAATTGTCAGCGTCCAAAGACGTCCAAAGTCAAAGAATCTGCAAGAATAATAGAAAAAAAACGACATGAAAATACAAAACGATTTATTGCGTTCTATCTCAGACAAAAATTGATAATCCGATGCCGAATATAAGAAAACAATTGTCATAAATAATAAGAAATAGCCTAAAATCGAATCGGAACAAAAGTACCAAGCGGTAACCAAGGATGATGCTGAGCATAAAAAAGAATTTCATCCCCAAATATTATGGGCTGTTTCGGACCGCAATATAATTCATATTGAACACTGCTTACTGCACATACACGTATACAGCTTGTAAAATGTGTCAATTTTCAGTCATATTAAACTATTACGAAGATAGATGACTTCTATTTTTAAAAATCGATGTTTTCGAAGCGTAAAGTTTTCTGTTTGCAGGAAAAAATCCAAGAATTTTAACCTAATGTTATACAACGGGCTTGTCCTTCAAAGCAAATCCAATGAATTTTATAACTTTTTAACCATCTTCTCTCAACTCCAAATAATGTTAGATTCTTGATATTGTCAATGAGCAGTGTATGGTCCCCCAATACAATTGTGACCGAAATTCCATTGAATCTGTCCAACGTAATTTTACAAGTACATTATAATAATCTTTCAACAGTAACAAGCATAATCTTTCTCGTTTAGACTATTTCGATCGACTAAACGTACTTAACTTTTAATCGCTGTTCAATCGTTGTGTTTTCCTTGATTAGTGTTCTCTATACAAGTTTTGCTCAGATCTACCTAATGATCTGACCTGACATACTTCTCCGACTCCACTTCTTTCTCCATCGCTGTTACAATTCGTTAATCTTTTAAAACTTGTAATCAATATGTAATTGAATTTTTCTGCTTGCTGAAAGTAACAATAAATAAAAAAAAATTATACTTTGCTCCGCAACTTAAGATTTCGAAAGATTCAAGCTTTAAAACTTTGTATCGTAAACACTACAATTTTTCGCATTATTGTTGAAGTAGTTTGTTACTGCGTGCGTTGTATCGTCGAAGAATTTTGAAAAAAAAATGTTTTAGGGATTAAAGGCCAGAAAACTATTAGACATAGGGAGAAACTCATCCAGATCCAAGTAAATCTTTCTTATATGCATAAGCCTCTGCTTCACGTGCGCAGTAAAATAATAGAAACTCTACCGCATATGAACCGTTAGAAACAACGATTTTCGAAGAAAAGTACAGGAATCGTGCATATTTTGATAGCATATTCTACCACACGTGCTCCTTATTATAGCCAACCTGTTTCGAAGGTAATTCGCCACTTTGATCCGAAGAATACATTGATACCTACAGGATGGAAAGGTTTTCAGGGTTACCACTTGCCTGAATTTGAAAATTTAGGAAAGTCAAACACTTGTTACTTATATTCATTAACACATGCTCACCCTTCAAAACTTTGAAAGCAGAATCTCCTATAACATAAATGATGAAAATGCTCAGTGATTGCAACTCTTTACCAACCAACGCTTAGAACACTTTAGCAACCAAAACTGTGCCACAAATGCATCTAACACAACTGCCCCTAACACCTCTGCTTTCAAAGTTACAAGGACAGAAAATTATTAGGCGTTGCCATCCGAAAAATTTGCAAAACTTGGAAAATTTAGACATTGGCTACTTATTTTCATTGTAATTCTTTGCCATGTGAATGTTCAATGGTAGCGCTTTGCTGGCACCAAATCGGTTACACTTTTAGGCCAACTTACCCGATGAATTTTGTTTTGGAAGTTTTGGAGGCATACAAATATGTAAAGTTACCACCGGTAAAATTTTTCAATTAGTTGTTTATTAGGTGCGTTTTTTTGCTCCGATACAGAACAGACTAGAACTAAGCCGCAAAAACAACGATCTAGTACAAAACAGCAGTGCATTCGCTAAGACTGACATAGGTTGCTGCATTCGCTATGATAGGAGAAAGCAGCTGCAAATAAAGGGAGAAAATAAGGAGTGTGAGCTACCACAATCGATAGAAAATAGAAAAAGAACTAACAGAAAATTACCTCTTTTAGCTCACATTATGAGGGCTTTTTCTAATTTCTTAACTACCAAAGCATTCAACATAACCTTGAAAAAATCAAAGCCACCTCACAGCAAAAAAGACAATTTCTCATGAGCTTTTCTTTTTTCGATCAGCACATTCTACAGTTCAGCACGTGAACTACCAATGAGGAATAGAATTTCTGTACTAGTGAATTCACTGGTACAGGAGTGCTGTTGTTTCCAATGCATATACTCTGTTCTCTGCTGGATAGAGGAGCAAAAAAAAACGCGCCTACTGTCACTGCAATGCCATTCCCATTTGAAAATTTAAGGGGGTAGTATCGGTTAGAATGCTAAAACACAGTCTAATTGTCAATATTTTTTATCACCTTCTATATTTTGTATAAATTTTAAAATTTGCATGGGTAAAATACACGTTTTGAAGATTCCAAAAAAAAATATTTTTAATTTTTTTCATTTTTTTACTTATTTAGAGAGGGTGCCAAAGTTGACGTCTCGAAAAATGTCTCGTCATACTGCGAACAGATAATCTCAGGAATGAAGAATCTGAAACAAAAAAAATTAAACCGCATTTTAAAGAGGAATGTTTCTTACGTGGTAATCTACCACAATATTTAAAAATAATGATCGAAAAACAATGGCGGTTGTTTGAAAATAATTTTCGAAAAATCGTTATAACTAATTTTCGAAGAAAATTAGTATTAAACTTGTTTCGCCGAAAATTCATATTTCTTTATATATATATATATATATATATATATATATATATATATATATATATATATATATATATATATATATCAGCAAAATGATTAAGGGAGATAATCTCTGGAGTGGCCGATCCTATTGAGCTGAAATTTTATGAAATATATAGTAGGTAGGTCCATGATTTTTTCAAATTCAGATATCCTAAACCTTTTGGCGACGGCGAGCGTTTTAGTGAATTTTGAGGTACTCCTATATTTCCAAGCAGTGTAAATTTTGTTAAAAAAAGTATTGGGAATGAAAACTAATTACGTTCAAAGCTTGTCAATGATAAAGATATGAAAATTTTGAGCCGTGTGTGGGTTCTATGTGGCTAAAAGTAGGCAAGGACTTTTTATTAAATTTTGATTTGTCATTACTTCTGACAAAAACATTGGATCATCGTGTGATTTGCAGAGCGTATTGACGTTGGCTAAGATTTAACACACATGGATTTTCAAGATAGTGCAGGTAACTCTGTAGCTACGGCAGGCTCCTGAAAAAAAATCCTTCATATCATTGACCCTCCTCAAAAATTTTTGATTTTTGACAAAAAATTCAAATCATTGATAAATTTTAACTTTTGTTCATCATGTCAAATAAAAATTTTTAAAATTCCGATTTTCACAAGAACGGCAACCCAACACCAAATTACCTCTATTTTCAGCACTCGAAAGTTCTGTTCACGAGGACTGACGACCGGATAATCCGATCATAATGAAATTTAAAGGACATCTTGGTATTAACTAGGACCAGGTCTGATAAAAGTGATTTTGAAATGCGGGCAACTCTGTGGCAGTGGTACCATCTTGAAAAATCACTGAGAAAAAAACAGCTTTTTGGCCTATAACTTCCGATTCAGCCATCAGATTTTAACAAAATTCACACAGTACTTGAATTGCATTTGGTGAAAGTTTGGTTGAGAAATTAGTATAGGGCTGGCAGCTGTGGGGATTTTTGTCTCATAAATCTTGCAAATTTGCTCAGCAAAATAAAGCTTTTTTCCCTATAACTTCCGGTCCAGTCTTGAAATCAAAACGAATTTCTTGCAGTAAATGAATCTTACTGTGAACTAAATGCCGTAGGAATTTCGTACAAAAATCATGAAAGGGCTGCCAGCTATGACCATTTTTGTAATTTTGTGCAATTTCTTTACTGAGCGATTATGTCATTAGATTTGCAAATGGGAATGATCCTGCAATGAAAATTAAAAACAAATATTAACGCTTTGAAAATTTGAAAAGTTTTGAGGGTGGTAACCCTAAAACTCTTTTCACCCGTATACCTGCCAGCGCAGTGATTCAATCGAAACGAAATTTACTGTTTGGGTTTAACTTAACGTGAAGCAGATTTGGTATATATTTTGCTCTGCTGCTGACACAGGGTAGCCAGCATTAGCCATTTTCGTAAATATTGCACCAACAGATGCTTCAAATTCCATACTCATATGCAAAGCATTTCTAATAAAAATAATACTAATTTTCTTCGAAAATTAGTAATAAGAAGCCAATTTTTAAATTTTCCGAGTTTTGAACATTTTTCGGATGGCAGCCGCAAACAACGTTTAACCGCTGAAACTTTCGATGAAATCCTCCGATGAGAACGAAATTCAAAGGATAAGTTGATTTAAGTATGAGCTTGTTATGATAAACTTATTGCTGCTTCGTTGGGAAAGTGTTGCCAGCACTGAACATTTTCATCATTTGTGTTATAGTTGAGTTTTGTTGCTTGGGATAAGGAATGGTTGATATGATTCTACAAAAAATTGTATTACGTCTTTCCGCATTGTTATGTCACTCAAAGACAATTTCTTCGAAAATTAGTTTTCTAGCGGTTCTGATGCGCTAGACTTTTTTTCTATCAGCACATTCTATAGTTCAGCACGTGAACTACCTTTGAGCAATAGAATTTCTGTTCTAGTGAATTCACTGGTACAGGAGTGTTGTTGTTTCCAATGCGTCTATTCTGCTCTATGCTGGATAGAGGAGCAAAAAACGCGCCTATTTCCATACTGAGGACAAGCTATGTACTACAGAACTAGCCACTTGTATTTTCTTATTTCCGTTGATTGGAGTGGCTTTTTTTATTTCTAAATATGAAAACAGATTATTTTGGATTAATATAACATTTCATTTTCAACAACATGCATTTATATCTGTCTGTTTTCGATATATTTCTCTTATTATAATGGCGCCATAGTCGCGCAAGGAGTCATTCGTTTCACATACCAACTAGTTTCATACCAACAACTTAGATAATTAAACAAATGAAAAATCTTCCAACATCATTTGCCACTTAGCATTCTCCATCGAATCGCAAAACGATTTTATTTTTAGAATTTAGCCATATTTGCAATTCTAATTAATTTACTCACTCACTGAACTACTATTAGTCCAATCAATCGTCTTCGCTTCGAACTAGCTATACGCACGACTTGCACCTGTAGTGCATGATCGACACACTTGTGGTCACCGTATTGAATTACAAACGTCCACAACAGGTTTCCGAGAGGCGAATTTGATTCTAAGACAGCGTGTACCTTTCGTCAGTTGAAACTCTGAAAAGAATTTCCATTGTATCGCATATTGAGCACGCATTTCATGACCCCGAAAAAATTGCAGCTCAACGATAAAAAAGTCGTGCTTTGAATCAGTAATGCCAATTTTGTGAGTAAACAAAACAAGCACTCGAACATTTATTGATACCAAAGAAGAGTGCGAAAATCTATCTGTCACTGTAAAAACCTTGGTGCAGATAGAATTTCAGAAGAAAAAAAGACGGATTACTTGGTGAGCGAATAGTCTGATGGTTGAGCTCAGCTTTACGCCAAGTTGGACTCAGAGCAGTTTCGTATGAATATCATATAAATTATGACCCAAAAATGCAATATTTAATGCATCGGGGGTTAAGCTACCTACGTATAAACTACAGGCCACAGTCATCGTTTCAAATTTCATGCATGTAAGATCAATCATATACGGCAAGAATGATTCCTGCACTTTTTTTTGAGCAACCCTCTTTTTTACCTTTCTATCTTCAAAAGATACAAAATCTGCCCTGAGGGCGCATATCAAAAATTTAAAGTTGGTTTATCGAAAAACTGTTCGGATTTGCGATAAAATCAGCAACAGGTGAGGGGAATCTGAAAAGTATAGACTACTAATTCTTCTTAGATGGTCTCGAAAGAGTTTCAGATACGCGTGGAAATTATACAAGCTGCAGGACGGTCTTGGGCTAATTTACGTGGGTAGGCAGGTGTGCTGCTGGATACCGCTTTCATGAAAACCCGAGTCATTCGGTAAAGGAAGCGAAAACTGTTGCCTTGATTGAGGGACGAACGCCTTTGGCTACTGGTATTTCGCTGAACACATGTTCAGTTAATTGCCTTAATATGTACATATCTCGGTTGATCTGGACCCTCGCAGATAGTTGCATTCGCTTCGCTGCACATCTGCCGGGCTATTAAATCCTCTATGGGAAGCAGTTCGAGTGTCGACCTGATGAAAATTTGTGATTGCATTGATTTCGTGTGTTTGGAAGTCAAGGGTATTTTAAAATGTCAGTATATTCGAGAACATTTGATAGGAATGATTGGTTTTTAATATCAAGTCTTAGATCGTTCAACTTATCTTTTGATTCTACTTTGAAATAACATAGCTCGCACACTGGTGCATTATTTTTAGCATGAACTCGCAATCAATTTCTAAAGGAACATCTGCCTTTCCAAAGCACTTGAAACAACCATACATGACAATTCAATCAATGGACAACTAATTTTTTCTTGCGTAACATCAAACACTTCTTATTCAAATAAACCTCTTATAGTGATGTACATACATGTACGATCGACAAGAGCACCCACACTTTTCACAGTTTCACACGCAAACGCAACCGATGTGATGTCTTTGGAACTTTAGTTGAGCAGTAAGTAACCCGATCACGGGATTGCAATCGTGCTGAAATCAGATACACACATGTGGTGCCCACACGTCTAAATAAACATTTATTCGTATTCTAATTTCAGATGATGTGTCCCGCCACATGAGTGTTGTTTGTAGTTGCCAGTTGCCACCAATTCTCGAGCCATTCTAGACTGTGACGGCATGTGGTACTGGGTAATTTTAGTAATTGAAAAAATTATAAATTTATACAATCCGATTTGAAGATTTCGCGACATTCGACGTTGTTAACAGGGCACAATTGAATGAAACAATGAACATGATATTCTTTCTTAAAAATGATTATCTGATTGTTTATCTAAATGATTACCTTCGAGTTTATCCTTTAAAGAGCTTAGTAATTGAAGAATTATAAAATCTACTCGGAAAGTATATTTACATTTTCAGTGAGAACAACCTAGGCTCCCACTCAACCTAAAAGATAGCGCAATCGTGAATACATTGCAATGTACTTAGTACCATAGCACATTTTGTGAAAGTAAAAGTCACAACTAGTTTATCTTGATTCCATTTGGTCACGGAACGTTACGCTGTCATCTCAGTTTGTCGTTGTCGACACGAACCTTAAATTGATCTTAAACGTGCAACACAGGCGATCTTATCGTGGCTCAGATCTACAAGATTATAAAGTTAATGCGAGATTATGGCTTATCGGGGTCCCGCACCCGCTGTAACGATGTGGATGTCAACGCGCGTGTGGGTCGTTGCAAAGAAGGTAGCACGTGGGAGCTGCGGCAGCCACATATTCCTACAAACATACTTAAGTACATGTGATCAACGCCAAATCAGTTCGGGCAAATCATCTCGGACTGTGACGATGACTGATGGTTATTTAGCTGTTGCTCATTTGTACTACGATAATGCTTGCTGGAGATATAATGGAGGAAGTACAGAAGGTTACTTATCTTGATTTCAAACTTGATTCGACAATAAAACCCGAAAGCGGAGATGCTTCATCGGATTGGACAAAGTGGGCAATTATGCAGACACGGGAGTGGGATTTGAAATGATGGAATTTAATGATCGCGAGGAACAGGCGTTTCAACCACTTTTCAAAACGATGAGTTTCCGCTTTGATTTCCACATTTAATTTATAACGATTCCTTTTGATGCAGTGATTAGCACCTACGTTACACCTACTTTTGTTTCCCTAATCAAAAACGTATGATAGCGTGATTTAAATCAGTAGATTTTGAGATAGGAAAAATTATGTTTGTTCATTTGGTAGATCAGGTTACATCTAAACATGGGTTCGTATGCTATAATTACAAGCTGGTCTTTTTGATTTCATTTTCTCAACTAAGATATCAGTAGAGAGTTTCAGCTTTCGTTTTTTTAATCACTAGCCAGCAGGTTTACTTTCGTTAATATTTTTCTTCTGTGTTTTTCAATTCGTGGTCGCCTTACGTGTTCAGCGAGAATCAAAACCGCGACAAACGAGGCAAATCCATCATAGCGAGATACGTTATCTCTTGTGAACCCTGAAACTGGTCTTATGCGAGTCAAGATGTGGATGGATGAGCCACCGAAAACTTGATCCTTTGTCGATATCATGTATTATCGAAAAGTGATGAAAAATTGTACAAATTAAGTTCAGTATGCTACAGATCATTTACGATAAAGCAATATCTTCTATGCGCTAGGAGTCAGACTAAGACATAATGCAGCAGATATACAAATGATAAAAGAAGACGACATTCATAAGTCACCAACAAGAATCCGGAAGACACGGATTATGTAGTGTTAAAAATAATAAAATTGGATTTGGAAGCCCCATGACCTTAAAATTCATCTAGAGCCACATTGAAGTTTCTAGGGAAAAAAAGGATTCAACAAACACAGATATATGTGGTACATTTCGTGAAAAAAGTAACTAGGATTTCCTTCCATTGTACTCCTTGGCTACTTTTAACACTATTTTCGTTGTCTGGGACTAAATTTGGCTCTTTAGCGCTTTTTTCAGCATTCTAATTTTCGATTTACTGTTCTGCTTGTTGCTAATGTTCGAAGAAGAACATTAGTATTAAAGTCACTTTGGCCAAAAATTAAATATATATGTATATCATCAAAAAATCTCAGGAATCGATTGAACTGAAATTTTCAGGATACATTGGTGTATATGCAGAATAGTGCCAGGTCTCACAAAAATTTAATAATCTTTAACCCTTTGGCGCTGGCAGCCATTTTAGTAATATTTTAAATATACCTATTTACCGGCCAACAAATAACTTTCGCAAAAATAAAGTGTATGGGATGAATTTCGAACCCTATGTGTTCGCTAGGTGCCTCAAATGAGATTGGGAAAATTTCAAAATTTTTGAATTGCGATAACGTTTGACCAGATTGACAGATCATTATGAAACTTAAAGGGCATATTGGTGTTACTAAGTTGTAGACTTGTAAAGTTCTTTATGATCGTGCTGGCAACCCTGCAAGTACGGCAGGCATTAAAAGTGAAAAACTTCAAACCATAGACTCTCCTGAAAAATTTTCGTCTTTTACAGTGAAAATCAACTCATATAGAAATCTTATGCTTTGTCTATACAACCAAAGGAAAACTTTTGAAATTTCACATCGGACAAGAACGGTAACCCTCCTCCAATTTACCTATATTTTAAGCATCAAAAACTTCTGTTCACGAGAACTCACGACCCAATTATCAGATACAGCTGAAACTCACAGAATGTATTGGTATTGAGCAGGACCAAGTCTGATAGAAGCGATTTGGAAATGCGAGCAACTCTGTGCTGGTGGTGGCATCTTGAAAAAGCGGTCGTGTATTGATTAAGATCCAACCGAGAGGGTCTTAATATAGTGACTAGGAAGTTCCTTCATTTCCACGTCCGTTAAAGACGTTAGGTCCTTCATCATCAAAATTGCCTATCTCATCTAGAACGTCTTCTACTTCATCAGAACTCATATCAGCAGGTACTGTGTGTTGTGCTATTCCATCATCACCAGTTATTATCCTATAATCTTTGTCACTTGAAGTTTTCCTTAATTTCGATGGTGGCTTCAGACTTTGTGCTATTCCACTTGCCGATAGACGACGCTTAGCTGCAGCCGATAATACACTCCTTGGAGGTGTGATATCACCTACTGATTCAAAAAAATTTTACAGTCGTATAGGTTAAGTTTGCGTAGGTTTATCGTCTCTAAAAACATATTATGCTTGGGTCGTGTTGTCTCGCAAGCTTTTCTGGTAGAATATGCACTCAAAATCTGCACGATTCTTCTACTGTTCATCGAACATTAGTATTTCTAGCGGTTCAGGTGCGCTAAAGTTTGTTTTTAGTATTATATCGATTATTTCGTTGCATATAATTTCAGTTTTAAGTTTAAACATTTTGTTTTACCTATCACTATCTTTAGGTTTTCCAATAAAGGAGATCTTTTGACTGGCTGATGTTTTGAAATCTTCAATAAACAATATACTATTAATCCCAGTCTATTCCTAAAGGTCACCTACAGGCAATATACTGTTCACCAAGAGTTTTTCCACACTCACGGCCTTCATTTAAAGAACTCTCCCAATAGCAGACGCAGAAAATTTAGATAATTGTAGCCTCAAGAAAACGGAGAGTTTGATTTCATCTGCTGGTACTTCTTGGAAATTAAATCGGAAAGTAAGATACAACTCAGTGAAAACTTTTGTTGGCTCATCTGTACACAAAAAAAGGCACACGACAATTCTTTTGTTCAAATGGATAAATTTTTAAATATCAGGTGAAGTAATAAGAAATCCATTATTCTTCTAATGGACGAATTTAGTTGTCTGTATATCGCGTTGTATAAGTCGGATCGGGTTACACTAGATGGCGTTGGAAAGATAATATTTTGCGCAAAAAAAACTTCCGTGACAGTTCTGTGATTGGTTGACTCGGTTTTGCTTGAGCGCACAGCAAAGATGGACACCAGCAAAGAGAAAATACGCCAATTTTGTAAATTCAAAATTCGCTCTTTTATCTCTGACGGCATGGTAATTAATAACTGGCAAACTATCAGTAACTTGTTTTGCAGATTGCTTCCAATCTGTGTATGGAATACCTCTTTGCAACTTCGATATAACTAATTTCAATTACTTAATGTACGCCCTTAAAACTCAAATGAAAGACCTATACATCAACACTGCCACTATCCTAAAGCATAGATCTCATCTTGAGAATAGTTTTCATCCTAGTCCTGATGGATAAGCGACCATATTCGTCTATAGCTCCAGTTAAAAAAAAAAGGGCAGTAGAGATGCCGTGCACAATTATAAATCAATCGACAAATTACCATGCTATGCCAATCTCTTTGAAGCTATATTTGCCGAGGGGTTATCTTTCCACTCTAAGGCATTTAGCTTGCCTTGCCAACATGGCTTTATTAAAGGCAAATCTAGCCCTACTAATCTTTTAGAAATTGCAAATCTAGTCATTCCCTCGATCGAAGAAGGTAAACAAGTTGATTGCATTTACACCGACCTCACGAAGGCTTTCGATAAGCTGGATCATAATATTTTTATATGTAAATTGCATCTTCTTGAATTCCCTAATAAATTTGTTGCCTGGATTAAATCTTATCTGACAGATCGCAAACAGCACTCTATCCACTGACATAATCTCCACTTCAGGTGTGCCACAAGGCAGCCACCTTGGTCCAATTCCTTTCACTATTTATATTAACGATCTTATCACCTTTGCTCCTGGATCCTCCACTCTACTCTATACTGATGACGCAAAGAATTTCAATGTAATTTTGTACGCGATTGTAAACGATATTTGTAACGATATTTGTAACGATTGTAAGCGATTGTACACGATTGTAAATTTCAATGCAATGTGTCAAATTTGTCTAATTGGTGCTCTTTCTCCTACAAATCATGCCCTATTAATTTAAATGACTCTCTATTAACCCGTTCCAATAAAGTTCGTAATTTGGTGTACGATTAAACTCTGCTTTTACTTTTAATGACCACATTGACTCGATAATAATAAAAGCCACCTGTGCACTTGGCTTCTTAAAAAGACGGTCTAAAGAATTCAATGACATTCGAATGACAAAAATCCTATTCTGCTCTCTGGTTCGCCTGATTCTAGAATATGGGTGCTTGATGTGGTCTCCATATTATAAGGAGCATATAGATCGCATTGAATCTATTCAAAAAAGATTCTTAATTTTTGTTTTTAGTTCTTTCCGCTGGTCTGATCCTTTTTGCTTACCTTCTTATGAAAGCCGCTTGCAATTATTGACCATAGACACTCCTGAAACTCGAAGTCAAAATTTCAAAGCTCTATTCGCTGCAAAGTTACTTAGTGGAAACGTGAATTCTGGGTTTCTGTTATCAAAACTGAGCTTTTGTGTTTGTCACGGTGAGCGTAGACTTCATAGCGCCTTATGCATCCCATTTCATAAGACCAATTATGGATCAAATGAACCAACCTGTACAATAGCCTGAAGCTTTAAATCAGCGTATCAAATGTTCGACTCTAATCATACTGTTGAAATTTTCAAGTGCCGGCTTATCCGACAATAATGTTCTTACTAATTTCATAAGTGTATTTGTAACCATTTCGTTGGTGAAACTGTGAATGAATAAACAAATAAAAAAAATAAATAAGATGCCACAAATTCAGTCAAACAGTCAATACAGACCCAATAAATTTACTGAAATGTTGGAAAATGGCTCATTCTTTCGAAAAGTATCAAAAATTTAAACTTCAGACAGTAACTATAGATGCAATATTTAATACAAAACCGAAGTTTTAGCAATTGCAGCAAATGAGCTACATTACATGATAACCTGCCGAAATAATCATTGACAAACCAATCTAAAATGGAGAAAAAAATGGATCACAGCAAACAAATTATTGATTAATCAGAATTTTTCAAACCGACCCAAAAACGTAAATGTCGCAAAAAAAATATTTTGAAAATACTGAAAAACCATTAAAATCAAACTGGCAAAAAGGTTTTTTTCTGATAACTTTTAGGCGATTGTTTTTACGGACCGAGTTTCCTTTCGCTCAATACAAAAGTGATTTTTTCCTCTTTTGGCCTATTTAATTTAACTGTGTCATAGTTTTTATGCATGTGCTGGTTTTTCGACAGATGAAAAAAGTGGCAGGGAATGTAAATGCAGTATATGTAGATCAAGCTAGCGTTACTTTTTGAAGATGGAAACTAGTCTTTATTGCTATCGAATTCGAAACTTAAGTGAGAGGTGTCGAAGGGTAGTTGGAGAAAATGCACAAAAATTCTCGGAATACATTACCAGACATCAGATTGGAATAGTCGTGTCTCTTGAACCTTATGGCTGATTTGTAAATTTTATATCATAGCATTTACCGACACAAATATTTATGATTGGTTTGCGAGTTTTATATCATTTTATTTAGCAAGACCAAATGCCAGTCTCCTCCAATATTTAAAAAAAGCAATATTTCGTCTGCATACCAAACATTTAGCAAAAATACCAAATCAAATGAGTCGTCGGCCTTGGTGTGAATATCTACCTAAATGCTCTCGACAGACCAAATTTTACTCTAACAAAAAAAATATGAACCACTAAGAATTCTTTTCAAGCTGGGGTTTGATATATGAATTCTACTTTTGAATTCGATGGTTGTGCTACTAACGTGATAGCCACAAAACTATAAGATGTCATAAACATTCACCAAAATGGATTACATTTCGCGTTCGCTTTAAAAGAATCCAAGACATTCGCAAAAAATGACTTTTTCGTGGTATTTCCTCTTAGTCTATGAATTATTTCAAAGTAAAATGTTCTTCGACTCTTCAATCACACCGGTTCTTAGTAATTAGCTGTGAAGAATGCAATTCTTCAGTCGCATCATGAAAACAATTTAATTTAGTGTATTTCGCACTCAATAAAAAGACAGCTCAAAGTGCCTCAATGTCGGCACTCATTAATTTTTATTCACAAACGTAGAGCTTTGCATGCCACCGGCAGGAGATAGTAACGATACTTATATTTGCATTCAGATCTTTACGTTTCAGAGCATGCAATAAAGTCCCCCGGATATCATTCTACTATCTCTTATTGGTTTAATGAGCGCGCAACTTACAAAAAAACTAGTGCTTATTTTCAGATCTAAATATCTGATAGATGCCGCATGAAACGAGCAGGCAAGATCAGTACTCGCGCATGACTCGAACTCTTCTTACTAGGAATTTTGGACTTAAGACGCCGCCGTCACCGTCGCCATCGTAGTTCGTAAACACGATCTGGTCTTGGTCGATCCCGTGGGTGATTTATGCAGAACAGGTGAAACCCCAGGCCCGCGGCTACAAAATACTCAAAAAACTCAACCAACACGCCGAGTACTTCCCAGTTTCGAGGGGACAGCTTGATCGTATGCTTGCAGGTATGTATGTACATACCTAGGTCATGCAAGCACTTGAGGTGCGGCATTTCAAGTGATGAATCAAAAATGAATTAAGAACTGCGATGCGAGTTAGAATGTTGAAGAGTTTTTGATATTTTCGGGTTTATTTCAACTTGGATGATATGAGTACGTTGCTGGAAAGGTGTGTGGACAGCTTCACGGGCTTTATAAAATAGAATGTGGGTGAAAATAGTCATCAAAAGATACCAGCGTACTTTTGTAGTTCTTTCCGTTAGAAATTGCAAAAGAATGATTCGAAAAAAAAAATCATTACCAGCTCCAATTCGCAGCAATTTCTGTATGACCAATATTCGCGTAGAACGCGAATATTGGAAGATCACGACTCTTTTCATCATTAAAATATATATCGGTAAATGCATATGCATCTACAAATCATAAAATCAAAAGCATCTAAAAGTACAAATTGAACAGATTATTTCTCAAGTCAGCGTCATGCCACAGCAATAATGTTCCCAATTTCCCCCATCACACCCTTCTACGAAATTATCATCATACTCGAAACACAAATGAAAGATATTAACACATGTTGTTCTCAGACAACTTGAAGATAAAATTATTGCACGAAACACGTTTTTCTTGAATTATCAAAAAAAAAAACATAGCTACTATGTACAGGAAGGTATGTCGATATGTGGGTGTCGGTCTATTACATTAAAAACGAGTGTCTGTGGCTATTCGCTTTGTTGCCGGAAACCGGTAATGACTCATAAAATCAGTCTTATTGTCACCGACCAGATGGGGTTCGCTTGTCATTATGACTCTTTATAGATTAGACGGCATGCAATTACTGGACTTGTCCGAGAACTCACCTGTGCGGCCATACTCCACTTTAGCGCACAGTGTGGGCTATTTTGACTTCGTAATGCTTTTGCGTACGATAGAGTTTAGACAGGTGACAAGCAATAAAGCATGCGCCAATTAAATTAATGTAACCTGCAACGCAATAATAATGACGCTGTCAAATGGTAATCTGTCTATGGATTGCACATACGGAAGAATGGGGACCACTTGGGTAACTTTTGCTGAACTGACCGCATACGACAAATGATTATTCAGTCAAAATTGAAGTCAACTCAAATATCTGAAGAAAATATGCAGTTTCAAGATTTCTTCTAAAATCTTCATCAATATCTATGTATGTTCCATAATTTTAGAAATTTAAAACGACGAATGCAACCATTAAATCTAATAAACTCTATTCTTGATTCCTGTTTTCCTCAATCCACTTGCCTACCTAGGTAGTCCCCAACACGAAGCGGGAAGTTTACTTGATGTTGTCATGTCGACTATAAGGGTGATGTGTGATAATTTCCCGTAACGGTATACAAGAGCGATTTTTCATCGAAACTTGTGTGAAGCGGGCGAAATAGCCATTATAGCAAATTTGATTGGCTTGCATGGTAACGAGGACTACAAACAGAAACATATGTCTCCTTTCGGTCCCCGTCTTTAAAAGGCATACACAGTCTTGTGTATGCAAACTGATGGAAAAGGTGAATGTTATTTAGAGAGTACCGCTACTCGGTCTTGAGAAGAATGCACTTATCAGTCGCTCACTAATCACCACGACTTAATCAATGTTAACGAGCTTCTGATGATGTTAAGATCGTATCTGATGCAAGCTGTAATGTTCTGTTTTCGAGATTCTAGAGAAGATAAATTCTTTCATGCTATTGCAGAAGTTCATTATGGATCAGGTGTTGCTGGTACGGAAGCTAATGAATGCTGCTCCGGTCAAATTTGAAAGCTTTCGATTTAATTGCATGTCAGCAGAGGAGTATAAAATACGCGTGATTTATCGACAAACAGTATGTGCCAATAAAATTGTTGTGTAAATTGAATACAAATAGGGAATGTGTTGCACCGTTATGTAGGAAAACAATTGAACGATGACTTGCTGCAACACAATAATTGACGATGAATCTAAACAAGATTATAAGATTCTGATTTCGTTTTATAGCAGCGCACAAGGCTCGAGGTAACTTGATTTCACTATCGAAACTTCGAATTGATGGCATCATAATTGGCAACCCACTGTTGATTTTGTTGATCGATTGTTGTAGTGATTTTGAGTCCATACGAAGCTTTATGAAAGCAAGTTAGGCTCAGCTTTCTGTTTGGAATTTTAAATGAGTTGTATACAATACTATCATGCAAGGTGACCCATTTCGAGCCCAAAGGTTGGAAGAATTTAGTTGGAAGTTGGTGGTATGATGGGATTAATGGTTACTTGGAGATGATGATTGTATTTGCTCTGTATTTTCGATAACGGTAGACATTCTGTAGTCCAAACATTATGATCAATGGATTTCCAAGACAAGTGTCTAGAACAATGTCAGCCCGCAAGAGACTCGCATTGATTGCATCATGGACCTATAATTATTTATTTATTTTGTTTTCAACATACATAAAAAAATTAATTTCATCTTGACTTTATTATTTATAAGATTTGAAGAACTATAATGTGATTTTAAAGTGATATTTTTTATTGATTCTGACAGTGGTGCATGGTAATAAGTACAAGTTTTCTGCATATGGAGTCTAAAAAGTGATTGATTTTCGAATGTCCTGCGATGGATTACGAGAATGCATATTGTCACAGATTGGATTAGAACAGATTGTTTACAAAAAGTACTAATCTATAAAGGCTCGACGGGTAGAGAGTAAATTTGTCACAACTAGCATAAATAAAAATGTAATGATTTCCACCTGCAAGTGGTCACGCCAGTCAAGTATGCACTGTGTGCTGGCTGGTGTCTGATGAGAATCAGTGCATACTTTCGAAACCACTTTGTCAAAATAGAATTTTCAATGTAGATTAAAATTTTTAATGTTAATAAAAAGTTGTTCAATTTTAATCATCCCGCAAAAACAATTCCAATTTGGTTAAAGTTAGTTAATCCAAACGGGGAAAGTTAGTTTAAATACTAGGATTCATAAAAATTTACGTTTAACTGATTCAATGGAATTTCATTTACAATTGCATTGAAGAGCAATGTCTGACAATCAAGGCTAACTATGATGAATGATTAGTAGAACGCAAAATATATTGGCAATATCAAGGATGTGGGTAAACATATTACGATTTAATTAATATTTGAATGTAATTGGATTTACCTTGAAAGAATATACCATGTATACCATGGTCAAAATTAAATGTTTAACAGTTTAATTCGACCTAGTTCATCAAAAACATTTGATGTCGTCTGCAAATATGGTTCTTCCGTCGGTAGGATAAGCGTGGTGGAAGGTCGTTTACAAAAAATATATACAAAAGAACACCAGTACAGAGTCTAAAGGTAATAGATGTCTAGAAATAATACCTAACGCGACAGAAACGACCAGAGATGTAAAAATCAGACCAACGAATGGATGATGAAGGTAAATATGTATTACCTAAGTCGGTAAGGAGAATAAAACGATCAATGAAGCCAAATGCTTTGAAGAAGTCAGGGTAGATAATGTGCATATTTAGTTTAGCATCTTGTGTTTTGGCATCAAGTTCGTTGAGTAAGCAAGATTTATAGACATTAAGAATTTATTTGCAAATTTAATGATTGTACTATACAAAACACTCGAATATCTTGGAGCGGAAAGGAAAAAAGAAGCCGGAGTGGCAAGATGAGGTAAGACAAAAGTTTGTTTATTTATTTACTAAGGTCCATTTTAATAGACTAGAGCTTAGTTATAAAACAATATAAGCTCAAAAAATAGAAACTAATAAAAGCCTTTTTGAACAATTAACGTCAGTCAAGAATAGATTACCGAGCTTAAACCGAGAGAGCATGGGGCAGTGTAGCTGATTAAAAAGTAAGCACTTGTCAAGACTCATTCGTCGGGATTGTAAAAAAGGAATTCGTAAAAAGGACTAACGTTTGAACGAAGAATTTGAAGTTTAGATAATAAAAAAAGGGGCATTCAAATGCTGACGCCATCTCAGCAAAAATTGGAGCGCCAGCAAGAGCAGTGGAGTCATATCACAACGCCAGACCGATCGTTTTGTTGGTGAAGAGATGTACGGAGAAATGTACTTTGAGCTATCGAACTTAACTTCCGCATTCTTGACAACTTAGTGATTATGATGCGGGACTTACTTCTCGACATGAATGATGGAGCTCAGAGGTGGTATATCACATTAGGGGCTGCAAAGTGATCAATCCTCAGTCCTCTTCAGACCGCTACGCACGGAAATGTCAATGTTCCAGAGCTGCCAAATTTTTCCAACTCAGACTTAGTCAAGTAATAACTGATCATGGGCTACAGCTGAATTTTTTGAAGACAGAGATTGTCATGCAGACGAACTGGAGGATACCGATTAGCAACCTGATGTCAGTGGGCTCCGCAGAGATTCACACTAGTAATTCGCTAAGGTTAAGCTGGACACTAAGTGAGTGAATGGGACAGTCAGTGAGTGAGTGAGGGAGTGAAGCTGGACACTAAGGATACTGAGACCACATCTGTAAGGTGTGTGACAGTGCTGAGCAGGTTGATGGCCAACATTGTCGCTCCAGTGGAAAGGGACGGAGGCTGCTGATGGCGAAGACCAACTTCATCTTGTTTTACGGGGCGGGTATTTGGACGGACACACTCCAAACGAAGAAGCATAGAGCGCTGAGGTGCAGTATGTATCACCACAAGCTACCGCACGGTGTAGGAAGATGCTGTCATGGTTGGAGCGGGAGTAACCTAGATAGATCTACTTGGGCGAGAATGCAGAGAAGGGTACCCGCACTCTGAGCCGGACGGAACAAGAGCTCTTTGGTAAAAACGCAAGCGAAAAAAATTGCTGGATGGCAAGGCTGATAGATATTCTGTTTTAGATCAGCCGTGGCCAGGGAAAGGTAAACTTCTACCTATGCCAATTTCTAACGGGGCAGACTTATTTCGGAAAATAATAGCGAAATGGGTAAGGCGGTCATCCCGCACTGTCGGTGCTTTGTCGATTTGCGCTAGTGTGAGGAGGAACCAAAAGTTGGCTTAGCTATCCCCGAATCGACTGTGGAAACGATGCTGCGTACACTGAAAAAAATCCACATGGCTTCCAGAGCCATGTAACATAGCGCATTATTTATGGCGCCATACGCTATGTACATAGTACTCTGAGCTATGCAATATGGCTCCCAGCGCCATAATGTCAGAATCTACATAGCGCGTGGTCCCATGTTACATGGCGCAGCATTTATGGCGCCACACGCTATGTACATAGTACCCTGAGCCATGCAGTATAGCTCCCAGCGGCATAATTACATGGCGCAGAAGTTATGGCCCCACACGCCATATTACATAGTGCCATGAGCCATGTAATATGGCTCATGGCACTACAATTATAACTCGCAGCCATGCTGTGTGAGGGAAGGTATAAATGTCAGCAAGTGACATTAGAGCTTGGGTCTGCATAATTGACTCATTTTGAACTGAAGTACTGGCTGCGATACTTTCGATACTTCGACCGGTGAATTTTCACACTGGAGCAGGAACATTCAATAGTGAGTATGTTGACTCGAATTTATCTTATTAATGTTTGGTATAATTTATATTTGGTGGAATTTATATTTGCTGGAATTTATATTTGGTGCACTAAAAAAACACATAGCGCCAGACGCCATAGTTTATAAATTTCTGGCACCATGTACATAGTCGATTTCAGTCGATTTGTGATAAAATATAGCGCCACACGCGATAGTCCATAGGAGTAGATGCTATGCTTATAGCCCTCCACGCCATGTACTATAGTCCTCCATGCCGTGTACCATAGTCCTCGACGCCATGTACTATAGTCCTCCAAGCCATATACTATAGTCCTCCACGCCATATACTATAGTCCTCTACGCCATATAATATAGTCCTCCACGCCATATACTATAGTCCTCCACGCCATATACTATAATCCTCAACGCCATGTACTATAGTCCTCCACGCCATGTACTATAGTCCTCCACGCCATGTAATATAGTCCTCAAAGCCATATACATGGCGTGGAGGACTATAGTACATGGCGTGGAGGACTATAGTGTATGGCGTGGAGGGCTATAAGCATAGCGTCTGCTCCTATGTACTTTTCGCCATGTATTATGGCGTGTGGCGCTATATTTTATCACTATCCCTAAATCGACTATGTACATGGCGCCAGAAGTTTATAAATTATGGCGCCTGGCGCCATGTGTTTTTTCAGTGTATCAAAGACAGTCTAAATATTTATTGAGGAAATACCGCGTACAAAGCAAGAAGTAGCTTCTGAAGTAAATGAACACTATTAGATGAGCCAGCACAACTGGGTTGAAATATTGCAAGAGTAGTTTCCGACCAGGATCTTCATAGTAAGTAGAGACTTTTTTCAGCAAATGAAAATAGTCGCCCGTACATTGTACATTTTTAAACTACTTTACTTATTTACATAGATGAGATTGTTTTAAATTTAGTAGCTATACTATTTCAGATTACAGGCTTATATTATTTTTTCAGATATTTTATTTAAGAATATCGTTGTACTAAATATTAAAAATAAATATTACTATAGCTGGATTCTTCTTGGGAATGTTTTTTTTTAATTTAAAACGATTAATACTAGATAAAAAGAAATAGAGATATAAGCAAAGAATGAAACCGGTCAAGCGAGAATCATACAAAGATCTTTAGAATGGTCGGCAGGGAAATGGAAAACATTAGACGAATATCGCATGCGTAAGACATTTGATGGCATTTTTAGAGCAAGAGAATTCACTGAAGACCAGCTACTCAGAGTACAAATGTCAATTTTGGATTCGAGATAACTGTAGGGTGATTTAATTCCTCTAAACACCTTGAAGTCATCATCAAACAAAAAGCAAGGAGAACGAATAAAGGAAGAAAGATCGTTAATAAACACTAGGAAAAACAATGGATCATTGATCGAACCGTGAGGAAATCCAGAGAGAGTGGAAAATGGGAAAGATGTCAAGGCAAGACAGTTAAAATCAGAAACCTGGGATGAGAACCTGGACAAAAATAAGCCAGACATCCTTTAGCCTTTGATCTTTATAAGAAAATGTATGTGACTTTTGAAAAATGTGTGTATGCCACATCAAATTATATTTGCTGGGATTAAGCGGAAGCAGCTAAATTAGTCGAGACTATAAGGTTAGATCTGCCTTTTATGGAAAGGTTCAAGAATGTAAGAGGCCTAGTGTAAACAATTTTTAGGAGCAATTTACCAAGGAAGGAGGGAAATAGGATGGCAGATAGAAAGAAGCATGTTCACTGGATTTATGGGCTAAATAAAAGCAAACTCCCAATACGACCAAACGGAGCCAAAGGAAACAATAGCTTTAAAAAATTGACAAAGAAACAGATAAGGATAATGAAAGCGGCTTAACGAACAGGTTTATTATGCCATTAAGATTGAGACACTTCAGTATGGACTCAATTTCCAGAGGGTTGGGCTCAATAAATGAAAGTGATAAACAATATGGTAGAATTCATTCGAAGTGATTGAATCTTGAGCTTGGTTGGGTCTTGCAGGGAGCGTACATACGTCTAGAAGATTTTGTGATGGTTCGAACAGATAGAGAATTTTGACGCTAGCAAAGCTGTCACACATAGCTTGTCTAAGGCAATTTTGGTGGCAGATCGTAGCTATGAGAATTATTGGAAAACATTACTATAGCCCAAGTACTGATGCTTAGTACAAGATGCATCTTTTGCGTATATGGTGGACACCAAATTACATCGAAGTCAAGAAGCATCATTATACTTGCTATAATACAACGATAATGTTTTGCGAGTGAATATTTGCTAGGACAAAGTCAAAAACTTCATTGTCTATTTTAGGAATAGAGTTTAAATGCGTGACAAATATGAGAAAAAGGATATAATAGTTAAATCATTTTTAAGTATTTTAAAGTCGCCGCATATTAAGAGCAAAATAAATGAGAAAAGATTGCTGAGGCGACTGGAGAGCTAAAAAAAAATCAATCATAAACAACAACACAAAATTACAAGAAACATTACTTGAGGGGAATTTCGGAGGGAGGCAAGGCTACATAGGCGGAATATTTTATGGGTGGCACTAAGCTTGGGGATTCGGTAAACTGAGGTGAGCCAGGTTTCAGAGAGGCAGATGATATTGTTCTTTAATTGGTTAGCTACTATTTGAAAATTAGGTAGCTTAGTTCTCGGGCCTTTAACAAGTTTGGTGGTCAAATATCTCAATGAGCTTTCCGAAGGGACAACTGAATTTTTTAGTGTGTTAAATAAATGACGAATTGAATTTTCTGGTTGATTGTAGTCAGTCTTTGATAAGCAAATGTTGATGGAGTATCACCTAATTTATACGTGTTATGATCGCTGGGGAAAAAAGTGTTTTGCTATATTCAGGAAAAGTTCTTTGCAGTGGTATTTTTGGTTGTTGATGTTGCAGTTGCATCTGTTTTTGTTGAGTTTTTTATCGTGTAGTGGGTGCCTCTGTTGTTTCTGTTGGTGGTGTTGTTGATTTCGTCGCAGTTACTCATACTGTTGCGATTTTTGTTATCGCTCGGCTGAAGTATTTTTTATTGCTGGCTGGCATCTAGCCGATGCCGTGAGAATGTATACAATATATATAGTAAATAATGCACACTACTATTACAAAAAAAGTTAGTAAGTTTAATTGTGAGAAGGTTTTTAGTTTATGTTAGCTAATAGTTTTAACAAAGCCACCATCTGACAAATTTATGGATTCGAGGTAACCATAATGATTAATGAAAATTTTCCTCATTGTGAAAAATCATATGGAATTTAACGAAAAACAGATCTCATATTTATGTATTGTATCATCAATCAAAAGCACTTAAACACTTAATTGAGTGAGTTTATCAACTATCATAGCTGTTATTCATCCGACTTATATTAACAAGATGTAAAAAAGACATCAATGTTTACTGTACCATTCATTTTACTTTATCTACTATGCAAATAGATTTATTTATCTGTTTGTGTCATGTCAGCCCAATTAAATTGGTTCAAGTGTACATGCTAGGGTGCGTCATTGATGGCTGCGCTGGCCTCGGTCTTGTGGAGCTTTTACTACTTCGATCTGCCATTCAAATGCCAAATAATAATATTCCATAGTATTCCGCATTTTACGTAGTATACCTATATTTTTTGCCCACATACATAGGCCCATACACAAAAGACCTACAAGATTTGAGAATTTTGGATGACTGCCCAAGTATGAAAAATCAGGTGGAAATGGGCATGGTGAATTATGGCTCTTATAGTGTTCTAAATAGAGTTGCTACCAGCAATCACAATATGACTTATAAATTAACTTATATGCATCAACAGATGATCAATATCAGATTTACATAAACATCTAGGCTTATCTTAGAGAAAATAGTAACTGCAAACTGAGCTGCCTGTAAATATACGAGCTGTCAGCTAACCAATTATCGATACCTTCTGTTCCAGCCAATTTTATCAATATCCCCCGATTTCTCCGCACACTTTACATTTCTCCATGGACACTCGTATCCTCTACGCAGATTGTCGCTAAAATATTAATTGAAAACGGCTGAATTGCACTCTAAACACTTCTCTCTTCTTAGTTTCTCTGTTTGATGTTTGCAATGCAACATAGCTAACCAACCATCAAGCGCAAATAAAAATAGATGAAATGCAATATTCCATAAATTACACTTTATATCTGAATGTTTGAAAAATGCCAAGTTGAACTAAGATTAGTGTTTTATCGTTTTACATTGCGTTGCGGCTCGCAAACGATGCATTTAAAGTTGTCGTAAAAGAAATTATTTATGTCTATGACAAGTCGAGTGCGTGCAAGTCGTCGTTTGAGTTTGGTCTAGCTGTTCTGGCTTGGCTTTTAGTTTGACTTGGAGAAATTTCATAGCCAATTTAGATGACTTGATTTGTGTTTTAATATCGCGGATATGCGTGGATGTAAGTTAATATGAAGTTGTGATTGGAAGCAGATGTGTAGCCTCGATAATTGCAGAGTTTTGAGTCAGCTGTGGACTTTGTTGTTAATTTGATCTGAGTCATATGGCATGTTGCTGTAAAAAAAAGTTCATTTGGAAGTGTTATAAAAATTGACCGCAGCTATTTACGGTCATAGCTATTGGACTATATCATACCATTTATATTACAAATCTTGATAGCAAGATAATGAGGAAGAAAATTGAGGAGTATTTTCATTACACTCTTTTTCAAGGCGATTGTGGACTCTTATGTTGATAGATGACATATCTTTTATCGATCAGAATATACTTTAACAGACTACGTATAGGATGTTACCAGTGGCTACGAAATAACTTACAGATGTTCTTAAAAAAGCAAAGCATTCTGTGGTTTTCTACGTTTCACTTCCAGTTTTTAGAGAAAGTTTGCTGAAATGAAGCTAAAGAAAAAAGGAAGAGACTAACCAGCTATAAATTTATGTGACCACCATAAAGTTTCCTTGTTGGTGCTTAAACGAAAGCTTTTCTCTACAAAACCCACAACTCATCACATTTCCTTTTATTCCACCAAACTACAGCAGAATCAAATACCAACTCAGTGGCATACAATATTGCATGTCGTTTGACGCTAGGCCGCTCTCATCACCTTCAAATCAGAATAATGCATAATTAAACTGGCAGACTTCCTACAGATCCCTGTAAATACACTTGCTGTCGACTAGACAATTATTTACACTAAATGAAATCTCTATTTGCAAGTCTCATTAGAAATCATATTTATGACAAACACAAATTTTACAACTTCACGCCTAATAGTTGGCCGTCCTGAATTTCGTAACAAACTTATTTTAACCCATTGTCAGCCAGCGTCAATAGTTATTTGTTTCATTTTGCATTTGTCCCAATAGCGTCAAATGCGTTTGTCTACCCGGACAACCATGGTGCTGATCTGCATACGACGCCAAGCACATAATAGCTCCCCCATACTTAGAAGACGTGACTAGCAATATCTCGACGACGTGGAATAATTCTGTTGTCGGATCGAATTGAATAGATTCAAGATTTGTACGTGAATTTCAACACGCAGGATTGGTCATGTGATTTGTATGTAGCAGCTAGCGGCAATGATATATGCAAAAGATACGGCCGATATTGTACGAGTCGAAAAACTACAAGATACAATAGGCGAGTAGTAGCACGCAGCAAATAAGATTTATTGGACATTTGAAACGGCGTCGAAGATCTATGGAGCTGATTTGTTGTATCTGCTCGCATAAATAATGCACAGAAGCTGCTTTTTATTACGATTGGCAGCAACAATAAGCAAATTCTATAAAATAGTATGATATATTCCAGCTGTAAATATTCGCAGTTAGTTTGACGAAGGCAGTAATGTAGCTATGTGCGTTGGATGCAAATAAATGGCAAGTACTCGTAGTAAGATTTTATTTGCACTGGAAAGTAAATGCAAACGTTACAACAGAAAACGTAAGATACTTGTCCTAAACGAATATGGGTATTCGTGCCGAAGACAGCTCCAGAAAACTAGAAAGGATTGAAAGGTGGAAGGTAGAGCTGCTTCCGAGTTGTCTCTGAAGGAGCTAAAAAGGTTTCCAAGGAATCTTGCGGAAGGTTATATTGCCCACCTTTTTTATGGACAAAAGTTCTGCTAAAATGAAATGCATCGTTTGCTTGCCAATGTGTGTATTGGCTATGCCCCATCGAGTACAACCAGCAAACAATAGCTTAATAAGCAACAATAAAATCGAAGGTGTCGACCTAAAAGAATTAGTCAATGAAGATCCATGCCAAACTCTTCAGCAATTTACGAATACGCTGAATGTTGATAAATCAACATTTGGTAAATGCTTACATGCAACCAGAATGGTGCGAAAGATTGGAATTTGAATTTCATAACAATAAAAAGGCGTTTGATTACGTATGAGGTGCTGCTTCATTGGTGCCAAACGAAGAGTTTTCTGCATCAAATTGACGGGAGAAAATGGATCTACTACGTCAATCCTAAACCTATTAGAAAGTGAGATACGCCAGGTGAAACTGATTAATCAGTGTCTAAAAACCTGATTAATCAGTGTCGAAATATCCACGGCTCCAAGTTTATATGGTGCATTTGGTGGGATCAAAAAGGTGTTGTATACTATACGCTTCTCAACTGTCACTGAGGTCCGAAACCAACTGCAATTCATACGTTTCAACCGATTTTTATCAAAAAGATATCCAGAATAGAACGATATACGCGAAAAGTTAATACAGCTGCAACATGAAGCATGGATGTAACAAAAACAGTCAAAAACTACTTAGAAATAGTGCAATAGAAAATCTTGGCTAGTCCGCCCTACTCTTCCGACAGCGTTCCTGCGAATTTTCACTTCTCTTGGACCATGCAGTCTGTTCTATTAAGAGAGAGTTTCGCTTTTTATGGAAATATCAGAAATTAGTACAAAAATCTAATCCAGTCAATCCCGAATTTTGGAAGATAGGAAATAATTATCGCTTCAAATAGGACATAATTTAGCTTTGGTCCTCCGCTGTCTGGTTACAGCTACCATGTGACCACTCCGCTAAATTGAATCAGTTGACTCAACCTCATGGTAATAGTCACCCGTCATCAGTTGACTCAACCTCATGGTAATAGTCTACCAGCTCTTGAAAGTTGTAAAAACCGAAAATCTTGAGGCGTTTACTATTTAGGAGCTAGTGACACAGAGAGTATACTCGATGGTGTCCTCTTCCATCTCCCACCTCTTCCAACTCCCACCTCTTGCATAAATTGCTGGATGTCAATCCTATTCTATACGCATGAGATGCAGTATGGCAATGCCCTATGAGCAAGCCAACCATCGCTTTAAGCAGTTTCTGCAGAGCTTGAGCAGGTTCCTACTTTTCTTTAAATCGGGTGAAGGCCATAATCTGCTGGCTGCGCTAGAGTCCGCACTTCTTTCTCATTTGGACTTAAGTTTATAGCTCATATGACCGCATCTAATTTGCTTGTGGTGTCAGCAATTGATCGTGGTACAGTAATATAGAGGCTATTCCTAGCTTCTGAACATTTCCTCAATTTGTCGGCTTTTCCGTTGCCCTGGCACCCACAATATAACTTGTTGACAGCACGCACTAACACTTCTTGAAGAGCATCGGCAAGACATAAAAGCGAATGGCTGCCCTACTATTGACGTGAATTATCACCGGTTTGGTTGATGTTCCGCTAATAGACTCAACTGCAATGCGTAAAGCATACACGTCAGACTAAAAGACAGCAATATGGTCTGAAAGTCTATACCACAGGTCAAGGTTCAGATCCGTTTAGTAAACGTTCGAGCCAACTCCTGTGTCCGTCTTTGACCCGCCCATGTAAATCCAGCCTGTTCTTGTGGGTATCCTGGCCTGGACGTTCCTGTCAAGATATATTATTTTGATTAGGGGGTCCATTTCCTTAGCAACGAATCAATACCGTATGCGGCAATCTGCAAGAATATTACTGTAGCCTCATTGATGCAAATTACACCTCATCCCTTAACTTTAAGTGCGTATTGCCGCTAAGCAGTCACTTCTAAAGATGAACTGATTCAGGATCGTCAACCTCAGAATCATTTCCGAGCGCGGCCGTTTCCAACTTGCCTATGATCCTCGTAATACT
Organism: Nemotelus pantherinus; assembly: GCA_963978885.1. Classification (NCBI taxonomy): domain Eukaryota; kingdom Metazoa; phylum Arthropoda; class Insecta; order Diptera; family Stratiomyidae; genus Nemotelus; species Nemotelus pantherinus. The sequence goes on along the minus strand of OZ022264.1, from coordinate 24,018,047 downwards.
ACTGGGATATACTTTAGATGAAAATATATTTAATCTCTACAATTAAAAAAAATTATAAAAATGGATGAATTTATAAAAAAAAAATAGCCAGCTTGGGGAAAAAAGGCGGAAATTTTTTTCACTTCTCAAATTATGTAATCAAATGTGAATTTAATTACTTTTATTACCACACAGGGTGGATCAAATGTATTTCCCTAAAATGTTTTCAAAATTTGTTATCAAAATATTTGTTATCAAAATCAAACCAACGAACATAAAATGGAAATTTTAATTTGGAGCTGGTCTAGATGCCCCCTAGCACTGCGAACCTCTGGGTCTATTGTATCGCGTCAGCGCTATGTTCTATAGGATATCTAGACTCCGTATGAACTTGGATATGTACCTTTCTAATGTCCCAGATAGACGGAAGAGTAGAGCCAAGCAGCTCTAATTTTTGTCTTGCTAGTACTGGACAGTGTGCGAGAAAATGCTCTACACTCTCTTTCATTATCTACAGTATTTACAGCAGCCGTCTTGCTCCTTGCTTACCCTGTGGATGTACATTTTGCAATGAATTTGACCTGTGAAAGCTCCGCATAAGGTCCCTATACCATTTTTACGGATAGCTGCTACTTTTTTTGATTTCTTTGTATCGAAACTGGGGTAATTTTTTATGTATTTCAATCCCGTTAGGTTAAACTAGTAGCTTGCAGTCTCTTTCGCTATCCAAGCTGTTATTCCCCGGTCCGTACCGACCTTTGAAAAGCAATAGCACGGAGTAAGAATAATGTAGAGCCATTTAACATATTGCACCTGGCTCCTAAGAATCCTGCTACCACTCTACAATCTGTTTTCGAGCCGTTCAAATACCACATTTGCGACCGTTTCTGCGAGGGAGGTGCTTCTTGGTGGTATTGAGACCGTGAACTTTTTATCTGGCCATTATTGGATCGCTGAAGGTTAGCATGTCCATTGTGTCCAATCATATTCGAATCAGTTACAGGTCCGAAAATTTTCAAGGACAATCTTCTCAAGCAGCTACATATGTATGTATGTACATTGATTTTGCTAGCATTGCTTAACCGTATTCGGATTTTTTTTCTAGAAACTGTCTTTTGCTATTCAGGCATCTGAATAAACAGTAAAATGTTGTTTCGGCAATAGGGTTCATCGAATTTCCTGTTTGCCTTAAGAACATGAAGTCCTGACTTCCCAAATGACGTGATTCTTCCTGCGACCATAAACATAAGGTCAAATTTTAGCTTTCATGTAGGTTCAATAGTGATTGACTTGCTGTAATCCAAATTCTATATTTTTTCTGGATGCAGAACAATTGAAGAATCGTCCGCATAAAGCACGTGAGCTTTCTTATACCTCCCAAAGATCATCGCGAAATCCGTCGAAGCTCGATATTCTGCAAAATTGAATTCTATCTGTGACATTTTTTGCTATTAGAAAAGGATTACTGGTTTCAAGTAGGTGTATCTTCACCAATTCGTTAATTTTTCGTTACTATGAATGGTTCAAAGATATTGTCTTCTTGGTAGTTAGTGATTTTCAGAATTGATTTATGTTTTAAGTCATTGTCCTACTTTTAAACCCTGGCATGTTTTCTATCATCTTGCTTAATCTTACTTATCTATAACATAATAAATTTCCTAAGAGAAAACATTATGCAGTAGAATAGATTCAACCTGCTAACCCCTGCAAATATGTCCAATTTTGACCAACCACGTGTTTCAACCCATCTCAGTCCACAGATTCGAAGACAATATTCCCAACTGCTCTTTCCATGAAGCACAGTTTGTATGATATTTTGATCTACATGCCAGGAAATCAACTGTTCTTTTGTTCTCTATTCACTCGAGAACAAAGACAAATCTCGGATAAAATTGATTAACCACTGAGTTATTCCAGACGAACATGTACACACCGCATGTACATAATTACCACTCATTGTTCCTAACATACTTGGAGTCATGAATACTAGGTGACAATTTCGGTACATACTAATCAGTTCATCATCATCATCACCACGTAAATAGGTTACAATTTACATTTTGCATTTCTGTACATCTAAATGCGTAGCAATGTACTCTCGACATGTAAATTACATTCGAAATGTATTGCCAACGTACAAGCATATACGATTTGCATAAATGCTCGTAATCACATCAGATTATCTCGGATTACATCATTCTGCTTGTAGATTACATTTTCCAACTTGAGACTGGGTAAATAGGTAGTTACTCCTAAACGTTCAAAGATACATTTGAACATAAGCAAAGCTCAGAACAAGTATATATTTTAGAATGGTTCAAGCGATCCGCAATGTTCACATAGTTCCAGAAACAGCCAGTAAAAGGTGGGTGGGTGGTTGTAGTGTTTGTTAGAAGAAGTGAGCCCCGCACATATTGACTCCATTATATCTTCAAAGTACGAGTTATCCGATCGCCTCTTCACTTCATTCATGTTCCACAGTCCCAAGATAATAACATGTATCTGCGCTAGAGCCAACATAACATACAGTACTGATGAGATCGCGACTCGACTCAGACTCGTAGTGTTCATTAAAGGTGTAATTATTCGCAGCTGACATGACTTTTATCCAAAGCAATTTAATAATAGTATAATTGCAGTTGGCATGAATAGATGAGATTTACAGTATCTACAAGTTTGCTTTGATTGCAAGTTAAGTTTGGTGGAAGGTTGTCGATGTTCGTACAATCGTTTCTGATTAGTTACTAGAAGTCTTTTTTGTTTTTAATAGCAGTAAAACGCTTCTAATTATGGATTTCAACGAGGGAATACTATGGATTTATTTGTATCCTTGTTTGATTGGCATTACCTTCTAATGTTGATAGAAAAGCTAATCACGACTATATCATATGTAAATCGTTAGCTACTTCTGCAACAGAGGAGCCTGTGGGATGGTACAGGCACTTCATAAAAAAAATTTTATTATAGAATATTTTCGGAAAACTATTTGCTATATCCGTACAGGATTTCAATATGCATGTAAATCGATATTATTAACTGATCATATCCATCCTAATTGCACCAATAGCACAATATACTCCGTCTATTTAAGAAATTAAAAAATCCTATGCTTCTGCAGAACTGATCTTCCGCTTTTATATATTTTAGTTCACCCAGGAAAAATTGTTTACTTCGTATCTATTTAATGAATGAATCATTGATGCTTTGCTGGTTATGCTTTAGTTGTTTTCAACTAAACCACAACCATAACATATCATTAAAATTCTTCGAATCAACGAATCAACTCTTATATCCAATAAAAAGTTAGAAGTTAAAGCGATACACTTTAACTATGAGCTCAATTGAAAAATTTCACAAATCTCCACCTCACATGATATAAACCGAACCGACCGAAAAAAAGCCACCAATTCCGATTTAACGATGTTTGTAAATTAGAGTCAATTCAATCATAGTTTACCATAATATTTATCTCAAAAGCCTCCAGAGATTCGCCGCTGACGAAGATAACGACGCGGAAGACGACGAGAGTGCTACCCGCAGCTGAACGAACTGTGATTAGAAAGATAAACATACAAGAATAAGTTCTATCAATAAAAAAACAGAGACTGTGTGGCTTTACATCGTTAATTCTGACGGTGTGGTGAGATGCTGCTTCTTTGCACCTCGTCTGTGTGTCAACATTTTGATGGTTGGAGATTGCATGAGAAAATTTCGATAATAGCTATATATGATGGTGGTGGATCAAGACGCAGCCAGATTTAGCGTGCACCAAGATTTAGCGCTTTGATGTCTTCAATTTGGGGGGTAAGTAATAAATAATAAATTGAGAGAAGTGGCTCAGCAAATGTTAAAGATTCAGGAAAAGTCTGCTAGCATATTGAGAGCAGACTCTAGATTGCATACTATTCTGCCACATTCACATTTGAAATTGTTGGATGAATTATCCAAACCAAAAGACCAATGAGAATATGTATGTAAGTGCTTTACGCCAAAGCGCTTTACCATTTGCAAGTCAAATTCATCAGTTCACAAATCACTTTAACACTTCTGCAAATCAAACAAACTCTAAGGGAATGAAATTTTTTGACATGAGTTGAACCAGGTGAACAAGATGAATGAAAATTAAGAAACGATAAATATGAGCGATTGTTAAATTAATAAGAATAATAAATGCAATAATAATAGAATTAAATAATAATTGCAACACCTAAAAAGGCTGATTTTGCCTAGATTTTGAATGCATGCTCTGCTAAACGTGCTTTATACTGCGAGTAACTTGAATTGAATATCATGTACCACTTTGATGCTTTGATTGCATCATAGATTGTTGCATGGTGTATTTTTAGAGCTACCACTCGCAACAGATTCAAAATTGACAAGAGTAAAACATTTGTTTCTCCTTACCATTATAGCATATAAAAAAAACATCTACTAGTATAAAAATGATTAAAATGTCCCGTGCTGGCAGCCCTTTGCTGGCACTACCACCATGTATTATATCTGATTATCATTAGATCATTATCATTTGAAAATTTGGTACAAATGCGACAAAAACTATCACAGCTGTCAATTCTTTCTTAACTTTTCAACCAAAATGTCACCAAATTTGGCCATTTGGCAAATTTTCTTTTAAATCATAGGACATCGAAAATTGATATATTGAGCTATTAATCACCCAGGGTTGCCAGCTTATTCAGTAAACTTCTATCAGAATTGGGGCAACTGAAGACCAATGCATTTTTTGAATTTAAATTGGATATGATGATTATCGGGTCGTCAATTTTCGCAAACACTAATTTCGGGTGTTAGAAATGGAGGAAATTTGGTGAAGTAATCCCGTTCTTGTGTGAAATTTTTTTTGAAAATTTCAATTTAACTCTGTAGAAAAAGCATGAAATTTATTAAAACCATGTATTTGTTTTCTAAAGAGCAAAGAAATTTCAGGCGGGTCGTTCATTTGAAGGTTCTCTGTTTGTGTATCAGCGTTACACATTGATAAAGAACAATTCAACTGGAAACCTTATAAAGATCAATGCGATCAGTAACGTAAATATATTTATCAAAAAAAAAACCAAAACAAAAACTTTTCATAACAAACTTAAAGATAAATTCATGAAAACATAAAAAATTGAATGGACAAAAATCTACGGCAGTCAGTGCTGGCTGACTTATACACAAAAATTTTTTGAATTTTGCTCTTTTTCAAGAGCACGACATTGAAAGGCTGCTTTTGTAATTTGGCTGCCATTTGATCTCGCTTTCTAATTGATAAAATGAGACCTTTAGCTATCCAAGGCTTCAGTTGTTTTAATTTATGGCTGACTTTTTTTGCTACATCCAAACAGTTTTCGGGAATTTCTAATAGAGTATTATACTGCCCTACTAAGCGCAAAAGCGGTATCTCAATGAAAGTGAGTTTCGAGATAATTGAAGTTTTGTAAAAGTAGTAATATTGATATACCTCTAATTCCCTTAGTGATTTAAGGTAAAATTGAGATAGGCGACGAGGAACTGGCTATCCATTTCGTGATGGTCTGATGACTCTTTCGGAAGTTATCACAAGTAAAGATTTTGTGAATTTTCTCTGTCTTTTTTAGGCACATAGGATTAATAATTTCCAAAACTTTATCATATTCATGTTTGAAACACGTCCAGAATTCATTTTGCATACTTAGTTTTTTGTTTTGAAAAGTTATTTACTGATAGAATTATTAGGATACCTATAATAATATTGTCCTTCAATTTGACTCCATTCAACATGACGAAACTAAAACTTTGAGAAATCACCCTCAAAATGTACTTTAATGCGCTTTAAATAGTCTTTGCAAAACTCACTTTCATTATTGATACTCCTAATACTGAATACTTCCACTGTACTATCAACCAGTTGCGAAGTAAAATTGCTAAAATGATCAATCAGAATTGAGTCTGATGTCCTGGGTACCATTATTTTGATTCGCGCCAAATCTTTTTTCATCTTCACAGCTTTATCCATAGCTGCTTCTACTTTTCCGTCTACATTTTTTAGTCTGACTTGGATGTCAAATTTTGCGCTTATGCTTCGTAGATATTCTTTTCAGTCTGTAGATTGTTGTTCTGTAGCTGCTGTAGCTTCATTGACTGCTGCATGCTCTTCTCATACGATGCCTTAAAGTCTGTTGACTGCCGTTCTATATTTCTCTGCATAAGCTTCGACATTTGCAACAGCGCATTTCAGAATGTTCGTTATCGTTGTCTTCACTTCTGTCACACTGTTCGTATCTCGGAACTCGAGCGCATCAGGATCCAGTCCTTCAGATATCAACGCGATGGTTAAGCGGCTAATTAATTTTGATTTATCATCTTGAGTAGAAGCTAGCCACTTTTCTAGTTCCTCATATAATTCAAACAAACTTAGCTCATTGCACTTAGCACTAAAATACCCGCGGGTGCCAAAGAGTTAAAGATAGCTAAAATTTGGTGACACCGCTAACTATTTCACACATACACTGACAATCAACTGGTAAAGTACAGTTTTAATATTTCAAAATTCCCAGGAATTATGAATCTGGTCACAAAAATATCTTAGTCCTTTATAACTCTTGAGATTTCCAATCTAATGATATTAGTTTTTGCTTACCAAGTTTGCGTAGGGGAGCATCACACCATACAGAAATTATTTTAATACGTACTTTTTTGTGATTTATAGAGAACTTTGCACGGCATTTTCGAATCGTCGCTGCAATTGGCAAATTAATTTTTGATATTTTCCATTTTTTTTTTCTTGTTCCAAGTTAAGTCGTCTCTAGTTCGTAGTGTTTGTTATTTTTCTACATTCATTCATCAAATTCCCAGCCAGTACGCTGGAGTCAATCGTGGAGATGCTACAGTCAGATGACGCGTGGTCAGCTGTGTCAGCATATGTGAAGCTAATATTGCGTTTGAAAAAAGAGAAAGGATACCTCATAGACTCCTGAAAGCCTGACAGAACGGAAGTAAGAAGTAAGTCTGCCCAATTGACTGGGATTTAAGTATGAAGATTGAAGTATATGTAAAATCAATAAGTGGAGTTTTTTGCCGTAATTCAGAATAAAGTATGCATGAGCTAACAACTGCTATCATCAAAAGTCGATAAAATACATTTTCCGACAATTAACATGACGTTATATCAACTGCATAAAAAGCTATACTTCCTGAACAAGATATTGTTATTCGTTCACCCTGTTTTTGATTCCTTTGTACTGTTTTCATATTTTGGGAGTGACAATCACTTACTAATACTACCTGCTTTTTATCGTTTCATTTAGTAAGTAATAAGCCAGAATTACTATATTGGAAGATACATTCACGTTTTGATAGCTTATCGATATCTGCAGGTGCATAGGCGCGTCGTAAGAAAGGCCGGTAAGGGCCAGGACCCACCCAGACCCCAGGTTGGCACCTACCAGAAAAATAGCACTGGTTCCTTCCAGAAAAATAATTATTTCCAACCGCAGACTCTTGAGTTTTCGCCTCTTTGTTCATTGCGGTTGCATTTAATAAATCGATGAAAATTGGGGAAGTGCTAGTGAATCACGAAACATCTAAAACTTATGCCCAATGCGTTCAAGGACATATGACATACAATGCATTTAAGAGTGCCGGGAAGACCGTGAGTGAAACGGTGCATGAACAGTCTAGAAGTATTCTTAAGATATTATTTGAATAAGGGGTTCAGCCTTAAGATGTGTCTCAGTCGTAAAGGACTTGTTTTTAGGGAACATTATGAAAATGATGACAGAGATTATCGCAAAAACTTTTTGTAATTTCGTTAATTGTTCGCGAAGCATGAATTAGATTTCGAAAAACATTTTAAAAACAAGATTACTGTTGGGGCAGACCATAAAATGAGTTAATACAAATAATTGCTGAAATCGTTCACGAGAACATCACATATGGAATAAAAGATACGGGCTGATAGCCATTAAGGCAGACAAAGCAAGGGTCTACAAACAAGAACAACTTTCCGTTGCTGTGACGCATGCTAAAGGACTTACAGTCGAAGAAGGGTTCTAAGTTTTGTAGATTGTTTAGAAGCGAGAAATACCTCGTCTTTAGGAGACATAATGTTGAACCTTTTAGACAGCTATGGGCTTAGCGAATTGCAGTTTGCTGGACACGCTTAAGATGGTGCTAGTGACGTGTGGAAACTAAAATTACGATAAAATGCCTTGCAGCTAAGTTTCTTGTTGCAGCTAGCTCACATAATCCGTCGTGTATATCCTGCATCAATACCATCGAATCCCTTTACCTACACTTTTCAAAGTACACCACAATTATTAAAGCAGATGAGATTAATGAGACTCCACAATTGCAAATGTGTCATCGATAGCTATGGGGCTATAGAAGAAGCTGCAGAAAAATAAGTTTATGTTTCAATCAGTAATCGGAAGTTTGCGGTAAATTTTTTCATCTTTCACTACATGCATTCTATAACGTTCATTTTTGGTAAATATACCTATACCAAAAACCCAACTCTTTAATATGGGATGCATCTTGCGAATGGCACAGCTAAATTACTAATAAGTTATCGAGAAAATGGTTATGTACTTTCGAGAAAATTAAATCATTCACAGAGAAGCTCTGTCTGAATCTAACATTTCCTAGATGACTACGAAAACCAAAAACTGCAGAGAGCACCAGTTTGAAAGCATTCGTTATTTCACTTAGTCTCGGAAATACAGATAAGGCTATAGAGACATCCCTGCAAATTAAATGGGAAGAAAATTCATGTTTTCGCAAGTACGATTTGACACTCTGCCAGTTTTGACGGTATGTGTTAAAGAAAATTCCCATTTTAATGTAAACGTTCAATGCCACGATCAATACCTAGTCTCGTCAAGGGTTGCCCTACTACGATCAACCTTGTGGTGTTCACTAATTTTGTCGCTTCTGCCTTCGATTATCAATATCAAGTTGATGTTATTTATACGGACTTTTCGAAGGCTTTTGATTCTGTGAGCCATAACCTGTTGCTCAATAAACTTAATGGGTTTGATATTTTTGATCCTTTACTTTCCTGGTTTTTCTCCTATCTTCATAGGCGTTCTTGCAAATTTTCTTCACTTTAAACGTTCCCATTTCTTATCCTATATGACCCACATCCAGGGTTCCTCAAGGATGTATCCTAGGTCCTTTACTTTTTATCCTGTTTGTCAATGACCTTCCTTCTGTTATAAATTCCTCCTGTATTTTATATGCCGATGACTTAAAATTATACAGGACATTCAAGTCTGCGGACGATTATCACCAATTGCAAGCTGATTTGTTTGCACTTAATCACTGGTTCCAAAACAACTTCTTACCACTAAACATTTTTCATTCTCATATAAATATTTTCCACATATGTTCTCTTACTCCTTGTCTGATGCTTCGGCCAATTGCCCAACATTTTAAAGACCTTTGCGTGGTGTTTGATTCTAAATTGAAATTTGCTGTTCACGTCATGAACATCACGGTCAGAGCCTCTGGGTTTGCTGGCTTTCTTTGTCTTGCGTTCTTCGTATATGTTTACCGACATTTCCACCTATATTTAATTATTTGTCTCCTTAGTCCGCAGTATTCTGGAGTACGCGTATTCCGCTTTCAATATTTATCTGATGCTATTGAATCAGTTCAGCGTAGGTTCATTCGCTTGTTATTTTTAAATTTATAATACACTTCTTCTCGATGAGTGTTTTCCTTTCAAACTTTGCCAAGGCTTTTTTTGGTCAGATCTTGGTTCCCTGATAACCAGACGTGAATTTAGTCATCCTAGTCAATCACCGGAGGTCTTTTCTATTCCGTTTGTACTTACGGAAGTCTATTTTAATTCGCCTTTGTTGCCTCTTCCCGGAATGCAAAATGGTTTAAAGCTTGGTCCTCTTCCGCAGTTTTTTTTAAATTTCAAGAATGTATTGAAAATGTTATCTTGAATTGCAATTTAACCTTAATTTTAATTTTTGTCGGCAGTTTTAAATTACTTAATTCCTTCTTATATTTCTTTTTTTATTAATATTATGTTTCATTTTCATTTTTGGCCCTGTAATTCGAGATAATCTGTAGCGCAATGTTAAATTAATAGATAAATAAATAGAGAGGCAAATCTTTCGTCCAAACTCTTTATACACACACACATGGTACGTCTTTTTCTGGTTACTGTTTTTTGTATCATTTCTACTGCAAGCTTCGTATTTATGAACGGTATAAAGTAGATTGTCGTTCAACTCACCAAAAAATAGTTTATATTCTTGAAACCGCAACCTTATTCCCACTCAAATACCTCAAATAGACAAAAGCATCCTTCTTGTCCACAAAACTATGTTGGACTTCAAATAAAAGAATATGCTCTTATATGCGGGCTATTCGTTCAAATATTTACAACAACCCCATTTTATGTAACCTCCGAAAAAGTCCCAAACTTCCTTACAAATATCTACTTCAGCAAAACCTATTTTCTCAAGTTTTCGCTTCTTTCGAAAGTCTACGGCTTACTGCCCGCCAGAAGAAAAAGAAATATTGCATCATTTATCAATATCAAATCGAAAATTCTAAGAATTTTCTCAAAAGTCTCCTTGTCGACTTGTCGTGCCTTCACCATTGTCGTAGTCGTTGTCGTCGTCAGCGTGGCTGTTGCTAGGTATGCACATAGCCCCCAAATAAAGAAAACTCGTTTTTCGTTTTCATTCATAACAAAACTATAGACTGGCCGCCGCTCTGGCTTCACTTTACCAGAGAAAGAACAACACACCGCCGTGAGCCAACGACGGTCAAGGAGTATCAATAACAGGCGAACATTGTCGTTGTAGTCTTGTCCAGAGTCTCTGTAATGGACCAGCTCCAGCTCCTCCTGACCAAGAACCAAGTTCAACATTACCTTGTCGTAATTCCAGCTACGGAACCGTCCGATCCGAGCCAAGGATAGCATATCGCCAAGCACTGGTCATGACCAAAACAATCTCGGCCGATGAATTGCAAACTGTTCGAACAAACTTCGACTTTATCTGAAATCTGCTGCATCTCAAGCAGTCACCACAAGACATGAAAAGACATCGCAACGAAAGAAGAGGAACGAGAAAATGCTTGGCTCTCGACTCTCGGTGAACAGTTTTTCTCTCGATTTTTGGCCAGTAATGGAAGTAAAGAACACTGAACATGGTTGAAAAAGTCGAAGACAAGTTTAGATTGGGAATAAGAAAAGGTATAGGCAAACACGTAAATGCCATCACATCGACTATCACCACCCAATACAATGGCTTCGTTAGGGAACTGCATGCATTTCAGTTTTTTGCTGTAGTTCGACGGTTGTTTTTAACTGAAAAATCGTTAAGAAGATATAACCTCTTTGACTTGGATGGGAACTGAGCTGCATTCGCGGATTAAACTACACTGTAGTTACTCTGAACAGACACACTTAAACTCGTTTCGAAAGGCTGTCTGCCGTTGAGATTCACCTATGAGTGATTTCTGAACTATTATGAAAATCCGTTGGATACGCCTGGTTAATAATTGAATCAACGCTGAGAAATAATGCGAAGTGAACGTTTAAATCGGATTCCGAGCTCATGTGGCAGTAGAACGGAGAGTATCTGATGCGATTTTCAATCCTCGCCGATCTGATTTCAAATTTGTGATGACAGCAAACAAGTTGTCTCCTGTGTAATCCAAGTTGCATGTCTTCTATCTACAGATGTAGCATCATCAAAAAGCAACAAAGAAAATGCAAGAAACTTGCTTTTGCTTGCGATCGAGGAGGAATTCGTAATGAGCTTTGAAGAGTGCTTCGCCATCGGATGTACCAAACGAGTTTGTTTGCCCAACTTCAATGTTCCATTGTGTGTGGCATCTGCCATATCTTTGCCTTCCATGACCACGTCCGAACATTTCATACGCCAGTTTGCCGAGCATGTGTAATGGACAGGGTAAAGTATGCGATTACAGTCCATTATCATTCGATGTTGCTAACCTTTCTGGCTAACGTGATAGCGAGAGTCCTGTGGCGAAACAGTCTTCGTCCTTGACTGTCCGGGCGATTGCTGGACCGGGTGGCATTTTGAATTAATTTAATAGACAAAATAAGCAGAAAGTGTCTACCCATCGGCTGATTACGACCCCCTGGAGAAATATCGTGCTTCCATATACGAGCAACGGTTATAAATTGGTTGGTCAGAGCAGGAGTTGGAAGTGCATGCAAGCCATGTGCATGACGCTGTGATGAGATAAGTGTGGAACCAGTCGACTGTGAAATTCTTGATGGTCAGTTCCTCGGTCCTGTGTCAAAACCGAATGGTATAGAATATACCGATGTGACCCAACAAGAGAATTGTATTTTAATAGGGACGTTCCATTCTAGTACATTGAGGTTGGAGGTTTGAATGAGCTTTGCTACGAGTGATGTTGTCATAAAGCAAACAGGATGGCGTTGCACTCTGATGACATTTCGTTAGTGCATTTGCACGCTCGATTACCCGATTGTGCAGTCAAAAGGTCCCTTCGAAAGTCAAAAGGACTATTGGAAGCGGTATCGCTAATAAGATCACATTGTGATTGTGCAATTTATGAGTTGGTCGGAGTTTATAAATAGAAAGATATTTTGCTTTGGCTGAGACATAGAGACAAGTTCTTCGCCTTGTTTTGAGCTCAGCGTTTTCTGAGCTCAGCGTTTTCTGAGCTCAAAACAAGGCCAATTGAATACAAAACTATCAAAAATCATTTAGAATGCTTAATCAAATCCAAGACAGTTAAAAACTTAATTTTTTTAGTTTATGACAAGCAAAGTTATATTTGATAAAATTGGGATAAGAAATCATGAAAAGAAATCACTAATTTTATTAGAACAATACAACTGGCGGCAAATCATCGAAATCGGATGAAGAAAAAACGTCAATCAATGCTCATTTTCACCATCTAAATACAGATGAGAACGACGCTGCAGCTGCAGTCAATTCAATTTGAAAACGACGCAAGCCACTACCAATATGGCTATGGAAAAAATGAGAAATACCTTGGTTAACATGTTGGTGTCAATCGCAAAGAAAAATAGCTTCCACCTTACACTATCAAAACGCAGTTATATTTTTAAGACCAAATTCAAATTTGTTTGTTTGTACTGCATTCTCAGTACAATATATAGCAATTAAAAAGCTATAAAGGACAGTCAGTGATAATGAAAGGCATTGAGCCTGGCATCAATGTAGAATTGAATCTCAAAGCTAGGAAATCTAACTGAGGACAAAATCTTACAATTCACAGTACGTGATAATGGATTATAGAAGAAGAGTCGGCTAAATTTAAAAGCCTCCTGCAATGAGCAAGTCGTCAAGAATCAGGGCACACTAAACCTTATCACTCACTCTCTAATGTATTTATGAAGAACTTCAATCGAGCAACACCTGGCATCAAATATTCATTTTTACTGAACCCACGGTATCCAATCGAGTACATCTCTCAAACTAACGCTAATCACGAACTTTCGATGTTTTCCAGCGTTGTGAGGTAATATGAAGCAGTTGTGGTCAATGTCTGCTCCATATTCATGCTTTTGAATTTGGGAAAATTGCTGGAAAGAGTAATTCACGGACAGCTAAGTAAAAGCAAGAAGACAATTTGTCTCTAAAGCCAAGAACTCCATAGTGGTCTTAATGATTCTGTAAAAAGCAATTGAAGATACCATCGAGGGCAATAAAGTTTTAGGTGGCTGCCTCTTTGATGCGCAGAAAGTTTTAACTCCGTGTGGATTGAAAACCTTTAGTACAAAATGTTGAATTCAAGCTTTAAATTCAGCATACCAAGATGTCGGCAGTTTCTTTAGCAACAGGAGGACGTTCATGGCTTTTAACGGAACCTTTTCTGATTAGTTCCCAAAGCAATTTTGCTGGATTACAACGCTCGAGCACATGGTGCGGAAAAAGTCAAACCGAACTTGAAAATGATCAAATGGGGAGTTCTACCTCAGCCGTTGTATTCCCCAGGTATTGCCTCTACCGATTACCACTTATTTCAAACCAATTTCAAATGGTTAACATGAGCCGATTCGAGAATAACCATGCAAAATGAGTCGTTCTATCGACATGATATTCGTGTGATGCCATAGAGATGGGAGAAAGTAGTGGCTAGCGATGGAAAATAATTTCAGTGACATGTTCTCTACTAAATTTTTTCAATAAAGCATTCATTTTCAAAAAAAGACAGTACGAACTTATTCGACTCCCCAATACAATGAAATCTCTTTTACGGAAGCTCTATATTTGTATAAAACTTATCTCGTTTTCAGTTGTCTGAACATGCATTATAAATTTACAGTCCAGTTATACCCATATAAAATGGATGTCAAATTACTTTCTTCATAATTTACCCCCAAATCAAGTCTTCGCACTGATTTTTATGATGCATTTTAAATTCATAGTAACGGTACAATTGGCCTGAAAATGCCATCCTTTATATCACTATTATTCATGAATTTCACTTAATTGCTAGAAATAACTTCTCGTCAAATTTGAATTCACATTCATTTCCATTCCCCCGGATTTCTTCCGTATTTCTCATCATTGTCAAAAATCGTTTCTCATACCCACATCTTTGTCTTCAGTAGACCGCATGTTGCCGACTGTATTGTTTTTTATGTAAGATACCCAATTCCATTTAGTGTGGGAGATTTTGTTTTCATGACAGCATTTAAGCCCACAGCACAGAATACCTGTCAAGATTTAATTCTGCATTTAAATGTCTAGAGAAGATTTAATTAAATTTTTGCCTACGATCTTAATCTGATCACAACTGATTTAGTCGCAATCAAACAGAAGGTAAAAGGCGTAAAAAGCTTCGTTTGGAGGATTTGTTACAAGATATTTTCAATGCGTGGGTGTAATGTTTGGATAGAAGAATATTGAATTTATGGTTTAATGTGATGGTATTTACATAAAATATATGCGTTAATTGGCTATTGGAGGTTAGTAGCTCTGTAAAATGATCAATTGGACTTGCAGGGGATATTTGAAATTTGATTTTACTTAGAACTTATTGCAGCACAAAGTTGAGCTCAATGAGTGATCGAAATAGGCACGAAGTTGGATAAGTTCGTGCATAAGTTCTTTATCAGCATCTTCGAAATTTTCTTGGTTCAATCAATCAGCAGTTTTTTTTTTACAGCTGCGTGATATCCAGTCAATTTTAAAAGAAATAAATACGAGGGTTGATCAATAAGTAATGATAATGGATATAAACCAAGGTGATTAAACTTAAAAGATATATTTATTTTTTAAAAAAGTCTTCTAACAAGTTAATACATTTAGTCCATCTTTTTTCTAAACCCTGGTTACCCTTAGAAAAAAATTCTTTATCTTGACTCTTGGTTTTGGTTTTGTGGTAGTGAAGTTGTGAGGAATTTGAAATAGATGACCTAAAACTATTTCCTTAACACTTAACATGATAGATGGACGTTTGAACTTTGCCTTTAGTGGCTCGAAATTCTAACCTTTTTTGGAATCTTTTTCAAATACAGTATATGTTTGTAGCTAAGCTCATCTGCTTACCATAGTTACCTTGGGTGTTTTAAGGATAAGAGAGAGATAAAGTCGGTTCGTGTCCGGAATTAAGGTGTCTTAGAAGAGAAATATGGAATGTAAGAGATGATTGGATTTTGATCAAATAAAACAAAACAAACAAGTTCACTTGGGAAATTCAATTGTTGTGAGTGAAAAGCTCATTGCTTCTGAGCTATTCCTAAGATGGTATTCTGATCGTTAAGAGCCAGGTCTAGGATGAAGCGATTGGATGATAGGGTTGGGATGTTCTATAGCGCATCGAATTGAATTGTTTTTTTTTTGGATGAACCAAGTAAGAGGAAAGAGGTTTTTGATTGGTTGTATAGTTCACTATTCCTATAGTAGTGGCCGTTCGCCTTAAAGTAGAGTGATGTGATGTTTTGGAGGATGCGGCGTTCAAATTTTTGCAGCTTCTCAAGTACGTAAGGAGGAGCGGAGGACCAGATAGGGGCACCGTAAGTGAGGATAGGTCTTATCAATTGTTTATAGGTGATTGTTTTTGCTCGAGTTGAGATGATAGAGTTTGGCTTGATGATACAGCCTATGTGGTGGTATGCGCCGGCTGCCTTGTTGAGGCTTGTCTGGACATGTTGACTACAGCTCCAGCGAGGGTCGAGCTTTATGCCAAGCTATTTAACGGTTTTTGAAGGGGTGATTGACTGCTCATTGATAATGATTTTAGAGTTTTTAATACCTTTAATTCTTCTCTTGAAATCAGCTTGGGTGCCACTGAAGAATATCAGCTCGCTTTTGCTGGCATTTATCTTCAAGCCCCATTTAGAGTAATATGCCATGAGCTGATTCGCGTACCTTTGTAACACCGCTGCTACGAAGTACGGGTTATGCTCCGAAATCCAGAAGAGGAGGTCATCTGCGTACAGATTGACAGAAACACCTATGGGAAAATTGTTTGAAATTCCTGGGATATCTGCTGTAAAAATGTTGAATAAGATAGGTCCGAGAACGGAGCCTTGAGGTACACCTTGAATGTACCTCCCTGGAATCGCGGCCTATTGATGTATTTTTTTATGCTTACTTAGTGAGTATATGTGGTAGCAAAAAAAAAATTTTTTTTTTGGAATTCTATGCGAGCTGGAAATAACCGATTATCATTACTTATTGATCAGCCCTCGGATGTCTAGCAAATATCAGCAAGGTTTTTAGTTCAGCCATGAAATAACTTTAGCGACATATAAAAGCAAAGCAAAGTAACATTGATAGCTCTTACGAAAGTACAAACAACTCAGATTTAAATCCTCAAGTGAGATAACTATCCCAAAAACGTGGCAAAACCTATGTGATTATATAAATCTAATTAATACTCGATTAGACGACCAAATTGTTGTCATGTGCAGCTTACGCATGCTTAGCCATGTATGTTACTTTAAAATGCTTTCTAAATACCCGCACATACATAGCTGCTGTTTATAATGCTCTTAGATTAATTTAGCCAATGTCCAGGTTGTTCTTGTTAACGCTCTGACGACGGATGTATTTAATTCAAAGCGGATCGAAGGTACACAATTTACTTATGTGAGTACAAACTTGAGTACGGCCGGTTTTTGGACTTTTTAAATATGGCGGTCAATAAAAATGGAAAAAATCCCTTTGGATTTAAATCGTGTCGAAGTAATTTACATCGTAGATTATTTAAATGTTATTGCAAAATATTAGGAAACTCGATTTAGATGAATACGCTGTGTAGGTTTGAAAATATCGCTAGAATATCGAGTACATACAAATAGCGTCCAATGTGGTCAATTCTATTTGCAAAATTAATTTTAGTGACTGTATTTGCTCAGCGAGCACTTTATGTGTCAGATATATTCGATATAATCGTATGTTTGCTCAAGCTTAGTACGGAATAAGCACATTATTCGAGTACTGATCGATTACGACTAATCGTACCGTTTAACGACATTAAAGCTATCACGATCAGACGGACTGATTGTGCATCATTCCGGCCCATATTTTACGGACGAGCTTCTTCACGCATTTGGTAAGCCAAACAATAGAAACAGTTTAAATCTACTTGCCAATGGTCACATAGAACATTTTGATTAAAATTAGTATTCAACGCCTGTCTTGTCTAGAGCCCGTGCCAATTTCCACGTAGAAGTCGAGTAAAATCACGAGTTTCAGTGCAAAAAGCCGTAGCGAATTCCTAGGTTACATATGGACAACTCCAAAATATTGATGTTTGTGATATAACAGCTTAGAAATATATTTATGAATTAGATTTCCTGTTTACGATTTGCCATTTGATCTTTTCCACGTTCATACAGTTTCTACGAAAAAAAATCTAGTCATTGTTGGTGTTTTCACAGATGTCGCTCGAATCGCTTGGAACACAATTGCGTACCATAAGTAACTTCAATCGAAAAATGCATATATATGCTTGAAACTAATCGTCTAAAGAACTCACATACACGGCCAGAACAGATGCTACAGGTTCCAAGATGATTTGTTCCCGTCAACTCTGCAATTCAGCTACTATGTGTGTAGTTGTAGGAAAAGGATAGGAAAAGGAATTGATAACAAAATCGATAGAAAGATTTCGTGTCTTTTACTGAATGAAACAAATCCAAGTGCTACTCTTATGAAAAGTCCTTTTCTCAGCACTTGTTTCCAGTTGAAGAAATTTACGATGATACAATTACAGTGAAGCGCTGTAAGAAGTGTTTTTGGAGATTCCGAACAAAATTTGAAATTTGATCATAAATATTTTTTTGCTCATTCTTAATTTTTTTATAGATTTATCATGGTTTCACAGTTATCCTTCAATGTTAATTGGCGGTAAAATACTTTTTATAGTCCACTTGAAGGTAATGCACCCTTTGCACCAAAAGTGATGTGCCCTTTGCACTTTCCGAAGCAGTTGAGACCAGTTTCCAATGACAGAATAAAATCCACCTCACTAGCGAAATTCCATCAACATTTACTGTAAAACAAGGAAAAATATTCCATTTTTCCTAATGTAGCCATATAATCTGAAACCGATGAAGTGTTAGCACAGCATATTTTCCTACTAGTGTCACAACAAGATGTCACCAATGTGTATACTAGTAAAATCACTATAGTAAGGGCAAATGTGTTTTGAAGTAGATTGTAGGGATTCGAAATCGAGCTGGAAGATGATGTTCGGCTTTTATTTGTTTGCTTCTTCTTCTAGCGTTACAACTCTGTAGCGCCTAACTTATCCTATGAAAAATTTCTTTGACTTGTTTGCAAAACAATGGGACAATAGAGATTTAGAGGAAACCATTACTGCATTGGGTTCATTTATATTCTGGGCCGATTTCATAAATATGTCGATCTAGATGTCATTTTAATGATAATATACTGAGAGCTTTTGGAGTAGGTTAATCAAAAAATCAGTATTCGAGTTACAGGTTGCTAAGTTTGACCGGCGATGTTTATTGTGTAACGTTACCAATGACAGATTATTTAACCATTGCACTGATTACTCATATTTGCTGGTTTTTTAAAAAATATTTTAAGGAAACAGCTCTTGAATTAAATACAGCTTACTTAGCTTCTAAAGGAGCTCTTTTATTTCAATTTCAAACCAAGCAAGGTGTATAATAATGAATAAGGTGGAGTGTAGACAGCTGAAAGAGCTGGAATTGAATCGTCGCCTGATTAAGCTGAAACGTAGAAAGCTCCGATTTAAAGGAATCCTTTGAACCAAGAAATTCTGATAATTTTGTGTTCAAACAGACATTGTGAGTCGGTTTCAATAATTTCACTTGACACTGACAGGGAGTTATGAGTGGCAATATGCAAATCATCACCTTTAATATTTCCAGTACGCAGCTAATTACGGTCGTTTCTGTTTTTGGTCCAGCAAACGTCAAGATTTTCTTCGTTTTTATGGAAGTCATTTAACCAGGTTTCTGTGAAAGTAAGTACATTGAATTGACAAGACGTGGCGTCAAGGAAGTGCTTATTTAGTTTGCCTCTCATATCACCACAATTGTGATGAAATAATTTGAGGCCATCTGGGAATGATTTCCTGTTATAATGGATACTGTTAAGACAGTTCGTCTTGAGCTGCGGTAACGGGCATATCGTTTAGAAAATCTGGACATAAATACAACAAACAGCCATTTTAGTCGCTGTCACACACATCTGATAGGTTGCCGACGGAAATACGAGGAGTGTCGAGAAAGAAGAATAATGAAGAGAGCGAAGAATAAATTATGTGGAGGCGAAATCGGTTTCGACTTAAAGTCTGGAGGAAACACGAGCAAAAGTACTTTCCTCCAAAGGGAAAAAAGTATCATAAATAGCAGACGAATTTCGGCAGCATTTAACATTTTCAAAATTGGTGTTCGTCATTCTCAATTTTTTGAATATACGATATTTATTTTTCTCCTTTTACTATAAAATTTAAAAACAGGGATATTCCTAATCGTTAGATCATTTAGTTCTGGCCGAAATTAAAGAAAATGAACACTCAGAGCTGATCTTCAATAACAGGGCTTGTGAATCGGACCCAGGTTCTGTTGATGAGTTATACGAAGAAGAAGAGGAATCAGACAAAGTTAAAACTATATCTGAAATCACGGCTCAAATAAACTAAATCAACCAACAGATGGCAGAGATCGTGCAACAACTGAAGGAGACGCAGATGAAATTGTCGAAACAGAGAAAGTAAACAAGTCAAAATCAGGAGCCGATGAGCCGGCATTGGTAATACCGGCGAAGCGCATAAGAAAACAGGATCTTACTCCTACCACATCAATAGCACACGAAAGTACGTAGAAAGTTATAATAGCAGAGAATACAGCCGAAGGACATTATGAGAGAGAGTATCCTGTTTTTCCTAACCCGAAAAAGCTGTCACCTGTGATTTTGACGCCTAAACAAAACTCCTATCGTAGCAGCCAAAAACAAACGAGGAAAACGGACTTATCGGACAAAACAACAGCGACCTAGACTACAAATGGCACGATAGCAACTAAATTGACGGTGCTAATCATAATAATACAACCAAAAAAATGGATTTAATGAGAGCCAGATCTAAATGTTGACTACTAAGCAGGTTAAAAGAGTTTACCTAAATATCCAACATGTCTCGAGAAAAAAAACCCAAGATAATAGAAAACTAACGAGATTACTAATGCCAGAGAAGATAAAGTGTCAGACCTAATTCTTGCCCCAAGAGAAGAATCTAAACTTTGTTATTAGGGGTTTGCATGGGCACGGAAAAAAAAAACCTTAAAGACTAATGGTTCCACGCGATTGAAGTGTTCTTCCTTTGAATGAGAAACGGCTAGCCTAAACTAGTGAAAATCCTTTTTTGTAGCCATAAGACGGACATTTATAACACAAAGACAGTGTGCCAACTTATTAGCAAAGCGATGGACACTCGCAATGTTATAATTTGCCCATACACCCAAAAATTGACCCACCCAACCCAGATGCGTCAAATGTGATGGGCTTCACTACAACTCGAATGTACCAAGCAAAAAGGAGTAAAAGGTAAGTGCGTAAACTGCGACGAGAAACTCCCTTTCAGTTATTGAGGATTCCTTAAGCATCCACAAAAATATAAAAAAATCATAAGCGCAGGTCGCTAAAGAGTCAGCATTTGCTACTATCTCAAAGACTCCTAGTAGCCAAAAACCATCCCCGCCCTTAAAACACTCTTATCAGGTTCCAAATGCAGAATACTAGAACCATAGGAGAAATTCCAATATGCCGGAGCCATTTCAATTCATGCTGAAAAATCTTATAAACATCCAGAATTAACTATCCTCACGTGGAATGCGAGTTCCATAAGCAACAAAAAGTATGAACTGATGCAATTCCTCTTTGACTGCAAGTCGATATAGTCCGAAATCAGGAAATATTCCTGAAATCTGGAGACCATCTCCGTTTTCCCAATTACACCTTATATAGAAACGGCAGACTGTCTGGCAGAGGTGGTCACACTGCTATCCTCGTAAGAAGAAATATTAGCCACCATCATATTTCTATTCCCAACGTAGTCCAAATACAGGCAACAGCAATCAAAGTATACATTCAGATTTTTGAGTTTGTGGTAATCTCTGTTCTTTCAAAATCTTTCAAAACTTTTTGACCAGTAAGGACCAGTCTTTGTAGCAGGAGTTTCAAATGCTTACCATTGACACTGGGGTGACAGAAGTACTAACAGAACAGGGACTATTCTGAAAATGTTTGTCGTCGACAAACAGTTTAGCCCACATATTCCCAGTCAGTCATTCACTTCCAGATAACCAGCAACCACGTCCTGGACAGAGGATACGCATTAAATTTTCAGCACAGTGTACAGAGCACAATAGTGGATGAACTCCCATTCGATCATAAGCCAGTGCTTTTTTTGACAAAAGACGTCAACATAGCCAATCCTCTGAAGTTCAACAGGAAAGCTAACTGGCACACTTTTCACAACGCAATGACGAATGAAACTTTCCAGCAACCTTATGAAACTGCCAGCGATATCAACAGAGGGATTGAAACTATCGGCAAATATAGCCCAGATAAAAGTATAATTCACCGCTGAATAAATCACCAAAAGAGGGCTATAACATCTACAAGCTCCCGAGGGTCATTAAAGAGCTTATTTAAAAACAAACCGAGTTCAGAGAAGAGCTAGGCGCACAGGTGGCTCTAGCTTAAAGAGGGAAGCAAACCGACTGACTAACATCAGTTAGCATATCTCACTGTTTATAATTGAAAAGTGGGAAAATTTTTTTACAGAGTATGGAGCCCGGTGACAATAATTTTTGGAGGCTGATCAAATACCCCAGACAGAAGAACCAGCAAGTCACGGCTCCAACGGCCTCAAATATGACAACGTGAGAATTGAAAAAGCTTCGGCAGACACATTAAAGCTGCAATTTAAAGAAAAACAATAATCATAAAAGATTACGATCAGAAGGAAGAGATTGAGGAAAGATCTATCAATCTTCAGGCTACAACAACCCAAAGATGTGAAAAGATTCGCCCAACGGAAACAGGAGAGATCAAACAACTGGTAGCTGGGCTCAATAAACGCAAATCACCACAGCTTGATAGGATAATGAATACCTGGCTCAAACATTTACCGCTCAAACATTTACCATTACTAATGCGACCTTTCGTACAAAAAATTCCCGAAACGTCTGAAAAAAGCAACTATTATTGTGGTTCCAAAAAAAATCGACAGGCTTTGGCATGTTTGATGTTGTGCAGACATTCGACAAAGTCTGGCAAGCAGGCCTTATCGTAAAAATATTACAACTGATTGGATTATTCCTTGAGGGAAGAGATTTTTTTCCCTGAATAAACGACCGCCTCTCCAGTATACGGCCAATAAAAACCAGAGTCCCGTAAGGTTCTCCATTCTCTTCACTATTGCATACACTAAACACTGCAAATATCTCAATGGCGCCCATAACGAAAATCTGCCTTTTCGCAGACAGCACCTGCATCTACTACACATTTCGATGGGCTGAATTTATAACCAGTAATCTTCCAAAACACATCGACACTCTAATGAAATACTTCCAAAAATTGAAGATACGTAACGTGGAAAAACCGCTAGCAATCTTTGTGACGAGACGACCAAGACGAAATCCAAACCAATTGAAATTAGACGACGAATCCATAGAATGGTAACCAGCATCTATGTACTTGAGACTAACTTTTGAGTTTCTTGACATACAAAACAATCGAATAACTAATTGCCAGCGACATCCTGAACCAACTGTGCCTACTGCTTCCATCAGAAAAGCTAAATATTAAAAGTAGGAACTCTTATCTATAAGCAGATTCTCATACCAACCATCACCTACGAAACTACAATTTTTTATTTAAACGCTAAATTTGAGCATTGGCGTTTATTTGCAGATTGCTTTTGTCAATTTATTGAAAATGTGCTTGCATATAAATATTTTATATGGAACATGCAGAGTGTCATTCTTAGTATCTGGAGTATTTCAACAAAAACCCCCAAAACGCCCTTCCAAAAATTAATTTCCAGCTTCTCATCAATAAAGCACATAACCACACAAAAGCACACCGAAACAATCATTTCCATCACTTTTATGAAAAGTCATTACACGAACCATCAATGAATATTCCAGTCAGTCAGCTTCTGAAAGCAAAGTAATTTCTTCTTACCGTACACACTTATTATCACTTAACGACCACATTCCCAGGCCATTGATAATTTATGAACTGTATTTATTACGTCGCCACAATAGCAGACCTCTGGCACAGGCACACAAAAGATTTAATTATCGTTACTTTGCCTCCAAATCTCATAAGAGTTCTCCTAATGACGCCCACGTGGACCATTGCAGGAGCAAGTAGAAGGTATCCATGCTCTTCACCAAGACCCAGATTTGTACCCCATTGTATCCTGTCGCCCATAAAGCAAATCTCACAAGGCAATCAAATCGCTCGCACTATGAAATGGATTGGAAACTGGAGTTAACGTTCTTTATGTTGTGTGCGGATGTGTCATTTATTGTCCTGCCAAGCACACACGGACAAAAGTTGCGAAAAAATTCAATTGCACGCAGTGAATACCATGGAATTTCGTTTATTTCGAAAAGACCATTGTGTAATACCTGCCGACGAGACTTCCAGAAACGGTTAGGGAGCTGAAGTTTTCTTCTGTTTGCCGAGCTCTTGCCCCAGATTCCGATGAACCTGGTCGTGGTGTGTCGCGAAAGCAGCACAAACGTAGTCTACATGTCTACCTGTGAATAGTGAAGATGACAGGGAATTCCACCAGGGTCGGTGTGCTTGACTAATCGGAAGCTCTTACGCGCTAGCTTCGGCAAATTTTAGTAAGCAATTTAGCGTGGAAACAAGTCTTGCTAATGGTTTCACATTACATTCACCGACTAAAAATTAATGTGCTATTGCACAACGTCTTGGATATGGAGGAAGAAGACGTACAGAGAGTTATGTTCAGTGTTGCCAACTTTTTTCCAGCCGTTGTAGCTAGATTTGTGGGAAAAAATAGCTAAAAATAGCTAAAATGTTCACTTTGTAGCTAAAAAGTGTAGCTAAATTCAACAATAAAAAAACCCAAGGTTCTGGAAAACAGTTTTATTAAGCTAATCTTTATAGTTCATGTAGAAAAATATTAAATGTACATCGGATAATGAGCAGTTAATTAATTTAGTGCTATGAGCTATGACTAATACTAAGCTCATTCATTTGTTGTTAACCGTAACTCATGCTTGCAATTGAAATATTTCACAAAACCATTTTTAAATTATATTTATTATTTATTTATCAAAATTAATTATTTATTTATCAAAATTTATAAACTCATTTTGGTTCTCTACATATGCGTCTAAAGTGCCGATTTTCGCCAATACTTCCTGAGGGAACTCAAAATCTTTACAATATTTTTGCGACCGTTTCAACCCATATTTTTTTCCGTTTCAACCCATATTTATATCCAAAGTTTTTAATTTGAGTTTATTTCTATGTTTGGTTTTCACAATCGAAAGTTGACTAAAAAGACGTTCAACTTCTGCATTGGACCAAGGAGGAACTATTAACCTACAGGCAATCGCACAGAGATCGTTAAACGGGTTGATATTTACTGCGTCTTTATTTATAATTATACACCTCCAGCCAAAATTTTCTGCTATCAGCTTTTTCTCTCCAGTTAACGATTGATAATGTTTTTTTCTGTACCAGTATTATCTGAATAGATGTTTTATCAGCCGTAAACAACTTTATAATTTTCTATAAAGTCTTCATCATCGACTAAATTTATATTTTCCACAGAAAATTGGAAAATATTTCGCAAAATTTTAAGATTATCAGGTAATCAATATTTCAGCTCTTCTATTAAGTTTTTTATAAATGCTATACAAGTCTGCCTTATATTTTCTTCATCTGACCTTGAAATTGTATTATTACTTCGAAGTTCAACTATTTTTTGCTCAAAGTTATATCCTAAATAGGCATTATTGTGAACGTAGTCATTTAATTCCACATTTTCTGACAAAACGTTAATTGTACAACATACACATACACAATTTTTTTTAGCCAAACCTTCAATAAATAAACCAAAATCGTTAAGGAGCTTAGTCGGCTGAACAGAATTGCTAACAAATTTTTTGTTCATTACTGAAGCATCTTTTAAAATGGGTTGAAGAAATAAGAGATATAAAAGGTTTATATCATTGTTATACTCCCTATAAATCATTTTAGCCAAATAACATTCTTCTGATGTTTGGACTATACTGAAGTGGGTTTTTAGCTCTAACCATCGGCTAATGATCCTTGATACTGATCCCTCTATTGAAGAACGTGTAAGAACGATAATAGAAAGAGATATCGTAAATCATTGCACCATTTATTGCATTAGACTTTAGCAACATTTTGGCAGTCAACCGCTTATATTTCAATGAGTTGACTTTGAAGGATATATATGTTTGCATGTTGAAGTTTCTGAAAACTTGCCGCCTTTACAGAGATAAACTTACTTTGTACTTTGCCAACTCATCGGGAGAAAAATTTTCCTCGTGTGAATATTTTGCGATATTTTGAACAGAAAAAGGCTTACCGAGGAAATTGAAAGCAACTGCTATTGTATCTACCTAAAACATTACCGTTTACCTTAGAATTTGAGGAGATTGTTTTCAAGCACTGAGTGTTTTAAATATCAATAAACTAGTGAAAATTAATGCAATTAAAGCAAAAATTTAGATTATTTATAATCTATAAATTAGTAGCTAAATTTGTAGCCAATAGCTAAATGAAAAATTGTGTAGCTAAACAGGTTCTTTTTGTAGCTAAATCTAGCTACAAAATAGCTAAATTGGCATCACTGGTTATGTTACATTATACTCGTGAGCACTCGAAGCACAAACCCAAGAAGACAAAACATGAAGCTCTCAAAGTAAACGCTTTACATGTGCATAGCTTGCAATTTTCATTGCAGTTGTGGAGTTTTGTCTCTCGGTCGTGGTGAATGTAGTTTCGGATTCGGAGCAAAAATTAGAAAGTGCTGTCTTCGGAAGTTTTGAGCAAGAAACGAAACTGGAATGGAAAATTCGCGGAAGAAAAACGAGTTTAAAACGTTTTTACTTATGTATTTTCAATTTTAATGCGCCCCAACTTCTGTGCCTTAGGCTAACTTTAATGCGGCCTAGCCATAGATTTGTTTTTCATCATAAGGGTCAAGGAGTACAGCGTACTGAAATGTTTGAAATTTGCCTAGAATTTGCAGTTGCAACCACTACCGTCCGGCTTGACTTCTTAAAGTCTTCGCTGGACTGTTTTAAATCATTAAGCATGAGCATTCATCGCACCCTGCAGGAGGTAACCAAGGCTACTAGAAAGTAGTCATGAATTTCCCTGACACTCTCGAGCCACTCAAAATATACTCAAGTCACGAAAAGAATATGCGAAGAACAGGACTTCAGCCTTTGGGTGGTACATAAAATGTGTTCATAACCAACAGTTACTGGGCTGTTTGTAGGAATAGTGAGCTCCGAAACGTAAATGGGGCCAATTCTTCCATCCGACGCACGCTTTCCCAAAGTCCGGGGAAAATACGACTTGGTCATAAATTCGTAATGTAGTCGTAGTCGGAGTAAAATGTAGACACTGTGCTAAATGGACAACGGCTTGATGTACTGGGTCAGAATACCGTCATCGTTTCCATTGCTACTAGTTGTTGTCCACGCTTGTGCCTCCGTCTTGAAATTCGCAGTCATGTCTAACCCAGATAAATGCGATAGTAAAAGGTGGATGGACGAGTGTGTCATTGATTTAGTGGCCTGACTTGAGAAATGAATCTAATCCTCTCTAGTTAGTATGTTCATTGTAGTACATTGTTTCTTCGTGCAAAGTAAAATAAATTACCATGGAAAAACCCGAGTAAAATAACGAAGACACATGTATGAACTGATTAAGCGGAACTTATATTTGGATTCAAATTTGGAATAAAAACATTAAAAATTTGGAATAAAAACATTAGTAATGGACTGTACATCGAATTTAGAAAAAAAGGAAATATTCATGGAATTTTCGGCCCATGTTTTTCCACAAGAAAATTTTATTTTATTCGCATTTCTGTAGCTCTGTTCCCTTAAAATTTGGTCAGATAACCTTTTTTTTCTAACCTCATTCGAGCGCGTTGTCATTGATTTCACCAAGGGCGGCTCGTCGATGCTAAAACACAAAATTGAATAAATAGTCAATATGTAACAATCAAAAGATTTACAATCAATATTTAACAATCAAAGTAATAACATTAATTTTCTCACAAAAGTCAAAACTCAATCGCTACTATGAATCAAATGGTTTTATTTTATAACAGTCCAACTGCAGAGCTTCCACGTTAAATTTACAGCGACGCAACGAAAACTCAAACGTTTTACTACAAACTACAGGCACTGTATACCAATCAATTCAAAACATACTACACAGAATACTGAAGTGATCTTGCTTCAATGCTCAAACTCGTGGTTTTCGCATAGATCTACTTAGACGCTTTGCTTAAATGATGCCCACAAAAATTTTACAATCAGTGTACTCAAATAGTATCGCGGATGCTGGCACAGTTCGCAGCGTCTTGGTGGATAAAGAAATTCAAAAAACCCTTGCCCGATCCGCCCGCTGAACGATTGCTAATGAATGAACTTAATACGCTGCAAAGTTATCCGCGTCTCCTGTTATGTTACTGTTTCCCCTCGTGATTCTGTAGATTCTCTTCTGCTCCTCTTCTTACTAGCCGTTCCCCTTATGAATTGATGCATTTTCTGCTTTGTTCAGTGTATACATGTACGTGATGTTCATGTGAGGAAGTTACATTTTTTCGTGTGCAATTTTCCCCAGATCGGCTTTTGTGTCTGCTTTGGGTTTGCTTTCCCAGAAGACGTAGTTTTTCGGTTCCGGTTCTTTGGTGAAATGACCACTTGATTGCTTTGGACGCCTATGTTGACGCTGAAAAGTCATCCGCGTCTCTATTATGTTTCTGTTTCACGTCATGATCTACGTTACAGAATTTGAAGATTCTCTTCTGCTCCTTTTCTTACGAGTTGTTTCCCTTCTGATTTGATGCCTTTTATGCTTTGTTCGCATGGGGTTGCAAGTTATTGTGATGCAGGATGCGGATGTTGCTTTGTTGCAGGTTGCAAGTTATTGTGATGTTGATATGGGGAATATGTAGGAGTTAAATTGTTTCTTGTGCGATTTTCTCCAGATCGGCTTTTTTGTATCTGCTTTGGGTTTACTTTCGCAAAATGAATTTCTCAGTGCAGGTACTTCTGGTGATATGACCATTTGATTGCTTTCGCCTATGTTATTTCTATGTTGAATTTCTGAAGTGCTTTCTTTAGCATTTATAGTTTACATTAGGTGCGTTTTTGTATGTCTGCTTCGTTAAAAAACGCACCTGTTATAATTATTTCGACTTGAATTTTTTGTATTGTCAGTATTAAAACGGTCGGTTAAAGATGGATAAAAGGATAGTTTTTACAGTAAGCTATAACATAAAGCTCGTTACAGTGAAAGCTTATTGAATAGATTCTGTTTCGAAAAGTTAATATTTACCTGTTTAATATGGATTTTAGTGTGCAAAACCAAAATTGATGTCGTTGTGCCATAGAGTATTTACTGCGGTAGTCTTTTTCATTGAGGATCTTATTGAGTCTTGGCAACCAAGACCACTAATTTCGCTCAGTCAACTGTTTGCAAAAGGTAACTATATTAGGCACTTTTATTGCAAATTATATGAGGAATTTATTTTTATTGTGGCATTGGCTATCTAATTTAATTTGCTAAAAGATGCATTATATCCTCTACTTTGAGCTATCAAAAAACTTTCACCATTTACTTAGCCTGTAATATGTTTTCAATTTAACTTTTTACAATTTAAAAAAAATTAAAGAAATTAGTAATTTTTTTTTCTTTCAAATACTATGCCTACATAATTTGAACTTTTGTGAGATTGTTGATCTGAGTGAGCAGGAATATCACTGAAATGAGCAGTTGACAATCAATCACTAACTTTTAATGCAAATATGGTCAGCATTGAAATACCTAACTGATTTTTTACACGATATTTCAAAAAAATCGCATGTATAGTTTACTACGCGCTTCATAAGTATGCTTATCTATATTATATGCTTATATATTTTGCTTGTACTTCCCTTAGTCCCAAAACCACGAGCCGCCACTGAATTTCACCAATCTTTTAGTCCCTGATGGCTGTATTTCCCCCATTCTTTGTGGTTTTCGTCCTTTAACCTATTTCCCAATGTAGCCCACAAATGCTCAATGAGGTTTAAATCAGGGCACCAGGAAGGTGAGCGCAGTTGTGGGGGGAAGTTTAACAAAACTCAAAGTTTTGCATTGTGGGTAGTATGTTTGGGGTCTGTTTTGCGTTGTGGGTAGTATCTTGTTGAAATATGAATGTGTCTTCAATCCCCAATTTACGCGCATTTAATTTAAGATTGTTTTTTAAAAAATTTATGTACTTTTTACCGTCCATTATTCCTTCTATAAATTCAAAATTACCCACCCCATTCTACACCATACACCCCGACACATTTAACAGTTGGCTGAAGGTTACGTGGATTCATTTGAGCGGGCTTTTGTCTCCACACATTTTTCTTTACCGCTAAATCCTAGAAGCGTGAACTTAGTCTGAGAATGAATCTGTTTCAGAAAGCCATACCACTATGTTTATGTTTTTCCACGAACTGAAGACGTGCTTTCCTATTTATCACACTGATCAAGAACTTCTTCCTAGCAACAAGGCCGTGATAACCATACTTTTTCAACACTCTCCTAATAGCTATTGGGTGACAATTTTTTCCACACTCTTCCCTAATCTCTGCTGCAACTTTAGGAGCACTTTTTTTTGGATCGCATTTAATTTTTTTTTTTACGAATTCGTGACATTCCCTTTCAATCAAAAGCTTTGTACTTTTTTACTACATTGAACGCAGTTTCTTTACTTCTATTAATTGTTCTTGCGATTTTACTTAATGATTTTCCCTGAAGGTTTGAATTTATAACAATATATTTTTCTTAAATTGTTAATTCCTTTTGCTTTTGACCTACAATAAAAATATAACTTGGACAACTACTGACTTGCAAATAAGGTTCAACCGCTTTTCAGAAAGAATTAGCCACAACTGCTTTACTTTATGTTAGAATGGATAACGTTTTAAAATTTACCATTTTTAACGATATTCTTATGGCCCTTTTTACAAATGAATCCACTCGTCCATGCGATTAAACCGGTTTCTTAGAAGGCAGGAGTGAAGTGGAAGTACAAATCAACGTACCCGCCCTCTTCCAATCCCGCTTTCTAAAAATCCGGTTTGATCGCATGAGCACATGTGTAAACACCCTTTTTTAGATTGCCTTCCAGAAATTGAACGTCCTAATACTTTTATGCTCTCAATGTTAATGATTGGAGTTTCTTGAAAAAGATTTTTTTTTGTTTTTGTATGAAAAATATATTTATTTTTTTATTGTTACGTAAATATATATGCAATATTCTTTTTCTATTATAGCACTATTTTCTCCAAAGGAGTTTTTTTAGCTATTTGTGACGGGAAATTCTCGAGAAAGTGCGCATCCCAATACTTTTGTCACTATCTATATTTAACCGTGAAGCTTTAGAACCAATACGGTCTCATGTTCCAATCAGCTATTGTCTGGAAAAAGTGCAGGCATAATAATCACGCTTCTTCTTATGCAAAAGAGAGAAGATCCTTACCATCTAATCTAAGGTTGAACTATTTAAAAGCTGTACAATGAAATATTACAAGAGTTGGCAAAGTCTAGGAAGAAAATAATAAAACCCTTCCAATATTCCACATGAAGCTGTTGTTTCTCGATAAAAACTCCAACAGAAGCCTCCAGACATTCGATTTTTATCATAACAATTCATATTAGTTTGATAAAACCCGTAACTATATCCTTTATATATAAAAAAAAAATATGTACCAAGAATAGTTTGCTTCCTAAAATCGAAAATTTTCTTTGGTAATTATTTAGAAGTGGGGCTCCAGTCAAAACTCGCCCCAAAAAATTTTCCACCCTCTGGAGAGTATTCTATAGGTTAGAAATAGATGTTTTAAAGTGGGGGAAGACATTTTCAATGATAGTTTATAATAAAAATAGAAAAAAAAGAAAGAAAAAATTGTAAATAGTGTAAATCCACGATATTTCATTCGAACCTTTTAGTAGAAATAAGAAATAGAAGAAACGTTTACTTTCCAAATGAAAACAAAGGCAACAAGAAAATAATTCCTAGTATTTGAAATCTCGTTGTTATCTTTGTTATCATACAAAAAAAATCATACTCTAATATTAGAAAATCAAAACAAAGCAAAGTTTCGTTTACTTCACATAGTTCAAAGAAATAAGGGTATTTATTTTGATGGTTTGTGATCAAAATTATTAGTGAATTTCAATATCAGAGTAAAAAATGGAAATCGTTATTTATCGTGAAACCGTAAAAAAATTCTCCGAAAGAACAAAAAATTGGTCAAAATATGTCATTTAATAAAAATTAAAGTAATTAAAAAAAAAATTTTTTTTTGTTTATAATAATTTTTTTTATTATAAACAATCATTGAAAATGTCTTCCCCCACCTTAGAACATCTATTCCTACCCTATAGAATAGTCTCCAGGGGGTGAAAAATTTTTTGGGGCGAGTTTTGACTGGAGCCCCACTTCTAAATATTTACCTTTTCTTTTTATGGCCCGGTACATAAAAGAAATCACATTCACCCCGACTAGTTTCAATCACCTATAGCAAATGATGACCAATTTGTTTGTCAACAATTCTATTTTTACAAAGCTCTAACAATAACTGCATCATTGACGACCACCTTGTACGTGAAAAGTGCAATACCCTATCCGATCAACATCCAAGTCTCACCAAAATCAACATTAACCAAATATGTTTCGCCTCTAACAGAGACGGGAACCATTAATTTGTCTTGCACACGGAGCGTATCGCACACTGGGCGCCTAAAACCTCCACGAATGTGTTAAAGTGTCGACGAAATAAAAACGAAATAGTTAACAGATTTGGAACATAGGCAGACAGCACACCGACAAAGTCAAATAAAAGCAAATACAAGAAAAAGAAGAAAATATTTCGGGACACTCACCTTTACGAATTCGATCCTTCAGATGCCGAGCAGGGCCGAACCTAGCTGCTATTTGAAGAACTTGTTTAAATAAGATTTTCAGGTGATTAACTGGTAGCAGGGGCAATACAAGTATGAACTGCACTGATAAGAAAACACTTCACCTTGAACAATTTTCCTCAAGCAAATTCAAAATTGGTTCAAACAGTTAAGGAATACCACTTCACAGTTGAACGCATGGAAAATTCAGATGAACCTCACAAAAATACCCGAAATTATGCAAACCGTAAATCAACTATAAGATCTCATAAACCCAAAAACGTCTAACACCAATTCATGACTCACATTCGCGATACTATCGTAAGAGAATAAATTTTAAATATTAAATTCCGGCGCCCAACGCTACGCGATAACAGGAATTGCAAAAAAACAGTTTTCGTCGCGGTTTCTACTGTCGTTATTGTCTCTTCATCAAAGCACTCAACCCGCGTGACACATTACGTTTTTCCGCGTTACTCAAGAGGAAACCCGCACGATTCCGCAATATGATAAGATGCGAATCACACGAACTCAAATCGAATACTGATTCTCCTGTAAATGACAGTAAAACGCTCGCAGTTTAAGCGAAATTCGCGAATTATTTTCGCACGCTCACCAGCATGACACATGCGCCTCACTCACTTTGCTCATCGTCCACATAAGTGTATCTGTTTCACAAACACGTATTTTCGTATCTTGAAGATATGCCCAAGTCAGCGGACCTACTGCGACTGCATGAATGGAACTAGCGAACGTTCGACAAGGTCGCAGCAGTAACGATGTCTGCAACGATTGTCGAATCGAAATTGAAATTTCGAAACTGGAAATCTATATGGGAGGAAAAATTCGTTTTGAAGGGGAAAAGATACTTTTGCAGACAAACAATAGTCGAAGATACGAAGCAGCTGTTAATTTCATGAATGAAGAGATTCCCCCTCATTTTGCAGATTGGAATGGTTTTCTGATGTGGTCATCGTGGGAATGTGCTGGGGAAATTGTGAAATGCATACATTGAATTTTATGCTGTTGAAATTTATTGGAAATGATTTTTCAAATTTATGTGCCTTTAGTTGAAAAGATTTGATTGTAAAAAATGTCAAATGGGCCTCGTAGTGTATATTGACACTGCGATCAACAGTATCGAAGAAAGACTTAAAATAAACGTTGATGATCTCTAAGTTAACTAATTGCCTGGAAGAAAATTTGATAACCTGTTCAATTAAGTTCTTTAAAGGAAGTAATTATTCAAATAATGACGCATTACGTTGCGTTTCATTCGAAAAATAACGAAGTAAAGTGCATTAATAGTATTATATTAAGTTCATTTCCGCGCCCAGTGTGGTCAGAGCTAACAAGCAGTGTATATGCAATGAAATATTTGACAGTGTTCAATCGATATTATTATCGGTTGAAAAGTGTCATTGTGTAATAGAATATCGAATAACGCTAAGAAAATGTTTGAAATGAGTATAAATTTGTAAGTTAGAATCCTAGAGGAAAGTAGAGTCAAGAGGAAAACATCCAAATATGAATGGTAATAAGTGATTTCCAGAAAAAATTAAATTAATAGTCTTTTATTCACTCTGGTATGGTACATCCTGCATGTGCTCATTCATTCAGATGCATTTACACTTTGAAAATGGACCTATTTTACGACTTGTTTCAAAACTTAAGTTGTTTGAAAATAAGTCAAAGGTCAATTGAGTCCAATTATGGGCTCAAATTGGGATACCGAATAGGATATATTCTACATTTGGTCCGGCCTCCAATTTTAAACCGTACTACTAAGAATTATGGGAGAAACAAGATGGCTGCAATGATGGTTCGAGAAAAAAAAGGACATTTCAAAGCACCAAAAGGAAGCAGATAAAAAAATGAAGCTTGAGCAACTAGTTCGGGCAGAAAATTTATTTTAGGTTCCGAAATGGAAAAACAACTTGCGAACTAAATTATGATTCACACCAATCGCAGAATGGTTTATATGTTATCTACTCAACTCGCCACAGCAATTCGATACACATAATGCCTTCAAAAAGTAAGATTCGTCAAACTCCTCAAAATACACATTTCTTTCATCGATTGCCTTCTCATTTGATCCAAATTCTTTCCCACCAGGCCATTTTTCTCATGTTTGGCGGAAGAAAATAGTTCAAAGAGGCCACATCTGGGGTATATGGTAGATGATAGCGAAGCATTTCGAAGCCTGAATCATATAATTTTGACGCAACCTAATTCGATGAATGAGGAATTACAAAACGATTACGTTTAGCATATTTGATACCATTTCATATAAAATCATAGAGTATATCAGAGCCATCTTTATGTGCGTCGCCAAAGAAATCAAAATATTAGGACCGAAAGGGTTTAAAATCAAAGCATACTTCGACGCGATTGGAAATAGTTCATCAACTTGAGTCAAAAGCTAGTCTAAAAAAATCATCAGAAGCTCCAAAAAGTCTCAAGTTGATATGTTGGCTTCGATTTGTTGCTGCAAATTCAATAAATGTTGTAGCAAAATAATATTAGAAATAAATACGTACCACTTTTGTCACCATCGAATGTAGCGATGCTTATTTTTTGCCGTTTTGCTGTAGGTGTAATTTTGTTGATGATACGATCTTTTTAATTTGTAAATCAGTTTTAACTGAGAAACGGCAATCTTTCACGTTTGAGCATTTTTCTAAATGTTTTGTGTACAATTGGAAAAAATAAAAAAATCGGAAACTCAATAGTATTCAAACCTTTCTTTATTTGCATATTTTGGCAATTTTTGAAAGATTTTTGCATATTTTGCTCATATTGATTTCATGTTTATCACCACATTTCAGTGGTTTTTCGTGCATATTTCCATGCATATTTTGGCCTTTTTCGTGCATAACTATTTTCCTTGGCCTTCTTTAATGCGCTTGACCCAGCTGCCACCTATTGTTTTTGCCGATTTTTGGTTACCAGTGTGCTGTGATGAGTCTAAGTTTTATCAGCAATTCTAAAACGACGAAGAAATTTTCTTGAATTGCGCTGGAACAAAGCTGAGCATTCCTCAGAAAAAGTAAGTCGATTTCGTTTTTGGTCCACTATCAACAAACGCGGCACGCACTTTGCAGCTTTTTCATTAGTATATATTGTTGTCAAAAATATAACCAATACATTCCATCGATATGTTGATCATGTCAGCTATTTCACGCAACTTCACTCGAGGATTATTCAAAAATATTTTTAACATTCAAAATATTTTGAACTCATTCGCCCAGACACAAGCGGCTTCAAATGATGATGCAGATACCTCAAGAACTTGACCTAACTCCTCTTTGATCAATAACAGCACGAACTTATTGTTTTTGCGAACTTGTTTACTTTGAACGACTCTTAAAAACGAATACCACTATGTATTTGGCTAAAATTTTGATCGCTGTATTTGAAAAAAAAACTAAAATTTTCTTAACTGGAATGGTTTTTATATTTTTAGACATTTCCTTATTTTTCAGGCTGCCCTGGTCAGCCACTAGCTTGCATGAATGAAGAGGGTCGTTTCATACTACCGCTCAATATTTTTGCTGAAAAAAGTATGTGATTACAGCTAATCGCGGGATATACTTTAGGATCAAAAGGTATTTTTCATCAACCGAAAAGGATTCAAGGATGCTATTCCCTGAATGGTTCAAGCATTTCATAAAACACTTTAATCTAACGAAAGATTCCAAAGTTTTGCTATTTCTAAATGTTACTACAGCCATACTCAGAATAGTGAGGTGATGGAACTTACAAGGCGAAATAATCCCACACAACATATAAGCTTCACACACTCCACACACAACATATAAGCTTCAGCTCTTGGATAAGACATATATGGGGTCTTTGAATCCTTAATTCCTCTTGATTCCCATCCGCTTCATTCCTCTTGATGTTGCAGTTTTTCGGAAATACTTATCCCAAAGTTTGGATCGTCGGGATCGCTCTCTTTCCGTACAATGGAAATCAGTGCCTAGAACGAAATTATGTTTAGTGATGCAGTATTTTTTGCCGTTGTAAAAGCTGCATTAAAAGAAAAATGCCACCATTTCAAAGGGGTTCAAACTAATTTAAAAGATTCAATGAAAATAAACATGAAAGCAGAGAAAGCGGTATTGCATCAGAAAAACTAAAGAAATGTTATATGTAACAGTGGCGTGGCGTGACAATTTACCGAAGGGAAGCAATTGGTTGATGTCCATGGTTGATTACGCTCTCCGCAAATTAGTTACGTGTAATAGAACCCCTCTATAAAATCACCCAGGAATTACTAACAGGGACGTGAGAATAAACATTCTGTATTCTTATGAAAATAAAAGTTCACAGTCCTTCACACAATAAGAAACCATATCAATATTTATCAGTAAAATAATAACATTCCCAGAACTAGAAATATAATATTTTTGAAAGTGGCCAAACTTCGAAGAATTGAAAAGGTTTAAAAATATGAAACCTTGAGTTTATTTTAACGATTATGCTACCAAATATTTCGACATAAGCACTTGTAAAGAATGGTACAACATTCTCATTGTTATCAATTATGCACCTTGCTGTTTTACGACGCTGTGCTGTTTCGCAAATCGATCATAATTCGTTCCCGATTTCCATGAAACTGTTTCTTAAAGATTGTATAAGATCTGAATATGATACATTATATTACTTTGTTAGGACTGAAATATATCGAATAGTATGTATTTTTGTTTTGTTTTTTTTTTAGAAAAAAACATTAAACAGAAAAATAAACTAAGAATCTTTAAGTAAAATAAAAAGCCTACTCTCACTATTAACGATCTCTCCGTCTCAATTAGCACTATCATTTTCAGTTATATATTCCACGAGCTATTTTAATTGCTAATTATTATAGAAAAAATTTTAAAAATAACCTACATTAAAAGTCCAACGTTTTGGAGCTAATTTTGGAAGCATTTTTTGACGAATAAATACAAAGCACATAAACTCATTGTCTTTATTGAAAAACTAGTAATAGATTCGGAAAATATCGGCATTCGCGTATACTATTGAACGATTTAGATAAAATCAAATTTAGTCGATGCTCGAAGAAATGAATAAATATTGCGTTTTTATACATTTTTTTTGTACATGCCTGCAATCCAGATATTTTGGCAGATATTACAGAGGCTCCTCAAGGCTTTAAATTTTCGGACAGTATGAAAAACAAGGTTAAATGAACGGGACGCAGTTTGGTTATCAGAAACATCTGTGAGATTTATGAAAGTTTCTTTAACTGCATCGGAAGAAGTAATATAACCAAAGGTTGTTGAAAGTTGTGATCGATATGATATATCGGTTGTTTTTTCTAATATTATTGCTATGAATTTGCTTTTCTAAATTTCATTACAAATATCTTTCAATATTTTTTTTTGAAAACCAACTAACGAGATCGTTTTGAATATAATTTGATGTTCCGGAAGAAACACTTGCTTGGTCCAAGTGAGCTGGCAATTATCGGTAACGCACTGTCAAAAGATTTATTGTCTTTAGGTGATCTACCCCTACTGCAAGAATACACATTTTCATTATGACTATGTAATGCTTCTTCTTGACATCCTAAATGACACACAATGTTTATTAGAATCTTCATTGTTTCTCAATTTCTCTTAACTGTGAGCAATATCACTGAATATTTATATTGACTACTCAGCAATTCTTCAAATCACCGGAATCAAACTTGGAAAGTAAAAGGACTGAATTGATGTGATCAATGCTATTTCTACCATGCCTGTTCACAGCTTAAACATTATTTAAATTACAAAATCCGATATTTCGCCAAATGTCTGAAACGCTTGAAAATAGCACACATGACCAACAAAACTATTTTTGTTTAATATTACAACCGATAATCCCTTCCGAGTTTTTCATTTATTAATTTTGCGATCAAACTGTCGAGTAGGTATATGTCTTTGTTATAGAGACAATTTTCAAATTCGGTTTTGCTCGGTCCTGGTTGATGATGTCCTTTTTTTCAGCAAACTACCGAGATCCAATGAAATTAAATTTAAATAAGTTGACGAATTCTAAAATTTTGACCCACAGAACAAGTGAATACATTCACCTATTTCAGCCTTTCAATATTTCAAATATCAAAAATATCAATTAAAAGTATCATGCAATTTTACACAGTAATTTTACACATTCAATTCTACACAATTCTAGTCTACAACTTCACCTATTACTACCAAGTCCTATAAGCTATAAGTAACTAAAAGCCTTCGCCAATTGAAAACACATTCATAAAAGTTTCTATACAAAATAGAACATACAAAAAAATAATTTCATAATATAAATCATAAATAAAACACATAAAATAACGACTTATTGAATCCATAGCCTCTGGCAATGCTTGCCACATATCGTAATTCAAATTCGCTCACAGCAAGTATTCTTCATTCACAAAAAATCTGTACAAGCAAAGTAAAATGATAGCAATAACAATTTACCCTGCTGCTAGTGAGGGGAACGCAGGAATATGTTCCTCCGCTCTGAGAGAGAGCTCTTGAGAAGATAATTTCCCCTAGGAAGCAACATTTTCATTGCTTCCAAACAGATCGTATGAACACATTTTTTTTAATGACGTCACAGTCTAGTCTATATGGGCACAGCGTAATAACAACCAGCGTACCAACTTATTCCACTTTCCCAAAAAAACACTTTGACCTCGAAATTGCGCCTCCATTTACGCAATGCATTATCTGTCAAAGCAGCCTGAGATTATGTTGGTATATTTTGCGAGAGTGGGCCGTATGTGAGCAGCGAAAAATCTAACTTGAGTATGTAGTTGCCGAATTGTATATTGCATCTCTTTCTGCTCCATGCGATTTTTTCCAAATTTCCAGGCTGACCAACAATACAGTCTCAGGTTAGATCACTGGATTTTTGGGCCGTATACATATACGGAGTTGGTACGCTGGTTAGGAACTACTCATTACGCTGTGATATGGGGTCAAACAAATGGTCGTAGATGCAATTTTTACGTTGCTTCCAAGCCGTTGTTGTGCTTTCATTATTTTCATTCTGTGGCGTTACCAGATCAACTGTCTGAAATGTTCACAATTTGATTTGAAAATTTTTTTTTAATAAATGTTTATACGCGATTGTTTTACGATTTCGAAAAAAAAAACAGTTTAAAATTTATGTCAGCCAAATGTAAGGGAAGCAATGCTTTCCTTGCTTCCATGAACGCCACGCCACTGATATGTAAGATTTCTACCTATGCGAATTTCATAAAGTAGTTCCTTCATCTTTACTTTTTTTAAAAGAAAATGCTACTATCAGCAATGTACAACAATGCGGCGTAGTGATCCCTATCATCTCTCGCCTCTGTTAATAGTTTTCCAATTTTTTTAAAATCGTATTATATATTCTAATGTACATCTTTTTAACTTTAAAAAAAAACTAATTTTGGCCGTATATCTTGAGAACTCCTTGTATTAATTTTTTTTAGTAATTTTTGGTGTTGTGATATTGACTGATATTCTGCTTTGTAGTTTTATTTTATTCTGCTTGAATGGATGTCGTTGCATACTTCATCTTTCCGTTCACGTAAGCGTGGCGATCCTCCTTGTTTTACCAATAAAGTGAAGCGTGCCCTTCAAATTAGAAATACTGTCCGATTAAAATTCTTGAACCCTCGGTCTAACCAAGATTAGTTTCCCCTTTTCTCTTTCATATTCTTTTACCATTTTCATGAAATTTAAAAATTTATCAGTGTTCAAATAAAGTCAGAAATATACTTCAGTTGATTTATTCTAAATGAAGAAACAAAATAACAATGTATGAAATCTTATTCCTTTACAACTATATGTTATTTTCAAAAAAGAATGTTGCATGTTTGGACACTTTCCTCGCTGTAATCATAATTTTTTTTTTCAATATGTTATTTCTATCCATATTTTAGCTTAAAGTAGATGACAGTTTTGCAGTAAACAAATTTTTGGTTTCTGCTTAAGACATATTTTCACCTAAACTCAACGAAAGTTATTGTCTCCACCGTATATTTACCACCCGATTCAGATTCTGATAATTATAAGAAGCACACCGATGATGTTTTACGGATTTCGCAACTACATCCGAAAGGAAATTATGTCATTACTGGAGATTACAACTTGCCAGATGTTAACTGGGACTTTAAATATTGGACTAGCAGCTGCGACAAATCTTCGCATGTAGTTGAAGACTTCTCATTTCTGAACTTTTATCAACACAACTCAGTTTTTAATACATGTCATAAATGTCTAGACTTAATTTTCTCTTCTTACGAACGTGTGCTCGTTACGAGTTGTGACAATCCGCTGCTTCCCTTAGATAATTTTCATCCTGCTCTTGATGTTAAAGTTGAAATTCCACACTTTGATGGGGGTCGACGGCAATCAGAATATAGTTACGTTTTTAATTTCAAAAATACCAATTATGAGCTTATAGGTGCAAATTTATCGCAAATCAACTGGCTTGCTGAGCTCGATAGTAGCTCACTTGACGATATGGTTAGTAAATTTTACAACATCATAAATCAACATATAGAAAAATTCGTTCCAGTGATTCGCGTAAACGATCATTGCAGCTTTCCCAGCTGGTTTTCAGCTGATCTACGGAAGATAATTTATAAGAAAAAAATTGCGCATTTGAACTACAAAATATCGCTAAGTCTTCAAGATTACAACATCTTTGCATATTTAAGATCACAAAGTAAAGTATTATTAAAAATAGATTATCAAAACTTTCTTCGTCAGATTGAGTCTCAGATTCCTAAAAATCCCAAATACTTTTTCAATTTTATAAATTCACTTAGGAAAGATTGCTCTCTTCCATCAAGTATGTATCTCAACGACGTACGCAGCTCAACTAAATCAACCATTGCCGATATGTTTGCCTCTAACTTCTTGAGAGTTTATGTAAATTGTCCAACGCAATATGAACCTCCTAAAATAAACTCAACTGTTAATCTATATCAATATCACATAGAGCCAGAAGCACTCCTAACAAAACTCCATTCTATTGATACAAGCAAGAGAGCTGGGCCTGACGGAATACCACCAATTTTCATCAAGAACTGTGCAAACAGTTTACATTTGCCCCTTATGCTCATTTTTAATAAATCGTTATCAATAGGCTGCTTTCCAAGTGCCTGGAAGTCTTCTTACGTCATTCCAATACATAAATCAGCAGATAAATGTAATATTGAAAACTACCGCCCAATATGTATTCTTTCCACAATCCCAAAAATCTTCGAAAGCCTAATCACTGATTACATGACACCAATATTAAGACCATTCATTATTCCGAATCAGCATGGGTTTTCCAAGGGGAAATCTACTGTCACTAACCTTCTGTTCTACCAAAATTATATAACTACAAGCTTTGAGTCATCTCTTCAAGTTCACTCAATATATACCGACTTAAGTAAAGCATTTGACAAGATCAATTCGGAACTTCTAGTTAGAAAACTACTAAACATTGGAGTAGGTGGTACATTATTGTCCTGGTTAAGTGATTATATTCGTAATCGCTCTTTGATTATAAAAATTAATAGCCACTATTCAAATCCCATTTTTCCTTCTTCTGGAGTACCACAAGGCTCGCACTTAGGCCCTTTGTTGTTCTTGATATTCCTCAACGATATACAGCACATATTTTCCAACGTCCAGTATTTGCTATTTGCAGATGACCTTAAAATGTTCAAAGCAATAGCACAGCGTAATGAGTAGTTCCTAACCAGCGTACCAACTCCGTATATGTATACGGCCCAAAAATCCAGTGATCTAACCTGAGACTGTATTGTTGGTCAGCCTGGAAAGTTGGAAAAAATCGCATGGAGCAGAAAGAGATGCAATATACAATTCGATAACTACATACTCAAGTTAGATTTTTCGCTGCTCACATACGGCCCACTCTCGCAAAATATACCAACATAATCTCAGGCTGCTTTGACAGATAATGCATTGCGTAAATGGAGGCGCAATTTCAAGGTCAAAGTGTTTTTTTGGGAAAGTGGAATAAGTTGGTACGCTGGTTGTTATTACGCTGTGGCAATAGCTTCACAGTCTGACATACGCATCTTGCAAACGAACGTAGACAGGTTCTATGATTATTGTGTTCAGAACGGATTAGAAGTAAATGTCAGGAAATGTCAATATATAAAATTCAATCGCACAAAGCATAATTTTTCCCATTGTTATACTATTAACACAGTTCCGCTTGATTGTGTAGAATTTGCAAATGATCTTGGAGTTCGATTTGACACAAGTTTGAATTTCTCGAACCATATCAACGAAGTTTCCACACAGGCGACCAGATTACTCGGATTTCTAATTAGAAATACGCAGAAGTTTGCAAACATCAATACATTGAAAACTTTATACTTTTCACTTATTATGTGCCAAATAGATATTGGCCGAGCCCAGGTGAGCCGAGTGTGTGGGCGGTCCAGACGAGCGACTTTGACAGGTGTCACAGGCGCTCGTGCCACATCCGATCGGAATGGATGTTGAGCACGAGCTAAGGCGATTCGAGACGAGCTGTCAAGTGCCGTCCACATGTTGGCGACCTCGTCTGACTTCGGCTCGCCTGGTCTCGGCCAATATCTATTTGCTACATTAGAAGCAAATTAGATTATGCTTCAGTAATATGGAGTCCATATTATAAAGCTCACATTGCAACCATTGAAAAAGTTCAACATAAGTTTCTGCGCTACATATGTTTCAAGCTGCACTTAACATCTGAAGATATTAACAACTACCCCGTAATTATGCAAACCTTGAACATAACCACACTTGAGGCTAGGAGACTTTTTACTGACGCTGTATTTTTATTTAATGTGTTATACAATAACTTAGATGCACCCGATATTTTAAAAGCTTTACCTATAAGAGTTCCTATGAGAACAACTCGAAGCAAGGTGATATTTTCCATAAGTAAAAGTAAAACGAATTACAGTCAGAATTCACCAATAGAAAGGCTTAAAAGAGTTGGTAACATGCTGTGGGATCACATGGATATATTTAATGTTGAGTTACAAGTTTTTAAAAGAATTGCCTACGACTAC
This sequence comes from Nemotelus pantherinus, assembly GCA_963978885.1. Taxonomy (NCBI): domain Eukaryota; kingdom Metazoa; phylum Arthropoda; class Insecta; order Diptera; family Stratiomyidae; genus Nemotelus; species Nemotelus pantherinus. The sequence continues at coordinate 23,974,313 of OZ022264.1, read as the reverse complement.
TTTCAAAGTGTTGAAGTCAACTTATATTCAGTTAATTAATTCGATTTTCAATGTTTTCTTTATTTTTATTTTTTTAATTATTGTAGTTTTTAGGTATAGTCTTAACTTTATTCTTATTGTTTCTTTTTTAGTTAGAATTCGCCATAGGATTTAATTCGCAATGCTGGCTACATTCATTATTATTATGATTTAAGTTTATTATAATTTCATGGATTGTAAAAGGACAATGTCCGTAAACGAATAAATAAATAAATAAATAAATATTTATGATATACGGTGAACATTGGAAAATCTCTTAAAATTCCAGTTTCTGTCTTATCAACTTAAGGGGGCATAGCACCTTCAAATTTTCGAAAAAACGATATTTTTGTTTCGATAGAATATGTTAGGATGAAGCTTTAAAAACATGATTTTAATAATATAAAATTGAAATTAAAAAAAAAAAAATTGTGAGCATATATAGTGAAGTGCGACAGGGACATTTTTCTATGATTTTCCTTCACGTCGCTAAACTGCTACATCGACTTTCTCTTAGTAACATCTGATTAATATATACATATATATAGTACAATCCGTTATTTTTTTTTCAATTTGAAGGTGCTATGTCCTCTTAAACGTACTTGCTAATGAAGGCTTTTCAATTTACCACCACATCAAATCTTATATTCGTGCGAATGACCTTAAACAAATCTTCGCAATAACGTTTATCTTGTTCAATTAATTTGAAAGTAAACAACCAGTCGACCGCATTAAACAACGAATATCTGCATGACCAGAGCTCGGAACTAGATTTGATTAAAACATCAGTGTGTCGAAGTAGTATGATAAGACGAAACATAGATTTTCTTAGCGCCAGTGATACGATTTGAATGCGTGCAAGAACTTCTGAAATTGCAATAAATGGTAATTGAGTGTACACAGAAAAGATAAGCGAGACCAATAATAATTAATTGCTACATATGAATTCCGTAATCATGACGCCGTGATTTAGATTTATGGTATGAGTTGACAGCGACAGGTCAGAAAGATCAGACAAGAAGTTAATGTGATTTTTATTACGCTGTTGAATCAAATCTTGGTTAAAGTAAGGATTCGAAACAGTTTTAGTGGGCTTTACGAAGTCGGGCTATCAGATAGATTATTGTTCATTTTAAGTCATGAAGAAACAGTTTATCTAAACTAAAAGTAAAGAATTGCATACCCAACCTCTAAAATAGTGTTTAATGATCAAACCGTCATTATTTAAAATTTTCTTCAAGTCTCAACTTAGGTTTCTGTTAAGGATCTATAATATATTTTGCAACGATAACGATGCAGCTCAACCTGCTCGTCAGCTCCGGTAATCTTAAATATAAACCATAATTTTGTCCGGAAAGTTCTCATAGAACAAAGGGGGATTGGATGGAAACCCAACTAAATATTTTTAAGGAAAACATTTCAATCTCGTCTACACTGTATCTGACTTCATGCATATAGATATTAATGCAATCAATATCTGAATTCGAATCACAAAAGGCCCGTTGGTCACTGACGACTAAAGATGTGCTAAACTGCTCTTTTTACTGAGTAGTGATCGCAGAGAGCTCTTAGAGCAAAGAACAGTTTAAAATAGCAGTGATTTTGATGACAATTGCGATCGCAGTTTCGTGCGTACGATACACTGCTCGCTGTACTGCCTCTATTATTACTGTTTCCTGCGTTGTTTGTACGTGCATATGTTGACACAAGAATGTGCTGTTAAGTGATTGGTATATTACCTAGTATTTTTAAGGTTTCCAAAATGCTATGATTTGGATGTACGCACGTATGTAGTATTGATCTCAAATTTAATTTAAATTTAATACTAACAAATTTTTGATTGAAAGACGGAAATAACATTCCATACTTTTTTATGTTTCATAAAAAAATAATTTTTAAATTAGATTTATCTGCAGATAGACACTGAAGAAGAGGGCAGATTACCCTCGAAATATCGATATGTGTCGAGTAATCAAAATAAATCCAGCTTCTAAAGGAAAAAATTGGTTTAAATAAAAAAAAAATAAATAATCTTATTTTCTTATAAAAATTTGCTGAAATGAAATTTATATCAGAATAATAATATAGTTCCGACAAAACGCGGCCTCTTTTCAAAAGTTGCTCCACATCAAAACACTCGTCCATCTTCCAGTCTAAAAACATACATATATGGAGCATATGGCATTTATGGCATGTGCAAATGGATCTGATAGCCGAGCTTAAGACATTATTGGAAAGCAACAGAATCTATGTGGTTTCAAGAACCCAAAGCCGGTATAAATGTTGTTAGTGTGAGATTGTTAAAAAAATAAACTAAGATATCTAAACCCTTAGGCTGCTAATTAAATCGAACAACAAACTATCGAAAGCATTGGCTGATATACATTAACGTGAAAAACCGATCACATGCATAAATACTACGAGTTCTTTCAAAGTAACGGTAGTAATTAAATCATTTTTATATTCTTTGTAACTTATCCATTGATATGTAAACAACAATTTTTTTTTGACAATTTTTACTATTTCAAATGAACAACGAATTTTTCTTGTGAAATATTTATTTTGAAACAGAATAAACTTGAGTAATTTTAGTACTCAATTCATAATCCTTTATTTTTTTTAAAATTCATTAAGACTATTGGGCATCCTATTGTAACGATTTTATACAGCATAAGGTGGAATTATCAACAATTTGTCGCAAGACTGCATAATTTGTCAACCTCTTCGGCAGTTCAGAATATTCAGTCAACCTTTTTTTTAAGCCTAGTAATTTTCAATTAAACTTTCGCCAAGCTTTTGGGGGTCCACTTTAGCGCTTAAAACATTGTGTTTTCTATCCAATGTTTGGCTATTTCAGCTGTGTGTTTGGAGTTTCCGTGGTGCTGAAACAGTACTTGACTCTCTGGGAGCCCGCTTTTTTCAAAAGCAAGAAGCAAATTTGTCCTTAAAATATGCGAATAGTCTTCCTTTTCATTATTCCCTCAATCCTAAACAGAAAACCAATGCCGTTTCGAGTAATGCATCCCTCGAGGAGAACAGAAAAACCCCCATGTTTCAGTTTGTTTAACTGAGCCTGGCTGGATTCGTTTTGGGTTATTCTTTTGTTTCATATACCCTGATGTGTTTCAAATTACTTTCCCTAATTAGTTAAAGACTGATTAATAATACCTGTTCTATTTCCAGTCATCTGCTGTCCATTCAGCGAATCTGCGGAAAGATTCTTTTGGGACTGAAATATTTTTAGGTGAAACAGCTGGTCCACAGCCATCATTCTTATATTTTGCAGAGCCCATCGTACACTTCACTTGCTAACATTGTTGACAATGGTATTTGCTACTTCCTTAAGGGTTTTAACGATGAGCAATCGAGCCATTCCTCGACTTGGTTTTTACTCTCTGAAGGTAAATGACACATTTTAACAATTATATAAAAACTGCACCACCCAAAAGTCATATATCGACTAACCGTCCAATCCAACAGCTCATTTATGGGCGAATTTCTCTACAAGCTGCTGGCAGAATTTTTAGACCTAGCCTTTGGGTAGCTGTGTTATCGTATCATCATCTGTGTTAACAACGTATCATCACTGTGTTAAAATCGTAATTTTACTGCTAATTTTAAAACTCGTGATGATGCATTCTTATAAAAATCTTTTTAACTATTGAACTTATTTCAATTTATTAAGTTTGATTGCTTCTTTGTTGTTTTTCACTATATTTAGGGAATGCACAGTAAATTGTCATAGAATCAATTTCAACAAGGAACATTAAAACTTTGTGGCATTTTTGTAAAAATTAAATTATTGTTTTGCCACTTTATTCAAAGTGTCCGTCTTAGCTCATTCAAGCGGGTCCGTTAGAGGCCTTTTAGATGCACCAACTCAACACGAAAAATTCTTGTCGATGAGTGAAATCATTTCAAAATTGTCGCAAAATATTCAATAAATTTCACTCAGCAGGGACTTTAGATGCGAATGAACAAAAGAAAACCATCAAAAAGTTGATAGTATACGAATCAACATACCCTTCCAACCACTTCCACTTCACCTCCGCCTTTTAAAAACCCGGGTTGAGTGGATGAATGTAAAAGGGGTCCTAGCAGTTAAAAATGGGAATTAAATTCTGATTTCGGAATGGTTAATAATGCGAAATTCCTATCATCGACGAGTCGTAAAATTATACGAATTATCATGTCGGAATTCGATTCATAATAGGCCTCCTGACCATATGAATAACAAATTAAAAGTTTGTTGTATATTTCAAATTGCTGAATATCCCTAGGCATTTCTTAGATATATCTTCACATGAGATATAAATAACAAAAAGGATTTTATTACTCGAAGCTACAATAAGCCATTACGTGGTAAGAGTCGATTGAATCCGAATTGTGGAGACAGGTAATTAGTTTTGCACGCTACTATTATTATAAGGTAACTACAGTATATAAAGGGATATCACCAAGAGGAAAATAAGTCGGATTTGTCAACATAAGGTCTTCGTACACACAGTTTAATAGTCTGATCATGACTTCAATCTGTTACCACGCATTACCCAGAAAAACAAATCGTTCAGAAAAAACTGAGTTCTACGAATTGATGCACTTTTTCTGAGCATTGTTTTCCTTCGCATTTTCATTCAAATCTGTGCAATGCCGTTACTGACCGTCTGTAGAGTACGAAAAAATAATTCACGGTCTTACGAGCATTCGCATCGTTTTCAATGGTATAAAATTAAACAAACCATTTTTAAGAATTAAAACATTTTATTTTGTACTTGTTTTAAATTTACCACATAAAAACTTAAACAATAATGTGATAAATCAATACTTTACAATATATGCAAAGAAAATAAAATTATTAATAAGGAAAAAACAAATTATAAATATCAGACTTTAAAATACTACTTACTAATATACTACAAACAAAAATTTGTCAGATTTTCGAGTATTGTATCCTTTCAGAAATGTGCATGCTCTGAATTTGCATTTTCCTGAAATTATAATCTAATATTTTTAAACATTAGCAATCTTATAGAAGTAGTATGAAATAATGTCGAAAAAACGGATTAATCTTTTGGCTATAAAAGCAATATCGAACTTGAATATATAAAGTATGCAATGATTTTTCTTTTCAGATTTCGAACTAAGAATACGCTGAAGTTTTTATCTGTGCTAATCAAACTAGCATCCAGCTTATCAAAATTAAATTGAATACTAAGTTCAGATTAAAATCCGAACATTAAAATGCTTCATTGAAAAATATTGCCATTTTTCTTGAATAGTCTAGCTTTTGCACACTTTCATTAAAAATATGATTATTTTTAGCAGTTTGTATAAACTCTAAGCCATATTTTTACTTATAAAAGGAGCAACCAAGTTCTCCCATGTATAGTGAAATGTCTACAGACATGTTTAGATAGAAGTATATTTTCACCTAAATTCATTTTCAGTCTTATAGTGATTAATTTTTTTTATTTTCCTAATACTTTTTAGATTTTGATTATTTCTTTAGATCTCTTGATTGATTTCGAGTATAATTTAAACATCGAATTCGATCTTCTCATCACTCATCAAAAATATCACAGATTTTATCACAGCCTTATTGTTAACGATATTTGTTTATTAAATATATAGTAAATGTCGTGTATACCATTTTGATAATAGTCCAGCTATTGAAGTTGTTACGACTAGTCTTTGTTTAGTTTTCAACCTTTCTTCAAACGCACAATTGCAGTTTCGTTCCTAAAAAAATATTAGAAATTTCGTTAAGGTTATATCACTCGTAATTCTGTTATAATCACGTTAACAAACGCTCTCACATTCGTGTGGCTGTTGGATAATGAAAATAATATGTAATTTATCGTTTTAAAACTTATACCTACCAAAATATTGCTTTAGACAATTAGAAATGCTTTTTGGTAAAACAGTAAATCGAAAGAAAGCATAAATTGAACTTATAAAAGTATAAGTTAAAGCAAAATATTATTTTCGATTACTAGCGCTCAATTTCGAGTCTCTTCGTCAATCGTTTACGGAATGTATGTATATATGCGATTCAATCAATTTATTTTCTATTTTGTGTTTCTCTTTTGTTTTTTTTTTCTGTTATTTCTTCATTCATGTCTGATCCATTCTTTAGTGGTATGGTCTTGTTGAAATTTTTCATTTGTTTTTCTTATATGTTATTCTTTCAATATTTGCAAGTTCATTTTCGGTGTATCTTTTCTCTTCATTTTATTCGCCTTAATTTTATGAGTGCATTAACTCAATCGTATTCTTTGCTCTAATTTATTTGCGGCTTTCGGATTTTACTGCCCGAGTTTCATATTTAAGCATTTGAATCGTATATATTCGTATTTAGATCGCTTGAAATACATAAGGTGTAAAATATGAAAATAATTAAGTGTACTGGATTGGATTGAATTTTATCAAAACTTAAGTAAAAATATTTCAAATTTATTTAAATGTATTTGTTTCTGCCATGTTTGTATTTATGCATCAAGTTCTCGTTTTTAATTAATTGCATACAATTGGCTGTTGAATTTTCTTCAACTCAATATAAAATTAATTTGATCATGTTGGAGCTTAGATTCATACTGTTAGAGTTTATATTCGAATAACATTTCAGAGAATTTCTAATCAATAATAGATATTTCAAAGAATTTCTTTAAACTTTCCAATCCAATAAGACGAGTAAGAAACTAAATATTTGAGGAAAAATTCAAAAAGTATAAGAAATTCGATATACAACAACGAAGCCATTTAGGTTTTCCACGCTATACTTCGTTGATTTCGCAGAATCACAATTAAAAACGAACAATAAGTGAAACGCTGAGACTTACCATTATTTTTATTTCATTCGTATTTTTATGATCGTTGTTTTTTCGCTATGATTAAGAAAAGTTTCATAATATGCATATATTTCCTTTCCATTTTTATCTCAATCTTTTCGTTGATGTACGTTAGTTACCTAATCAGTCACATTATAGACAAGTAAATTAAAGATAATTTCATGGAAATTCGAAATTTTTTCACTTCACTATCTTTTCTTTTGACTTTGCTTTATCTTTTAAGGAAGCTGTGCCAAAATAAGAACGCCATTTTAAGACTTTCCAGTCTGAAAATTAGAAAAGTAACGGATTCGTCATGATAATTTGTAGTTTTGTTTTTCTCTTATAGCATTTTTTGAATATTCAACAGTCAGAATAATTTTCTTATCATATTTTTGCTCATAGTGAGGGAAAATAGCACAGCGTTGAGATATAAGTTTGAAAAATAATCTATGAACAATGCCAACAAAAAACTGAGCTTTGTGAAGTGCAAATTCGGCTTGAATTGATCATTTGCTATTTCCTTTAATTTTCATCTGATTTCCGTGTAAGGTGACGCTACTTTGTACATTGTACATCATTTTTATGCGTTATACTAATCCGCAGATTATTTTCATAAGAAATTTTTTAAGATTTTTGAGAATTTTGACGGTTAGAAGATTCAATATATTTTATTTTCGTGATCAAATTGTCATTTCTTTGTGAAATGATCTATTTAAATAATTGTCAGTATAGAGTTTTCACTTAATAGAGGATAAAGGAATTCTTAACTTTGGATAATTTACCATTTTCATCTACCTTGTGACCTTAATTCTATCGGATGTCATCAAACAAGTCATAAATTTTGCCAAAACATAATCCTGGCGACAAATAAAATAATTCACAAACATAAACCAACAACTGCTGCTAAATTTCATTTAAAACACAAAAACTATTTACGAAACTAAATCGAAAAATTATCATAGAATATCTGTTTATTATTTGTTTGCTTTTCAATTTTAACATTTAGATACAAAATAGACGTCACCGCGTTTAGAATTTTTATACATTTCGAGAAAAAAACTGGACAACTTAGAACAGCAACAAAAATACAATCTTGAACAACTGAAATCAGACAAAATTTTCAACTAAAAATAAACATGTCCTTAAACTGAAATGATTTCTTTTCAAACAATTCATAGTAAATTGTAATACCAATCAAAACGAAATTGTCATGTTGTGTGCAAATAAATTTTTTTTTATCTGGTTTTTGGCAATAATAATAAATAAAATCAAGTGTCTTTGAATGTTTCAATTTGGTTCTCAGAATCATATTTCATTATTGTAAATAAAAATCGCCTTTCTTCGTTTCTTGTATATTCTTTTTGCATATTGTATCGTTTATTTAAACTTTATTTAGATGTATTGATTAATTCACATTAAGAATGGATACATTGACATAAATATGAACTTAAGCAAGATCTCCATCTCATTATGTGTAGTAGTTGTATGGATAAAAAAAGAGAAACAACATTTTGTAATTTGTTAAGCTTAGCAAATCTAAGTAAATTGATCGTCTTAACTAATATGGTTGTCCTGTTTCTAACTATGTAATTGATTATGTTGTAGTAGAAATTGATATCCTAGCGCATGAATAGGTAGATCCTATTTGATTTTTTGAATGTGATTTATTGTTTGCAACTATGCAAAATTCCATGCGATTAGACCCAAAGCTATCTGATATCAATTATCAGCCAGTCGTCGCAGATTGCCATCTTCACTCGAGAAGGATAAAATAATGTAGTTACAGTACACCCGAAATTGGCGTCTGCTTTCGCCATTTCACCCCATCCGAATCTAACATCTCTTTAAGCTACGTAAACATATGAAAATACTACTTCCTTCTAAGCTGTTCAATTAATTATCTTTCATTTGTTTAACTCTAAATCAGAAATTTTGTTTGAATCGCATTTTTTGTGTAATCATAAAATGTTTGTCTTAAAATTAAAATTTGTCTCTTTATCTTTTTGTCAAATACAAAAAATATATACGGTTTCTATTAATTTCTTTTTCATCTTTTCTCTTACGCAGTAGTAGCTGTAAACGGTATTTAATAAGTGGTCGTTGCGGTTGACTGTTTCTTTTTCTTCTTCGGTAGCGATATATATGCAATTTCATTCTTCACCGTGTAGTCCGATGCCTTTTCAAATTAGTGTTGTAATAGTATTATTATTACCATACGAACTCTAGGAAACAGGCTTCTTTTCATACTATTCCTATTATAATGACTAACCGCACAGATTCTACGGGCAAAATTATCTGTTTTGTTTACCTTCTATTTAATATATGTATTGTTTTATAATTGTTAAAGTCTTACTGACGACAAACACACAGAAAACGTTATGATAGTTGTTTGCTTACACAATACAAATTACTTCGACATTCTTTTTGGATGTTCAATAGTAGCCGCTAGCGTAGCCTTGTGCATAGGTTTGCGCATCTAAGAAAGTTTTCAAAATGGAAGACAGAAATATGCAGATTGTTACAAATTGTATATTGAATGAAATAGTTTTAGGAAATAATCACTGGTTGGCTTTACATTAATAATCGAAAATAAATAACTTATTGCTAAACTAAACTAATAAAAATTTATGGTGAAGAAACTTATATTTAAATATGTTATTAGAATTTCTTCTCTGCCTTGATTGTTTTATCTAACCCGTAGAAACACAATTTTTAATTTTAATACCTAAACGGCGAGTACCCAAAAATTGAAAAAATTAAATAAATAAGTTTGATAAAATTTTTGAAGTAACGTGCTAAATAAACTGGCCCAATGTAAATTGAATGACCAAAATTGGATATTTCTGGCGTTTTAATACAAGAAAAACTAGTGATAGAGTGAATACGACTTCGTAGGGAAAGAACTGAAATATCAAATGAAGTTTAATAGCTACAGGGTCTGTTTTAGACATAGATTTCCTAATGCGCATAAATTGCAAACGTTGCTGTTTTTTGAGTATTCCGTTCTGATATTATTTGACAAATCATGATGAATAGGCATACCAGGTCAGCCGATTAATAATTCTTAATTTTTGTGTTAACACAATTTTCAGTTGGCGTCATATTTTTTTATGGTAAACAAGGTACATATTGCTTTTATTGTTCAATCAAAAGAAAAAACGCAATTAAGATGCGGTGACGTGGCGCTTGGACGTAGTGGTGATTCGACTTGAAAGACAAAGAAAGCCCTGGACAACCGAAAAAAAAATTAACATCCCGAGCTAATGCACTGTTGGCTGAAGATGAGACGCAAACTCAACAACAAATAACGGAGGTTAAATGTTAGTCTCCAAATCTTTTCTGATCGTCCGCGTGTCATGGAGAATATCAAAAAGGCACGAAAAAAATGGGTACAACATCATCTAAATGACAGACAAATGGAAAAGTGATAAAGGGTGTGGTTTCTGGGTATGAAAGAATATCTTTCATGCATTGTATTGTCACTCCAGATGAAAAGTTGGTATACTTCAAAAACCTAAAACGCATAAAGTCTGGGTTTGACGCATGACAACCATCATTTAAGACTGACATTGACGGAATGATGACAATGCTATACATTTGGTTGGATCAGAAAGATGTTGGTTTCCGTGAGCAGGCGAATGAATTAATACCGTTCACTACCGGCCATAAATTGTCAATTTAAAGTACAGCACCTCACAGATAAAGTCGGTAATATGTGGTGAGGACATTTGAGGGCTGATATCCCCCAAAATAAAACGGTTATCCAAATTTTTTCTCACAATATTGTTCTTTATTATCTATACTATTATAATCAATAATAAAAACAAAAATTCTTCAGCCATAAAAATAGTTATTGAAATTTTACATGAAATTGCCAATTTTTGCCCTCACACTTAAGGTCGGAATAGTTAAGCGGCTCTTACAAAGTACCATTTTTTTTCGCTTTGAAGCTGTAAAATGAATTTATTTATCATTCTTAGTTGAACTTCTTGTCTGAAAACACATAAAATGCGAAAAGTAAAACAAACCACAATTTATGAAAGAAAATTTATATTTGACCTTTTTTGTGAAGGAAAAACAGCGGGTGATATCGCGAAAATTGTGAAAAAAATTTATTCGACTGTGTGTGATGCTATTAACCGTTATAAAATAAGAGGACAAATTGAAAATAAAACCAGAAAACAACGATCCGACAAAAAATTAAACGGTTTTGACGAACAATTTCTATTGAGGGAAATTAAGAAAGATCCGCATTTGCCGGCTACAAAGCTTGTGTCCTTACTAAAAGATCGAAACGGTATTTTTGTGCACCCTGAAACCGCGAGGAGAGTTTTGCGAAAAAATGGATTAAACGGTAGAGTTGCTATTAAAAGATCTTGGTATCAAAAAAAAACCAAAGGGACAGGCTTAACTTTGCAAAAGAATGTATAAAGAAGGATGCATCATTCTGGGATAACGTTATATTGATAATTTGCTTAAAAACACAGTAATCAAAATAATTTAATGTATCATCAGGTCCTTTTCACTTTAGAGAGTAAATTCAATTTATTTGGGTCCGGTTTACAGCGATATGTCTGACGGGAACCCAACATCCAACTTAAACAAAAGAATTTAAAGCCAACTGTGAAGCATGGCGGCGGGTCAGTAATGGTCTGGGTTTGTATGTCGGCTTCCGGAGCTGGAAACTTTCACTTTATAGATGGAATAATAGACAAAAAAAATCGATGTCGACGTACTGAAGACAAATATGAACCAAAGCGCTGAGAAACTGGATATTTTGGACCGATTCCTCTTTTATCAGGACAATTACCCAAAACATTCCGCGCTCATAGTAAAAGTATGGCTTCTCTATAACTGTCCAAAGTTGATTAAACCACCAGCTCAATTTTCAGACATCAATTTTATTGAACATTTCTGGCAGATTTTAAAAGTTAAAGTAGCGGCAAGGACTTATTCCAACATCAAAGAAATGAAACAAATCCTGCAAGAAGAATGGGATAAAATTGAGCCGGAATTTTGTCGAAAGTTGGTCAACTCAATCTCTTCAAAAATTGGCAATTTCATGCAAAATTTCAATAACTGTTTTTTATGGCTGAAGAACTTTTGTTTTTATTATTGATTATAATAGTATAGATAATAAAGAACAATATTGCTGCAAAAAGAATTTGAGTAACTGTTTTATTTTCTGGGATATCGGCCCAGAAATATGCTCAACGCATTTTTCCGACTTTATCTGAGAGCTACTGTATGTATTGATCCAGAAGCGCCGAGATTCAGCTAGGAGACATCGGAAAAGTGTTTTTGCAGCGAAAGGGTACAGAGATACCGTTTTTCCGCTTAGTTGGGAAACTCTTACACCACTCACGGTATTCATCAGTCTTGGCCCTTTTTGAGTACAACTTGTTTTCATCGGTGTTTCCAATTTCAACAATTACGAGGATATCGAAAAATGGCTTTATGACTGGATCATCCCAAAAAATTTTCGTTTTTCCAGCCATAATTTAAATGACAGATAGCAAAAATGTACAGCTAGCGATGGCGCATACTTTAAATAGAGCATTTTTACCTCTAGTTCAAATCAAAATTGTTTTAAGAAAAATGAGGTATTAATCGTTGCAGTCGTCTTAGCATTACAACCCCTTTCAGTTTTGGATTCTTGCAGAAAACGCAATCAATTTCGAAATCCGAGCAGCTATGCGCAGACTTTGTCTATAGAGTTTACTGGTTTTTCCACTGTATTTCGACGCTCAGCTTATCCATCGAATGCCTTTTTAGATATTCGATGCTCGTCCATTCGCTGCACTTTATCAGCCCATTGCAGCTTCCGCAATTTGATATGGTGACGTCTGAATTGTCAAATATTTCGAATAGCACGTGGTTTTTCCATATTTATTATTATAGCTCGTGATTGTGCCTCTCCTGTTTTGCTTCAATTATTCCCCTAAGGACCCATTTTTCGAAGCCGTTCAACATGTTTGCGGTTGCTTGCGTGAGGGTCTATGTTTCCCATCCATAGTACAGCACAGGTCGTATTGTTGACTTAGACTTGAAGCTTTGTTTTCCAGTTGGTCTTCAGTGTAGTCAAAACGTAGTAGAACGTTTTGTTAAGGCCCCCATTCACGAACAGTCGATCAGTCCAAATGGCCTGAGGCCAGGCCAAAATCTCACCGTGTGTGAAAGAACTCGGAAGGACTCATGGACTCAAGGAACCAAATTAGATTTCCAATAAATCCAAAGTCCATGGACTCCGGCCATTGGGCGATTTTTTGACCGACAGTGTGTGGGAAAATAGTAGGGCGAATTTGGACAATCCATAAAATGGACTAGTCGTGTGAGTTGAAGCCTCAGTCCAAACAACGTGGCAGTCTTGCTTTGCACGCTGACCTGTGACAAGCTGATTGACTGTTTCTGTGATTATTTTATTTAATCGAAAAATTCAGCATCATGGCTAGTGGTGGCCATGATTTTGTTTTAGAAGTTATCGAATAATATAGGTCACATGAATGTATATTATATTATTTGACCCAAAGCCCGCAACCGCTTGCTAAGTACCGCAAAGAAGCGGTCAATCTTTCGTGAGGAGTGATAGTTGGCTCATATTTGTATCCTTGCGTTTGATAAACGGGGTGACCAACTATAGCAACGTGTTATATGTCGTATCATCCATTCTAAAATAATTATGCCAATAAGAAGGCTCAAGTGTGAGTTCTTTTACCAAATTTACAATTTTTGCCACTTCCTTTTGGCTATCGTTGCTTTATGTAGATGCTAGTGTCAGTTGCAAAAAAAAACTCCTCCATATGCTTCTGATCCATTAATAGATTAAAAATAATTTTTTCTTCAAGTTCATCTTTTTTTTTCTAAATTAATGATGGACAATTAAATGAACTGACTGGATCGAGCCTCTATCGTGAGTGGCGAGCTAAATTGGACTTAAACCAAACGGCCTCAAGCCAAATGGACTCAGGCCATTTGGACTGTTCCTGAATGGGGGGCCTTTAGACAGCTGTAATTTTCGTTTTATGTTGTCAGTTTCACTGCATTTTGTTGTCAGTTTCGCACCTAAGTATATAAATTCGTCCACATTTTCTGAATTAAAATCGTCTATTGGGTCTTAGTATTTGCGTCAGGATTTTTGTTTTCGTCAGGTTGATTTACAGGACTAGACTACTCGTGATTAGACTAATACTTGGCCGGATTTACATAAAAGTGTACCCCTTGTATCGACAGACAGCTTCCTAATCACATACTAAAGAGCTAAGCTAAACAGAAAGGTGGAGTGGCAGCCCATAACCTTGCTTTAATCCGACATTTATTTCAAAGGCGTCACTCAAATAGTTGAGATATTGTTGATGTCTTTGATGTCCAATTTTACTGAGATACCGAAGTGCAACATTATTTTATTCAGTACGGTTTGGTCAATACTGTCATATGCTTGCCTAAAGTCTACAAAAATCTATATAGACGTCGATGTTAAATTCCTCGAGCACTTATTTGATTGTGAAAAGTTGATCAGTCGTTAATCGTACAGACCTGAAGTCTCCTATTCTCAGCGTATACTTTGATTTTATTTTCGAATATTTTTGTCAATATTTTATAGAACGTACAGAGTTGTGATATGCCTCTGCAATTTTCGCACCACAGTTTGCCTCCTTTTTGTGAATAAAGCATATGATGGATTTTTATTACTCGCTAATTTTTCGCCAACACTTTTCAATTGCTCGTCATTATATTTTTCATTTCTTTCATCTAATGAGCGTCGGAGTCTTTCATATAGTTTCTCTCTTCGTCCTAGTATGCCTTTCGAGGAACTGTCTATACATCTGATTTTTCTTTTCCAGTGCAAGTTGCCATTCGTCATCAAACCAGTCATTTCTTTTGCGCTGGGCTGCACACCAAAACACTTGTTCTGCAACGGTTTTGATTGTTGCCCCATCTCCATCTAGACTTCGTCAACCGTTTGACATTAATTTATTATGTTTAAATTGTCTTCTTGCGCTAGCTAGACTTACGTACTAAATTTTATATTCATCTTTACATTTAGTAAGGCAAGTAATGCCGATATGATCATCGAAACTTTCTGGGCTAAGCATAATATGTCCTTAACATAATATTCCTATCCGTTAATTGGTTCATTTTTTCAAAGGAAACTCTGGTTGGCCCGCTACAGGGCATCAATTATGGTTTTCGAATGTTACTGTGTGATACTCTTAATTTTAGACACCATATTAAAGATCCATATTAGAATAGAATATATCAATAGAATATATCATATAGAAGTGAATATAAATAGATAATAAGCTACAATAGGGGTGAAAATATCACAAAAATCATTAAATAGCTACATTTATTAATCTATTTACTAGCCTAATTACAGAAATCCAACAAACTACTTATTTCAAAGTTTTATGAATCTTCAATTTATCTAAAAATCTGCTTCATTCTTTAATGTATTTACATTTATGGTCCAATAGTAAGGGTACTGCAAGTGTAAGTTATAATTAAAAAAAATTGTTCAAATGCCGATCTAAAAACTTGCTACAAAAAGTGGTTTTCCTCTTTGCTGGTTTTCACCAACAAACGGTCATAGTTTCCTTTGAAAAATAATTAGTGCCTTAATTTTGGCCAGATTTATTTGGGAACGCAGTAATTTAACAGTTTTCGAACCGTCCTAAGTCTCTTTTGGTCTTATTATTATGCTTTTGTCAAATCTTATGTTACTAACTGGAGTTGATGATGCGTTTAGGACACTGGAATAAAATAGATGAGTGGAGCAGGTTTAAGGCAATACACTTTTATTAGGTCCATTTTTTCATAACTGCGGAACTGGATTTCGGACTAGGAGTGTCTTTTTGACAGTCCATGTAACTTCGCACTGATTTCGGAAGTCAAGATGAAAAGGTCTGCGAATTGTCATTGATTTCTTTTCAATTTTTTGTACTTTATTTTATCTGAGTCGCAGAACCAATTTAAGTTCTTTTTTTATATTTTTGTCTCTGATAAGGATTTTTATTCGTTTCCAGTCATCTTTACACAATTAACACAAAACCACTTCCCACGGCCACCGTCGCAATTAGTACGCCACAATAATTTTACTCTACATAATACATAATTTTACTCTACATAATACATAATTTTACGCTACAATAATTTTACATCATGGGGCAGAATCATATTATTCTATTGGAGTCAGAGGACGTGCTTTAGCACAGGAAAGCGATACAAGAGTAAAAAATCAAGAAGTAAATATAACAAACTGAAAAAAACCTAACGATCCAGCAATGCAAAAAAGGTAGAATTATTGTTTAAGAATGAAGCTCAAACAGTACCCACTTTCAACTACTGTCCATAAGATATTCGATCACATTTATTTGAGCGATTTATTTTATTTTCGCTACGCAACACTATTTAACCACAACCTTAACTCATTACGGTTTATTTTAACTAATTACATCTAAATAAAAATTTCGCCAACCAGTGAATGAAAAAATCAATATACAAATAAATCGACTTACCGTATCCACTGTAGGTCCTATCATCATAAGACTGCTGCTGTGTATAATCGGGTGGTGGTGCTGAGTAATCAACAGCTGGCGCTCCATATGTCTGACTGTAATCTTGCGAGTAGCCCTGATACCTCGTGTCTTGCTGACCATAGCCCGTCGAACTATGGAAATTGTAGTTACTGAGAAAATGTTTCGGGTTTCAGTCAAATGAAAATTAATAAATTAAAAGTAATCTCATTTCAGGCTGGTGAACAGATGAACAAATAATAATTGACTTCCAAAGTTGTTAGTGTGCAGTGTTTTGAACTATGACTTGATCTTTATTGTTCGAAAGCTGTTGTTTAGACAAGTGTTTGTATTAGTCGTAAGCTAAGCCTGATTTTCTATTTGTTACGGATTGTCATAAGACGAAAATTATACATTGGCAGATATGGTGGATTTGTCCGTGTTAAGAGTATGATATCGCTAGGTTTTGTAATAAGCCAGCCGTAGTGTATTATGGTATGATACGAGCGGGGGAACAAAGATAATAGCTTCATTTTACGGATAAAGAAAAGGCTCCAGAAGTTAGTGGAGGGAATTTGTTTTTGCATCAGATAAAAGCACGAATAGATTTCTAAATTACGTAATCGAGTTCAAAATAGTTTGTAAAGGGTGAAAATATTTGGGAGCCCTTAACATATTCAAAAATATTGCGAAAATTTGTGTCTATACGTCATTTACCAGCAAATTTAGCTAATTTGGATGTTTGGAAAAACTTTCATTATATATTTTCCTAACTTTTCAAACCTATTAACCAAAATTTGTAGGGCTAAATTTTGCACTTTAAAAAAATTGAACGTGTTTTAAAAACAAAAAAAAACTAAGCTGAATGTTAAATGAATTCCTAACTTATACATTTGCCAACACTTACTTGTACGTGGAGTACTGTGTGTGATCATATTCAGTTGGCTGCGAATATCCTGTTGCAGCTGTCGTTCCATAGCCAGTCTGGCTGTAGCCATTGTAGGCTGTTTGCGGGGGTGGCGCAGTGTATGCTTGATGCGAATACGAATCGACATGCTGCATCGGGTCATGACTCTGATATCCTGAGTGGTGGCTGTTACCGAAACGATTATTAGTTTTTGACAATGTTTCAACGAAGAAATTCTTACCTCGGTATCGTGCTGGCGGCACTATACGAATTGTGGGCGGAGGAGTGAACAGACTGCACTTGTGATTGATGCTTTGGCACCAATTGCCTATTTACTGGACCTTGATCATAGCGTCCACGTTTCGGACCTGGCAGACCGGACGAAGCTCCTCGTTTCAATGTCGGCACCGGGGCTACTTGTGTGTTAGCACTGTGGACTGGTGGCGGTCTTGAGAGACCTTGACCGTATCCACCGCGGCCCCGAGGAGCAGATGAGCCCCGGTATGGTTTCGACATATACATACTATGTCCATCATGGGAACTGCCGTTGGTGCTTGGGATATAGGATCCTCGGCCTCGTCCTAGTGGTCCACCACGCCCGCGTGGAATACCTCGAATCGGAGGAGTCGTTGTAGGTTGACTGGTCACAGCGCTAGTTGTTGTTGTGGTGGCAGTTGTACCCGCAGTTGATGTGGTTGATGTGTCAGTGTCTGTTGCCGCTGCTCCTGATGCCACCGAATCTGCTGGCGGTGGTGGTTGACTCACTGTTGTAACATAACCATAGGCTATTTAAAAAGCGAAATCATATCTGTTCAAATATTATCTACTTACGCTGCGAGTGATGCGGAGGTCGACCACGCATTGGCGGACCTCCACCACGTGGAGGTCCACCTCTCGGAAAGCCCATTCCTCGCATTGGACCTCGCATCATTCCTCCCCGGCCCCGCATCATTGGTGGCGGTCCCATACCTCCTCGCATGCCCATCGGGCCGCCACGTCCCATTCCACGACCACGACCGCGGTCGAAACCCCTCATCGGCATGCCGCCTCGACCACGGAAACCACCACGCATCGGTGGCGGCCCTTGATGTGCCGGTGGCGGAGCCCCTTCCATATCAAACTCCACGCTTACTTTGCTTTCAAAAAATCACTCAGGTCGAAACTGCTCGTATCGATTTTTCACACCGACGCCTCCGATTTCGACAAGCCGGCGCAAACTACACTTCGGAACCAAGTACTACCGCAAATTTTATCTACTTTTATCTGCACTTATTCGACTGAGCGACTCGCAAAACGATAACTCGATTCACTTACCACCCGCTAACACTTTATACTTAGAAGTAAGTTTTAAATTGAAGATTTTACACAACATTCACAGCACAGAAAATTTTCCTCAAGCAAAATGGCGGGTGCCGCAATTGAGAAACAGAGAAGTGTTCTAAAGACGGGCGATTCGGTTCGGATTGAAGTATATGTGGAGGTAGCAGAGCAAGATGGCTTCGCGATTCTGACAAATGACAGTTGTATAGTTCAGGTGCTGCGATGCAGATGGCAAAAATAGGGGCTAGTGAAGACACATACCGCGTTAACGGTTGGCTTTCTTTTGAAATTAGTGACTACTTTCTCTTATAAATAGGTCTGTTCGCCTACCGCAATTAATTGCGAATAATTGCAATTAATTGCAATGAAGCTGTTTTTGTATTCCGTTTTACTGAAAACTGAAAATTTCCCCTCTTTCAGTAAATTTTAGAAGGGAAATCCGGGAATAGAGGAATGGAGGATTTCTTATTTGAAAGACAGAAAACATTAATTTTTACGGCTGAAGTTATTGCAGGATTTTTCTATAGTTAGATGGAAAATACAAACTACTGTTAATTTCAGTTTTTCCATATTGATGAAAATAAATTGCAATATACAGATATATCTCCGGGACTAAGAATTGGGGAAATTCCTATTCATTCTACTTTCATAATGGCTAGCAGTTGCATATAGAACTAAACAGAGCGAAACTAACTTAGTAAATATGTAAGCTAGATTAAACAAGTATGAAATTTTGTAAAATGCAATAGATGTGACTCAAATGCAATGTTGCAGTAAAGTGCATCAAATTGCAACTGCAATTGCAGTAAAACGACAGCACTGGCCATGGCTCAGAGTTGTGAGATATGTAGGAATTCCGAGTAATGGATAATGTTAAATCAACCGAGGACTGAAATATCGTAAAGGCAAAATTCATTGTTATTAGATAAACAACATGAATATATCAAGGGATACATCTTGAATAGATCAGTGAATTGAAAAGCGGACTCCTGGATAAGAATCAAATTTTTCTTAAAGTAAATAAATTCAATTTTTGTAATTTTGTTGCCATGTGCTAACCACATCTCCTCTCTCTAGTAGTAATAATTGTTAACTTCAATCTACCTTAAACTCTGAACTACGAAAGATATCTATTTATTTATTTATTAATTCCTTGCGCTACAGATAAAATTCCAATTACAGCGACAAGAAAGCAAAAGCAAAAAAAACGAATGAAACATAAAAAAGGAAAAGAAATAACAAAAATAATTGAATAATTTGAAAACTAAAATTAGGACTAAGTTAAATAGCAATTCAAGGTAACATTTTAAGCTTACCAAGCTTAAGGGATAGGAGAATCAAAAAAACACGCCTATTATTTATTGGAATACATTTATATATTGGAATATATTTATTTCTGTTATGGATAGGGGAAGCAAAATAACACGCCTATTATTTATTCGAATATATTTAAAAGTAATATTGCAGCAAAAGTATAACATTTTTTGAAACATAGAGTAATACATGAACATAAACATTTGAAATCAGCAGAATAGTTACTTGCATTAATAAAAATATTTGAATTAACACTGGGGTTACGTACACGCTACCGATTTTTCAAAAGCTCACAGTTTGCAAACCAACCATCAATTAAGAGTTTCTGCGTGAATTATACACTTATGTCTCCTAATTCTGGCTATACTCGAGTCATCGTTTCCAAACTTTACAATATTTCATGGCACGCAGCGCACCCCACAGTGGGGTCCTGTCCTAGGCTTAAATGTTTATAAATTTTGTTGGCTTATGACATTTACTGGTTCGTTCAATACCCTGTTGATATAAAAGAGCCGAATATTCGTTTTCAAAAAGATTTTTAAAATAGCCTTTTTCACTCATTCTTCGCCCTACTTAAACATCTTGCTTGCCAGATTCTCAAGCTTTAAACTAAGGATAACTATCGCATTCAGTCATGACAAATTCAAAGAGTTAGGCTTATTGATGACATTATTATTGCTGACATTATTCTCACCTTCGCTGCAATGTCATCATCCCAGCAATTAGGTTGAGTTGGGTTGAACACGAACCTAGTATCAGATGTTTGCCTCCTTTGAAGCTGATATTAGTCAAAGCAAAGCAGTAGTTTATCTTCCCCTATATTTTTACTTTTCGAACAAACATTAGTATTAAAATCACTTTGGCCACAAATTCATATTTCTATATATATATATATGTATATATGTATATATATATATATATATATATATATAAATATATATATATATATATATATATATATATATATATATATATATATAAATATATATATATATATATATATATATATATATATATATATATATATATATATATATATATATATAATCAAAAAATTTCAGTGATAAAATCTCTGAACCATGCCATCCGATTGAACTGAAATTTTCAGAATACATTGGTGTTTATGCAGATTAGTGCCAGGTCTCACAAAAAGTTAATAATATTCAACCCTTTGGCACACGTTTGGTAGAATATACACTCAAAATCTGCACGATCCTTCTATTTTTAGTATTTCTAGCGGTTCAAGTGCGCTAGAGTTTTTACTAATTTTCGAAGAAAATTAGTATTAAACTCGTTTCGCCGAAAATTCATATTTCTGTATATATATATATATATATATATATATATATATATATATATATATATATATATATATATATATATACATATATATATATATATATATATATATATATATATATATATATATATATATATATATATATATATATATATATATATATAGAAGCTGCGGCAGGCTCCTGAAAAAAAACCTTCAATTCATTGACCCTCCTGAAAAATTTTTGATTTTGGACAAAAAATTCATATCATTGATAAATTTTAATTTTTTCCCATCATGTCAAATTGAAATTTTTTAAATTCCGATTTGCACAAGAACGGCAACCCATCACCAAATTACCTCTATTTTCAGCACTCGAAAGTTTTGTTCACGAGAACTGACGACCGGATTATCCGATCATAATGAAATTTACAGGACATATTGGTATTAGCTAGGACCAGATCCGAAAGAAGTGATTTTGAAATGCAGGTAACCCTGTGGCAGTGGTATCATCTTGAAAAATCACTGAAAAAAACAGCTTTTTGGCCTATAACTTCCGATTCGGCCATCACATTAAAACAAAATTCACACAATATTTGGATCGATCTTACTTTAGGTAGCATTTGGTGAAAATTTGACTGAAAAATTAGAATAGAGCTGCCAGCTATGGTGGTTTTTGTCTCCTAAATCTTGCGAATTTGCTCAGCAAAATAAAGCTTTTTTCCCTATAACTTCCGGTCCAGTCATGAAATCAAAACGAAGTTCATGCAGTAAATGGACCTTAATGTAAACCAAATGTCGTAGGAATTTCGTACAAAAATCATGAAAGGGCTGCCAGCTATGACAATTTTTGTAATTGTTTGGAATTTCTTGACTGAGCGATTATGTCATTAGATATGCAAATGGGAATTATTCTGCAATGAAAATTAACAACAAATATTAATAAATATTTAATATTAATAAATATAATAAATAAAATTTTTTTCAATTTTAATCATCCCGCAAAAACAATTCCAATTTGATTCTGCTTTCGGAGGCTTATTCCGCAAAACGATCGAGTTTCCCGTATCAATTATTCTCTGCTTTGATAAGCTTTAGAGACGATATACGTTGTCTATGCGATTATAGACAAGAAGGGAACCGTGATCACAAATCAATAACCTTTATGAGTAAATTATTTCCATGGATATAAGTCGGAGATGTTAAAATTTGTCACAACCAGCGTAAATAACAATTAATGATTTCCAACTGCAAGTGGTCACACCAGTCAAGTATGCACTGTGTGCTGGTGTCTGATGAGAATCAGTGCATGCTTTCGAAACCACTTTGTCAAATAAAATTTTCAAGATAAATAAATTTTTTTTCAATTTTAATCATCCCGCAAAAACAATTCCAAATATTAACGCTTTAAAAATTTGAAAAGTTTTAAGGGTGGTAACCCTAAAATTCTTTTCACCCGTATAACTTTCAGCGCAGTGATTCAATCGAAACGAAATTTACTGGTTGGGTTTAACTTAACGTCAAGCAGATTTGGTATATATTTTGCTTTGCTGCTAGCACAGGGTAACCAGCATTAGCCAGTTTCGTAAATATTGCACCAACAGATGCTTCAAATTACATACTCATATGCAAAGCATTTGCAATAAAGATAAGAAACCAATTTTTAAATTTTCCGAGTTTTGAAATTTTTTTGGATGGCACCCTCAAAAAACGCTGAAACCTCCGATGAGAACGAAATTCAAAGGATACGTTCATTTAAATATGAGGTTGTTATGGTAAACTTATTGCTGCTTCGTTGGGAAAGTGTTGCCAGCACTGAACATTTTCATCATTTGTGTTATACACTGAAAGAAAAACTCTTGGTTGGTTCAACTATTTTTAATAGTATTGCAACGATTCATTCAAAATCGTTAAACGAACTACAGAAAATAGTTCTTTTTACTATGTTAATATATAATAGTTAATTTAACGATATAAAAGTAGTTGGCTCTGGTTATACAAAAAATATCGCAACGTTCATGAAATCAACTGTTTTAATTGTTTCATAACCACAAAAAATAGTTGATCAATAGAAAAATATTCATCAATTCACTCAAAACTTCAACGTTTCGAATTATCAACAGTTTTTATGGTACTTAAACTACTTTGCAATAGTTGATTTCAACAAACGTAATTCAGTGAGCAACGTCTTTGGAATTGTTCTACGCAAAGTAAAATGGTTTCAACATTTGGACGTTTTTCATGCTCCAAATGAGATTTTCCTTGCAGTAGCAGATAAGTCAATCCATCAATTTCTACACATTTGATTGCCGAATTTTAAAGTTACCGTGAAAAATAACTGAATACGTATATGTTTGATATTTCAGTTGAAATTTGTACGAATGCGAAATAAATTCACCTTACTTTTGAGTCGCGGCAGCACTGACCTCCATCCTTGTGATCTATTCCTGCGAAAAATACTGAGAGGGTCAATTAGTTCAGTGTTAAGCGTCAAAGAGTGAAGTGTCATAAAGTTAGTGTGCGCAACTAATTGAATGAAATTTAAATAGTGAAAATAGTGAATTTTTAATAGTGAATTTTTTGGAGCACATATAATTCAAAACGTGAGTTATTACTATCGAATGTCTCCAATTTTTTTCAATATCTGGAAAGCTATAATATAAGCATTATATAAGCAATAAATTGAAAATTATTATACAAGCATTGAATATCTCGAAAGTTACTAAAATGTAGATAGCGCGTTTATGCTAAAGACCACAGTATACTCTTGTTTAATTTTATCGTCTGTAGTTAACAACTATTTTCCTGTCGTTACTGCTTAAACAATGCTATTAAAAATACTATTAAAAGTCCTTGAATACACTTTAAACGAACTACCTAAGGACTTTCCAAACTGACGTCTTTTCATTCGTTTTCAGCTGAGGATAATAAAATGTGACGCTAGGCCAAGTCCAGCTTGTCCGAACTCGGTTATTTTCGCCAATACTGCACAGTGCGGCCAGATATTTGCGGGAAAATATAGCCCAATTACAAATTGTCATAGCCCAAAATAGCCAAGATTTCTTATTTGTAGCCCAAAACTGCCACACCACATTTATAAATAAATTAATTCATCTAAGCTGATTAAACTATAATATTTAAATCCGTAAATTTCGTACGTACACATCCCTGTTGTGCATACAATTTAATTGTTGAGCAATCATTTTTGTCTGCTGAAAATTGTTGCTGAATCACTCATTATTGTTGATGCACCACAGACTATATTCATTTACTATTTACAATACTATAGTTTGTAGTTGTTCACTTTTTTGCATCACGGACGTTGTCTACCAACCATGCGTCATGGTGCATAAAAGTAATCAACAATTTTCTTATGGTTATTTTAACTATAGCCCGTAGTTGACGCAAAAACAACTAAGGAATATTTTTGATTTTACTAAGATTTTTCTCTCAGTGTAGTTCAGTTTTGTTGCTTTGGATAAGGAATGGTTGATATGATTCTACAAAAAAGTGTATAACGTCTTTCCTCATTTTTTTTGTCACTCAAAGACAATTTCTTCGAAAATTAGTTTTCTAGCGGTTCTGATGCGCTAGAATTTTTTATTTTTCGTTTGTTAGTATAATTTAACTCGGAAGTGGCTTGCCTCTAGAAAATTTAATAACGTATACTTTATACAAAATATATTTCTTTGTTAGGTAGGTACCTTATCACAAAGACTCCTTTTCTATTCATCTGCTTCTGCTGAATGAAATTAATGTATGGAAGAGCTTGCAATTTTGGCAGTATCGCCCTTAAAAGTTAGATTAAACTTTTGGTCGATTAACATAAACTCCTTAAATAAAAAACTTCGAATTAAATTTAGAGCTTAGGAATAATGAGCACATTAGAATGCGTCATTTTTGGAAGAGAATAAAACCCGTTGTCTTGTTAAAATGCATCTATATATTGCCTATTCAACTGAGTAGTGTATTTCATTTGAAAATAGTCTCAAATTGTGAGAGTTCACACAGGTACCTAACCTACATGTAAACACTTTTCAATTCAAGGTCATGACTTTTTCTTATAAGGAATAATTCGCGAATGCTTTAGGTTTTAATATTCAAGCCTCGAATAGGTCATCGCTCTCTTCAATGCTAAAATATGATATTTGTTTACGTGAGAAGATAGAAGAAACCTCCACATACTTCTTCGACATACCACATACCTCATGAAGTAAACAGACTCTTTCCGGCGTGCATTTCAATAATGTCCACTTAATTTCAGTTTTCATACATATCTTAGCTGTAATTTGAAAGCATAATTTTGTGCACGGCATCATCATAACAATCGCTACCGACTTATATTAGCATTGCGCGGCACCTCGGCCTGGTCGAATTTCAACCGTAGCCCACTTAATTCGCAAGCATCTTGAATTTCACTACGAAGGCCGACTCAATTCAATCGCAGTTGATACGTCCACTTGGTCAACAACCCCGCGAAATCGTATTCCCTAGAACATGGAAAGCGTGTAGGAAAATGTGATTTTTTTTTCGTGTAGTTTGAGTCGAATGAAATCCAGCGACGCATTCAACGTGATATCCGCTGACGTACAATACTATTAATGATATCACCGATCATTCACCTGAAAGATAAACTGATCGTCTCAGCACTATATCGCGGACCTGATTATCTATCATCTTGGCGACAAGTTAAAGTTCTCTGGTTCCTCTTAAGGATTACTTTCGTTTGCAGTTTTCTCCAGCAAATTGGTCGACTACGCATGACGGCTTATTGTAAGATTTAGCGACGGTAAGTTATTTTGTGTTTTAGGGCGCAATATTAAAGCGCCGCCTTTCCAGATTTCATAAGCTGGTACATGATGTCAATGCTCTTGTGCAATAGGATATGTACTGGAGTCGACGTAGCGAAATCACGGAAATTCTGAGGAAGATTGCTTTTGAATAAAATTCTGGTCAGGTGCACGCAATGTGAGTATGGCCGAGATGGTATCAATGGAATTTAAGGGAAGATTAGTAAATTAGCTCAGTTATCGTAGGCGATCGTAAATTAAATGTTTGAATTAAGTCAATAGCTTTTGTGAAAAAAAAACCAGGAAACAGCAGCCATCTATGTATGTAAGTAGGGCATGGGAGAAGTACCCAAATCGGATCCCGAAAATTCAGCTTCCACTAAGTATTTTCGGTGTTCATTCATATTTTACGCCTCTCAGGTTTGATATATCTTAGCTCCAAAACACCTCTGTCTGTACACCGATCATGAACTTACTCACCTAATCAAAAACATATTTTCCTTGAATTGAAATTCCTAACAAGTCTCTCGTCATTGCATTCACTAGCTACCGGTCATTGTTGAAATATTTACGATGTCTTGTTGCGCTGCGCACATTTGTAGGGGCTATCCTGGATCAGATTGCAGCAGCACCGTAGATAGATACCTCTACGTAGTAGATACAGTTTGGCGACTTGGATCGAACGGACGGATGGATCCGATCTATGAAGAAAAAACGGCAGGTGTTATGCAATCCGACCCGCAAGCAATGAATTGTTGTTGCCAAAATCAATCCGGGGATAGTTTACCTTTTGCACTCGAAGGCAAACAACACAACGGTGCAACCAGTGGCAGCAAAGCATAGACCCGCGACGCAGCCAATACATAAAAACAACCCTCTAGCAGATATCTTGAGTCGTGGGAACATCATCAAATCGGATGTTCCCAGGATCCATAGAGATGCAGGTTTTTATTTATGCTGTGATGCGATCAGGTGCAAAATATTATTGGTGTTTGCCAATATACATGTGTAAAAAAAAAACTTGCACAGGATGAGCGGTACAAATACGTGTTTGATCTTGTGCAATTTAAAGCGATAATCGGGTAATGAAAACGGTTTGATTTTGATAAGGATTTAGGGGAATCCTGTTTTTATATTCTTGTTAATTTAATGTAGAATTATTATAATGGGAATATGTTTGTGATGGGATAATAAGTAAATATTTAGGTGCATATATCTAGATCAAGAGTTTTTATCTTATTTTGATGGATCGGAAAGACTAAACATGTGTAGAAAGGACCTCTGTTAGTTTTTCCAAAATCATCAAAAATAAAAATCAAGATAGTCATGACATGAGCCTGCACTAAATCTCTGACATGTTCCCAGTGATTTGATCGAATGCCCTTTATACATTATTTTAAGCTCCCCCGAAGCATGAACTAAATACATTTATTGCCGGCATTATTGCATCCCTGACCGGACTTAAGATTTCTCGTTTGTATTTTTATATTATTTAATGACATCAAGTGGCACTTTGAGTTGTTCAAAGAAAGATAATTGAATTGACACCAGTGATGAAGAAGAAGATTAGGTTATTACAGTATGCTATTGCCGTATTTAATATTAACATCCTAACTAGCAATACTAGCAATGTACTTTGTTGTTTGACCAACAATTTCACCACCCTTGGTTAATACATTTATATTGGCATAGTAATATATTTATGTTAATATGTTAAAACATTTATATTTACAGATGCTCTTAACATAAAGAGTTAACAGCTTAATATATAATGTTAAACTGCAAATATAATATTGTAACTTCCTAACATAAAATATTGAGGTGTTAAAATTATGTACACTGAAAAAAATCCACATAGCGCCCAGAGCCATGTAACATAGCGCATTATTTATGGTCCCATACGCCATGTACCTAGTACTCTGAGCCATGCAATATGGCTCCCAGCGCCATAATCTCAGAATCTACATAGCGCGTGGTCCCATGTTACATGGCGCAGCATTTATGGTGCCACACGCTATGCACATAGTGCCCTGAGCCATGCAGTATAGCTCCCAGCGCCATAATTACATGGCGCAGAAATTATGGCCCCACACGCCATATTACATAGTGCCATGAGCCATGTAATATGGCTCATGACACTCCAATTATAACTCGCAGCCATACTGTGTGAGGGGATCTATAAATGTCAGCAAGTGATACGTCGATAGATCGACAACATTCTCAATCGGCTAAGGGCTCATATTATTGAATGACTCCTTTGGCGACTCTAAATGCAGCCAGTGCCTCATGAATCAAAGAACTATAAGATTACGACACGCGCATGTCTCTCTCGGCTCGCTGCTTGTGCGTGACGTCACCGGGAGAGTTCGGTTCATGAATGAATGCATTAAATTGTATTGGAATACAAATAAATGCATGAAAAATGCTGTATGGTTTTCTTTTGCAGCAGTGTTTTAATATTATAAACTATCAATGAACTTATTTAGATCATAGTAGATTTTATTTACAGGAGTATATATGTGAAAAATGAAAAAATGCAATGTAATTTGTGTGTTATTGC
This sequence comes from Nemotelus pantherinus, assembly GCA_963978885.1. NCBI lineage: Eukaryota > Metazoa > Arthropoda > Insecta > Diptera > Stratiomyidae > Nemotelus > Nemotelus pantherinus. The sequence goes on along the minus strand of OZ022264.1, from coordinate 23,945,783 downwards.
TGTACTGAAAGTCAAAAGAAGAATACTGTGGCAGAAGAAAAAACTATTTTATATGTATCCAACAGATCAAATTTTTGTGATGTGTAAAAGGAGCGAAAAGGTATCGGAACTTGTCTATTGCATGATTCTTTTTGAAATATTTCCCGAAAGAACATTAAGTTCAGGATTTGAAACACGAAATGCTTGATAGTCTTCTCTGGATATATTTGAAGGAAAGGTTAGTCAATGATGATCCTAAGCAGTGCTGTCGTTTTAGTGTTTCTTTGCGCAGTAAAGAAAACTCCGAAGTTGCAGTAGATTGCTCTAAATTGCAGTAGATTGATTCTTCTATAGGTATATACATATGTGCACACATATAAGTCTTCTTACATGCATTTAAAATACAACTATTGCTATTTGAAATAGCAATAACAAACCATATTCAATAAAAGATGTATAATTGTTTTTTAAAGATATCAGATTCGAGTGTAGTCGTTTGGTGAAAAATACATATTATTGTTAATATCAGTTTTTCCATATTAAAGAAAATAAATTACAATATACAGTTATATCTCCAGGATTAAGAATTGGGGAAATTTCTATTCATTCTTAGTTCAAAATGCCTAGCGGTTGCATATATAACTAAACAGAGCGAAAATAACTTACTAAATATGCTAGCTAGATTAAACAAGTAGCAAATTTCGTAAAATGTAATAGATGAAACGCAAAAGCAATGTTGCATTGAATTGCATCAAATTACAGCAGATATGCTGCAATTGCAGTAAAACGACAGCACTGATCCTGAGTGTAAATCGCAGTCTAAAAATTCAAAGAAGGAAAATGCAATTCTCATCTTTCATTTAAAATTAGAAAAGATCTATTGTAAAATGGAAACAAATTAGCTAGCGCAAATTAAGTCTATGAGCTGAAAGATTATGTGCTAACAGCTTTTCTAAATTCTTCAATAACAGCTCTTCAAGATGACGCTAGAAAGCCCAAATACAATCAGGGTTTCTTATTACGGCGATAAAAAGTATGTGGAGGTCTGAACTCAGCTGCATTCTGAACGTATCTGTTTTCTCATTCAATGAGATGAAAATTGACTCCATCAGAAAATTGTGTGATTTAAGGCTTGTTCGAAACCTGCCAGCGACCAAAATATTATGCCTTTCTATGTAGAACCCCAAAATAAGGGACTGCTAATTTAACAAATGTTGTAAATTCATGTAGATTTTCAATCCATACAATTGTTATTGATTCAGGAGATGAAAATCCCACAATCCATAAGGAGTTAGAAGTATTCTAGTTTTCAAACTTAAAATGTAGGCACTTCAAAAAAACCCCAGAGATATAAAAATGAATTGCTATTTATAGACCGACCAACATTTTTTGAGCTATGTGAGCCACGTAAGGTACTCCAATCATAGTTTGGGTTATTCAATCCGTCATATTGGACGTCCTTCATTTCTCAGCTCAAATATTTCATATATACTTAGTAAGGTATTTCCCTGATTTCACCCTAGAGGAGTCTTAAACAAGCAATGGAGTTTTTGTATTGAAAATAAAATTAATTAAAATGAGTAAAACCTATTTTTTTAAGTTGAAATCATCAAAAGCATCATTGAATTGTGTTATTTACAATAATATTGTTGCTTAGCCACATCTCGAAGAGTAAACTTTGACTTTCTCAAATGTACAAACAATGCGTTTTGTTCCAAATTTATATCTTTTTACATATACTTTAATCATATTTTGCATAAATTGTGCAGACATTTTACATATACTACTAAGCACATAATTTAACTGTACATATTATGATTCCTTAAGTGACGACTTTATGTACAAGAATTTATGCAAACATGTTTTAATTACGGACTGTTTAAATGAATTACGCCAGCGCCCATACATTTTACATCAATGCATGTGAACATGCCGCGCGACGAACTCTCCCGGTGACGTCATGCGCAGAGAGAGAATAAAATGGTCACTCTAGTGTCGCTATCTCTAGTGTTTCTTGTATCATGCCAGCGCCTGTTTGTTGCAAGCAAGTGACTTCTCCGTGTGCTCATTTATGGTAAGTAGCACTGTTTTGACTGATTTGCTTCTTCAATGTACTATAGTCTTCCACGCCATGTAGTATATTCCTTCACGCCATGTACTATAGTCCTTCACGCCATGTACTATAGTCCTTCACGCCATGTACTATAGTCCTTCACGCCATGTACTATAGTCCTTCACGCCATGTACTATAGTCCTTCACGCCATGTACTATAGTCCTTCACGCCATGTACTATAGTCCTTCACGCCATGTACTATAGTCCTCCACGCCATGTACTATAGTCCTCCACGCTATGTACTATGTGTAGATCGTAAAATACGAGATTTTGATGCTATTGTCATTTAGCGAACTTTAATGATATGTGTCGAAATGGTGTTCATAGTAGTTGAAGCTATGTTGCATCGGAATGGAGCCTATGTTCATAACAGGAAAGCTCATAATGTAAATGAAATTGGCCTTTTCAGCTATACTTTATAGCTCATTTTACCATGTATATAGCGTATGTGACCATAAATGTTGCGCTTTGTTTCATAGGACTACGAGCGATACGGATTGTTTTCAGTGCAGTTGTTTAATTAAAAACGTTATTTTTCAACTGATAACAATACTCAACTGTCTCGATTTTCCTGAACTTCTTTAAGTCATCAGCATAAAAAAGACAGGGGGAACTGATAGAGGATGTCTGGGTCATCTTTAAACTTTAAGAGCAACAAGGGGCCAACTATTGGATTTTGTGAAGGATAAAATGGAGCTCAGGTGCAGGAATTGACAGTTACAGCACAAGTCCTCGTATAAGTACAGAACCAAGAGAGTAGAGGACCGAAAATACTATAGTTTGCTTCGGAAGAAGAAGCACATGATCGGTAGAGTTAAAAACTAGGGTAAAATCAGTATATATTACATTTTTTTCTCTTGTTAATTCATAGCAGGCGCTACAGTATTGGTAAAAGAAAGCAAGTTTGGCAATGTACACTCTAAAAAGTGGGTCTAAAATTAATTCTTTGATAAAAGTAAATATATTCATTTTTATGTTTAAAATAACGAATCATAATTTTTTTTACACATTGGATGTGTATTTTTTGCTTTTACGTCATATCAGCTGAATAATAAGTAGTGTTTTGTAAACCTTAGCAAAAAGAGTGTAAATTTACTGCTTCGCTACTCTCATTTACACCAAAGCTGCAAAATTGTATCATTTGCTCGAATTTGACTTATTATTGATGTAACATTGTGACAAAAGACGGTGATTTGGCTAGACTGAACGAGTCTGATATTTCGTGATCTTTGCTTTGAACAGCAGCCGTCAAGTGTCAGTCTTTTCGTGTAATAAGTGTAGAAGTGTAGCTATAAGTTAAATAGAAGAGTAGCAATAAGTGCTATAAGTTAATATGTATAATGTGTGTATAGTGTACATATCAAATTGAAATAAATTATAAACTTAAAGGAATTGCAAAAAGTTTTTGTATTTGACTAGAAAAATATTTATATTTTGCTTACTTGATTTGATAAGACTCTCGCCTTTTTTAACATTTAAATTTACCTATTGACAGGCTTTTGTTAGTGGTATTTAATTTTGGGGCAATATTTAATGTTATGGCAGTTACCTGTCTTGAAAATGAAACTTATCTAGAGGTTAGCTGAAATTCCTGCTTCAGTAGTGCAAACTTCTTAAAATTGTTGGCAATAGATACCTTTTGATGTCATTTGTTTGATAAAACATTCTTTAGGTGCGTTTTTTGCACTCTTGGGCAGGGTAAGTTACCTAGACTTACCTTAACTTACCCTGCCCAAGAGTGAAAAAAACCCACCTTTTATTATGCTTTTTGTAAACATTTTCATGGACATTCACGAATAAATTGCGCTTCTTACCCTAAAAGGCTCGTAAAAAGTAGCCTTTGATACATAAATTTCATGCGTTTCCGTCCTAAATTTACGTCTTTTTAGGGTAAAATTACACAATTTGCTCGTAAAAAAAATTACACATTTAAGACGTAAAATATTCTTTGTACGCACTTTTGTAAATTGACATCTTTAATAGTAGGAAACCAGTTTCCTACTATTATAAGGGTAAAATTCAACCAAAATTTTTTTGAGTGTAGATGTACCTTTCATAAACAGAACTCTGGAGCTAAAAAAGATAGGCCAGAAAAATGGAATCCATTGTAAACCCCTAGTTCAAGCAGTTTACTAAAACAAGGAAGGATCATAAGAAAAATTTGAGATGCGAACGTCTGCAGTTTTTCATTGGTAGGGGAATATACCCGAAGTAACAGTAAGGTTGAAGATTATGGAAAGATGAACACACAAGAATGAAGACAATGATTTAGCTAAGATATTCGGAACACCATTGGGACCAATGCTGATATTTTACTACTTCAGTAGGATTTCTACAAAAAGAAAATCAAGTTTAGAAAAAGAAACGGCTGCAGAAACACGTTCTTGTTATAAAAGAAAGCAAGGGGAAAAACTAGACAGAAAAAAACTCGCAAACATTTTGTGAGATTGGAAGCGATTATATCGTTAAAACTCGTACATTTTTTACCTAATTACATACCTAATTTTCAACATTGACGAACATAAAAAATAAGCCTGTGACGTTTGTGCTTAATATGCGGGAAATAATAAAGCTAAACAGAAACCCTTCAAAACATCGATCCTCATAAAATTCTTTTGCATTTTAGAAACAAAACACAAACGATTGATAAGTTGTTGGTTTTGTCGACCAGTCAATTTGAAATTTTCAAAATTCTTCGTCATACAAGAACGGCAGCCCTTCACGAGCTTACTTATTTTTTTAGCATCCGAAATTTGTGTTCGCGCTACCTTACAACCCGATGATCAGATTTAATTGAAATTTACGAAATGAATTGACGTTAAGCAGGAGGAGGTCTAATAGAAGTTTAATGAATACGCTGACATCGCTGTAGCTGTCGTTGAAATAAGTCTCAAGAAGATAAAATTTGTATGCCCTACAACTTCCTAAGCAGTCATCACTACAAGTTGATGATCTTAATATAAAAGACTTGGTAGTCTTTTGCTTGCAAAGTTAGGAAAAGACTGTCTGCTACGGTAATTTTTGTCTTTTTTTTTACTAAAAGATGCTACAATTAAATTTTAAAATTGCATTAAATTGTAATGATTTATTAGTGATAGTACATTGAAAACGTTCAAATGGTCAAATGGTCTAGTTATTCTAAACTTCCAGCCTACAAAAGCGATGAAACGGAAAGCAATTTATACAAATACGTACATATATCGTAAACAAATCATTTGACCCCTATGTTCAAATCTATACATGCAATTCAAGCGTGAAAATTAATTTTTCAGCAAACAGGTTTACAACAAAATAGTGACTATTGGTTTCCTTCACATACAAAACATGAATTTACATCGATACAATGTAAAATATCTCCATAAGAAACCAAAATTCCCCTCAAATAACACAGCCGAACAACAGCGCCCAATGTGGGCTACCAAAAAGCTGAAAACCTATTTTGAAAAATAGTTTTGAAATAAAAGAAGGAATGTTACTTTTTTCAATACGCTTGTATTCTCATATTTACAATCTTAAAAACTAATTCATAGACATTTTAACAACAAAACAACTATCACAGGAGTCGGAAGCACTTATAACGCTACAATCAATCAACAATTCAGAAGCTAATCAACTTGTTATTATCACAATTCAACGGACCTTATAACTAAACTAGCCGCTAGCGTCATCGCGACGCATCGTCTTTACCATGGACGCCAAACACTTGTCGAGCTGCAGACAGATATCTCACTACTGGTATCACTTTCATAGCCAGAAGAAGAGGAGGCAGGGCTCGGTGGCAACGAGTAATCTTTCCCACTGGGACTCGACGCAGGCGATGAACAAGTGCTGCTGTGGGCAATGACCGTTTGACTCCTGATTTGTTGATATTGCTGCTGTTGATTGACATAACACTTCTTGTATACAGACTGTGGCTGTTCAACTCCTTGCACTAGCTGATTCAGGCGATGACCCAGATTGGTCATTAGCATAGTTCCGAGCTGGATATCGACATCAGGTGTTGAGGCTAGGACTTTTGACACTTCGTTGACTGCATACTTGTATCCGGTACGGAAACTATCGGCTGATGGTTGGTCTTTCCTGGCCTTGACCTTCTTCAGGTAGTCGACCGTCAGCTCAAGGATGTCGGCTTTCTCCAGGCGAACAATATGCTCGCCTTCCTGCGTCAGACACTCGACCATCAAATCCTTCAGGTCGTCCAAGCACTTGTTGATGCGAGCTCGGCGTTTGCGCTCCAACAGTGGTTTCATCACTTTACGGTATTGGTATGTTTTCGAGAACTCCATTTTTTTTATTGAACTGGTAGGTATTTTACTAAATACGGATTTACACGACACTTTTTAATTTTATTTAATAACTGATTTGTAGGTCAAATTCTAACACTCGTTTCAAGCACTAGACTCAGCTTCGCAAGCACACTGTCGCTGTTACTACTTCAACCCTCACAGAGTGAATGATACCACTACCCTGCCTGACTCGCCTTTTATACCCAACGACCCTTTTCTTGGCTCGTGGGAAACTTTGCCCTGGTGCAGTTCTCACCATTCTCAGACACATGCTTGCATGCCCGTCGTCCTGGGACGCGTTGCAGCTGTCGTCATCTGCTATGCTTCACTTTTGTCCATCCGCAGGCCGCTGTGCAATCCTCCCCTCGTTCGCACCGCTCCTTGCATTCACTCCACCAACTGTTATAGCTTCGTCTTGCCTTGCTCTGTTTCCATCTTCTGGAGGTTCGTCATCGATGCTTGGCAAATGCAACGGCTACACCAATTCTCTATAGAAAGTGTATGTACATACGAGTATTCGTAGAGTGATTATCGCGTCATGCATGCGCACTTCCCTTTCGGGGTCTTTTGTGGTGATTGCACACTTCTTGAATTGCTTGTCGATGCACTTTCTTGTGATGCATCGCTGCTGGCTTGATGGAAACGCATACGAGCAGGTAGAGAGAGAGGAGGCTATTGAGAGGCTTGGATTATGGGTATCTGGTGACATTCGAAGACATCGATGACGAAACAATATAATGCCAGCCTGGAGCGTCTTCTGTACGGGCTCAGCGCAGGCAGGCAGGCGGGCAGGCATCGGGCTCGATGCATGCCTGCACATACTTTCATATACGGATTGCGCCCGTCGTGGGTTTGGGATCACACGATGATCGTCTTCTTGTTCTTGCGATCACTTTATGATCAGAGATGTTGTAATGATTCATACACCTCGCCGGGCGTACTTGATGCACGCGATAAGCACGGGCTATTGTTTCGCGCGACATGTCGATGGTTAGGGTTGCTGTTTGGTTACTGGGAACGGGTTAGGAATAGTTGGTGAATGTTGATTGGGTTTTGGGAATGATGTTGGAAATGGTGGAGCTTAGAGTGTTGTTATGATTCATCGTCGGCATTGTGGGACTTAAACATTGAGAATAGAAAAATGTGGTTGGAAACGTGTTCAAACATAAGTTTATTTTTCCCAGCTGAGTCCTCAAGCAATTGTCAATTGTTTTCAAATCGAAAACCCCACTCCAGCTATGACAGCGTTCGCGTTATAAACATTCAAAAATGATAAGATAACCCGCGGTTAGTTCACTTTTCGATTACCATCATGAAAAAAGTATGCAACCATGATTCAATTTCAGCGTCATATATGTTTTAGTTATTTTCGATTGAAAGTAATTGATAATGACACTAATGGAAGGCTGCCTTTGCAGTTTTTTCGCGTATTTACTGCAACGTTGTTGTTTGCTAAGCTGTGTTATACGCCTGCCGCCGGTGTTTGTCAGCCGATCGATCGTTGCACTGACTCAATGAACGGCAATAATAATTGAAGTTGAGAGAGTGGAATGGATAATGGTGCATTGTTTGATGGATTTTGCATTTTGGGTGGTTTAGTGATGTTATGCGATTTTTTTCAACGTTCATATTTCGGACGAATCCACCATAAAGTGATATGGCGTGTCAATGGATTCGATCGTTTGCGGCATGAGGTTGACATGTGCATGAGACACGATTGATGTTGTCTCGAATTACTGCTGGATTTGCACAAGTGCGCGGGAAGTTGAAATTTATTTTACAATGTGATGTGATGTGGTCGAAGTGTTATTTGAATTTCATTCTGGGAAAGTTGTTGAGCGGTAGCGCTTTGTTTGATGTTGTTTCATTGAATATTGAATTCGAAAAAAAATTTAGCACATGGTTGATATTTTGCATGTTTCATCAGTACACTATATGTCGTACACCATGTGCATTACGTGTGTTCAATTCAAAATGTAGCGTGGTTTTCAGAACACATAAGAGAATTCTTGATTTTCAAGTAGGTAAATTTCGGAGAATGGGATTTATCATTTTTAAGGTTTCTATGTTGTGTCAACATATCGTTTTCACAATTCGATCAATAGAATTGGACGTTATTCATCAAATCCAACCGAAAAACGTTGGCCACGACCAACAATTTACATGCACTCCGAAAAATATTTCTACTTTTTGAGGAAAAATGAGCACATTATTAAAGAAAATTGATAACGATTTGGCGCCTAAGTGAAAAATAAATTTACTCAGTGAAAAACAATGGAATTTATTCATTTCAAATAACAGGCATTGATTAAATAGAACTGATATTAAAATGATTTTGAGTTCACACTGATGATCGTTTTTGACGATGGGAGATGATGTGAAGGGCTTCACCACAGTGGAAGAGGCGTCAGTGGCGAAAATCAGGTCCCGAATTTTTCAAATTGAGTTCCGTATGCTACTAGCTTGAAATATACCAAGGGATATTATTTCGTTTGCGAAATTAATGTCTTGTTGTTTGCCAAAAGAGGTAAATTTCGGAGCTACGTATGTACCATCGGAATAAGGTCACCAGTTCACCCATCACCGTCGTTTTTGTCAGCAAGATCGCATATGAGCTTTGTAATATTTATTAGCGAAGTGTAAGCGTCATGCGAAGAGAATGGTGGCGAGTAGTTGTCAACCAACAACAACTTCTTCGTTTTTCGCTCGACTAAAGCACAAATAAATTCATTATGAGGTATTTCTATTGAAGAAACTTTGAGTTTTTTTGTGGAAAGTCAGAAGAACACCATCTCTAACAGAAGCAAAAGCAAGATCTCCACTTCTGTCTCGACGGAAAATAGTGTTTTCTGAAACCAAAATTTCAGTATCGGTGATAACAATAACATCAAAGGCTTTAGACCTAGAAAAATCGTAAAACTTATTAGCTTTCGATCGTATTCCAATTACGTTCGCGTGGAATATTGACATGAGTTCGTCCCGTTTTTTGTTGCAGTGCTTGGGTCATTTGTATTTTTGCTGAAAAATTTGTGCACAACGTAAATTAGGGGCCAGAATTTTCCACTGGCGATGGAACTAAATCTACGATCTGGAGTTATAATTTGAAATGAAGCTGCACGATGCTGGCTCTCTATTTTAATTACTGTTTTATAATCCCTGGAGATGAATGATTTGGAGTGCTCAAGGATTCATTTAGCGTTTTTCCTTACGTCATCTGCGGTGGTATTAGCGCAAGCTTGGATACAAAAATAGCTTTGGGTTGTCGGAAACCGGTGAGGGTCCAGATGAAATTATTAAAATCTTTAGATACCACAGAGTAATTAATGTAAATCTTAGCAAGCATTTACTGCTTTTGAGCAAGTTTTCTTAAGTTCATTAGATTCGGGGACTGGAGATTCCTGATAATATTGTCGATCACAAAATTAGCGCGAGATAATGACTCGTATCGTTCACGCATGCTTTCCTAATTAGAGTTTCACACACATAGAACGTGATCCATAAAACTAAGTTCATTGCCCTGTTGCTGCATTCAACATAGAACTATTTTATTAAAATTTGTCGTAATTTTCTTGCGTCATCTTTTATATTTTTGGCTGTAAATAAATTTTTTTCTTCTGAAATTGAAAAAAATTATAAATAATTTAGTACGACACAATGACGTAATCTTAAGGGGACATAGCACTTTCAAATTTTGAAGCTTTAAAAACATGATTTTAATAACATAAGATTGAAATTATAAAACAAAAAAAAATTATGACCATATATAGCGAAGCGCGCCAAGGTCATCTTTTCTATTATATTCGTTCACTTCGCTATAACGCTACATCGACTTAGGCTAAAGTGTAGAGAAAGATAAGTGAGTCAATTCCTTCAAGAAAAGCAAAAAAAAAGTTAGCCTCGACAAAAAAAAACAAAAAAAGTTATTTTTTTGAGCTAGGAAAAAATTGGTACACATTAAATACAAAAAAAGTTAGTTCAAAAAGATACATCTAAAAAAAGTGTTGAAACTCCAAAAAAAAGGTCCGAAAAAAGTTCAACTGACACTAAAATTAATGAAAAATTTATCAACATATTATGGCCTACCTATACGACGAAATTATAATTCGGTTGAAAACATGCGCAAGGAAATTTGACCAGCATATTCCCAAAAAATTTCAACTGATGAGAACCCACAACACTTTTATTGTCCTGTTGGAGAAAAGACTTGGTGTAACGCGCAAGGCAGAGGCAGCTGGTGGTAATACTTTAAAAATTTCAAACATCCTCTACCCTTAGATGATGAGGTACAAGAAGTTTTAAAGCCTATTTATGAAGACTTATCATCAAAAGATTAATTAAAGCGCTGCTTGGGCAATTTTACGCAGAATAATAACGAAAGCTATAATTCTTGGATATGGAATTTTTTGGAAACATACTTTTTTTTGGAAAAAATATCATAAATATGGCTGCAAATATTTCTGCATGCACATTTAATGAATGATTTATGGCTATCTTGAAAATAATGCAAGTCATGGGAATTATAATTGGCCAATGTGCGCTGGAACATGCAGAAAATAGAGATGCTGCAAGAATCAACCAGGCGGAAAAACACTCGATTGAGGCATCTAAAGAGGCCACAACTGCTCGAAAAGAGCAAAATTCTATAGAATAGGAGAAGTATGATCCAGTTATATGGTCCAGACAGCGTAGAATAAATTTCGGTAAGATTTATTACAAAAAATATTGAATTTTAACTTTTAACGCGATTTTTTCGAAACAACCTTTTTCAAGTTGGTTTGCTTAAGAAAAATGTTTTTATCCAATCGTTCTGAAATTTTAACACGTTAATTTGCACATGTTCATGCTCAGAATGAACTACGGATGAAAAAATCGGGATTAAATTTTTTTTAGCTATAACCGATTTTTGGGGGAAAAGAACCTCGATTTTGTTATTTTTCAATAAATTTTTTTTTATTTCATTCCCAGGCCGCTTTGATGCTGATGAAAACACAGTTTTTGTTTTTTTTCTCAGTGTCTTCTGAGAGCAGTTATCGTATACGCCAGGTTTTTTTGGTGTTTTTTTTTTCAAAAATATTGTAGCAGACGACAGGGGGCCACAAAATTTTTTTATTAATTTGTTTTATGTAGTATAAAACAAGAAAAGTATGTGTACAAAGTTTCATTAAGATATGTCTTTTTATTCAATTAAAAACTAACCTGTGAAAAAAACCATTTTTTTTTTCAATTTGAAGGTTCTATGTCCCCTTAATCGAAGGAAGGTAACAACGATTCGAAAAAAGCGACATCAAGCAGTCGTTAATATGATGACTCGTATTCAAATTTAATGCAAAGCTAATATTATTCGTCATTGGCCGTATGGTGTGTCACTGAAATAGCTAATAGCTAAAATATCAGGAATTAAAATGGTTTTGCTTTAATGCGAACACTAGCAAACAAAGAAGAAAATGAATTCTTTAGGATAAGAAAAACGCGATACCCAAACATTATTCCGGACTCAATTGAACTAAAGTAGTAATTTCGTGGAAACATCATTCACAATCAATTTCCTGAGCCAATAATTCCTAATAAACTCCTCGTGAATTTTCATACACACCACCAGAATTATATTAACCTGAGATCTGTGTCAGGCGCGAAATTAAAAACAACCAAAAAATAAAAAAACACTAAAAAAATCATAGTATATTTGAACACAATAACCCGACTTAAGTTTTTACGAAAACTGATCATGCCTCCTCAATATTAACATATCCATCATTTATTACGTGTGAGAATCAAATTACTATAAACATCGTACCCAATCACTTGCGCATTCAGTACCTAAAACAATATCTTGTTCGGAAAATCGCTTCTTGAGCCAGCTACAAAAACGCATTACCAAGCGTACCGAATTACTAGTTACCCAACGAAGCCAACCGATAAGCGATTACATTTAAATGCATAATCGACCATAACTCGTGCTTATCGCGTGCACTCAGAATATTCAAGACTCAATCGCTACCCATAGCTCCGATAGCCGATCAAAAGGACGTAGACAAGAGGCACATATCACAAAATAGGAAGATGCAGCAGAAAACATGGAGATGCAGCAGTACAAGACGGCCGTTTCAGCTATAGAAACAAAAACAGATAAATTTTGTCGCAAGATTATGATGGCGTCAAATTAAATATCGCATGCACATAGGCATATAACAATAACATTATCCTTTCAAGATAGAATTGAATTCAAATGCGCCCAAGGAACGCGAACGGCCTCGGCATAGCATCATCATATCGACCTCTGCCTTGACAAAGGACGCGATGAAGAGGAATCACGACGTGTGTGCGCAGCATATTGACAACGTATAAGCATTGCATTGGTGAAACAATTCAACTACCGTTTCGAAGGGACTGCAGAAAGAACAAGAGCACTCACGGCAAGGACTGCTGAGTGCTGAAGAGTTTCATGAAGATTGTCGTTTGAGCGTCTTGAACGTAGCGGCAAAGATATACCCGGGACGTGCCGGAATGACGACCGGGCGGGATAAGTCTCGTCAATGGACGAACGGACCACAACGCGGCACGTCATCAAGATACGGATAGATGGGACGGGAATCGAGAACGAGAGTTGAATAACAACAACAGCTGCATGCATTCAAAAGAAGGGCAGGTGGCCGAAATCGTGTGGGAACCTCACTTCGAAATTGTTTCCCACGGTAGACCGTACGACCGTACGCTGCATGTTTAAGTTCGCTACACCCTTCCTGTCTCCGTCCCTGACACTGAAATTACTGAACGTCCTCTAGTTTGGTTGATTGCATTAGGGCATGGATGAATATTGGTTATTTTTGGAATCGAACCTGATACATATTAAATCGCAAGGGGGACTCACTCGATTTTTCTCGACTAGAGTTTTCTCTCAGTTCGAGATCAACCGATACTACAAATTAAGCTCGCATGCCCTACTTCCTCTTGGACCCATGCCAGTATTGCTTTTGATAAGTCTCTTGATAATATGCACGTTACTTAATAGGACCTCGACGAATCACATTGGGCGTTGGGTGAATGAATTGAGTGAGTGCATCGCGGCGTAAGTAGCCCGAAAGCCTGTCCGCATGCAAAGTGTTTATGGCTTCCCAAGATGGTCCACATTAGGGCCTGTTCTGTTGATGCGAATGCCTGCAGTCAACCTACGTCCGGTTATCGGGTCATTTCGAGTATACTTAAGTCACTCGCTCAGATTTCACGTTGTTTTCGAAACAACAAGTGCATTCAGTCTCCACTGCAACTCTCGACTCCTCAGCCAAGTGGTTATTTCTTGGCTCTTGATTACAAGCAGGAGTTGTTGTCGCTGTCGCGGAGAATGTAAACTACATCAATAATGACGACAACTACGAAGAAATGAAAGCCAGGCAGGCAAATTCAGTGCGAGGCGTTAATTTAATAGCTACAAAAGCTACACACAAGATATGGTCGCTGTTGCGGTGATCGTATTGGGATAGCATTAATTTTTATAACCACTCGTACAATTAACTACACAGCAAAGACAATGTGCTCAGGGTTTTTTTTTTGTGGGCTTGGGCACATCGGTATTTGGGGTATGGCAGAGAAATGAATAAATTGCTTATTGCTGGTAATGTTTAATTGGATAATTAAAATGCAGAACAACTGATTGCAGGCAAGAGTTAAATGGAACCTGGACATAATTGGATGGATGTTGATAAATAATAATATTCAGACTTTTAATTGGGTGATTTTGTTTACAGAAACGGAGGTCATCGAATCACGATAAAATCAAGCTGATGAAGGGAATAAAAATTAATAATATGTTTTGGAACCTAGGGACACCTTCAATTTGATTATAGTCCACGAAAAATTATGGGTTGTTTTTTATAGTTGAATAAACAGCAAGTACGTTACATGTTTCAGATCAGTAGCTTAATGTTACTATGAGTTGTGTAACAAGTTATTACAAGGCTACCCGGACTTCGTTCATGGGATGTTTTTTAAAGCAGATAAAAATGCCCTATCAACTGAAAAAAACGGATTACTCCTGTGGATATTAAAAAGGAGACTAACTGTTTCCATATTGGATATTTTATCTGAAAACTGCGATATCTTTGAAGTATATATGATTTTAAAACATTTTATTTTTATTCTGCTCTACATTATATTTGACATTATTTTGTTTGAATATTAAGTATGTAACGCTTAAAATCGATACTTTGTTATTTCTGCAAATGTGAAATTCAAAGAAACTGGACTCAGAGGACTCGCTTTCGAGGATTAGGACAAATCAATTCAAGTGCTTTAAATGGCACTGGAATCGAAATAAATCGGAGAATTGAATTCGTCATGCAACTCTGAGGTATTGGAAGACACGGATTGAATCAATTGAGCAGCTATACGGTTATTGGTACTAGCATTGCTGACGAAATTTACAGTAGAATTTTCGATCACATCCATTCTTCCTCAAAAATAATTCGAATACTGTTGTAAATAAAGGTTTAGAAGAGGAAAAGATAGCAAATGAAAAACATGAATGATCTATTTTTAATTTCAGAGCATCTGCGGATGTTACGGGGAAAAGAGAGGATTAAAATCGGTTTTAGGCGTAACGACTTTAAACACATTTCATACAGGAATTTTTTTTTGATAGTTTTGTGAAAAGTAGTTGCTTTCAATCATGTGCTATTTTGTTGTTGAGCTTGTGCTAAATATAATTGTGTTTATGTGCACACGATAGTTTTTGGTATGTACAAGGAGGTTTACAATATGTCAGCTTCTGACGATCGCTGTTCACTTCGTGTAAGCGTTTATACATGCAAGGAGAACAGCGATTGTCAGTAGCCGCCATATTGAAAAAAAATCCTAATATATGTGTGTGTAAGCCAGACCGCCGAACAAATTTGCATGGCCACACGAAATCTGAATTTTAAAGCATTCAATTTTATCCGGGGATCTCGGTTACACATACATAGAAACACTTAGTACAAAACCGGTATTTGCAAATCAAGTTCATGAGCAAATTCTGTGCATTCACACAGTATGCGCACACATTCAAGGTAATTGGCCGCAAACTCACAAAATTGAGCATACTGGAAATCCCAATTTGGGATCTCGTTAAAAAGGCTCAATGTCAATCATTATGGTGACGAACAAGTAATTGTGAAGAGGGAGCGTGTAGGCTATGTCCAAAAAACTCGAACTCGGCTTCGAAGTGTAAAGAAAGCCTAAAAATTGGGCGAAAAAGGTAAACTGACTGACGCTTTACAAAAAAAAAAATGAGTAGGATGAATGTTCCTAAAGGCGGCCTCCTCCAAAAGTCGGCTTCCCAACTCTTTTTTATCCCACAACAAGAATCAGACTCGTGAAAGTGCAATATTTAGAAAAATAGTCAGTGTAATTTACTTGAGATGCGTTTTCTAACAAGTTTGATACCTTTTGTGAGACAAGAGAGGGTTTGGAAAGCAGCTGCAGCAGGTCGGACTTTTGGAGCAAGATGGACGACCTTTGGAACAATCATTCTACTGAGCGATCCGAAGTAATATTAACAGCGTTAAAAATATGAAGTACGCTATTATGGGTATACGTTTTACCATATGATAACCGCCGACGAAAATCCTCGGCACGACAACTATCCAACGAACATTAATAGTTGGTGCAAGTGGCAGCAAGCTAAAGCTCTTGGGGCTGAGTCTGAATCCTACCCTAGTCCATTAAACCCCGGCGTGCGGAGGGAAATAATTCCTATATTTGATGATTTGTCGAGAGAAGATTTACTGACAAGATCTTAAGGCAATGAAAGCGAGATTTTCAATTTTACAATTTTGCGTTGGCTCCAAAACATTTGCATTGTGGATTGAAAGTGATAATCATCATCATTTTTAGCTGCTGTCTTGCTCAATGAAGAAAATTCTGCCCTTCTAATGATCATGATCAAATTGGAGATTGCAGTTGGTTCGTAGAGCTTCAGTTACGGACAACAAATGGACGAGCAGCGCATTAAACGACAAAACCGACGCAGCGCTCTGGAGACGAAGGAAGTGATAAAGATATGATGGAACTGAATCATGCCTATGAAACAGTAAGATTACTGTATGGTGCTTGGATGGCAAATTGAAATGTAATCACTTTATATAATTTATTACTTACTTGAATTTCCAGTTTACGGACACTATAACTCGGCAAAATTGACCTATTTTGAAAAGCCAAAGCTATAATTATTTCTTATTAAATTATTCATTAATTGAGATTAGAGTTGAAAAAATAGTTTAGAAATGATTTTGAGAATAACGAAGTGCTTAGTTTTAGCAACCTTTTGCTAGCACCAAAACTTAAAATATATTCCATCTGCTCCGCATTGAGGTCAAATCATCCTGTGAGTTTCGTTTCGATTTGATGACTACGTTGGAAGTTATAGGGGTACAAAGTAATAACAAACTTTTCAAATTTTCCAAAACTAAATATATGTTATTTGTTGTCAAATTTAATGATAGCATCGCATGGTAAAAATATGACAAAAAATTACAGAAATTACCCTAGCTTGTATCTTTATCATGTTTTTTTAATCAAAAACCCTATCGAATTTGGCCTACAATAAGGTCCATTTACTTTATAAATTTCGTTTTGATTTCATGACTGCACCGGAAGGTGTAGGGAAAAAAATTTTATATTCCTGAGCAAATATTTAAGATTCTGCTGCAGCTCCAACCTAATTTTTCGACCAAATTACTATTAAACGTGGCCTAGAGTAAGATTTAGTTACTGTGTGAATTTCGTTAAAATCTGGTGACTGGATCGTAATTTATAGGTTTATTTATATTTTCAAGATGGCACCACTGTGTTAACCACGTTTCAAAATCGCTTCTGTCAAATCTCGTTTCTACTTAAGACGAATACATTCTGTGAATTTCAACTGAATCTGATTATCAAGTCGTTAGTTTTCATAAACACAAATTTCGGGTGCTTAAAATAGAGGTAATTTGATGAAAGGTTGCCGTTCATGTGCAAAGAGGAGTTTCGAAAATTTTAATTTGAACCCCTAGACAATACTGACTCCACGAAGGCTTTTGACAAGCTGGATCGTTCCATATTGCTGTGCAAATTGTCTTATTTTAAGTTTCCATAGCTATTTATTTCTTGGATAGCTTCTTATTTGGAATGCAGTACCCAATGTGTATACTTCCGTGGGGCCCTTTCATTAAAAATCGATGTCATATCTGGTGTTTCTCAAGCAAGTCATTTAAGACCTCTACTAATTTTTTTTTACATATAAATGACCTCCCATCTGTCCTATGCAGATGACGCCAAAAATTTTAAAAAGGTATCCAATATTTGTGACAGCTTGGGACTTCAATCTGACCTACACTCTAAAAAGTGGGTCTAAAATTAATTCTATGATAATAGGAAATATATTCAATTTTTCTGTTTAAAATAACGAATCACAATTTTTTTTACACATTAGATGTGAATTTTTTGCTTTTACGCCAAATCAACTGAATAATAAATAGTATTTTGGAAACCTTAGCAAAAAGAGTGTAAATTTACTACTTCGCTGCTCACATTTACACAAAAACTGTAAAATTGTATCATTTGCTCGAATTTCACTTATTATTGATGTAACATTGTGACTGCACGAGTCTGATATTTCGCGATCGGTGCTTACATGTGAATAGCAGCAGTTAAGTGCAAAGTGTAGTCTTTTCTTTTCGTATAATAAGTTTAGAAGTGCAGCTATAAGCAAATTAGAAGTGTAGCTATAAGCTAATTAGGTGTAGCTATAAGTGTTATAAATTAATGTACATATCTGTATATATAAAATTAAAATAAATTATAAACTTAAAGAAATCGCAACAAGTTTTTATATTCCACATTTAAAGGTACCTATTTACAGTCTTTTGATAATGATATTTAATTTTGGAGTAGTAGTCTATGTTATAGCACTTCCCTATCTTAAGTGTGTGGCTTTTGGATCAATTGCAATTTTATTGAAATTGAAAGTTAGCTAGAGGCTTGCTGAAATTCCTGCTTAAGTACTGTATACTTCCTAAAATTGTTCGAAATAGTTTTTGATGTCATTTGTTTGATAAAACAATCTTTATTATAGTTTTTGTAAACAATTTTAAGGATATTCACGAATAAATGGTGTAGTAAATATTATCCTAAAAGATTCGTAAAAAGTAGCCTTTGCTACATAAATTTCATGCTTATTAGTCCAAAATTTATGTCTTTTTAGGGTAAAATTACACAATTTCATCGTAAAAAAAATTACACATTTAAGACGTAAAATATTCTTTGTACGCACTTTTGTAAATTTACATCTATAATAGTAGGAAACCAGTTTCCTACTATTGTAAGGGTAAAATTCATCCAATTTTTTTTTTGAGTGTAGATAGTCTTACAACTTAGTGTTGTACTAACAAATTAGTAATTAGCATTGGCAAATGTAGCGTTGTTTCGTTCATGCGTAAAATTAGTCCGTTGAGCTTTGAATACTCTTTGAATCGTATTCCCTTAAGATATTCTAGCAAGGTATTCGATTTAGGAGTACTATTAAATAATGCTTTCAGTTTTGACAATCATACTAACGCCATTTTATTAACCCTAGAATGGTACCGATGGGTAATTTTTACTAACATGCGGTATATATTTCGTCGCGAATCAGCCAGTTGGCCACTCTGACTGCCATGAGGCTAGAAGCTATATAATCTTTTCATGTTTAATGATAAAATAAAAAATGTACATAATACTATTGTTGCCTTCTTTTTAGTAAAAACATGTACCTAAAATCATCCAAAAATTTACCGTACCATTCTAGGGTTCAAAGCTTCATCTACTCTAGGATTTGTGAAAAGTCGATCTAAAAAGTTTCATGACATACATCTAACTAAGATACTATTTTATGCTTTAATAAGACCGATACTCGAGTATGCCTGAATAGTTTGGGCGCCTTATCAGCAGGTAAATGTTGGCCGTGTCCAGTTTATTCAGAAATGATTTTTACGGCTTTGTTTACGTGAATTTGCTTGGTCAGAAACTCTTCGCTTGCCTCCTTACATTAATCGACTTATGCTACTGGCCATGGATACGCTTAAAAACAGACGAGAAAATAATAAAACCATCTTTGCTGCTAAGCTCCTTCAGGGTAGTATTTCCTCTGAACACCTTTGAAGTCTATTTGGCCCCAATACCAAGGATCACAGAATGAGACACGTCAATATTTTATCTGTCCCTTCCTATCGGACCAGCTACGCCTTCAATGAGCCCGTTTCGTCCTTAAAAAGAAATTTTTATAGTGCTTGTCATAAGTTTGGCAAAAAATAGTCCACTTTGATTGATTTGTTTGTAGTTTTTCATATATTTTTAATGTAAATACTACTAGACTGTATTAGACGAAATTGATTAAAAAATAAATAAAGCATGAAGTTTACCAACAATTTGCATATTTTTCTAAAAAGCAAAAAATTTTCAGAAGCGTCATTGATTTGAACCTTTTCAGTTTGGATACCTGCTGGAGCGACAGGGTTGCCCGTCAATTCATTAAAAATCGCACACGCGAATTTCATGCACATATATGCTGCAAATTATGCTGCAAATTTCGTGACAATCTGATGATTCTCTCGGCAGTCAAGTATCGGAAATTTCCTTGCCTACTTTTAGGTACTTAGCGCCCACATAGGGCTTAAAATTTCCAAAACAAAACCATATTTAAGCTAAAATATTATTATATTTTATTTTCTTTACTTGGTGTTCTCACATATTTTGCTTGAAACACTGTGCGCAGAAATATAGGGCTACTTAGAAATTCACTAAAACAACCGCCGCTGCCAAAGGATTAAAGATATATAGCTAATGTTCTTGGACCATAAGTAAAAATCTATACGTTGCTTTCAGATGAAATTGGCGACCTACACAATACACGTGAAAAGTGGACTTTGACGACATACAACTTTGAAATTTTCAATGAAAAATACTTGAAAACATTCTGGTTGATAGTTTGAAATATGAGTATCTTCTAGTTTGAATTAATTAAACTTATTTCTTCTCCTTAAAAAAATATTGCAAAAAAGGATAAAAATAAGACTCCTAGTGTAGTTTTCCTCTTTAATATCGGATTGGCATAATTAAATTTTAGCCGAATCGATGTGTCGCAATGTATTTGAATTTGCGTTTATATGTTTATGGAACACGAAAAAAAGCTATGATATCTGATGATGAAAATTTCATTTAAAATTGCGGTCACGAAGGTTGCTTGGAAAACTCAGTTCATTCGAAAAACTCATTATACATTCTTTAATATTTTAATGGCTGAAGATCCATATTCACTCATCTGGAGTCTATATTTTGAATCTAATTCCATCCCTGCTCACCTCATCATTTTTAGCGATTTGTTCAAATGAAGTTCTTGGCACATACATACATAACAAACTGTGGCTATTTAAAGTTTGCCGGTGTTCTTAGTAATAAAAGTCTCAGCTCACAAAGATATGTCCCATGGCTATTGAACTCTCTATTCAACTCCTCTGATCTAAAAATCATTAATAAAAACGCCATCGCCTCAAACATTCTTAAAATGTAACATAACGCTGAAATATTTTTTTTCATTTTCTCCAGCATTTTCGTTCACTTTACTTCAAATTTGCATGGAACTAAAAGTCCTATGACCCTTTCGAAATCCCAAACTCTAGCTCTTATTTGCAGATCATAATTCAATACATCCCAACGATTCATACTTCTAATCAAATACAAAAACTTTACTCAATGGATCTGATTTCGTAACAGCAATACCAACGGTTGCATATCATTTACGAGTTCATTACTATTTCGCTGCATAACTTTGCGGGCAAGGTGAAAAGTATCAAATTCATTACGTTTTGGGTTCATTTTGGCGCTTTGAATGAATCGGAAATCCGATCTGGATGTTTTTCGAATCAAGAGTCGTTGTAAACAACAGTCACTGGAATTGCTATTTTGGCGCTATGACTCATCTGTTTGTTTGAAATCGCTCGACTTATGGTATTTTGTGAAAAAAAGAAGCTTTGAACGAATGAATTCAAGTCAAATCTTTGAACGAAAATAGCGAAAACAATGCATGAATGCAAAGTTTACATTTATGATGAATTGCAATCGAGTTTGTTTTTATGGTTGCTTATAAGTAAATATTTGTTTCAGACAAGAATTGTATGCTGCGTATTAGATTGGATTAGGTTGATTCAGTAATTTTAAAGTAGAGTAACCAATTTTTTTTGTTGTTTTTGACGGTATCTGATTTCTGCTAACTCAGACTAAATTGCATTAGATTCTGAAATTCTAATAGAATTTGACTCAAGTTATATGCATGTTGTTGTTGAGTTTGGAACGAGAAGGCTGTTGACTTTAACTTGATCCTACAGATCAATACAACAAGAGGCTGTAATTTCACACTGTTGCGCATTAAAGAGCTGATTTATGAAACAGTTTATTTATTAATTCTATTCGCTAGTACAGATGCCATTAAGCGGTTTTTAAATTGATAAAAAATAAAAGCCGCTTAACATTTTATTATATCGAAAAAAACTAAGCTTTTCGAATAAGTAGAAGACAAATATCATTGAAATGGCTACCTCGGTTGGGTTGCCAATTCAATTTTTCAGGAAATTTTTGATCGTTCCGAGCTACTATATCTCACGAATGGCTCGACCAATATTGTGATTAAATGCATGAATCGCTGCTTGTTTATAGCATAATATCGATCTTTAGCGGTACTCTACAAAGCAATGTCCATCGGCGTCAAATCGCATCGCCGCGACTTCCAATCAAATAAATATCGCCATTAGGATTTATTATGTAATTTGCGAAAAAATAGCAATTGTTTCAATCCAAACCAAAGGTCGTCCAAGTCTACGTCTTAAGGGGAGCTTCTCCTGTAAATGGGTTAAAAAATCGTTGTTTTTTTTTCATTGTTATTCAATTATATATGCATTAAGAAATACGCATGTAAAATTTCAGGCTGGAATTCGCAAAATTGTGGAAGTTATGAGTTTTTTTGTCACGTCGTGTTCAACCTCCGGATTTTGACGCGCCGATCTAATGATCGCTTTCCGGCGGTCAGAAAAATCAGAAACTTCAAACATCCCTATGTCCCATTCCATTCTGACGTGCAAAAACATTTACTCCCTATTTATGAAACTCTATCTGAAGATGCACTTATGGAAAGATGTTTGGGAAATTTTTCGCAAAATGCAAACGAAAATTTCAACGCGCACATTTGGCGATTAGCTCCGAAACACGTGCATGCAGGTTTTAAAATCGTCCAAATCGCAACTTTTATAGCCACAGTCATTTTTAACGATGGTTTCAACGGTGTCTTGAAAATCATGGAGGTTTTGGAATTGAAAATTGGCCCGTCGTGCAAAGCGGCTGCCGAACAACGCGACAATGATCGGCTACTACGTCAAGCGCGCGCCTCATCCGCACAGACTAAAGAAGCCCGAACCCTTGCGAGAATGGAGAAAATGAAAGAAAATCAACTTTACCAAGAGTCAGAGGGTATGTTTTATGAACCAGGAATAGCAGAATAGTGCTTTCATATGGGTAAGTTGACAAAAACATACTTCTTTTGGAACTAAAAACTTTAAGCGCGTTTTTCTCGAAACCATGCTTTTCAAACTGGCGTGCACGATAACTAAAAAACGGCTTGACCAATTTTAAAAGTTTGTATATCAGATTAAAGCGTATTAAATTTCGAATGGAACATCGTGGAGAAAGTTGCATAAACAAATTTTTTAACACACTATTGTTAAACAAATTTGTTGAAAAAAAATGAAAATTTTGCAAATTTTGTTGTAGTTTTTGTAAAAATCATTTTTTTTTTTAAACAAAGACGTCGTTCCATAGAGGACTCAAAAACAAACAAAAAACATAAGACATTGTTTGTTCCAGAATCAACTCCTGAGGCTCTACAGTGCACGCCATTTACCTCTGCGAAAATAACATGTCCCACTTTGAGCAACCATATCTCAGGAACGACTCAATATTTTTACATAAAACTAACAATGTAGCAGTCTCTAATAAAGAATAATAATTTCATAAAAAATTCAAGATTAGGCAACCCATAGTTTTTTTTATATCCACGCTCGAAATTAAGGAGCGAAAAACCCCGTTTACAGGAGAAGCTCCCCTTAAGTTTTTTGGCACGAAAAGTCGGTTATTATCCTTCGGTAATGCTTTCCATTGACTTTAATGTTTTTCCAGCTTCATTTTCGAAGAAATGTGGGAAAATGAAGTCACTATTGTCACTCCTTGAGGATGCATTGGCTTCTCTACGATTATGTGTGGGTTTTTCGAGGCCCAAATGAAAAATTTTTGTTTTTTTTACATAGCTGCCAAGATGGTGATGCGCATCATGAGAAAAAACAAATTCTATAGCAAATTCGATATTATCTTCGAGCTGCTCTTAGGCCCACACTGAGAAATAATATCGAACGAAGCGAGTGGTTGTAAGTCAATTCAACCTTGTACGCGAAGAATCAGTGATCTTTGTACATAATTAAATATTGAGTTGCTTGCGATCTGTACCAAGTTGGCCTTCTGGAATTTGCTTGCACACTTTCAGACACAGTGACAATAATATTTTTGGGTGTACGGACTATGCAAGCATGGAAAAGAGTCGAATATGTGGTTCCATCTCTCCAAGCTAAAAGCGTTACTGACATCCGGCATTTTTTAGATGCCGAAAACACTTTCAAAAGATACCCGGATCCCCAAACAATGGATTATGTAAGATTTTTAACTACTAAAAAAGTCGATATGCATGCCACGAAGGTGCTAGTTGGAAACCGCTGTTGCATTACTTGAGTCCAGTCGTCCTTGCTTAGCTACTTACTTCAGAAACTACCACAGCTTGTGGGTCGATAAAGCAAGCCTCCTCTAGCCCTATGCTAGAGTTTCTGTTTCAGAGCGTGTGGGGAACCCTTCTCTGCATTTCCACGCAATTCAGTAGATCGATTGGTATGACTCCCAATACTGCCTAAACGGCATCAGTCGATATCATGCGATAACTACTGGTGATCAGTCTTGCCAGAAAATTTTCGTTCATGGAGCCCAATTTGACTTTTGAAACAGCCCAAAAGCGCCCAACTCTTCCACAAAATAGGTCGAGGCCAAAATTATGCCAACAGTTTTTTTTATTAGATGCAAAAAAAATGTTTATCCACTTCACATGGGTTATTATTTTTTGTTTATCTATATACTCTTATACAGTCGAAAATTATATTAACCATTTCATTTTCTGATGTAGTAAACGTGTAAATTGAAGAATCCAGTATTTGTATCATATCTGGTGGTATTTTATAGTCGTTGCAACATATTTTGTTGAAATTCAAGAGAACTAGAATTCGTATTTGCATTTTATTTCAAATTTTAGTCTTTATGTTATTCATCATACTAAAACATATATCGACTTTTTTATTAGATGCAGGAAGATATAGTAGTAAAAAATCGAGCTCGCATATTTCTTTGAAAATTTGTTATCCAGCAGCAGATTTTACTTCATTAGCTTTTGCACAAATTGTTTCCGTGCTCAGTGTATTTTGATCATTTGCTCATACTCATGAGTTTTACACGCACAGATTTAAATTTCAATTTTTCTTGGTGACCACTTGAGGCAGACGGTCAAATAATAGACTAGAAATAAAGTTTAGGTTCAACCGAAATTTAAAACATGAAGTAAAGAGATTTCCGTTCAAGATTGAGGAAATCTTTTGCGAATTCAACTTTACATATTTTTAGCAGTTGAAACCGGGGCTGGACAGTGGAGCCCAAAATGTCGCCAGTAGCCCAAAATTAAATTTCGTCGCCAAATGCAGCGGAAAGATAGCCCAATTGGCGAGAAATCGCCCAATCTGGCAACAGTGCTGGTGATACGCTGGTCACCTGTATGCTGAATGCTGGCAATCTGCGCTCTAAGCTTCTGCGTTTGGAGGGGATCCTCCCAAACTTCTACGCCGTGCAGCTCAATGGAGTTAGTCGTAACCTTCAGGAACCTCCGTCCTGCTTCGCTGAGGCCACCGATATTGGTCATCAATTTGCTCAGCGAGCCGAAGGTTCTCGCCAGCTGCAGGCCATGGTCAGTCATCGATTGTTTCATTGTCCTCATGACTTGACTAAATCTGAACTGGGTGAACTCGGCAGTTGTAGAAGTGATTATTGCTGCTTCATCAACGTTACCAACGACAAATACATACTTTGTCATTTCCAGGCACAGTAGTCCATCCTTAACGATGCTCCAGAAGGCAGGTCCGAGGATAGATTACTGTACTGCCCCTGAGTTGATTAGTCTTTCACCGGTATCAAAGAGCAGCCACCGGTCCCTGAGATAGTCCCGCATCATGACCAACAAGTAGCCGGGAATGTGAGGACTTTGCTCATGGACCCAAACCACATCGGTGCACCTCACCAATTTGAAGGCATTTTGAGCACCTAGCGTCACCAGCAAAAAAAGCGGTCTAGTGCTGTGCCACTCTCGCTACTGCCCCAATCACTGCTTAGATGGCAACCTCAGTTGAACGCCGCTTTCGAAGGTCATACTTCCATTCATACAGACAGATCACCAACTGATCTAATTGCTTCAACAACCGTTCGAGGAACTTCCTTGCCATATCTAGCATGCAAACTGGACGGTTCGCGGATGCATTTTCTAAGTTTCCCTTACCTTATCGATGAGCGCCAGTCGGACAACAATCCATCGCAAAAAAGCCCCCGCCACTAATCATGAATTATTAGCTGCGATTAACTCTCCACTACAACTTTAAGTGGTTTGACTGGCACTCCATCAGTACTCGGAGCTTTTCTATTTTTCATTCCAGACACAGCGTCGATCAGCTGCTCCTTCATAAACTTGCCTCTTTCGCGAAAACATTGCCTTCGGGATGTTCAGCAAATTAAACACATGGTGTTGCTCATACAAGCTTGATTGTAGTTCCCGGTTCCACCCGGGAACCGTCTTACCACATCTGCTCTTACAGTGTTTAAAACTGGTACTGCATGATGACCGCTGACAGCTCCCGGCTTGAAAACTGATTGAGCATGGTGGCATCAAGCAGATTGGAAACCAGAACAAAGATCTTTCTCACCGTGGTTGAACTGAGTCCGCAGATCCTGCTGCCTCGAACCGACGGTTCCTGTACAAGTGCAATGTAGGGGGAAGCTTGCACACTGAAAAAAATCCACATAGCACCCAGAGCCATGTAACATAGCGCATTATTTATGGTCCCATACGCCATGTACATAGTACTCTGAGCCATGCAATATGGCTCCCAGCGCCATAATCTCAGAATCTACATAGCGCCTGGTCCCATGTTACATGGCGCAGCATTTATGGTGCCACACGCTATGCACATAGTGCCCTGAGCCATGCAATATAGCTCCCAGCGCCATAATTACATGGCGCAGAAATTACACGCCATATTACATAGTGCCATGAGCCATGTAATATGGCTCATGGCACTCCAATTATAACTCGCAGCCATACTGTGTGAGGGGATCTATAAATGTCAGCAAGTGATACTTGAGTATCGCCGATAGATCGACAACATTCTCAATCGGCTAAGGGCGCATATTATTGACTCTGGTCTCTAAATGCAGCCAGCGCCTGTTTGTTGCAAGCATGCGACTTCTCCGTGTGCTCATTTATGGTAAGTAGCACTGTTTTGACTGATTTGCTTCTTCAATGTACTATAGTCTTCCACGCCATGTACTATAGTCTTCCACGCCATGTACAATAGTCTTCCACGCCATGTACTATAGTCTTCCACGCCATGTTCTATAGTCCTTCACGCCATGTACTATAGTCCTCCACGCCACGTACTATAGTCCTCCACGCCATGTACTATAGTCCTCCACGCCATGTACTATACCCCCAATACGCCATACAGTATAGTCCTCGACGCCATACAGTATAGTCCTCCACGCCATGCACTATAGTTCTCCACGCCATGTGCTATAGTCCTCCACGCCATGTAATATAGTCCGCCACGCCATGTACATGGCGTGGAGGACTATAGTACATGGCGTGTAGGTGTAGGCCTATGTACTTTTCGCCATGTATTATGGCGTGTGGCGCTATATTTTATCACAATCCCTAAATCGACTATGTACATGGCGCCAGAAGTCTATAAATTATGGCGTCTGGCGCCATGTGTTTTCTCAGTGCAGTTTTGTCAGTTTTTCGCTCAAAAGATAGGACGAAGCCTTGACATGCTGTAAGTTGCTCTGGGTGAATCTTATACCTTCAGGCATAGAAATGTCCGGGATTGATGTCTTTGGATCCATTTGCAGGGACCCTTAGACTATGTATGCGTGATTTCAGTGAAAGGAATTCTACAGAAGAGAATTAACACTGGATCTGCTTAGAAACGCAGGTGTCGGCTTTCACTTCAATCTTATGTTTCCCCCGCGCAACGCCCCTGACAGATTTGGCATCTGTGCTGGCCGGCAGGCAGATCCCCGGTGTAACCGGTCGTCCCTTACCTTTCAGCACCGTCACTGATTTCCGATTTGCATCGAGAATTGTTGAGCAGAGTCCTCTTCTGTTGACGGCTGAGAGCCTTTTCTGGTTCGCAGTGTCCAGTCGGCGTGGTTTCGCACCCAGTCATCAGTTCAGAAGATTTCTGTTTTAAACTGGCAGCCTTAGCATCACGAACCAACCTTTTTTTCGCTATTCCAGGTAGGCTCAGAGGTATGGCTACCCGACATCCAGTCTCCAGGGAAACACCAGTAGTTATTACTGCACCTTCGCCGGCAAATTGCCCCTTTTGCGCAGTTTCTTACGGTGCTTGTGGCTGAGAACCTCTACAGGTTTCCAGAGTTCAGAGAAACGAGCACTCTTACTTTCTGTACTACCTGCGGGCGTCTCATTTACAGTAGCCGGAGCTGCCTTCTTTAGTGTATCCCTCCTACCCTTTTGTGACGATTCGGGAGGAAATATCTTTTCCCCTGGTACGGCCGTAGTTGAACTTCCAGCTGATGTGGTACTCGTCTTTCAGGCGCCAGTGACCAGAAGGCAGCAGCATCAGCAAGTACAAAAACTTGCTGGCCATGGAATCTTCTACGATGGTATTCTGTGATCTTCCACTGCAACCAGGGTCCTCCATTGCAATCGTACATGAGGCTGGGGCCTTCAGAATCCAAGCCCCTGCCGTACTGAGCACGCCTAGCGTGGGTGGATCTCCAGACTCAGTCTGGCTGCCACCTGCTAAGATAACATGCTTGGGATTCATCCTTATGATTGTCCCCATTAGCCGCCTCTTACAACAAGCTGGGTCTGGATGTGGATGTATTCTAAAATTGCTTCACATCGAAGCTAAACCCCCCCATCCACAGGGGGCATCAGCTGAGGTATATTCGTTTACCATCAGGAAATTAAGTTAATTATTAAGTATAAAATAGCTAAAGTCAGCCCCAGGTTATTACCCCAGGTAATATTCTATAAGTGTAGGCCAAGAAAATAAATAAATGAAAAAAATGCCATTGAATAAGAGCGAGCACATCAACATATTATAGCCGCTAGATATACGATTTTTATGTTAAATACTCCTTATGCTAAGTAAAATATGTGCAATTTAAAATTAATAAAATTTATACATATATTCTTCTATTTTTCATTTGTTTACCATCTGCTTATCTGCTAGTCCTTCTATTTCTAAGCGTCTAAATTCACAAAAACCAATTCATATTTTTTGAGGAATTTGTATATACTTATCATTTAAGCGGTTTTGAATATAAACTCTACTCAACGCAATCTTCTCTAATCAGTAAATTGAAAACTTCCAATTAGCACTCTGCTGCAACTAAGGAATCTCGATTGCAATGGTGTATGTAAAGAAGTTCGCTCGAACTTCACCCATATGAGGGCCAAAATATTTTGACAAAATGTTTGGTTTGCGGTTAAAAGATCGGCCGACATATTTCCATCAGTTATGGCTATGCGTGTGATATTTTTCGAATTTGTCATTCAAACAGTTCTCATAAATTTCACAAAAATTACTGAAATTTTTTATCAAATTATGTAAAATATTATAAATTATATTTTTAAATATTTTTCATCTCAAATAGTGATATTATTATAAACATAAAAAAATATTGATTTTTACACAATTTATAAATCATCGAATAATTTCTCCTCTTCTATAAAACATAAATTCAAAAGATTTTGTCAATAACAATATCATTCTCCTAAAGTGTTCATATTAAATTATATCCGTACGAGACACACATTTCTTAGTGTGACTAATTTCATTATCGAAAAACTTATCCTCTTTCTTGCCTGTAGGTTTTTTTTGCCAAACCTACCTACCTACTTTAATCCAAATACTCTTCGCGACCATGTTGAATCATGTATGAAAACCCAGCGCATGCATCGGACCAGGATTAAAATTGAAGTTAACACGCGCCACAGCTGTACCAGCCAAGATATATGTATGCAATTAAACGTTTTTGCGTTTGCTTACGACTATTGCGAAATACAAACTGGCATTCATGCCCATATTGCCCATACATAGTAGCCATTAACATTACACACTACCATTCGATCAAATCACACTTGGTGGTGGGATTTTTCTTGAAATAATTGCAACATGTAGTTGAGAGGGTACTATTTGAATTACAGAAAATTGATAATGTTTCGCTTCCGCAGAATGTTTTTTTTCTCGTTGGATAATTTCGCGAAGAAGCTGTTGTGCTTAATCTTTTCTGACGATGAGAAAAATTTGTAATGATATTGGGTGGTAAGAGAATTAGTGAAGTTGGATTTAGAAGTGTGTGAAAAAATCTTAAGTGAAAAAACCAACTAAAGTAAGGCAGTTGGGCCAACAGTTGGCACAATTTGCGTTGTTTGCGATGATTGTGTCATGTATCTGCAAGTAAGCGACTGTCGAACTGGTACCGCACGGCTGCGTAGTTAGTTGCTCAGCGAAATGTGTGGTCGCATGCGATTAACTGATAAAATCATCCCACCGATTTCATTAGCACTCGGCTTTATTTTTTTATGCATATTGATTATAAGATTAAGAGCTACTTCCCTCAAACATTTTTTACTACACTTTTTAGGATAAATAGTCCACGAACATATTTATATATCGATGAATCCGAACCAAATAAAATTATTAGGCCACAAACGTTATACATATGTATATACTACGTGACTCAAGCTTTAGATTTTGTTTGTGATTTTTTCAGAAAATAACGACAGGGCAGCTTACAAAAAACTCGAGGTCATATGGAAGATTTTCAAGAGTGGATTTGGATTTGCTTGAAAAAAAAAATTATTATTACGTTAATCAAACCTTTATAGTTTTGATGATGTATGTTTTAAAGACAGTGGACTCTTTAGAGAAACAAACACAATCCTTGAACATTTTCGGTCGTTTAAGCCAACTCTCAATGTTTGCATTAAATTCTGCTACACTTTCGTCATTGATATACGCCTGCGGCATTTAAAAAATTATTTGTTTACTTTCTCATAACCGAAATCAACTCAGGAAGTATTTATTGCAGTCTCATTCATTATCAGCACACCGATTTGATCGCCAAAAATCTTGACGATGTGCAAAAAAAATCTTTGGTGCTGTCTTATCGCAAATCACATCGCCCATTTGTTTATTTACCAGCAAAGCTCCGAGACGGATGAGTCTATTCGTTAAGTAAGTGAAACGCAACGCAAACAACGCAAAGCATAAGACGCAAGATTAAGCGTCCAATGTGTGTAAATAACTGTGCAGTCAAGAAGATTATACCTTGCTGAAATGGATTGGCACGGCTATGGCGAACGAAGGCTGGGAACTGAAAATTAAAGGTATTTCTTATTTGATTCAATCTCGAGGAGCTCGAGCCGGTTTTTTGTGCTGTCTTGGCCCATGACTCTTGTGGCACTCGGCTTGGTTTCTTGTTATGCTTGAGTTGGCCGGCTTAACTACCTCCGGAGCCAGATATGAGCCTCGTCAGCCCTGGCTTGGCTCTTGTGACTGCTATTCGTATAAAGAGGCAGGTGTTCATATCGTGTGGGAAACACACGACAAAATCGGTTCCCACGGTAGGCAACCACTTAAGAGGCTTGTGGCCGGCTGGCTGCTGGCTCCGGCAACAACGACTACTTGAATTTAAGTAGAAAAAACTACACGAGTCGAGTATGTTAGCGTTACCTTATTTCTTATTTCTTCTTGTCTTGAATGGTACTGTGTCGTTATGAGAAGCATGGCTTATGGCTCGACTCACATGGCTTGGATTGGTTTGGATTTGAGTGCTGTCGAGTATGGAACAGGCGGATTTAGTTCAGTCTAAAGTCAAGCGGTGTTGACTTGACGCTGATGAAGATAACGATGGCGATGACGACGACGTTGCCTGCTCATAAGTCAATTGTCCATTGACTAGACTGAGCTGATATCGAATCAAGTGGTAATAACCGTGTTGATTGCTGTTAGGAAATGAATAATAAATGCGATTGGTCTCAGTGCAAGTTAGCGAGACCTAGGCATTTTCGCACTTGAAGAGTGATTGCGGAATAGCCCATCAATAACATCTGACTGCTTGTACACTAGGTAAGTTTATTAAATTGCATATTGTAGGTATCCAACTTAACCCAGTTTCAAATTACATATTTTATTAGTGTGTAATACATACATCTGAACTCATCGACAAGTTTGAACTTGGTATACCTAAAAAAAATATGCAGATTAGTATGAATAGCATTGAAGTATGCATAGCATTGAATAGGCGCTCATATGATTCGTTTCCCGGACATATTAAATTTAAAAAAAAAACATAAATCAAGTCGCAAGTTAAATATTTTAAAATATTATGGCAAATATGATATACTATCAAATCTGTCTTCTAAATATTTTAGTAAATCAACGTGAGCTATTTGTCTTCATTAATGATGTAGAGATGCAAGCAAGCAACAGGTTTTGGTGCATAAGCATAAGAGGATATTCCTTCAAAAATGTTTACATCACCCAACAACAATTGGAAATGAAAAATGACATTGAAAACTGTTTTGTGACACTGCAGGTAGCATGTTATCGTGGATCTAAAAGCCTGAGAAAAACCGATCTTGGGAAAAAAATGAATCCAAGTATCAATTTGGTAGTTATTTAGGTCATTCTGGATAAGAAATGCAATAAATCCAGAGATGAATTTAGGTTTCGGTTGATGGTCACCTTCGTCTCCTCAAGTGGCTGTTAGTGATTTTTTTTCTCTGAAGTGGAATTAAATAACGAGCGCACCAGAGATATATAAGATCTTTTAAAATCAAATCGAATTCAAGGATTAATTCAACTCAAATAACGTTGCGACTGTTGGGGGAGTAAAAAAAGCTTTTATGAGCCCCAACAGAATCACCATGTTTTACTAGTGGTTTACCAAAGTATGCAAGTTTAGATTTTCCGCATTTTTTTGTGATATAATAGCTTTGTTTTTTTTGAAAATCTGAAAAATCAGTGCGCTATTGAAATCGAAAATACCTATATTTGCTTGAAAGTTTTCAAGCACTGACGGAGATTTTTGGTTGAAAAGTGCACTAGCATGGGCTTATACTGGTATAGACTAAAAATTAAAACACCTTTAAATATTTTTACGGAATATTTCACGATGCATTTGAGTGTTTAATTCTATCGTGAAGTTCTTTTATATCAAAATGCTCTTATCAAAAGCTTCCTTGTCCCCTTCATACGATTTGGCTGCTGAGAATAATTCAAAGATGCTGCTATTTTAGTATATCCGTTTGGATTTGATCAGTTTTCGAAATCTTCAAAGATTCTTACTAAGACGAACAGAATAAACGCTATCCCATATAATAACAATTCTTTTTTCAGCATGATAATATATTATTACATATGTAAATTAACAAAGAACTACGAACTTTATTAAAAATGTATATACAGGTTAACATTAGTGAGCATTTTTTTGCGCAAACGGTCCGATTAAATATTCAAGGGGTTACCCCCACTTGTAGCGGAAAAAATTGGTAATTTTCATGAATTTTTTTAAGAAAACTACGAAATTTTTTTAAATGACTATTATATTATCTTAAAGTACACACATTAAGCACCATTCAGTAGTTTTTTTATTGAAAAATATTACATCGTTAAATTACCAATGGCCGTCAAAACAATGGTATTTTAATTTTCACTTTTTGAGGTGACCAACATTGTGTCGAACTGGATCATCTGAAGCAAAAAAAATCTAGCGCACCTGAACCGCTAGAAACACTAATGTTCGAAGAACAGTAGAAGAATCGTGCAGGTTTTGAGTGCATATTCCACCACATGCGCTGCTTATTACGGCCAAATTGTTTCAAATGCCATGTTTTACTTTTGTCTCAAGAATGCATTATAACTCATATGGTAGAAGGTTTCAGATATTACCACTGGCATGAATTTCAACGTTTATGAGAGCAAAACACAGGTTAATTATATTCGTTATCAGTTGCTTATTTCACAAAATTTTGAAAGCAGCATCTCATATAATATCAAGTGCTTGCAGCACTGTAACTGAAGTTGGAGTTTGGGGCTGCGATCCGAAAAATTTGCAGAACTTTGGGAATTGAAACATCGGTTATTTATTTTGTAAATTGTAAATGTTTCCGGTATGAATACTAACTGTAAGCATTTATTGATACAAAAGTAGCACAACCGACTCGTGCTGGCAACCTTTCGCCAGTATCAAAGCCAAGAATATATCACATCTGCTTCACGTTGTTATATTACATTTGAAGTTATAGGAGTATAAAGAAATTTAGGGTTACCTGCAGCGAGTTTTTTCAAATAATCGAAAGCTTCATATTTGCTGTTTATTGTCACTACAATATCATTACCAATTGAAAATTCTACGATAAAACCGCTTAATAAAGATATTGCAAGCAAACACAAAACCAACAATAGCTGGCAACCCTATCATGGCTTTTCAACCAAATTTGGCTTGAATAATGTTTATAATAGGTTCCAGTAATTGTATGAAATTCGTATTGATTTCATGACTGCACTGGAAGTTATAGGGCAAAAAGTTTTATTTTCCTGAGCGAATTTTCACAAAAAGACGCAAAAATTACCATAGCTGGCAGCACCAATCGAATTTTTCAACCAAATTTCTATCAAACAGAGTTTAAAGTAAGGTTCAGCTACTGTGTCAATTTCATGAAAATCTGGTAACTTATTCACATTTCATAGGGCAAAAAGCAGTTTTTTTTCTTTGTAATTTTTCAAGATGGCACCACTGGAACAGAGTTGCCTACAAATCAAAATCGCTTCTATCAGACCTGGCCCTACTTAAGTCCAATGCATTCTGTAAATTTCAATTCTATCTGATTATTGATTCGTTAGTTCCCGTGAACAGAAGTTTTTGAAGCTAAAAATATAGGTTAACTGAGAAAGGGTTACCGTTCTTGTCCGACATGAAATTTCCAAAGTTTTACTTTGAACGTGTAGATAAAGCACAAGATTTGTATACAGATTGGTTTTATTGTAAGAAGCGGACATTTTTTAGGATATTCGATGGTTTGATTGTTTTCACTTCCAAATTTTCATTTTTTCAAATTTAAGACACCAAAATTATCATAGCTGGCAGCTCCAACCGAATTTTTCAACCAAATTTCTACCAAATGTGGTTTGAAGTAAGGTGCAGCTACTGCGTGAGTTTCGTTAAAATCGAACGATTCAATCAGAATTTATAGGGCTAAAAGCAGTTACCTTTTTTAGTGATTTTTCAAGATGGCACCACTGGCACAGAATCGCCAGGATTTCAAAATCACTTCTATCAGACCTGTTCCTATTTAAGACCAATACATTCTGAAAATTTCAATAAATTCTGCTCATTGGATCGTGAGTTTCCGTGAACAGAAGTTTTTGATGCTAAAAACATAGGTAACTTGGGCAAGGGTTACCAGGCGTGCCCGTTATACCATATCAAATTTTTTTTTTGTTTATGTAAAAAAAGCACAAAATTTACATATGAGTGGCTTTTTTTTTAAGAAACGACATTTTTTCAAGAGAAACGATGATTTGGAGGTTTTCACTTTCAGTGCCTGCTCTAGCTACAGGGTTGCCAGCACAATCATTAAAACGTACACTAACCTACAACTAAATAAAACAAACATGTTCTGAAAATTTCGTAATCATGGAATAGCTCTGTCAAAAGTTATCGCAATTTAAAAATTTTCAAATTTTCCCGTTCTCTTTTTAGGCACCCAGCGCACACATAGGGTTAAAAAATTCCAAAACATTATCCGATTCACATGTAAAACTTATTCGAAATTTATGTCGTCAACTTTATTTTTGCAAAAATTATTTGTGTACGGAATAATAGGTATATTAAAAAAATCACTAAAATGGCCGCCGGCGCCAAAGGGTTAAAGATTATTAACTTTTTGTGAGACCTGGCACTATTCTGCATATACACCAATGTGTCCTGAAAATTTCAGCTCAATCGGATGGCGCGTTCCTGAGATTTTTTCACTGAAATTTTTTGATGATATATATATATATATATATATATATATATATATATATATATATATATATATATATATATATATATATATATGTATATATATATATATATATATATATATATATATATATATATATATATATATATATATATATATATATATATATATATATATATATATATATATATATAGAAATATGAATTTTTGGCCAAAGTGATTTTAATACTAATGTTCTTCTTCGAACATTAGTAAATAGCGATGGATTTAGCTAAATAACAGTATAAACTAGTGTTTGATCGAAGGATTTAAAACAATATCCATTTTTTACAAAATGGCGGATAGTCAAAGTTAATGGTTCGATTTTCACTTAAAAAAACAGTCGTCTTTTTGCTATAAAACAGCCATTTTTTATCAAAAAGAAAAACCGAACGATCAAACACTACATTTTTATGTATTGAATAAGCCAGTCAAGTTTCAAAAAGATCGGCTCAATAGTTTTTGAGTAATTTGGTCACCGACTTCAAAAATGTCATTTCGAGAAAAACGCGTTTTTAAGTAACGGTTATAAGTATAAGTAACTGATTCTTCTCTTTCAACGCTCATATCTCGGTCAATTATGTTCGGATCGACTTGAAATTTGAAAGACGTATTCTCAGATAGTTATACTTAAAAAAAAAATGCAACAAAAAAAGGAAAAATTTCAAAGTTACAAGTGGGGGTAACCCCTTAGTACACGATATTCGTGAACAGGGTGATTCATTAGGAGGTTTGATTTTCAATAGGACTTTTTTGACAGATCTGTTAAACTGTAAAGTAATTTTTATTCAGTATTGCTGGACAAATCATCATGGAAAGACTTACACCGCAACACTGGGCTCTGAATCAGCTCAATGAAAATCCGCTGTTTTATCGCGAAATTTTGTTCAGTGATGAGGCGCATTTTTGGCTCAATGGATACGTCAATAAGCAGAATTGCCGTATTTGGGCTGATGAACAACCTGAAGAGCTTCAACAGCTGCCACCACTGCCACAGAAATGCACAGTTTGGTGTGGTTTATAGGCCGGTGGAATCATTGGTCCATATTTCTTTCAAAATGAGCCCGGTCAGAACATTACCGTCAATGACGACCGCTATCGCACCATGATAACGGATTTTTCGCTAACTGAAATTGAAGCCCGTGGTATCGGTGAACTTTGGTTTCAACAAGACGGCGCTTCTTTGCATACAGCGAGAGAAACAATGGACTTAGTTAGAAATCATTTTGATGAGAATCTGATTTCACGTTTTGGACCAGTAAATTGGCCGCCTAGATCGTGTGATATCACACTTTTAGATTATTTTCTTTGACACTTTGGAAGCCAACATTGCTCGTGTCATTCGCGAGATACCGGTTACTATGCTGGAACGCGTCGTCCAAAATTGGACCCTCAGGATGGACCATTTACGGCGTAGTCGCGGTCAACATTTAAATGAGATAATCTTTAAAAAGTAAATTGTCATAGGTTGTTATTTCGACTCACAATAAAATTTTTACTATAAAATTCAACTTTATGCCTTTTAATTTAGATTAAAGACCAAACCTCATAATGAATCACCCTGTATATATAGGTGGCATATCAACGAAACTAAATGCTTTTCGCAAAGCGCTACTCCTAACATCTTATCAATTAACGGCTGTTTAACAATTAATTGCTTTTTATGATGATTAACCATTAATTGCTTTTCATTCATAATTATACTTTTCATGAGAATTTTCCACTGTGATAATATAGTTTCAACAAAATGCAAAAGTGTTATTGTCAAAAGCAATCTATTATCTCAAACCCTCCGGCTCATCTGGCTATATCATAATGTTAATTTCATCGCCAACTCGATTAAGCCGCTTAAGGGATTATAGTCTCGACTAGTAAAAGTAAAGGAATGCCACGGCAAACCTTCGTGGGTCCAGGGGTTGAAGCTGGTAGAAAGCTCTATTCACAGTTTTTACAATCAATGTATACTAGTGGAGCGATTACTTCAACGACTCACTTTACCTCTGCTTTGACTCGGGTATCTTTTCAGAGCTAAGTAAGAACCAAAAC
This sequence comes from Nemotelus pantherinus, assembly GCA_963978885.1. Taxonomy (NCBI): domain Eukaryota; kingdom Metazoa; phylum Arthropoda; class Insecta; order Diptera; family Stratiomyidae; genus Nemotelus; species Nemotelus pantherinus. The sequence goes on along the minus strand of OZ022264.1, from coordinate 23,907,867 downwards.
CTGGCTTGGGCCGCATATACTAGAAGCTACTGCTCTACTCACAGCCCTACATGGACTTTCATCTCAACTATTAGTATCACTTGAATTCGTCGTACTTTTTCCTTTAAGAAATCAAATAATTCAATAATTCATTACCAGATTCTAGCGGTATTCTTAATATACTGGCCAAATTACTTTTCTCTAATCTTTGCATCCGTCTCTCTAGCTTATTTATCATTCGAATATTTTCTAGCTGTGTCTGCTCTCTTTGGAAAATTATCAATATTTTGCCAATAGATGAAGGTTGTCGTTTTGCATGTGTCTCAAAGTATCATCCCATTTCCTTTCTTTCCTGTTTCAGTAAAATACTCGTAGATTGAACTCTTTTGAAAAATATAACCTGCTCGACGTACCAAATTGTCACCACTTCGTGGCGGCCCACGATAGGTCTTAAATACCGTCCTTTCAGTGCCGGAATAACCCGGCTCTATGGACAAAAAAGGCTCCACGTCGTGATAGTTCTTGTCATCTTTTTTGAGGACTTTAGCAAACACTCGGTTTGGTTTTTACAAGTTTTGTTTAACTAAGCTATCTACTGTCCTTTGTGACGATTTAACTTGTTTCGTCCTGTGTGACGATTTGCTTGTATCGTACTTCGTGACGATTTCCTTAACTTTCTTCCTTCGCGACGATTGAGCTTAAGTCGTTTGATCGTTTGTGACGATTTCCTTAACTTATGCTACACAAATTCAGTACTACTAAGCTACCACTCGTAAGATTCCAAAAGAATGGCAGTGCATGAGCGACACACTCCGACGGTTGTTTGTGCCTTCGATATCGAGAAGGCCTTCGATAGTGTATGGCACGGAGGTCTTCTATACAAGTTGATCAAGTTGGTATTTCCAGAAATACTAATACGACTCGCCGCAATCTCCTTAGCAACAGACAATTTTATGTTAGCGTTAATGGAGCAAATTCACCCCGGGGACCTGTGACATCAAGAGTGCCACAAGGTTCTGTCACTGGACCTGTTTTATACATCATTTTCACTGCTGACCTCCCTCTTCCAGCAGGCAATCCTCAAGTTAAAGTCCTACAATATGCAGATGACACGCTCTTATTCGCGTCGAGCCAAGACCCGCTCAAAGCTGCGAAGAGCCTTGAAGATTACTTGGTCAACCTTAAATTTTATTTTGATGAATGGGGCATCAAGCTAAATAGTTGCAAAACACAGCTGACTGTATTCAGGAACCCTTCCAAGTATCGGGGATCCCAAACCATCCGCAATAAGGCCAAAAATGTCGCTGTCTTGTTCGGAACTTCTAGAATTACTCTTAGTCCTACATTACGCTACCTTGGAGTAGATATGCATGAATTCTTGAAATTTAACCCCTATGTTCGACATGGAATAAAAGTTGCCAGGTCCGCATTTCAGCGCATCAGACATCTTTTTGCCAAAAAGATGGGCATGACGACAAAGGCTAAATCCATTTGCTACAAAACACTCATTCGGCCAATCCTGATATACGCATCCACATCCTGAATTACCTGTTCCAAATCTGCCATGGCAGAAGTGAAGATGTTCGAACGGAGAATTCTGCGTTTCTGCACTGGCAGGTTTTACAACCCGGTAACTAAAAAGTGGCCGAGGAACTCTCTCCTATATCAGGAGACAGGTCTTGGGCCGCTTAGGGACTGGGTTGTGGAGCTGACGACAAGGTTTTACGAACAGACAGACGGACATGAAAACGGACTCATCCGGGGTATCGGACGTATGAGTGGCTTTAATGAGCCATTTATGCGTCCAGCGGAAATAGCAGGACAACGGCGGCTCATGGACATGCTGTTCAATTATGTTGGCCTTCTGACGAATCGGAGAGGATAGTTAAGACCTAGGTTAAGTTTAGGTCTAAGTAGGCTAAGCTAATTGTATTTAGACTTAAGCTAGATTTAGTTTAGTAAATTAAGTTAGTATTTAAGTACTATATTGCTAAGTCAACGCCAGGTATTGTACTACCTGGGTAATAGTTAATAAGTGAAAATGGAAAAATAAATGAATGATGTGTGTAAATGAATGATGAAACAAATAAAATAAAAATCCAATAAGCCAGCAGGCCAAAATAGGATAGCCGCTAAGTATAAGATCTTTTATGTTAAATACCCCTTTAGTTAAGTTAAAGATGTACAATGTAATGAATAAAATTTCTATTATTATTATTATTATTAAAGAATGGCAGTAGTAGTACCCTTCAAATTGTGAGAGTGTGAAAGAACGGTGTTCGTTCTTTTCTCGGATCTCCGACAGAGGGTTTATGCCAAGGACGGGAGTTATCTTGGTATCTCTCTCCGAGCTGGATCTCTTCCTGGCTCATGCGAGCTTAGCATCCAGCCCATTGCAGACTATTGAGCTTGATCTATCAGTGACCTCACGTATTTCGTTGTGCATAGGTGTCGATATCGACCATCTTCATGCCGGTGGCCTAATATCCATCGCAGGATTCTCCTCTGGAAAAGCTCGAAATTATTGTTATATCAGGTTTTTTTATTCTTATATAAGGTCTACCAAGACTATGATCTTGTGCAGCAGAAGTGTGGTCTTGCTGGGGAGTGATTTGCGTGGAATAGGTTTGATGGACTGAAAAAAGCTATTATATTTGCTGCTAAATGGATTCCCTTTTGTTATGGGCTGTGATTTTTGCACCTGGAAGGTAATATTACGGCCAAAACATTGCAATCCGAATAGCTTAGAGCAAAATATTTTAAACGCAAATATATAGATCAAATGCAATACATACTGCATTATCCGATAAGAATATTGCGATCCACCCTGAATCCTGTTGAGTTCGAAAGCTATACTCTATTCCGAAAATTTGTTCGTTTTCAAGGTGAAATCATAGTATTCTATAACCGTTCTACAACAGAAAGTGTCTTATATCCATAAAGGGTCTTATATCCATAAAGTGTCTTATATCCATAAAAACACGTTTTAGACTTATTTGACCGCTTCAAGCCTCTCCACTCATTCCCACAATTAGTCAAACACGATATTTTAAATGTCCAACTGATTCACCATCAGACCAATCTTACACCAATCATAACCTGCCGGAAGTCAGCTACCACCAATTAATTTAAAAAAACTATTTCTCGACCTATCTCGCGAATTAATTGGTGTCATCGGCACTTGTAGTCCGATCATAAAAAATGTTCCAACAACGAAACAAAATTAAGATAATGTCTGCGAAATCACCAAAGAATCATAAATGACTCTCATTCAAGTTTCACCAAGAACTTGTTGCTTACATCGTCACAAGAATTAAGAATGACAATAACTCGAGTATCAGCAGGAAACACCATGACATCGTCAAGATACGAAACGATCATTCAGTTTAATATGCATATGAAGCGGAAGCTGATAATTGGGCACATCATCCCGAGTTGAAGCATAGCCCCAAATCAGCACAATGATGATGAGACAAAAAAAAAAACCTGGAGCGAAATCATTCTGCAAGCCAGCAGCTACCACTTAACGGCTATGATTTTATGTGAGAAAGCGTTCGCAATTAATGACTGGGCTCCGAGAAAATTAACGTTTTCTTTGACGTTGGACGCTGGACAGTGCTATTCATTTAAATGACTCAAACGGGTGTTAAAGTGACGCAGGAAAAAACCGCATTTTCGAAATGTGCATAAATTTTGAATTCGGGGGCACGCTCAGTGGTCCATGTAAATGCGACGCCTATTAACAAACATGAATCGATGTGGCCCAGATCTTTGAGGCAATTTATCTTAACATACAAAGTACCCTTACTTGAGTCAAAACATGTCAAAAGGAAATTAAGCTCCGATCGCCCCAATTAATCTGATTTCGATGATGGCAGTATTGAGCAAAAGACGATACTTTCACCGAAAAACCTCCATCACTTTTCGCGTTTCAGATAGCCGAATCAATATGCACAGGTGTTGCAACATTCAATCCTACACTTGTTCCCTTCGAAATAAAATCCAGTTTACATTTATCATCATCAAATACAATATCATCCAAACTAGCTATCCCTTCTGCCATGCACGCTCCCGACCGACGTTATCGCAATTACTGCATTATGAATCCCTTCACCATCATCATCCTCATCATCGAAGCCTGGCATGTTGCAAGCAAAGTGTTTACCGCACAATCCATTCACTTCATAAATCCAGCCCCTATGTCGCCTCTTCAGTCAATTTAATGATTGAATCGGGACACAAACTCGACCGAAATCCTGGACGGTTCCCACGATTCCGTTCCACTTGCTACTCACTGCACCGCCGTCTCATGTACTCAGTCAGTGCCCTGCCTGGGGAACTGACTCTGGCAGGCTGCTTCGCTGGCTACTCAACGCATACGGAAACCGCTCAAGGTGGAAGTGAAGTGAAAAAGTGAAACGATCCCACGGTTCATGCGCTTCCATATGACCATCTGCCGTTTTTTTATGGGGTTCCTGTCCTGGCATTGTCGTAATTATCATTTCGGAACGAGATTAACGGGAGGATTGGCGTCATGATTTTCGATGAGTGAGGAGAGGATGTTTTTGATTGAACTATTTCGTTTTGTAAATTTGAATTTTGGCTTATTTGATGCAACCCTTCCTTTCCATCATTTACCCTCTTCGCCCTAAATCTAGACTCACTTCCCGTTGCCAAACAACAAGTGTCTGAACTATCTCCGGTGGCAAGTGCTTTTTTTCGAATAAAACTATTATTCCTTCGGCGCATGTTCAATTGTCATACTTGCGATTACTGCAAGGGTCATTTCAAGTGGGTTGCGTTGGGTGTAGGTTGCTTTTTGGTTTAGGGGTTGTTTTGCACTGACTTGGCATAGTATAAATAAGAATGGATTCTATGGCACATGTTTCATTTACGCGACAAGTTGCCAATTGGAATCAGTTGAAAATGTGCAGTAGTGAGCGACAAACTAGTTCGGCATTTCGCTTTAAACGCGCCTTTCGAAATATTTTTAAAAAAGCCGCAACGTTAGCAACTGTAGATTACAAAAATTGCACAATTATGGATACACATTGGGAGGAAATAGCAGATAATAATGCAAACGAGGAGATCCTTTTCGTGACATCACTGGGCATACCCAATCATATGGTCTGGGCTGACGTAGTTTTGGTTTCTTCGACAAAGTCCGCTGATGGAGTTTTTTTCTGGAATACTATGGATGCACCCGTTGATGTGGATTTATATCAGCCTTAGTGTTTAGTTTTTTAATGTCTACAAGTGCTAGTTGTATTTACAATGTGATAATAAAATAAAGCTAATTTATTCAATCGATAAAGTGAAGTTATATTATCGGATAATTGCATAATATGTGATCTGTTAAGCTGGTTTAGTGGTGAAATAGATTAACTTGAATAAATCATTGGATATTTGTATATATTTTCATTCAGAGAATGATTTCGAAAACAATTAAATCAAATATTTTTTCACTCAACAACATAAATCTCATTACATTTTAAAATTTCGTTCACAATACTGGATGGTATTTATTTCGAATAGTCAAGTAACAATATAAGGTACATTGGCAGCTTGGGCGGCAACATATGAATTCGCTATGAATTAATTTTATGTGAGCCCAGCTGAAACCTACTTTTACTGCGAAATAAAAATAAATCATAGCAAACCTAAACCGCTGGGATTGCTGATTTTGCATCTCAATAATTTCTCCAACCAAAATGCCTGGTGTTGACATCACTTTGCTTGTACCCCAGCTAAAACTATACCAAATATGCTTCACGCTGAGGGCAACTCATTCTGTGAATATGTTATAAATCTGATGACAGGGTTAGAAGTTTTATGGCTAATGCCCGCGAAATTTTTTAAAAATTGAAACATATAGTGGTAAGTGGCACTACAAGGTCATTACAATTATCATTACGTTCATTTTATGATAGCATCTCTTCGTAAAATTAAAAGAAGAAAAGCAGCCATAGCTGGCAGCCCGAATCTAATGTTTCAGTTAAAATATATCTAACGTGGTGTGAGCTTATGTCCATTTACTTTGCGAATTTCATTAGAATATGATTGCTGTATGAAAAGCCTTTATTATCCTTAGTGATTTTTCACGATGGAACCCCTGCCACAGAGTTGCCCATATTTCCAAAACACTTCTATCAGACCTGATCCTACCTAAGGCCAATACAAACTGTGAATTTTAATTTAATCTGCTTATCAGGGCATCAGTTCTCGCGAAAATCAATTTAGGATGCTAAAAATTTAGGTAATTTGGTGAAGGGCTATTGTTCTTGTGCAAAGAAGAATTTCGAAAATTTTAATCTGACTCTGTAGACAAAGTACGAAGTATATTAAAAATTTTCATCCTTTTCTAAAACGCAAAAAAAAATTTCAGTAAGATCTTTGATTTGAAGATGTTCTATTTAAATACCTGCAGTAGCTACAAGGTTGCTAGCATATTCATTAAAAAACACACTCACGTATTTCATTTTCTAATATATTTAATATTAAATATGTGGTAACATCAAATGAATAATAAATTATGAATTATAATCTGGTGATTAGTCACCACATTTATACTGTATCACCATATTTAAGCTATATAAACCATATCTATTAAAATATGTGTGGATTCTATAAAAGCTATTACACTTCAAAGATATGTGGAACTGTCATCTCAAACTCTATCATATATACCATTTGCAAAGGCAAAGGAAATACCATCTTATTTCAGAGCTTTATGGGTCACAACCAGAGAAGTCCTTAAGTTAAAAAGTATATTCCACACTGAGAAAACACATGGCGCCAGACGCCATAATTTATAGACTTCTGGCGCCATGTACATAGTCGATTTAGGGATTGTGATAAAATATAGCACCACAAGCCATAATACATGGCGAAAAGTACATAGGCCTACACGCCATGTACTATAGTCTTCCACGCCATGTACTATAGTCTTCCACGCCATGTACATGGCGTGGCGGACTATATTACATGGCGTGGAGAACTATAGTGCATGGCGTGGAGAGCTATATCACATGGCGTGGAGGACTATACTGTATGGCGTGGAGGACTATACTGTATGGCGTGGAGGACTATACTGTATGGCGTGGAGGACTATACTGTATGGCGTGGAGGACTATACTGTATGGCGTGGAGGACTATACTGTATGGCGTAGAGGACTATAGCACATGGCGTGAAGGACTATAGTACATGGCGTGAAGGACTATAGTACATGGCGTGAAGGACTATAGTACATGGCGTGAAGGACTATAGTACATGGCGTGAAGGACTATAGTACATGGCGTGAAGGACTATAGTACATGACGTGGATGCCTATAGTACATGGCGTGGAAGACTATAGTACATGGCGTGAAAGACTATAGTACATTGAAGAAGCAAATCAGTCAAAACAGTACTACTTACCATAAATGAGCACACGGAGAAGTCACTCGCTTGCAACAAACAGGCGCTGGCTGCATTTAGAGTCGCCAAAGGAGCCATTCAATAATATGCGCCCTAAGCCGATTGAGAATGTTGTCGATCTATCAACGATACTCAAGTATCACTTGCTGACATTTATAGATACCCTCACACAGTATGGCTGCGAGTTATAATTGGAGTGCCATGAGCCATATTACATGGCTCATGGCACTATGTAATATGGCGTGTGGGGCCATAATTTGTGCGCCATGTAATTATGGCGCTGGGAGCTATACTGCATGGCTCAGGGCACTATGTGCATAGCGTGTGTCACCATAAATGCTGCGCCATGTAACATGGGACCACGCGCAATGTAGATTCTGAGATTATGGCGCTGGGAGCCATATTGCATGGCTCAGAGTACTATGTACATGGCGTATGGGACCATAAACAATGCGCTATGTTACATGGCTCTGGGCGCTATGTGGATTTTTTTCAGTGCAGGAAAGTTTGCAGAGCCATGGCATGCATACTGACTGGACATAACTATCTAGTAAGACATATGTACACTTTCCGAAAATCGTAGAAAATATTTACTTTTCTACGAGATGTGTAATCTGCCAAAAATCAAATCAGTTTTTATTTGATTTCAGTTATCTGAATACTTATTGTGTAAAAGTTTCTTCCATGCAACAAAATACAAATTTTACTTAACGTTATTTCCCCCAAGTAATTTCCCTCAAATTTACCTACAACGGTCTACAACGCTAACATATTTTTACATGCTTCAATATCAACCACTTTTGATACCATCTCTCTTATTACAATTGAAGAGATCTGTCCTCCTCTCAAAACTGTATACCAAACAAAGCCACGTTCTCAGTTGAGGTAGACCAATTCTTCGTTTCTTTTGAACGGGTTAGTATGTTTTAATCGAAGAAAGGACAACGCCAGATGGAAAATACATTTTTCTGGGCGAAAAATAATTTTATCGAATTATTCGATGTCATAGTATAGGATTCGATATCATTTCGCGCATTTGCAGACATCAAAGAACAAGCTGAACTTACTAAATACTAAACTTTTCCGATTAATAGATTCTTTGAATAGAAAAAAATTCTTTTTTTGGCTAAAGTAAAATTTACATCTTTAATTTGAACAAATTTCATATAAATCAACCAAAATATTTGTTTGGGATCAAACCATATTACTTTGGTTTATGGAGCACATGTGCTTGATTCGAAGAAAATTGTCGACGGAAACTGAATAGTTTTTATCGCTCATGTTAACATTTCTTTGGAAAAAAATGTACTCATGGTAAGTTCAATATTTATCTGAAGCCAAACTATATTGCTTTGGCACGTGGAAAATATTTGCTTGTTTCGAAGAAATCTATCAATGAACAAAAGAATATTGTCTGTGATTTATGGCAACATTTCCTTGAAACTATACCAAATTTTACTCAGGGCAAATTCAATATGAGTTATTTGTTATGAATAAATTCCATTATTTCCACCCAATAAAAGTTTCTTAAGCGCAAAGTCGTTATCAATTTTCTTTTCCTCAAAAAGTAGAAATATTATATAATATAGGTGTTGCAAAGGACGACCTCTCACCACACTAGAAGAGGCTGACTCTGCAGAGAATTCCCTCTGTGAATGCGCTACGTTTGCGCGTCTCAAATATCAATGCTTTGGCTCTTTTCCCTAACATCAATGCTGGATTATGTTAAGCAATGCTGCGGATATGAGTACAATAGGTCTTTTGACCTGAGTGCTTACAGGTTCTAGGTGACTCTCCTCCAACCCACACACACGGTTCGAGTGTTTTAAATAACACCGACTTTAATGAAATTAAAAATGACCTAGAGTTCGTAAAATATGTTTACAAACGCGCCAGGTATGCCATCTGCAATATAGTGGAGAAATATGGGACCAAGAGCTTGATGGGGATCGCTGGCAAGGCTATTATAACAATCAGCTGTACAAAATATTCGACGAACCGGTGGCATCCAAACTAATCAAGCTGCAAAAGTTGTAGTGGAATTGTCACATATCTCTAACGCCGCGTCCACACTGGCCATGGGAGATGGCATAACATTCGACTTGCCATGGAAATAGAAAATGTAGACGATACATGGCATACCATATTTGATGGCATACCATAAATGTCAAGACATATGGCAAGACATTTGCATGGCCATGAATATGGCCATATTCTGACAGTTGCTCATTTTCAAAATGGCGACGTCGAGGGAAATAGTGCTACGAATACTAAATGAATACAAAAAAAAGATTGCTTATTGAATTATATGTTCGCCTCTTCCTCACTTTACGCCTTTTCTCATATTCCGCTTCCTCTAACCTTTGCAGTACTTTCAAACACTAAATAGCGCGCACATGTTCACTGCTGAGCGACATTTTCAAAATGATATGGCATGACATGCCGTTGCCCAGGCACCAGATGACATGCCATAAACTGACATTCGTCGCCATCGCATATGGCAGAGCTCATGGCCAATGTAGACTCTAGATAATGGACAAAAGTCAAATGAAAAGAAATGAAACTTTCGACATCACTATCATCTGAAATTCATTCATTCATTTCACTGTTTAAGCTCTGGTATCAAACGTTTGTTATGGATGATATTTGTAAAAAAAAAATTCGTTGGCAATCAGTTTTACTCCTTGTGATAGGTTGCAATACAATCAAGCTTTCAAGTATGATCATGGACATATTAGTCTATCTGTAGGGAGCCCAAATAGTGTTGGCCCAAATGGCCAACCAGTTGGCCGAAAATTATTTATCTACAATAAAAGCAGGCAATAGCTTTGAAAAATGAAAGTGCACGGAAAAAAATCCACATGGCGCCCAGAGCTATATAACATAGCGTATTATTTATGGTCCCATACGCTATGTACATAGTACTCTGAGCTATGCAATATGGTGCCCAGCGCCATAGTGTCAGAATCTGCATAGCGCACGGTCCTATGTAACATGGCCCAGAAATTATGGCCCCACACGCTATATTACATAGTACCATGAGCCATGTAATATGGCTTCAGTTGTCATACCGATTCGGATGAATTGAGGTAAGTGCTTTGTTTTGAGGTCGAGCTTCTATTTTACTGTAATAAGATAGTTCTTATCAATTTGCGATCTAACCCAAGGACATCCGGGAGGTTAGTTAAAGAATTAGATTAAGCAAGAAACTAGCTGATAATTTATTTTTTTCATAAGTTACGTTTGAAAAAAATCGATAAGTTTTGTTAGGGGAAAATAACGATTCATTCTCGAGTAATGTTATATGCTAGCATAATTGTTATATTACATACTATTGGCCTCTGCGTTCTAGTTACACTGAAAAAACACATAGTGCCAGATGCCATAGTTTATAGACTTCTGGCGCCATGTAAATAGTCGATTTTGGGATTGTGATACACACGCCATAGTACATAGTGAGAAGTACATAGGAGCAGACGCTATGCTTATAGCCTTCCACGCCATGTACTATAGTCATCTACGCCATGTACTATATATTGATAAGTGTTGTACTATATATTGATAAGTGTGTACAAATATATTGATAAGTGTGTTTGTATCATTATTATTATTTTTTTGAATATATTCTGAAAAACTGTCTACTATTGCAAACTGTTTGCATTCAACACTTCAAGCTAAAGTTTTCATACTTCCACCTTACACAACACTAGTCCCATTTTTCTTCTTCCAAGGACGCTTCTTCACTCTTACACTACGGTATGCCTTCCCGTACACCGTAATATTTCCAATTTCCTGGTACACATCTTTCGCAACATCAGTGTAAAAGTGCTGACTGAAAATAACAAATGCATCGGGCTTATAGAACAGTCCGACGGGAATGCTTTTGTGATCGGCTCGAATGTTCCGCACAATGTATGCCGCTGGCCGAAAAGGGCACCGTAGAGTTACATTGGTAAATTTAGCGACAACACTCGCAAGGTAAAGCATACCCGGATGAGATGCCTTGCCCGCCAAGCGAAATAGATCACATAGGTAAAAATTGTTTTTGAAAATGATTTCTTTCGAGGTCGGCGACATTCGAACGACCTCGAACTCCCATTTTGGCTTGCACAGAGGCGACAGTAGCTGAATGTCAACAGTGATCAGTATGTGATCGGTGAGATTGCAGTCAAAGATTATGTAGGATGGGTCGGTTATGCAACTGATGTTCAGAAGCTTCAGACTAAACACTGCCTAGAATGGTAAAAAGAATTAAGAAAAATCACACGAATCCCTTGAATTTGTTTACCTTCGCTGAGTATTTGCACAGTAATATTGTTAAAATAAATACGCAGATCGAGTTTCTATGGAATTTCATTGAATATATCCATAAACCTATGGCTGTACTGTAAAAATACCTTCTACCAATTATCGATGTGTCGCAGTGAATGCTAATGAAACATGCGAAATGACCATGCCATATGCCAAGTTCTTTACGAGGCAATTATTGTGGGGCTAAATGACAAAGACTAAAACCGCTGCTCACAATTAGTCGAAATGCAAAAAAAAATTAAATATCTAGTGCAGATGCTATTATGCGGAGATAACATCTGCAACATATTTTCAGCAGCATTTAAAAAAGCGTGTCCCGGGCGTTTTATTGTATATTAATTATCTTCTGGGTATATTGCATTGTAAATTATATGTACAGACGTGGTTTTGGAGGTCAGGCTCAGATTTTGTGTGAATTTTAGTGTTTGGTAAAATACCTGATGAAAACTCAAAGAAGCAACGAGATCCATTCAATGACTTTTGATTTCGGTTCACTCTCTTTTTGGTGTCGTGGTCCAATTAATAATCATTAAAAACTTTAATTTCTCTATTTTGACTATCCATAAAATTTACCTAGCATCAAATTTTTCATAAGTTTTGGCTTTCTAAACCCTTTTCTGTATTTTTAACATATTTATCACAACAGCAATCATTTCCCTCTATTGAACCTTCACAAATCTCATGCAGGTGTTTTACATCCTAATATTTCCTCCAAAGACAACAAATTCGATTCGTTCTCATCTAATCTCTGAGGTGATCATCCCATCTACGCTCAATATTCGAATTTCCACCAGTTGAATATTCCCAAGATTTTCCCATGGAAAACCCAAAAACGACGAACAAAAACTCTATGCAGGTCTTTTGAAAAGGTCATGCGTGGGAATGTCGAGGAAATCTCTTTTCCCACGACCGAGATTAATTTCTTGTCCCATTCCATTGCCAGTTCAACAACAATCATCGGTCCTGGTCCCGTCCTCGAATTCATCACAGAATCGAAAAACCACCTGTTTTCACTTCAAAGCGTTCTTGCTGAGTATTTCGAGGATTTTCCCACAAACATTTCGGGCGCTGGACAAAAAAGGATCCCTATTGTTTTCCGATCTGTGTTTCGTGAGGAACAGGGTACGTGATCTTTGCTGGGACTCGGAGTGGGTATAAAATCGGAGGGTAGAAGTTGCAGGAAACCATTCGATAATTCGGCTGTGAAGTGAAAACAACCTCTGTGTTGAGCTCAGTGAAACTAAGAAACTCACGTGTTAATCATACGAAACGAAGCTTGTCTACGAAATATGTTTGCAGACACGAAAAATACGGGAAATGAGCTTCTAGCCACCAGTGATGGAACAAAAATAAGTTCAAGTCGATTGCGGAAGCTCATCAAGCGGATGTTCAGAGCGTTGAGTAGGAAAAACACGAAAAAGACCATGACCAGCATGCCAAACAACATAAAGGATTACGCGAACAACGCCATTGAGGACTACGCGACTGTGATACAAAAGGCTGCCTGTGATCAATCCTTCCTGCAGAGCTACTACGAAATCGACCCATTCAGCGACGAAGACCCGGAATTCGTGGAATACGAAAGTACTAGTCAGCTTCTGTGTGAATTCGATGATTTGTACTATTGCTGCGAGGAAGAAAAAGAAATTATCGTTCCAGTCCATTATGCCAGGACAGATGCCGGAACGTTCTTTTGGACTGCACTGCAAAATCGAATGGACGATGACTTGGTTCAGCCACTTTACTGTCAGACACATAATCAAATGCCGGAAATACAATGGCGATAGTATCGGTAGTTGAGTTAGGAATAATTTTTCAATTGCTGAATTTTTTTTTGTTATAATGTTATTTGAATTTGAGGTTCCAGTGGAATTTAGCAATAAATTGTGATAAACGATAGGATAAAAAGTATACGGATTTATATAAATAAATATATAATTTGAAGAGATATGTTATTGTTTTAACATTTTCATTGTAGTTAGCTGATTCGCAACAACTTCTAGTATAGTTTGGTAAATATTGTATAACTGAGCTTGAGGACTCGAATTGAAGTCTCAATGTACTTAAGAGTATTTTTCGTATAAAAGGCAAAACATGAAATTTTTTATTAAGTTCATAAGAAAATTATTACTCGAATCATTGCCTCCGATTAGGAGCACATTAACCTCTTATAAATAATAGTGGAAAACCTGCACAATTCCAAAGCAGCAACATCTGGCTTGCACTTCCGGAAAGGAGTTAATGTTAGTCCAAGAACCAAGGGCTGCTAATACCATCGTTTGCAAACAACGTACCAATGGATACAGACTGATAGCTCCCAACGGTTTGCAGTAACCAAGAATCTATATTTTTGTTACGAATAGTATTAATATCTTTACCTTTCACAATTTCTGTGACAAGGATTACATTGCTAGTGTAGTGGAAACCAATGGAAGATCATGCTGGTTTATATCTTGCTACATGGCACTAGTCCTCCCTGCTAAGTCATCAAGGATATAGTGACTGCAGCTACGAGAATTAGATTGCCTCTTATTCTGGGAGGTAACTGTAACAATCATCATGTGCATGGCACTTCCAACACGAATTACCAAGGTAAGGAAATTTTCCACTTCATCGTGGCCTACGATCAAAGGCTGCCAGCGAACCGACCTTTCTTACCTCAAAATGTAGGGAGGTGCTTGACCCTACCCTAGTCAGTGAATGGCATTCGCAACTCCTCCATGGCTGGAGGGTTATCCAAGAATTTTCCTTCTCTGATCACAGGTACATATCTAGTAACTTTTCGGGTTGCAGTGCAACTTCACAGGTACCCTTTATTAAGAAAGAAGATAGACTGGAAGCTTTTTCAATCCCTTGCCCGATTCTCACTGGAAATCGCTCCGGGGAGCATCAATTGCTACCATAAATTCGATCAGGCCTTTGACGCACTCACTAGTACTCTCAATTTTACAGCTAAAGCGGCGTGTAACTTACCTATCGCCAGGAGGGAATCCCGAACTTCCATGGATAAACATATAAATTACCGCCCAGCGAAGAGAGTGCATTTAAGTGCAATTTAAGAACTCGAAAAGGTCGAATAGTCACTGTATTAAATGAAGCTTAAGGCTTTTAAGTAGGCCACACGCAATGAAACAAAGTCTTAAGAAGATCCTTCTGTGGTAAAGTAGAGAGTCTCAGTAAGGTTTTAAGCTCAACACCGAATTGCATGAGATACATCATTAACACTGACGGAAATCAGACTAGTTCGAACACAAAGACTCTAACCGTTCTCAGGGGTCCACAATTCCTGGCGAATCATAGTGCCCCATTAGATGCATCAAACGGAGCAGGCCATCAGCTTTATGCTGCCTCTTAGATATTCTAACTCCTACTTGAGGTAGGCCATTAACTTGTTCGAGCTGTTTAAACACTCGTGCCTTGATGGCAGCTTTCTGGCTGGTACCCAATAATTATTCATATATAATGTGTCTTTTCGCTTCTCGTATGTTGCCAACAGTTGTATTTATTCACAACAGGAAAAGTTAAAAGAGACAAAAATTCACGTGTTAAACTAAAGAAGTACCGTCCAATATATCTTAGCTCTATCCTACTTTAGATTTTGGAAAGGATCCTTTTTTATCATTTAAAAAAGTCAATCGATCCTACGTTGTTCGTAGTCTCAAGACTCATATTCTAAAAGAAAATCTTTTAAAGCTGCTCCTCATGTCCTCATTGAGCAACTTGAGAAATCGTGCGCCTTCAAAGAGTATCTGCTTTCCACTTTCGTAAACCAAATCTGACAAAATTGTTGACGCACTCGCGTTACTGGATTTTGATATGTGGCTCATAGTTTTCTTTGGACAGCTCCTCATAAAGAGAGTGGTGTCCTCATTTTTGGGGATTGCTTACCTAAGATGAGGAGTCCGCAAAGGAATTCCTTAAGGTGGAGTTCTCTCTTCTCTGTTGTGGAACACCCCATTAAATACTATTCTGATAACGCTTGACCGTACCGGCTACAAAGTGATTACTTTAGCGGATGATCTTGCCATAGCAGTGTTAGAAAAGTATCCATCTGCGCTTACGGAGAGGGTAGACTACTCGGTTGATAGACTTACACCTTGGAGCCGGGAATGTGGTATGAATTTGAATCCAGGCAAAACTCACAATATTGCCTTACAACGTTCAAAGTTCTTCAATTTGACTTAACAAAATTGAGACCCTACGAAAGTGAACAAGAAGATCAAATATTTGGTGATACTTCTTGATTCGAAGTGCAGCCGGAAGAGAACGAAAGGCTTTCGGTATACTTTACCGCTGTAATAGCCATAGGGGCGAATTGGAGTTTGAGGCCTTGCATTGTCATATGCCTTTGCATCACAGATGGTACTATAAGGGGTGGTATTTTGACAGCAGATTGTCCAACACTTTTTTGAAAGAGTGTAAAGGTGAACCACACTCTTGGTAACAAGAACACTTCACACCACCCCTACTTTGTGCGACTTCATTGGCTACCACCCAATCTGTTAATCTTGCAGCAAACTAATCTTGCTACTGTGAGACTGCATTGCATTTACACGTGGACTTGGGTAGGAGTCGGACACGCCAGAATTTTATCTGAGCGTGTTTCTGCTACAAGTGACGCAGGTTGATTCTACAAGATTTGGAGGTTCCAACTCATATTCGTGGTAGGGATGAATAAGTTGGTGGTGTCAATTTCAAGAGCGGGCAGCGATGGCTTAAAACAAAACAGTAAATTTGGCAGTGATACATACTTGAATGAGCGGAATCTGAGGTTTACCCGCTGTCTGTTGTTCAGGCGGAGGTTGCGACTGTTTTTAGGTAATCGTCTGGTTTCTGTGTATTCAAATATTCGGAGCTAACATATGCATTTTCACAGATAGACAAACGGTGGTAGATTCTTTTGCTGGTATTGTACAGTATTCAGAATTTTTTGTTGAATGCCATACATATCTTAAAAAGATGTGGATACATTTGGTGGCTTCTTTGATTTGGATACGTGGACATAGGGGTATTCAGGGCAAGTATGAGGCTGATGATCTTGCAAAGCTTCGTACTGGAAGTCTCATGCTCCTTGTCAATGGGAAGAGCGATGACATTGATCAAATCAGCCGTCAGGCTAACACTTTGAGGACGCTAAGAAATCCTTGGCTGAACAATCATCCTGTGTGATTGTAAGACAATCCTGGGTCTCTATGAATGCGCGGTGTACCAGAAAGCTGTTCGGTTTATTCCGTAGTTCTGTTCATTATGGTAACACGCCCAGTGGTTGGGCAACGATTTCTCTCGAACCTATGGCTCAGAGGATAAAAGATGAAGGATCTCATGTGTTGATTGGCAGCACTCAGTGAAAACCTTCCTCCCAAGTCTGACCAGCCTATCCCTTCTTGACCTAAATAGGATAGTGTAGTTTATAAAAGGAACCAGCTTCCTGAATATAGTGTCTAAGGGAGAAAGATTATCTGTCGCATTACAACGAGCGTTTTTGTCCCTAATCTAAACTAGACAATATCTCATGATTGCTTCATCAGGTTGAGATGACATTTTCAGGTTACATTAATGTCTTTCAAAATTTCGCAAAACCGAAACTGAATTTTGAGCTCTTGAGTGTATGCATGCATTTGAGAGGTAAATTAAGTAAGCTTTTAATTCTACAAATGACAAGAAAATCAAAAAAATTATACAAAAACAAATCTATAAAATGAATTTTGGATATGTTTTATCTTGGATATAATAAGGTTTTGGAGTTTTTTTTAAACCTTTGTGGACGTTAAATGCCTAAAAGCAGTCGGAGAAAATTTATTAAAAATTCAATTTACGACAACTTGCTGCAGAGACATCGATTCGTCAAAAAATTCACAAGGCACAATAATGCTTATAAAGTAAAGATTGTATTAAAAGTCGATAAACGTGCTAATAGCCACGGAGCTACAGCAAACATTTAAAAAGCTTTGAAACTACCGAGTCTCCTGCATTTTTTTTCGATTTTAAGGAAAAAAGCAAACGGTACATAAATTTGATATTTTCTCCATCAATTCATGTTGAAGTATCCACAATTTCGCATCGAACAAAAACGGTAGCCCTTCACTAAATTACTTAATTTTTGAGCACTGAAAATTGTTTTCGCCAAAACTCGTCACCAGGCTTTCAGATCAATATGAATTTACAGGTCGTATTGGCCTTGAGAATCTTAAATGATAGCTTTGTCATCGAATTTTCATATGATAAGCATCCTGTAATGCAAATAAATAAAAAATATTTTAGTGTCCTAAATTTTGAAACTGACAACTGACCGATAGAATTGTGGAATCAAAGTGGTGTACGACCTTCTCTATAGATTGGATGTAATAAGAAGCATGGTTGGTTGAATACGCATTCAAAATCTACGCATTCGCTCCACTTTACTCAAAAATCAGTATGCTTAGTGGTTTCAATGCGGTAGAGTATTTACTTTTAGTGACAAAATGGTGACTACTAAAACAAAATGGTGATCTGTAAATATCATTCGAATTTTCGAGAATAGTCTAAGTGGCATCAAATTTCGTTAATTCGAAAAATAACACATGGTTTCAATTTTCATTCAAATCTTATGCTAATTATATTCGTCCATTGAGAAACACACACGCTAGTTGCGAAAAATTGAACTCGACTCAAAAACTTAATTTGCAAACCTCCAAAACTGGCACGTAAGACTCGATTGGTACGTGATCACTTACAATGCATCCAAATATATGGGTACCTACTATCCAAACAAACTCGAAAAAAAATGTTTTCTTGATACCTCATTATGTCTTTGCGTGCGTCGTACAAGAAAAGCAAATGTACCGAGAGTACGAGTAATTGACATGGTCCGAACCTAACTGAAAACGAAAACAATAATAACTGGCTGTATTGCTTTTGCTTCTTGTTCAGATCACGTCAGTTGGATTGGGCAAAGAAAAAAAAATCACTAAACGCACGTGCTAAATTGTATTTATTTAGGCTCGATCATGTCAAAAGACAGGAAACTCATTTCAATGTTTTCATTCATAATATACCGAAAAGATCTTTTGGGTGTTGTGTCGTGGCAATTCAATCATTTTCTGGGAATTTTTTTTAAGACAGAATTTGAAAAGATGGTGTAATGTATGGACTTTTGTTCGGTCACGAAAGGTTACTTTACTTGTCTTGTACTTTACGAAAGAAGATGTGAATACTGAATAGTATTTTGTTGAAAAGAGTTTTGCAAATGAAAAATAGTAAGCGGTGTTGGGCTTCATCGATGTGAAGGAAAATGAAAATCATAATAATGAATCTTGGAAGTTTGCTTAGTTCCAAATTTTGAAAATTCAGGAGATATTCAGTTTCCAGTGCAGAATATTCAGTTTCCTTGCACAGCTGATGATGATAATTAATCAATTTAATGGTGTATTTTCTAACTGTGCAGTAAACTTGTAAATTTTAGGCACTATAGGAATTAAAAAAAACCTAAACTTTTACAAAATCGAAATTTCTAAATACCATTCTAAACATTGTAAATTACAGTTGCAGCTTTGTCTCATAATGCAAACAAAGCAATATTTCAATCTTCATCGAAATAAGGCAGGAAACACATTACAAATATTGGAATAAACATCCACTGCAAATCAATGCCAATATGTGTCGAATTTCTCATTATGCGTAATGACCAAATCCTAATTTTATTTCAAGTCCAAGACCAAGTTCAAGTCCAAACTTTGCTAACAATATTTTAACATATCAAGACCTGAATGTAGAGTAGTAACAACTTCACTTCAAATATAAACTTGTCGTGCTTCGTCAATGGTTCACTTTATGTCCGAATCGCAGCAAGCTGCTAAAACGTGTCTCGAAGACGTTGCTAAAGTTTCAATTTCATCTGAGGACAAGGTAAAGATTTTGCTGAATACTATTGCTTGATTCTATGATATCCGATGCTGCTGCTATAAAACAACAATCAAAAGATCAAACTGATGCCGACGTTCCTTCGGTCGGTTTCAAATCGCGTAATAAACAAAAGGTACGTCTGCAAGTCGCTGTGTGTACTAAACTCGCTTCTTCTGACGCTTCGTCCACTGAACCTTTGCTGCCGAATCATACCTATATAGGTACACTCTGAACTGGAATCATCAGAATCCTCTTGCTGAAATGCTGAAACCATTTCCATTACCTCTTCTACTGTTTCTTTGCAATGAATCATTTTCTGACAGCAGCTCAACCTGGACCTTCAAAAGGACTCTTTTTTTACTTCACCAACCTACTCGTACTCTTCCTCCAATAGTTGTTGCATCGCTTCCAATACAGGTGTATGACTCGCGTTTCGCATGCGTTTCATCAACGGAAACGATCAAGAAGTAGACCGCAGTGAAACTTGGCTACTTTCCGCTTCTACTTCCTTGTAAGCAAAGCCTGCAGAGCCCAAAAAATATATTGTTCCCAATAACGGCAAATAGTGGCTCTGAAGCTCTACTTTACAGAGAATTCTGGCCTTCAGGCGCTATGTTTAAGGAATTTACTAGGAGATCTCATAAAAATTTTTATCCCATAAGATCAAAGAGTTCATAAACATTAAAATCGGATTGAAAGTTTTCGATACGGAACCGAAACAGAAAGTCCGCGGCCTGAAGAACAAAACAGATGAGATCAAGTTCAACTCTACCTTAGCGTCTGATAACATTATTTACTTAACAGAAACCTGGCTAACTGAAGATATCCATAATAATGAACTACTTTCTTTACATAATATCTCCCGTAAACCGGTGTAAATAAGGCTTTTGATGGAATGCTCTACAGTGGCTTTCCTTTCCTTCCCTGTTTGGTTGAATGTGTTCTTGTTCATATTTCTTTACTCCTATCCAAAACATTAGTTATTACTTCCATTTGCACCCCCACAACAGTCGAGTTTTTGTTTACGAACGTTTTTTTTGCGGAACTCTCTCCCTACCTTAACACTCATTTTCGTACTGCTCTTCTGATTTCAATCTCGATTTTCAGACTATTCAGAATTCCAGACTACTATTTTTAACCTCTCCCTGAATAGCCGTACGCAAAGGAAAATTGTAAACTTCTCACGTTTTAATTATCGTAAGGTAAGCTTCCGAGCCATGGATCCTGAAACAAATGGTTTTAACTGGTTATCTTTCGTTTATCGTCTCGATATTGATGCTGCTTCACAAAAATTTAACGCATTTCTTTCTGACCTGATTTTGCATTTGACCCTAATCTACCGACCGTCTAAAACAAATGGTGCTGGCTAGTTTATTACAGACACTGTGAACGCTCTTGAAGCAAAAACCGCTGCACGTAGTATATGTATATAAAATGTCCGGTTCCCAAAATGACCTACATGAATATAAGAAGCTAAAAAGCGGAAAAAAATTGCAAAGTTCGTAATGCGCTCTTACCTAAATTATATCGAGACATCTATATAAACTGACCAGCCTAAATACTTTTGGTTGTACGTTCAGTCTTGAAAAAGTTCCCATGGCATTCTCCAAAGTACTACGATGTAACTGTTTTCACATCAAAAGATGTTTCCGACCTTTTTGCTCACTACTTCTCTTCCTTTTTTTCGCAATAAAATCTTTTTTTCCCAATACTCTCCCACATTATCTTCTTTTCGCACACACTCCACTGAAATAGAATCCTTCATGCGCTCTTTTTATACCAGATTTCCTTTATACCAGATTTCCTCTTTCAATAATATTCAACCTAAGCATTATTTCGGATACTTTGCCTTCCCATTGGCAACGGTAAATATTTTTCCTGTACACAAAGCTGGTGATCCTCTTTGTATCTCAAATTATTGTCCCATTTTCCTCCTTTCTTACTTCAGTAAACTGCTGGAAAAAGTAACTTCCGTCCAATCTTTTGTACGAGTTCATAAAAGGCAAATCTGCAATGATCAACTTGCTTCCTTTAACCAATGCTGTTGCATCTGAATTGGACCAACAAAAGCAGGTCGATACAATATATACAGATTTTTATAAAGTTTATAACGATGTCAATTATGATCTTCTTCCTGTAAAGCTAAAACATTTTGGTATTTCTGGTCTTCTACTCTCCTGGTTTAGACCAATTTTTCCTTTAGAAGCTAGATATATTTTCATTTCTTGACAGATATCTATATTTCGAGGATAATCTGCTTTCTTCTTCAGTGTCTATGGATCTTATGTTAATGTAACTTAGTTATACTTATAATGATGAAAAGTATCTACTTGAACTAATTAAGTAACTAACTTAAGTACATTTCAACTATATATATATGTATTACATTTTTCTTTACATTTTGTTTCTAACCATAAAATATATGTTCAAACCAACCTGAGCAATGGAGATGCCCAGTTTCCTTGGTCTGTCGTCAGTTGATTGGGAGTTTTCATATGTTCAGGTTCTCGTACGCATCTACATAGTTCTCGTACCTGATGTTTTCACAGTTTTCGTACCTTAATCATCTCCACGATATCCCATATAATGTTGTGCTCCTCCTCTAGAATATGTTCGCTACTGCTGTCTTTTTCTCGCTGAGGCTGCTTCTTTCGTATGTTCCGTTAGTCTAACAGCAGCTAATCGTTTCGTTTGGCCAATGTATACTTTGTCGCATTCTGGGCAAGTATTCTGTACATTCCATTTTTTTTATCGTTTTTTTTCTTTACGTGACATAATTTAGCACTTACTTTATTAGCTCTACTGGTTGGAACTGCTGTTCAAGCGTTCAAGAAATTTTCGAACTTTTTTGAAAATTGACGAAAAATTACTAGAACTCTTACTGCTGTTTTTTTTATTTTCCTATGTAAAGAGCATTGTTAACAGATCATTATATTTCGTCCTTCTTCTTTTTGATAAGATTTCCAGTAATTTTTTCGCCAAATACATTACTTCTCGCGGTATCTTTACTACACTGAAACGCGGTATCTTTACTACCATTTTCCTTAGTTGTTTTTGCGTCAACTACGGGCTATGGTTAAAACAACCATAAAAAAATAGTTGATTACTTTTATGCACCATGACGCGTGGTTGATAAACAACGTCCGTGGTGCAAAAAAGTACTGGTTCAGGCGGTAACGATGTATTGGTATATTTTTCTCTAAATGCTTGTATCATTAGAGGAGCATTGATAAGCCATAAACCATAGCAACATAATCCATCCAAGCCTTAAATAGAAACAGGACGTGAGACGTGAAATTGAGTTCATATGCATAGCTGCAAGCTGCAGCATCTATAAAAACAATAGAAACTGCTAAACAATTTCAGGCGTTGGGACAATCGTATTCGTTTTCGGGACTCCCTGTTTTATAACAGTGATCTGCAAACAGAAGACTTATATTTTGTGAATAGAAGAAGGGAAATATAAAGGCTTCACAGCATAACATGAATATGAATTATATCGAACAGCAAACCGAACACAATTTTGCAATGTAGCATATGAAACTTCTATGATAGAATAGGAGTATGAGTATGAGGAGTATGAAAAATCAACAGTTTGCCTTAGTTGTTTTTGCATCAACTAGGGCTATAGTTAAAACAACCATAAGAAAATAGTTGATTACTTTTATGCACCATGACGCGTGGTTGATAAACAATTTAATTCGTAGCATGAAAAACATCCAAATGTTGAAATCATTCTACTTTGCGTAGAGTAATTCCAAAGAAGTTGCTCACTGAATTACGTTTGTTGAAATCAACTATTGCAAAGTAGTTTAAGTACCATAAAAACAGTTGATAATTCGAAACGTTGAAGTTTTGAGTGAATTGATGAAAATTTTTCTATTTATCAACTAATTTTCGTGGTTATGAAACAATTAAAACAGTTGATTTCATGAACGTTGCGATATTTTTTGTACAACCAGAACCAACTACTTTTATATCGTTAAATTAACTATATTAACATAATAAAAATAACTATTTTCCGTAGTTCGTTTAACGATTTTGAATGAATCGTTGCAATACTATTAAAAATAGTTGAACCAACCAAGAGTTTTTCTTTCAGTGTATATTTAACTTCTGTTAATAGCCAGTAAATCATTGTGGGAATGCCAATGTTGCTGTTCTCTGGGTGTGTGGGCTTTCGGTAGATATTGAACCCAAGAAGACCTCCTTTCTTCATGATCATCAAATCGCAGAAAGGTATTTTTTCGTTGTTTTCGATTTGCATTAAAAACTGAATATCCTTATGTACTTAATTCAGCTTCTCCAAAGTTTCTGCCAAAGCATCGTTTTTTACGATAGCATTTTTTTACGGGGAAGCGAGTCTTCTTCATGAAGTTTATTTTCTAGTCCGTCCGAAAATATGTCAACCTCTTCACCTGTTTGCAGCGTTTCCTTTTATTTGTTCGTAGTGTTCTGGAATACTGTTGTCAATTGTGGTGCCTCCATTACCAGTACTTTAGAATCCATCCAACGTAGGTTAAGTCACTCATTGTTTTACAAATTCAACGTGCCTTATTGCAATATAATCAACTACTTTCGATATTGGAAAATCCTTCTACTAAATCACTAAGAGTTTTCCTAGGCGAGTGTTTTCTTTTCAAACTGCATTACCGTCTTGTTTTCTCTGATCTATGCAGGCGGGTTTCTGTTCGGGAATCTAGTCGATTTAACAGATCTTCTTTTGTGTTTAACGTTACTTTTGTGTGAGCTGAAATTTCCTTTTATTTGCCGTTGTTGCGTATAGTTAGACAACATTGTGATCTAAAATTCAGTTTTATTCCGTTGACGTTCTTTGCCCACAAAAACCGTTTGAAAAATAAAGTTTTCAAATAAAATGTCAATTTTTGAAGATTCGAAAATTTTTAATTCTTAATTTTGTAATGTACAATAACTTTTCTGACACTGTGTTCTTATACTCATACTGATTTTTTCCTTTGATTATTTTTCTTTTATTGTTATTTTTTAATTAATAATTGAGCTGTTTTGTTAGTCATTTGGACAAATAAATAAATAGACAAGAAGACAACTCTTGCCTTTTATATAAAGTGCTATGGATACCTTTAAGGCTACTAGGGATGAGCGGAAATGAAGCTTAGCATTGGTATAGTTACAGTGTTGAAACAAAAGCATGATTTTGACTCTCGTACACTAAGGACTATAAAGATGTTATGCCACGCTATAAACAGTAAATATACTTTCGCAATAATAAATTCAAATGGTGATTCAAAACTTGTCGATGTCTTTGAGGACACCATTCACCGTAACATCACCTTTTCACATACTGATCAGCACTTTATCGGATATTTTTACATGACTAATCGATTTCCATCATTCAATGTATTATAATAATTATGCAACATACTTACTTTAGCACCTCGTATATTGCCATTTATCAGTCCCATAAACTTCGAGATCGACAAACAAATTGCCTGTGTTCTTCAATCTCCAATCAAGCGAAGTCAGCGAAACGCATTACTTGCACAGACCATGTCCAAGGCATGCACGTACTGTCGGTTTGACCGTTGATTGCAGGGATAGTAAATGCGGTAGAAATGTCAGCTACTCAATCAGATGCAAGGAAAAGTTGCACAATTTAGCTTCCTCACACATTACGTCGCAAGCCTTGGTTTCGTGGGTATGTAGTCTGTCTGTAGAATGTTGTCTGAGATAGACTCCATAGGAGTATTTCAATTTAGATTCATCAGTTTTACTTGGGGACTAATTTGTTTCTTAAGATCGTAATTTGAGATTATTTGCGGAATTAAATGCGATGTTATATCAAACAAGATTGCATAGTAACAGTACTTGTAAAATGGATGCTTCTATTTTTTTGAAAAAAAAACTCCTTATTAATGCAGAATCCTTTGCTCAACGAAACCTAAATGCTTTGCTTAACCTTAATTTCTCAACTTCCATGCCATTCGTCTGCTAATTAGCATTGTCAACATTAAACGCCACAGTCGTAGGCCAAATATTTCACAGTCTACCCGCTATCCATTTATCGATCCATCGAAGCTTGCACCAAGCCAGACACATCAACCTCCCGCCACCCAAGCTGACTGAGTCCGCGATTTTGCTTCTTAGAAACTTCTTAACGTTCAAGCGGAGACAGGTCCCAACGGTCGCCAACGTATCGTGTAACCCGTGCCGATCGCGTGTTTAAAGTACGCGCTCAATCCAATACAATTCACCATCATTTCACTTTATGATGAACGACAGCTCCAAACCTATTCACCTCCGCCAAGCTGCGGCCCACGCGCTTTGCCAACAGAGTCCGGCGTGGAGCATCGACCGCCAATGGTCCGTGGGAACGAAAGACACAATCAGGCTAACGGCCATTCGACATCCACTACATTGGGTCCTTGTATCTAAACTTGCCCATTAGCGACTTCTGGAAAATCTCAGATAGCATAGTATTCTCTGTCTGCAGTAAGCAGTATATATATATGTACATATGAGTATGCTATGTAGGAGTAGTGCATGCATATGGAATAGAGCTTGCAATCTCACGTTCATAAAGTCGTGGCTGTGGTGCAATCACAGACTGTTTTCTTAGCAGAGCTGCCAGCCTCTCAGCATCGAGATCGTTTTCTTATGGGTCAGTCAAACAAGACTGCGCAATTTTTTTCGATCAGAAGAAGCTCTATAGCTAAAACTATAAAAGACGCAATAGCTGCAAGGAAACAAAATCTTTATTTTGCAGCCCTTTGCTTAATTCTGTTTTAAAGTCTGGTATGTGAACAATGCTTTCAGGAAGCTCCGTAAACTTAATGTTGATCTTCCCATTGTAGAAATGGAACTTAGTAGATCCTGATGAGACACCGATTTAAACGCCTTTCTGGAATCAACGTACCCCAAAGGTTGACGAACAAATGACTTTAGATGACTTACAAACATTAGATGACTTATAAATTTTGAATAAGTCGACATTGTCAAAAGAATCAAACAACATTCTGGTAGCTCAAAAGATCAATTTCTTGTTGAAATGGAGGAAGAATAATTAGTTTGAGAGGCTGATTAGTATTTGCGATAATGATCAAGTAAACTATTTTATTCATTTAAGCTTTTATTAATGTTGATTTCACATACCACATTTACTGAATCTATTAACCCACACTGGGCGCTATCTTTTTATTTCGATTATTTCTCAATATTCAAATATTTAAAACGTTTTTGACACAAAGCTATAAAATCCAGGCAATTTCACGTTCATACAGACTGATATTTCTATTTTTAGTAATTTCGAAAGTTCTTAATCAAACTGAATATCAAAAGAAATAGAATTCTACGAACTATCAACTTGTTTTAAAGAATGCATCGTAAATCAAAAGTTAAGTGAATGCCAAAGAAATCCAAAACAAAACAACTCGGCAGCCCCAACTCGTGCCTCTTCAATCTTTTATTTACAATTTACTGCATGCTTAGGTTGTCTTCAAGTCAATTATCAGCGACAAGAACAACAACAAGACGTTGGTCCTAATCCAAGTCAAATTATGACTTCTCAGATCGCTGCCAGTCACTTTATGCACCCCGTAATAACAATTTCGACCCGAAAAGAACCTCTACCCTACCCTCGCTGCACAACCAAAGCATTCCTGGATCGTGCTCGGCTTGTCTCGCCATCAGCCCAAACTTAGGCCACGTACTGCGCAGCACATCGCCTTCATGCTTTCGCGTTCGCGGCAAACATCATTCCTTCGCGCAACTATGCCACATCGAGCCGGTATTTGCACGGGCCACTGCTGATGCCGCTGCCACCGCCGTCATTCACCACTTCCCTTCAGCAACGTTCCATTTCAACTTCTTGTGTTTGCTACTTCTACTACAGTCGTTGTTGTTGCTGCTATCGCTATCGTTAACGTTATTGCTGCCGTCACCGCGCCGGCCGTGCCGTGTTTGCTGGTTAGCTTGAAGAGGCAGGTGGTCGACATCACAATCGTGTGGGAATCACACGACAAATCTGTTTCCCACGGTCTGAAACTATATTTAAGAGGATGTCAAACGAGTTTTTGAGTCATTCTCAAGTCAGTTTCGAAACAGGCCACCGAAAGACGGACGCGGCCCATTAAAAGACAAGAGTTACAATCACTCGAACTAAAGCTATCGTAGCGTTGTCGTGCCCGTTGGTTTAGTGGAGAAGAAGCGCTTTTAATAAACATAAAACGACAATACGGAATAAAACAAAGCTATAAGCACGTGTGTGTGATCGTTAAACAAGTTTATAAGTTATTTAAATGTTTATTATAAATAAATGACAGACCGAGATATATAGTTGGAACGGGAATAACAGTGACAGTTTTTTTATTATAACAAAGACCCGAATCTATTAAGTTTTGTTGGTGATAAATTGGAAAAATAAGCAATTAAAGACAGTCGTAAAAATGGTTATGGAAATGGAAATGTCGAAAACCTATCAGTACCGGAAAGTGATGAAGCCGATGCTGGAGCGGAAGCGACGGGCAAGGATTAACAAATGCCTGGACGATCTCAAAGATTTGATGGTGGAGTGTCTGAAGCAGGAAGGAGAACATGTCACTCGTCTAGAGAAGGCCGATATCCTGGAACTTACAGTCGAACACATGAAGAAGTTGAAGCAGCGAGGAGCACTGTCAACGAAATATCCTTCGAAAGTCGATTGCTTCCGATCCGGATACTTCCATGCTGCCGATCAAGTTTCGAAGGTTTTGGCTGCAACTAATGGGGTCGACGTCGGGCTGGGAACGAAGCTGATGACATATCTGGGAAATCGCCTGAATCAGATCAGTCAGAGTCAGTATTTACTTGCACCGCAACAGTCTCCTGCCCCAATATCACCTGTCTCCTCCGAAAGGAGTAGTGCTTCACCGAGTTGGAGTGAATCGTCGGACTATCATTTGCAACAGTCCTATCATCAACAACGATATATTCAACGTCCAGTGATGTATGGCGGAAAAGAAAATATGGAAGTTAGCAGTTCAAGTGATATTTGGAGACCGTGGTAGATTCAAAAGAATGAAAATTATATATTTTTAGCTGTGCAATAAAATGTTAGTAATGTTTTGAAATTTATATAATTATGAATAGTTAGTTATGTCTGTGATATGGAATTGAGCTTTAATAAAACAAGACAACAAGAGTGATCTTTTGTTGAAAAATTCAAATCTAAAACATTGCATTTTGATTTTCGAGAAGAATATGAAATAATTTCAGGACACTCAAGGAACCTCTGTAAAATATATCCATTTTGATAGGCATAATAGAAATACCAGTATCGCAATATGCTTACAATAATGGCTCCAGTAAATGCCTGAAATGCAACCACTGATATTACATACCAAGCTAAATATTTCAATAATAAGGGACAAAACAAAAAATGTATAATGATAAGATGATGAACACCCTATTAATCTTTGAAACTATCAGACACACAAGAAAATCTTTCCAGAAAATATTATTGATGCACCCAAATATACGTTACTGTTATTTATATGAATTCTGATTAGAAATTCAAATTTTATTTTCAAACGTTTCGACAAATTGGGAACAATACAATAGATTTAATTTGCACATTTGACACGCGCGGCTTAAAATCATATAAGTGTGGAATATGAATTATGAATTTAATGATCAGCCTTGAATTCATTTAGGAAAATTTAACTTTCAATGGGCTGTGCGCTTGTCAACACAAAATCAAATTACTAATTTGTTGCTGTTGATATTACTTTTCTTATTAGCAGTAGACTTCTAGCAGTATATTCAAAAAAATCTACTAAGGGGGTAGTAAGGCTTCCCATATTTTGGCACAGTTTCTCAATTATAAAACATCACTGCGTAATATAATGTGGAGTGAAAATGGAATGAAGTAATTAAAATTTCTATAGCTTTCTATGACTGACAAAAACACGAATGCGGACTGCAGAAAAATGCAATGTAGTGGAGTTATGAATTGAACTTTATACCTGGTATTGTAATTCCGATTTTTTGCTGAGTTGTTTGTAATGGTGGCCTAATAAATTTTTCCCATTTTGAGCTTTGAAAGCTAAACATAGCTTAGTCAAAAACCTAGGAAACTGTGAAATTTGAGACCTGCTTTCAACTCCTGTCAATTTCGAATGTGAATTAGGTGCTATTTTTCTGATCATTGCCTATTTCACTTTCCAAAGTCAATTTATTTTCAAGAATTATGTCTCCGACGAAAGCCTATTTTACTCTCTAAAGCGAACGAAATTCACTGTAATTATAAATCGGAATGATTTTTGTAAACGCAAAAGTTTCCGATAAAAAATTTTCCTTCTTTTATTAATTCTTTTTATTCAATTCTCTAAGCAACATTGATACATGCAGGTCTGCGTTTATTGGGAATCGCCACTTATTAAGAATAAGTGCTGCAAAAATAAAAAGGTGATTTCAATGGAGTTTTGTTTTCAGTATCGTCTTTGACGATACTGAATGAGCAATTCAGCATCAGCGATTTCCTTTTCACAAAACATCATCCACCTCATCTTGGGAGAGCTCGAATTCTTCAGGTGAATGTAAATCGATTTCAATATCGAAATCTGACACATTTTCATAAAAAGAAGTTCTTCAGAGTGCTCTTCGTGATATGGAAAAAATATTGTTTCATGCCTTCCAGCAGTCCTGTTAATGGGGAGACGAAAGATGAATTCTTTTAACCTTTGCTTAAACACTCCTTGCATGTTAGCTACATCCAGACTCTCGCTTTTTGCTAAAACCCTACCAAATTTTCATTATTGACGAGTAAAGGCGCATCAATAGGGCAGGCGAACATACCATTCAGATTAATAATTAGCAGGTAATTCTCATACCTTGTCGAAAGACTGGATCTGATATAAAACACCAAACTCACCAAGGATCCGGGACCCGGTTTTTTGTAAATTTGGAGTTTAAACGAGACCAGACTCTACCATAAACCAGAAAAATACACCCATGTTTGACGTCATATGAATTTAACATAGCTAGTTAACGTCCCGAACTAACCATGTCTGCAGGTTTTTTTTTCCAATGTGTACTATCCTGTGCATGATGTCCAAGTACCAAGCTGTTATCGGCATCACTTTTGTTACTAAAATGTTGTGATCTTATGCCTCAATTACATGCATCGCGAACGTTTCATATCTGCATTCGACAGAATAGTCGGCGAGACGTTTGGCAAGACACAGGATGACGATAGCTTATCTTATGAAAGAATACCTACCAACCTACATGATATGCATATCTGTACACTTAAACTTCGCACCCTTCTGCATGGTGTGAAATTTAAGTTGTAATATCGTGCAGGTTGGTAGAATTTTCTGTGTTCAGAAATTTTGTTTACAAATATTCAAACAGTGTGCCTTAGAGCCTCTACAGACGACGAACATGGTTTACCAACTTGGCGAGCGAACTCGTGCAATTGTTGTTGTAAACGGGTAAACACTTACCCATTTACAACAACAATTGCACGTGTTCGCTCGCCAAGTTGACGAACATGTTCGTCGTCTGTAGATGCCATTATACCCATCCGTACGCATGCATTTTGCCCGATAAGATGCATCTTATCCGATATGATGATCCTTGCCCATGATTTCATGGGCAAACCAAATATGTAGGTTTGTAAATATCATTCGAGCCAGCACCAGACCTTTTTTCAAATCCCTTTTCCTCAATACGTGAAATCGACATTATTTCGAGCGGCCACAAAGCAGGATGAGACTGTTATAAACACTCAGACACCGCCATAAAACGCTCGTAATATCCTCATAAAATAGGCGAAAGCCGACGAGGAAGCCATTTACACTCTCGTGCCTACCATGAAGAAAACAGGCGAGAATAGACGAGGAGACCATTTACACTCTTGCCTCGGCAACGTCTGCATAACTCAGGGAGAGTGTGATTCCGCCTTTATATACTTGGTAAGGGGAAAACTACACATAACCCGTGGGCAAATCAATCAAGTAGAGTCTAAAGGCTGCAAAAATCAGAAGACAGGATTACTAGAGAGAGATATTCAGAGATAAATAATCACTTCTCCTTTCCAGAATATGCCAAATCTTTGAAAAAAATAAAGCTATTGACACGTTTAGGTACTGTAATTAACACGGCAATTCATCGTACCTTAAGAGGAAAATATTAAAGTACAAAAGCTATTCTCGCTAACTGTCACTCGCTGTGGTATTGTCCTCACTAAGCCATTACAGCTTGAAAAATTATAACAAAATTATTTATTCGTTATCTTACTCCTTTATTTCATAATCGTCAGGACACAATAAGTGAGAAAATTCACTTTTCACGATCATTTAGGGCATAAAACTTTCATATTATCGTAAGTATCATATGAAAGAGTTTGACCAGTGTGTCACCCCGTTCGTCATCAAGTTGATAAGCACACTTGAAATTTTTGTTGTGTCAATATCTTAAATCTTTAGAAATTTGTAGGTCTTTCAAAAAATATTTGGTTCGCCAAGAATATTTCGATCTTAATTGTTAGTAAATTTAATTTATTTTGTGGGAAAAGTAGTATGTTGCAAAAATCGATTATTTTGTGTTTTTTCTGGATTGTGGCTACGAAAATGTTACAAAATATATGTAAATCAATTATGTGAACACAGTATTTTTTAACCATCACTTGGAACCATTGTTAATTTCAAAGCCAGCACTTCTGGCCAACCAAATATCTGTTCAAAGTTTATCTAAAGCAGAGTGATTCTATTCGCTCAGTGACAGAAATTGAAAAATGAGGCACAACAACTCACAGATGCTCAAATCTAGAAGCCTATCAAGTTCAGCCAGTGGGCATCATCCATTGTCCTTGCACCAATTCATGTTTGCGGAGATTTTAAAGTTGCGGTCGATTCCCAAATTGAAATTGAGCAGCACGAGAATGTTAACTTCAAACAGTTCGTTATGGAAAATATTTTTCGAAAATTATCTTAGAAGACGCGTATTTGCAAATGGAGATTGAAGAAGAAGCGAAAATATTATTTGTCATTAACACGTCACTTGGGCTATTTCGATTTCAGCGGTTTCCATAAAGTACAACACCTATTTTTCAGCAGTGCTTAGAGCAGCTATTTTAAGGTATTGAGGGTTGCACCAATTACTTAGAAAACATAATTCTATCAGCTTCAAATACTGTAGAGCAAATGGTTCGCTTAGAAAAAGTTTTAAAATTATTGCAAACTAGTGGAAAGTTGAGGAAATAAACGCTAATTTTAACATGAGAAAACAGAATGTGTTTATGTTTAGGCCGTCAAATTAGCTCGATAAAGATAGTGCTAATGCTGTGAAAAAATTATCTCGACCCAAATATGTAAAAGAAGTTGAAGCATTCGTCTGTCAAATTACTTATTATCATTATTTTATCCCCAACTGCTCAGAAATAGGAGCTCTTTGAAAATTTCAAAAAGTAAATTATTCATGTGACAGAACAAGAGCATTTCCAAAGACGGAAGCCAATAACTCTCGTCACATACTTATTTTGGAATATGCACTGTAATTTCTCATTTACTTCTAGATTGGACTGAGAGACCCATCTTCGCCTCAAAAACGTAGGATAAGCACAAAATTAGTGCTATTATTATTAAACAGAAAGGTTCAGCCACTGTTTGTGGTATTTCACGGTTCAAATCGAAGATTTGAACAATCGAAGATTT
Source organism: Nemotelus pantherinus (assembly GCA_963978885.1). NCBI lineage: Eukaryota > Metazoa > Arthropoda > Insecta > Diptera > Stratiomyidae > Nemotelus > Nemotelus pantherinus. Next base: position 23,874,606 of record OZ022264.1, on the reverse strand, counting down.
AAGAAAAACAATCGAAGATTTAAGAAAATGTTTGGTTAGTATTTCTAGCCCAAAAAAGAGCTTAGCAGCGGGTTCAAAATATTAGATACAGCGGAATTCAGCGTGTCTATGAAAACAATTTCCTAGACTCCAAGGCTTTTTAATAAATCAATGAGAGGAATTGTCAACAAAGTCCAAATTAGTCAAGGCCTGCTCAAGCAGTATCAAAAACAAATAAAACCACAAAATACCAAGCCTTAACCAAAACCAGCATATTTTCATCTTGATTATTTTACGTTCGATCAAATATCAAATCTGATCTGAAGGAGTACCCTCGAATAACACTCACTATAAAACTACAAACTTCCATGACAAAGACACCGAAATAGAGCCTACCTGAGTCTGTATGTAGCTAACGATGTTCGGAAAGCGTAGAGAAGGGAGATGCTGTATCCAGCACAAATCACATAAATTCGATACATCTAGTTATATTCTACATAAAAGAATTTTTATGAATTACATAAGTATTCTTTAGGTTTCAATTGTTGATCAATTTATTTTGAGTTTCAGTGCAAACTGGCTTTGCAGAATAACTTGATTAGTTTGATTATGTATCTATTCAATTCCATTGAATCATGTACTGGTCTTGCAACAAATGAGCTAGTTACTCCTTATCGCTAAAACCTACCCCTTTTAGTTGCCTACTTTTGAAAATTAACAACTTCCCTCCTAAACTTACAACTAATAAAATTGGGAATAATCATTATAAACAAATAGAAAAAAAACAGATCTACTAGTTTGATGTAAGGCATTTTTCTTTCTTGGAAGGAAAACAAAGTATTAAAACGAGAATAGAATTCAAAAGGACATATTCAAAACAAATTCATAACTAGATGTAACTATGCTATTATTTTATATTTTCTTCTAAGAAAAACAACGCTAGTCTTCCAAAAGCTGATTTTCTAAGAAATAGAGTAGCATAATGAAATCAAATACTATAGTTTGTAATAGTGAACATTGCACTCGCAAACCACTTTTGATCTTCGCACCAGTACCTTACTTTTAATTTCATTCCCTTCACTTTTCACGAAAACTGGAGCAAATGCTAACTGTGGAAAATTATGCTTCGATCATGAAAATCTGTAAATCTAACAAAATCAGGTAAATACTAATTATGTTATTCTACCCTATCTTTGTTTCATTTCAGCCTTTTTTGTTCCCAGTCCTCCAGAAGAACTAAAACCAAAATATATACACACATACATCAATTCGTGGTCTCAGAGGCAAACACAACAGCACTACGCTTGACCTAACATGAAATTTGTTTTCGTGTGTTGTAAAAAATATATTATTGATAAAACATATGATTTTACTTGATATGTTTTCTGTTGAATTTGAAGACAAAGCATAATATCCACTTATTCTTTTTTTCTCTTTCTGAATACTAGTGTTCCTTAGAACTTCCTGAACTATTATCGAGTTACTTCTGTAAAGGAGTAAGCCTTGTTGTTACATGCGTTTCAAAACACTGGTAAAAATGAAGTATATATTATTATAATATTTCAATGGATCATAAACTTCTAGTATACTCCAAAAAATAATAAAATATAATGAAAAATACAATCCATACGCCCATTTTAATCTCGCAATCATTAAGCATAAAACTAGCTCTTACGCAGCCACGATCCTGCCACATGACTCAAAAGTGTGTTCAGCACTCGTATTCATTATTATTTACGATGTCACAGACTTGTTATGATATCCATTAATCTTTTTCTACAATTGAAAACCAAATAGAGAAATCCTAGCTGTTCCCACAGATACGTCTCATACGATCACCGATCCCACTTAAATTTCATAACACTCAACTATCAGGGCACATTAATTGAAGCATTCTACTTCATGAATTCAAGACACAGATACTCCATTATACTCCCTAAACAGATATGAAACCCAATCAAGTGAATCTAACAAACACCAAATAAAAACCTTGTAAAGATACCAAAATAATTTCATAAGACCTGCCACATCTTACTCAACTGACACATTCATTGCATCAACAACAAAAAACACACAATTCTCCTTTAAAAGCAAAAACCTATTACCCAATAAGTAATAACGAAGAGAAAATTACACCCAAGTCTCATAATAAAAAATCACCACATAAGGACAATGCATAAAAAGTAGTCGCCTTCCACAGAAAAAACATTAATTTGTTTCGAAACTGCTGAAAATAACCCAATTGAAAGACATGCTCACGACGAGCATGGACCATACTAAGCAAACCCCGAAAAACTATAAATTTAGCCGATCCCATTGCCCGGGTACTATTCTCCGGCTTCTATGTGGTTACATTCATCAAGAAAATTATCTGTCAAAAGGTTCCTGAAAGGTCGAACTGTTCGCCAGGCGATACAAAGAAACCAGTCAGGCCCAAATGCTATCAAGGAAGTACAACTGAAGGCTTCTAAAAATGCCGTGACATGAACTGTTAGAGCCGAACATAATATCCCAATCCGTAACCAGCTCAGATAATTGCCAAATGTGAAAAGGGACGTGGGAACCGAACTCTCAAAACTCCACAAACAACAGCACTAACAAATCCCCGAATCATCCTTAATCAGAATGTGCTCGAAAAAAGATTCAAATTACACTTCCAAACATATTCAAACAGAGGAGGATTCAGCCCGAGAGCCTAAAAAAGCAGCGAAGCAGCAGAAAACGACCAAGAAAACGAAATAAGGCTGCACGTGTGTCCTTTTTTGTTGACTATCTGATACGATCCTAAGCGATTTTTGGCCATAACATAACTGAATATCAAGCGATTTTTTTTTTTTTGTGCCGGTGGAGCGTACAAAAGAGTATGCGTCAGGAGTCCGTTTTGGCCATAAGAAAAATCGAAAACAGGAACAATAACATTCAGGATCATGGATAAGTCCTCTGTGATGTGTGGGAACATCGAACAACATCACTTTCCCACGATTTTCGACTCGACATCCATGCCAGGCTCAAGTCTTGCTTCGAACTCCTCCAACATCCAAGGTGTCCCATACAAGTGTCTCGTTTTCTTGAAAATTTCCGAACACCTGCCACTTTTTTGTGCACCGATTTCATCTCATCGTCGTCGTCATTTATGCTGCACTTGGGCCTATTATATCCATGCGGTCCTTCAGCCAATGCTCCTTTCTTCTTCTTCGTGCCCGGACTCGGAGCGCTATGCACCACATGGCGTGGGCAGTAAAGGCTGAAAATATTGGGATGCGTTTTACTAGCAAAGTCATTAAATGCTAATCTATGAGCGCATGAAAAAAATGGGGCTGGAATTATTACATGACTTTTCTGTATTTATCTTCTAACTGGTTATTGTAATTTAACAGCAAAAGTTTTGTCCGTGCACTGTTTATCCCGAATCAGAATTATTTTCCGTCTACAAATTAATAAATTGAATGCACCACTGTTACTTGATCAGATTTAGAACTTATTATGCTACAAGGTTCCTTTTGGGCGGCCACAAAAAATGAATCCCGACGACATGTGTGTTGGTGGTGTGGCTGAGTGCTATATAAGACGATGTGTTCGGGCTGAGCCTGCATCAGTTCAAGCTCAATCTTCCCTTAAGGAACATCCGTTCACATTCAATTCGAAACGAGCAAGCTACACAATCTACAAAATGTGTGTCGATGCATCACGTGTTCAGCTCCCAATCGGCGACTCGAAACACTCCCCGAAATTCTCGACGAGCTACAGCATCAAGAAAGCGATTAAAACGATCTTCAAGAAATACACGCTGAAGACAGCATCATCATCTGAATCACTGGAATCTATGGATAATCTGCGAAATTCACAAGTCGAAGACTACTCAACGGAAATTGAGGAAAACGCAGCTAACGAGAGACTTTTGGCAGACTACGAGGGCTACAACGACGACGACGACACTGACGGCGATGATCTGAAGCAGTTCCTGATTCCGGTCAAATGTATCCAAACATCGAGCGGTACTTTCTTCTGGACAACGGCCAGTCATCCAGCGGATAAGGATCTCGTTCAGCCAATGCAGTGCTACAGCCAAAATCAAATCGCAGAATTACAACGGCACGATCGATGGGCCCAGGCGTAAAGACGACAATCCGGAAAGTCTTCATGGCATTGGTCTTCCTAAATTCGATTTATGTCTTCCAGTTGACCGAAAAGCTTTAATTCATTGTGATATTTTGTTGAAAATAAGTTGATTGAAGATCACTTTTGTGTTGATTAAGATTCTCTTTTGCTACAATTGTGATTAATAAAATTGTTTTGATTGTAAATTGATTTTTTTTCATTCAGGTTTGAGTTTATTATCAAAGATTTTATGGGCTTATTTTTCTTCGGAATTTCTTACGTTTTTCTATCGTTCTGTCGTTCAGCTTGACTTGTGTTTATGATCTTGAATTATCACCGATTTTTTCACAAATCTTTTTTCCGGAATTTCTCATGGCTTGTTGTTTTCCACTTGTTGCTCTTGAACAAGTGTTTGTTTTACCTGCAAGGGAAAATCATTAGGCCAAGAACACGTCTCTCTGTTGGAAATATGAGCTGGGAAGGTGATGTTCGGAAAATTAGGGAAGGTGAGCAAAGTGTATTTACGAGGGGTGAAAAACAATGGATGGCACCGTACGATGGTAGCATGTCGCACGTTGCTACTCAGGTACACACAGAGACCTTACCTCCCGTACTGTATTTATATGCCCACTTGTAATTGAAACCATGATTTTTTTTCACATCTTAGTTTTATTTAGTCTTAAGCTGTTTATGGTTTGATATATGGAAAGGATTTTTAAAGCTAACCGCTGAGCTCCTTTGAAGTGCGGGTGAACGATAAAAACCAACGAGAATGAAACAAGAAAATTTGGGGTTAAATAGCAATTAAAAATTCTATTGTACTTATCTAGAATTTCACCTTTTGAATTCGGAATTGTCGGAAAAAGCTGACAACTGAACCATTTAGAATGAGTATTGAATGTACTCAATTCGGTACAGCTTGATCGGATGTCGATGATGAAATATCGATTATTGGGTGTTTGTTGGAGCTCGCATTCACAGCGACGTGGAATCAAATTGCGGCAGGATTTCGAAGTTTTAATTTAGTATCAAAACTAGCTACTGGAGGCATAAATATAAAAAAGAAGAAGTTTAAGTTTTGTTTGAAATATAGATAGAAATATAGATTGTGTGACATATCAGCGTGACTTAGAGTTTTATTTATAGACAAGTCAGAGTCTCTGATTCGATCAGAAACAAGAACAGTAGTGAGAGACACTGCATGCTCTACAATGTACCACCATGAAAAGAAGCCATAGTCGCTAGTCCCGAAAATTTGAGATGTTGGTACCAGGAGATTTCAAATAAAATCAAAATATTTTTTGTGCATAAATCAGAAGATAAGTAATCAAAATTTGTGAATAAGTATGCTACTGCATAAAACGAAAAATTAAGTAGAGACCTTCTCTGGTGGAAAGGATTCGCCAACTGACAACTAATTTAATGTGTTCTCAAGAGCTTTCCCAGCTATTTCCACATTGCTTTGAAAATAATGGAATACGAACATAAGACTGATGGTACTTTTATTATTTTTATGCATAAAATAACGACATTTGCTGCCGAGAATGAAAGAAAAAACGGATAATATGTAGGAAATAGATATTGACTCAAGCAAGACCAAAAGAAGCTATGGCCAATATGTGTACACCCCCTTGGTGCGAGCTGGGCTGATGTTGGGCTCACTCCCAGCTTGAGTGGACTTTTGGCCAATATTTTGGGTCAAAATGTATTTGAAGCATTAGATGGTAACATTATCTGATTTCATCAATATAACAGCTTTTAAAACTGAGCAAGAGTTGCATTGAAACGGCAAATATAATTGAAGCTCGAGAAATTCTTTCCATAGTTACTCTCAAAATAAATTTTACCAACATAATCACCGAGCTACCTACGGTTGCGTTTATTTTGGCGCAGTTGCTATAAACGAAAAACATCAATTGACGCTCAGTTTTAATGTGAAGTTTATGTTGGAACTTAGATAACAGCGATTCCAGAGTGCAGTATGTGAAAATGACATAATCCAAAGATCTGCTGTTGTTTTCATGAGCTGTTAAAAATTTCAAATACAAATGCAGAGAACGTAAATACTGTGCACATCTTATGAGCGGGATGATAGCTAGATTTCGAGAATATCACTTTCATACAAAATGAAGGCAGCATTTGACGAAATTTTTTGACGAAAGTTAGTCTCGAAATGTAAACTTCAAGGGATAAGCTAATTCTTGAACATTAAATAGGCATAGATTTTTTAGTTCGTAAAAAAAATTGTCCGATCATCGACTGGACTGCTTACAAAAGATACATGGCAAATCATAATTGTGCAACGAAAAAACAAGATTATCTAATAAAAAAAGAGTCAAATACGATTACGCAAGAGGCAAAGAAAAGTTATTTTGCTAATAAATTCGAGAAAGCAGCTGGGAATAGTACTAAATATTGGAAAATAATTAAAGAAGTGACATCAGCTTCAAAGGATACAATGCATATGACATTGTTAAATGATCCCTCTCTTGTGACTCAACATCTAAATAATTACTTCGCAACTATCGGGACTAATCTTACACAGCAGAAGCAAGCTACTTATGGCTCAGATATCAACATAAAAGTGAATACTTTAGCATCCATGCATTTACGAACTACATCACGGAAAGAAATATCTGAAATAATACCTATAGATCATTTAAAAGCTGGAGTATCCCCAGGCCTCAATGCCATCACTTCCGAAGACATCAAACTATTGAAAAACTACATAATAAATATATTAACCGCCTACATCAATGAACACCTTAAAACTGGTTCCTTACCTGATTGCCTTAAATTAACAAGAATCACGCCTGTATTCAAAGGAGGTGATCGTGCAAATCCATCTAATTATCGTCCCATTGCTGTCACCAGTATTATGAGCAAAATATTTGAGAAGGTAATCACCAGTATTATGAGCAAAATATTTGAGAAGGTAATCAATTCAAGAATATTACAATTCTTAGAAGAAAATTCGATCTTGGCCCCAATTCAGTATGGATTCCAACAACATAGTAGCACGTTAGCGGCAACCTTGGATGCAGTGCACTTTATAAACTCTACGCTGGATAAGGGAAATCATGCCGCAGCTATCTTCGTTGACTTACAAACAGCTTTCGACACCATCGACCATGGAATTTTACTAGAACGATTAAGCAAATACGGATTTGGGGATAAAATAAAGCTACTAGTCAGAAATTACCTAATAAATAGGCGGATAGTAACCAAAAATTCTAATTATGTCAGCCAAGAATGTGAAATAAATATCGGTGTACCACAAGTATCTATCCTCGGCCCGCTTCTTTTTCTGCTATACGTGAACAGCATACAGGATATTCAGCTATCTTGTAAAATTGTGCTCTTTGTGGATGATATCCTTCTTGTCTATTCCGGGAATGAAGAATTGACACTACAGAACACTATAAATGCAGATTTAGAACGATATTTCAACTGGCTTCAGCAAAGTAAACTAGTTTTTAACATCCATAAGACCAAATACATTGTGTTTCAGCAGAGGAACAAACGTCCAGTGAACCTCCGCATCAAAATAAACGGGGTACAGCTTGAAAATGCAAATTCAATTAAATATCTAGGATAGGTGCTAGATGATTAAATGGCATGGACAAACCACATCAACAACATCAGATGCAAAGTGGCACCTATGATAGGAGTAATAAAAAGGTTTGAATTTATACCTTTGCAAACCAAGCTTACCATTTACCATGCGTATATTGTTTCTTTAATCAAATATGGAGTATTGTTGTGGAGCCAGACTTCCAAACACAACATTAAGCTTATTGGAAGACTTATGACCAAAGCTGTCAAAATAATTCATAAAATGCCCACACTTACCCCAACTTCAGCGGTATATACTAGAACTGGGCTTCTAAATATCAACAAACTTATACTGTTTGAACGAGGTAAATTGATTTATAAGATTTTAACGAAACAGCTATCCCTTATACCAATACACCAATTGTCTGGGAAGTACTAGGAATAATTACTTAGCAATGATTTTGTGATGCACACGGACCGTCCATATTGAGTGATGGAGAGAGTGGAGTGAAGGAGGTAAAAAAAAGAAAGGCTCATCTAGCCTAGTGGGTAGAGCATGGACTCCAAGCGTGTAGGATCCCTGGCTCCAATTCATGTACCAATATCGAAGTTTGACTTTTCTGTATTAACAGAGAGCTTCAAGATCAACATCTGCTTTTTAAATAATTAATCCTCTTATTACTTCTTCGTAACATATTCCTGATGATGCTGTTTTCACCTTGGTGCAATAGTTTTTCGACTATAAACTTACGTTCTCCACAGCTGCGATATCTGGCTGGAGTTCCATATATTAGCTGAAATTTGAATCATGCTTTATCGTAGAGCATTCAGAAAGTTTTGTGTTCGAAAGAAGCAAAAATATTTGCTAAATAAGTCATATTTCAAATTTGTAAGCTATATGTTGCTTTTAATTACATATTGAATTTAGTAAATTTTCCCTCAAAAATGAATAAATAAAGCAACCCTTCAAATACTCAAAATTCACTTTTTACACGAATTTGAATGTTTGACAGCCTGGTTTGAGCTTAAGTGAGGGAGTGTCATGAAGCATGGCGTTAAGGTTATATTTCGTTTAAGGAGGTTTCCAGAAGATTGTTGTTTATCAAGCAAACTATATCAGCCATCATTTCACAATCAATTCCAATTGGTAAAAGATATGCACAGTAAAATAATCAATCAAACCCAAATATGATACTATGGTTCAACCCTTATAACAGTTCCCTATAGTTTCTAAAATACAAAATGTTACATGCCAGCATCAAACTGATAGTTACTCCGATGGAAAAAAATGCAAGACGCTTTTCCCCACATTAAAATCGAGTTACTGCCCAAAGTCTTTCGTTTCGCCTATGCGAATTCACCCAGATCGAATCATCGTTATTTATGCCATTGTCATAATTCCGTCATTAGATCAGCTCTGGTTTTTGATTCAGAATAGCAAATAGTCATTTAACCTACTTACTATTCCATTCGCTCTGCTAGTTATTAAAAACGAAGACGAATATTCTTTGTCCACTAATAGCGACACGTGTTGTCTCGATTTATTATTTCAACGGAGGCGTGCTGAACGTTTCGCTCGCCCAAGACGACGACATGCGGCATGATGATGCGCAGTTAAAATGAAGATTAGCTCGGCCCACTGCCGTTGTCTTTCAGCCTTGCTCATACGAACTAGGAAAACAAAAACAGTCCGTGGACACCCCGAAGCCGTCGCCGTAATAACAATCGAAGGCAGCAGATCGCTTTAATCGTTTTGTGTTGGAGTCGAGCCTGCGGCGAGTTTCGTCTCACGTACGATGGTTCCCACAATTCAAACATTCCACCGATGAAATTCTCGCACGAGCCTGAAATCGTTAAGATCGTTTTGGGTAAATCCGATCTATGGTTCGTGTTGCTGCAATCTAGCCAGGTTAGTGAGGTATATACACGTGACGATGATGATGATGATGATGCTGATGGTTTTATGACGCCAAAAGTCCGTCGAACAACGTCAAAAACCAGTAGAAAAACGTTTGAAATTGCTTCCTTGGGGCAACTTTTTCCATAAGTTTTACTAATTAGTATGCAAATCGAAAAATGAACGGTATTAGATTATTCCTTGGCGTCATGTTTTTTGCTAATTGTCCACGGTGCCGAGCGCAGGAAATTTTTATAAAGACACGCGAACTGAAACGGATCTCAAAGATACAGGTAAATGACCCGCGCAGACCACCAGGGGGTGTATTGGGCTTTTGTTATTATGCGAGAACGTGTGAATAATCTGTAAAGAAGTGCGAAAATATCTTTGCAGTTGAATGAGGACGAGATTTACTTTAATGTTTATAAATTGCTGAAAAAAATGATTTTAGTAAATAGCTCAATTTTTTCGAAGAATCAAGAAACATAGATATGTGAAAACGAGAAAATGTTAGTCTCTTTTTGTATATTTCAGTGTAAGAGGAGTAAAAAGCAGTCAAATTAGAATTTGCGTCCCCTAAGATTTACCTTGGTTGCCCGAAAAATCGAATCATCTACTTTATTGATGTTTTTATGTTATCTGATATAAACACTTCACACCGCTTTAAATCAGAAATATATTGGTTTAATAAATTCAAATGAAATAGTTCAATTTAAAACGATGAAAACTTTTTCTTAACAGATCATGGAAAATTATACAGTATCTTCTTCTTTAACGACCTTGGATTGATTGCTTCCTTGAGTTGTGACCGCACAAAGTCTTCCAAGAAATTCGACACTCAGCCAACTTTCTCACAGATCTTTAATGATACAACGGCGTGATTATCTAAATCGACTACATCATCGTGCCACAGTTCTTTCATACATGAATAGCCTAAGCATAACCAATGTTCTCATAGCCGACCCAGCTCCATTTAATTGACTCCGATTCCCACAAATTGAAAATCGAAAAATTCTCAGATCCGTCTTGAGAATTGAAGGCTACCTCTAAGGCCGTCCGCCCACCCGACGGAAAAATGGACCTGCAACTCGTGCTCATCGCGTGTAAAGAGTGCGACCACGGCATGGTAATTACACTACCAATTCCGTTTGCAGCCAAGTTGACTTGTAGGCATACGCTCGCCAAGTCAACTCACGGCTTTATAAGTAATCACCAATAACTTAAATGTTGTACAAAGTCAAGACGACGTTGACTCTTCTCGAACACTGCGCCGAGCCAGCGCACAGGCATAACAATCTGAATTTGAGTCAAGCCGCGTCTGCAAGACCTCAAGATACAATCATAGGAACGAGCAACGTCTTGAAGTCGACATTTGTTGTTGTTGTTGTTCTGCTTTGCGTTGCCTGGTTCCGTTGTTGTGGTTGTTATTTTTTAGGTTTTTTATGCCCTGTTGACGCTTTATCGCTTCTACAATCGGCTGGGGCCGAGCCGCTCCCATGGCAGTTTGGAGCGAGCGGGACACGAGATGGAATTAAGTGGATTGCGCATGAGCTCAACGGCACGGTATGGCCTGGGCTTGGGTCTGGGTTTTTTGTCGGTGGCAACTTTCCCACGGTTCGAATGATGATGTCTGACGTGCCTGTGCCCGAGACACCCCGCACCGTTCGTACGTCGAACAAGCACTTAACGAGGCGATAAGCATATGAATCGTGATCGTATGCTCGCAAGTGTGCTGTTGAATTGAGTTTTGTAAGCTTTTGTCCGATTGAATTAAACTGGGGCTCGGGACGGAATGGAGCGTTTTCGATAGCACTTGGTTTTGTTCGCAAAGATATAATGAGTGATCATAAACTGTTACTTGATTTTGATGTTTTGAAGTATTCGCGATAACATTGGTTTATTGTTCGTGTCAGTCAATTTCTAGAGTAAGAAATACTGTGCTGACATTTAATTATGCAGATTAGGTTTTGTTTGACTTTGATATTTGGCATTAAACCGCAGTGATAGTGTAAGTACCTACCTTTTCCTCAGAAATATCGAATTCAAAAGAGCACACTTAAATGGAAAACAGTTAACCACACAGCATTCTTAAGTGCATCGGTTGTCAAACTTGCTTTAACTGATCAATGCAATGAGAAATCAGATGTCAGTTTCATGCTCCGTAGGATATTAAATGGATAACTGTAAATACTTAACTGGATGATCCTAATGAATTTTTTGTTTTCTAGGAGAATATTAGTTTAAAAACATGCAAAATTAAATATGCTTTTGATAGAATCTTGAACTATAAGGAATAGATCCGCTGTTTATTTTTGTGATACCGTGAGCTTGCTGGTGATGTAAAAATCTGCAGTTATTTGTGCATGATCAGCTCTGAAAGAAAAACCAAAAGTGGACAAAATTATGTTACCGGCAATAGTTGTGTGCACATCTCCCTTAATCAGACATATTTTCACACTTCCAAGTTCGCTTCAAGTTCCAAGAAAGCATGCTTCTCTTGAGTGGACACTCCTTTGGCAAGACGCAGCAAGCGATCAATGTTCTAAATCCGAGCAAAATTCTCTCATTTGCGGACAATCTGATGCAATCGACAAGGCATTTACGACATTCATATATACTTCATTTCGGTGAGTCGTTGTTATTATTGTTGTTTACTGGTCCAATCCATTATTTTATTGCGTTACGCAAGTGCATGGTTTTGACTTTTTGGTTAATTGGTTAATCTCGTTTAAGTGAATCGCGAAGCCACCGAAGAGAATGTTTTTAACTTTTAAAGAATAAATGGATATATTACAAGAGTATGAGACAAGAAGTTACATAAGGCTTAGTTTAGCAGATCACTAGCGTCTTCAATCACAAGGCAAAGAGAAGAACTGAAAAAGAGACTGACAAATGTTAATGTGAAGCTAGTGTTTCTTAATGTTGAAGGTACAGCCAACGATGAATTGTTTTTGGATTGGTTCTTAAAATCAAGAGAAAAGGCGGTTTCCATATCAAGCAAATCACGTTTGTTAATCTTTGCTCCCATTTTTTTCCATCTGCAAATTGACAGGTCCACATTGATAATACTGTAAGTGAAGGGAATTGAAAAAGAAATAGGTGTAATCAGCTTCAGCGCATCATCTGGTTCGCTGAAAAAAATCGGGAAATGCCATTCGTCATTCTATTAGCTTCAAATCTATCTGCGGAGAAGGTTCAAGTGTTAAAAATGGTGATGTTAAAAAATTTTAAATTAAAATATCATTGATCTTAGCCAATCATTTTCCAAAGGATACTAATAGCACCGATAAAAAAGAGCTTTTCTTTCATGCTTTGCCGAGCAAAACTATGCATTTAAAAAATGAAAAGTATGTTGGACGCAAACTCTTTAAGGAAAGAGTAAGCATCATGCATTGCGTAAGCATGGCTACTGATGAAGAAAAATTACTCATCGGAAAAGCCGAAAAACAAAGAGCTTTTAAAAATGTAAACATAAAAACACAAAGCATAGATAACATGACAAATAATGATAGACTGGTTAAGGGAGTTTGATCGGAAAATAAGTACACAGAAGTGGAAAATATTGATATTGCTGGATGACACAACAAGCCACCCGAAATATTTTAACCTCGAAAACATACTGCTTGCCTCCTTTCAGGCAGAGTGTACTGTGATGTGCTAACCTTTATATCAGGGAGTAACCAAGAATTTCAAAACCTTTTGCAGGACTTTTGTAATGAAAAAATTAATTAGAAACAATTACCAAATTATCTAATTCATTATCTAAATGCAGATAGCTCCAAACACAATACAGGATTATTTTTGAAAAGTTGGTCTCGTTCATGATAACGAAAACACAATTTCAGATGCAAGTTTACTATTAGAAGGTGATTGCGTTTACCCCTAAAATGGTACGGTAAATTTTTGCATGGTTTTAGGTACATGTTTTTACTAAAAAGAAGGCAACAATAGTATTATGTACATTTTTTATTTTATCATTAAATATAAGAAGATTATATAGTTTCTAGCCTCATGGCAGTTTGAGAGGCCAACTGGCTGATGCGCGACGAAATATATACCGTATGTGAGTAAAAATTACTCATGGGTACCATTTTAGGGTTAACGTTTCTCGCTGAACTCTGGAATAAGTCCAGAATGTTGGGTGTTAAAACGACCACGTTGAAGACTTTTCCGAAATTTATAGCCAGCTTCTTGTCAAAGATTCGGAAATTTACTTTCCGATGACTTAAGTCTCCATGATGAGCTTGTTACCATCAGTTCTAAATTTAAAAAAAAGCACTTAATAAGGTGAAGGAGTTAAAGCAGTTTTTTATATTTCAGGGAGTCCTCCAAGGTATTGAAACCACGTTTAATTCAGAAATGCATGAGCGAGATACTATTATCAACAAAGGTCTCCGACGAAATACACTTATCGATTTCTTTAAGCCAAGAAAGTAAGGAGTATGTTCCTTTTATGTACATATACGTGAATTTTATGATATTTGAAAGACATTTTTTACATTTTTTGAATTTAAATATATATGTGTACATATAGTACATGACTTGTTTCATTGTTTTCTGGTAAACACATACCATTCCTACCCGGAAAGGCTTTTATTGTCCTGTGAGTATCCGGCTAAGAAAGTTTCCACTGTATGTTGATTTTACTATGTACTTTCAAACTCACACAAACCTACCACAGTTTCAGTATTTAAACCAAACAAACAATTCTTCTCGAACATTGAGTGTTGAGAAGTAGCAGAAAGAACCTTGTGATATATAAAGTCTCGCTTGTTGACAATATATAAATATTGAAAAATAAGAGCAAATACCAGCAGTTAGAGACAGAAAAACATAATGTAAGAGGGAAAATAATGAGCGCAAATTATCACCAAGGAACTTATGAAGATTGTTCTTCACTTTCTTTTAAACTATTTCAAAAACTCAATTTGCCATTGTTTCACATTATGTTTCTCAGTTTTTTTTTATTTCATTTCCAAACATAATACATTTTGATTTTAAATAACATTTTTAAAAATGGTAAATTTTAACTTTCTAATTTTAAGGCTACATAAAAAGTGACTCAATAGCATGGTGTAAATTGAAAATAAGTTATTTCTATTTGAGCGATATCATCGCTTCGCTGCCAGAAGCCATTGTGTTTTGGCGATTTCCTACGTAAGGTTGAACCAGTCATACTTATATTTTCCAAACATATTATTTTTCGAAATCGATTTGTACATTGAAACGTTGACTGCAAAGCCAACAATATCAGGAAAGTTTCGTAAAATAAACAATTCTGGTAGGTATCAATTTGACAAACCTAATTCAGTTGATATTTGATATATCTTTTTTGATGTCATTTATGTTCTGAGACGCACAGTTTTGACACCAAAGTTCTCGAATGTTTGCGGACTCAAACAAGTGCGTTTTTCTCATAAACAAAAGTATTGACATTAGCTTATGTTTCCAAACTCATGTCTGGTTAAGGCTTTACACCCTGGCCATCATATAGAAGCACAGATTGCACAGCTTGTAATCTGATAGGTGCTAAAAAGTAAAATAATCACAGAGTAGCCTTAGCAGGTCTAAGCAAGTAGAGAGCTTCATTCACAAATTTACAGCCACTGTGTAGACGAGTTTGGAGTAATTAGTTCCACCATTCACTTTACGCCTGATTTAACTCAGACAGCTATTCACCGTAAGATTAACTGAATGCTTGCTGAGCTATCTCCTGTCCGAACGTAGATTCAAATCAAGGATTCCATGCACTAGGAGCGAGTGCTCTGCCTACTACCCCACACGAGATTCTAGGCTGCCCCTCTAAAAACATAGTTGACTTTTGGACACTTTTTACTTGCTTCACGTTTTAAAAAAACAGTCGCTTAGGACTAACTACCGTTTTATGCATGTAGAGACAAATACGCAGATACGGGAACAAGCAAATAACAATTTTGAAGAGTATTTTGTGTCATTAGAGGACTTCTCACGTTTGGCCAAATTTAGAAACGTAAATAGATTTTAAGCCTATTATTTTATCTATGAGCCTCTTGTGAAGATCGGATGAACTCATAAAAACCAGATTAACTCCTTCTTTTAATAAATCATCCTGATATACTTTGAAGAATAGGGAAACTGTCACAAACAGAAAAACTCTTGCACTTTGAAGAACAGAAACACTCTCTCTTCAAACCCAAAGATTCATGCAAAACGATTCGTTTTCGGATTTTTCGTATTCATTTTGTCCCTCGTCGAGCATTTTACATTATTTGTGACTCTTAGTATTTTCCTCTCAAAGAAACTATTTCAAATATTCTCTCATCCTCTAGTACACAAAATTTCAAAATTTGATAACATGATTTTTTAATTTTTGGCAGATAGCATCAATTGTTAACCGCCTCAATTGAACTATTTTATTCACTACATCCAGGGCTTTTAAATTCTTTATCCAGATTTATGCTGGAATTACACATTATTTGATTACTCAGAGAGATTTTTAGATTGCCATTCTACGAAAACTTTACTAAGCTAATGCATCACAAATTTTCTACCAATCTAAAAGGCAGAAACACTACAAAATAATTCTGAAACTCTAGGTAGGCATTTTTATTGAGGGTAGGCAGGCAATTATAAGCGCTTTGCATTTATTCATAATAAAACTATAATATTATGAATCACAAAAATTCAAAACCATCCGCATTAATTATTTTATAAAAAATAATTAATGCGGATGGTTTTGAATTTAAAGTACTTTACGACCTCGCTCCCTGCCCCCATCAAATTTCGGATGCGAAAAATTTGACTATTAATTAGCTTAATCTTTGGCACGTGTAGATAAAAATTACTTCAAAAAGAAACCTCTACAAAATCTCAAATAAGCTTATAGGCCTGACCATAAATATGCTTACTTAAAATCGAAACCAATATCGAGCAAAATATTATCAAAAGTTTGTTCGGCCAATGACACGAGAAGCTTGTATTTTAATGAATCTATGTATTAAGCCACTCAGAAATATGTCAGTAGTGCAAAAGTTTTCTCACGAAATTAGTTACTATTAATTCTAAGAACCAAGTGAGTCGTTGATTTAAATTTAATGGACTATGTTCACGTTCATACTAGGTATTAATGACGATTCCCCATATATATATATATATATATATATATATATATATATATATATATATATATATATATATATATATATATGTATATATCAACGAGATTCAAAAATTAATTCTACTTCTCTTCGACAAGAGTTTTTTTTTTTCAGCAATTTTATATCGTTTTAGCGGAATCAGCTACAATGTCTCTTTCATTGTGTGTAACTAATCACACAAGATTTATTTCCGGGGCTCGAAAAATGTTTGAATTTGAAATTTTGATTGGAAGTAGCTCTATGGTCAGGAACTACTCTTTCGAAACATCGAATGATTTCCATATCTGATGCAACGTTATGCTGGAAACATAGCGCCTATCATCTGTATATCCTCGGTTAAAGTTTGCCTATTTAATTAAAAGTCCGCAAGTATAATTATTTTCCGTAGTCAATTATGTGCTTTTATTTACGACTAAAAATTCAATACTATGCTGTTGGACAACGCTGCATTCGATAATATTTTTTAAGCTAATAAGACACCATAGTAAATTTCTCTTTAAAAATTTATGAAAATTTGGACTCTACCGTTTATATTGCAAAGAAACAATAAGATTACCCTATATTTTCTTTCGCATTTATTTTAGTAACTTTTTCCATATTCTGTAATGGTCCCTGAAGGCAACTTTTTAATATAAACCTTGTTCATCAGCACTAAAACATCTTTAGATGAATATTATTTTCATATTACATGAAAGGTTTGTGTAGTCAATCCAATAGCAGCAAGGTTCTAGAATAGAAGGTTTTTAATCACGCATGCAAAGAAGGAGATATTTTCTGTTTGGTACTGCGGCTAGAAACGAGAACTCTTCTAAAGTACGTAATTTAGCAATTAA
The DNA here is from genome assembly GCA_963978885.1 of Nemotelus pantherinus. NCBI lineage: Eukaryota > Metazoa > Arthropoda > Insecta > Diptera > Stratiomyidae > Nemotelus > Nemotelus pantherinus. The sequence goes on along the minus strand of OZ022264.1, from coordinate 23,857,108 downwards.
AAAAAAACTAAAAACTATTTGAACTTGCATGCAAAATAATAAAAATATAGTTTATCTGGATCACTCATAACTCACACTGCAAATAATTAAAAACATTTAAAGCAGTTGCCTGCGAATTTGCCTGTGTGTTTTTAAAAATAATCAAACTTTCAGTTAATCTTCGAGACCAAATTCTACTTTTAATGTGTAAGATTTAATGCACATATTGCACCAGAAGAGCTATTATATATTGGCAGGTAAGAGCAGTGGCAGCTATCGGATCAATTGGTCGAGAGTCCTTTAGCAAAATATAAAATTGTATGACTTGTAATCTACCTCAAAGTTTTGGCAGAACTATTCACTCAGTAGGCTGAGAGTCAACCTTTCATTGTGTACAAATAGAAAGCGTTTCCCATTCTAAATAGAAAGGAGCCAAAATCGACCAACTTTTAAAATGGAGCCATCAAGTTGAAAACAAAATGAAAAATTTAATAATGTTGTTTCCGCTGTGTCTGGGACTTTGACCATTTCTAAGCTCACACGTTAGAAGTTCAATCTATTTCGTCATTCTGTCCTACAATATAAAATTGTAGTGTGGGGATGTGCATAAAAGAGTGCTCTCAAGCATTTATCAAGTGTTCAAAAGATATTGATAAAAATATTATTCAAAAAGTTTAATCCATAGGAACCACTAAACCACTCATATTCGCAGAATATCAGGAGGATTTTCTGGATTTAACTTCATATTAAATATGGTTGAATATGAAGTTTCGGGACTATTCTTTAGAACCGACTGCCAGTCTTAGACTAGGTGCTAATGATTGGAAATTTCAGTCGTTTCAATGACGCAGTATAATCGGATCAATTTGTTGAAGTGACCGATCAAAAAGACGTGGTTGTTCGAGTCATTTGGGTCAAAACTATAAACTTTCTTATAGAGAGCAAATAAATGATACCTCATTCCATATGCACGAAAATGTAAAAAAGTACAAAGTGAAAAATGTAAAACGTACTTCTAATGATGAACGTAATCATACCTGCTCAAAATAAAGTAAAAATTAGACAATTAATTACGCAAACTGCATTATTACTAATGTTTGAAGAACATTAGTATTAAAATCGATTCGGCCAAAAATTCATATTTCCACATATATATATATATATATATATATATATATATATATATATATATATATATATATATATATATATATATATATATATATATATATATATATATATATATATATATCATCAAAAAAATTCAGTGACTATTTCTCGGGAACGCGCCATCCGATTGAGCTGAAACTTTGGTGTATATGCAGAATAGGTCTAGGTCTCACTAAATGTCAATTATCTTTAACCCTTTGGCGCTGGCGGCCATTTTAGTGATATTTTTAATATACCTATTATTCCGTACACAAATAATTTTTGCAAAAATAAAGTTGACCAAATAAATTTCGAATGTGTTTTGAATGCGAATCGGATAATGTTTTGGAATTTTTTAACCTCATGTGTGCGCTAGGTGCCTAAAATGAGAACGGCAAAATTTGAAAATTTTTAAATTGCGATAACCTTTGACAGAGCTATTCAATCATTGCGAAATTTTCAGAACATATTGATATTATTTAGTTGTAAATTTGTGTAGCTTTTAATGAGCGTGTTGGCAACCCTGTAGCTAAGGCAGGCACTGAAAGTGAAAACCTCCAAATAATCGTCTCTCTTGAAAACATGCCGCTTCATAAAAAGAAAACCACTCATATGGAAATCTTATGCTTTGTTTATATAGCCAAAGTAAAAAATTTGATATGGTACAACGGGCACGCCTGGTAGCCCTTGCCCAATTTACCTATGTTTTTAGCATCAAAAACTTCTGTTCACGGAAACTCACGATCCGAAAAGCAGAATTATTTAAATTTACAGAATGCATTGGTCTTAAATAGGACCAGGTCTGGTAGAAGTGGTTTTGAAATGCGGGCGATTCTGTGCCAGTGGTGCCATCTTGAAAAATCACTAAAAAAGATAACTGCTTTTAGCCCTATAAATTCTTATTAAGTCGTTCGATTTTGACAAAATTCACGCAGTAGCTGAACTTAGTTTTAAACTGCGTTTGGTAGAAATTTGATTGAAAAATTCGGTTTGAGCTGTCAGCTATGATAATTTTGGTGTCTTAAATTTGAAAAAATAAAAATTTGGAAGTGAAAACATTCAAACCATAGAATATCCTAAAAAATGTCCGTTTCTTACAATAAAACCAATCTGTATACAAATCTTATGCTTTATCTACACGTTTAAAGTAAAACTTTGGAAATTCCATGCCGGACAAGAACGATAACCCTTTCCCAGTTAACCTATATTTTTAGCATCAAAAATTTATGTTCACGGAAACTCACGAACCAATAATCAGAAACAAATAAAATTTTCAGAATGCATTGGACTTAAGTAGGACCAGATCTGATAGAAGCTATTTTGAATTGTGGGGAACTCTGTGCCAGTGGTGCCATCTTGAAAAATTACAAAGAAATAAAACTGCTTTTTGCCCTATGAAATGTGAATAAGTTACCAATAAGTTGACACAGTAGCTAAACCTTACTCTAAACTCTGTTTGGTAGAAATTTGGTTCAAAAATTCGATTGGTGCTTCCAGCTATGGTAATTTGTGTGCCTTTGGTTTTGAAAATTCGCTCAGGAAAATAAAACTTTTTGCCCTATAACTTCCAGTGCAGTCATGAAATCAATACGAATTTCATACAATTAATGGAACCTATTATAAACATTATTCAGGCCAAATTTGGTTGAAAAGCCACGATAGGGTTGCTAGCTATTGTTGGTTTTGTGTTTAATTGCAATATCTTTATTAAGCGGTTTTATCGTAGAATTTTCAAATGGTAATGATATTGTAGTGACAATAAACAGCAAATATTAAGTTTTCGATTATTTGAAAAAACTCGCTGCAGGTAACCCTAAATTTTTTTATACTCCTATAACTTCGAATGTAATATAACAACGTGAAACAGGTGTGATATATTCTTGGCTTTGATACTGGCAAAAGGTTGCCAGCACGAGTCGGTTGTGCTACTTTTGTATCAATAAATGCTTACAGTTAGTATTCAGACCGGAAACATTTACAATGAAAATAAATAACCGATGTTTCAATTCCCAAAGTTCTGCAAATTTTTCGGATCGCAGCCCCAAACACCAACTTCAGTTACAGTGCTGCAGGCACTGAGCATTTTCTTCATTGATGTTATATGAGATGCTGCTTTCAAAATTTTGTGAAATAAGCAACTGATAACGAATATAATTAACCCGTGTTAGTAAAACATGGTGGAGGAAAACTGATGGTTTGGGCTTGTTTTTCTTATCATGGTGTAGGACCAATTTATCGAGTAGAAGGCAATTTAAATCAATACCAGTACGTGAAAATACTGGAATGCTCTCATAAACGTTGAAATTCATGCCAGTGGTAATATCTGAAACCTTTCCACCATATGAGTTATAATACATTCTTGAGACCAAAGTAAAACGTGGCGTTTGAAACAGTTTGGCCGTAATAAGCAGCTCATGTGGTGGAATATGCACTCAAAACCTGCACGATTCTTCTACTGTTTTTCAAGCATTAGTGTTTCTAGCGGTTCAAGTGCGCTAGAGTTTTTTTTTTAATATAAAATAATACATGAATATACATATGAATATATATACACACATATAAAGAAAAGCTGATCTATTTCTTCATATTTTGAAAAACAAAATGATTCAACAATTTACTATTGAAATTTATATTTCACTTGCATTTTTTCCTAAAAGTGGGGATTTGAAAAACGCTATAGCCACAACGTTGCTCGTACACAAGATATTCTATATAAACTCCGATGTCTTCTGTAAGTTTTGGAACAATTTGGTGATTCTGTGGAAAGTTATCATAACTCGATATTCGAACAATTTTCTTTACCAACATTTATGGCCTCAGTGTTTCCCTTAGATCAAATTGGGCTTAATCAAAATATAGACCAATTTTTATTTCAGTTAGATGTTTTTTTTTACTAAAAATATTGCAAAAATGCGCGCTTTCGCCAAAGAGTTAGTAACATCTTAATTTTAACTTACTTAATTTTAAATCCTTATTTACATTCAATGAAGCTGAAATTTGCAGGAGATATTTCTTTTTTATACTACCAGCTAAAAAAAAGTAGGGCCCTTGAGACCGAGTAAACTTCAAATACTTTCTCACATTAAGCCATGAAACTACAATACAATAAAAATAAATCCTTTACAAAATATATTTTGCAAATGATGTTGCTTAATCATTATAAGCTAGTTTTTCTTCTACATATTCTTCATACTCAAGAAAACCACATGAAACCCTTAACCCTAAAAAAAAAATTAAATTTCAAATATCTTTATCCTTCAATAATTGAACGGGATATCGTGAGATACCCTTCTCTCATTCTTCCACACAACCTTCGTCTACAAACAAACTTTTATCATACAACATTCAGCCCACACACTTCTTTCTATACATTTTAATCCTTGCGCCCGTATTTTGTATACATTAATGGTAATCATAAAACAAGATACTACCACGTATGTTAAAGTAACTCATCTTCTTTGATCTTTCATTTTCTTAAATCACAACTAATATTTAAATTTAATCGCATCTTAATTACCTCAACTCACACATAAAAACTAAACGAAGTAAACAAGGTTCTGAGAAAATATCCAAGCATCATTATCAAACATTCATGCCCGAAAACTATCATCATTGCTTGCATTTCAGTCGCCATCGCCAGGAGCAGTTTGAAGAACATTCTCAACCATAAAAATAATCATCGTAACGACGAGTTGCCGAACGGCTATTAAATGAGTGAGTTTTCACCTCAGCTCATCGCGGTCGTAATAAAAATCAACGTGATGTTAATTTGAAAGAGGAATTAAAATATATACAGCTCAAAATGATTGAAAAGGGGATTCGATAATTTACACTAATTTATTAACCACGTGAAGTTTTTGTTTATATGAACGATGCTAATATTTTTCGGCATAAATTTACATCACTTAATTGGACTCACCGAAGAAACCTCGGTGATGCTCATTCATAATTGCCTCGGTCAAGTCATTCATTAAATATTACGTCTTGACATGAATGTATTAATGGCTTAGCATCCTTAATTACCGCTTTGAAACCCTAACCTGTTGCGCACTTGAGCTTCATGATATCATTCTCAGCCTTTGTAAACACTATCAAAATACGCTACTATTTCTTTCGTCTCTTTCCAACAGCCACTTCCTTAGGCCAATCTTAACTTTTTTGCAATTACTCTTCTTCGTTAAGTGCTTGAAAGTGCTTCCTTCGCCATTGACCATTATTCATTCATTCGAACTCCCCTCACCGTTTCAAGTGTCCTGGATCGAAAAATTTTGCGACATGTGTCCTTACTACGAGATGAAATTCAAGCCTTCCTTGCGCAGGAAGAACGGACTCTGACCCAAAAACGGACGGACGGATACCTCCAGGCCGCTCCAGGCCGACATCATATCGAACCCATTCAGTGAGTGCAGCCTGATACCTTCGATGCGTGGGAATGTACGAAATCTTCACTTTCCCACGATTTCAAATCAATAATATTCGACAAAAAACACTTAAGTGTATACTGTTGGACTTTATATGCATTCCCTTCCAACCGTCACAGTCGCTGATAAGGGTGTCTCGCTCGGTGACGTCGACAACGACGGTGACGAGATCAGATCAGAAACACCTGCCGTTTTTTATGAACGCACTTCTTTAGTCCGGACGCGATTCGATCCTTCCTCCCGGCCATAACACGGCCACGTAAAATAACATGAGTGTAATGGGCTGGTTGTCGATCACGAACGTACCATGCGTTTAGGGGCAAACATGAATAGTGATCATGATGAACAGTGTGTGTATGAATTGGGACTTGTAGTTTGAGTCGAAATGTAAATTAAAGCTATTGGAAAAGCCATAATAATTAAAATATCCTTAAACTGTAAATTTTAAAATGCGTTAAATTGATAAATTTAATGTGTGTCTACAAATGTGAAATAATTAAAGAAAGCTTTTGTTATTTACATGATCGTTGCAAAAAAACGTTTCAATAATTAAACCCTTGTCCATAAGGATAGAACTACACAAAGCATTCGAGTCATTCAAATCCAAATACTTTTCAAGAAAATATTTGCTCCTCATAATCCAATTCCTGATGGCATTTCGGCGCACACACTGTCCCACCACATATCCACACGCACCTGATAAAAAAAATCCTGTGTATGGTGGTTGGCCCTGTTATGGGTGGGGTGCGGACCCTGCACCGGCATACGTATAAAAGGTCGTGGTTGTTGCTTCCGAGGCATTTCCAAACGACATTCCCTTCGACTAAGTTGTTCCTTCACTTCAAGACGTACTATCACTTATCTCAAGACAGTTTTATAACGAAAATGTGTGTTGATAAACAAATCAGTGTGTTGTGTGATAAGAAAACTGACGGCAGCATGGGCTATTCGAAAAAGACCAAGTTCGCGACGTATAGCATCAAGAAAGTGCTTCGTTCATTATTCAAAAAACATGCAGAGTCCAGTGGGCAGAGCAAGAGAGAAATGACTATACTATCGACCTCATTGGAATCCTTGGACAATATTCGCAACTCACAGTTCGAGGACCACTACGAGGAGATCGAAGAAAATGCAGCGAACGAGAAGCTTCTGTCCTGTATCTGTGACGAGTTGGAATGTGGCTCGGGACCGATTGCATGGACCTTTCAGCGATCATACGAAAACATCAGCGACCTTCAGCTCTATTCACGCCCTAAATACCAGCAGCAAAGCCGTTATTCAGGCGATGAGGAGAAGCCAGAGATATTCGTTCCCGTACGTTTCGCTCGCACCGATGCCGGGACTTTCTTTTGGACCACAAGTCTGCAACCCATCGCTACTGATGGTGATCTCACCCAACCAAGATATTGTTCAACTGCCAATCAGCGTCCACATCTCCAGTTTCAAGATCGTTGGGCTCAAGCCTGAGGTGGATCTCGTCAAGTATTTCCTGTTGGTCGAGGCTGCAGAGAATAGTGTCTTCCTAAATTACTTTAAAAGCTTTAAGATATTTGTGATAAAATGAATGTTTATAGTTTCGATGAACTTGTAATTTTTCGATGTTTATATTTGAATTTGAAATTCGAATTTAATGAGATTTTTTCCGAAACAAAATGATGAGATCGAAGTTTATGTGATATTTTTAATGATAAGAAATAAGAAAATAAAATTGTATTTTCATATGATAAAGAAAAGATTTTTTTCAATATCTTCTGAATCCTTGTTCTTTCAGCACGAATGGTAATTTTTGTTTGTTTCACAATTATTTGGCTCATGGTACGTAGTACTAAACCTACAAGATTAGATTAGAGCTTTACAGAGATGCTGCCATGTTGAGTCAACCTTCGAACTTAAGAAATGCGGCAGCAGTTTTGACGCCTAGGGTGCGTGAATATTTGCTTTGGCCACTTAGACTTAATTGACGTCCTTTTTAAGAAATGAAATGTTGTTCTAGTTTTCATCACAATATTTTCAATGGAATTGATTATAGAGTAAATGTCGTTTGAATAGTAAGATATAAAAAGATTAAAATTAAAATAAACTAGCGCATCAGAACCGCTAAAAAACTAATTTTCAAAGAAATTATCTTTGAGGAATTTAAAAATGAGTGAAGACGTTATACACTTCTTTGTAGTATCATATCAACCATTTCTTACTCAATATTTAGGAATAAATATCATTTTCTGACCACATTTCCTATAACACAAATAATGAAAATGTTCAGTGCTGGCAACATTTGTCCAACACAGCAGCAATAAATCTGCCATAACATGCGCGTGCTTAATCCACCTATACTTTGAATTTCGTTTTCATCCAAGGATATCATCGAACGTTTCAGCTATTAAACTATGTCTGCGGTTGCCATCCGAAAAATTGCCAAAACTCGGAAAATTTAAATATCGGTTGCTTATTTTATTGTAAATGCTTTGCTTATGAAAACAAAATGGGAGCATCTGTTGGAGCAATATTTACGAAATTGTCTGGTGCTGGCAATCATGTGCTAGCACCATAGCTGCTTCACATTGTGTTAAACCCACCCTATGAATTTCGTTTCGATTGAATGGCTACGCTGTAAGTTATAGGAGTGAATATAATTTTAGGGTTACCAGCGTCCAAACTGTTTAAATTTTTGAAACGTAAATATTGGTTGTTAATTGGTATTGTAGGATCATTCCCATTTGGAAATTTTATGACAACATCGCTCGATAAACAAATGTCAATAAATTACGAAATTCATCATAGCTGGCAACTCTTTTACAATTTTTCAACGAAATTCCTACAGAATTAGAAACGCAACAAGATCCACTGATTTCGTTACTGCATCGAAAGTTACAGGGAAAAAACCTTTATTTTCCTGAGCAAATTTACAATATTTAGGAGACAAAAATTGCCATAGCTGGCGACCCTATACTAATTTTTCAACCAAATTTCTACACTGAACGAAAAATCTTGGTAAAATCAACAATTTTCCTTAGTTGTTTTTGCGTCAACTACGGGCTATAGTTAAAACAACCATAAAAAAATAGTTGATTACTTTTATGCACCATGACGCGTGGTTGATAAACAACGTCCGTGGTGCAAAAAAAGTAAGCAACCACAAACAATGGTATTCCAACCATATACATAGTACGAAATATAGGCAGGGGAGGCGTGAATTGAATTGAATTTGGTGTATCACAATGCAGCGACAATGTCGCTCTCAATGCAATCAAGGCACCAACCAAATTCATTTTTTTTCTTCTTTTGTATTGCTAAATCCTGTTGTACGAGGATTAGGTTGGCTTATCACAATACACATCAGCCATCGCTTGTCTATCCCACCAGACCATTCAACCTAATTCAATCAGATTTACTTCAACCTAGTGGTGATGCCAACCTATGGTAGGTATCACCGCTAGCGGTGCGGCAAAATTCAAAATTTGGCAAATTCTGCCGCTGCCGCAAATTCGGCCGCAGCCATTGTGCGCGTTACCATACAAAACAGTGCATTCTAATTTTTTGACTGCGCTTTGCCGCAGCCCACTGTTTTGCCACAGCGGAAAACGCTGTATTCTGAACAAAATAGCGTCATGCAACGTAATATAAAGGCTTCACAGCATAACATGAATATGAATTATATCGAACAGCAAACCGAACACAATTTTGCCATGTAGCATATGAAACTTCTATGATAGAATAGGAGTATGAGTATGAGGAGTATGAAAAATCAACAGTTTTCCTCAGTTTTGCCATCAACTAGGGCTATAGTTAAAACAACCATAAGAAAATGGTTGATTACTTTTATGCACCATAACGCGTGGTTGATAAACAATTTCATTCGGAGCATGAAAAACGTCCAAATGTTGAAACTATTCTACTTTGCGTAGAATAATTCCAAAGACTTTGCTCACTGAATTACGTTTGTTGAAATCAACTATTGCAAAGTAGTTTAAGTACCATAGAAACTGTTGATAATTCGAAACGTTGAAGTTTTGAGTGAATTGATGAATATTTTCTATTTATCAACTAATTTTCGTGGTTATGAAACAATTAAAACAGTTGATTTCATGAACGTTGCGATATTTTTTGTATAACCAGAGCCAACTACTTTTATATCGTTAAATTAACTATATTAACATAGTAAAAATAACTATTTTCTTTAGTTCATTTAACGATTTTGAATGAATCGTTGCAATACTATTAAAAATAGTTGAATCAACCAAGAGTTTTTCTTTCAGTGTATATTTCATCGGGATTTTAAACCGGTTTTAATCCGATTTTCGTGTAGCCATACAATTTTATCCGGCACACACACATATTAACACTTCGTACAAAACCAGTATTCGCAAATCAAGCTCATGAGGAGCTTCCGTGCACGTACACAGTCTGCGCACACATACATGGAAATCGGCCGAAAGCTCACGAATTCCGGTATATTCCAAATCCTGATTTGGGAAGTGCTGCAAATTTTTATTACATCAACTTTGTCAGTCACGTAAGGCCCCTTTCACCCGCAAAAACCGGAATTCACTTTAAATCCCTCGTTATGCACTATTAAATTGGCGCCATATTCATACCAAATTTCGGCCAGGAGAAGACTGATGAAACGGCATAAAGACTGTACGGTGGCTAGGAATGCGTTTAAAACTGTGTTCATTAGATCATCCATGGCTGCGAAAGCGGTCTGGCTCGGCGCATTATCATGGTTTAGCTTCCTGAAATCTGCAATCGCTAGGTGGTGTTTTTATCCTCACAGTTAATCTGCCGTTAGAATTCAAAATGTTTTTAACTTGTTTTTAACTTCAATAAATTTTCGTTATTTTGAGCCATTGAAACACATTCTAAGCGTCGATCATGCGCAATTTACTCTCTCCACTCGTAAAAAATTATTGAGACCAGTTGACTTGTAACGTGCTACAGGATCAGATCGAAACACCAGAATTGAATACAGTTGCTTGCTGCAGTTTGTCACAGTCGGCGTGATTTCAAGAAAGGAACTTGTAGGAACTTGTACAAGAAAGGAACATATGGGGAGCAAAGGATATTAAATTAGAAGAATAAAGAGCGTGTGAACCTTCGATGTGTGTGTGAGCGGTGGACACAGATTTATCAGGAGAGGGAATATTAGAGGGTACACTCAAACAAATTTTGGTTGAATTTTACCCTAATAATAGTAGGAAACTGGCTTCCTACTATTCAAGATGTAAATTTACAAAAGTGCGTAAAAAAATATTTTTTTTGCGACCAACTCGTATAATTTTACCCTAAAAAATGATGCGATTTTCTAACTTTGGCGCAAAGGTGAATAGCAAACTAGTAAATTTACACTCAATTTACAAAAAGCTGTGTATTATTCAGCTGATAAGACGTACAAGCAAAAAAATGCACATCGAATGTGTAAAAAAAATTGTGATTCTTTATTTTAAACGAAAAACTCTAGCGCACCTGAACCGCTAGAAACACTAATGTTCGAAGAACAGTAGAAGAATCGTGCAGGTTTTGAGTGCATATTCCACCACATGTGCTGCTTATTACGGCCAAACTGTTTTACTTTGGTCTCAAGAATGCATTATACCTCATATGGTGGAAGGTTTCAGATATTACCACTGGCATGAATTTCAACGTTTATGAGAGCAAAACACGGGTTAATTATATTCCTTATCAGTTGCTTATTTCACCAAACTTTGAAAGCAGCATCTCATATAACATCAATGAAGAAAATGCTCAGTGCCTGCAGCATTGTAACTGAAGTTGGTGTTTGGGGCTGCGATCCGAAAAATTTGCAGAACTTTGGGAATTGAAACATTGGTTATTTATTTTCATTGTAAATGTTTCCGTTATGAATACTAACTGTAAGCATTTAT